>JAWZYU010000005.1:5885000-8285000 GCA_038380435.1 Ryuthela nishihirai
CAGAATATATTCCCTGGTATTCCTAACAGAACTATCCCATTTGCTGTTAATTAATATATAATCAATCATATTCTTATGGAGCTTATCAGGTGAAACCCATGTGTACTTATGTATGTCGCTGCGTTTGTAACAAGTATTATTACCATTGAGGAAAGTTATTTTGAAACCATTGAGTTTACTAACCTGTAGGAGACGTTGCCCACTGCCATTGCAGCTACCAATACCAAAAGGGCCTATCACTACTCCCCAAGGGTCAGAGTCAGTACCAACTTTTGCATTGAAGTCACCTTGAACAAGGGTAATATCTCCTTTCTTGACAGAATTCAAAATATCTTGAAGTTGTCCATAAAACCTATCCTTCTCATCCTCATCGGCATCCTCAGTGGGGGCAGAACAGCAGATAACATTCAAGTCTTTAATGCTTGTCTGAAATTTTGCTGTAAGAAACCTTTTATTTAATGCACTCATATCCTAGAAGAGCATCACTAGCGTGTCTGCTGTAAGTAATGATGTCATTAGGTAAATAAATCAGCAATTAGCTTTGATAGCATAATGTACAGATAGAAACTATGTTAGTTTGGCCATGTTGTCCATGCATAACTATATATACTGCTCACAAAAATTAGGGGATATTTCAAAATGAATATGCAGCGATAATATATCCCCTAATTTTTGTGAGCAGTATATTAGCGAATAGGGGTTATGAAAAGATTGCCTTAAGACCTAAGAATATAGGAACGACAATGTCAAACAAAATCTTGTTAGAATTTCCGTAGAGTGGGTAAAAAGGAAGTAGTTACATCTCAGGAAAGACATATTTGAAGAATTAAATCGCACGGTTTGGTTAGACCTCAAGAGCCCATGGATGATGGAAATTAATGTATGTGCTTCCATACAATCAAAACATCAGGTAGATTTACTGAAATATGCAAACACAAATTCAACAATGAAATTAAAATAAATATGAAACAAATACTTTCACGTGTAATTTATGAGAAATGTTTATCAACTAATAGTATTATTCGCAACAGAATGTAGTTTAACTGCCACCTCAGTTTCTTAATTTATATCATATTGTAGTTAGCTGAATAAAAGTTAACAAAAACAAAGGGGGAATGGTGAATCTAATTCCTTAAAAGCGATCCTCAATGCTTTTTAACAGCTATTATTTTATCCTTTTTCATATAATTCGTATTTTTGATATGAAAATTTAATGTTTTACAATTTTGTGTGTATTTGGCATCCACCTACCTATATAATGTTTAGTAGTTACTGTGTACACACATATAGATAAGGTTAGGGAGATATAAAGCCACAACTTAGTGGATAAATGACAGAGCTGTGATAGCTTCGTGTCTGGCATGTAACTATGCGGCATGGGTTCGAATCCCACTCATCGACGAATCATTCTTCCCACAAAATTATATCTTGAATTATATGTGAACAGCTAATCTGTGAATTTATTGCTTATTAATTGATTTCATTTCCTGAAAAAGGTTTTTAATATATATAGAGACTTTAACTTCTTAGTAGCAGATTTGGTGCCATTTAATTTCCTAATTCAGTAGTTCTCAACCTTTTATGCTTCATGTACCCCCTGGTAAGGTGTATGTAACTGGCGTACCCCTTATATAGATAGATAAAACTATAGTTATAGTATAAGAATGCTAACTTAGCGACTTTGTTGCTAGATCTAGAGACCTTTGACCTCTCACTTCAAAAAATTTTACTGCGTACCCCACGTTCAGAACCCCTGATCTGATTCATTCAGTAAATAAAATCCGCTAGCAAAGGAATTGAATTCACCTTTAGTGATTGATGAAAAACTTGATGGCAAAAATGTGTCGAATGCCTCGTTCTAAGCAAAATAAGCCTCGTTCTAATCCCAAGATATTGCGTAAACATCTAGAATCAAAAGCATCTAGTTTCCTGTTATCTTGTTTACACAGCGTCCAAGTTTCACTACCATAACTAACCTTAGAAAGAACCAAACTATTATACAGTCTAATTTTGGTCTTTAGTCTATTTCTCCACATTGTCCACAGATTCTTAAAAGTATCGGCAGCAATCCCTATTCGTCTGTTAATCTCATGCCGCACATCACCAGCATCTGTTACATAGCTCTCAAGATAATTAAACTGTGACACCTGTTTAAGATTGCAACCATTCATATTAACTGAATCACAGCCTGCCTGACCAATTTTCATCACTTTAGTTTTCTTTCTGTTTATAACCAAACCTACTCTACTACCAGTTTCATCAACAGCTCGAATGAAAGAGTTCATCTCATCAACATCATTTACCAAAAGGGCTAAATCATCAGCGTAATCTAAGTGAGAAATTTTCGTAATTCAAAATCTTTCCCATGAAGTGAATTTCGCTTAACATAATCAATAACCAAACTAAAGAGAAAACGAGACAAAATGCACCCTTGTCGAACACCAGAAATAATGCTAAACCAATTACTACAAGCCTTACTAACTCTCACACACGACTCAGTGTTATTATAGAGAGGGACTGGTGAAATAACTAGCAGATTTACCCGGCGTTGCTTGGGGCTGAAATTTTCTAAAATATAGAGTTGATGGCACTCCCCCACGTCGCAAGCTTTCATTTGGACGAAAAAAATCATTGCGAACAATCCCCTTTCGATTAATTTTTCTCCCTCTCTTTCAGGGAGAAAAGAAATGGAACTATTTCGAGGTTCCCATTATCCTCCACAAGTCAGAAATTTCTAAACCAAAAAACGAAATTGCTTCGCTCATAAATCGAACTTTTTAAATCATTTCGTATTCACCAGTCCCTCGGATAAGTTTGTCAGGCATATGCAACTTTACAAGAAAATAAAATAAAATATGGTGTGAGTTACCCCAAAAATGTATAGGTAGTACGAAAAAATTATTGTTATTATATAACGCGAAATCAGTAAGAAATTAGTTTGATGCATTGCTTTTTTTTTCCAAATATATTAGTGGCAACAGTTATTTTGAATAACTTTCAACCATTGATGCTAAGTCTATAGAAATTTGAAGAAATTTGAGGTGAACCAAAATCGTCACCCCGATTTTGGTTCACCCCAACGAGTTTGCACATAGCCTAATAACTCGATATATGGTAAGCTGTATTTCCATATAAGTGTATATAAATATAATGCTGCATTTCCACATAACGCGTGTAATACAGCAATTAAAGTCATTACATCTATCCAGCGTGTATAATGGAATCCCACTGTCATCAAAATTGCGGTTAAAAATAAAATAAGATTTCGAATCAGTTAAATTAAAAAAAATATTTTTCGAAAGTTTCTAAAATTGCTATGAAGTGTATTTTATGTCATTTCCCCGAAAATAATGACTCTTTTAAATGTCGACACCATTAATAAAAATAATAATATAATTAGTCAATTCATAATAATCATGCATTTCAATAGTTATTGGATCATATTCGATTCCGGAAGAAATATTTCTCTCTCATAATTTTCAACGGGCTTTCAATTCTAACACATACTTCAATTACTGAAACGTTATTAATCGAAGAATTTAATCTTTATTATATTCAATTGTTAAGCTCACTAAGAAATCTGATTCTAAGGATTGCTAAACCCTAATCTTTCCTCATGAAAATATTAGTTTCTTCTATGAATTCAACTGTTAATTATAAATAACATTAAGGTTCTCTTTTTGGCTAGGGTTGCTTAAGAATTTTCGACTCTTCATGCCAATGAATAATAAAAAACAATAAGAGAAATTATTCATCGCGATGTAATAGCTTCGTAAAGAGCCACAGATTTAAAAGGGAAACACATTGATTCTTTTAACTTCTTTATTAGATTTGAAGCATGCATGATATTGAAGAATTTGTATAAATACATCAATATATAGAATGTAAAAAAAAATCAAACAAATGTTTTAAAATACAGTCGTTTCTTTTCCACTTAGTTCTTCAAATAATCTATTTCAAAATCAGTACATTTCATCCGAGACACATCTTTAATACGAAACAGCTTGGTTACAACTGCTTCGTATAGCTAATCCTGCAGATAAAGATTCTAAAAATATATAAAAGCAAGTGAAAGAGAAAGCTGATATATTAAAGTAATGTCAAGTAGGAAAAAAAGTTAAATCACAAATATGCAGTTAGAGAAATAAGAAACTGCCGAAGGAAGATACGGACGATTATTTCCAAAAGGACAAAGAGAGTGAAGGACCAATGGAATGGATGCTGCATTTCCAAGTGATGAGGTATTAATAGTTTAACTGAATAGATGGGAAAGGGAACTCTGAACAAACATTTGTTAGATGAAACAAAGAAAAAGGAAAGATAAAGATTTTGATTGAAATTAAGAAATTTGATAACATCCCAAGATATATGAATTGAACGGTTATCAATTTTCCTAAATAAGATTCAAAACAATATGTCATGGAGAAGATATATGAGGAAGGCGAAAGTTCAGAAGATATGTGAGGAAGGCGAAAGTTCAGAAGATATATGAGGAAGGCGAAAGTTCAGAAGATAGTGTACGTCATAAAAATAACATCTTGTATCTCATTTTTTGGCTCCACTCAATTCATCAAAACGTTAGAAAATGCTTTTCATAACTTTATTCCGCAATCTACCCATGTCCCATATGCTGGAACCAAACCACACAGTCTCTCCCTACAGAATATCCCTAACGATTGATTAATCATTTTTCTAATCCAGGGGTGCATTACCGAAACGTGGCAAATGGATCAGAAATTAATGTGAATGAACTGAGCTGTCAGACCGTAAAAAACTTCTGGCCGTAAAATAATGAAAAGTAAATAATTGATGCTGAAAGTGAATACTCTTTTAGGAAACAATATTGCAGGAGAGAAAGGACTTTTCTCGCTGCAGGAATAATATCTCATCTCCTCGTTTTAACACAAATGTAGCATGTAGCTATGGCAAGCTTCTTGCAAAGAGCACAAATGAAAAACTATTAACGAAAAGAAACAGAATTTAGTCGCGAGAAGTTACCGCCAGAAGAAATGCAACTAAAATTAAAAAAAAAAAAGGTATACAGGAAGCTTTTGGATAGAGAGGGGGATGATACAAAGAAGAGAGATAATTTTAAACCAGGATTCTGTGACTATGTACTTTGCAATAAGTCAGAGAAAGCCCTAGGATATCGGAGCAGAGAAATGCTGGTGTGAAAAATTAAACTGTGTCTTTGAGACATGTCTCACTTTGTCATTCCCGTAATAGCCATTTGCAGTCATCGAAGAAGAGATAAGGAATGATCCATTATGCCCGTTCCTGTGGAATCTTTTCTTCTTATTGCAGACATTTCTTTCAGAGGATTCAGAAACCATTTGACTTTGCACGTTTGAATTGCAGACAAAGAAATAACGGAGTTAATGAAGCAACAGAAAACGTTTAATCTTTTTTTATCCCCCCCCCCCCCAGTTTGGCCGTCTGCCTCCCACCGTACACATTTGATACGCTTTTGTACTCTAGCTAATTAACAATGCTTTGCTTGCAGGGTTTCGTCCTTCATGCGGAAGTGAATGCCAGGTATCAGAGCACATGTGGAAATACGAGCTAGATGAAGTGTGTTGCCGTGGGACACTTTCACGTATTTTATTGCTAGCCATTATATGCCTATCTATGTTGGTGTTGCACACAAGGCTACGTGACAGTAAACTATGCTCGTAAAAATATAACGCCCTGTGCGCATTAGCTTTGGTCAGGCCTAGGCAGTTTTATGTAAATTGTAGCTGACGCGTTTGCTTCCGGCACCGAAAAGGAGTCACAGAATTAAAGGAGGGGTGAGGGTGGCGCGAGATACAGATGACGTATTAGGAACAAAAACAGTTTTATGATTAACTTTACAGCTGGATTTTTTATATTGACTGGAAGCTTTATGCCTCGTTTTGCATTTTAATAGAGGCAGAAATAAAGTAGTCCCTAAAATGCTATTTACTAGATAATTCCGTCTAAGTCAAGCGATAAACGATTTTATGGCGAAAAAACATACCACATACAGTATTTCAATTTATGTCAAAGGCTTTATTTACTTCTAAAAATTTTTCTTTTGTAATTTGGTTTTGCGTTTTTTAAGTGAAACTTCTGATGTGCACAATTTTGCTCTAAAATCACAATACACGAGAAAAATAAAAAACAATTTGAAATTGCTTTCTTTTCAAATATGACTCAAAACTCCTGAAAACACGTCTTTTTCAAACATCACTGCAACTTGTTCTCAATTATATTATACACCAATACAACATTTTTATGTCTTTCGTCCTCTTTTATTTTCACTTTCAATATTTGAACCTGACATATCATTAAAGTACTTAAATGTAACTTGAATGTTTTCTTAACCAATGCTTTGTTTAACGTTATATTTTCAAATTCCCCAAATATATATGTGCGTAAAGTAATAATGCTTAAAATATTCCTGAAAACAGCTTTGACTGCAGATTCACAAACAGGATATTCCTGTCTCTGACGGAATTCAAATTTACCTAAATTTATCGCATCGATATTTCGTTCTAATACATTACAATCAAAAAGCTTAGGATATTACATTTTGACTTTTCTATTTATCTTATACACCGAAGAGTCGAAACATTATGACCACCTGCCAAATATGATGTTGATCCTCCATGTGCTACCAAACAGTTCTGACCCGCGAAGCATATACACTATAAGATTTCTAAAGGTGTCTTGTGGTATGTAGTACCCACAAGTTACCAGCAGATTCTTTAAGTCTTGTAAGTTACGTGGTTAGGCAGCCACAGATCGGATATGCTGTCCCAACAGAAACAAATAGATGCTCGATTGGATTGATGTCTGGGGAATTTGGAGGTCAGGGCAATACCTGGAATACTTCCTCATGTTCCGCGAACCATTCTCGCACTATCCGGGCAGTGTGACATGGCGCATTATCCTGCTGAAAGAAGGCACCTATTAGAAGGGGATACCGTTGCCATGAAAAGATGTAACACTCTGCAATGATGTTTAGGTAGCTGGTAGACGTCATAATTTGCTGCATATGAATGACTGGACCCAGGGTTTCCCGTCAGAACATTGCCCTTAGCGTTACACTTCCTCCACTGGGTTGTTTTCATCCCAGAGTGCATTCTGGTGCCTACACTTCCCAGGTAAACGACGCACACGTACCCGGCTGTCCTCATGGTGCAACAACAGGAAACAAGATTCATCGGACCAGATGACCTTCTTTCAATCATTCAAGGTCCAGTTTGATGCTCGCGTGCCCATTTTAGACGCTTCAACGGTGAACCGAGGTTAGCATGGGCACTCAGAGTGGCCTGCGGCTACACAATCCTATCTTCAGCAGGGTTCGATGTATTGGGTGTTGTGACACATTACTTCCGTCATCAGTATTCAAATTGCAGGCGAGTTGCATTACAGTATCCCTGCTGTTGGCTTGTACCTCCCCTCCCCGATAGGGGACCACCTTGACGTGGTGGTGGTGGTGGTGGTGGTGGGGGGGATTGTGGCCCAGCAACCGGTTGAAGACTCTGCTGATCGGTTTGGGCCCCGGTTGGACAGAGCTAAGACCAACCCGAGGTCGGAGACATTGCTGATCGGTTTTAGTGGTCCGGTTGGACAGTGCTAAGACCTCAAAATCAGGTGCTCAGTGTAGCAAGTCCAAGAGCCCTGCAGAACGGATTGGTGCCCTAGTAGGCAAGGGCCCCTTTCGAAGTCTGGGTCCCACTAATTGTCTTCACCCCGGGAGCCGAGCGAACCTGGATCTATATTTTCATGTTCATGGCAAATAGGGAACAGAGTAGATTTAGCTTTTGACCGATAGATGAGCTTTCCTTCTATAGGTCTGCTCGCCATAGGATTGTTGGGGATGAGATGCATCCATATGGTGTAGCCTTGCCCTTGACAAGTAGATATTACACGGCAATTCATAACTGGTAGTGTCGTAAGGCGGAACCGGGTCTTGTCGTGGTTGCTGTGTTGTGCAGCAACAAAGAAACTAATGTTGGCTCGCACCATATGGGACAGCCTTCACTCACCTCTAGCATCGAAGAGCCGTGGTCGTCCCACACCTTTCCGGCAATGTGTGGTTTTTCCATTCGTCTCATTTTCAGGAAAACAAAATGTTTTCCTGAAAATGAGACGATAGCTTTTAGCAAGTCTTCTCTCATTCCTCATTTAGGGATGTACTGATAGTTTTATTTACCCTCTTTTAATATTATTTAATATCTCAATTAGAACCAATAAGTTTCCAATTGCTTGGAAAGAACCCATAATTAAAAAAGGAAATAAATATGATATCGAAAATTATCGATCTATTGCTATTCTATCATCATTTTCTAAGATCTTTGAATCCATAATACATAGAAAATTTCATAACTAAAAAATTGGTTTTCCCAAAACCAGCATAGATTTTTGCCTAAACGTTCTGCGATTACCAATCTACAATGTCTTAGTAAAAATATTACAGTCTCATTTGATTGTGGTAATCTGTTAGGTGTTATTTTTACACTGACTTTTCAAAAGCGTTTGACAAAATTCATTTTGTTGAAACAGTTAGTTAAAAATCAATTTTAGTTGTAATCTAGTTGAATGGTTTTTACATTCCTTTTATATGGTAAATCTTTTTGCTATTGTTCTGAGTTTTCCTACAAGTGTTTTAGTAACTCTGGGGTGCACCAAGGCTCTAATATAGGATCATTGTTATTTATCATTTTCATTAATAATCTATCAAATATATTTAGGTCTTGTAGTTGTCTAATGTACGCAGATGATGTAAAATTTATACACGGATTGACTCAATTAACGACTGTCATTTACTACAGTCAGATTACAGTAAATTCGACATTCGGACTGTTCTGAATAGACTCCAACTGAATATTTCAAAATGCTCAATTTTAAACTATTCTCGTAAATAGATTTTTGTTACGTATGATTATAACATCAACTCTTGTGCTATTCCACGGAACTGTTTTGTCCGTGATTTAGGTATTTTGTTTGACCTAAACTTTAATTTTAATATGCATGTTCAACATATTGTGAAGAAATCTAATAGAAATTTGGGTTTTATTGTTAGAAAAACAAAATACTTTACTAATACAAGGGCTATAATCAATTTTTTTTAATTCATTAGTTAGTTCAAACCTAGAATACTGAAGCTTAATATGAGATCCTTACTATGAATATAATATTCATAATATTGAAAAGTTCAAAATAAATTACTAAGATTGCTTTACTACAAGGACACCAGAACTTATCTTTGAGATTTTCCTACTGAACGGCTTTGAAATGTTTGCTTATTAAGTAATAGAAGAAAAGCTTTGCCTCTAATATTTCTTCGTAAATTGTTAAACAACATTGTAGAATGCATCAAACTTTTATTTTTAATGAGCTTTTCGTTAAAGAGCTATATTCCATTTCACGAGAAAGACTCCATTTTTTAGAGTTCCATTCCATAAATCAAATACATTGGTAAATTTTTCCGTGGTTAGGTTTTCAACCTTTTTTTTTAACTTGTACTGCAATATCGCGATTTGTTTACAGGTCGTTAAAAATTTTCAAATCACATTGTGTGATGCTACTTTGTTCTTGTTTTATTTCTAATTATCTGTGTTTATGTATGTGTGTTGTATATGTTATTTCAAAATGTGTTATGTGTTTTTCACATTTTTGTACTGATTTATTTATGTATCTTTATATGTAATAATTTTGATTTATTCTCTTCGTATGTGTCCACTGTTATTGGATCATTAATCTGTTGAGATCACATTAAATAAATAAATAAATAAATAAATAAATAAATAGCTGACAACTGTTGATTCTGAAGTGAATACAGCAGCTTTCATAGTAACTTAGCTGCCTAAATTAAAGGAAAGATCAAGCCTCGATGCGTGACTTGATGATGATTAATGAATTTGAATCTGACTGAAAAATAAGAAGACATTCGTGAAGAAGTTCAAAAAAGAGAGATAGAAAGCGAACGTCGCCAAGTCTGTTCTTTGTACTCGCGGGCTTAGATACAAAGCTATTCCATTGATGATAAAAACGTCACTCTTTTTGCATTTACAATGTTCAAAGTAGAATCGCAACGCCGCGAAGCAAGTGATGTATACGACAGAAACTGACAGACAGAAGCTCTGAAGGAGATGTGCAAATGATCAAAAAACGGAACGTGAGAATGCGAGGTATGTACGTTTATTGTAGATGAACTAAATGATGTGTATACCCGAACTGACAGAACACAAGGTATGAGGGTAGATGTGCAAATGATCAAAAAACGGAACGTGAGAATATTCGAAGTACGTGCATTTATTGCAGATTCATAAATACACATAGGACGAGGAGATAGCGTTTAGCTATCTTCTCATCTTATGTATATTAATGAATTTTATGTGTACTGTCTCATCTTATATGTATTGATGAATTCTTATATGTATTGATGCCTACCTCGGGGAATACATATTGGCCAACCTCTGGCGGTTATACAATCCTGTAGACGTCTCTGCATTCCATTAATCATATGGCTAATAGTCAAGTTGGAAGCTGCGTTATATGCCATCCTGTCTATTTGCCTGACATCCATACCAAGTATATCCTCCGATTAAAATGCCTACAAAGGCATTGTTTTAACATAAATCGGAAGAGAACATTATATGCCATCCTGTCTATTTGCCTGACATTGACATTCCATCAACCATATGGCTAATAGTGTCCTGAGGTATGGAGTTCCAAACAGCATGCAAACTGGGCACACAACTGTACCAGGTTCACCGTTGGAGGGAGCTGGCGAAGGCGGCCACCCTTAAGGTCCCACACATACTCAATGGGCACAAGTCCGGGGAGTATGCATATACCTTGGAGACTGTCCATTGTTGCACGTGCAGTGTGTGGGGTGGCGTTGTCCTGCAGCAGAATCAGTTCAGACCTAATGATAAGGCAGGATCGTGGCTACAGGATTAATGATGTCATCGATATAACGTCTTGCCGTTAGTGTACCAGAAAAATGGAACAGAGGTAATGGGTAATAGTATAGGCTGCCATATGTGATGCCACTCCATACAATTATACCACGGTGAGGAACTGTATGGCAGCTAATGGAATAGTTGACGACGCTGTCATCGTTGCCTCATATCGTTGACGACGCTGATGCCATGTGGACAAACGACCATCTGGCATGCTGAAACAGAAACAGAACTCCTCTGTGAACAACACTCTCCTCCAGTCCATAGTCCAATGTTGCATCACGACACCGGTCAATACAGCCTAACTGATGATATCTCTACAACACCAGATGCCGGACTGGACGTTTAGTTCTCATTTCTGCGTCATGCGAACTTTGTCTAATGGTTTGAGTGGAGACTACGATATTTGTAGTGATCTGCAAATCACTCTGCAGCACACTCGCTGTGGTGAAAGGGTCGCGAACAGCTCTCCATCAGAGCATACTATCATCACGTCCTGTGGTGCAGTGTGCTAGTTCCGTATCGTCATTCATGTAATTTGGTGCTCCATGAGCACCAAATTTGTGTTGTTGATTGTTAGGTTGTGTGATATGCACTACTGCACTGTGCTCATATTGAGCCACACGAGTGTGGCGATCGGCTCCAAGGCTCAATTCGAGCTCTCCCTTATAGACTATTAGCTCTCTCTCAGAAGGCGTCAATTGCGCATAAAGGTCCACAGGCATCTCCAAGGCATGTTCCGAACATTTTCGCATCATGCACTCCAGCCTCACTCTCGGTCGTGCTATGATAGGAGCTCGTGGCTGCTCCTATCCACGGCTCTTCCATTCTTTCTTGGTGTTTCTATTTCCACTTTGAGCAGTGTATAACAAATTATTTACATTCTAAGACAAGTGAATTATGGCTATTACACCTTATAAGATCGCTGAATGAACCTCAATAATTTTATAAAATGTTTTGTTGCGAGCGATGCATTAAATACTTCGATATAGGTGCTGCGCTATATAAGCATTTTTTAGATCAAATACACTCTTTAATGCTGATATTGTTTCCCATTGGTGATGGCATCTTTCTACAAGAAAATGCGCTCTATTTATTTAGGTCGTATTTCTTAGGAATATTTTGCAAAATATTTGGATGGCTTCACATTTTTCATTTAAATGAGCAAATCTCCAGATCTTAATTTGACTAACATCTCTGGGATGATGCGAAACGGGCAATACTACTACAGCAGTTATTCGAGCCATAGTAGTCGCCAGATGGATTTAAGTAGGCTTTCTTTATTCAGTGATCACTGAATGTATACATTAATATACACCGAAGAGTCGAAACGTTATGACCAGCACATCTTTATGCAAATCGAAGCAACTGCAAGTAAACGACGGCGGATGTCATGAAAAGGTATAAATAACATCTGATACTGAGCTCTGTTAATCAGTGTTATTCTGGTTCGTCAGATGGGAAAGGCAGCAAGTGAGTTTGACAAAAGCCAAATGGTAGTGGCCAGACGACTGGGTCAGAGCATTTCCGAGACGGCAAGGCTTATGGGGTGATCACGGTTAGCCGTGGTTAGTACCTTCAAAAAATGGTCCAAGGAAGTGAAAACCACGAACCCCTGGCAAGGTGTGGGCTGATCACGGCTCTTCAATGCTAGGGATGAGCAAAGGCTATTCCGTATGATACAAGCCAACAGAAGGGATACTGTGGCGCAAGGGGCGGGGTGGCTCAGTCAGTAGCGCGCCAGGATCGTAATCTGTAGTTCCCAGGTTCGAGTCCCAGCTGGGTCAGCGTTGAGATTTATCTTCGCAAAATTCCCCGCCCTGCCCACGGTCAGTAGGGGACACCGATGGGCTTGGAAAGGCCGCCGTCCGTCGGATGGGACGTTAAGCCGTGGCTCCGTGTGCGGGAGAGCCATACCCTGTGCACGTTAAAGAACACGCTGGATGGGCTTGACGGGAGGCTACCATCTGTCTCCCAACAGCTGTTCCAGTGGGTCCCCTCCCCCAACCTTCTCTGAGCCTTCGGGGTCCATGTGACCTGGCCATTTAGCCCATGGTGTGCAAAAAAGTGCCGCTCAGAGGTAAAACAATCCAACCTGTGGCGCAACTCGCCCGCAGTTTGAATACTAGTGACGGGAGTAATGTGTCACAACACATAGCACATCAACCCTGTTGAAATTGGGGCTGCGTTGCCGCAGGTCTCTCTGAGTGCCCATGATAACTTCGGTTCACCGTCGAAAGCGTCTACAATGGGCGCGAGCATCAAAACTGGACCTTGAATGATTGGAAGAAGGTCATCTGGTCCGATGAATCTCTAATAGTGCCTTCTTTCAGCAGGATAATGTGCCATGCCACACTGCCTGGATTGTTCGATAATGGTTCGCGGAACACGAGGAAGACTTCCAGTTATTTCCCTGGCCTCTAATTCCCCAGTCATCAATTCAATCGAGCATCTGTGGTTTCTGTTGAAACAGCATATCCGATCTGCGGCAGCTCAACTACTAACTTACAAGAGTTAAAGGAGCTGCTGGTAATGTGTTGGTACCAGATACAACAAGACACCTTTAGAAATCTTGCACCGTCCATGCCCCTCTGGGTAAGAGCTGTTTTGGCGGCATGTGGAGGACCAACATCATATTAGGCAGGTGGTTATAATGTTTTGGCTCTTCGGTGTATATAAAGGGCCACTGGAGTACGAAAGGTGAACAAAATCCAAATAACAATATTATTAAATGTAAAAATCAGTTGCATGGGAACATGCAACCGGACAACCGTTTTTTGCCGCCATGAATTTTTTCTCTATAAAAATAAAAATCGCGCTCGCTTACTTATAAGCCGAAAGGAAGAAACCAAAAAAACTTTTAAATAAAATATGAATATTTAACTAAATCATGCAATTGTCTGTAATTTAATCTATAACTTCAACCCAGATGTACTACAAAAACTATTACACTTTGCTTACAATATATAATTGTTTCTTTGATTAATATAATATTAAGATGTTGAATTGTTTTTGCCGAGCATTGGCTTTATAAGATTTGCAAAATCGTCTTTTATCGTGATTGATTAAGAACAGAATTATGAAGAGGTATTTTTCTGTTACTGACGCGTTTCTCTTTCTCACATATCTTATTGAGGACATTAGGTAAATGGATGCCAAAGGCCGAGATTACCTCTCCGTTGGCAACAGAGACTCATAGAGTTTTTACTCTCAATTTTGTTTCTTTTGCCTTCGTCTCTCACTTCTCGCTTACAGTTCAAAAACAAGAAAAATATAAATAGAAGCCAGCGGCTTAGCAAATTTAATTAAACTTCAGCGTTTCTCTAAAACTTTCCGTCTTCAGTCGTAACAGACAAAATAGCGGCTTCGGCTCACCTAAACTCACGCGCAGAGGTGCACGCAGAGGAAAAACTTTACGCTAATCCATCACGCCAACATCCTGCGTCAACCGACAAAGAGCCGCTCACTCGCTTTCAACCTGATAGTGGCAGCGATCTTGTCTAATCTGCTATGACCGGGGATAATGGATGGTTGTAGGGAATTAGCTGAAGGCTCTGCAGCTAATGCTCCTGGACAAGCACGTGGCAGCCTCCTCGCGATTATTTAGATAAGTAGTGATTAATTATGGCCACCTTCATCCGGGCAACCTGCTGCCCACGACCTCATAATTAAATACAGTCCTATTCACAGAAAAGTGAAGGCTCAGCGAAAGGGTGAAACGAACAGCAGGATTTAACACATTAAAAAAATTGGAATTTCAACTCTTCCACAAATTTGCTTACGTTTATTTATCATTCAAATCCTTGCTTATACACGGCCATATCAAATCTTTGGAGAATTTCCATGTTATGCCAAATGGTAAGCAAAATTAGAAACTCGATATCTTGAAGAATAAACCTCTTTTATGGAAAGGAAGCTGAGGGTAACGATCTGAATCATCTTTATCAAAATATTGAATTTCATCAATATTCGTTCAGTATTTAAGAGTTATGACGTGCTGGATCATTGAATAGCAACTTCACTCCTCCTTAAAAAAGTTTCGTAAAACTAACGAAAATTGAAATAATTAATTAAACAAAGTTAAGAATGACATTGTTATTTTTAAAATTCGGATTTCCGTAATTGTTTAGATGCTGAATGAATATTGTTGAGATGCTGAACGAATATTGTTGAGATTCGAGATTAGATAGGTTTGATTTCTCTTTACCTTTACCTGTTCACCAACACCGATTCATTGGCATCATTCTGCACTTCACGAAATTCCCAGGTCATGCCAGTAGCTATCCAAAATCGTTGCTCACGCAACTTCTAAAATGTGTTTTCTATGGCACACTGTTAATGAAAACAAATTAAAGGTCTACATGAATTCTGTTATAAGGTGATTTATAAGTCTCTGCGTTTCATCGCCTACTTGAGAGATGATTATAACACTATAAATAACGAACCTTACTCAGCGAAATGTAAAACATCATTTTCAATAGTTCGTTGCCGTTTGTTGGTAGGTTGTTCGATTCCACTTCGATACCATGCTTGGTCCTTGGACGTGAAAACCTATCGACATCTGTTTTCGATTTCCCAAAATGTTTCAACTCGCCTACCTCGAAGAAAATGAGCCATGGAGCGAAAGAAGTGGTAGTCGGAAGGAGATAGATCCGGACTATACGCTGGGTGAGGAAGAAGCTCAAATGACAGTTCTCGAAGTTTTTCTTTAGTCCAAAGTATGGTTTTGCGTTGTGTTGTTAAAGACCTGATATCTGTTTAGGCAATCCTGGGTAGCGTTGAAGCATCACAGAGTGCATGTGCTACAGTTGTGCTGAGCAGAGGTCGGCATTGATGACACGTCCATTGGCAACCATTTCGAAGTGCGCTACACCCTCAATATTACAATAAACACACAGCATTACCTTCGTTTTGTATCTCTTTGTACACAAACAATGCTGGTTGGCCTGGATCAAGATCACTAGTTTTGGGTGTTGGGATTGATGAAAAAGATCCGTTTTTCCTCGCACGTAACAATTTGATACCACGGTTTGCTTGTTCAGTAGCAAGTTCATGTGGAACACTCACAATTCCTGGCTACCTTACCGCAGCGTTGCTGATGCCCCACTATAGTTGCTTATGAGCGGACAAGTTCGGACGAGAGCCTGCGAGTGTTCGTCGTACTTCAACAGTGTAGAATAGAATGCTACGATCTACCGATATTGATCGTTCCTGTCGCCGCTTACTTTCGAGGTTCGTGTTTGAACATTTCGACCTTTGAACTTTTCGACTAAGCTTGAACAATACGAATTGAAACTTCCCTCTCACTTCCCACTTCGCATATTTCTTTCAACGCTTTAGTAGGTTTTAATCTGTTTTTCCAGTAATGATGTAAAATTGCCCGAATTTCAATTCTTAACTCATTCATTGTATAAAGTTTCTAACGATGGAAACCAAGACTCCGACACTTGTAATAGTTATGGTCTGATGCAGTGACCTTTGTGCTTTCTCTTTTTCGTACGTTCAGAGTTATCGAAATGCTAGCAAACATTTTGCTTGGCAAAATCGCTGACTTATGAATCACCCTAATATCTAAATCCTAAATTTCTAAAGAGATTTCTCAGTATTTAAAAAGTTACGGAAGTTGGAATATTTAATAGCAGCAAAGTCATTTATAAGAAACTTATAAAAGACGGAATATTGCATTATTTACACAAACTTCTCAACTTATTAAATGACTTGAAATAATATAATATTAAGTTTTAATTACTCTTTGAAGAAAATGCTTAAGAATGTCATTGCTGTTTTAAAATTTCAAAGGTCCATACATTTTATTTTTTAATATTCTGAATGAATATTGTTGAAAATCGAGAATAGATTTGATTGAGATCTTCAATAAAAAAATTAAAACTTCATTAACATTCTACCATAGACACCTTATTTTAGAAGTTACAGAGCTTGGAATTTAGTCTTCCACTAGTGTAACAGAAAAATTGCCTTTTTTCCTTTTTGCCTCGGAAGTGTTTATACACTTGACTGGCGTACCACAAATCAAGAAGTATTAGAGTATGAAACTAAGTTGATAATAAAGGTGGTGTCAGAAATGCTTCGCAACGGAATTGCATACAGTCAATATCTGGGGGCATATCAAACTATACTAGATGGAAAAAGTCGCGCATTAATTTGTGTAGGGATACTGAGGTAAAGACGAAATCTGTAGGTAGAGAAATGTGATGCAATATTTTGAGAGTTCTTCTGACACAACAATTTGCATATGAAAATTATCTATTTGAAATATCTGATAAAACTCCAAGTCCATCATCAGTGTCATTTTAAAGTTCTTTGATGCTTCGTGTTACTATATAAGATATGAGGCTTCGATGCATCATATGTTATATAGTAACTTCGATGCTTCGATCTATGATGTTTCGTGTGACGTCAGTACTTCACTCATGTGGAAGCGTGACCACATTTATGTGTGCAACGCCACGTGCCTTATTCAGCTGGCCTTTCTTTTTAAGAATTCTTCTTTAGAAACATGGGATCATGAATTTAAAAGAATGAAATAAATAAATATAACCTTCAAGCAGCTGCTTGCCACAGGTCTGACGAAAGCCTGTCACTTTATACGCCATAGTAGTAGGTCTATAGGATTAAAGGACCTTAGCAGAAAATCAGCACAAACATCCATGCCTTTGCTGGAGCTCGAACCAAGGTCTATTTTATCAGTAGCTAAGCACACTAACTACTCTGCCACAGGTAGACCATGAATGAAAATGTGAGTGTAAAATGACAGTTTGTTCAACAATATCAGCAACCTTCGATTGGTCGTGATTCAGTGCTTCTTGTGAAATGCTTGCTCGATCACGAGAGATAAGTACAATTGACCTCTACCTGTGGAATGACCTAAAGGGTTAACCTACCGTGTTGATAACGAGGGGACTTGTGATATTGCTTCCATGATGAGCTGAAACATTTCCGCTATAATCCAAGAGTTTATAAGAGCTTTTCAGTCACCTCATTACATCATGCCGAAGCATGTATTTGCTCGACGAGCACAGATAGTGATGGATACACACCAGAAGGAAATTTGTACAGAAAAGTTTTTACAGCAAATCTGCTATGCAATAATGTTTTTGTATAGCAATTTCTTACTTTTGCGTAGCATGTTTTATTATATTATTTTCAAATTTCACGTTTACAATGTTCCTGGTCAAAATTAAAAAAAAAAGTTTTAAAACAATAACATTGAGATATCATTAGCGTAAACCCTTTGATAAAAAATAATAGAAACTGTACCAACAGATATTAGTCCTTGGGTATATTTTCTGCCGTCACACCCAAATTTCCACATTGATTTCTTTTGATGACCATTGCCATTCATACTCCTCTCTGGAAGCACTTTAAGAAATGTTCAAAGGTTTAGGAATCGGAAAATCAATTTCAATATTTTTTTCTTTCATCCTGTAATGTACGTCTGAGAGCAACATCAGCTACCTTATATGTTATCCAATCATCTCTTTGTAATGATCCTCTGGCAGCGTTAAATGCACGGCGTTTAAGTTGAAGTGCTCGTCTGCAGGGAACTGTCCACCATGGAGGATGAACATTTAGTTGGTAGATGGTATGTTGAAGTCGATTTATTTAAAGCTGTCTGTAATGTTGTGAGGAAATCTTCTTATGGCAGATTCTATGAATTAAACTGATTGTATAGAAGGTGTTCGTAGAATTGGTCTCACTTGATGTATTTGCGTATGGTAAAGGAGCTTGTAGCTGAGGAAATGCGATTATTTCCAGTTTGTAGATTTAGTAAAATTGGGATGTGATCGCTTCATCAAACTGGTGAAAGGGTTTAACAGCAGCATGTGTCATAATATGGAGTACAGAATGACAAGTCAAAAGCGGATCCATTGGAGGTGGCAAAACATGTAGGCGATCCGCTATTTAATGATCACCAGTTATTATTGAGTATCCATTCACTAATATTTTCACCTGATGTTGTGGTTGAAGAGGAACCCCATTGAGGATGATGAGAGTTAAAATCACGAACGATAAAATCTATAGTGGAAGGAGTTGATATTATAAGGTTAAGCGCTCTGACAGAATCTTGTCTATCAGGATTATAGCAATTTGCTCTTATGATGTCTCTATCTGGTAGAGAAATAGAAATTATTTGGATTTCACTAGATCTTGTACCTACTGATCTGGACAGCTATGGCACTTTTCTTTTTTTTTCCTACCCTGCATAAGTTACTTGGTGTGGTCCTATGTCGCACTCGGAATTTCCAATCCCGAGTCCGACGTATCTGTCAGTCCGCCATTTTTTTGTCACCCAACATATCCTCGGTGGGACAGCTGAAAGGACAGCTTTAAGCCACCATCTTTGAAATGGCGGGCCATCTGGACCTTTTTCCTTTTGCACCGTCACCCACGCCAGGAAGGCGAAAAACAAAGTCATAAAAATACACTTCGGAGCGCGCGGCGTTGGTCATCCTGGCTGGACCGGATGTGCCCTGACCAAGCCACAGGGCCACGGCTCGAATAAAATATACCGCGCAAATCGGTTAGCTCCACCACTGTCTCTTGGGTCCAGGGGAGACTGACTTTCGCCCAATGGGAAGTAGCGGTGTGTCGCCTTGTGTGAAAGAGCGGAACAGAAACAAAGAGGAGAACGTACCAAGTTTTGGAAGAGGAAAGTCATGCGGATGAGAGACGAAACAACGACTGAAAACACAAAGAAAAATGTGCCGAGACCTCCGAGGGACAAGACATATTGCAGAGAGACGACAAAGCAGTCAGCAGAACGAGTAATTTGCGAGGCAGCGCGGCACCCCTGAGAAGCGAGTGCATTTGTGTTACAGAGGATCCTATTGTATCCAAAAGTGCAAAGCCCAGCAATCACCAACGGAGACAATTGTGTTAAACGAAATGAAGGACGGAAGATCCACCTCTTACACCACAGCCATAACGTACGAATCAAACTAGCAAAAGAGCTCGTAGCTCCCAAGACGGCTCGAGACGAAGCGTCGAAGTAGAACCTCCCGAGAGAGATAGGATCGCTACTATGTAGTATGTGCGAAAGCCGACCGCGTCCTATCGAGAGGTCCACCACCCATGTTTCAGGAGGCGTCCAACAGTAAAGAAGAATCCGCAGTTACCCGCGGCCAGAACAGTCTTTGTGCTCCGAGGAATCTGCAAATGTGCCCCTGCCATGAACTTTTGCCCGGACGACCAGCTTCCAGCGTGTGGACGACTGCAGTTCGCCAGTTGGACAATTGCATAACCCAGGAGGGTGCAAAAAAAGGTCAATAGCCGTTTTCTGTGCTTTTCTTTCTCTAGTTTTAGCCCATGAGTGTCCCCCAGTCTCTGCATCTCCCGCCTGTTTTCGCCAGTGAGGCCGAATAGCCTGGCGTGTAATTAAGCACGGTTGTTACAAAGTCGACCCCGAAGGCGGGTCGTGTAGTTTCGGCAAAAAATAATTGTTGTTCATGAATCTATCTTCGTGTGTGAGGTCTCACTCCACGAGTACGATCAGTTGCTTGTAGTCACGCTGGTACTCCGACGACGTTCTCGGGGCCAGCCCACAGGTCAGTTAAAGTAAGGTGAAATAACATAATAAAAAAAACAAAACGCAATTCATAGTCTACTATTTTGGGGTCTAGACCTATCGGTTGCCGCCTGCTTCTCATTCCCCCATCAACCAGATCTGGTGGGGTGTAGAACACCTGGACAACAGGCTGACCTGGCACCTCCCAACCAGCATCTAAAGACAGTTGCCACAGCGCAGAGAAATATACTATATTTTCTTGTTGGTACCCACTGGGGTAGTTCCTGCAAGACCCTCCTGGTCTTGCACCAGCACTTGATCCTCTTCCATATCAACTACAGTGGTCACCTTCTGAGCAATGCCTCTACGTCACTGCTAAGCAAGTTGGTCATTGTACACACTATATCTCTGCACATCTGTCTCGGACTCTGCCCTAACATACCAAATGCGGCTGTCATTGCAGAGACTAATGACATGCTTTTCCGCCTGCACTGGAAAAGAGATATATTGCGTCATCTCTCGAAGCTGCATTCCCTCCACTTTAACCATGAGCTTCTCAGGAAATTGCAAGACAGACTCTGCCATCGCCGTGTCTACCATTGACCTCTACGACCAAGTCATCCCTGCCAGCTCCATTGCTGGCAATGCACTCTTCCCTGACCTTCCACCCTGGAGGAACAGTGATCTTACAATCAATGTCACTGTCCCTTCTGTAGGTCGAAAGAGCGACTCAGATCCAGTGGCCGTCAGACTTCTCTCCACTTCCTATGTCATTGCACAATATGAGAGATGTACTGAGGTCTACATCGACGAATCTGTGGACGAGAGAGGCTACATGTTGCCTCTGCCTTTGCCATCCCCGATACGGGCATCACCAGAGGTTTCTGTCTTCCGCATATCGTTTCCTCCACATGTGCAGAGCTTCATGCTCTGCACAGGTGGAGGTGCTTGAAGCTGTACTCTTCATCCATTCAGCTTTGGAACTCTCTAGAAGTGAGACATCAATAGCTGTAAACCGTTTCTCATCCAGAAGATCATGGAGACTTGCTAAATGGTCACTGCTGCCGGAATCACGGTTCATTTCCAGTGGATACCCTCTCATGTAGGGATACCTGGCAATGAGCTCGCTGATCGCACAGCGAAGGAGGCGCTGGAGAGTCAGAGTTGTGTACCCACTCTCTCTCAGCGACTGCAAGAGTTCTGTCTCACAACTTATGAGCCAGTATCGTCTTGCCCAGTGTCAGAAGGACAGCAGCTGTTCCTCATTCAGGTACCTGGTTGACCCTTGTCTCACTGCTCCTAACCTCGGTAATCTCCGCACATTTTAGGAGACCCTCCTTCATCATCTCCGAGTTGGTTTCATTTATAGCAACTCTACGCTTCACACTCTCGGCAGAGCTTACAGTCCAAACTGTGCCACTTGCAACACACCTGAGACTATCCCACGTTCTGCTCAACTGCTCCCGCTACAATGCCGAAAGAGAAGCTTTGTTCCGGGAGCTTCATGCTCTCGGAACCACCGACTACTCCATCACCTCCCTTCTTAGTAATCACCACAATGTGAAGCTGCAGCGAACGCGCTTCCGTATGATCACTTATTTCTTTCAGAACATTGGCCTCTTCTATAAGGTCTAATGTTTTCTTTATTCCTTTTCGAGATTAGTATACTCTTATTAGCTTCGAGAGAGAGCTGAGAGGCAGTTTCTTCTGCCTCCTCTGTCTCGCCCTTCTGTTGTGACTGGTGTAGGGAGTCCCTTACTCGAGGCAAATTTCATCATGAACTTACAACACCTTGAACCTTGTAGTAGATATATATTAGACCTTTTTGAGGTGAATACAACGTGAATTGTTATTTATTAGAGTGTTTAACGTCCTCAGCTGTGATGGTAGATAGTTTGTGTACGTAAGTTTTGTGTGACTACTTTGTGATAGTTCTTTGTTAGGCCTAGCCACCACGACTGGACTCGGATGTACTGTGTGCTTGGTTGCAACAGCAACTATCTTTCCGGCTATGGAAAATACTCTTTTGTGCGAAGTGATGTTTTGTGAAAATCATTTCGATCTTAATTTCAATATTGCTTTCAAGAACTAAGGTAAATTGAATTTTTAAAAATTCAATAGGTAAGTGATTTGGTTTTACAGTTAAAATCTCAGTGATATCTGAATGATAAAATTATTTGGTTTATAGTTGACATTCTCTGATATTTTAGTGTTAAAATGATTTGGTTTATAGCTGATATTTTAGTGTTAAAATGATTTGATTTTCAGTTGACATTCGCCGATTATTTTGGTGGTAAAATGATTTGGTTTATAGTTGATCTTTCGCTTATATTTAAGTCGTAAACTGATTTAGTTTCAAATTGACATTACCTGAGAATTTAGTGCTAAATTTATTCGTTTTATAACTGAAATTAAGCTGATATTTAAGTGGTAAAATGCTTCGGTTTATAGTTTATATTTTGCTGATATTTTAGTGGTAAAGTGATTTGGTTTATAGTTCACATTTTTTTTGCGACATATATGCCAGAGAAGAATCTAGAATATTTGGTTTATAGTTGGTTTATAGTTTCATAACTTGGGAAATAAAAAAGAATATAATAAAGTAACCCTCAAAGAGTTGCTTGCCCCCGAGGTCTGGACAGGAGCTTGTCAGTTTAATTCTTCCTAGAGAACATCTGTGTGGAAAACGAGGCCTTAGCAGAAAGATAACACAAACATCCATGTCTTATATGAGCTCGAACCCAGATCCCTTTGCCTTGGGGTGCCCATTCTTCGGCAGTCAATAATGTCTCACAAAACGAAAAAAAAAAAATCAGCAAAATTTTCATAAACTAACTATTCGAAAATAAATATCACTGGACCTATTTAAGTTAGGAAGATAAAATTGGTGTCATTTTCAAGCACTTTTATGTGTTTTTAAAATTATATATCTTAAAGTTCCTGATAATAAACAGGTTTAAGGTCACTCTCTAAAACTTTGATCTTGATTATCTAAAAATAGGTCACCTAATATTTTCTCTAAAAATATTGCGCTGAAGTATCATCATCATCCTCTGGAAAATTTTTATCTTGGGATAGCCATGGATTACTGTTTTATAAATATTTGATATATTCAAGATTGTATGAATACAGTCAATTATTGAAATAATGAAAAGGGAAAATTTGAGCACAAATTTACTATTCCAGTTTAGTGAAATTTGTTCTAAAATAAATGTATAAGTCACTCACAATATCGGGGTGGGGGTGGCTCAGTCGGTAGCGCGCCAGGCTCGTAATCTGTAGTTCCCAGGTTCGAGTCCCAGCTGGGTCAGCGTTGAGATTTATCTCCGCAAAATTCCCCGCCCTGCTCACGGTCAGTAGGGGACACCGATGGGCTTGGAAAGGCCGCCGTCCGTCGGATGGGACGTTAAGCCGTGGCCCCGTGTGCGGGAGAGCCATACCCTGTGCACGTTAAAGAACACGCTGGATGGCCTTGACGGGAGGCTACCATCTGTCTCCCAACAGCTGTTCCAGTGGGTCCCCTGCCCCAACCTTCTCTGAGCCTTCGGGGTCCATGTGACCTGGCCATTTAGCCCATGGTGTGCAAAAAAGTGCCGCTCAGAGGTTAAACAACCCAACCCAACACTCACAATATCCCTTTTAATCAGGAAGAAACACATTTTTTCGCATTTTTTTCTACAGTTGCTCTTGTACAGTCGAAAACATAACACGAAAAAGGATAAGACGAAATATCAGTTAACGGGAAACTAAAGTTTTGTCGGTTACACACTAGGCAATTGCTGCGTTTTCTCGCTGCTGGTTATTTCCGCACGTCGCTTCCTTTGAATGAAGTTGAAAGGGAAATTATTGTCGATGGTTTCAAATAAACCAATTTTTAACGCAGATGCAATTTATCAATCTTTGAATAAAAATAATTCCTCAACAAAAATGTAAAAACCGGAAAATATATCTGCAGAATTTTGCACTAAAGTAAAACCAAAGTAGATAAAATTCAATCCCTGTATCGTTTCTGATAACAATTTCAAAACACAATGAGGAACTTTTGGAATATTCTGATGTGAGAGAAATTATTCAGATTTCGTCTTGTAATAACATTCTTTACCACACGGTTACGGAGACATTACTTTTACATTTAAAAATATTTTTTAAAAAGCGAAAAGGATAATGCAAAAAAATCGCTTAACGTGAAAAATTTCTGCTGTCCGACGAATAAGATTCCAATAAAATTTCTTCGGGCAACACTAAGTTTATAGACGACTGAGAGATTATCACGTTATTTGTTTTCCTTGGAGTATATACCAAAAATCATTTAAATCGCAAATGTCGAGATGTAGAGATGTTTTGATTTGACATGGAGTGACAAATCCAAAAGTAATTTTCAGTATCTATACATTTGAGGACAAAATCTATAAACTGCGAATGGCAGGCATGCACACGCGCCTGCCACAGTAGACGAGCAAGAGTGACAAAAAAAGAGCAATCAAAATCGGAAGTCACGTCTGGGTTCCTTTGAAGCAAGTATCTCCAATAAGCCAGTACTGAGTTTGGCTTGGAGAAACGTTTCAAATGCGCATTTCGAGCTAAAAGAACAATAATTCACGAAATAGCATCGCTTAATAATTGAAAGAAATATGTCAAATGAACCTGTGGTCACGTCAACGAAGAGTAATGATTTTAAAAGATAATTTGAAAAGTTTACGGCCATTTGAATGGTTAACACGCATCACAAAAAAGTAAAACATATGAAAACATGACCTCACTTAATGCATAATTTGAAAAAGCAAAACCAGTACTTTAACTGAATATTTATTTAAGTGCTCGACGCGTGACTCATGAGTGACAATTGAAGGGACAGCGTGGCTACCAAGGGGACCTGTAAGTGACCTGTTTCAGAACGTTTTTAAAAATTTCTGAAAATTCAGAAAGTAAGAAAATAGGTCTATAACTATCCAGAACATTAATATTACTATGTTTATAAATAGGTAAATCAACAGCAGCCTTAAAAACTTTTGGAAAACTCCTGACTGTAAAAAAAATATTAGCATACAACATCTTTAATTTCTTTATAGATATTTTTAACCGTAAAATGACGACATATAATTCTTTCCTGTTGATTTACTATTCTTTAACTACATTTCAACTTTAAAAATATCATATCTAATAGATGTAACAGCAAAAAAGAAAGGATTTAATAGTATAAAGAGCAAGATGAAATTTAGCCCAGTTCATTCGTCAACTCAAATTTAACTCTGTTTATCCTCTCCAGCGAAATAAATATCGAATACATTTAGGTGTTTATTCCAAAGCATACTGGTCAGAAGTTAAATATTTACCACAGTCTCTAAAGATTTTTGTTTAAAAGTTACCCTTCCCAGATTTACCAAATTGTTCATTGATTGAATCCAGTTATTTTTAATATTGTTACCATTTCTATTTTTGTCTCCTAAAAACTTTGTCACTAAATTCTGATTTCATAACATTCTCTATTTGCTCTGACTTATTTTGCTTAAATTTCCTATGTAATTTATTTCTGTGATTTACATAACTCGCTAATGACCTTTTTAGTCATGGCTTTAATTTATTGCTTTCTGTTCTACGATTTACAAACATAGATTTTTTGACTAACACATTTCAATTATTTCTAAATATTTTGAAACCTCTATTGATGTCGGTATCGCAAAAAATACCATTCCAAATTTTCAAACTTAAAACTCCAATAATTCGCCTATGGTAATTTCACGTTTTAAATCGCAAAAAACCATTTTTGAGTCTTAATTACCCCCTCTAAATATTTCCATTAACAAAATATGATCATTAATGTTAAGTTTTATGACTAAGTGGTAACACTTCTGGCTTAACATTTCTTACATAATAATAATAATCTATAAAAGTGTTAGAACTTTATTTATGAGTAGATGTAACTCATTTATGACTACAGGTATACTCCGGTGATACGACACATTAGGTTCCAGCCATCGCCGTACAGTGACATTTGTCGTATAAGGTATAATTTCCTTTTTTTCTTTCATTTTCAGATGCATGTATGGTTTAATAAATTTTTCAGTAGTCATACATATGCGTAACTAATGTAAACAAATCATTTACATTTAACATAAATACTGAACTTCACTTACCTTCAATTTATTCTTCTTTTGCTTTTATGACGATGTAAAATTAAGAAACGAAAATTTATTGATGGAATGATGAAGGGGATGACAAAGCTTCTGGATCATCTGGGTCTTCATCAAATGCTACATGCTTTCTTGCTGGATATTCGGGCAGATTTCTTGTAGTAGTTCATGATCTATATATATCTTTGAATGGATGTTGAAGGTTGAGATAGAATTTAAGAGGATGCTGGTCTTTTATGGAAATATGTGTCTAACGAAGTTTGAATGGTAAATCGTTTTTCCTACAACAGGCATATTGGTCTAAAATGCCAGAATATATTTTGGAGCTTCTTTTTAAAATTGAAATCTACCTCTTCAGAAATCGACATGGCAATTTCTAAACGACTGAAAGGTTCTGAAAGTTCTTTGCAAGTTATTTCTTATCTTCAGGCTGGGATTCATCTTTATCCTTCCTATGCTCTTCAAGTTCAAAAAAACTTCGTTAGTTAAGGGCCTGGAATGAGATTCAAGCAGAACAGTTACATCTTCAGGTTACACATTTAGTTCTAATTACTTTGCCATGTGTACAATATTTGCATTTAACTTCCTCAATAGGATGTTCAAATCCTTCAAAATCACCAATAAATTGGGGACACAACTGTTTCCAGTCCCCTTTAAGTGGACTCTTTTACTTCATTCCATGTATCTCTGATAGTCTTCATGCCATCCAAGATTGAGCTTGCCAGAATTCTTTAATTCTATTTGGCCCAATTCCAGAGTCACTGTCTATTGCTGCTTTAGCCTTAGCAAATGTTCTCCTTACTTAGTTACGATTTAAATGCAGCAATGACATCATGGTCCATTGGTTGAAGCAATGAAGTAGTATTAGCAGAGAGATAAACTACTTGAATGTTAGGGTTAACATCGTCTAATGATCTAGGGTGGCCAGGTGCGTTACCCAAAAGAAGTAAAATTTTGAAGGGAATTCTTTCCTGTGCAGTAACCCTTAACTGCATGCAGGTAGAAAAGTAGTTTGAAAACCACTCTTCAAAAAGGGATGCAATTACCCATCTTTTGAATTTGTTTTTCAATAAACTGGAAGGCTAGATTTATCATAATTTTTGAGAGCTCTTCGGTTTTCAGAATGATAAATTAGTATAAACTTCAATTTAAAATCTCCAGCAACATTGGGACCTAACAAAAGGGATAACCTATCTTGTGCTGCTTTAAAAACTGGCATGGGACTTATCCTCTTTAGCAAATTTTTTTGATGGTACTTTTTTCCAGAAGAGGTCGGTTTCATCGACATTAAAAACCTGCAGTTTAGAATAGCCTCCCTTCTCAATAATCTCGGCTAACTCGATAGAAAAAACCGTTGCTGAAACCGTCATATGAGAGAAGGCGGCGCCTGTATAAATGGGTATTGGTCATGAATGAAAATCATCATATGAGCGAATCATTGTAAAAATCGTATTACGGAAAAAAAAACTCCGTAATACGGGGCCTTGCTGTATTTAGAAATGTTTATGTATTTATGACTATTTAGAGATATGATGTTTGTTTTGACTCTTTCTAAATGTGATGTATTTTTGACTATTTATTAATAAAGCTATATTTATGATTATTTAGAAATAAACCAATTTGAATTTGTAAATGAATTAATTTTTTAACCTTCTTCATAAATAAGATCAGTATTAAAGTCCCTAGTTATTATGATGAATTGCAATTTAAGTTATTATTTCATTTTTCAAACTCGTCTAAAAATTCCCCTTTGGTAAAATCACGAGATCTCTTTAAGGTCAACAGAGCTAAGTTAATGGTGGCTAATTTCCGATAGATAAGGTAAGAATTTGCTGTTACAAAAGATGTTGACTCTTGGTTTGTCATATAGTCATGAATTTTTAATACAAAGTCTTGAGCGTGAGTTCAAAAGAATGTTTATGAACAAAAATTATAAATGAACTAATTTATTACAAAAGTATAAAACCACATACATAAAATAAATCAACTGACACGAATCCTTGTCTTCATCAGTATGAAGCTAAACCATCAAAAGAATATTTCACATTATCATCAAATAGTGGCAAAGCTCTCTAACCACTCGGCCACGGGACGGCACGACAGATATCCCCTCAAGCAGCTGCTTGCCACAGAACCTGTCAGTTATATGTCATAGAGAAGGTCTCTGAGGAAAGCGAGACCCCCACAAGAAAGACAACGCAAACATGCCTTATCCCAAATTCGAACATCAGGTTGCTTTTTGCTAAGCAGCTAAGTACACTAACCACTTGACTCATTTCTATATTTGTTTATTTATTAACATCTATTATCCACCTGTATTTTATGCATTTCCCATTTTCTTGATTTTGCTTTTCCATTTTTTGCGAGATTAAGGGTTCAGAAATCACTCAAAAAAAGAAGGAACAGCTACTCAATGTTTCTTTACTAGGAACAACAGAGCTTTACGGATTATCACAGCAGGACTCCTGACTTTAGAGTTACAGGGGGAGCAGCTTGAAGAGATTTTATTTGGGAGAGTTCATTCTAAAACTCGACCGGTGTGGATCCCAAAGGTATTAGTTTTAACGAGCAGGTTGGTATTAAGGGATTACGATTGACGGATGTTTCTCTCCCCACCAAGGAAAATTCCCATCTCACCCAAAATGTCCGGGAGACAAAATTGTCTTTCGTCTAGTATTTAATCTTTAGCTGTCGTAAGACATGTTTAATTTATCATTGCCTTATCGTGATTGACATGCTTTTCTATTTCATAAAAAGGCTTTAGAACCTTCAAGCATCTTCGACCTTTTCAAGCATTCTCTACCGAACCCGTTCAAGCATTCGCAACTTCTTTCTCCATAATAAGTTGCCGAAAGGCAGTTCACGAGTCTGTTTAATCTCATTATTTACAACCTAATGCTTAAGATGTCCCGTAAGCATCTGGAATCAAAAGCATCGTGATTCGTGTTAACTTCTTTTATTCAAATCATTGTTCAAAAACGCACATAGAATATCTAAGTTATTAATCATAAACTGCTCTTATTGATTAAAAAAATGATAACAAATAAAGTGATATGCCTATTACTATTGCTAGAGTCCACCATAAATAAAGTACGCATTGATAATACTAGAATATTATGCAGCAAAGTTTGGCCATATGTTATGTGCTATTATTATTACATCTTTCGAGTATATCTTTCGGAATATTGTGAACGAAAAAGATAAAAATGGCGAAAGAGTGAACTTGGAGACGATAACTCCACGCGCTGATTTTTCTTGTCTTAGTCTTTCTCTTTCTTTTCAGAAGAAAAGTAGAAAAATCACTGAAGTGAAAAGAAGGGAACTGTTCCCTCTTCTCTAGAGATTATTCTCGAGCGCATTGGGTTCAGTTGGCCGGGTAAGAAGAAAAGAATTTCGCTATGAAGAAAAAGGCAGAAAGGAAACCGAATCACCTAATTGGAAGCATATCAACGTGCAAAACAAACATATGCCAGTGCTATCGTATGGAATGCGTGGAACTGTAACCATTCTTCTGGGTAAGGATGAAAGAGACAGGAAGAGCAGGAGCAGGTTCGGGACTGTTGTGGACAGAGCAAACATCCGTCCATCCTTCTTCATGACGTGGCAAGCAGTTCGATTCTGAGTCACATTCAATCGGCTGCCGGTTGCTAGGCAACGGGTTGAAGACGGTAACAGAGCTGATATTCTCGTCGTAATCCTTCCTCTTGACTAACAAAAAGTGGTTGCTTCGAGTAGCCATTGTTAACCAACGGATCATCTGGACAAAGGTACGCTACAGAGATATTACTATTGTTTGGTTTCACTACTCACATGTCAATGATAAAGACAGTTTTTCTTTTGCTACAATCCAATCGATCTTAAACTTTCTTTAATTCATACTGCACTTACCACATTAAACTTGAAAAGTTAAGAATGTTTACTACAGAGAATAAAGAGATCATTAGTAAAGAGAGATTAATGCTGAGAAAAGATGAAAGGTTTTAGTGGCTTTTTTCCATTGTGTGGGAACATTAAGCATTGCTCTTTACAGCTGAGTTATAAACGGATCCTTTATTATTTTTTGGACCCAGTTTTCATCCAGTTAGACCGACAACATAAATCAAGAAATATTATTTTTCAGCTAAAACAAAATACTCATGTATTACTAAAATAACACGGGGATTCTTTTAATTTGCTGCAAAGAGCAATTATAGAAATGAAGGAAATAATGCTTTCATATTAGTTTTAAAATTATAACGTTGATACTCTATGTTATAAAGTGTAGAATTTTTACAGCATGCGAAAATGACATCTATTATAGGTGGAAGAGCAGATCTCGCTTAGGTATCGGACATTAAATTCTCTTTCAGAGTTTTCGTACGAAACTTTCTCTTCAAGTCAAACAAAAAAGCAAAATATGTATAAAACCAATTCAACTCTTCGTGCCATTTGCAACTCTTTTTGAATACGCTCTACATAAAATATTGACAATTATGGAACAGATAAATTTTTCATCCCCTTAGCAAATCTATATTTGAGCAGCTTATTAAAGTGCTCTTTTTATGCTTTTATCATGCTCCCTACTCAATAAGAAATTTTTTGAATATTAAACTCATCGGACCGATACAATCTAATATTCAGTCATGAAATTTAAAAATTTTGAAATATCAGTTTTAAAACCATAACTCATAATTTTTTTTTAACCTGAAATATACTATAACGTGATGTGTATTATATTCTTTAATTTTTATCTCGTTTTCAAAGAAAACGAGGTAATAGTTTCGCTTTGTCGTCTGTTTGTAGACATTGAACTTTTCTTTTACAGAGATAAAAATTCTTTTTTGCCTTGGATTGGTATTGATGAAATATTACGATATGCACTTTCAGAATCTCTCTAAAGCTATAATTACGTCCTCTAGTGGTGGAAAATTTTGAAAATTCCAAAATTCAAACGAAAATTCCAAACGTTTTTTTATGCTGGAAATTTGAAATTTCGGTGGTGGAATGTGAAGGTCACGAAGTTTCCATTGCAAACAATTAGTTGATCCCTTAGACCCAGAGGAAGTGGGAAAACACACCTTTTTGGTTTTAGCAGATAATTGTTTGCATTTAGAGATAAATGAAAAAAATCTTTTTAGGTTAGATAGGAATTGATAAAATATTATGATTCGCACTTTGGGAATCTTTCGAACACTATAGTTATGGCCTCTAACGGTGAAAAAGTTTGAAAATTCCAAAATTTTAAACGAATATTGCAACGAGGTATTAATGATAGAAATACGATATTTTGGTGGTGGAATGTGAACCTCATGAAGTTTCGACTGGGAACAATGAAAATGATAATTAGAGTTTATTTTAGTTTGATTGGTACTAATGATATAGTATTAAAATTTGCATTTTTCAAATTCTTAGTTGTTTTAATAAATATATTTTCAGATCACTGAAATGATGAAACTGCAGAGATGTTATCTTCTTCTAAGACGATGATGGAATCTTTAGCGAAGCTGTGCTACATATACCAATAAAAACATTTAGAAGATGATTTTATAGTGATAACTAGTTCCCAGTAAATGCTAAAAAAAAAAAGCAAAACACAATCATTTCTAAAGTTTAAATCTGTGAATGTTTTGAATATGAAATTCCAGAGCAGTTATCAAAATTGGTAATGGCAGAGAGAAGATGACAATGCTGGAATTTGGAGCAAACTGTTGCAAACTGTTTTGACGTAATTTTATTAAGAAAATAGTCCTTGTATTATCTATATTAGGACATCTCAAAAAATAATTATCCGTTGTTTCAAGATCTCCAAAAAGAGGATAATTATCATTATCAATAAAGTGACAACGAAATAAAAATGCATTTAATGGAGCAACATTGAATTTAAGTCGTGTAATCAAAACTTCTGAGGCTCTAGAAAAGAAGACATCTAATCCTAGTCTTGGAAATCTAGGCACATGTGGATATAAGGATGTCTAATATAGAAGAGTTCCACTGAAGAATGAGTTGAATTTTAAATGCGCATTCATTGAAATGACGAGTGACTTCTGGTCCTGTAAGACCGTTCTCCGTTCAAGAACAGAGTCATAGCAATGTGCTCGTTTAGCAATGAAATCAGCCAATTCATTTAAAATAATTCCTTGATGGCCCGGCGTCCATACAAGTGAGATAGATGCTCTTGAAATGGAGACTTTTACAAGAACTTGATTTAGATATAAATGGCAGAATGGCTGTTAATTTTGGTATTTTTCAGCGCCATTAGAGTCGTAAGACTATTAGTATAAATGATATAATTTCTGTATTCCTTAATTGTTTTCTCCACAGCTAAAATAATTGCATGCACTTCGGCTGCAAAAACTGATGTTTCAGGTGGAAGTTGATAATGATGCTACATAAGAATTATCTGGACAAATGATTCCAATTCCGATATGGGTGGATGTTTTAGAAGCATCAGTTCCGATACAGGTTGCCGTTGACCGATATTGTTTAATTTCCTCTTGGAATAACTGGAGTCTCATATTCGAAGGAATAGAGTTAGTATGTTGGAAGCTCAAACCATGTGTAATAATAACACACTGTAAGGTATTGAAATCCATGGTGGTTGCAATGGAACATTTCTTGAGCTTGGAAGGTTTTCAACGCTAATTTCTCTCAGTGAATCTTGGATTGTCAGAGGAAATGGTATATTATTCTTTTTTCTGTAATAGAAATATAGAAAATCCGGTTGTGTCACAGCTGATTTATAGGTTGAGTTGCATGGAGAGGCATGTCCTTGAACAGCACCTTTCATAGTTAGTAGTTCAACATTTTTGGAATCGGAATAGAACCAGTTTCAGCATATCAAATTTGTAGAAGGGTCGATATTGGAAGACCTGTAGCCGCCGGAAGAGCAGCATTATAAACTGCTAAAATTCTATTCCATATAGTTTCCGGAGTTGTTGATAATAACGGTTCACCATAAACCAATGAAGCTCGGATAGTGGAGTTCACAGGAAGAAGAAGAAGAGCACGACGGGAAAGACCTCGTCTTGGAGAAGATCGATCTCGGATAATATTCAATAGTTTATCACATCTGATTCGGAGGTTGCGAAAATTTTTTATTCAGGTCCCATTGTTCTGAAAGGTAATACCTAAGAGTTTCAAATGTGATGTCCATGAAATTGATTCTGGACCAATTTATAGTGGAAGACGCACATTATATTTACGTCCTTTGATTGTACAGTTACGCATAATGTACATGTTCTCTAATAAGAAAGTAAAACAGTTCTTTGTGAGCTGAAATACTATGAATATTCCATTGTAATATCTTGAAAGCCAAAAATATAAATATGAAAAAGAAAAAGAGACAAAAAGGAAACTAAATCAAAACAGTGTGTTTGGTTTTTCGCAATTGGAGATCTCCATGTTAACTAAAGTAGACGATTTAGGTTTAATAGAGATTGAAGTGGTACATTTTTTAATTGAAGTATCCATAACAAAATCTTCATGTAGTCGTTTGCAGATTTTTTTCTGAAAAGTCACCTTGGAACTTTCGCACATGATGAAGAATTGACAGTTAGCTTGGCTAGTTGCAAAATGTGATCGCTTGTTGTTGGTTTCATGTTCTTGGAAGAATCTGGGTGAACTGCAGTAAAGATTGCGTTGGTGAGAGATGTAGAAGAAGTTAATATGTCCTCTAAGAGGACGTTGATTGTGGATTTTGAAATGTCTTAGAAATGGTCGATATAAGACGTTCTTACATTTGGGCAAGAATATTGTTAAAGCATTCAGTAAAAATGGTTTGAAAAGATGTCATAAATTCTGTTATGCACAGTTCAGATGTTGAGCTTGGTTGATAAGACTGTGAATGAACTACTGATGCGCATGTCTGAGATTTCCCCACTAGATCAGAAAGAGCTTCCTGATAAGAGACGTGATTAGAAGCTTCACATCGAAGAATTTTCTCTTCTTGAATCCACTGAGTGCAATTTTTATCCCCTGTACGGTGTGTTGCAGAACAAAGGCAACATTTGAAAATGGTTGCTGTGCAAGAAGATGTTTCATGTTCATCACTGCAAATTGCACATCGCATTTTACTACGGCATTGCTTTGAAGAATGGCCGAAACGTTGACAGTTGCTGCATGGTTTGGGTCGAATCGATAAATTGGGACGGATGTTGAATTTGCCACCACAGTTTAACTTCTAAGGGATAGAGATGTCCGATGATAGTAGTTAGAACACAAGTTGAAGGAAAAATATTGTTACCAGACGCCATGTGAAACGGCGCAATTCTAACACTGAGTGACTTGTCTAGTGTCAGTTCTTACTGTAATTCCTTGACTGTAAATGGAAGTCAATATTTCGTAGCAAGAATTTATAATTAAACGTCCAGTAAGTAATGTAACTCTAATTGACATAGCTCACAGAGTATTCACTGTTAAGAGTTCTTTAGCACATAATGCCGTTGATGTATGTATGATAAAAAATTTAACACGAGTGACTCGCATCGACTGAATATCCGCTGGCGAAGAAAAACAAGCAGAAATTTCTCTTTTCATTGTTTGCGGCTTAGAAGATGGAATAGGTGATGATATTCCTTTGAACATTATAGCGAATTGATTTATGCCTTTGTCATGTGCAATAGAAATGACTTCTTCATCTTTTAAAAATGTTTGTCAGTCTGGAAGAAACAGAAATAACTCTAGAAGTGGCCGCCATTATACCATATCAACGTCGTATAGCGAATTTCGTCGTGTAGGGAATCATTGTCTTTTTTTCACTTTTAGATGCGTATAATGGTTTAATAACATTTTTAAGCATTCACATATGTGCATAACTGACATAAATAAAGCATTTACAATTAAAATAAATACTGTGCTTTACTTACTTTTAATCTGTTTCTCTTTTGCTTATATGAACTGACGAATGTAAAATTAAGAAACAAAAAAATATTGAAAGAAGGATGAAGAGGATGTCGCAACTTTGTGATCATTTGAGTCTTCATCAAGTACTAAATGCTTTCTTACTGAAGATTTGTACAGATTTTCTTGTAGTAGTTGATGACTGACTAGGTCTTTGAGTGGATGTTGAAAGTTGAGATAGGATTTGAGAGGATGCTGGTCTTTTTTGAAGGATATATCTAATGAAATTTGAATGGTAGATCGTCTTTTCTATAACAGCTACAGGGATTTATCAAAATAATGGAAACAACGATGGCGACTGGAATACACGCAATGCGCCGTATGCATATCACAGGGATGACGTCACCCGCGATGTGAGGTACATAAAGGGGAAAAGTACGATGTCGGCTACCTCGTAACAGTGCCATAGGCGCGCGGATGAAACAGTTGTTGTGGTGAAATTGTCGACAATGTCAGATCTCTGTAACCTCCAAAAAGGCATGATCATTTGTGTGCGTCTTGCAGGAGCTTCCGTAAGCAGAACGGTGGAAAATAGTAGGTGTAACACGATGAACTTTATCGAAGAATATGACTACCTATCAAAAAGGACAGGGCGTTGCCTGCAAATTGTGGACGTCATACGAAGTTGGCAAGGATTGTACAACGGAAGCACAAGACCACGGCACCGTAAAAATAGTAGCAGAGTTGAACACTAGTCGGAATGATCCCATTTCCATCATAACAGTTCGTCGGGAACTTCAACGTTTCGATATTTATGGTCGTGCTGCAATCCACAAACCTCTAATTACCAACATCAATGCAACAAAACGTGTAAGGTGGTGCAAAGCACATACACATATAGCAAAATAGGTATATACAACATAACTGGGATGCTAAAGACGAGCAACAAGTCATCTGGTCTGGTGAATCGTGCTACGCATTGTTTCCCACCACTGGTAGAGTGTACCTCTGGCGAAAACCTGCAAAAGCACACCCCCCGCCTGTTTGGTTTCGACTGTGAAGCATGGAGGTGGATATGTGTGGTGCCATATCATAGCATTCCTTAGGCCTATTAGTTATTCTTCAGGGTCGTGTCACATCCGCAACGTACGAATCCATTCTCGGGGATCACTTGCACCCAATGTTGCGTGCATTGTTCCCTATTGACCGTCCCTGGTTTCAAGCGGATAATGCACCGTGTATTGTGCGAAACATGTCAAGTTGTGGTTTGCAGAGCATGAGGATGAGGTACAGCAGCTACCCTGGCCACCTCAATCTCCAGAACTCAATATTATTGAACATTTGTGGGAATATGTGGAACCGAAGGTCAGATCACACTTTCCACCTCCAGCATCACTGGCACAGTTGGAACATTCATTTCTTTCAAAATATCATTTACTAGGTAATACGATATGTAGATAGATTAAGGGAGAAAAGTCATTTCTGTCCAGACCTGACAATGCAACGAAACTTCAAAGGTAGTAAGGTTCACTTTGTGATGAAAATATATTTTACAGTTATTGAGACTTACCTGTCTCTTCCATAAACCCAGAACCTCTTGACGGGCACCTTTGTTCAGTACCTTACTTGAAAATGGTTAGTGAAAGACATTAATGTTTTAATTGCTGAAAGGAGCTTGAACCTTAGGTGTAGCTTTCTAAAATCATTGGAGATTGTTTTATAAACATTCATCATAAGAAACATTGCTTTTTAAATTTCGCTTGGCGATTCTTTCAATTTACGACTTTTTTTAAACTTTTTATGAAAGGTGTTGCCAACGGTTAAACTTTCGAATCCAGCGCTGCTGTTGTTTGAACAATATCACCAAGAGTGACGCAAAATATTTCTACCGCTTTGATACGGTAATTCACATTTTTTTCCAAAGCGTCACGTGTTTGCTATCTTGGATTTCCAAATAAAATATTCATAAGCAGCACAAGCGGACATAAGCGGACATAATGATTAAATAAAGAAAGTGTTTTCTTGGTGCAAGTGTACTAAAGACTAAAACAAGCTGTAAAACGATTAGCATGAAAACGATTTAACGAAATTATCGACGATAATGGAGGAGCAATTAAAAGTTTGACTCAAGAAATTAGAGGCTTCGCATACTTCCATTAAACCAACAATGAAAACAAAAAATCCCATAGATTGCGGTTCGGATGTGAGAGTGATGATATGCAGATAATGTTCAATAGCTGATAGCACTTGTAGTAAGTGCTAACACTCACTGGGGAGTCTTTGTTTTGTGTATGTACAACGGATGGTTCACACGAGATCAATAAAACGCTGTCAACTCTGGAGATCTCTTCAACAAGCATTACGTTCCGCTTCATTTTGCAGAAAGTCTTCTTACCTCTTTATTAGCGACAGAATCGTGATGAAACTGACTCATTTTCTTTGATTAAAGATGAAGTTTCATATCTCAATAGAATGCGATTAAGAAAATAAAGTAATAAGACACTACAAACATTTCATCATTTAGTGACTTTTTCGTAAAATAATGCATTGTTTTCGTTGGCTACGTTTAGTACATACTTTAGTATTACATAAATTAGGCAAACAATTATATTTTCTTTACCGATTAATTAACGGTTAATCATTTGGAGACAATGTAATTGGAAGAGACGTAAACTGGACAAAAATGGAACAGAATGTGAACTAAAAGAAAGGATTTTATATTTCACACATTTCGTCCGAATTGATAAAACTCAATTCAGATAATAGTAACTTGAAATAAGAATGAGATTTTCAAACTGACACAACACATTAGCTCCGCATTCCTGATCGAATTTATGTAAAAGGATTTTCAGAGTTTGCGACTTTATTTGTAGAAATAAGTGGTTAATAATGAAACCTATATAATGGAATCTAAGCGAAATATTTCGCTTACATTCAGTCTTTTAATTCTATAAATTGTAAATGAATTTTTCTTACTTTTAGGCGGCACAATACTTTTCGAAATGTTACTTTCAATATGCTGCATATAGTATTAATTTAATTATGAAAAGCAGATGATTGAAAAGTACATTACTTTCCACATGAATAATGATTTTTTTTTTAAAACAGACGCTATAGTGTTATCTCTTGTGAGCCGCTGTGTAAATTAAAGTAACGCATAATTACCAGTGGCTACCTAGATAACTATGGTATTTAAATACACCTACTAACTAATATTGAGGTTATTGAGGGACAACATGATATTGAGAAAGAAAGCTTTTCTAAAATAATTATCTTTATACATTGTTCAGCAACAGCCGCCAAAGTCAGTGATGAGTGCATGAGTCAAAATCGTATCGAATCTAAGTCACACTCCAATTTATAAGAGCGAAATTCCGTTGAGTTGCTTTAGATCTGGGAGGAACTTTATGCATACAATAAGCTAAATGCTTAGTTGACAAGAACTACAAGGATTGAGAACAGATCTTAGGAAAGGACCCACTAGGCTATTGTTAGGAGAAAGATTTAACGATACACTCATGGCAATATAACGTATCTTTAAACAGTATAGGGTATGGCTCCCTGATCACTTAAATTGTTTATGTTATGATAAAAGTGAATACCGAATTTGGTGATCGTAGTTCTTACGTGTGGAAAATCAATCCGATACTAAATTTGTGATTTTAGGTCTTATTGCCAACTTAGAAAACGATTTAATGAAATATTTGGAGAAGCAACTCCCATAATTTCATTAAAATCGTTTACATGCCTTTACAATATATGAGTATAATTTTCCCGTTATTGGTAGAATTTTTCGACACATTCAAATAATACATACAGCGCTGCAGCTCTAGGTAACTTATCTAACAAAAACGCTAAATAGCAAATAGCAACGGATATCCTTGTTTTGTAGCATACAATATAAATAGTATAAAAAAATCAATGGACGACTGCCTTTCCAAGCCCATCAATGTTCTATTTCTCACCGAAGGTAAAGAGGAATTTAGTAGAGAAAAGGTCAATGCAGATTTAATGGTTGCTCAAGCCTGGGACTGACAGATTAAGAACCTGGCGTGCTATGCGTGATTGAGGCAACCTTCCTTTCAGAGTTAGATAAAATCATACAATTAAGTGCATTCTGAAAACAAATATATTTGACAAAGAATCATTATATGAATCAAATATTTCAACTTCATTTTATAATGCCATGACCAATGTTGTAAATAATTCCGGCATTCAGGCTTAAAATCCCATAGGAAATACCACATCTAGTACAAGGTAAATTTATTTGTTTTCTCTGCTCATAAAACTATTTATACAGAAGCACGTAACTCATCTAGCACAAAAAATATACAAAAATATTCCTAATGAATTCAAGACTGATAAAATGTAGTAGTTGTGCTAAGAAAATTATAAAAATGCCCAAAATGTTATAGGTAAATAGAAATTATTTATTGAGTTAATTGAAAGTCATTCCCTACTAATGTAAATAATGCTTTTAATTTTCTTCTCAACATTTCTGTCAAGGGCTATCCAACTGGGCTGCCCTGGAGTGTTAAACTGAGGCTCTCGAATGTCCTTTAATTGACTGTATGTGTGATGAGAATTTTTTTAATTAGTAGCAGAATATGCAAACGTATTTATAACTGGAACTACAGACACCTCATCTGACAAAGTCGCTACACAGTAGCATCTCATTTCTGTACTCTCTATGTAGCATATGTAGGAAAATGTAAATTAATATAATAACCACTACGTAGATATTTTAGTGAATTCGTCTGTTTTTTTGATTGATCAAAACCTTCCTCTAAATGGTAAGCGCTAGGACCACAAATTCGATATTCAGCTTCCTCTTTTTTCGTAACTTAAATCAATGTAAAGGTTGAGTCCCCAAATTTTCCCCTGAAGAAAAAAAAGGAGAAAAAAAGCAGGTGAACTCACAAAAACTCATAAAAAGGACAAACAAATTCGGTAGTTTTCTCTTATCATATTATAACTGAAAGAAGGGTAAGGGTTTGCACCCTGACGATGTTTTGGGTTGCGAAAACAGGTTACATTACTTAGGTTATGATTGGGCCCTTACGCTATCTTATCTTTATTTCCCTTCTCCAAAAACCACTCTCCTAAAAATATCCGAGTAACTTCTCTCAAACAATAAGAGTTAGGATCACAAAATTCGGTATGCATCTTCCTCGCCTCATAACTTAAAACAGCATAAAGGTTTCGGCCACAGCCTTTTCACCTTGCACCCGAAAACAAAACTCCCCTTCCTCAAAAGCGGAGCAGGAATTTCTCATTACCAATAAATTCGGCACAGAGTTTCCTGTTTTCATAGCCTAGAGCAATGAAGGGGTTCAATGAAGGAGCTCCAAACGTCCCCCCATGAATAAAGGAATGCTCTATGTGTAGCATATGTGCAAAAATGTTAAATTAATATAATATCTACTATATATTTTAGTGACTTTGTCTGTTTCTTTGATTGGTCAAGAACTCCACCTAAATAATGAGAGCTAGGACCACAAATTCAACATTAAACTGTCTCTTATCATAAATTTAAAGCAATCTTTCCACCTCTCACCCCTCCCCCCAAAAAAGAAAACTTTATCAGAAAAACGGGGTAAGAATTTCTCATTAATTGTAAGAGCTAGGGCAAGCAAATTCGGTAAAAGTTTCCTTCCCTAAGCAAGTTCCAAGCGGCCCCCCTAATTAAAACTCGAAGGATGAAATTTCCTTAAATGGTAAGTGTTGAGGTTATCCATTTCGGTATACAGCGTCCTCTGATCATTACTAAAGTCAAACCTTATACTGTTATTTAACCTTTGACTTAAGGTTATATAACAACATAAAGGTTTGACTGTGCAATGTTCCTTCTCCTATACCCAGAAACATTTCACATCCAACCCAAAAAAGCGAAATGCACAAATGATTGCCAAACATAATGGGTTATAGTTTAAAAGAAAGTCCTGTAGTGGGGAATATCATGGACATCAAATTATGTCCCCTCCTTTCTGTCTCTCCAAAAAGGGGAGGAAAATTTCAAGGTAGTGGATCGTAAAAAATTATGTAAAATGGAAGCTTGTCACGTGGAAAGTTTCACCTGCTATATAATTCAGATAGTTTCATCTAATTGAGTTCAGAACCCTATTGGCGGGTGGTGGGTGGTGGGTTTCGGGCTCGAATGAATCGCTCCTCTTAGTTCCACAGATGATCAACAAGATTGAAATCCGGAGATTGAAAGAGCCATTCGAGGGTTGTGAAGTCACTGTAATGCTCCACCAATCAGTTTTTCATCAAACGGGTGTCTTGTTGGTCACTGTAATGCTTCACCAATCAGTTTTCACCAAACGGGTGTCTTGATCTTGTTGAAAGAAGGCATCCTGCTGTGGATCATAACTAAAGGTTTGACCTAAATAATAATACAAGCCCTGAATGTAGGTGGTCGGTGAGATGATCCGGATCAAATCCGGAGATTACAAACATAGCCTTGTGCGGTGATGATGATCTCAATAGGTGCAAGGGTGGTCAAGAACGCATCCCAGATCATTACACAGCCACCACTGGCCTGTGGCACCCTGACTTGACATTTGGAGTCCACGACATCGTGTGGTCTGTGCCACATTCATCACCTTCCGTCCGTGTGTTGTAGTTGGAACCGCAATTTGTCAGACCAAGCTACTGTCTTCCACAGTCCATTGGCGATGCTCCTTCATCCATTGCAGCCTCATAGCTTGGTGACGTGCTGTTAACAAGGGTATTCAGTGTGGGCATTGGCTGCCATAGCCCAGTCATGCTATCGTACACAGAATAGTATTTGCACAAACCATCACAGCTGCCCCTTCGCTGAATGCTGACTTTATCACCTGCACTGTGGCCCTGCATTCTGCCGTTTTGATATGGAAGAGAGGACACTCATCTCAAACATTACTTATCTGGTTCCAGTCACATATTTCTCACTGGCTGCTTGTTTTGCTGGTTTTGATGTAGTCCTGGTACAGACATGCAATGTTCGTACGTGGAGATACCAGACGTTGTTCCATTGCCGATTTGGAGCACCCCATCTTCCTCGCTCCGACTCTCTGCCCACAATCGACTCGCTCAGATCGCCGTGTTACCCATCATAACAGTCGCAGGTATGTTATAGAGCCTATTTAGAGCTCTCAAGAGATTCTGTCTGGTCGCCTTATTATGGAGGAGTAGGGCAGATTTGTGGATGGTGTGTTTTACAATCCACAATTGCAATCAGTGATGTGTATCATAAATTGTACTTTCAGTGTATTTCCCTTTGCATATAGTTGCCCATTTAGTTAAATGAGATGAAATGGGACTCACGGGTAAGTATCCAAATTAAAAAAATACAGTCGCCCAATGGTCATATGTTGGGAAACTCTATTTTAGTTCATAAAATCAAACTAATTGAGTAGTACATGTGAATCATGCTGTTTGTCACTTTTTATTGTAAATCATCGCGTCGCATTTTTAGTATAACCGCTTACGAGTGCACTTTTTGCTTGTAGTTGTTGTTTTTTCATACTGTGCAGAAATTGTATATATGTTAGTACTACAAACAGACCATGCCTGGAATAATATTGAACGGAACATATCCCTTGGAGGTGCTATAATTACTACTACATGTCACAATATGAAAAATAATTCAAATTTTTTGAAACTGTTAATTGAAATCGATAGGGAAAATAAAATAGTAATAAATGAGCCATGAAAAAAAAAACGTTATGTTTAGGATGTGACGAAAGGTTTCTAGTATTTTAAGATTATTTAATTGATTAAAAGACAGCGGTTCTTATTGTTATATTCTTTAGTTAACTTTAATGTTTAAACTATGATTAAAGAAATGAAATAAAATTGGTTTACGTTTTATGTGCGCCTATTAATTTTATAAATTTGTAACGTTATGTATATAAATATTGGAAAATAAACTGAAATATATATTTTGATGCCTTGCAATGAAGTCGTAACAAGGTTCTGATTTTAGGAAATTGCAATGGAAAATGAGTACCGCAAAAGAACATTTCATTAGCAACTACGAATAACTAAACAAATAAAATAAATAATTTTAGAGAATAAAAAAAGTTTCAGGATTTCTTCTGAACCAGGAAAAATGGAGAAGTTTTATGACTAGTTATACTGTTTATGAGTTAAAACTCCTATCATGCAGAACTTTTGTAAGTAGTTATAATATTGATATACTGTACACAGCGGGAAAGCAATTAGCTCATGCACACTGAACTAATTTTTTTGCAAACCAAACATGCGGTTCAGGTAAATTTATGTCTTCAAATATACGAAGGATTTGAATCTATTAGCAAAATGAGTGTCTTTTTACAATCCACCGTTGAAATCGGAGCAGTCGAAATTGAGGAGAATGTCTCATGGTTGTGCACGATTACACTTCGTATTGTGTGTTTGTTATTCTTTGGGTCATTTTAATGCGAAGCTCAAACTATTGGCCAGCGTATCTAAATGAATTGAAACAGGATATTCCTATTATTTATTTATGAATATAGTTCTTGAGTGAGCTTCCCTTTAAAGAGAAATCTGAAGCCATCTTCATTCATAGAGTCAGAACGATTGGGTTTGGAATTGTTAGAAGGTCAAACTAAATATCTTAGGGCTAAGAAAATACAAAATTTTACTCCCATATAGCTTTCCGAAATGTTTTTGCATGCTTGATGATGTCTTTTGATGAATCGTTTCGATAGCATATATTTTCAATTTAAGGTTAATTAGAAGAAATTTGCATGGCCAACTGTAATAGTTATTAATTGTTTTCTTCTTTGGTCCACTTGATTTAGAAATAATAAGCAGAAAAATTCTATCTTTCATTTAATAGGGATAAAAGGAATTACTAGAGAATGGAGTGAAGGCACGTTAAACAATTTTTATTTCATAATCCTTAAGCATATTCTCTGTAAAACGTGTGCCTACATTCGCAGCGTAAACACTCGAAATATTGATTTCGGTTATTTATGAAGTCAGCTAGTAATAAATTACAAAGCCCAAAGTTAATAAGCAATTTTTTTCGTGTACTTTGTTCCTCAACGTTCAGTGTAAAGAAATTTGGCCTCAGTTTTCGCTGTGCCTTTCGAAAATGTAAATATAGTATTATAGATGTAAAAATAAAACCGAAAGGCTTCAAGCCCGCAGAAGAAGAGATCACAGTATGTCAATATGTGTAGGAGAATGTAAGTACTCGATGTGTGCTGTAATTAATCACTGCTTATCGCAGTCATCATACGGTGTCAGACAGGGAAGTGCTTGCCACGCGTGTGCGAACGAGCTCTTTTCACAGAACTCTGCCTCTAGAATCTTGCAGCCAATAGCTTTTCCTCTCATCCATTATTCGTGGTTAGAAGAGATTAGAAAAGTTCGTAAAGGGTGACGGAATCAGCGTAAGTGGATGTCCGAAGCCGTTGCACGGGTGGGAGTAGGCGGCTACTTGACGGATTAGCCTCTCTGTTTACAGGCCGCCGATGAAGAAAATTGCTTATACCTTTCGTCGGTTCTCCATCTCCTCACTATTGCCGACATTAAATAGCAGAAAACCGACAAGTGGGAGCAAAAAAAGAGACGAATAGTTGCAAAATATTTAAAAAAAAGAACAAAATGAATTTCTTTCAAACAGAATTTTAGGTAGGTAAGCAAAACTCCTTGTCAGGGAGATATTACATAATTTTATTTATTTTTATTTTAACATCAGCTTCGAAAGCAGTCAATCAAACAGAAGATAGAAGTTTAATTTTGTAGCTCTTATTTTCAAAAGTGATCTTGAAGAATGAACCGATTACATTTAACATAAATCCTAATTACCGATAAAATTGTCCAAACGTCAATTGTAAATCTGAAATAAATGCTTGCTGATCTATTCAGTTGTAAACATCTAATTTAAGCTTCTTACTTAATAATACTTAATAATATTACTTAAATTCTTGCTTTGAGATAATTTTTCACAGATTTTCTTCAAACTTTATCGAAAACGATGGATTACACAAATCTTAAACTTTCTAGAAATGATATTTTGTATCATTATTAAGAAAAAACTACGCTATTTTTTGATTATTTTACGATTTTAATAAATCGAATATTATGTTTATTCGGTAGTGTGTATTTTGCATACACATGTTACTATTTATATATCATACTTGTTTTAAACACAGCAAGATTTTTGTACCATTGTACATTTTCAACATATCAGCAGAATTTGGTTTTTAAATCAAACGAAATATACCATAGATTAATTCAAATTTTGTGCAAGTACATAATATATGTTTAGGTTATAGTTCACATAGTCTTAACAAACATACTTTCCCTATTTTCGAAACGAGCCATCGAACTTCCTACATTTGACATAATACGAAGTCGGCTTTCGATTACGCCAAATAATACAGTTAATAATAATTTTAAATTAAAAACTATAATTATAATAAAAAAAAGAACAGTTAATAATAATAATAAAAACTGTTCGAATTTTCAAAGAAAAATTTTTTTTATGTCTTTAATTATGTTGTCGCTACAGATACAATACACAAATGCTTATAATGCCTATAAAAAGTATCGAAGTAGCAATAACACCAAAATTAATCTTTTTAATTAATGTTTTAATAATGATGGTTAGCTTAGTAGCATTTGCTAACACAACCGTTACTATTAGTTGAAAATATATGTTTATAATTCAAATAATTAATAAACTTAATTAGCGATAACAGGAAGGCAATCAGGCTGCCAATTTTCTCTTACTCCCGTTGTAATGAATCCTCCTATAATGAACTTCATTACACAAGCTTACTAATAGCTGAATTTAAATGCGAATCTAACTGATATTAATAGACATTTCATAATATAAACATGATGAAGACAAAATTTTATAATGCAGTAATTAAGAGTGAATTGAGTGATTGATGAATCAAGAAATGAACATTTTGTCAGGCGGAGAAGTAAATTTCTTGTGTGTTTTTTTGCAGAAAATAAAACAATTAACTGATTAAAAACGTCGTTATAAAATGCATTATTAGCGTTATATGTTACATATTATTTGGTTTTTAATTCGTGCACTAAATATTGAATTTTATCACAAAAAATCACAGGAGAAAAAATTTTCTATCTCCGATAATTTCCATTTAGTTTTTGTCCTGATATTTGCCAAGAGACAAGTGAATTATTTTACTCTCTTCTAGCTTTCTTTGAATACTCTCTGCTATAATATTTTAGAGATGGATAGATAATAGACAAATCTTTTTAGTGTTTTGTAATATATACGCTCTTCACAGATAATATGTAATCTCCGCCCCAGCTTTGTATATCGAAGCACAAACAAATAATTTACTTTTAAAGAATTTATTTCACAAGTTAGCATATACACTCTGTAACAATGAAAATGTTCCACCTAGTAGTACCTAGGTGTTGTACAAAATGGTACATTTGTTAAATAGAGAGTTAAATCAGAAGATTGTGTAGAAACTCGTCAAGGCTGGGGCGGAGAACCACGAGCGTTATTTTGATAGAACTCTCAGCCTAGCAATAGCAACAGATTTAAATCCGTAGGCCCAGTGAGGAAACACAAAGCCGAATGAAGCTCCCAGTGGCAACTAGGTTGTCTGTTCCCGATCATAGATGGAGCCACTATCGAATGCGCGGGAAAGTAAATAGTCCCAGAAGAGCTGCAAATGTGTTAACGGCGATAGTTTGGTAGTCAGAGTACCTAATATTTTATCACGAGGACGTAGATTTGTATCCTATTCGAGGAGAAACTTACTTTGTTTTAGCTATCATATACATAAGCTCCATCTTTACAAGACCCTTCTTGTTATTTCTCTACTATTAAATCTTGTACTAACACGATTTTTATATTCGAGATTACACTGATACGAGTCTGGCGCCTTGGGAAGATGAGACATTTTTTTTATTCAAAGTTTAAACCCAGCTATAAAATTGTTCACAAAATGATACATTTGTTAAGTGACCTCACATTTAACGAATGCACCCAAATGATAACATACATTTTCATAGGTTGCATAGAAAGTATGGATGCTGATTTTGCATACTAGAATAGCCAAAAAAGAAAGTTCTGCAGAATAATCTGCAGAGGATTGAGGGGGAAAGAATTCTTGTAAGCGCGGCATTGCGACTGTTCGTTTAGATAATAGTAAATAGTTCTCTAGTTTTCTTATAACGTGAAAAATAAATCACATTTACAGATTTTCAGGGGTGGAGTAATTCGCACTTCCCCCGCTTGGAGGCCTGTGACTTGTTTTAGACTTATCAAAGCATCGAAAAAAGTCAGTTACTCCGTTTTGCCGAATAATCTGAGAGATCTTTTTCATCTCAAGGTGATATTCAAATTGGATACGAAAAATGAGAGAAGATACGATTCCTGCTCCTATTCTCATAACAAGGATTTTAATTTTTGTAAAGGTTCTTATCAATTGATAGATAAGATTCCCTATTACTTCTGCTCAACTTTAATTTTAATTAATCGGACAGCAGACTTTTTATCTCAAGTTTTCTTCTCAAAAATTTATCTCTGTGTAAATGTAAAATAAATATAATTAATAAATAACTGACGTAAAAACAGAGAAATATATTTGCTTTCTAATCTTGGAGGTTTTTTCGATGAGAAATTTTACGATTTTTTTTTCTTTAACTGCTTAAAGTTGCACTAAAACATAGACAACAAATTCAGACTTGATAAAATTTTATGAAAAAGATAATAAATTACATTTCTTGTTTCATTCATATCAAAAGCTGTGCATAAAATTAAACATCTATATATTTTATTTACAAGTAGAGAAACATTGAATAACTTACGTTAATTTCGTAAACATGCTTTTTAATAACTTATGTTAGTGTTCGAGCATCTTCTGCTGAATTATAAAGCTATAAAATAGTTTCTGATTAATTTGTAATGTCGAAAAACAAGAAATTTTAATAAAACGCGTTACTGCTAAGGAGACAGAATAATGCTCTCGTATATTGTTGCTCTTTAATTCCTTTCCTTTCTCTCTTTCCGTAGCATGCGAACTAATAAAGAGGGAACTTTTCTTTGCCACACCTCGGGCGATAACGACGTTATTGCTTTACGTTGTTGTTGCAGTAGACAGAAATGACAGACAAAATGATTTTCCTCTGCTGCAAAAGTGCATCAGTCAATTAAAATCAATCAGTTATTAAATAGGTAACGAAATTGAAAAAAAAAAACGTTTTGCGCTATAAAATGTGAAGAAAGTTCTTTTACTATTAAGGAACATTAGTTGCATTTCTCTTTTTTATTTTACTAGGTTCAAGGGGAAAAAGTAGTAAAAAATAAATAGGATATTTTTTTTTTAGGGCAATATACATTTACCTCGAATTTTATGTCATAAACATTAGAGCGTCGCTTATTCCAATACCAGGCGATATAATTTTTCACTTCTTAGTATTAAAATATTAGGTAGTATTTTAAATATTAACTGGTAATTAAAAGAGTCAGGCAGTGACGGTTTAAATTACATTATCGGGAATTAATTCATAGATTGCATTCGTTAACAAAAAAAAAAATACAAAACACGAGATCTGGCACCAGAATTATTACCAGCTAAGCGACAGAAACAAGGTTTTTCAATATTTCAATATAACAACTTCATAATTCTCAGCTCTCCTATCTTGACTACCCCCCCCCCCCCGTTGTGGCGGGGTTAGCTTAGTCGGAGCGCACTAGGTTCGTACTTTGATGTTCCCAATTTGCAACTGAGCGCGATGAGATTTATCTCCACTATCCTTCACATGTTCTTGGTGACAAAAGCTAACTGAAATGGTCTCCGTCCGTCGAATGGGATGTTAAGCAGTGGTCCGTGTGTAGGAGAGCCATATCCTGCGCACGTCAACAAGCTGGATTCTCTTGGTGGGAGGCTTCCATCTGTCTTTTAATAACTGTCCATTGGGATCCTCTTCCTTAATATCTCTGAGTCTTTCGGGCCCTTGTGACCTGGCCATTTAGTCCATTGTTTGAAAAAAAAATCATAGTTGAGAGGTAAAACACACAAACCGACCCCTCTAGGGTCAGCACTTGTCATTCTTTCATCTCATCTACCCTGCTCTGAGTTATGTGTCTATAATCTTTAGCTTCATTATTATTGGTTCTACCGAATATATACCATTGAAAACATTAAAAGAAAAATATCCTACAAAGTTTAACTGCACATGAACCATTTCTTCACCATGTTGATAACTTTTCAAAGGATTCTAAAAACTTTTGAGGCCATAAAAACTGCAAGACGTTTTAAATATCCCAAGGACTTTCAGAAGATTCATTATTCGACTTCCACACGCCTGCTACCATAACTTATATCAAAATTTTTTCAGTGATTACCATAAACACGTTTCCTTTATAAAAATTGGAATGGGTCAAACAATATTTTTAACACTCGGTGGGAAAAATAAACTGAATCTAGAGTACTCATCGCCAAAATGTTAAGTAGCATACCTGGATGGAACTGAAGTGCTAGCTGAAAAAACATAATTTCGTTGTGAGTGGGATCCGCACCCATGACCTCTTGAAACTATGTCAGGTGTTCTGTCTGTCAGTTATCCAAAGGATAGTTCAATTCGAGCTAACTCAGAATGCAAATTATGTTTTCCGTGATTTTCAATTACTCATCCAAGGATTCTTGGACAGCTCGGCTGTTCCTTTCTAGATCAACAGATGGCGCCACGAGCGACTGAAAATGGGGGGAAAGAAAGTTTATAGTCCACATCAGTTGGAAATGAACTAGTCTTGGAATAGCTCAGTGGTAGTGCACCTGACATGTTTTCATCATCATCAACATCATCTTCCTCAAGCAGCCATGGGCTACGGAGGTCCAACCAAACCGTGCAATTTAGTTCTCCAAGCAAGTCTATCCTGAGCTACATCTACTGCATCCGGCCACTGCACACCAATTCTAACAAGGTCTTGTTTGACATTGTCTGCCCACCTCATCCTAGGTCTCCCTTTCTTTCTGAGGCCTTTAGGCACACTGTTCATAACCCTATTCGCCAATCTATAATTATTCATACGGGCAACATGGCCAAACCAACGGAGTCTCTCTCTGCACAATATGCTGCTTAAAGGAGGTTGCAAACTCCTTTGCCTAATCTCATCATTAGTTACAAAGTTGAACCACCTAATGCCCAAGATACTACGTAAGCATCTGGAATCAAAAGCATCTAGTTTCCTGTTATCTTGTTTAAAAAGTGTCCAAGTTTCACTACCATAACTAACCCTAGAAAGAACCAAACTATTATACAGTCTAATTTTAGTCTTTAGGTGTATACGTCTATTTCTCCACACTCTCCATAGGTTCTTAAAAGTCCCAGCAGCAATCCCTATTCGTCTGTTAATCTCATGCCGCACATCACCATTATCTGTTACATAGCTCCCAAGATAATTAAACTGTGACACCTGCTCAAGACTGCAACCCTTCAGATTAACTGAATCACAGCCTGCCTGACCAATTTTCATCACTTTAGTTTTCTCTCTGTTTATAACCAAACCTACTCTACTACCAGTCTCATCAACAGCTCGAATGAAAGAGTTCATCTCATCAACATCATTTGCCAAAAGGGCTAAATCATCAGCATAATCTAAATCAGAAATTTTCGTATCTCCAGCCCATTTAAGGCCAAAATCTTTCCCTTGAAGTGAATTTCGCATAACATAATCAATAACCAAGCTAAAAAGAAAAGGAGACAAAATGCACCCTTGTCGAACACCAGAAGTAATGCTAAACCAATTGCTACAAGCCTTACCAACTCTCACACACGACTCAGTGTTATTATAGAGAGCTTTCATAATGTTAACTAACTTGTCTGGTATACCATATGATCTCACAATCAACCACAAATTATGACGATCAACAGAGTCGAAAGCCTTTTTGAAATCAACAAAGCTAGCAACCAAAGGTTTCTGAAACTCTAAACATTTCTCAAGAATCTGCCTAAGTGAAAATATCTGATCCACACATCCCCTACCACTTCTGAATCCACATTGCTCATCACGCAATTGACTGTCAACCAGATTCTTAATTCTATTAAGCACAATCATGGAAAGAACTTTACCTGGAACAGAGAGTAGGCTGATACCCCTATAGTTATCACAATAACTGCGATCACCTTTTTTGAAAATAGGGATAACAATAGCTCTGGTAAAATCCTTAGGAACCATGCCTTTATCATAAAAGATATTCAGAATTTCAGTCATCCAAGTGGTAACCGAAACATTCCCAGCTCTAAGCATTTCCGTAGTAATTTCATCTACCCCTGGGGATTTATGAAGTTTAAGTTTAGAAACAGCCAAAATAACTTCAGATTGTGTTATAGGACCAACATTAAAGCCACTAATGCATCTATCATCATTGCAAACAATGGGAGTAGAACTAACTACATTGTTTAGAACATCACTGAAATGCTCAGCCCACCTAGCCATGACAGAATCCTCCCCTTCTATAACCTTACCTTGTTTATCCTTCAATCCTTGTATGCCTGTCCGTTTTCTACCACACAAAACATTAACTATCTGGTACAGCTCTCTGCTGTTGTGCTGTCTAACTGCTTCCTCGGCTTTGTCAGCCAAACCATCAAGCCAAAGATTCTTATCAGCAGCTAACTGATCCTTTACAAGTTTATTAAGGTCTCTGTAATGCTTTCTATTAGGACTAGTAGGGTATTGATTAAGGGCATTCCTGCAGTTCTTTCTTTCCGAAATAAGCTCAAGTGCCTTATCACTCAGATAATTTTGCCTCTTCTGCTCCTTTTTTCCTAAAAGAGTACTGTTAGTGTCCAAAAAAGCCTGTTTAAAATGATCCCATTCTTCCTCAACTTCAGTAGTAAGCAAACCATGACTGTCATAATGACTAAGTAACCTATCATGGTAAGCTTTGGCTATAACTGGATCTTTCAGAGCTTCAGTATTAAAAGTAAATTTTTTAACCCTAGCACAACACTTTTTAAGTTTAAGTTGCAACACACTTTTAACAAGGTAATGGTCAGATCCAATTTCAGCTCCCCTATATGCCCTGGTATTCCTAACAGAACTAGCCCATTTGCTGTTAATTAATATGTAATCAATCGTATTCTTATGCAGCCCATCAGGTGAAACCCATGTGTACTTATGTATGTCGCGGTGTTTGTAATAAGTGTTAGTTATTCTGAATCCATTGAGTTTACTTACCTGTAGGAGACGTTGCCCATTGCCATTGCAGCTACCAATACCAAAAGGGCCTATTACTCCTCCCCAAAGGTCAGAGTCAGTACCAACTTTGGCATTGAAGTCACCAAGACAAAGGGTAGTATCTCCTTTCTTGACAGAATTCAAAATATCCTGAAGTTGTTCATAAAACCTATCCTTCTCATCCTCATCGGCATCCTCAGTGGGGGCATAACAGCATATAACATTCAGGTCTTTAACGCTTGTCTGAAATTTTGCTGTAATAAACCTTTCATTAATGCACTCATATCCTAGAAGAGCATCGCTAGCGTGTCTGCTGAGAAGCAGACCCACGCCTTGGTGATGCTTATTGTCGTCCCTCCCTGAAAAGAGAAATTTAAGATTATTTTTAAGAATCTGACCTTTATCTGTCCATCTGGTCTCTTGCAAGCCAAGAATATCTAAATTGTAACGGTGGAATTCTTGTGTGAGGACATCAAGAGAAAAAGCTCTGCGCAGAGTCCTCACATTCCAACTACCTATGGAGAGAAAGTGGTTAGTGGGATGTTTAAAGAAACTATGTTTATTGAGAGAGGGAATGCCGACAATATCAAACAGCCCCCTAATCGCAGACATGGGGCAAAGACCCGTTCCCCCACTACTAAAGGCTGAAGCCATCTACACTGGAAGACTTCCTCCAGTGTAGAATTTGACGATGCCAATAGAAGCAAAGAGTTCAGGTGCCTGCGATGACTTCTGCTCAGGATTATCCACCAGCTGATAAACATATCCTGTGAATCTATTCACTTGGGGCTGTCAACCCACAAACAAAAAGAAAACACAGCGGAAGATTTTCCCTCCACAGAAGCCCACCAGTGCAGCAAAATCAGGATCCATAATCAAGCTCAGAGCCATATATCTGTCCAGTCCAGTAGGTTTATATGGTCAGCACCAGGACCCTGTGTGGTTGACCACTCCTCAGCAGGGTAGAAAAAAAAGAAAAGTAGCCATAGTTGTCCAGATCAGTAGGCCACACTAATCTGGCAGCCCTCCCCTTCCGTTCACTTCCACAAGAGAGTATCTCTTTTGAAAGTTACTAACGGTCCGCACGACGAGAAGGCGGGGTTGGACATTAGGTGCTAGGCCTGGCCGGTTCTATGCATCATCACAGGGGATTGGTGCATAGCTCTCCTTCCAGTGACTACCTAGCTACCATCGGATCCCACTCCTTGCGAATCTCAACTCTTTCAGTTAACACTTCAACTGTTATTTAGTTATAGGGAATTACCTGTGCTTTGCTATTGAATACTGAGGTTAATATAAGTTAAATAGCTCTGATTTCATATGCAAATGTACTTTGCTCTGATGTGCAACCCACGACGAATAAATTGTGGCGACCGTGAATGTGCTCGACAGGTTTGGGGAAAGTCTGCATGATTGCAATTGCAACTTGCTGTCTCTCCACATAAAATAAATGAGTACTAATTGCCGCAAACCATACATACATACATACTTACATACATACATACATACATACATACATTCATTCAAAATCCTTATGCAGCCTTGGGCTACGGGAGTCCTACCAGACAGTGTAATTTTCGTCTTCAGACATGCCTGTTCTGAACTACAGCTGCTGCATTTGGCCACTGTAGGACAATTGTAGCACGTTCCTCTTTGACATTGTTTGCCCATCGCGCTCTAGGTCTTCCCCTTTTCCTGAAGCTTTTAAGCACACTGTTCATAATCCCGTTTGTCAATCTGCAGCAATACGTACTGGCAACATGACGAAACCAACGCAGTCTCTCTTTCTGCACAACATGCTACTTAAAGGAGTTATGACTCCTTCTTATCTCATTATTATTCATAAAGTCAAATCACCTAATGCTCAAGATACTGTGCAAACATCTTGAATCAAAGCATCACGTTTCTTGTATTCTGCTTACAAAAGGTCCATTATTCACCATCAAAATTAGCCTTATAAGCTATTATACAGCTTATAATATTATTTGGTCTTTAGGTGTATATGCCTATTTTTACACACTCCCCATAGATATCTAAAGGCGCTATCGGTAATTCCTATCCTGTTCTATATCTCACGCCACTCATCAACAGTATCCGTTAAACAGCTCCAAAAGAAAACAATTAAATTGAGACACTGAAGCACCATCTACCTGACCAATTTTTATTTTTTACTTTTTTTCTCTGTTTATCACCAGACCTACTCATCAACAGCCCAAATGAAAGAATTCATCTCATCGACATCATTAACTAATACGACTAATTCATCTGCATAATATAATAAATAATAATATAAATCTCTAGACAGTGGTTCTCAACCTTTTATGCTTCACGTACCCTTTGAAAATGTGTATGTAACTGGCGTACATACCCCTTATAGATAGATAACACTATAGTTATAGTATAACAATGATTATTTTTACTTTGTTACTAGATCTAGCGACTTTTGAATTCTCACGGCGTACCCCAAAACTTTTTACTGTGCACCCCACGTTGCGAACCCCTACTCTAGATCATTTAGACCAAAATATTTCCATTTCAAAGAATTTCGCATGACATAATCAATACCCAAACTAAAGAGAAAAAGGGACAAAATGTACCCTTGTCTAACTGCACTAACAATGTTGAATGAATCCCTACATGCCTTACAAGCCTTACAAACTCTCATACATGATCAGTGTTATTCTAGAGAGCTTTCATTATGCTTACTAACTTGTCAGATATTCCATATCATCTAAAGATCAACCACAAATTATGTCGATCAACAGTCAAAAACCTTTTTGAAATCTATAAAGCTAGCAATCACAGGTTTCTGAAACTCTAAACATTTCCCAATTATCTACCTAAGTGAAAATATATGATCAATACATCCCTAACACTTTTGAATCCACACTGTTCATCAAGCAGTTGTCCATCAACGAAATTCTTAATTTTATTAAGTATAATCATGCAAAGAACTTTACCTGAAACAGAAAGTGAACTAATTCCCCTATAATTATCGCAAGAACTACGAGCACCTTTTTAAAAATAGGGATAATAATAGTTCTAGGGAAATCCTTAGGAACAACAACTTTTTCATAAAAATATTCAAACTTTCAGCCCAGCTCTAAGCGTTTCAGTGGGGATTTCATCCATCCTTGGAGACTTATGCAGTTTTAATTTTGAGATAGCCAGATTGACTTAGGAATGTGATATAGGGCAATTATTAAAGCCAGTAATGCATCTACCCTCATTACAAATAACAGGAGTAGAAATAGTAACATTGTTTAGAACAGCTCTAAAATGCTAAGCCCATCAGCCATCACAGAATCCTCAGCTTCAACCATCTTACAATGTTTATCCTTCAATCCCTGTGTACCTGTTTGTTTCTTCCCACACAAAACATTAACAATCTAGTAAAATCCTCTACTGTTGTGCTGTCTAACTGTTTCTTCTGCTTTTTCAGACAAGTTATCAAGCCAAAAATTCTTATCAGCTATTAAGTGATCCTTTCCACGTTTATTACGCTCGGTGTAATGGCGTCTGCTAGGACTAGTAGTGTGTTGATTCTTATTAATCCTGCACTACCTTCTTTCAGAAAGAAGTTCCATAGACTTATCATTCAAATAATTTTGTTTCCTCTGTTCCCTCTTACCAAAAAGAGCACTGTTGATTTCTACAAAAGCCTGCTCAAATTGATCACATTCTTTCTCAACTTCAGCAATTGGCAAACCCCATTTTTGACAATTCTGACCTTTATCTGTCCATTTCTCTTGCAAGTCGAGGAAATCAAAAGAATAATCTGTGTGCAGAGTCCTCACATTCCAACTACCTATGGAGAAAAAATGGTTAGTGGGATGTTCAAAGAAACTATGTTTATTGAGAGAGGGAATGCCGACTATAGCAACAGCCCGCTATTAGAGCTAATAAGAATGGGAATCGATAGCGTTTAGAAGCCGCATGATTATTCTCTTGATGCTCTCGGCTTGCAAGAGACCAGATGGACAGATAAAGGCCATATTTTAAATAATCTTAAACTTCTCTTTTCAGGGAGGGAAGATAAAAAGCATCTCCAAGGAGTAGGTTTGTTTCTCATCAGACACGCTAATGATGCTCTTTTAGGATATGAGTGCATTAATGAAAGATTACTAACACTTCAATTTAAAACAAGCATTGAAGACTTGAATGCTATCTGTTTAAATTTCCCTACTGAGGATGCTGATGAGAGTGATAAAGTTAGATTTTATGGACAACTTCAAGATATTTTGTATTCTGTCAAGAAAGGAGATATTACCCTTGTTCTAGGTGGCTTCAATGCCAAAGTTGGTGCTGACTCTGACCTTTGGGGAGGGGTAATGGGGCCCTTTGGTATTGGTAGTTGTAAAAGCAACGTCTCCTACAGGACGTAATAACTAACATTTATTACAAACACCGCCACATACATAAGCACAGATGGATTTCGCCAGATAGGCTAAATAAGAATATGATTGATTATATATTAACAGCACATAGGGTAGTTATGTTAGGAATGCCATGTGATATAGGGGAGTTGAAACTGGATCTGAACATTACCTTGTTAAAAGTACCTTACAACTTAAACTTCAGAAGTGTTGTGCTAAGTTTAAAAAATCTATCTTTAACAATGAAGCTCTGAAAGATCCAGTTATAGTCAAAGCTTACCATGATAGGTTACTTAGTCATTATGACAGTCATGCTTTGCTTACTACTGAAGTTGGGAAAGAATGGGACTGTTTTAAACAGGTTTTTCTTGAAACTAACGGTACTCTTTTAGGAAAAAATAGGAGCAGAGCAGGCAAAAGTGTTTAAATGACAAGGCATTTGAGCCTATTTGGAAAAAAAAGAAAGGAACTGCAGGAATATCCTTAACCCCTACTATTCCTAACAGAAAGGATTACAAAGAGCTTATTAAACATGTAAATTGTCAGTTAACAGCTGATAAGCATCCTTGGCTTGATAGCTCGGCTGATAAATCTACGGAAGATGCTAGACAACGTAACAGCAGAGAGCTGTACCAGATAATTAATGTTTTGTGTGGTAGAAAACTGACAGGTATACATGAATCGAAGGATAAACATATTAAGGTTATAAAAGGTTACCATGATGGATTACTTAGTAATTATGATAGTCATGATTTGCTTACTTATTTCTCCATGGCATCTTATTTTGTCATGTCTAGGTGGGTTGAGAATTTCAGTGATGTTCTAAAAAATGTGGTTAGTTCTACTCCTATTATTGAAATGATAGATGCATTACTTGCCTTCATCTGGTATCCCTATATCACAGTCTGAAGTTATTTTGACTATTTCTAAATTTATACTACATAAATCCCCAGGGATAGATGGAATTACTACAGAAATTTACTAGCTTTGTTAGATTTCAAAAAGGCTTTTGACTCTATTGATCGTCATAATTTATGGTCGATTGTGAGATCGTATGGCATACCAGACAAATGAGTTAATATAATGAAAGCTCTGTATAATAACACTGAGTCGTGGGTGAGAGTTGGTAAGGCTTGTAGCAATTGGTTTAGCATTGTTTCTGATGTTCGACAAGGGTGCATATTGTCTCCTTTTCTTTTTGGTTTGCTTATTGATTATGTTATGCGAAATTCACTGCAAGGGAAAGATTTTGGCTTTAAATGGTTTGGAGATACGAAAATATCTGATTTAGATTATGCTGATGATGTAGCTCTTTTGGTAAATGATGTTGATGAGATGAACTCTCTCATTTTAGTTGTTGATGAGAATGGTACTAGAGTAGGCTTGGTTAGAAACAGAGATAAAACTGATGTGATGAGAATTGGTCAGGCAGGCTGTAACTCAGTTAATCTGAATGGTTGCAATCTTGAACAAGTGTCACAGTTTAATTATCTTGGGAGCTATGTAACAGATACTGGTGATGTGCGGCATGAGATTAACAAACGAATAGGGGTTGCTGCCGGGACTTTTAAGAATCTATGGAGAGTGTGGAGAAATAGGCGTATTCACATAAAGACTAAAATTGCACTGTATATTAATTTGGTTCTTTCTACAATTAGTTTTGTTAGTGAAACGTAACCCTTTGTACACAGAATAAAAGGAAAGTTGATACTTTTGATTCTAGATGCTTACGCAGTATCTTGGGCATTAGGTGGTTCAACTTTGTAAGTAATGATGAAGTTAGGCAACCTCCTTTGAGTAGCATATTGTGCAGAGAGGGACTCCGTTGATTTTGCCATGTTTCCCATATGCATAATTATAGATCAGCAAACAAGGTTATGAACAGTGTGCCTAAACGCCTCAGAAACAGGGAGAGACATATGATGCAGTGGGCAGACAATGTCTAACATGACCTTGTTAGAATTGGTGTACAATGGCCAGATGTATCTCAGGATAGATATGCTGGGAAAACTAAATTTCACAAACTGGTTGGACCTCCGTAACCCATGGCAGCTTGAGGATGACGATGATGAGGATGTAATTCAAGTAATAGTTCGAGACCTTGTCACTTTGCGAAAATCTTTTTCCAGCAATTCAATCTTTTATTTCGATTGAATCTTCTCTTAAACATGGCCAAAATTAATTCCAATGCTGTGCTGATATTCGTGATATTTCTTAAATTTGTTTTTTATGTGCTAAACTAATAAGTAATAATTTCGTACTGTATCAAGAAGCCAATCTAAAATATATTACGGGATTCTAAAAGACCCCAAATGCACTCAAAGACAGTGATCGATCTGATGATGCATAGATAACATCAGCAGTAGAGGAAAGATTTATCATTTGTCAGAGCACCTGGCATGCGCTCAGGAGGTCGTGGGTTCAGATACCACTGGGCTCAATTCATTTTTTTCTCTACACCCATCATCCTGTAGCTTAATAGTGCAAATCAATTAATTGTTTAATTTGCAACTGAATACTGGTTTGCCCTATAAAGCTTCTAATTGATAGGCTAATCCACCTGCATTTTCAATCCTGCGTAATCCTGCGCATTTATAGTTTTCTGCCTGAAATTTTCATTTGATGGAGATATTTCACTTCTATTTGTCTTATTTAAACTCTATGATGCAAGGAAAATTGATAGAACAATGTGCACTGTTTTCTACTCCAGAAGACGATGTCGAGGGTATTGAAATCATGATAGTGTATTTTATATGTATGTCGTCCAGGTGGGCTTATGTAATCTTATAAGTTATCTATTGAGAAATTTTGCTGTATTATACCTTGTCTAATAATAAATAAAAATAAATACCCCTTCAAGCAGCTGCTTACCACAGAGGTCTGACAGGAGCCTGTCAGTTTATACGTCATAGTAGAAGGTCTATGAGGAGGACGGGACCACAGCAGAAAAACAACAAAAACATCTCTGTCTTACCCTGGGCTCGAACCTAGTGCGTAAACCATTGCAATTAAACATCGTGTTTTTTATTACCATACTGCATAGGAACGCTGATAAACTTTTTGAAAGAATTTTTTTGAAGAAATCAAGGCAAGTAGTACAGTCATTTAAAATAAACTTCCCATCATTACTAGCCGTCATCAACATTCAGAAGGATTCATTCAACTTATATATTGCAATGACTTTAACAACATTTAACAAATTTCAAAGAATATTAATTAGAGAAACAGCAATGTATGAAAAGTGGTCAAACCGGACCGGTTTGATTCGAATTTGATGGTTTGGAATAGCAGGATAGGATTAGTACTCTAATATCTTATTTTTTTCTTGATTACGACACCGATAATTTGGAGGAGTAAACCGTAATCCAAGAGGTGTAGTCTGGCAACAACAAAATAATACATAGGGAAATCATATTGAATTGCAATTATTATATTCGATATAATACTCTGTCACTTTGTAAGATGGAATGCTCTTGAAAGTTCTGTCGTTCAAGCAATTGATAAAACAACAAATTAAATACCACTTATTAGAAAAATTGAAAGAAAATTCGCTAGGAATTAAGTCAAAAGTACAGGCAAGCGTTTTAGATAATTCGTTGCACTATAATCATATTTCTGTATATATCTCAATTATATTTCCAATGTGATTTCGGAGACTAGAAATATAACTATGGTTCCCCTAAGGTGTGAATCTATGATATATAAAACAGTTGGTAGGTTTATTCCATAAATCATGTAGAACAACGTTTGATATAAATAGTATTTGTTGGAAATGAATATTGTATTGATTAAATATTGACTATGGGAGATTACCATAGTTATATGAGAAATCGTTTCCTTGTTTGTATATGAATACCGAATTACTGCTAAAGGTTTGCATATAAATACAGGAAATATTGCAATGATATTATAATGCATAGGAGAAGTTTAAACATTATTTTTTGTTGATAAATTATTATTATAGGTTTCTTTATAAGATAACAGCCAGCACGCAGTGTGAAGTAATAGCTCAAATAAGTTTTGCTCCAGAGAATTGAGTTTCGATAAATTTGGATTTGCCCAAGTGGTTTTCGAATTCGAAAATGTTTGTTTGATGATTTTATCTTGTGCAAGAAATAATATATCCTATTCCTTTATCGGGTGAAATTTATTTACTGGGGGAAGAAATCTGTTGAAACTTTCCATATTGATTTGGAAATGAACTTTAAATACGAAAAAGGTAGGAACACTTTGCACAGAAAAGTTTTCGTTTTAAAACGCTTGCTCAACAATTTACTTTCATAGAATGCCAGCAATACAGAATATAAGCATTTAATTTTAATTGTATATTATATCTATATAAAATTTATGGTTATAAAAGGGAACGCTTTGTAATTCATTGAAGAAAAACGCTTTGTGCTCTGAATGTTGTCATGAATGGTCTGAATGTAATATATTTTTTTCAATTTGATTGCTGGGACATATCGCCAATATTCGCTTTATGTCCCAATGTGAGAACATAGTTTTTTTACATGTCGATAGGTGAACAATTGTTATTTTTAGTTAGGGACAATCACAATATATATGTCGGAACAAATGATCATGCCATACCCCGGCAGTCACAGTGAAAAAAATTGTATTTGTCAGGAATTCAATATATAATTAATGTATATATAAAATTTGCTAAATACGTCGATAATGTTTGCTGTATGACTTAAATATTTAGTATGAAGTAATCCAGATACATTAATTTGACACATTCATCTCATTTAATTATTTGGAACAGCGATTTCAATCATAAACAAAGCAAACTTATTCAGGATCTGAATGATATCTAAGTACTTACTACGTCGATAAGTTGAGAGAGTTTGAGTCCTAATTTGACTGTCAGTGTATCGTTGGTATTAATGACGGGTCGAATCAACCTGTTGTAGCCGCTCATCAGGTCGTCATAGAGTCTCTTGGCATCCGGGTTGCCAACGCCGCCTTTCCCGCCAAACGCCACGAAGCAGACGACGATTTGTAGCCAGACCATGACAACCCTGAAACTCATTTGTCTCGGCTGAGAGCGAGAGTGAACTCTCACCTTCAAAATGCAGTTAACTGCCTGCAGGGATGGAAGCGGAGCACGGGGAAGGGAGAAAGAAACAGACAGGAAGTTACCGGAAGCGACCTTTCAATCTATATTTACCCGGACATTACGTCTCCATCTCACTCTCACCTGGTTGTCTCGCTCTTTCCAACGCAGTTAATGGAGGGTGGCCACCATTGTTGTTAAGGTGAGAGCGCCCTCTTGTGGATGAGGCAAACAGACTCCCACACATTCACGATTTCGGATTTTGTGACTCTCCTAATAAATTATGACCGATAATTTGTGTCTGCAGTCCAGGGGCAAAAATTGCTACTTCGAAATTAGTTTGATAAAATTAGTATTTGTTGGAAATGAATATTGGAAATGAATTTCTCAAAATTTAACGATGAACTAAAAAAATCGTTGTGCTGCTTTCTTTTATGTTTCGGATATTAACCTTCGAAATAGTTTTATTTTGCATTATTGGAAAAATAATTAATAAACATTCTTACCTGATCGTATTATTTTTGTAAAATATATTAAATAATTTCACTGTAATAAAATTTCTTGAAACTTATGAGAAAAAAAAATGTTCAAAGGAACTTATTGAAGAAGAAATTATTTGATGGCTAGGATTTTCTATGATATGTTTATTACGAAATTAACCTTAAACGTTATCCTTATGCGATTTCCTCGTTATTTGTTTGCAATTATGATAATTGATTTCTAATAAAAATAAATTACCCTTCAAGCAGCCGCTTGGCACAAAGGACTAACAGAGAACTTGGCAGCAAAATACTCTTCAGCAGAGAAGATATGTGAGACAATCGATCTGATCAAACAAAAGTTCTAATGCCTTTACATGTTTCGGAAGGAACTAATAAAGCTTCAAAGAGTACACACTTAAAACAAGTACAAAAATAAATGAACGCATGAAAAATCAATTTAGCTATTAGCATATCAAATCCGATCTGCCCTAGTCGTGTCGAAGGCCTTTCAAGGCAAATATTTTTCTCTGAAAGGGAAAGCTGCCAGATCAGCTAGGTCTGTTGATGACTTTTGTGGCATTTTTTTCCCTTGGACAATATCAGAAGGTCTCGATTCTGGCAATATAGGTCAATTCGTTGACTGCTTATGTTTTTGAATAAAGGGTCCTGGACTTTCTGCTCTGGTGAGCTTCTTTCAAAGATAATCGACCTATATTCCATATTTAATTTCTCACCTGAAAAAAATTGAAAGAAGGGAAACATTGTGGGTTGTCAGACCCAAACGAACGACTACATAAGGATACTCTATCAGGTGTTGAATGATACTTCGTAGGTACTTTATGTTTTATTCTAGAGAAATCAGATATTCTCAGACAGGTTGGCTTTGCATATACTTGAAAGGACTTGGTTGTGTGAATGTTCTAGCCAATATGATGCCTTAAGCTTCCAGCAAATTAGAACTGATATTTGCCCTGTCCCCGCGATAAAGTGACTACTGAATTTATATTACTTCTCACAATTATTCTAATTTTTTAACCCAACTTGCTTTCTTTTCATGGCTACGTGGAATATGAGAACTCTAAATAGGGATTGGTTTCGATGGTCTCACACAAGAATTTCAATCGTATAACATGGACTAAAGCAAGAAACATAATTTTAATTATTTCTTTTCATCTCGAAATGATTGCAAACATATGTAAAGTGTAGAATTATTGATCAACAGGAATAATTGAAATGGCTTTTTAGTATATGATTGCATTAATGAAAGATTTCTTAAAAGTAAATTTAGAACAGAAGGACAGATTCTGCAGGCAGTTTCCATATATTCTGATTTCTATTCCGTCAGGAAATGAGAATTACTCAAGTAGATGAGACCATTGCCAAAGTTGATACTGACTGTGATCTTCAAGCTGTAGTGATAAACCCTTTTGGTATTGGTAGTTGCAATAGCAAAGGAAAATATCTACGGCAAGCAAACTAAATCGTTTGAGAAAAATATCATATACCAACAGAACAGATATATTTATTAATACATATGGATTTCAAATGATGGTTATTGGGTATTTTAATAGCAAATTGTCTACTTCTGCTACGAACATTAAGTCGTACCCAGCGGTTGAGATCAGTTCTGATAATTTCTTTGTTAAAAGTATCTGTCTTTGAAGCTTAAGAAATATTGTCCTCAAGTTAAAAGAATTACCTATAAAACTAAATAGTTTAGGCCCAGAAGTAGGCAAATCTTACAGCGATAGGTTACTTACGAACAGCATTCAAAAATTTCTTGACACGTGTCTCTATATTTGCATTTATTTCTCCTAAGTTAACGAGCTATGATTTCTTTAAAAGCTTGTGTAAACATGTCATTACGTGTTAAACAAAGGCCGTATCATCATTTCTCTCTTCGCTGGCGGCGCGTAAAGTTCAGTTTGCGAAATCTGTGGGTTGATGCTATGGAGCCTACTAAAGACAGTGAAAGATTTCACATTTCACAAGGATGCGGCTTGGGAAAGACGCGAAAAAAAATCATGCCGATTTATCACAAGTATATGGGGATCATGGCTATTCATATGACCCTGTTAGGGGATAGATGTGCAAAATCAGAGAAGGACGGCAGAGCTTCGAAGATCTCCCTCGTGCAGGAAGACCGAAGGACACCGTGAACGAGAGAATCATCGCTGCTGTTCGTGAACTCGTTATACAATCACCTTTTAGTGCAGGAAAACCCACCACATTCTTTCTTGCAGTGCTCTTCCCTTCGTGCAGGAAAACCCACACATCACCTTTCAGTTTCATTGACAATCGATATGAGTGTATCGATTAGCAGTGTGGCAACAATTATTCATCAGCATTTAAAGTTACGAAAGATCTGTTCTAAATGGGTACCCCACTAACTGACTGAGCAGCACAAATGGTCTAAAGTCGACGCGTGCAATGTTTGAACCTAGTGGCACCAAATAATTGCAACATATAATTTAACAGATATTGTCACAGGTGATAGATAACAAGTGATTTTATTACTATATTCTGTCTTTGAAGTAAGATCGACAACTATGCTTGGGTTGCGGAAGATGAACCGCATCCCCAAATCCTCCGACAAGACTTTGGCTCAAGGAAGAGAATGCTCCGATATTTTTTTTGAATTCACAAGGTGTGATAGTTATGGATAACTTATATGAAAAATTACTATAAATGGTCAATACTACACCAGCATTTTTTTGTCCGAAATGGTCAAGGAGATGAAGGAGCAGGGTCCAATAACAGGAATGTCAGGATTCTCCTTCAGCATTCACAATATCAGTGATCACAAAACCCGGCAAGTTAAGGCCTATCTGAAGCAGGAAAGAAACAACTACCGCATCCTACATATTTACCCGATCTTGCATCATGCGATTTTTGGTTGTTTCCAAAAATTAAAAAGGAACTTTCTAAGAATCCTTTTTCAAATGTACGGGACCTTGCAAAATGCATTCATTCAGAGTTGCGGAGTATTCCCGAACAGGAGTACTACCAAGCCTTCCAGAAATGGCTTAGACGTCTGCATCTTTGTATAGATGGATGCTGGAGGGAATTTACTTTGAAGGAGAGTAAAAGCTCTGTTGAGGTAAGTGCAATAGGTTTTTTTCTGCAGATGCATGTCAAAAACTTTTTGAACGCCCCTCGTAGTCATTAAGGCAAAGCAGATTTGATAAAACCTGAGATTAATGAACAATAGGACCAATTAAAACAATATTGTGCTATCTTGAGTAAAAAAAGACCGGAGGAAATGGTGTTAAATGAGTGATAAATCAATCTAATTTATTTGTGATAAAATAGAGTACAGGGATGAACAAAGCCTATATCCTTTCAGTCTTTAAAAACATTAAAAGAGCAAAATACACATTTAAGGAGTGATTTAAAAGCTTATTAGAATATTTAGCTTGATAACCTGGAATCTTGAAAAATCAGAGAAAACGGCTAGTCACCACAAAAAAGATAATTGTACAAGATAATAAATGTTTTGTGTGGGGAAAACACTGAAGGGCATATAGGTATCGAGGGATAAGATGGCAAAGTTTCAGAAGGTCAGAATTTGTTTAAAATAATATGAGCTGTACATTTCGAGGATATTTTAAAAATGTGCATATTTCTTTTCATTATTCGTAAATAAGGTAAATATATTATTGTTAAATGATATAAGGCTTTAATGTTGGCTCTATATTGCGTTGTGTACTTTGTCAGTCTTAAGATTTAAGTTACACCTATTGCTTGGGACTGTTGATAATTCTGCGAGTGAGAACTGAAATTAATCAATGGTTGACTGCAGTGTTGAATATTTTCTATGATGGAGATTTTTCCCTAAGGATTTTACTTTAGGTATGCTTCTTCCTGTTTCCGAAAAGTGTTATGTGATAATTATAGAGGCATCAGTTTTCTTCCTGTGTTTTGTAAAATTATTGTCGCTAATATGTTTAATATAATTGAATATTTGATTGATGACTGCTACGATGGAAACATCGTAGATCCAGAAGTGGTAGAGGCTGCATAAACCAATATCAGGAAAGTCAGGAATATTATTGAGAAGTATTTAGTTCCAAAAATATACAATTGCTAACTCTGCAGGTTCCTGAAATGGCTTTAGTTCTGTCGTCGTCGTCGTCATCATCATCATCGTCCCCACCACCACCACCACCACCACCACCACCACCACCACCACCACCACCACCACCACCACCACCACCACCACCACCACCATCATCATCATCATCATCATCATCATCATCATCATCATCATCATCATCATCATCATCATCATCATCATCATCAAGCAGCCATGGGCTACGGAGGTCCAACCAGACCGTGCAGTTTAATTCTCCAAGCATATCTGTCCTGAGCTACATCTGCTGCATCTGGCCACTGCACACTAATTTTAACAAGGTCATGTTTGACACTGTCTGCCCACCGCATCCTAGGTCTCCCCCTCCTTCTGATGCCTCTAGGCACACTGTTCATAACCCTATTAGCCGATCTATAATTATCCATACGGGCAACATGGCCAAACCAGCGGATTCTCTCTCTGCACAATATGCTGCTTAAAGGAGGTTGCAGACTCCTTTGCCTAACCTCATCATTAGTTACAAAGTTAAGATACTACATAAGCATCTAGTTTCCTGTTATCTTGTTTACACAGCGTCCAAGTTTCACTACCATAACTAACCCTAGAAAGAACCAAACTATTATACAGTCTAGTTTTAGTCTTTAGGTGTATACGCCTATTTCTCCACAATCCCCATAGATTCTTAAAAGTCCTGGCAGCAATCCCTATTCGTCTGTTAATCTCATGCCACACATCACCAGTATCTGTTACATAACTCCCAAGGTAATTAAACTGTGACACCTGCTCAAGACTGCAACCATTAAGATGATCTGAATCCCAGCCTGACTGACCAATTCTCATCACATTAGGTTTATCTCTGTTTCTAACCAAACCTACTCTAGTACCATTCTCATCAACAGCTCGAATGAAAGATTTCATCTCATCAACATCATTTGCCAAAAGGGCTAAATCATCAGCATAATCTAAATCAGAAATTTTCGTATCTCCAGCCCATTTAAAGCCAAAATGTTTCCCATGAAATGAATTTCGCATAACATAATCAATAACCAAACTAAAGAGAAAAGGAGACAAAATGCCCCCTTGTCGAACACCAGAAGTAATGCTAAACCAATTGCTACAAGCCTTACCAAGTCTCACACACGACGCAGTGTTACTATAGAGAGCTTTCATTATGTTAACTAACTTGTCTGGTATACCAAATGATCTCACAATCAACCACAATATATGTCGATCAACAGAGTCGAAAGCTTTTTTGAAATCAACAAAGCTAGCAACCAAAGATTTCTGAAACTCTGAACATTTCTCAAGAATCTGCCTAAGTGAAAATATCTGATCCACATATCCCCTACCACTTCTGAATCCACATTGCTCATCACGCAATTGACTGTCAACCAGATTCTTAATTATATTAAACACAATCATAGAAAGAACTTTACCTGGAACAGAGAGTAGGCTGATACCCTTATAGTTATCATAAGAACTACAATCACCTTTTTTGAAAATAGGGATAATAATAGCTCTGGTAAAATCATTAGAAATCGTGCCTTTATCATAAAAGATATTCAAAATTTCAGTCATCCAAGTGGTAACCGAAACATTCCCAGCTCTAATCATTTCTGTAGTAATTTCATCTACCCCTGGGGATTTATGGAGTTTAAGTTTAGAAATAGCCCAAATAACTTCAGACTGTGTTATAGGGCCAACATTAAACTCACCAATGCATCTATCATCATTGCAAACAATGGGAATAGAACTAACTACATTGTTTAGAACATCACTGAAATGCTCAGCACACCTACCCATGATAGAATCTTCCTCTTCTATAACCTTACCTTGTTTATCCTTCAATCTTTGTACGCTTTCTGTCCGTTTTCTACCACATAAAACATTAGCTATTCTGGTACAGCTCTCTGCTGTTGTGCTGCCTAACTGCTTCATCAGCTTTGTAGCCAAGCCATCAAGCCAAAGATTCTTATCAGCAGCTAACTGAATATTTTATACGTTTATTAAGCTCTCTGTAATCCTTTCTATTAGGACTAGTAGGGTACTGATTAAGGATATTCCGGCAGTTCCTTCTTTCAGAAATAAGCTCAAGTGCCTTATCACACAAATAATTCTGCATTCTCTGCTCCTTTTTTCCTAAAAGAGTACTGTTAGTTTCCAAAAAAACCCTGTTTAAAACTGCCCCATTCTTCCTCAACTTCAATAGTAAGCAAACCATGACTGTTATTATGACTAAGTAACCTATCATGGTAAGCTTTAGCTATAGCTGGGTCTTTCAGAGCTTCAGTATTAAAAGCAATTTTTTTAGCACAACACTTTTTAAGTTTAAGTTGCAAGACACTTTTAACAAGATAATGGTCAGATCCAATTTCAGCTTCCCTATATGCCCTGGTATTCCTAACAGAACTAGCTCATTTGCTGTTAATTAGTATATAATCAATCATATTCTTATGCAGCCCATCTGGTGAAACCCATGTGTACTTATGTATGTCGCGGTGTTTGTAATAAGTGTTAATTATTCTGAAACCATTGAGTTTACCTACCTGTAGGAGACGTTGCCCATTGCCATTGCAACTACCAATACCAAAAGGGCCTATTACTCCTCCCCACAGGTCAGAGTCAGTACCAACTTTGGCATTGAAGTCACCTAGAACAAGGGTAATATCTCTTTTCTTGACAGAATTCAAAATATCCTGAACTTGTCCTTAAAACCTATCCTTCTCATCCTCATCGGCATCCTCAGTGGGGGCATAACAGCAGATAACCTTCAAGTCTTTAATGCATGTCTGAAATTTTGCTGTAAGAAACCTTTCATTAATGCCCTCATATCCTAAAAAAGCATAGCTAGCATGTCTGCTGAGCATCAGACCCATGCCTTGGTAATGCTTTTCATTCTCCCTCCCTGTAAAGAGAAATTTAAAGTTATTTTTAAATATCTTACCTTTACCTGTCCATCTGGTCTCTTGCAAGCCTAGAATATCTAGTTTATAGCGCTGAAATTGCTGCATGAGGACGTCAAGAGAATATTCTATATATACCTGTCCATCTGGTCTCTTGCAAGCCTAGAATATCTAGGTTATAGAGCTGGAATTCTTGCGTGAGGACATCAATAGAATAATCTCTATGTAATGGCCTCACGTTCCATGTTCCTGCAGAGAGAAAATGATTAGTAGGAGTTTTAAAGAAATTAGGTTTATTGAGATTGGTAGGGCCAACAATATAAAACAGCCCCCTGATCGCAGGCATGGGGCAAAGACCTGTTCCTCCTCCGCTAAAGGCTGAAGTCACCGATGTTGGTAGGAACTTCAGGCACCAGCTTTTCAAGTGGACTTTTTCAAGAGCCATATGGCCTGCCTGAGACACATTACTCCAGTTTAGGCTTGACGATGCCCAACTAGTTAAGTAAGGTTGAGGTACCTGCGATGGCCTCTGATTAGGATTATCCACCAGCTGATATAAGGTATCCCATGCCTCTGTTCACTTAGGGCTGGCAATCCAGAAGCAAACAGAAAACACTGCGGCAGATTCTCCCTCAACAGAGGCCCACCAGTGCAGCAAGTTCAGGATCCATAATCAAGCTCAAATGCATAAACAAGTCCAGTCTAGTAGGTATAAATTGTCAGCACCAGGACCCTGTGCACAATAAATTAAATAATGGTTCGGTACAATAAAAAAGGGTCGGGTATGGGAATTGCAAATGCTTATAGTGATTGGTTTTAGTATTACAACTGAAGGTTGCATGTTCTCACCTCTAAAAATCAATTGGTGATAGATTACGTTATGAGGAATGCTCTATAAAGAATAGATAGATTCTTAATTTGGGTAAAGATCTAAAAATAGCCCACGTAGATTATGCTGATTATTTAGTCTTTGTGTCAAATGATGGCTCAGGATAACTCTTTCTATCGCTAGATCTTTTGATGTAGTTCATAGTAGAGTAAGCGTACAATGAAGAATAGAGAGAAATATAAAACGATGAAAACTGGTAAGGCCAGTGAAACCTCAATTTTTGAATGATTTGGTGCTTTTTAATGAAAATTCTCAGTTTAATTATATTTGTAGTTGTGTGACAGATATTTGAGATGTGCGACAGGAGGTAAACCAGAAGAACAGGTAACGACGCTTCAATTTTTAAGCACTGTGAGGAGTGGGGAAGAATAAGAGCAAACATGTGAATAAAGCAAATAATAATCGTATGCTTTATAACAGATTGGGGATCTGTAAAAATCTCTATAATGTAATCTCTATATACAGAAGCTTGGACTCTTATAAACAAGAGAATAAAATACTTGATACTTTTGACTGAAATATCTGAGCTTCAGTTGATTGAATATATAAATGATGATGTGGTTAGAGATGTGGTTCTGGAACAGTTTAAGAATCGTGCTAGACATACTTTGGCATGGAATAACCTTTTCACATATTTGAAACCTTAGGAAGACCCTCCTTCGGTCTTCCTGAGGTTTCAAACACTGTGTAAGATGTTGAATGTTGCCATCCAGACCTTCAACGTGATCTAAACAAAGGCTTTGACTTACCTCGTGCTGAAAGTGCTGTGTGAAGAGTTTTCTTCACCCAAAAGTTCGCAAGTTATCTAAAGGAGATTTAATCGTCTTTTTACTCAGTTTGTTAGGCATCATCATCATCATCATCCTCAAGCAGCCATGGGCTACGGAGGTTCAACCAGACCGTGCAATTTAGTTCTCCAAGCAAGTCTATCCTGAGCTACATCTACTGCATCTGGCCACTGCACACCAATTCTAACAAGGTCCTGTTTGACATTGTCTGCCCACCGCATCCTAGGTCTCCCCTTCTTTCTGAGGCCTTTAGGCACACTGTTCATAACCCTATTCGCCAATCTATAATTATTCATACGGGCAACATGGCCAAACCAACGGAGTCTCTCTCTGCACAATATGCTGCTTAAAGGAGGTTGCAAACTCCTTTTCCTAATCTCATCATTAGTTACAAAGTTGAACCACCTAATGCCCAAGATACTGCGTAAGCATCTGGAATCAAAAGCATCTAGTTTCCTGTTATCTTGTTTACAAAGTGTCCACGTTTCACTACCATAACTAACCCTAGAAAGAACCAAACTATTATACAGTCTAATTTTAGTCTTTAGGTGTATACGCCTATTTCTCCACACTCTCCATAGATTCTTAAAAGTCCCAGCAGCAATCCCTATTCGTCTGTTAATCTCATGCCGCACATCACCATTATCTGTTACATAGCTCCCAAGATAATTAAACTGTGACACCTGCTCAAGACTGCAACCATTCAGATTAACTGAATCACAGCCTGCCTGACCAATTTTCATCACTTTAGTTTTCTCTCTGTTTATAACCAAACCTACTCTACTACCAGTCTCATCAACGGCTCGAATGAAAGAGTTCATCTCATCAACATCATTTGCCAGAAGGGCTAAATCATCAGCATAATCTAAATCAGAAATTTTCCTATCTCCAGCCCATTTAAGGCCAAAATCTTTCCCTTGAAGTGAATTTCGCATAACATAATCAATAACCAAGCTAAAGAGAAAAGGAGACAAAATGCACCCTTGTCGAACACCAGAAGTAATGCTAAACCAATTGCTACAAGCCTTACCAACTCTCACACACGACTCAGTGTTATTATAGAGAGCTTTCATAATGTTAACTAACTTGTCTGGTATACCATATGATCTCACAATCAACCACAAATTATGACGATCAAGAGTCGAAAGCCTTTTTGAAATCAACAAAGCTAGCAACCAAAGGTTTCTGAAACTCTAAACATTTCTCAAGAATCTGCCTAAGTGAAAATATCTGATCTACACATCCCCTACCACTTCTGAATCCACATTGCTCATCCCGCAATTGCCTGTCAACCAGATTCTTAATTCTATTAAGCACAATCATGGAAAGAACTTTACCTGGAACAGAGAGTAGGCTGATACCCCTATAGTTATCACAAGAACTGCGATCACCTTTTTTGAAAATAGGGATAACAATAGCTCTGGTAAAATCCTTAGGAACCATGCCTTTATCATAAAAGAGATTCAGAATTTCAGTCATCCAAGTGGTAACCGAAACATTCCCAGCTCTAAGCATTTCCGTAGTAATTTCATCTACCCCTGGGGATTTATGAAGTTTAAGTTTAGAAACAGCCAAACTAACTTCAGATTGTGTTATAGGGCCAACATTAAAGCCACCAATGCATCTATCATCATTGCAAACAATGGGAGTAGAACTAACTACATTGTTTAGAACATCACTGAAATGCTCAGCCCACCTAGCCATGACAGAATCCTCCCCTTCTATAACCTTACCTTGTTTGTCCTTCAATCCTTGTATGCCTGTCCGTTTTCTACCACACAAAACATTAACTATCTGGTACAGCTCTCTGCTGTTGTGCTGTCTAACTGCTTCCTCGGCTTTGTCAGCCAAACCATCAAGCCAAAAATTTTTATCAGCAGCTAACTGATCCTTTACAAGTTTATTAAGGTCTCTGTAATGCTTTCTATTAGGACTAGTAGGGTATTGATTAAGGGCATTCCTGCAGTTCTTTCTTTCCGAAATAAGCTCAAGTGCCTTATCACTCAGATAATTTTGCCTCTTCTGCTCCTTTTTCCCTAAAAGAGTACTGTTAGTGTCCAAAAAAGCCTGTTTAAAATGATCCCATTCTTCCTCAACTTCAGTAGTAAGCAAACCATGACTGTCATAATGACTAAGTAACCTATCATGGTAAGCTTTGGCTATAACTGGATCTTTCAGAGCTTCAGTATTAAAAGTAAATTTTTTAACCCTAGCACAACACTTTTTAAGTTTAAGTTGCAACATACTTTTAACAAGGTAATGGTCAGATCCAATTTCAGCTCCCCTATATGCCCTGGTATTCCTAACAGAACTAGTCCATTTGCTGTTAATTAATATGTAATCCATCATATTCTTATGCAGCCCATCAGGTGAAACCCATGTGTACTTATGTATGTCGCGGTGTTTGTAATAAGTGTTAGTTATTCTGAATCCATTGAGTTTACTTACCTGTAGGAGACGTTGCCCATTGCTATTGCAGCTACCAATACCAAAAGGGCCTATTACTCCTCCCCAAAGGTCAGAGTCAGTACCAACTTTGGCATTGAAGTCACCAAGAACAAGGGTAATATCTCCTTTCTTGACAGAATTCAAAATATCCTGAAGTTGTTCATAAAACCTATCCTTCTCATCCTCATCGGCATCCTCAGTGGGGGCATAACAGCAGATAACATTCAAGTCTTTAACGCTTGTCTGAAATTTTGCTGTAAGAAACCTTTCATTAATGCACTCATATCCTAGAAGAGCATCACTAGCGTGTCTGCTGAGAAGCAGACCCACACCTTGGTGATGCTTTTTGTCGTCCCTCCCTGAAAAGAGAAATTTAAGATTATTTTTAAGAATCTGACCTTTATCTGTCCATCTGGTCTCTTGCAAGCCGAGAATATCTAAATTATAACGGTGGAATTCTTCTGTGAGGACATCAAGAGAAAAAGCTCTGTGCAGAGTCCTCACATTCCAACTACCTATGGAGAGAAAATGGTTAGTGGGATGTTTAAAGAAACTATGTTTATTGAGAGAGGGAATGCCGACAATATCAAACAGCCCCCTAATCGCAGACATGGGGCAAAGACCCGTTCCCCCACTATTAAAGGCTGAAGCCATCTACACTGGAAGACTTCCTCCAATGTAGAATTTGACGATGCCAATAGAAGCAAAGAGTTCAGGTGCCTGCGATGACTTCTGCTCAGGATTATCCACCAGCTGATAAACATATCCTGTGGATCTATTCACTTGGGGCTGTCAACCCACAAACAAAAAGAAAACACAGCGGAAGATTTTCCCTCCACAGAAGCCCACCAGTGCAGCAAAATCAGGATCCATAATCAAGCTCAGAGCCATATATCTGTCCAGTCCAGTAGGTTTACATGGTCAGCACCAGGACCCTGTGTGGTTGACCACTCCTCAGCAGGGTAGAAAAAAAAGAAAAGTAGCCATAGTTGTCCAGATCAGTAGGCCACACTAATCTGGCAGCCCTCCCCTTCCGTTCACTTCCACAAGAGAGTATCTCTTTTGAAAGTTACTAACGGTCCGCACGACGAGAAGGCGGGGTTGGACATTAGGTGCTAGGCCTGGCCGGTTCTATGCATCATCACAGGGGATTGGTGCATAGCTCTCCTTCCAGTGACTACCTAGCTACCATTTACAGACAGACATTTTTAGGCAGAGTGTGTTAAATAAACAAAAAAAAATATTTTAAACTGAATGCCAGTTCGCAACCATGTGACTATCCCAGGCGTGGGCAAACTACTGCCTGCCTCTTCCTTCTTCTTGTGCCGCCCAAAAGCTAGTAATGATATATACATTTTTAAAAGACAAAAGAACGTATAGGAGACGTCCAACCTCGATGAAGCGAATTCTCATTAAATACCTATATTAAATATAATTATATTGTTTATATTTCTTTTTATTTCATTGGATATATATTTCTTTGGCGACCTCATTCAATTTCTATTTTGTATGCTGCCTTTCAGCTGAAAAATTTGACCAGGCCTGGGCTATCCCATCTGATCACAGGTCATGCCATAGGGTTTCCAAGGTTACTATAAATAATAATAATATGCTCATATTAAGATAAGCTAAACTGTTATTATAAGAGCGGCCTAAATAATGTTTTCAGAGGACAGGTGATTACTTCGGTGCTGCCCAGTAACTAAGCAAAAGTATTTTATGTCAGGAACCGGAACAGAAATGAGATACATGGGATGGATATCCGGTCAGGAAACGGACAGAAATGGGATACACTCTGTATATCCCATTTCTGTCCGATCTCCATTCGATCATAATTGCAAAGCAAAGAAGGTTCGAGTTGTGTGTCACATAAGGCTTTACTTTAAATACTGAACTAAGAAACATTTTTCCTATATATTAAGAATTCTTATACCAACATTTATCAAATTTCGATCATAACAGTATTTTGTTGTTGTTGTTGTTTTTTGTTAAAAAGAAAGAAGATCCTTCCTACACAAGGAACGGAGAAAACCTAGAGACTATATTAGTCTTGTGATGGCTTCTCATATAACATACAAACACTTGCACAAAGACATGCCCTTCTGGTCTTAGTAGTCAGGTATGTTAACAACCAGGTAGGGTTTTGTGGTTAGCGTACATATTTTAGCTTTAATATTATTAAGTTGGAAACCTGAAATTGCGAGCGACTGCGCTTACGATTCATTTTTAATTCATCTCATTCTCAAACATGGAAATAAATTATACATTAAATGAATTATTTTTCGCTTAGATTGCAAATTCAGCAACATTACATTTCATTCACTTGTGTATAGCAGGTATTCTTTTAAATTGTATACATCGTCACATATGATGTTCTTATATTTCCGCATTTTTGGTAAGGATTGAAAATTTTATGGCCTATAATGATTTTTTCCCTCATTCTTTTTATGAGTGTCTCATCTTCTTAGATGAGATTTAAGAGCGTGCATCATTTTCCTCAACAAATTGAACATTTCTTTTCCATTTCAGAAGACCACTCTTCGATCCCCTCCCTGATGGTATCCAATCCCCTTGATAGAACATCCAATCACTGCGGCCTCGTGTTCATCGTGGTATGCATCGCCACCACCAATTGTCCGTTGCATCTATTTCTAGTCCCCTTGGTCTACTCTCACTTGATACCTGAGTATTTATGGCCTACGTGAAAGGCATTCAGCGTAAAAGGATCCTCCTAATTTGCTTAGTGCCTCTTACTGCATTAAGGAAAGACAAGAATAATTCAATTTGCATGCCACATGAAAATTGAAAAGGATTCTTGCAGTACAAATCCAAAGAATAAGCGTAAAATTCATTATCTAACCTTTCTTTTCGAATGTAATAAAATATAGTAGGATGAAAAAGTAATCAGATGATATGGGTTTGATAGCTTTGCAACGTCGAGAGATTATTTTTTTTGCATTTCGCCACAGATAAATCTGTGAGCGTCGGCAAAAGATTTTACAAGTGGAGAGAAGGGAGCAAAAATGCTTCAGGGAGAGGCAAAAGGAAATCAATATTCCAATATAGAAATATGTAGGTTGAGTCCTTGATTAATGAGTGCGAATGGGAATGCAACAATCATACTTTAATAGAACTCAGAATGCCCGAAAACCAAAATGAGAAATGGGTAACTTTTTACTAAAAATACATGCAAAAATGTTTTTCCATATTAATGATAGAAATAAATAATATGCCTTCAGAAATGAAAATAAAATATGATAATAAAAAAATATTGTTTTTAAGGAAAAAAATTTTGTACACTTGATATTTTTCAAAATAAATTAATTTCTTGATAGGGAAATTCTCCTTATTTTTAATCTGCTCTATAATTATTAAGACATCTTACTATAAATCTTCACACTTTTGAAAAAATTCATGTCGTAGTACAATGATAGTTAAACAGAAATCTGCCCGAATCAATGTTTGTCGTAATGACTGTTGTTTGTACACTTCGTAGTCACAGTGTAAGAGTGTGGTATGTAGTTTCACTTTAGTTGATTTCAGTGATTTTTTGGCATTAAGTTATTTCGATTATAATTCTGAATGTAATTGATTTCAGTTATAGTTTCAAATCAAATTAAAATATACCTAATTTGATAAATTATAGTAATGTTAGATATAATACAAATTAATAATATATATTTTTGACTATGCTTCGTTAAAGCTGTGAATTTAATTTTCTTTATGTCAATGCAAACTCTATTTGATCTTGGAGGATTTTTGTCTGATCCCTAATTTGTAATTTTTCTGAGTTAGTAGTCAGAAAGTTGTAAGTGCAAACATAAAGACATTTATCATTTCAAATTCACAGCTGGAATCAGTGCAATCAGTCAATGTGACACTCATTCACAATCATCCATATTGAAATCATAATATGCATAAAATTAATTTCTCCCCTGGCAGCCATTAGTTAGGTGCAATATCTGATAGAAACCATTCAGTGCGGTGTTTTTCAACAGGGATAAGGGATGACTTTCGCATACAACAAGTAAATGTAAAAGGTAGCGCTGAAATTGAACTGGAATCTTTTTTTCTTGATATTTAAAAATTTCCAACATTTCATTTCGAATAGTTCTGTTTTTCTCCGATTTTTTTTTTATAAATTTACCTAAGGATACATTAGTTAGGTTGGATTGGGTTGTTTTACTTCCGAGCGGCTGGTGTTTTGTACACAATATACTAAATGGGCAAGTCACAAGGAGCCCAAGGGCTCAGAGAAAGTTGGAGGAAGGGTACGCACTGGACAGCTGTTAGAACAGAGATAGTAATTTCCCGCTAATGCTATCCAAGATGTGCTTATCCAGGGTTTGCGTGTAATGAGTCAGGTTATGCTGAACACAGAGCCACGGATTTACGTCTCATCCGACGGAGACCGATCTTGGAAAGACCTTCCAAGTCCATCGGGAAATCCCTCGTCCTTTTTCTGACCGAAAGCAGGGGCATAGGCAACGACCGATGATGAGAATGATAAAATACATAAATTAAAAAGCTAAAATCTCCCTGTTTTCCGAAATGTGCCATAAGAAGTAAAAATAAAAGAAAACTCGATCCCACTGCTTAAATTATTTACTAGATTCGTATTAATTACCGTGACACTTGTTTGTTTTTCAGTTGTTAAAATACACACTTTGCCCATATTCCTTTGAAGGATTTGCGTATTTTATATTGTAAGAAATTGAGTGAGTTAGTTCATCATTTGCAGCATTTTTCACTTTTATCCTTTAATTCTCAGAGCATTTTAGAAAGATTTTTTTATTTTAATTTTTACTGACAATCTTTTAGTGGACGTTATCAAAAACAACTTTCTTCCCTTTGCTTCGGAGGGTAGGTGAGATATTTTATGCCCAAGGTCATCGTCTTTCAACGTGTAGTCCATCGCCGGTCCTCGAAATGAAACCGAGCTCGAAAGAACCGATCCTCGAAAGAAAAAAAAAACCGAGTTTAGCAAATATACCGATAATTGCATGACCTTATTATTATCGCGCAACATTCATGAACGTGGCAAGATACGACTGGTTCCTATCGCGTATTTTCTTCTAAGTTATTTAAAAACTATAACGTTCACGCATAATAAATGACTTAGTATTATAAGATTAAATAAGAAGTGACAATTTATTCTGTTTTTTTCCATTTATTTTATATTCATTTATACTTTGGGCCGAAGAAAAATGGATAGCACCACTGACATTTTTGATGAGGCAAAAAATCCTTCACCGGGATTTTCCTTGTCATCATGCTTACTTGAAAGATTATTTTTTTACTATCTAATATTTATCTGTCCATCTGGTGTCCTACAAGTCAGAAATATCCATCTTATACCATTGGATTTCTTGTGAGAGGATATCAAGCGATTGATTTATATTTACAGCCAACAAAATTTGCCTAGTTGTGAAGAGTAATATATTAGTTGAATTAAAAAAAAATAGATTTATTTACTTTTATAGCCTCCAATATATCTTTAATGGCGGCATGCGACAGACACAGATATTCCAACCTCCTAGAATATTAAGCAACCCTGCTGGTAAAGCATCAGACAATTTCTTCTTATCATCATCGTCTTGATGATGAAATTCAGCAAGGTTGGCCTGTTGAGCCATCTGCCTAAGAATCCACATTTCGTGTTGAACATATGTTCTTATTCCCAAAAGGTGTGAGTTTTTTTTTGTCAGTAGATTTGTCAGGGAATAGGATATACGAAGAAACATGTTGGGAATTTGAAGTTAAGACTCCTGTCCTCTTGTAATCATTTCTTCTTTTCTCTTAGATGCGTTGCAGATATCAGGCTGAAGCCGCCTAGTTTCAGTAGGTTCGAAGTACAGGTAGCCAAGAAGCAGTAGAGGATAGTGACAAGAAAATAGTGCAAAGAAATGAAAGTGTTTGTGTTGTGATATAGTTTGTGGGTGTTTAGTCCTTAAAAGGATTTTTCGTATGGTATTGAAGAAATGCTAGTTTGTACTTATCGCATTGTGTTTATGGTTAGTCCTTAGAAGGAATTTTTATTTATTTATTTTTTGCATTTTTTTGGGGGAAAGGATCATGCTGTGGGGTTGTCGCGAAAGCTATAGGCGGGATAATGTTTTTCGTGTGGAGGGTTGTCAATGCAGTTTATTTTGGATGAATCATAGACGTGTTTAGATGTTACGTTAGATAGGGAGAGTCCATTAGAGATGTATAGTTGCCTGATAGTTGAGGTTTCAAATCTAACTTTTTAAGTCGAAGTGCAAGCATGTAAAATGATATGGGGAAAAATTGCTATCATCTATATTAGTAAAATGGATGATTTGTTTTTAACTTTAAGTCTTTTGTGTCCGGATTTGAGTTAAATACAGGTTTTTATTTTTCCTAGTAGATATTTCGTAAATATATAATTCCCTTTTTTTTTGAGAAGTTGGTCTGTTAAATTGCTTCAGCTAATATCGTTTGAATAAGGCGAGTGTCGGGAGGTCAATTTAGTTGTTGAAAATGATATGAGTGCAATTGTTGCTGTTGATGTGACCAATGATTTTAAATAGATACATTTTGCTATTTGCAGTTCTACAATGAGTTTTGGAGATCTTGAAATTTTTACATTGCATTTATATTTCCATTTTAGTTTATTTGAAGGGAAGTGTTTTGTTCTCCTTTTCTATTAATTTATTCAGATAAATTTTATCTTGATGATTACACTGGGTTTGTCCTATTGTATGAGAGGCAGCCGCAGGAGAGGGAAGCAAACAAAGGCTAGGTGATGGCTGCTATTTCTTTTGTATTGTAACAAAATCAGGTGGACAGTAGAGCAAAACTATATCTGGGTCAAAGAATGTGTAGGGAAAAGAAGTTCAGTTTCCATAGAGACTAATATAAAATCGAATATCGTGCATTTGGCGTAGGTGTAAAACCAGCTTTACAGGAGACGAACCCTTCTGTAATTACACTTTATGGTAAAATTTCATTGCCTTCACTTTTGCTATGTAAGAATAGCCCATTGGTATCTTACAGAGTATATTAATATCAAATTTATTGATTAATTTAAACAGCCTTGAAAGCTTATAATTGTAATAATTTATTCTATAAATTGACTTCAAACCATTTTAAAAGCTTTTCTAATCGTTCTGCCTATAACTGTTGGTTCAACGAAAATTAATTCCCATGGAGAAAATGAACCTCTATTAAAATCATGATATTATTTTTTCAAATACAAAGTCCAGTTTCTTTTTTATTTCATTTTTGAAATATAAATATTTGACGCAAAATTCATTTGCGCCTTATTGTTTGTTTACCAGCTATATCAAATGCACGACACGGATCAAAACACCGCTTGAGGTCGCCACTTACGTTTTATCAAAGCTGAACTTCTTTTCCTTATAACTTCTTTGTCTGGGTGGCGGTGTAGGAAGGTCATAGGTAACCATAGGGAAGGAGATTATAATCAACTAACAGGGTAAGCTAAAGTAATGTAAAGGTCATGTGGATTATAAAGATGGTATGCAGGGTTTAGAAAGTGATCTGCAGCATCAAGTGACCAGGTCAGTGGGTGGGGCAGATTAGGAGAGTAGAAAAGTATTACTCCTTTCAAGAAACAGGTAAGTTTAAAATAACTCCCACTTGAAAGGAAAACTCAAATGCGATGGAAGACACCAGTCTCTTTCAAAAAATGAAAGAGGCCTGTCCAAATACGTTCTCCATTAGAATTTGAAGAGGGGTGTAGAATGTTTGATAGAGTGGGTTGGGGAATGCTGAAGTTAGTTAGGGAAGTGAAGAATAGTGTCCTTGTGGAGGAGTAGTGTGGACATTGAAGGATGGCATGTTCTATTGATTCTACCGGTGTGCAATGGGTATTATACCTGTTCGCGTATAGTGTGGAAGATTTTGTGGAATTTAGGGTGCCCAAATCTTAACCTAATGAGTTTGACTTGAAGGGGGTGTTTTGGTGTGGGGTGTGAATTTAAAAATATCCTGAAGTTATGAGAGTTATTTTCCTGCAATTTGTATGTATATGTAGAAATGAGTGTCAGTGAATTTTTTAAATTTGTCAGTTAACGATTGTCTGCTGTGGAAAATGGAGGAGATGGAGGTGAGATTTGCAGCTTGTTTGATTATTGTGTCCACTATCTCATTTCCTATTAAGCCACTATGACCAGGAATCCATTTGAGATGAATATGGATGTTGTGTTTTTGGGTATAATTATGAATGTCAAAAAATATATTATAGGCGAGTGCTTTGTTGTGTATTTTTATAGTATTCTTTTACAGGTTGAGTAGGGCTGCTCTGCTGTCCATGTATACAACAGTCTGTGCGATGATTTTGTACTAGTGTGTGTAAGTTTGACAGCGTCATGGATAGTTGCTGGTTCAATCTCCATAACATTAAGATTGGGGTTAAATTTGTAACCCTACTTTATATTAGGTGAGGGAATAAAAACACACGCTGTAGCTGTGTTCTTGTCTATATCAAGGGAACCAACCGTGTAAATGATTAAATGTTATTGGGAGTGTTTGTTTATGATATCTCTCATGATGAGTTCGTTAAGGTAATTGCCTTTGGAATGTTTTTGTGCAACTGCTGATATAAAGTTGTGATAGTCAGCCAGATCCACATAGATGTCTGTGGGGAAAGTTTAGGGTTTCCTGAAAAATTTCAGTCTTCTAATGGTTGTGAGCGATAATCTCATCTCCTGATGGTGCGAATGATGTAAGCTTTATCTGAATTAAGTCTGAACTTTTCTATTAATGGATGTTAGTGGTGAAATGTGGCGATTCGCAAGGTTAAGTAGTACAGGTTGTCTTCTAATATGTAGTGAGGGATAGTTTGCTTCCATATGTAAAGAGAGTATAGGTGCAGTAAGTGGTTGGCCTAGACAAAAGCGGAGACAAAACCCCTCATTGAAGGCTAATTTCACCATGTGCTTACAACACCTTAAACCTTGCAGAGTGCTTTGTTTTGTAAAATCTCCAATTTTTTAGTGTGTTTTGGAATCAGTACCTATTCCTTTGCTGTCATAGTCAAGGCGTGACCTAAATATGGCATGATAAACTGTGAGCATTTGTTTCTGGGGGGGGGGGGACCCACCCCTGACTGCAGATATATTTTAGCAGGTTGAAACCTTTTAGGCCATATATGCAAAGTTTGGTAATTTGAGACTTCCAGCGGAGGTGTGAATCGAAAATTATGCCTTGAAAAGTGTTAGCAAAAGCGATGGCAGTGTTTTTTTTTTCAGGGAAAAGCTAAAAACTGAATTGAGTGCTGTTTTGCATTCTTTCTTCAACAGTATGAAAGTGTAGTTCCTTACTCCAAAGGGTGACATAATCTTTATAGACAAGTGATATTGATATATTTTGGCACGACAGAAGGCAGTTTGGCAAGAAAAATATTGAAGACCGTCAGAGAAGAATTCTCCCCTGTTGAACACCATGATTTGCGATATAGATCTTGAATGTGTTTAGCTAATTTAATGGCAGTCTGTCTATTGGAGATGTGGTTACGAATGAAAGCGAGGGTATGGCCTCCAATGCCGTTACGGGCAAATTTTAAAAGAAGGTCTTTTTGCCAAACGTTATCAAAAGCTTGTTTAATGTGAAAGAAGGAGATAGCAATGGCTGGTTGGTCAAATGTAAAGATAGTTTGGAAGTCTGTTAAAAAATCCAAAAAACATCTATTGCAGATTTATGTGTTTTAAAGCCTGTTTTTGCGGGTATAATGTGTTATATTTTGTGAGGTGCCAGTCCAGTCTAGATTTCACCATTTTCTCTGCCAGCTTTAAGGTAATGTTTGAAAGTGTAATGGGTCTGTATGAGGATCACTCATTTTTATTTTTGCCAGGTTTTGGTAGTGGGAAAATATAACTTTGATGTCAAGTAGTCAATGTAGAGCTGTTGTTGGTAACCTTTTGAGTGTTTTGTTTGTGATCTGTTCAGGTCCAGCTGCAGATTTGGAGTTTGTTGACTGGATAACTATTGTTATTTCCTGGAGAGTAAATTTAAGGTCAAGAACTGCTTCACAGTTGGTGGTTGCGATTTTATATATATTTTTTTTATCCATTTGTATATATACTGTTTTTGGATCTGTTGTGAGGGGAATGCTATCTGAGGAGTTTGATGAAAAAACGTGCAAATTTATTTGCCAATTCAGCCAGACTCAGATTCTGAGTAGAACGATAGCCTGTCTGGTTTGCTGGGCTCAGCTGGTTTGCCTATTTTTTTTTTAATGAATCTCTATCCTTCAGTCAAAGGAGTAAAAATATTGATGTTGTAACATGCTTCGCCAATCTTGTTTCCTGATGTATTTCATATTTTTCCTAACAGAGGCTACTGTTTTGTCTTGTAGTTGATATCTCTTTGATTTTGTGTTCTTCTGGCTCTTTTTTCAGCCTTCTTCTCTAATGGCGATGAATTATTTGATGGAAATGATATGTGCATTGGCGTAATATGTTTGTATAATAGTTTTTTTGCTGTCTAGAATATATTTATCAATATTGAGGTTGAATTCATTAAGGGAGATGGGAGTCACGGGTATCTGAACGAAAATTGTGTGCTGCATTTTTTTCTCAAATTTCTTCCAGTATATTTTCTGAATGTGTTTGGCGTGTGTATAAGGATGCGAATCCATTTATAATAACAGGAACATGGTCGCTACCCAGTTGGTCATGAAAAGTGGAACAATGTACAGAGCTAGCAAGATGAAGTGAGTGAAAACCGAGATCGAGTGCTGAGAGATTTGAATGTGGTCTCTAAAATGTTGTGGACCCGTGGTTTAACATTATGAGGTTGTATTTGTGGATAATATTTTCCAGTGTTTTGCCTCTGGTTGTTATATGTGTACTCCACCATAAAGGGTGGTGGTCATTTAAATCCCCACAAAAAATTATGGGAGGAGGGTAGGCATCAATAAAATAAGAGAAGATATCTTCTGTTATATTCTGGCCAGGTTGTAAATATTGAGTAAAGAAAAAGTGTCTGAACTAATCTGTAGTCGTATGGATATAGCTTCCAGTTTAGTGTTGTTTGTAGGAAGTAAAATCTGGACTTGTGGATTTTACTGGATTTCACTACATTAAAATTAATTTATAATGCCTGGGTGAACTCTTATTTACTTTACGGACTAATATCTTGGGAAGGAACTCATGCCATTACTATAAAACCAGTAGAATATTCGCAAAATCATATTAGATGCATGCTAAAATTAAGAAAATATAATCGTGTCGTTCAAGAATACACTAAGATGGAAATTTTACAGCTCCGCAAATTATATGTACATATATCAAGTAATAAAACATTTTAGACAAAATTGGAAATACCTTAATTAGAATATCTGTTTGGAATACCCGTTCTTCACATATTTTGCAATTGGTTAATATTAGAGTTCATAAAAATATTACCACTAAACATTATGTTCATTTGTCAAGCAAATTATTCAACGTTTTGCCAAATGAAATTAAAATCATAAACAATGAACAACATTTTCGTAAACAAGTAAAATTATGGTTATTTACTTTTAACAATATTGAATCTTTGCTATTGGCACAAAAGCAAAATTTTATATTACTTGTAGCGTGTCTCCAATTCTTCAGAAATCAGCAGAATCGACAAAAGCAAAGCTGTTTCTATCAAGATTGACTCTTTGATATAGTGTCAGAAAACATTTGCCCGTAATTATTGTACTATTGGGGAAAAGAATATATGCATATAGTATTAATATTAAAGTTTTTTAATGTGAACGCTAATCTTTGTACATCATTTGTTAGGAGTAAAATACTGTAGCAAAATTGTATTAATATGCAAAAATTACACCCACAAACGAGTCATACTCTAGTGGATTAGTATTTATGCGAAGTATCTTGCTTTATTATTTATATCCTACTTCAAAAATTCACTCATACGAAGTATTTTGTATATTTCATTTGCACTGTTCTTCATTTGTTGTTGGAAAAAAATTAATGCCTTTATTCTTATACATTGAAGAAATTGGAGGAAAAGTTTAAATTTATTATTACTATTCTTTATTTCTTGTGAACAATGAAGCAAGGAAATTTTATTGTTTTTTGAAGTAACACATTGTAAAGGCAAATAATTTGTAATTGCAATTGGATTATTTGCAATAGAAGCTTACTTCATAATTATTCATGGAATAAATGTAATAGGTTGTAGGTACTTAATACTATGTGTTACTTTTCTAAATTACATTTGTAGCTAATTTGTTCTAATAAATATTCATTTATTCATTCATTCATTATATTACTTGTAGAGTGTCTCCAATTCGTCAGAAATCAGCAGAATCGACAAAAGTAAAGCTGTTTCTATCAAGAGCAGAGAGTCCTAAAAGTTCCACTGATTCGCCTACGAAGACTGAATCGCTGCCGCTACGGGAATCGGGATTTATTTTACAATTTAAAGATCTCGGAATTTATGACAATAATATCATAATTTAATTTCGTGTCGAATTCATACTGCTGGAATATTGTTAAAAACTATCTTAGACAGATAGTTGGTCGTGAAAAGATCATCTGGCGAATTTCACTAGAGAAGGGTGCTAGAAAAAGCAAAGAGGATGTTGGATATACGTCACCTCTGACTTTCACAGTGGCAAACTTCTAAATAAATACAAACTAATGCTGCAAAGGCATTAGTATTGTTTCACTTTTGCAAATCTGAATGTTTGTGTGGAAAATGGTAATTTTAATACTTAGTTGTTCAGGAAATGACACTATTCTGATGAATGTAGATTTTCTTCAGAGAAAAAGCGAGAGATCTGATTTGCCATAGGTTAAAAAAAACTAATATTCAGTTTCATTAAAGAATAACTTTCATTTTAATATAATTCATTTTTTGTTTCATTTGATTCGAAAATTGCATTCATTCGGCATCTCTGATAAATGTAATGAACCTTTTCGAAGTTAATGAGATCGGTGAAGCAGCAAATAAGATCTTCGGAGAGCAACAAGCTCATGTTAAAATAGAAATATGTTTTTCGATGTTTATTTCTGCAGTTTTCATTGATTTATCGGTTTCTCGTAGGATACGAAAGAAAAGGCACTGCAGGCAAACAGCGAAGCATGAAATCTTGATACGACAACCTTCGTTGCTCTCTCTACCGACACATTAACTGTTCGTTCTACTTTGATCCTTTGTGAGTGATGAGATTTAGAGATGGGAGAGATTGAGGACATCAGCTTCGTGCTTCGGCATCCTTTAAATATAAATCGATTCTGTCTCTGAACAGTAGCAATAACCTTGTGTAGTATGAGAGAAAAAAATCTTTTCTAGTTTCTATTTCAAGAAGGTAAAATTTACTCAACATTGCAAACAATAAAAGAATGACCCTGTCTCGTCCAGAAAAAGACACTTCAGATTAAATCTTAATGCCAGTGTCTGATGTAGTGCGTCGTAATCTCCAGCTGAATTTGAATATTTGATATATAAGACAATGACGAACTTAAACCAAAATCTTTCACATAGGTCAATAAAAAATTCATAATGGAATGCGAAAATAGTTCTATTACAAGAATAAAAAGAATGACGATGTGTTCATAAAAAAATCCTAAAATCGAAAAATGATAATATAGATATTTGATTCGTATTTGAGTTCTATGCTTTTCTTTTTACCCTGATAACACTAATAAAGGATACTTTAAAAGATGTAAGCATCTAAAAATACATGAAATAATAGAAAAAGTGGCAAATGATATGAAAATACATTTGTCTCTCGATTTACGCCCATTTAATTAATGTGTTTTGCACTAACACTGCAAATATATTTAGTATTTTTTTAAATTTGAGTGGTTTTTTTTTTTTGGATGAACGCAGTTTGAACTCAAAATGCTTGAAATAGAAGAAAATAAAAGCATCTGAAACATCGTTGCTTTCCAACCTTTAGGAAAAGTGTAAAACCTGAACTTGAACCCTCTCCATCCCTCATGAGGTAACGAAAGGGTAAATAATTATGTTATTTACGCTTTCGTTACCTCGTGAGTTACCTCATTATGTTACTTACGTTTTCCATAACTTCAGCCCAACAGCTGAGGAGGCATCTACACCTTAGTTCACTCATTCATCTGACCCAGATGACCTCCTACCATGTGACTCCCATCAGGGCCGGACTTAGGGGATAAGGGAATGACCCTCACCACTTTTAGAATGCTAGTAACCGGAACGGAAGTTAAAAGAGTATTAAAGACACACAAACACCTATATTACTGCATTTTTCAAGACATTTGTTGAAATGACGTCGTTCCGGTTCATTGCAACTCGATGTAGCCCTATCTTTCACTTGGATCATCACTTACTATTTTTCGGATAATACTTCCCTCCTCTCTCTATTTCTTTAAGAACCGGTACAACTCTAACCACACTCCAGCCCACACAACAAACACCACTAGTCCATTGGAAACAGCTTTCAGCATGTAGTAGAAAAACATTGCTTAAGCAATATTTTCTTATTGGATATAGGCTGTATCTTTTTCGTTTTTAGCGTTACTGCAATGTTTCATTATTGTAGCAAATGAATATTGTATATTATTCGATACTATACAATATTTATAAAATAAAACAGTGGATTATATAGATATATAAGCTTTTAGGGAGCGCAACCCGTCTATTTTAAGCATTGACTAACGGGAAAATTATGCTTGATTTACACGGTCATTATTAAGAATCCAACCCTCACGTAAATCGAGAGCTGACCGTATATGCATAAATTCCACATCGGAAACCGAAATTCCAAAACATGGAATGTTCGGTGAAAGATATTCTCCAATACATCATCTTGGAGCTCTCTAAGGATAACTTTCGAATAATTTTCGACTATATAAATGCCTTCTACAGATTTCTTAATGCACAACATTCCTTCACTTTAAATCAAACAGACCGTAAATATGAATTTCCACCATAATGATGTGTTATTTTTAAATCTATATTTCTATTGTTTTTCGTTCATTATGTGTTAGTTTGTGTGCTGGCCAAAACGATTGTTTTACCGTCTTCCCAACCTTTAGGCGTTGTCAATGAGTTATGTGTCGAATGAAAATGTACGGATTATCATAGACTATAAAATATTTACCCCCTAAAAATGTAGAAAAATGAATCGATCGAGGCGGCAAAAATTAAAATGGTTGTGTGTAGATACTGCATTGCATTATAATGATTTATTGAAAAAAAATGCTAAAAATATACATGTTTAATGATTAATGTTTTAGCCTCCATTACCCTTTCCAGCATTTTCAATTCGTGGGGTATTCTTTGCCCACTCACTCGCTATACCCTAGATCCAGATCTCGTCACAAGTTATAAAAAATGTACACCCATGCTTTTATCCTCGCCGAAAAGGGTGAAATGTGAAAACGATTGTCCTATGATATGTTTCGCAGACCAAGGCCGAATGTTATCAGTGTCAAGTGAAAGCTTGTAGTGTAAGAAGTGTCATAGGCTACCTCAAGTTGTGACTCCTCACTTTTTCTTCCCTAAAACGGGGAGGGAAAGTTCACACAAAAGAGTTCATATCTCAAATTAAAGTTAGTGACGTTGAGGATATCATGAGATACCGCAAATTATGTCCCCCTCAATTCCTTCCCCTAAAATGTGGAAGAAATTTACGGTGGTCGATCTTTATATGCATCTGCCAAATGAAAGCTTAAGACGTACAGAGCAGCCAAGGAGTTGTAGCAGTTTCCTCCTCTGAAGCAGGGGAGAAATAGGTCCTTTTAGTGACAGAGTTCTCTGCTAAGTAGCAAATAAATATAAAAAAATCAGTTATTAATTTAAAAAAAAAGCAGGCTTTCTTATATGTTTGATAACCTAAAAGGTAAAAAAAAATATACACTAATGATTAAATCATTTATTTAATTCATATTAATATCAAAGAAACAGTGCAAATACTAATTTCTTTTACCAATTGAACTGAACTTTTCGACTCCTTATCTTCCTTTGAAGTTAGTAGAATTTAGTTGGTGGTTGTTTCATGATAAACATGCTTTTTTGAATTTAATTTATTTATCATTAACACATAATACATAAATAGCACATAGAAGTACAACAAAACTTGCATGAATCTTCAGTAATTGCACTTCTCAAGGATAGCAAATTAGAATATTTAAATAACTGACATACATAATGTAAAAATGCAGCACATTATATACACACACACAGACATGCATGATGAAAAAAAATAACATGTATTGTGTAATATGCAAAACCAAGGAGCTAAATACAAGCTCATCCAGTTTATAACGCAAAATTCATTAAATACTTTATCAAATTCAATAAAAATGATGAATAATTAATAAATAAGGAACAAAATACATGCAGTAGCTTATTTAATTAAGTCCAATCTTCAGTAACATTTAAATTTAAGACATTTATTTTTGCACATCACAAATAGTATCAACTTGGTCAATTGTTAACATTCTTTTAGCAGTTTTTTGATTGTCCAAAAACATTTCTTATGTCTTAAATTAATACTTAATGTCTTGAAAAAATTTGGTATTATGAAAATTAAATTTTTATTAGATTTTTGAACATGAAATTTCAAACCAATATTTTTGGAATTAAAATAACATTTTCTTATTGGTTCTAAACTTTGATTTTTGTATAAGAAATTTAATGTCTAATATACATATAATTTTCTCAAAGGTAATAATTTAAAACGGGTATATAGTGAATTTATATTGGAATAATTATTAAGCAATAAATTTCGAATCAATCTAAATATCATATCATTTTTAATAAAATCAAATGAAATTTTACGCCACTGTATATGAGGAACTTCCTCATCTTAGCTTGTGCAACACATATATATATATAAATCAAATACACAATATCAGTTATCAATTCTGTGTCATAAACAAATGCAATTAAAGGTATAACTTCTGCTGCTCTAATACTGAAGGAAGTCGCCAGGAGCGTAGCGAAAGACTATGGTTGGGGAGGGGGGGGGGAATTGGTAATTTTCCAACTCGAAAATAAAATTTTGCCAACTGAGAAAAATAATGTCTCTGTCAGGTTTGTACCTAGATTTTCGCTCCGTGGTGGTGGTGGTGGGGGTAATTTTCACAACTATCCTGCCTTTTTACCCTGTAACTTCCAATTGTGCCAACTAGCCATAGTTTCACAGAAATAATCATAATATTTTCCTCTCGCCTGAATTGTAGCAACTCAACGTGAATTTTTCCAACTCCCCTTGATTTGGTCAACTCTCCTTATTTTCACAAAACCAATCCCGATCATTATATCTGTCCTTAATTTGACAAGTCATTTGAAATTTGTAAAATCCAAGATTTGGCCAACTCTCTTTAATTTCACAAAATTAATCTCAATTTTCACAATTCGCCTGTGACTAAAATTAGACTGTATAATAGTTTGGTTCTTTCTAGGGTTAGTTATGGCAGTGAAACGTGGACACTTTGTAAACAAGATAACAGGAAACTAGATGCTTTTGATTCCAGATGCTTACGCAGTATCTTGGTCATTAGGTGGTTCAACTTTGTAACTAATGATGAGGTTAGGCAAAGGAGTTTGCAGTCTCCTTTAAGCAGCACATTGTGCAGAGGGAGACCCCGTTGGTTTGGCCATGTTGCCCGTATGGATAATTATAGATTGGCGAATAGGGTTATGAACAGTGTGCCTAATGGCCTCAGAAAGACGGGGAGACCTAGGATGCGGTGGGCAGACGATGTCAAACAAGACCTTATAAGAATTGGTGTGCAGTGGCCAGATGCAGCAGATGTAGCTCAGGACAGACTTGCTTGGAGACCTAAATTGCACGGTCTGGTTGGACCTCCGTAGCCCATGGCTGCTTGATGATGATGATGCTCTAGATTTTGCCGTCTCGATTTTCCCAACTGCCCTAGATTTGTCTAGTTGTCTCGATTTTGACAACTATCCTAGATTTTGCCAAGTTGTCTAGATTTTGCTAACTTCCCGTTATTTTACAAAAAATTATTACAAATTTTATCAACTCACCTAGATTTTACGAAGTCGCTTCGAATTTTCCCAACTCCGAATTACTTTGGGGGGGAGCCTTCCCCCATCGCTATGCCCCTGGAAGTCGCATTCAATATAATAGCACCATTAAATTTTAAAAAGAAATGAAAAGAAATAACCAGAAATATATTGAAAAGTAATGTGAAACGTAGCTTTTCCTAATCTGTTACAGTTCACTGATACGAAAAATTCAAATTTATGCAAAACAAAAATCGTAATATAGAATAACTTTGTACGAAAAAATTTACATTAAGTGACAACTCATGTGTTTAAAATTAATGAGATTAGTGGTTTTTATTTTTTTACGTAACAATTCTGTATAAATCTTCAACTTCATGCAAATTCAAAAATGATCTTAACAAGCTTTTTAAAACTTTTTCTGGTAGTAAATTAAATATGTTTGGGCTGTAAAGCATAAAATGTCGATAATTCTTTCTTAATTAAGTAAAACAAATTTATTACCCATATCACGCAGATTTGCCAAGTGGGCTTTTCTTTGCAATATCATTGTTTTTTTTTTCAAAAATGCAACAACTAATACAATCATCAATAATATAATTCCATTATCAATAATTATTCTAGTGCATTTATTTTTATTGTAAAAAGTCATAACATTTAAAAATTCATTTTGTATGCCAACTACATTATGCAATGAAGAGAATACGTTCCACCCCAGCTTACCAAACCATATCGAATATCTGCTTGAAACCGTGCAAATACAGTTTAATTAAAAAACTGTCAGAGACAAATTTTCATAAATAAAAAAGTTTATATAAATAAAATCTTAATCTTGTGCAAAAGATATTCGTTGGTGTATTCCATTTTAAGTTGGCGTCCAAACGTACTCCAAGATATTTAATGGTATTGACTTTTTCAATATTATTACTTGTACAAATGCCTGTATTATTATAAACATTTGAATGAAAATACAATTCAAATATAAACGTTTCTTTGCAATTTAAAGCAAAATATGTAAATTTTGGTTTTCAACATTTAAATAACATCAAATTATTATCATACTATTGTTTTCATATATTCAAGACACGACACATATTTATGTATAAATTTTCAATATTCGATCTCTTACACACAATTGTTGTATCATCTGCGTAAAGAAACTCTTATTATGAAATTCCACTGGCATAGTGGTTGGCAGCTTTATTATGAAATTCCACTGGCATAGTGGTTGGCAGCTAGCGACTGTTCCAGCAAGGCAAACTTTGTGTGTTGTGTTAGCTCTAAGTGAGGCAGTGGTCAGCAGTGATTTTCTCTCTTAGTAGGGCATGTCCTTGTATGAGAAGGCCTGTAAAAACTAGGAGTAGCTTCAAGGATTCTTCTCTGTTCTATATGTCGCAAATCGGTCAATAAATAAATAAAAAATCATTGAAGAATATCAGAAATAGGATAAGTCGTAAAACTGAACTTTGAGGTATACCTTTCTTGCTAGTAATCACCTTTGAAACTGTCAATCTGAACAGTTTCGTTAAAAATAGGTATGCTCTGAGTGACTCCCAAATCATCTCCCCCCCCCCCCTAAGAGCCAGGAATAACGCTTTCTCAACAGAAAATTATGATCAACGGTTCCAAAGCTTTAGCAATATCTAAGAAAACTGCACTTGTTATTTTCAGAATTATCAATTTCGTTAACATTGTTGGTAGTTTTAAAATTGCATCTTCTGTACAAAACGAATCACGAAAACCAAACTGAGCATTATTAAAAAAAGAATAACCAATTTGAAACTCAGCAGTCGTTTTTTCATTATTATCTAAATTACATAGAAATAATTGGTAAAATCGAAATTGATCTGTTTTGCTCGTATTTTGTTTATCTCCCTTTGTATAAATTGTGGCCACTTTTAAACATTTAAAAATTTCTTCTGAAAAAGATGCGTTAATGAGATCAACCAGAAAATTAATGTTATACTTCACTACAATTTTTAAAATTTGCCAGCTAATATTATCGTACCCTATGGCTTTTTTCCACTAAGTCCAGAAATTACATTACGTAACTCAGCAGTATTTGCTAATTTTAAAATATATCCAATTTTTATGATGTTTCAAAGTGAAATATAGTCTGAAATTTGAACATTTTGTTTAAAATTATCATTAATATTAACAAAATGATCATTGAATTTCGAGGATAAAAAAGCAAAATCCAAAGTAGATGGAAAACAGAGAGGTACTTCCTTTAGCTGACTTCTGTGGCAAGCAGCTGCTTGAGGAGGTATTTATTTATTTATTTATTTATATGTAATATTCTATTAATTTCTTATTTACATTTCCTTTATATTGAGTAAATTGCTTTTCACAAAACCTATATTTTAAGTCCTTATTCTCCCTCACTGAAAGCATTCTATATTCACAATAGTCATTTTTATAACATATAATGTGAGGGTATTTCTTATGTTTTGTATATATTTATATCTAATTTAAGCAGTTTAATCAATTCTGGAGTGATCAAAGGACAATCTTTAACTTTCTGTTTTTTGAAGAACTGTTGCTTTCTCTCCTTGTGCACTGATTTATTTCAAAGTTAATTTTACCAATAAACTGATCTTAAACATTATTAGCATCCACATTATCTTCTGTACAATAGTGCAACTTAAGATTTTTTGTTCTAGATAGCATATTGTGTTTCTACAGTAATCTTTCTTACTTGCATTGTCCACATTGAAAATTTTTACTTTTAATATAATAAGGTCTGATCACTTATGTCCTTTACAAATATTGTCGTTTTGATGATATCAGAATGCTGTGTTCTAATAAAAAATATGATCAATACAAGACCGAGACTCATTAGTTACACGAGTATAATTGGCAATTAGTGGAAAAATCAAATTCAAATAAATAATACAGTTGTACATTTGAATTATCTTGTAAAATATCAATATTCATCCTCATCCTCAACATATCTATTCTGAGCTACATCTACTGTATTTGGTCACTGAGCACCAATTCTAACAAGGTCCTGTTTCACATTATCTGCCCACCACATCCTAGGTCTCCCCCTCTTTCTGAGGTCTTTAGGCACACTGTTCATAACCCTATTCACCAATCTATAATTATCCATACGGGCAACATGGCCAAACCAACGGAGTCTCTCTCTGTACAATAAGCTTCTTAAAGGAAGTTGCCGACTCCTTTGCCTAACCTCATCATTAGCTACAAAGTTGAACCACTTAATGCCCAAGATACTGCGTAAGCATCTAGAATCATTAGCATCTAGTTTTCTGTTATCTTGTTTACAAAGTGTCCAAAGTCTAATTTTAGTCTCTAGGTGTATACACCTATTTCTTCACATTCTCCATAGATTCCACACTTTCATAGATCCATAGATCTCCACCCTCTCCATAGATTCTTAAAAGTCCCAGAGGGAATCCCTATTCGTATGTTAACTTCATGCTGCACATCACCAGTATCTGTTACATAGCTCCAAAGATAATTAACTGCTATACCTGCTCAAGAGGGGTAAATATGCAGATTAACTGAACCATAGCGTGCCTGACCAATCTTAATACCTTTAGCATTATCTCTGTTTACCACAAAACCTATTCTACTACCAGGCCAAAATTTTTACCTTGCAGTGAATCTCGCATAATAAAATCAATAACCAAACTAAAAAGAAAAGGAGACAAAATGCACCCTTGTCGAATATCAAAAGCTGTGTTAAACCAATTGCTACAAGCCTTACTAACTCCCACACACGACTCATTGTTATTATAGAGAGCTTTCATTATGTTAACTAACTTGTTTGGTATGTCATACTATCTCACGATCAACCACAAATTATGACGATCAAGAGTAAGAAGTCACTTTGAAATCAACTGAGATAGGTCGGCGACCTATTGATATTTTATTTCGTTTCATTTCAGTATTCTGGTGCAACCACTTAGTGTCTGACGGAGACGTCTCAGGTGGCTGATGGGTACCAGATCTCATTTGTAAATATCATTATGGGATTCGGTTTCATCTGTTTCCGTTGATGATCTTTGTGCAAGCGCTTCATTGGTATTTAAACAACAGGAAATCGATCACTTGTGGAACAACTTCGGCAACAAGACTGCGTTCCACTCGTTAAATGTGGAAGTGGACGTTGTGTTGCTTCCCCGGGGATTGCATCTGATTGGGCCATAGGATTGGAGGATTCCCGGAGTTGCCAGAACGATATTGTCATGCTTCGACCGGAGAAAGGATTCGTTGTGGTGGGGGGGGGGGGGGGATCGTACTAACAGGATCAGAGTTCGATCTCACTGCCTATCTTTCTTTAGCTCTCTTCGCATAAGTCCAATATTTGTGGAGACTCACTTTGTGGAGACAGACATCTCTTAATTAGAGAGATTGCAAACTTTATTTAAATGAAGTTAGTCTAAATTTACCGAAATTTTACATTGCTTGGGAAAAACTATGATCAGAGAAATATGGAGTGGGTACTTCCTATAATTGATTCCTTGTGCACTTAACAGTAACCTAGCAGAATCCACTTCTCATTCCTGAGAAGTCTTCAAATATGGTATAGTTACTTTAATTCACCTCATTCTGACTGTTGTCACTTTACTTTTAACTGTCACTTTAAATTAAACTTGTTTAAGGTGGAGTTGGTATTTAAAATATGATTGTAGTGTAAATTGATTCCACCTCCCTAAGCATGTAGTGGAATTCTGTTGAGTCTGAAATTTAAATAAATTTAAATTTTTTGTTATTGTTTAAACAAAATTTGCCTCTTTGTTTATCATTTAAAACCTCTACTCGTCGCAACTACAGTTAGAAAATACAGGACTGCGTATTACTAGCTTGTGGGTTGTTCCTGGTTCGAGTCCAAATCCTCTTTTGGCCACTCTTTCAGAATTATTTTTTAGAAAGTATTTTTCGAAGTCAGATCCACAAAGTACTAATATGTAGTCCTAGATATTTGTAATTATGAATAGATAATTATTTTACTTAGAGAGGATCATACTTAGTTCATGCCGCATGTCTCAAAGAGGAAACGTTTCCGCCTCTTCCTTTTTCGTAAAAGAGTATTGTTAATTTCAAAAAAAGCCTTTTTATGACGGTTCCATTCTTCTTCAACTTCAGTAGTAAGCAAAGCATGACTGTCATAATGACTAAGTAACCTATCATAGTAAGCTTTGGCTATAATTGGATCTTTCAGAGCTTTAGTGTTAAAGGTAATTTTTTTAATCTTAGCACAACTCTTCTTAAGTTTAAGTTGCAATGTACTTTTAACAAGGTAATGATCAGATCCAATTTCAGCTCCCCTATGTGACCAGGTATTCCTAAAATAAGAACTAAGCCATTTGCTGTTAATTAATGTATAATCAATCATATTCTTATGCAGTTCATCTGGTGTGTACTTATGTGATGAAAACTTATTTACCGGAATAGGGTATTCATTGACATAAATTTTTGTGTCTATAAATTTCTGACACACAACCTGATGATACAATTATTTTTCTTTGAAGCCATCAACCGCGACATACACACGCCATTATGTGTACGTATGTTTGTCGCGGTGTTTGTAACAAGTGTTAGTTATTCACAAACCATTAAATTTATTTACCTGTAGACGTTGTCCATTGCCATTGCATCTACCAACAGGAAAATGATCTGTCACCTCTGCCCAATGGTCAAGGTCAGTAAAAACTTTGGCATTGAAGCCACCTAGGACAAGGGCAATATCTCCTTTCTTTTGCAGAATTCAAAATATCCTTAAATTGTCCGTAAAACCTAACTTTATCATCCTAATCAGCATACTCAGTGGAGGCATAACAACGTAACCTTTTTTAATTCACTCATAAATATCTTTCCTGATGAAAACTTTTCCATATTTTGTCTAAGCGAATTTATAATTAAGCTTATTTCTAATTTTTTTTTGCTTCATATAGCAACTTCTTATTTACCTGAGTAAGGTATTCATTGACATAAATTTTTTTGTCTATAAATTTCTTCGACACACAACCTGACAATACAAACCTTTTCTTTGCAGCCCTCAAAATAGCATTTCGTTGGTTCTTTCTCTTACATTTCACAATGATTGGCTTGATTTTATAACAGTAGTTGGTACATGGTGCATGTTAAAACCTCTACATTTTCGGATATATTCTGACTTTGAATTCCACTCGGAATTTCATCAAAATTTTCTCTTTCATCTCTGGAATTCCTACAATTTAATTTAAAGATTATTTTTCTAGATTATTGTTCTAAGTAATTTATTTGAGACTATGAGTTAAGGGTATCATATTTTGTAAATTTCTATTTTCATTTTTTAATCCTTGATTTTGTTTTTATTCCCAACACATTTGATTTTAAATCGTCAGTTATCTTCCTTAAGTCAATTATTGTTTGTGAATCGCATTCAATAGATTTTTTCAATTTACTGAAATCAGTATTAGAGTTTATGGATGGGTAGAAACTCTGTCCTTATGCATTCCCGAATGCCTCTCGTATACATCTCCCCCCCCCTATGTCTTCTTCACTGTTCTTCTCCTTTATCATTTCCACCATAGAGACCTATCCTTTTTCTGCGTTGCAATCGGGGAATCGGGATACAAAATTACCGTCAGATCCTTGATAACCTACGCAGGACACAGATATTTGTCCTTGCAGATCATTTTCAGATTTTGATTTGAATCCTATATTTTCTGCACAAAGTGCACAGTTCCATTTACTGTACTATTCAGTGAAATGTTTCTAAAATTAGCCTCCCTAATGCCCAAGCAGAAGTGGTACACATCAGAACAAACAGAGCATATTAAATTATCCTTAAGGACATCAGCAGCGTACACACAATTTCGCCTTTTCTCGTTTTGGAGAGTGTTCTAAGGATGTGAGAAGCACTGCGCCATTGTGATATAAGAGACACGTGATTTCCTGCTACGCAGCAATGATGTTTCCTTTTATATATACCCCCTCAAGCAGCTGCTTGCCACAGAGGTCTGACAGGAGCCTGTCAGTTTATATGCCATAGTAGAAGGTCTGTGAGGATGGCAGGACCTCAGCAGAGAAACAACACAAACAGCCATGCCTTACCCGGGGCTCGAACCCAGGTCCCTTAGATCAGTAGCCAAGCGCACTAACCACTCGGCCATGGGACAGCTTACACTTTTAGATTTCTTAAGCCTAACTGAGACCACTGTCTTAATAGTTCATATAAATGATTCTCAATAATTTCAGTGGATCAAACCACCCTCATTCCTTTCACTTATGCTTCAGATATCACTACTGGTATCAATTATGATATTATTAATGATATTTCTTAAAAGAAAGATAAAAGAAATACGAGAATCAGATCAACGCGCCATAGTCAGAATTTACTGTTGCCGTATTCTCAATATATAATAACTTCTGAGAATAGCATGTGAATTTCTTCAAAATTGCTCCTAAGATCTCTAATGTTATCATATATAACATTTCTATGTTATCTACATTTAGTATACATGATATATTTCCTAAGGAAAAATCAGTTAGTTGCTGAAGATCATCAACTACACTGCAAACGCTATTTTCATCATTCTCCATTATAAGGTAGATAATTCCAATTTCATTCCATATTCTCTAATCATTAGTATATTCCGATTTTCTCAGGAATGTTTTGACATTTTTTATCGGTAGAAACTTATAAATATTTTAATTTGCATTGTTTTGCTTCGTAAAACAACTTTTTATAATATTGATAAAAATGCTCATTTTCATAAACACTTGTACTACAGAATCTGTGGTCAATTTCATTTGCTTTCATTATTTTCTTGGATTTAAATAATTTTATCCATTCATCCTTTCTAGTTATATCGGAAAACTTGATGATTAAAGGTTTAACTTGTTTTTTCGTGATAGGCACCCTATGGGCTCTCATTTAAAATTAATTATTTTATTTAATTTTTAATTCATTAATTTTCTTACGTTTAAAATTATTATCTCCCAACGATTCTGGTATTCCATTAATTTCAAGATTCATTTGACGAGAACAGTTTCTAATTTATTAATCTGACCTTCATTTTTCCTATTGTTAATTCATATTGCCAAATTTTCTGATTGATTTTTTTTTTCTTTCTTAATTCGCATTATTTCCTTTTTAAAATCTTTTACCTCATTTGTGGATTCAGGAATGATTTCTGAGTTATATACTGAAGGGATTTCACAATTTCATTAAATTAACTTTTTGCAGTTTCACATATTTCTTTCCTTCTAATTTCATAAAATATATCCATTTTTTTTATCAATGGCAATGGATCCCAAAGATCGATTTTCATTGTTCACAACAGAATTCATCTCATAAGCAAAAGATTGTTCACTACTCTGATTATGATCACATATCAGGCCTGTTTCACTTCGATTTACTTTCGTTACTTAACTTACGAGAGTTTATTTCGGAGAATGCAACCAAAAATAGTGGAATAGTTTGCTAAACATTTCATTAACTTTAATTCAATTATTTTCTATCTTAATTTCTTAGTTAAGTTTATTACACATGTCCATTACTCTGACCTCTTAAATTCATTCGATATTGATTATAAATTAAGCAAGCACATTTTTGCATTCAGTTATTTAACATTAATATCGAAATTGATAAAGTTTTAGGAGTAGTCATAGGACTTAATATTTAAGCAAATGCACCTATATCTAGATTTACACGCTACTCATTTTACACTGTTTCGGTTTTATACGGTGAAGAAAATACAACCAGTTTCGTTTTACACAATTCTAGACTCGAGTTTATACGGCATGCGGACCCTATAAACCGAGATACGGTTCGGATTAAGTTTTTTTAATCTATGTAGATATAATACATTTTATGAAGTTGTACAGCATCAATGGGAATTATAAGACTATCATCTCAAAGCGTTAACTAACTAAAACGTTTAATTGGTATTATTTATTTTCGAGAATAAGTAGATAATAATAAATTCCTATATTAATAAAATCATCATTTGTAACAAGTTATATTTATATTCTTTCGCTAAAATTATATTTTTGCACTGTAATGAAATATGTCTCGCGACATTTATTGAAATGAAGATTAATTTGAATCGGCAGCGATATCTGACTTTTCTAGACTGAATTTTTCAGACTAGTAAAAACCGTGTTTTATCTCATTTTTAGCAACAAGTTTAACTTTGCAGACCATTTATAGGCTAAATACACCTAATTCTTAATTACACTGTTTCATAAAATATCATATAAAAATTATTTTACAAAATAAAGCACCAAGTGTTGGCACAAATGCTTAATTTCTAATTTATGTTCCATTCAAAAAATATCCTTCTTTCAAATTTCATCTTGAAATTCAATAGTGTACGTCTGCATTAAATATGAGTATTTTTCGTGACCAAAAAGAAATGTAGGAGATATTAATCTAAGCTCATCTAAATTAGTGCAAATAAAATACAAAACAATGTTACATTTGTTATCAAGTGTAATAAATGTAACTAAAAAATTTCGATAAATAATAATTGAATTAAATGTAATGGAATGTGTAGCAAACTATTCCACTATTTTTGTGTTGGATTCTCCGAAAAAAACTTTCATAAGTTAAAATAAAGGAAGGAAATCGAAATGGGAAAGTTGTGATATGTAATCCTAATCAAAAAAAGGTTATTACTGTATAATTGAAATATGAGATAAATATGCATAAATAATGTGTGTTTAAGGATTTTTTTTTTTCGGAATCTATCTCTCGTTTTCCTTATATAAGTTGTTAGTTTCGATTTGAACGGTTTGATTGACAAGATAATTTCCTGGAACTTTTATACCGTATAAATCGAGGGACGGGGTTTGTAAGATTTCAAATCGGTTACATGAATGTCGATCAAACAAATGACATTAAGCAATTCCGTTTCTATGACAATAAACAGAGCCACACTTTGAACACTTCGTGATGTGGCAGACATAGTGTACATATATTAGCATACCCAGTTTTCTTAACAAAATTATATAATTCTACAAAGAAATTCAACCATTTTATTGAAGGTTCAACACCACACAAACTACTTATGCAAAAAAGACATTTTCACAGTTCTTAGTGAACAAAAGTAGCAAGAATTATAATGTACAGACAAAGTGCACAACTCACTACAATTCATACCTCGTTGCCAATATACATTTTACTTTTATGCTTTGCATTTTAGGACGCATATAGGAGGATATGCATTTTTTTTAAATTTTTAGATTTATATATTTTTAAATACTTCTAAAATATACTTATTGACAATTAAGTTTGCACTTTGAAAGCTACAGTATTTTTTTCCGTTTAAGTTCTTTGGATTGTCCTAAACATCAGCGAAGTATTAATTCGTAAATACAACAGTTACCTTTATTCTGGTAGTAAGAAAAATCGATTTGCTCTTTAGAAATTGGAAACCTGATAAGGAAATGGCCGAATGTTCCTGCATTTCACTTGATTTCATGCAAACACAATTTAAAAGGATAGCTCGAACAAAGTGCTAAAGGAATATATGTGAACACTATGATCATGGATGCGTGGTTTTGTAACATTTGTTTTAATCTAATACTTATTACTGTAAATACGAATTAGTAAAAATATCGGTCTTTATGTAAACGGTTGACTGACACTGCGAAGTCAGCTTGCATGCTACCATCAGTAGCCAGGGTAATAAGATAGCAGTCAACAATTCATTCCCTTGCATAAAGTTATAGATTTAGTCTTTAAAATAATTGTTTGAATTAATAATTGTTTAGAATGATCAAGAGCTTGTCATTTTTCGACGCTGGACTGTGATGTACTTGCAGCAGGGGAAAGTGAACCTCGAAGAATGGACCATTAACTGTTCCACATGGGAGAAATAGTGCATGTAATTAGGTTGGCAGAATGGGGTATACTCCGAAAATTTATGGTTCTGGAAAGAGCTGATGATTGATGTCCGTAAACAGACTCTCTCTCTCTGTTTGAGTTCTATTTCTCTTCGAAGGCCAAAAAACAAAGGAATTTTTTAAAAAAATAAGGTGAAAAAGCATACACGAGGAATCAAATTTATTATTTCTATTATGTTTTCCTATTTTTTTTTCTCTTTTTGTGAAATATTCCTAGGGAACATTAAAAGATGTTGAAAATTAAAAGATCCGAAGTGAGGTGTCGCATGAGTTTCCAGCTTGTGAGTCTTTACATAAAGACTTAATTTACTGCAGAATAGTTTATTTTCGTAACGGAACTTTGTCCTGATCCCTGAAATGATGATGTAGTTTGCATATAATACATGTAATGCTGCGAGAATTCTCAATGTACTTTGTTTGAAAAGTTAGCACATTAATGAATATTTTAGGTGAGTCATGATTTTGTTACTGGAATATTAATTAGTTTTAATCATTGAGGTCCAGTTTAATAATCTTTGTCATAACAAGATATGTATTATAGCTCTTTATATTTTTATAAATACGACAGTTTTACAACCTAAACATAAATAGCATGTTTCTTTTCAATATGGTCCATTATTTGCAGTTCCTTGAGTGCACAGAGAAATAACTCATAACTTTTTTTTATTTTTGGCAAAGATAATATTTTTTCCTTACCTCTAGAGATTACAGCTGAACGCCCATACAATATTTTTACCTGAAAGTAATAAATGTTATTTTTGCTGCTTCAAATATTGACGATTACTTTAAGGTTATACAACGAAAATATTTTGTATTTTATATAACTGAACACGTTTTTGCCACTGAAGACAATGGTTTTTTTAGATGAGTTAAATTTGGTTTTCTTAAATAAGCAGATGGCTCAAAGGTCTGCTAAAATGCAACATGATTTTCTTTGTAATTTTGCTGTGTTCTGACTTACACATGCAAGTCATTATATTTGTTTAATTTGTATTGTTATTATTAAACTTAAAATATTTGCAGAGGTATCAGAAGTAAAAGGTAGAGGGAATTAATTAAATAATTATACAGATAATTTCGATATCATGGACCTTCCTCATGTTTTACTCGTGCAACATTCAGTGGGGTAGGGCAAATCGAATTAAATGTAATAAATGGAAATAGTGAAAATCATACGCTTGATTTGGTAGCTGAGATGAAAAAATCCCCTGAGATCATCAAGCTTATGGAACTTAAATAAGAGAGCATATACTGTCATTGAACAATGAAATTTTAAGAAATGAGCATGAGCTTAAAGAAAGAATTAGTAACTGAAAGAGTGGAGTATATAAGTATTACAATATATTGCTGAAATAAATTAGATGAATAACTAACGCATTATCTAACATAACTATAAAAAACGAAAGTTGTGCAAAAAATAAAAAAAATAACTGAAACAGATATCTAAAAAGATGAGATTAGTGACTTGGAATGGGAGATAAATTAGTATAAGTTGGCAGGAAGGAGAACTCGGAAACTGTGTGAGTGTCAGAAACGATTAATAAGAATGTTCAGGAACAAGTGACAAACATTGCAAACGTGTTACAAATTGATAATAAATACCTTGGCATTCAGGAAGTCAACAGAGTACCGATAATGATGATCAATGAGAGAAGAAAAACGAATAATTGGGCAACTAAGTTCGAGGAAAGAGAAAAGTATTTGAATAAAATAATCGAAAGAGAAAGAGACAGTTGTCACAAATGTATTTTTCTTTTTGAAGATTTAAAGTGGGAAAGGATATTTATGAATAGTCACCTCATCCAAGAGAACAAAAAATACTTTATGAACATAAAAAACTTCAGATGGAATTACAGTTTAGTTCGTGCGGGTGAAAGACTCAAAAACGTTTTCAGTGGGAGATTCAAAGTGATTTGAACAAGATATGTTTCAGAAATTCTTCTTCACGTATACATTCGCGTTGCAAAATTCTTGCCGTAGAAGCACCCTAACGAGTTGCCGATTAATAGAATTGTAATGGAATCCGTAAGACGATATTGGATATCATAATTTAATATTTTGAAAAAAATATTTGAAAGGTTTAAAATATAAATATAAAAGGTTAAAAATAAAATATAAAAGTATAAAAAAATATTCAAAATATAAAAGGTTGAAAAAATTAAAAATCATCTTTCATTATTTTTAAAACATCTTAGTTTACATTCTACATTACTACAATAGTGTTTAAAAATACTTAAAACAGAAAAGGTTTTAAATTTAAATATCACTCATCCGGGTTCGTCGCTATTAAAATATGTTTAACTACAAAAAGATTAATTGCAATTTTGCAATTATAGTACATTTACTTGGATAAGAGAAAGGAATGGAAAGGTGGTCGAAAATAAATGGTGCTCATCAAGTTTGTCTTTGAAAGCTTTGGTGTCTCAAAAAAGAATAAATAATTACGACACTACCGTATAAATATTCTCACAATAGACTGAGTGTGTAAAGAGAGTAATGCAGATGTAAAACAGTTTCGTAGGCGTATGCTGACGGGAAAGCAATTTATTTGGAAGAAGACGTATTAGCTTGTGTGTGCTGTAGGAATGTTTACAAAGAATGAAAAGCTCCTGAATAAATATTGAAGTCAAGCGGATGCAGAACGAGAGGGAATATTTTCGCGGTATTCAAGAAGCCATGATACGTTACTTAGTCGTATAATGGCTAGGTGAATGAAATCCTATGGACTTGATGGCAAAGTGGACAGCACACATCGCATGCTAGATGTCCACTCATTGATGAGTAGAATGTAATCAAGGTGCACCGCATTGCTTTGCTTATGGGGCTGATAGTGGCAGTTGATAATGGCGGTTGATAGTGTTGCAACTGGGTACGAAGGTTGGTGCTGTTTCTAAACCAATGTAGCGTATCTTGAAAGAGCGACTCAACATGTAGATAACTGCGTCTCCTTGGATTCTTCTTCACTTGTGACTGACGTCCATCAGTGGAGCAGTTATGGAGTTTCCAAAATACATTGAAAGCTACGTGAATAAATTAAGGGAATTAATTACAGGAATGAATTTCAGGAATAGATTATGAGAATGAATAAGTTTAACGTTACGAGAGGAAATGTAGTGTGGTTTTGAAAGGCATAATCGCACTGGATGAGAATGGATTTGACCTTACAAGCCAGGACTGAATGGAACCACCCAAGTTTGCTCTATCCAATAAAACTGAATCAAGAACCAGAAAATGTGAAAGTAATAACGATTATCGCTTACGACTGCGACGGCATCAACTTTTATTATTCTATTATTCCTCTAACATTACTTTTAAATTCCGTTCGTTTTTGATGAATTATTTGCGTTGACGAACAGGACGAAAGAGACTCCATTTCTGGACACATATCGTCCATTATCTTGCACGACACTGCAAAGGTATCATACGGATTTCGCTAAACAGGTCTTGCTGAAGTAGTGGCAATGGAAAAGCATAAATTAATCGGAAGCATCATGGCTTTGATTTGCTACCTAAGAAGAAGGATCGACTCAGAGGTCGATGCTTTCAGATTGTACAAGACAATACTGCAAGAAGCAGTGTGCTCCGTTCCTACTCTCTGACTAACAAGGTTGCTGATGGTATCAGACGTCTATCAGATGTTTAGGGACGTTTCGTACTGGAGACAGATACTATTATGAGAGGATAGAATCAGCAAACAGCTAGAAATAAAACACATTTTGTGCAACAGCCTTTTCCGAAATTATTCCAAAGACCTTGTAATCGGGAGCCAAAATTGGCTCCCGATTAGTCCAACTGATCTCGACCTTTTGAAAAATTAATCTATAATAACCGCAAAATACTGACACAGTGGCCGAATGTTTGGCATGATTGTTTGCTGATCAAAGGGATCTAGGATTGAGTCCTGGATAGGACATGGATGCTTCTTTTCTCTGTTGCCTTTTTGCTGAGGTCTTCCTTACAAATTTCTCAATGATATATTATGCTAACTGGTTACTGTCAAACATCTGTTCAAACAGCTGCTTGAGGGAAATTTATTATTTTATTATTTTTCAACAGCTAAATACTTTTAAAAACTGAAATCTAATATTTTTAAACCTTTATCGGTATATGCAATTTATGACTAATCCATTACCAAAATTTATATATAAAACCTAACTCTAATATTTATATTCAAAAATTTGAAAAGCGTAAAAAAAAATCCGAAGTAGAGAAATTTACATGATCATGAAAAAGGAATTCGGATATTGCAAAAAGTCAAGCTCAGGGACGCTCTATTGCCAAAGAAATAAGTCAGCTCGACGTCGCTGCAATTCCTTGAACAGAATATTTAAGAAGATGGAAAACTAACAATCAGAAACTGACAGTTTTATCGATGAAAGCAATAAAATAAATATCTTTAAAAGTAATTTTTGCAATAGGATGCAATGCATGCTTTCCTGGATGATTTACAGGTATTACCTAAGAACTCAAGATTAATGATGTTACCACTTGAAATGAATGCAAAGCTTTCTTGAAACCAAACAACGTTAGTAACTAGGCAGTTTCGAAATTCTAAACATCTCTCAAGAATCTGCATTGAAAGGAAAACGATTGTGTATGCAACCAACGGTCGTGCCTTGTGAATACACAGACGAACTTGAGGTTTTTCCATCAAACACATGTTTAATTATTTTAATTATTAAAATACCAATCCTCCCACTCCTCCAAAAAAGTCTGATTCGATTTGTAATTATTGCAAGAATTTATACCTCCAGTAAAATCCTTAAGAACGCAATTTTTGTCTCGAAATTATTTAATATTTTTTAACCATATGACAACACCTTCGTCACTAATTTCGGCATTTCAACTCAAACACGAAACCTATATAAGCAGAAGAGTCAGAAAAAAATACGCGTTATTCGCAGCAATAATTGTATATGTGGCTTTAGTTGTTTCACCTCTGAGTGGCACTTTTTTGCACGATGTGATAAATGGCCATGTCACAAAGACCCTAGGGGCTCAGAGAAAGTTGGGGGGACGAGACAAACTGGACAGCTGTTAGGAGACATATGGCATCCTTTAGACACGGCTTTCCGGACACGGAGCCACGGCTTAACGTACTAGTCAACGGACGGTGACCTTTCCAAGACCATCGGTGTCCCCTACTGACCGAGAGCAGTGCGGGGAGTTTTGCGGAGATAAATCTCAAAGTTGGCCCACCTGGGAACTGCAGATTACGAGCCAGGCGCGTACCAACTGAGCCTCCCCCGTCCCCAATTGCATATATGAGTGACTTGGAAATCATACAAGCAAATTTGTGCAAATGTTGAATGATTAATATGCGCATTCAAGGAGATCTGTTTAGAGTGTTTTCATTATTCATTAGTACGATTCATTGAGAAGGCATTTATGTCTGAAAGAGTAAACAAGTAACACTGAAAGAGATCATTTTGCTATTTAGATGATCAATTTACTGTTTTTGTTATTGTTTCCCTTTCTTTTAGTCTTCTGCATGTGTGTGATCTTTCAACATTTCTGCAAGTCTTTTTTTACTTCAGTTCTTTTACTTAAATAAATAAATAAAATAAATATCCCTTCAAGCAGCTGCTTGCCAGAGAGGTCTGACAGAAGCCTGCCAGTTTCATACGCCATCGTAGGTCTGTGAGGCTGGCGGGACCTTAGAAGCCTTACCCGGGGCTCGAAATCAGGTCCCTTAAATCAGTAGCCTAGCCTGCTAACCACTCGGCCACTAGCTAATTTAAATGATTTCATCAAAATATAAGAATATGGAACGTTACTATATTTTAAACTATAGTACAAAGCTACTTAAGATTTAAACTTAGATAATATTATTTCTTGATTTAAATAAAGAATAATATTTTTGTTCTTTGCTTAACATCGTTGCAATCGGTATGTTCCTCCTTCCCATGATAATATTTCTTCTCATTTGTTTTGATAATTCCATAATTTCATCATTGTAAAAATTATTATTTTTAAGATTTTAAGGAAAACAAATATTAGTCAGGATCATCGCATACCGATGTACCCAGTCTATCTGGAAGGTACTCAAGATATTTTATTTTGAAATTGTTTTAACTTTTACTTTAACAATTACCTTACAAATGTTTCATAACACTGTGATTTTGAAGTTATTTTGTCTTGTTTATAAATTGAGCAAGAATTATTACTTAACCTGACTAATTGTCATAAATGGCATTTACTTCTACTGTTCCCATCAACTCAAATCCGCCCTTTCGCCGTTTCTGGCTTCATACTTCTTTAATATTCAGCTAAAAACCACGTTAGAACGATCATTATCAATAATAAACTTATTGTAAAAATGGATTATTCTGATAACCTCCATTTCCCACATCTACTGTTATGTTAAAGACGAACCATATAGATGGAAACCCATAAATGCGACTTTCGTAAAGAGCACTACATATCATCAAATACAATAATATCAAGATTTAAATCAGAAAGATATTCTTTACGGTCATACCTTTCAGCTCTGGTCTGTCCTTCTTTTACTCCTCTTTTCTTAATCAACCATTTTTGCCTGCGTATTGCCCTGGGGTGGGTGGGACGGAAAATATTTTTCGTGTATCAGTACACAATAAATCATTATTCTTCTGCAGTCTGCAAATTGCAATCTGGTAGCGACTCAATTTAAATTCACTCGTGTTTGCATCTGTAAACATAGCATGCAAATAAGGAGATACCACAGCGCAGGCTCTTAACATCATCTCTAACAGGAAACCATTTGGATCCATGCCAATTACTTTAACAAAAGCTTTTCTTTCGGAACGCTTTGTTTCCATGATTACAAGCAACATCTGTACTCCACAGTCTCTATGAACTTTTCATAACGTATTCCCGTCTATTTGGAGTTTTCATAAGCTTAAACTCAGTTTTGTTCACTCCCACGCGTTTTCTCGATACGTAGCTGTAAATAATAGATATAATTAATGCGCTGTTACATTTTTTTGTCTATTCAGATCACAATCATTACACTTTTTTCACTCTGTGAAACTCATATTGATTGAAATAAATGTAGAATTTCCAGGATGGTGGAGACAGACAGTATTCAGAACCCAAAGCACGATTTTTTTTGGGAAAAAGAAAATCGAAGTGGTTCTTACATTTTTTTCTATTCGAAGTTTTGATGTCGGTAAAAACGGCCCTAAATTTTTGAAACCTAAGTTGCAATAAGTACCCAAACCTAATATCCGGGGATGAAGCTTTGGGTACTTATTGCAACCTGCATGATCTTCAGTGAGCAATGCGGTGTGATGGTATATAGCGCAGAGGGAAAATATAGTGAGACTTTCTTTCGGACTGAAATCCATGTATGGGGGGGGAGTAAAATATTTTCTAGTAATAGTTGAACAAGTTCCACATGCAGGGCCAAACAGTAACTAAGAGGACGTGTTTTAAGTTGAAATTTATGTTGTGATGCCAATTTCTAAAATCAAAAAGTCATTTTAAATGATGAAAGTAGGATAAGTGATTGATTAAGCCTGCAGTACTCTCATTTCACAATGAAATAGCTAAGAATCCGAAATCTTTATATCTGTTTCCTTTTATTGTCGCAAATGAAAAATATATTGTGGAGCCATTTACATCTATAGCAAAGATGCCGCTTTTATGGTCACATTTTTCGAAATAGTTTTAACTTTGAAAATGTACTATAGATACACATTTTGTGCACTAAAATCCCCAAAATGAAAACTACACTAACATAACTATACAAGTTTTCTTCTATTTCATTCTCTATTTTATGGAAAAATTGTACAAAACCTACTTCATTCGGAATAAAGTGGCAACATTGAGTTCCGGAAATTCCCCCTCAATTTTTATCTTCAATACATACGTTAGTCTTGGTCTCATTTCGTGTTTAAAGTTAGAAGTGATTAGATGTTTAACAGAAGAAATTGAAAAAAGTTTTGTTTTTTGAAGTTTTTTTTGCGTAATAAATTTTGCTGATAGGTAATTTACAATTTTTCATCATCTGATTTATTAACTACAATTCAAATATTTTTCGTAAGCCTTACCACGATGTCAGATAATTCAACTATACAAAAGCAGAAAAGGAAAGCTATCTCTTTGGTTGCTAAGGCCCAAATTTTAGATCGTCTTGCAACTGGAGAAGGTTCAACATCCATAGGTAAATATTTTGGTTTGAATGAAGGTACCGTAGGAACCATCAAGAAAAATGAATATGCTATTAGAAAATCTGTGCTTTCTGGAACAAATTGAACGCTAAGTCGTCATCGTACACGAGAGATATTGTAAAAGTGAAGATGGAAAAAGCATTAGTAATGTGGATAGAAGATAACTCGCAAAAAAGAATACCTCTAGACGGAAATACCATCAAACAGATGGCATTATGAATATATAATCAGATGCAAGAAATGGAACCAACCACATCAGCTCAGTTAAACAAAAATTATGAATTTTCTGCAAGTACAGGTTGGCTTGCAGGATTTTTTCAAAGAAACGCATTTCATATTTAAGATGAAAGGTGAAGTAGCATCTGCAGATGAGCAGGCTGCTAAAGAATGTTATCCAAAATTGGTGCAAATCATTGAAGATGGTGGGTATACTCCTGATCAAGTTTGGAATGCAGATGAAACTGTCTTTTTTGGAAAAAAATGCCGAGTTGATCGTACATAGCAAAATCACAAAAAACAAAATAAATGAAATTTCTAACACCCACAAGTAAATGCTTTCTCTGCACTTAAATAAATATACCTTTTCTTGTCGCCCTAATGCGAATTTAGATTTTGCTTCCATAAAGGAATGTGTAATTTTACTAGACGAAGTGAATTTTTGTGCCGGTTGCTTTCCAAAGGAATTTTCTGGCACTTTGGGCACGTTTTATTTTTGAAGTTCCGAAAGCTGACAAGTAAAAAAAGTCTCGAACTCATCTCAATTCATTTTAAAATGCAAATATTTGAAGTTTCAATCAATACATTACGTAATATTGATGATTTAACAGAGTTTTTATTTTTTTTAATTGTTTTCAGAATCTTCTTTTAAACACAAAATTTTTCAATCAAGTAATTGCTTAAAACCTGAGGTCGGTGCTCACGTAGTACATGAGCTTCACTTCGTTCCCGATCTTTTACTGATCCGATTCTACCAAGCAGATTTCTAACATAATGGTACTCGTTGCCTTGTAAGATATCTCCTTGTATTCCTTCCCCGTCCACAACTGGTGGTATTTATTGCAACCTGCAAGATGCAACTTTTATGAACCTTTAATGGCAACCAAATGTCACCTTTATGACAAAATGTGCTTATTACATACAATATTTAAGGTTTTTACTAGAAGTTTACTTGTTTTTGAGGTTAGCGGCAATTCACAAGAACAGTCGAAGATTTTAAACCGAACCCTAGTATCATCAGTGATACTGCATTTCAACTCTGCTCACTACCGTTCCACCGTCTGTCTGACTCTTTCAAGTTTCTGCATGTTGCGCATTAAGTGCTGGAACCTTGATCATGGATGACGTCACTAAACATTAAGTCTGGATTCCCTGCGACAGTACCTCTAATCAAAAAACAAAAACTTGATTTTTTCAATACGAATCGTACTATGAGGTCGGGAGTCTGTCAATCTCCATCAATCTGTGTATACATTGGTTTCCATAAATTAACGAACAAATGGAAAAAAAACGCGATATCGTAAAACTCCGACAATATAAATGCCCGAACTTCATGTATTGCATATAAAATACGAAGCAGGATTGAGATACGGCATGCAAATGAATGGTGCTGCCAGCGGCATATGCAAATGCGTTTTAAAAGCGAACGTTTCGAAGCTGTTCTCCAATTCTCTTGCGTAGTAAAAGATGGAGTTTTCAAAATAGAAGATTTGTTGGGTGTTTCTATCAGGCATCATTTATCGGAAGAAGAGTGGTGGATAGCTATAGGTTGGCTCGAGGCAGGACAAAGTCAAGCAGATATCACCAGATGTCACAATATGATTCTTTCAGTGGTGCATAGACTTTCACAGAGATTCTAACAAGGACAGAATGCATCCAGACGATTCAGTAGTGGCAACACACTCAAGGAATGAGTACTATCTGATGTTCTGCTCCCAGAGGAGCGGGATGTCAGCTCCACATCAACTGTGATCGAATCTGGCAGCAGCTAGTAGAAAGGCGATATCCGCTACCACCATAGGCCATAGGCTTCCACCATAGGCTTCATGAAGTGTGTTCTTGCTAGGCAGCTAGTACAGTGTGTGTGTATGCCCCAGTGCTGACCCAGTGCCACAAGAGAAACAGTCTAACTGGTGCAGACATCATGTCAATTGGGCACAGGAGCAATGGTGGTCTGTGGCTCTTCATGGATGAATCGAGATTTTCCCTCCATAGCGATTCCCGATGTCAGGAACCAGGAACATGTTATCATGCCACAAATATCCATGAATGAGACATCTATGGTGGCGGTAGTGTCATGGTTGGGGAGGGATATCTTTGGGAGGTTGCACAGATTTGTGTGTGATTCCAAGAGGCTGCATCACCTGTCAAAGATACAGAGATGAAATCTTGGACTCCTTTGTGCGGCCATATGCTGATGCAATAGGTGATCCTTCTTCCTGCACAGCTTCCTTTCGCTCTTCCTCACCGTTATAGCCTTGTCGATTATATCTCGAGTTTTCTCGAGAATAGCACTATTAACTTTATGGAGTGGCCAACCTGGTCTGTTGATCTAAAGCCTATAGAATATGCATGAGATTCTCTTGGGAGGTGGGTTGCTTCCCTGAATTCCTCTCATGCAAGACTCATGGAGCTTCGACGTGCTTTGGATCAACAATGTAGATTAGTACCGACAGCACTGCTGGAAAATCTTATAAACTTCGTGAGACATCGCTGTGAGGCCAGCATAGCTGTATGAGGTAATCATCCTCCATACTGAACTACTCGGGTAATCTCAGCTGACTTTTCACTTTTTAAACATACACTCCGCAATGTGTCTGCATTCGTATATAATTTTGGGAATTAAAAGTGTTATTCTATTTTTCAACAGTTATTCTTAAGCACAGTGTTTATATACACATATCTTCCGAAACATTTCTCATTTTGCTACTGAGGACAGAAGATTTATTATACTTCTATTCCTTAACCCCAATGGCGATTCTTTGCTGATTAACAGACAGATTCTTTCCAAGCCCATGGGGTATGAAAAAACAAAACTTCAAAAGTTCTATATCTTAAAAATTTTTTTGATTCTTTCTTACTACTGAGAGGATCTTTCAAAGGCGGTTTGAGGCATGAACCATCTTGTATTTTGGAGGGTTCTAACCCATAGTCATCAGGTTCTGGAGTATGAAGCTATGGAATACTCCACCTGGCTAAGAGAATAGGACAGTGTGGGGAATTTTTTTTCCAGAAATGGCACTCAATATATTGGTTTACAATCACATCAACGGGGTCCACTGCCCTAAATAGTCGCAATGGCGACAAATAATCTTAAGGAGAATGTGCACAAAACTTATCAGTGTGGTGACGAGGCAACATGTCGCTAGGGTAAAATAACTCATTCAATTCATAACTAAAGATGATCAGTGCTAAAGAATTAATCTAGCTGACCTTTTGCTTTTATTGACATTGCTTTACTTCATCTAAAATACAAATATTTAATAATTTACTTTATCTAATATACATGCTTAAAATGAAGCACAAAACCTGAGATCCGTAGGGACATAAGGCCCCCAGTAGGAACAATTGGCCCACATAACCTCCCCTATGAAAGGCCTGACTACGGACAATACAGAATAATGTGAGAAAAAAATTACGTTGTGAATACAATCAATAATTCCTTATTAGAAAGGACGCAAAAACACATTGCAACCACTGATGATAAAATGTGTGTTAAATTTTGGGAAAATTTCGCATTCCAATTATACCAAAGAGCCAAAAATTTTGTAGAGCACCAACGTCATATTAGACAGGCGCTCTAATATGATGTTGATGCTCTACATGCTGCGAAAACAGCCCTTACCCAGCGATGCAGGGACGCTACAAGATTTCTAAAGGTGTCTTGTGGTATCTGGTACTAACACGTTATCAGTAGATCTTTCAACTCTTGTAAGTTACATGGTTGAGCCGCCGCAGATCGGATATGCTTTTCCAACACAAACCACGATTGATGTCTGGCGAATTTGGATGCCAGGGCAATACCTAGAAGTCTTCTCCTTGGTCCACAAACCATTCTCAAAAATCCGGGCAATGTGGCATGGCGCATTATCTTGATGAAAGGAGGCACTACTAGAGGGTTACACCATTCCCAGGAAAGAATGTTACTGGTCTGCAATGATGTTTAGGTAGGTGGTAGACATCATAGTTTCCTGCACATGAATGACTGGACTCAGGGTTTCCCAGCAGAACACTGCCCAAAGAATTACACTTCCTCCACTGTTTTGTTTTCGTCCCACAGTGCATCCTGGTGCCAACACTTCCCCCAGAAAAACAACGCACACGTACCAGGCCTTCCCATGGTGTAACAGAAAACGAGATTCATCGGACCAGATGACCTTCTTCCAGTCATTCAAAGCCCTGTTTTGATGCTTGTGTGCCCATTGTAAGCGATTTCGACGGTGAACCGAGACTAGCATGGGCACTCTGAGCGACCTGCGGCTACACAGCCCCATTTACAGCAGGGTTTCAGCAAGTATTGTGTGTTGTGACACATTACTCTCATCACCAGCATTCAAATTACTGGCTAGTTGCGCCACAGTATCCCTTCTGTTGGCTCGTACCATACGGGATAGTCTTTGTTCACCTCTAGCATCGATGAACTGTGGTCAGCCCACACCTCGCCGGCGGTTCGTGGTTTTTCCCTCTTCGGACCACTTTTTGAAGCTACTAACCACGGCTGACCATCAGCAGCCCACAAGCCTTGCCGTCGGAAATGCACTGACCCGGTCGTCTGGCCATTAAAATTTGGCCTTTGTGAAACTCATTTTGTGAGTCACAAAGCGACCTAAATGGCAAATTTAAATATTTCTACGTTTTTCAGGACTTCTGTGTTAAAATATTTATTTAAGCTTAGTAAAACATTTCTTAAGCTTCCAGTGTACGCCACTCTTGACAAAGATGACACTTTTGAACAGACCCGATTTCTAATCTCTGGTTTACCTAACGAGTTGGGGCGGGGTTGGCTCAGTCGGTAGCGCGCCAGGCTCGTAATTTGCAGTTCCCAGGTTCGAGTCCAGCTGGGTCAGCGTTGAGACTTATCTCCGCAAAACTCCCCGCCCTGCCCACGTTCAGTAGGGGACACTGATGGGCTTGGAAATGCCGCTGTCCGTCGGATGGGACGTTAAGCCGTGGTCCGTGTGCGGGAGAGCCATACTCTGTGCACGTTAAAGAACACGGTGGATGGCCTTGACTGGAGGCTACCATCTGTCTCCCAACAGCTGTTCCAGTGCGTCCCCTCCCCCAACCTTCTCTGAGTCTTCGGGGTCCATGTGACCTGGCCATTTAACCCACGGTGTGCAAAAAAGGGCCTCTCAGAGGTAAAACAACCCAACCCAACGAAGTTTAGTCTCTTAATGTCCACACATAGAATTACAACCTAGGCATTCTGGGTTTGTAAAAGACCAGATTGCGGGTAACCGTCATATACTTAAAAATAATCTTAACTTTCTCTATTCAGTACGGGAGGAGGGAAAGCATTTATTATTGTTGGTCTGCTTCTCAGCAGACACGTCAGTGATGTTCTTCTAGAATACAACTGCATTAATGAGAGGTTTCATAATTTTAACTTCTAAATTTCAAACTTAGACAAAGAAACTTGAAAGTATCTGCTGTTATGTCCCCACCGATGACTCATAAGAGGACGTGAAATGTGTTTTATGTACAACTCTAGGATATTTTAAATTCTGTCAAGAAAGAAGATATTTTTCTTGTGCTGGTGGCATCAGCGCTGAAATTGTCACTGATAATGACCTTTGGGAGAATGTGATAGGTGTTAGGAACTGCAATGTCAATGGAAACGTATCCTACAGAGAACTAAACTTAATGATTTGAGAATAATTAACACCTACTACAATCTCCGGTACATTTAAAAATACATGTGTATTTCCCCACATGACATAAGATAAATTATGTATTAATTAAAAGTAAATGGACTAGTTTTTTTAGTAAGTAATTTTTAGTAATTTTAAAAGCAAATTTTAGTTTCTGTTGTTTTACTTTAAAAACACCAGATCATACCAAGTAAAAACAAGTATATAAATATATGAGAACCAAATTGGCTCTGATATCATTACTTTGTGAAAAGTGTCTTGCAACTGATGTATGATACGAAATGTTGTTCTAAGGTTAAGAGAATTATCTTTAACCCTGAAGTTCTGAAATACTTAGCTAAAGACAACCCTTTCCATGATAGATTACTTAGTAATTATTACAATCGTGATTTACTTACATCTTAAGCCGAGAAGGAATGGGACCATTTTAAGTAGGCTATTTTTGAAACCAGTTGTAATATTCTGGGTAAAAAGGAATAGAGGAGACAAAGTAATTTGAGTAATAAAGCTACGAAATTATTTCTTACAGAAAGAATTTCATGAATAAGCTTAATCAGTTCACTACTAATCCTAACAGAGAACATTACTAGGAGCTTAATAAACGTGTAACGCTAACGATCTCAAATTTATTTAACTATAAACATTTTTTTTTTACTTGGAAAACGTTCACGAAACGCGACAACTAAAAACGCTTTTATACTGCTAAATTACCGCATAAAATGATTAAAATATCATTTCTCCTTGCTTTTCATTTACTTTTTAATGAATGATTATTTTTTACGCAAAACGCTTTTTAATACCTTTGGAACACCAGTGCTCCGCGAAACAGAGTTTGGTTGTTTTACCTTTGAATCTCACTGTTTTGCACAAAATGCGCTAAATAGTCAGGTCATAAGGACCCCGAGAAGTTTGGGTGGAAGGGACCCACTGGACAGTTGTTAGGAGACAGATGGTTGCCTCCCGTTAGGGACATTCAGCGCGTTCTTTAAAGTGCACAGGGTATGGCTCGCCCATACAGAACGTTACTATTGACTTCCAATCCGACTGACGGCGACCTTTCCAAGCTAATCGGTGTCCCCTACTGGCCCAGGTCGGATTCGCACCTGAGATTTGCAGATTGCGAGTCTGGCGCGCTACCGACTGATCCGCCCCCTCCTTCAATCTTTGAGAAACCCTGTCGTAAAGGATCAGTTGGAAGCTCACATAAATATTTGGTTTGATGGCTTGTCTAACAAAGCAGAGGAAGCTGCTTTATTTGCAACAACAAAGAATTATACCTAGTACTTTTGTGTGAGTTAAGGAGCCTTTCACGAAGTGATTGAGGGATAAACATGATAAAGTATGTGGTGATCCCGTTATAGCAAGGTAGGATGACAATTTCAGAGATGTTCTAAACAATGTAGTTAGTTCTAATCCGTTGTTTGCAATGAGGATTGATGTATTACTGGCTTTAATGTTGCCCTATATCACGATCTCAAATGACTTTAGCCATCTCTAAATTAAAACTACACGTCACCAGTGATAGGTGAAATTACTATTGAAATGCTTAGAGCAGGCAATGTTTCTGTTGTCAGGCAGCTGACTGAAAATTTTAATATTGTATATAATAAAGGTATTGCTCAAGGATTTTACTAGAGCTATTATTATCCCCCTATGTTCAAAGAAAAAGTTATCCTGGCACTTGCGTTAATTATAGAGGCATCAGTCTACTTTTGATCGCAGACAAAATTCTTTACATTATTGTGCTTAATAGAATTAAGATTTGGTTCATAGATAACAATGTGGGTTCAGAAGTGAGAGGGAATGCATGGAGCAAATATTTTCTCTTAGACGGATTTTTGAGTAATGTTTAGAGTTTTAAAAACCTTTAGTTACTATTTTATACATTTCAAAAAGGTTTTGGACTATATATAAATATATCGTTGTTATTTTAATTTGTGGTTTATCGTGGTGAATCCGTGCGGCATAACCGTTGAGTATCTTAATATATATTGGTAGTTCTTTAAAATAACATGGAGTTCTGTGTGAGAGTTGGCAAGGCTTGAAGCGATTGGTTTCAGCCTTATTACTGGAGTTCGGGAAAGGTGCATTTTGTCTCCTTTTCTATTTAGTTTGGTTATTGATTATATTATCGTAATTTACTGCCACAGGGTGATTTGGTCCTTAAATGGTATTTAACTCTGAAAATTTCTAATTTAGATTAATCTGATGATATCCCCTTTTCGAAACTGATGTTCAAAATGATGTTAGATCCTTTCCTTCGCCCATTGAAGCTTTCTCAATGATTCTGAACCGAGATTCATATCTTGCTAATCCCATCCAACATAATACTGACACTCTCAACATAATTAAGTTTAAGGATATTGATGATTTAATTAATCATTACATAAATTACTATCATCTCGAGACTAATAATCTTAATTAGCATTTGAATTGTATCTGTCGCTTAGTATTCATTTATTTAAATTAGAAAATTTTTACAAATACTAAAATTCGAATCATCACATTAAAACCATTGATACATGATAATTCAAATTGCTTATAATATTTTGCATGCAATTCAAAATTGTTAATTACTGTGAACGCGGATTCTTAATAGTACTGTGGAATGAGTGCGCATTCTTTTAACAAACAAACAATAATTAAAATGTTATTATTAGAACCAATTTAACTAATTGTCAAATTTGATAAAATTTGAATTATATTTTTAAACAAATATATTAAAGAAAAATTATTGAAGAATCCGGTAATCAGCAAAGGTTTTCCGCGAATAGCAAAATTCCTAAAGGCAAACCGCGATTGGCCACGTCCTATTTATATCATTTAATACGCATTTGGCAACTGACCAAACGGGACCTGGGTTCGAGCCTGGATAAGGCATGGACGTTTGTGTTGTTTTTCTGCTGAGGTCCTGCCATCCTCTCAGACCTTCTACTATGGCATATAAACTGACAGTCTCCTGTCAGACCTCTGTGGCAAGCAGCTACTTGAAGGGTATTTTTTTTGTAATATGCGTTGAATACATTGGCTTAGCCAGAATTTTTGGAAAAGGAGGAGAAAAGAATTTTATTAATATTTCTGTTGATGCAAAGTGATGAACTAATAACTGTTTGAAAATAATTTTTTTTCCAAAAGTGGGTTTAACCCGACCTTATTCGCTACGCCACTGGTTTAGTACATTATTAAGCTAATATAATTACATTCCAAACACTGGATATTTATTTACAAGTGAAAGAGAGAAATAATATCCATCAATTCGGAAATGCAGTTTTTATTCATGTGCAGTTAGAATACTAAAATATATTACACTTTGACTCATGAAGTGTTTCAAATTATCACCAAAAGTAAACATTTTAACAGTTTCATGGATTATGCAACATTTATTAGAAGTTTGAAAAATATTACTTCTACAAAAATGTATACATTGCCTATCTTCTAGAGTTGTTATACTCGCTCAACCCGATTCTATCATAAAAGAAAAAGATTTAGTTTTCTGCATAATTCAGATTCAGATTTTAAATCCTCTATTGTGTATAAAGTTTATTGTTGTAGAATGAACCTGAAATTTGGTACGTATATGGGAGGAAAATTAAAAAAAAAAATGCTTTTTTTTATTAAAATGATAATTGCTTTCAAGGAGCAAAATTTCTCATTATGGTCCCAGAAAAGCAAGCACTATTTTTTTTCCCTTTCTGAAGTAATGAGGTGCCTTTTTAAACTAAATAACTGTTGTTTTGTAAGGAAGTAACTTATCCGCTCATCCGAGACGGCTGATGTACAGAGGATGTGCTCAAGCGATGTCTCTGTTTGCGGATGAGCTTCGTTGGAGGAAGGAAGAAGGATCTAATAATGATGATGACTCATATTACTAATGCCACATTAATGATAAAGAAATCGATCAAAGGTAAAAAAAAATGGTCTCATTCACCTTGTTATTCCGAGCATATTTAACGAAAGAATTTTTTTTGCACTTGTAAAATGTGTTTGCTTTATTAAAGTCAAAAAGTAATCGATATATTTATGGGAGACTTTTAATTAGCCAGTTTGCCTAACAACATAATTGTCGGTGTGTTAATTATAAAACAGGAGGGAAAGAGGAAATATATTATGATTTTTCTCAACAAGTACACGACTGCATATGTATATACTGCTCACAAAAATTAGGGGATATATTATCGCTTCATATTCATTTTGAAATATCCCCTAATTTTTGTGAGCAGTATATATACCAGCATGTAAAAGAATACTATACGGTGTTTCAGTAACTTTGCTGTTATGATAATTACTACTACTCCTGTGGCTAGTGGAAAATGCATTCAATATTTGCGGTAGCAGAAAGTTAACTAAAACGTTCTTTAATGAGACTCTATCATACATACCCAGCTCTTATAACAATTATCCCACTTCTGACAACAGATGTGACCGATGAGTTTTCTTTGTCTTCTGTATGTGACGCATTTCAACGAAGATGTGCATTTTTTTTTCAACGTCAGAATGACTTTAAGTTGCTGGTAACTACACTGCTCAAAGTGGAAATCGCACCACCGAGAAAGAAGTGAGGTATATACACCCCAGACTGACCAGATGGAAGCTATGAAGGCAGATGTGCAAATGATCAAAAAGACGGAATGTGGGAATGCAAGGTAAAAACATTTATTTAAGATTCATCAGTACATAGTAGGTTCACCTCGGGTGGTAATACAAGCCTGTAGACGTCTAGGCATTCCATGAATCCATTGGTTAATGGTATACTGAAGTATGGCGTTCCAAATAGTATCCAATTGAACGCAAAGCTGTATTATGTTCGCCGCAGGAGGGAGCTGACAAAGGCGGTGACCCATAAGTTCCCACAAATGCTCAATGGACGGCAGGTGCTGGGAGTATGGCGGCCATGGGAGAATGTCCATACCTTGGAGACTGTCCATCGTTACACTTGAAGTGTGTTGGGTGGCATTATGCTGCTGAAGAATCTGTCCAGGCATGGTGGTAAGGACGGGTCGTGCCACAAGATTAACGATGTCATCGATGTAACGTCTCGCCATTACCATACCAGAAATACGGAGCAGAGGTGTCTGGCAGCCATATGTGAAGCCACCCTATACCAATGTACCATGTTGGGAGCCATATGGTGGCTAATGGAATAGACTCCATTATTACATTAACAACACTGACGCCATGCAAACAAATAGCCATCTGGCATGCCGAAATTGAATCGGGACTCGTCTTGTGAACAACACTCTCCTCCACTATGTAGTCCAATGATGCCTCGTTCGACACCAGTAGAGACGGCGTAACCATTGATTTCGCTACAATGGCAGATGCCTGGCTGGACATCTCGCTCACATTACTGTGCCATGGAAACATTGCCGAATAGTTCGCGTGAAGGCCATAGTACTTGTAGCAGTTCACAAATCACTCTGCACCACAGTCGCTGTGGTGGAAGGGTTGCAAATAGGCCTCATACTGAGCATGTGATCTTCATATCCTGAAGTGTGGCGTTCTGGTCCCATACCTGTCCTTCCTGTCATTTGGTGCTCTATGATGTGTGAGATGCACCATGGTTGCAGCAATCACTCATAGACTTAGTCCCAGCTCTCGCATATCGACGATTCGCTCCCTCTCAGAAGGCGTCAATGCCGCATAAGAGCAAAGCGTGCCCATTCGCTGTGAAACTTTGATCATTTGCATATCTCCGATAGCCAATTGCCTCCTTCGATTTATATACTTCTACTTCCATTCTTTCTTGGTGTTGCAATTTCCTCTTTAGGCAGCGTAGATTCGCAAGAGGTATTATAGCAAAGTTATCTGTCTGTAACATTGTCATGTCCCTCTGATTTATTTTATTCTCGCATTTTATTGTTATTGTATATACTGTATCTATGTTAAGTGTATTTTTTGAAATATCCGAAATGGGAATGTGACTCATGAGTTGTCATTTGGGGAGAGCTAGGCTGTGCTCCTTATACTCTAGAACTGAGCATCAGCGAAAGTGATTTTATTACTCTGTCATCACTAGACAAAGGATAGATCCTTTGGCTAGTGATGACAAAGTAAGCAATAAATTTCAGACTTAGTGTTGCTCGCAAACAAGAAGGTCGTTTGATAAGTACGTCAAAAGGATGTCGGTCTTTCTCAAAAGGGATCCTAAAAGACCAGGGTTCTGTTCTGTGTGAACCAAGGTATGGTTATCTTGGAACCAGGAGATGGTTCTGTATGACCAGGTGGTTTAGGCAAAGATTAAATATCCTCTCGCCGAGTTCTGAGATCGGTAAAGAGTACTGATTAAAGTCAGTACTCTGTAAAGTCAGTACTCTGAAATCAGTACTCTGTAAAGTACTGATTTGCACTTAAACGTAAGAATGCTTGCAGTGGCAAAGCAGCATTTGGATTAAAGAACGTTGAGTGGAGGAATTTACCAGAACATCTGTAAAGCATTTCATTTTGATCTTGAGCTCAGCTAAGGACCACGAGTGCATTCCCATATCTACCTGTATGTGTGAAGGTAAATAAACTGTGTTATCTGTCTTGTATTCTGGTGCAGTAGTTTATTTTTCTACACGATGTTTAGAGCAGAACGTCTGAAGCACACCTGAGCATGGGTGTAAAAACCCGTGAATCTGTGGTTTCACCTAGGATAATGGTGAATATTAATTAAGTAGATTAATTAGTCGTCGCCTACAAAGTGGCCTGGAAGGGTGAACATCTATTCTTCCACCGCACATTTGGCGCAGTCAAGACAGCATTGCTCTTTTGGCGAAAATTTCCATTTTGCTAAAGAAGAAAAAGTGTAAGAAATTCAAAAGATTTATACAGTTCTGTGAAAGAGAAGAAGCTTTAAGCAGTTCAGTGGACTGAGCTGCATTCAGTTGGTGTTCTACAGTGTGAAATTTCCATTAGTTTTACAGTGGAATCTTCGCTGGCTGTGTCGTGTGCCAAAGGTAGTCACTGTGGGAGAGGTTCCTCGTTTTAGAAGAAGATTCCAGTTCTATCAGACGAGGAACAGACGCCGATCTTTCGATTTGAATTTCCGATTGAAGGCTTTGTGTTTTTTCTCTGTTTCTTCATTTTTGTACGAGTTTTGAGTTGCCAATGATGATTAGGAGTCATGACAAAACTAGGAGTGATGAAAAAGGGTGGGACTGAGCAGGATGAGAGTGTTGATTTAGCCTGACACATTGAGGCTGAGAAAAGCGGGGAAGTTAGCGAAATTGGTCCGATCCGTTCGAAATGAATGATTCGGATCCGAAATCGATCTCAGAGAGTGTGTGTTGTGATCTACTAATTATTGTGTGATACGAAATGAGTGGGTGCAAACGTAAGCGTAATGACGTTACGATGGAGAGGAAATTAAAAGCGTTAGAACGTATTGACAAAGATGATTCAGTAAAGCATATTTGTGATGAACTAGGTGTTGGTAAAAGCACGGTAAATGATTGGAGAAGAATAGAAAATCTTAACAAGGTTTTTGCACTCAAGGGGAGTCTAAAAAAAAAGCGTTCTTCTCGGCGCACTCTTAAAAAGCCGAAAAATGAAATTGTCGATGATGTACTTTGGTTTATGCAAGAGCGGCGAAAAAGAACGCCAATCAATGGGCCAATCTTAAAAGATAAAGCATTAATCCTTCATTCTACAATCGATAATGGGGGAGATTTTTCAGCAAGCGAAGGATGGCATTCTCGCTGGAGAAAACGGCATGGTGTTAATTACCTTGGTGTTTGTGGTGGGAAATTATCAGCTGATCCTTTAGCAGCAAAGGAATTTTCAGGAAAACTTTTAGTGCTTATTGAAGAAGAAGGCCTATGCGCAGAACAAATCTACAGTGTAGATGAGACTGGGTTAAATTTTAAACTTCTTCCAACGAAAACGTTTGTGACTGTGCAAGAAACCTCGGCATCAGGATTTAAAACAAACAAAGAAAGAATCACTGTGGCTGTGTGTACAAATGCTGCAGGTACGCACAAACTTCCTCTTTTTGTAATTCGGAAATCAGCAAAACCCCGAGCATTCAAGCTTTTAAATTTAGCTGTTCTGCCAGTTTACAACAAAGCTCAAAAGTCAGCTTGGATAGACTCGTATTTGTTTAAAGAATGGTTTTTTTACAGAATATGTTCCAAAAGTAAAAAACCATTTGACTAGTCTTAAAATGTCTGTAAAGGCCTTACTCATTCTCGACAATGCCCAACACACACAAGCGAAGTCATTTCTGACAACCTAAAAGCCATATTTATGCCACCTAAGGTAACATCTTTAGTGCAACCAATGGATCAAGGCGTGCTTGTAAGTTTAAAAAGGCGATACAGGAAAAAGCTTCTTTCAGAAATTCTACAGCGAACCGAAAATTACGGGACTGTTAAATGCTTTGAAAACAATAAATATCACGGATGTGATCTACATGTTGGTAAGAGCTTTTGAAGAACTGCCTCGTACAACATTTGTGAAATCACGGAGAAAACTTTGGTCCAACTGTGTAGAAAATACCAAAGACGACAACACGGAAGTATCGAATGAGTTGCGCCTGCCGAAGATATGACGGATAATGACAATATTTCGCTGCTTAATGACTTTAAACTGCTGCCTGGATGTGACACACTTGAAGACGATGACATTGAAAAATGGTTAAACGGTGATGAACAGTTGGAAAATGAAACACTGAATGATGACGAAATTATCAATGCAGTCTGCCAAGAAGGGAAAGGAGAATAAGCGGAGAATGAAGAAGAGGAAAAAGGGAAAGTTAGCTATAGTGAAGTAAAAGAAATTTTTGATGTGCAGTAAGATACATTGAACAACAACAGGTCTCATCTGCGATTGATGTAATTTTTATTAAAAAATGACAAGACTTTACAGGTAAAAAAGTTCAAAGAAACAAAAGAAAATCACGGACATTTTCAATTGAGTGTGAGTAAATTATTAATATTGTACAGCAAATTATTAATTAAAATGCAGTACGGTTAGTATTTTTGTCATTTGCCGTTTTTATTTATTTTCTAACACAATTTTCCAATTAACCGACCTTTCGTTCATGTGTCCAGGGATCCAGTCCCGTAAGGGTCGGGAAAGAGGGAGTCGACTGTATTCATGAGGACGGGTATACCAAAGGTAATAGCCAGTGATAGCGGTTTGACCTTTACCTCTCAACTGATACAAGAGTTTTTGAAAGTTATTGTATATTCTCCCCGATTGTCAATCCTGGGACACCCTGAAGCGAATGGACTTTGGTGAAAGGTGGATTCAGGTTTGAAAAAAATGATGTACCATTGATCAGGGAAGAGCCAAAGCAATGAGACCGGCACATATATATACTTTGGGCATAGTCCCTAATTGCACTACAGGGGTATCTCCATTTAAACTATTTTATGGAAGAGATCCAGTGGCGCCACTTAGTATATTAAACTCTACCTAAGCAGGACAAGCATATATTCCATTAGGCTTAGAGAACCGGCTGTGAAATCTTTACAGAAGCTGCAAAAAACCTGTGAAATTTATTCGAGATGGATGGAACCAGGAACAGTAACAAGAAAGAATTCTCCATATAGTCCTATAGTAGATGGCAAAGGAAAATAATAGGCATATACATATCAAAAATTTGAGAGAATATAGGACTAGTTTAAATGCTATAGGAATCGTTTTCGAGAATGATTCTGACAGCTTCCACAGACTGCAAGTCCTTGCCACAGGCAAAGGGATTGCAAGGCTCCCTCACCAATCTGTTAATTTCACAGGGGTTGAAGGCCCCCTCACCAATCTGGTAGTTTCACTGGCCTGCAAGGCTCTTTCACCAATCTGATAATTTCATCTTATCTTGTATGATGGACGAACTTTCTAAACAGTCCGGAGCTACGAGAATTTTAAGTAAAACCACTTGTGTTTTAAATCTGTTTGCTGCAGCTTGCTATTGCTAGGCGGAGTTCTGCCAAAATGGCAATGGTCTTTGCCCTGGCCTGGTCGAGTCCCTGCATTATTATTCCTACATCTCTCACCCACTATCAGCACCACTCTCTGTTTTCTCTAACCTCGTGATATGCTAGTTAATACGCTGCCCATTTCCGTCTCCAATTCGTGGATGCAATACTCTTTCACAGCAAAATTGTATCATTTGTTGACACAACATAAAACACAATGCTAACCAAACGAAATATTAGCAGTTTGATGGTGGAAGAGATTGTTTTACGGATATTGATGATGTAATGTGAAGTAAGTAAGAGTAAGTAAGTCCATTAATACACATATATGCAAGAACATCAGACGTAAACTTAATGCATAGTATATCTGATACAGGATATGCTTTGTGGATTTCATTATGCAATCTATATTATATTATTTTCCTCAACGTGGAAAAGATTTCATTACATCGGTCATGACTCCCACCTCCAATGCAATAATTCCATATAAACATTCAGTTATTCAAAACATGAAAGAACGCAAATGCAAGTGATTGTTGCTGTCGCACATGATGAAACGCGTATATTGTCGCAAGTTTTCCAACTAGTGATTTAGAGGAGACGTACTAAATTGAAATTTCTGATAGAAGAAATAATTTCCGTTAGAAGGATTCTGATAGATATGATAGAAGGATTCTGGTAGATCTGATAGAAGTCTGCCTGCCGGTATGTGCAATACACCTTAGAACGTGAGGAATGGTTCAGTCGTAGCGCTCCAGACTCGTAATCTGCAGTTCCCAGGTTCGAGTCCCAGCTGGGTCAGCGTTGAGATTTATCTCCGCAAAACTCTCCCACCCTGCCTACGGTCTCTAGGGGACACCGATGGGGTTGGAGAGGCCGCCGTCAATCCGATGGAACGCTAACCCGTGACCCCGTGTTCGGAACTACGGCTTCCAAAGGTAAAGGCACTTCAAATGCTACTGCAAATCATGAGGGTAAATCATAGGTTAAGATTCTGATAAGTAAAGTGCATTATAAAGCGTGGTTAGAATTTTACTGCTCTGCTTTACATTTACCTTACCGAATGCTTATTACAAGTTACTGTACAGTCGCTCAAAAAAGTATCCGAACGCTATGTTTGATTACAGAATTCAGAAAAAATATCTGGCAACGATTTTTTTAGAAATTAGTGATCTGGCAACCTTCGTGTCACGTGACACGAAGGTTGCCAGTCACGTATTTCTAAAAAAATCTTTGCCAGATATTTTTTCTGAATTCTGTAATCAAACATAGCGTTCGGATACTTTTTTCAGCGACTGTACAGTGCACGAATTCTACTTTGAGATTTCCATGTTAAGATTTATTTGCCCATACATATTGTTATAAATTTAATAGATGAAAACTGAGCATGAGTTCAAAAGTATACTTACCAAACATTAATATAAGTGAAGTAATTTATTGCAAAAGTATAAAACCATATAAATAAAACAATCTTATCTAAATACAAGTTCATGTCTTCATCAGTATGAAGTTAAACCATAAAAAGAATGTAATTTATTATGCCTAACTAATTTTCTGTTTACACTACAATGTTTTCAATATTTACTCCTAGTACAAAATAGAACCTTTTATTTAATAACATTTAACGAACAACGCAAATTTCTGTTGAAACTCCTTTGATACCACGGTTACCTTAACAACTCTTTACACCTTATTTATGCGAGGCAACAGACGATGATCTCTCTTTAAAGAGGACCTAAAACAAACTTTTCCATCTTTTCACCAGTGGAACTAGGCTTCATCTTGAACAAAATATAAACAACCTTGTAACTCAGAATCACATAACACTAACCTAACAACATCAACAATAATACGTCCTTTTTTACCAGTAAACAAGAAAAAAATCTTCTCCTCCATTCTTGGTATTCAATCTATTCCAATCAGTTGATGACGAAATTGTCACGCTGAAGCATACGCGAGCGTCAGTGACACATCTATCATGAGTTCATTGTAGCACGTTCATCTGTCGTAACAATACGTACATATATTGCATATATTGATTCTCAAGCTTTAATTGCAATATATATATATATACATATCAGTTTATACTTTCATATGCTATCTTCGATTATTCTGCATCCTCATTTTATTATTTTTTTCCATAAGGTTTTGTATTTGCTTCAGTAATAAAGTATCACAGGAGAATGTTCAATAGAGAAGAAAAACTTGAAATAATTAGCTGAAGAAATCGTTTGTCCTGAGTGGAATACGGACCCAGGTATTCTCAGAAGCATGCCAGAACCAGAACCATGCAGAACAAATGTCATAACCACTCAGGACAACCAATTTGTTTAAGCCAATTTGTTTAAGCTTGACTACTGATCTAAGGTGTTCGAGCCCAGGGAGAGTCATGGATGTTCGTGTTGTTTTCCTGCTGAGGTCCCAGCATCTTTTCAGACCTTCTACAATGGCCTATAAACTGATAGGCTCCTGTCAGACCTCTATGGCAAGTAGCTGCTTGAGGGGATATTAATTATTATTTTTTATTTGCGGTTCGCTGTTTTCACGGCAAGGATTACCTGTACAACAGAATAAATCCATAAAATAAACACAGATAACAAATTAATTGCTTTTTAGAATTAAGGGATAGGCATCGTGTCCAGATTAACATTTTAAATATCTCTATTCAACGTGGCAACATTTGATTCTAATGGAAAAAATCAAAATGCAAGCTTTAATCAAAACTGAATAGTTTGTGATAGCCAAGATCCGATAACAAGCTTACTATTCAGAATATACAAAACTTCTATTTATATATTGTAGGTTTCTCAGTGCTGCAATTAAAAGCTAAAAATTCAAATAATTTAGCAGCCAACAAGAGATAGTGCCTTTGCAATTTCCTTTCTATTAGGACTAGCAGGGTACTGATTAATGACATTCCTGTAGTTCCTTCTATCTGAAATAAGCTCAAGTGCCTTATCACTCAAATAATTCTGCCTCCTTTGCTCCTTTTTTTCCTAAAAGATTACTGTTAGTTTCCAAAAATGCCTGTTTAAAACGGCCCCATTCTTCCTGAACTTCAGTAGTAAGCAAACTATGACTGTCATAATGACTAAGTAACCTATCATGGTAAGCTTCAGCTAAACTGGGTCTTTCAGAACTTCAGTATTAAAGGTATTTTTTTTAACTTTAGCACAACACTTTTTAACTTTCAGTTGCAACACACTTTTAAAAAGGTAATGGTCAGATCCAATTTCAGCTCCCCTATATGCCCTGGTATTCCTAATAGAAGTAGCCCATTTGCTGTTAATTAATATATAATCAATCATATTGTTGCGGATCACAAAAATGGATAGCCACTGAGCGTGAGTATTAAAAGCTATATTTCAAAATCAAATTCAATACAAGGTAAATTGTTACAAAGGAAATATGGATGAAGTATCTTATTAACAAATCAACTATTAACATGCACAAGTCATCAATCTTCCTGCATGAGCACACAACATCAGCTCTGTGTATTTTACTAAATACTACCTTTTACTTGATTTACCAGGTCACCCGAAGATCTTCACTCGTAAACCAATTCTCGTCCTGTGCTAATAACTTTTCACACACTAGCCGAACAAAAAGACAGTCCGTGTAGACATTCGAAGTTAGCCATAAAAGATCCCACTTTTATCCTTCCGCGTATACACAACACATCAAGTTACTTCTTGATACTTACGCGCACTGTCTCAGAACAGCTCACCGTCCATTTTCGAACTCTCCGACCGTTACAACACAACAACCGTTCCAATACAAAACGACCGTTAACGCTCCACTGTTCTTCTCCAAATTCTCCCAAAGTTCTTATTCGTTGGCTGAAACTTTTTGCTTTCGGTTGCCAGATTCCTTCTGTCGTAACACTGCCCCCTTCCTAGGTCTTGTTCGTCCCGAACAATTCTGGATTCCAAAGTTTCTTCAGTTCTTCGATGAAACGGGGCCAAACGATCCACGTGAACCACCTTGCACTTTGTAGCTGGACGTCGACGAATGCGATATACCACGTCTGTGTCAAAATGAAAGCGAATCTCATTATGACGTAGATTTCTTTTCTGACTGAAGCCTCGTCCACAAACATAATACGTGTAAGGCCTATAGCCCTTGTGAACATGTTTATGTCTCTGCAGGGAGAAGAATCGACTAAGAGTTTTCGTGCAAAACCTGTAAAAAGTTTTCTTCTTTGTCGAAAGTTTTCTTCTTTGGATTTTTACTTCTATCAAGAGTAACAAGGAATGAAAGTCATTAGTGACATAAAATCTAGGGAGGAGTTTCATCCTCCAGTCTGACCCTTTTGTCAGTTGACTTTCACTTAATTCAGAACTGTCGTGATGAACCTTCAGCCATATTTCACCTGATTCAATTTGATCCCCAAGGTGCTTCACAATTATATCAGCTCCATAATTCTTTTTAGCGCTTCGGTCCATCTCCTCCTTCCATACTCTTGCTAGAACTGCAGCTTCTAATCCGACAACCTTACCTGTTTCTCCTGTATAAGTGAAATCAGTGATGTGTCGGGCTGCTAGCAATATTTTTTCTGTTTTACCTTCACATAGCCAGCTTGCAACATCTTCAGATACTCTTTGTTCTATTAACATGTTACGAAACTTGTGCAAAGCATTGCCGTTATGCAGAACCTTACGGACACGTGATGCTTCATCTACCCTATTATCCACAATGTTCACAAAACGCAGAAGTTCTCCTCCTAACTCTTCGACGAGCTCTTGCAGTTCCAAGGATCCGTTACCAAGGAAACACTGAACAGCTTCCATCACTTCCAGAGAGTTGTCAACAGAGTTTTCAAGAGGTGAATCCATGTTGCTGATAACAGCTGAACAACTCAAACTCTTCATTCCACGAGCTTGTGATGCTGCAACCACTTTCTTAACTAAATCAACAGCAACATCTTCTGTACTGATGAGATCAATAGCTCCTTTTCCGAATTCAACATCATAAACCAAAGCACACACTCCTTCAGCCAGCTTTTTGGACACAATTGAGCATATCATTAGAGGAACGCTATCTATGGTAGCCATCAGATCCTTGCAGCGGTAAATCTCCTTATCTGTTGGCACCAGCTCCTCTGTCTGTCCTACGATGCAGCATCCGACGTCTTCCATCATCTGCTCGATTTTATCTTTAGTGCAGTCCACTGTGAAGCCAGGGATGGATTCCAATTTGTCCAGAGTATATCCCTTCAATTGGAGAGCACGACCGGAGATCATAGGGACCTTGAGACCTAAAGCAGCAAGTGCAGGAGCCAAGACAAGACTCACTTTGTTGCCGACACCTCCTGTGCTGTTTTCATCTACCATCCGATGGCGCCACTTGGGTCTCCAGCAAAACACATGACCCGAGGAGGTCATATTTGCTGTTTCTTCCGAATTCACTTTCTTGGAGCTCTCATTGTAATTAGCCAGGGAAACATCAGTCATGATTGCCAAATTGTTCATTCTGGAGATCAGCGACGAGTTTTGTAACATGATATTGTCCACTTTAGAGCTCTTGTAGTCGTGATAAAACTTTTCTATATCCTTATAATCTAAATGGTTATAATGTCCAAATCTGCACATTGACTGTTCAGAAAAGAAATTCAGCGTGGCTACGTTGAAATTATCTGAGGGATTCACTTCTCTCTGATCGTAACTCTGAGGCTTAGTTTCATCCAGAAAGTTAGTCTTTGAAGTACTGTCTCTGCCTGAAGCTCTTTTACTAGCATCACTTGTTATGCTTCTAAGCCATTCTTCGGAATTCCTCTTCCTTAATTCCCCACTTTCTATAAACGATTCAAGTGTGGCTATATGCTTCGGAAAAATCTCTCCGACTTCCGCGGTAAAGTCGAATGGCACTTTGTATCTATGATGAATGGACGCCTCTTCTTTACTCGGACCACTCTGCGAAACGTAAACTCTGTTTCGTTCCCCCTCATTACCACTCGTTACTCTGCCTTTGCGATAATTGTCCATGACACATTTTGCTGACGGCGAGGAATAGAATACCTTTCGTGTGGATCTCTCTTCAGATCGTGCCAGACTTGTATACCTAGGTATTTTGAAGTGCAAAGCGTACTGTATAGTCTCACAGCTCTCTGATCTGTGTGATTGTTCTTCACAGTTCCTAGACATGTCACCAGCGACATAGACACTCTGCCATGCATCACCAGTAGTTGCGTGGTCAAAGGCATTATCTGCGCTATCTCTACGATTCTTGATTTCCAGTAGCAGATCCACATTTTTATATGCGTTGCCTTTCTCTTTTTCTTTTCCATGTTTACAATCTAACTTAACACTATCAAGATCAACTTTTTCACTGACAAATTCAACATTTAAACTATTGAATTGTCTATTGAGTTCGGTTTTACTATCCTTGAACTGATCAATAATCTTACCAACTTGAGGAGCCACTTCATCTCTCATCTCAGTATTTTGTGCGGCCATTTCGGCTTTCAAGTCACCTATTTTATCGCTTTGGGCAGCTAGATCACTTTTAATATCAGTCATCTGCGTAGCCATATCGGCTTTCATATCGGTCACCAGCGTAGCAATAACGGCTTTCCTATCAGTCATCAGCGTAGCAATAACGGCTTTCCTATCAGTCATCAGCGTAGCCATATCGGCTTTCATATCAGTCATCAGCGTAGTCATATCGGCTTTCATATCTTTCATATCAGTCGTCAGAGTAGTCATATCGGCTTTCATATCTTTCATAACAGTCATCTGCGTAGCCATATCGACTTTCAAGCTATTTATCAACTTTACTAATTCATCCATACTTCTAGTTAACGGCATTCAAAAAATTATCCCGCTTCTGACACCAAATGTTGCGGATCACAAAAATGGATAGCCACTGAGCGTGAGTATTAAAAGCTATATTTCAAAATCAAATTCAATACAAGGTAAATTGTTACAAAGGAAATATGGATGAAGTATCTTATTAACAAATCAACTATTAACATGCACAAGTCATCAATCTTCCTGCATGAGCACACAACATCAGCTCTGTGTATTTTACTAAATACTACCTTTTACTTGATTTACCAGGTCACCCGAAGATCTTCACTCGTAAACCAATTCTCGTCCTGTGCTAATAACTTTTCACACACTAGCCGAACAAAAAGACAGTCCGTGTAGACATTCGAAGTTAGCCATAAAAGTTCCCACTTTTATCCTTCCGCGTATACACAACACATCAAGTTACTTCTTGATACTTACGCGCACTGTCTCAGAACAGCTCACCGTCCATTTTCGAACTCTCCGACCGTTACAACACAACAACCGTTCCAATACAAAACGACCGTTAACGCTCCACTGTTCTTCTCCAAATTCTCCCAAAGTTCTTATTCGTTGGCTGAAACTTTTTGCTTTCGGTTGCCAGATTCCTTCTGTCGTAACAATATTCTTATACAGCCCATCAGGTGAAACCCATGTGTACTTATGTATGTCGCGGTGTTTGTAATAAGTGTTAGTTATTCTGAAACCATTGAGTTTACTTACCTGTAGGAGACATTGCCCATTGCCATTGCAGCTACCAATACCAAAAGGGCCTATCACCCCTCCCCAAAGATCAGAGTCAGTACCAACTTTGGCATTGAAGTCACCTAGAACAAGGGTAATATCTCCTTTCTTGACAGAATTCAAAATATCCTGAAGTTGTCCGTAAAACCTATCCTTCTCATACTCATCGGCATCCTCAGTGGGGGCATAACAGCAGATAACATTCAAGTCTTTAATGCTTGTCTGAAATTTTGCTGTAAGAAACCTTTCATTAATGCACTCATATCCTAGAAGAGCATCACTAGCATGTCTGCTGAGCAGCAGACCCACGCCTTGGTGATGCTTTCCATCCTCCCTCCCTGTAAAGAGAAATTTAAAGTCATTTTTAAGTATCTGACCTTTACCTGTCCATCTGGTCTCTTGCAAGCCTAGAATATCTAGGTTATAGAGCTGGAATTCCTGCGTGAGGACATCAAGAGAATAATTTCTATGTAATGTTCTCACGTTCCACGTACCTGCAGAGAGAAAATGATTAGTAGGATTTTTAAAGAAATTAGGTTTATTGAGATTGGTAAGGCCAACAATATGAAACAGTCCCCTGATCGCAGGCATGGGGCAAAGACCTGTTCCTCCTCCGCTAAAGGCTGAAGTCACCGATGCTGGTAGGAACTTCAGGCACCACCTTTCGAAGTGGACTTTTTCAAGAGTCATATTGCCTGAGACACATTACTCCAGTTTAGGCTTGACGATGCCCAACTAGCTAAGTAAGGTTCAGGTACCTGCGATGGCCTCTGATTAGGATTATCCACCAGCTGATTTAAGGTATCCCATGCCTCGTTAACTTATGGCTGGCAACCCAGAAGCAAACAGAAAACACAGCGGCAGATTCTCTCTTAACAGAGGCACACCTGTGCAGCAAGTCCAGGATACATAACACATAATGGAACACCTTGGAATCCAATTTGCGAAAATCGTTAAAAATTAGAAAAGAAAGTGGACAAGATTGAACATGAGGAACTCCTTCCTCAATATCCGTAAATGTACAAATTTTAGCTTGTATTTTATCGCTTACATCCTGATTTTAAGGTGTTTTACCTAAACCACTTATGAGAAATACATCCGGCACTATTTTTAAAAGCTTATCTAATAGTAAATCAAAATATATATAGTCATTTGTTTTTGGCATTGGCAAAATGTAGTCAGTGCTTGTTACCAAAATCAATTACTGTAAATAATTTTTGTGTCGATTTTAAAATGCATTGCTTTTTTTCGTTTCTCTCTGAAACCAAACATATTTTGGGAAAAAAAAACTTTAGTCTGTATAAACATTAGAAGGTTTTTAAATAATTTTTGAGTAACTTTTGACAAAACTGATAATAGTGAAATTGATTAGTGATTTATTCATAAATCTTTATTTTCTGATTTAAAAGCGGAAACAATTATCAATTTTTCAAGATTTGAATAATGACGAAAGTTAAATAATTCAACTGAAGTTAATAATAAGCTAACATTTCTAGCATTTTCACTGTTATTCCCTCAAAAACCAGATGAATTATTCAGTAATAATGCAGTTACTTTAAAAATTTCATCTGTAATTTCCATACAATATACTGGAGGAAATGTATTTTGTATACGAATTAGATTATGTGTATTTATGCAAATTTCCCGTATCGAGGGCAAAATTTGCGAAACCTGTAATAAAGTTTGTATTCATTTGATTAATCATTGTACTAATGTCAGCATAAGAAGGAGTGCTAACACTCTGCTTTTTTTCTTTCAATCGACCTATTTGTAAAATTCCATTTCATTGTATTTTTGCTCCCTTAGGTTCACAAATAATTCATTTTTTTAGCATTTGCTAATTCTATTTCAGTATATTTACAGTGATTTACACATTCAATTTCAAAATATTGTGATTCCAGGATTATTTTTTGTATTTCTTGTACATTTTCTCTTTTTGCTAATTGATGCAACTAACTGTCTGATAACCAATTTCATTTCTGTCCTCTCTGCCTTTTAGAATTATATAACTAAAACTCTTTGTTAAATACCTTCCATACCAAGTTCGCAAACAATATTTCTATCATTAAAATCACTTTCTACTTCTGCAACTCTAATTTATTTATATGGTTTTCAATTTTGAGTAATCTACAATTCCGTCTGTCTTTATATATCAACGTTTTTCCTCGAAATTATTATAATATAAATGGACATATATGCTGGATATTGAATAAACTTAAAATTTCGAAGATTATATTATTATGATAAAGCATTTAACTTTTATCATTTGTCTTCTGTAATATTTTTCTTATCTTTGTTTTTCCTTTTTGAGGAAGCATCTTTTTTATGAGCTTTGTGTAGTTATACCAAAAAACATTTGAACCTTTTTGTGTAGAAACTACTTGGCACGAGCAGGCTGCAAATCAAAAGGACAAAAGAAAGAGGTAGAACATGTCAAGATCACCCATGGAAATTCATTAAACTAACACCGATGAATTTGGAGAGAGAGTTGAGGAATTTGACTGGAATAGTGGTGTTCCAAATGGAGCTACCTGTACGTATGGCTGAATATAGGTATCAATTATTTGACTTTATCTATTAGCAACGACAACAACAATTCGCGGCGAATATCAGCAGTTGATCGTTTACGGCCGACTGTAATATTTGAAGTGATTGGAGGTACAGGTGGTTGGAAACAGACGTTCATTGGACGGTAAAGTTTCTCTGGAGGTGCTGTAGTGGCCATCTAGTCTCTGTGAAAAGAACGTAAGCAATGCGACCTGAGTCCCAGCGGTGTTTGTTGTGATTCAGCGGACGCATCACCGAAAATAGCGCCGATTTCTATAAGCCTTTCTGAATGGAGCTGCTTTGGCGCTTGGTGAAAGCAGGAAGTGGAAAGGGCGCTGCAAAAGGAAAGTTAAAGAAATCTGGGAGGGATGCAATACAGGGAAGGGGAGGGAAATGGTTGACCGAACCAGAAGAATATTCCATTACAGTATCTGCGTGCGTCAGGTGGTCCCTATTATGGACTTTCGAAATGTCAAGGGAAGCGGAGTCACCCAGGGATACTAGGCAGAACTCCCGGGAGGAAGATAATAGAAAGATGCAGAGCCATTCCGATTTCAGAAGACGTCCGCAAAGAGATTGGTTCACTCCGGTGGGGCAGATAAGCCTTCCTGATCCACGTACTCTCGACTCTCGTGTCTCTGCATCACGAGAGTGATGTTAAGCCTAATGGATGAGATTTCTTTAAGTCTGCTGTCTCACCCCCACTCAAATCTCTATTCTTCTGTTCGATGTTTTCTTACTTATTCTTTCTGCACTGTCTCTTTTGATTTAATTTTTCCATTAGATGTATACCTAACTAAAATCGGGACAAACGATTTTATGTAAGGAGTTTTATATAAGGTAAACAATTCATAAACGCAATTATATTTCGATTAGTTTTGATGAAACAATTAATAAAACATTATTGTGAGATTTATGGGTAAGATCACAATATTTAGCTGGGATTCTGTGTATGACAAGTTTCTCGAATTTCTTTTTTCCATTACTTATATATCAAGTTACGTTATGAACCAATGTTATTCACTAGTTGCCATAGAAATCCAGAGCTATGAGCAAAGGAGTGATTTGTTTCTACCAGAGAGTCGCGATAACAGCAAAAAAATGATTACATCGGTATAGGTGTCCCACATGTAACCGTTCCTGGAAATAAGTACGAAGGAAGAATCCTTGTCACCTCTTCATCAACCGTATCCTGGAAAAGTTAGCTGATCTCATCCTTAGACATACATTGATATTTTTATTCCTTCACTTTATTCATTTGCATCATTAGATAACTAAACACATGGAACAATCTCCTTCAGTTTCGAAAAATAGCTTACCTGATTACTATAAAATGTAAAAAAATAATAATTTCTTCAATATCATCATCAAAATGCTCTAGTACCTTAATGAGCTTTGAGACATTTGAAATGGAAAGAATTTAATTTTGTGTTGATAACAGTTCATCATCAACGGGAATTGCATGTCTTAACTAATGCGTCAAGAGATGCGAGCTAGTCGACGCTTTGTCTAATACAACTGTCACGGGAAGCGGTTGCGTTTTAAAGTATCAATTAACATTTTATCAATAAACGTCAATATCAGCCTATGGGTTTATTAATTTGATGTTAAACAAATATTCCGCAGACAACGGACCTGTTATTTAGTTTTGAAAAAGTTATTCTGTTGGGACGACTGAACCAGATACGAAACAACTTGCAAATTTGTGAAAATAAAATTAAAATATCGTACACAGTAATATTCGTGCTGTTTTTGTGCTGAGGTCCTGCCATCCTCACAGACTTTCTGCTATGGCATATAAATAGATTATTTTTTTTTGCAATATGGTTTTGAAAACTTATTAAGACATATAAGGCAGTAGCTTATTGTTTTGCTAAAATATATCTCAAATAATTTCAATAAATAACAAATAACTAATAGAGTGTTATTTCAGTAAAAAATTGTCTTCGACCCTTTCTCGAATTTTTTTCCACCCTCAGTATTTAATTATTCACCTCGAAACTTAGAAATGAAAATAATCCTCTTCTACTTAAAAACCTTTACGTTTATTTATTTTAAATCATTCAGATGTTGAAAATTTTATTTTAAACCCAAGAGACTTACGGTCACTTGTTGCTTACCACGTGATACGGCATGTTGTTTACGAAATTTCGCTTTCTAATATTGAGTGGAAAGTGGACGGGTGTTGGCCCTTGGTTCTCAATTACAGAGATAATAATTACATTTTTTTCATTTATTGCATATATTTATGATAATTCTTCTACCTGTGTATCGTTTCCTATTCATTATTTTGCATTTATGTAATTATAATTATTATTCTTCAAAAATGATCGTACGTTTAATATATTTTTGCATAACCTTTGAGAATTCAGATTAGTAAATAATAGTAATATACAGATAGTAATATTCAGAATATCAGAAGTCGCCACCACATGCATTCGGATAATGGAGCTGAACCAGATAGCCATCGTGTTTGAATGGATTCTTTTGCCTAATTAAAAATTCTTGATGTCTGATATTTTCTATAAACAATTTATTCAAACGAAAGAGATCAGTTGCTTCTGGCGAATTTGAATGTTCGTTTCAAAAATAAAGGAAGGTTGCCATTTTTCGACTTTAGCGTTCTCTAAATGTGGACAATCGAATGAATGGATAATTCAGAAAAGGCGAATATTGATATTTCATTAGTACGTATCCAATCAAAAAAGACTTTTTCATTTATTTCTTAATCCTCTAAGCGTTACGCTGCTCTTCTATTATAAATGCTTCATGAAATAATAAGTAGTAGTTATGTAGTGGTACTATTACCTCAGCAAACACTACATTGCATCACGCCCTGGAAGGTTTAGTTAAAATAGTGACGTGTTTTCCAATTGCTAAGGAGTCAAATAGGTTTTATCGATATCAACCCCTTGGCCAGTGCAGAGTACCAGACAAATTTCAAATTTTTAGCAGTAATTGATAGTTTACAACGTTAGACAAATGAATACACAGATCACCATTGAATTACTCAGTATTTAACCACTATTAGGCAGATTTAAGTAGCAGCTTGGAAATGAGTGAAAACTGTCTTAAGAGAGGAGCTATCTGAACCCACGACCTCCTGACGTCAGGAGGTCGTGGGCCGTTCACATGGTGCAACAGGAAACGAGATTCATCGGACCAGATGACCTTCTTCCAATCATTCAAGATCGAGTTTTGATGCTCGCGTGCCCATTGTATCCTACGTGCTTTCGACGGTGAACCGAGGTTAGCATGGGCACTCTGAGGGCCCATGCTAACCTCGGTTCACTGCTGAAACCTGTAACTTCCACTCACTGCTGAAATCTGTGGCTATGCAGCCCCATTTTCAGCAGGGTTCGATGTACTGTGTGTTGTGACACATTACTCCCATCACCAGCATTCAAATTACGGGCGAGTTGCGCCACAGTATCCCTTCTGTTGGCTCGTGCCATAGGGGGTAGCCTTCGCTCCCGATCTAACATCGATGAGACATGGTTGGTCCACACTTTGCCAGCAGTTCATGGTTTTATCCACCTCGGACCACTTTTTGATGGTACTAACCACGTCTGACCGTGAGCACCCCATAAGCTTTGCCATCTCGGAAATGCTCTGACCCAGTCGTCTGGCTATTACAATTTGTCCTTTGTCAAACTCACTTAACTCCGCTGCCTTTCCCATCTGAAGAACAAGAATAACACTGATTAACAGAGCTCAGTATATTGAGTTATCTATACCGTTTCATGAACTCCATACGCGCCGTTATTTACCTGCAGTTGCTTCGATTTGCATAAAGACGCGCTGGTCATAATGTTTTGGCTATTCGGTGTACATACAAAATCCTCATGCAGCCCTGGGCTATGCAGATCCTTCCAGACAGTGTAATTTTGCTCTACAGACATGCCTGTTCTAAGCTACACCTGCTGCATTGTTAAATTTAGGCCAATTCAATAAATTCCTGTATGACATTGTCTGCCCATCGCATCCTAGGTCTCCCTCTTTACCTGATGCTTTTAGGCATACTGTTCATAATCCTGTTTGCCAGTCTGTATCTGTGCATGCGGGAAACATGGCCAAACCAACAGTCGCTCTCTGCACAATATTCTGCTGAAAGGAAGTTTATGACTCCTTCTTCTAGCATTGTCATTACTTACAAATCAAACCACCTAATGCCCAAGATACTGCGCAAGCATCTAGAATCAAAGTCATGAAGTTCTTGTTATCCTCCTTAAAAAGGATCCATGTTTCGCTACCATAACTAACCTTATAAAGAACCAAGCCATTATACAGCCTAATTTTAGTTTTTAGGTGTACACGCCTATTTTTCCACACTCTCCATAGATTCTTAAAAGTCCCAGCGAGAATACCTATTTTTATATTTATTTCATGCCGCACATCACCCGTATCTGTTACATAGCTATCAAGATAATTAAACTGAGACACTTAAGAGTACAGCCATTCAAAGCAACTGAAGCACCATCTGCCTGACCAATTTTTATCACAGCTTTTCTCTGTGTATCATCAAACCTACTCTACTACCAGTCTCACCAACAGCATAAATGAAAGAATTCTTCTCATTAACATCGTTAGCCACCAAAGCCAAATCATCTGCATAATTTAAATCAGAAATTTCGAAATTTTTAGACAATTTAACATCAAAATCTTTCCCTTTCAAACAATTTAGCATAAAATAAATAATAAAAATAAATACCCCCTCAAGCAGCTGCTTGCCACAGAGATCTGACAATTTATATGCCATAGTAGAAGATCTGAGAGGATGGCAGGCCCTCAGCAGAAAACAACACGAACATCCATGCCGTACCCGGGGCTCGAAACCAGGCCCCGTAGATCAGTAGATAAGCGCTCTAACCACTCGGCCACGGGACGGCTAATTTAGTATAACATAATCAATAACCAAACTAAAGAGAAAAGGAGACAGAATGCACCCTTGTCTCATTCCACTGTCAATGCTAAACCATTCGCTACAAGGCTTACTAATTCTCACACACGACTCAGTGAAATTATAGAGTGCTTTCACTGCTATGTGTGGGGTTTGCTCAGGCGTTAACCTGCCTGGCTCGTAATCTGCAGTTTCCAGGTTCGATTCCCAGCTGGATCGGAGTTGATATTTATTTCCGCAAAACTCCCAGCGCTACCCACAGTCAGTAGGGGACACCTATGAGCTTGGAAAGACTGCCGTCCTTCGAATGGGACGTTAAGCCGTTGGCCAGTGTGTGGGAGAACTCTCTCCTCTGCACGATAAAGAACACCCTGGATGGCCTTGACGGGAACCTATCATCTGTCTCCAAACATTTGTTCCAGTGGGTCCCCTCTCCCAACTTTCTCTGAGCCTTCAAGGTCCTTGTGACCTCGCCACTTAGCCCATTGTGTGCAAAAAGGAATAAATCAACCCACTACACTAACTAACTTGCTAGATATTCTCTATGATCTAACTATCAACCACAAATCATGTCGATCAACATATCAAATGCCTTTTTGAAATCTATAACGCTAGTAACCACAGTTTTCTGAAACTCTAAACAATTCTCAAGAATCTAAGTGAAAATATTTGAGCAATATATTCTCTACTACTTCTAAATCCACACTGTTTATCACGTATGTGTCCATCAACCAAATTCTTAATTCATTAAGTATAATCATGCAAAGAACTTTACCTGGAACAGAAAGTAAACTAATTCCCCAATAATTATCAGAAGAACTGCGCTCACGTTTTTTAAAAACTGGGATGATAATAGCTGTAGTAAAATCCTTAGGAACAATACCTTTATCATAAAAAATATTCAAAATTTCAGTCAGCCATGTGACAACACACATTACCCCAGCTCTGAGCATTTCAGTAGTGATTTCACCACCCCTGGGAATTTATAGAGTTTTAATATAGAGATAGTCAATGCGACTTCGGAATGTGATATAGGGCCATCATTAAAGACAGTAATGCATTTATCCTCATTACAAACAATGCAAGTTGAAATAGTTACATTTTTAGAACATCTCTGCAATACTCAGTCCACTGGTCATCACATCATCCTGGTCATCACATCATCCTGGCCATCACATCATCCTGGCCATCACAGAATCCTCACTTACAGCCACATTGCCATATTTATCCCTCAATCGCTGTGTACCTGTCTGTTGTTTCTTCCCACATAAAACGTTAACAGTCTGGTACATTCCCCTGCTGTTGTGCTCTCTAAATGCTTCCTCTGCTTTATCAGCCCAAGCTATCAGGTCAAAAAAATTTTATCAGCTGTTAACTGATTCTTTACACTTTATTAAATCGTTGTAATGCGGTATTTTAGGACTAGTAGGTTTTTGATTGATATTATTTCTGCACTTCCTTCTTTCAGAAATAAGTTCCATAGCTTTATCACTGAATTAATTTTGTTTCCTCTGTTCGCTTTTACCCAAAAGAGCATTGTTGGTTTCAAGAAAATCCTGTTTAAACTGATCCCATTCTTTCTCAACGTCAGCAGTAAGCAAACCACGATTGTCATAATGACGAAGTAGTCTATCATGATATGCTTTGTCTATATCTGGATCTTTCAGAGTTTCTTTGTTAAAGGTAATTTTCTTAACCTTGGCACAACATTTCTTAATATTCAGTTGCAAGACACTTTCAACAGGGACGACAGGGGAGACGAATTGGGTCAGACCCAATTTCGGCTCCCCTGTATGATCTGATATTCCTAAGAGAACTAGTCCATTTGCTATTAGTTAAAATATAATCTATCATATTCCTGTGCAACCCATCAGTGTTTATAAATGTCCAAGTATTTATAATATGTGTTAGTCAGTGGTGAAAGTAAACCGTACGTCGTACCGGAAAGAAATTATTTGCCGGTACGACATACCGATAAGACATTTTCAGTAGTAGTGCAGCTAACGATTTCTTTTTCACTTTCACGTGAGCATTTTTAAAAACGACTGAGCATTTTAAAAAAAAACCAGATCCTTCCTTTAAAGAAAAATTCTTCTGTTTTTATTTATTATTACTGCGGTTTAACCCTTTAAATAGTAAGCTGTTTGAAATTATGTTTTTCGGTTACCATTTCTGTCTACAGGAAGTGCCAAGGGGGGTAAGTAGTGCTCTCTCTACTTAATGAGAGGCAGAAATGGGAAAACGGATTTCTGGTTTTCGAATTCTTAACTCTTACTATATCTGTTGTGAAAGGCGTATATATCTGTGTTTTCTGCTTTCGTCATCTACATATGTTTTTAAATTAATTTTCCATTCTGCTGAATTGAAAATTATAACATTTCTGATGGAAGACAATTTAATATGGGCGATTGGGTACAGGCTTCCATAAATTTAAGTAATGAGCTCAAGTTTTTGTGGAGGGGAAATTAAAATTTGTAATTTTTTGTTAATATTGATTCATTAAAATTAAAATTATAAATTTTTCAGATCGACTGAGGGGACGAAAGAGGCAAAAACCAATGGTTGTATGCTAAAGCAACGTGACGTTCAGGAAGAAAAATCTTTGTTTTTGTGACTGGCAAAAGTCACTCTTTTCCTACCGCATTTTTCTACGCTGCAATTTTGCATCTTTTGTCGGGATATCGTACAGGTGAAATTGCGGTATATCGTATAATCTTTGATTATACTTGATGAATTTTAAAAGTTACTGTGAATCTGCGATATCTGTTACTCTAAAAATGCTTAGATTTGGCATCTGAGTTTAGAATATGCAAGTTCAGTGATTGAAATTGAAATGTATGCTTTTTTTCGTTTCTAAAAATATTAGTTTAATTTTTATCTCATTTTAATAATAAAAAAAGAGAAGCTAATTGTTTCACTTTGTCTGTCTGTCCGTCTGTATATATCGAACCTTTTTGTTTATAGAGATAAATTAAAAAATATTTTTATGTTGTATAGGTATTGAAGAAATATTACGATTTGAACTTTCCGAAACTATAAAGAGCTGTAATTGAGTTCTCTACCGATGAAAAATATAGATAATTAAAAAATTTTAAAACGAATACTGTAAACAATGTTGCTATGCTAGAGATTGGAATTTTTAGTGGTGGAATGTTAAGGTCATGAAGTTTTCATTGCCATAATTGAGTTGATCCCTTATCCCCAAATGTGTGGGGAGGAAGGAAATGGAACTTTTGTATTTTAAGAGAAAATTGTTTGTTTTTAAAGATAAAATAAACACTCTTTTTCAATTTGTTAGGTATTGGTGAATTGTTACCGATTTGCACGTTCCGCAAATCTCAGAAGCTATAACTCCGCCCGTTCATATTGGAAAACAAATCGAAAATTCCAAACATTTTAACCACTATTGCACATGATGCTTTTATGCTGGAAATTGAAATTTTGGTGGTGGAATGTGAAGGCTATCAAACTTTCATTGGCAGCAATGATTTGACACCTCATGCCCCGTTTGGGTATGAAACGCAATTGTTCTGTTTCAAGAAATAAACGGAAATCTCTTTTTTAGTTGAATTGGTACTAAAGAAATATTAAAATTCGCATTTTTCAAATACTGGATACTTTTAATTTATATCGTGAGAGATCATTAAACATGTAAAAGGCGAAGCTTTTAACGAATGTTTCAAGTGATCTGTTGATTGTAGAAATTTGAAATTTCGAGAGTAGAGTATCAAGAAATATTCCACTGAGAGCAATAATCTACCCCGTTTTCTCAGAGGGGTATAAGAAAAGTAACTTTTTAAACTTAAGAAATAAAAGACAAATACTTTTTATGTTCTATAATCACTAATAAAATATTACGCTTTGCATTTCCCCCAGTTTTCATTAACTCAAATTAAAATTTTAAGGAGTGAAAAGTAGGTATACAAAAAATGTCGTTCTTTCTGAAAACGAGATTCCCATATGCGCCACAGGCTCTAAAAAAGATATTCCCGTATGTACCAGAGGCTCTAAAAAAGAAATTCCCATATGTACCAGAGGCTCTGAAATATGATTCAAAATGCGCCACAGGCGATATCTGTTCTACTACAAAAGCTTCATTAAAATTCAATTTAAAATCATAAAAAAAAATAAAATAAATACCCCCTCAAGCAGCTGCTTGCCACAGAGGTCTGACAGGAGCCTGTCAGTTTATATGCCAGAGTAGAAGGTCTGAGAGGATGGCAGGACCTCAGCAGAAACACAACACGAACATCCATGCATAAGGTGATGAAAATTAGTCAGGCAGGCTGTGATTCAGTTAATCTGAATGATTCAGTTAATCTGTGATTCAATTAATCTGAATGGTTCCACCCATGATCAAATGTCTCAATTTAATTATCTTGGGAGCTATTTAACAAATACTAGTGATTGCGGCATGAGATAACAGAAGAATAGGGATTGATGCTGGGACTTAAAAGAATCTATTGAGAGTGTGGAGTAAGAGGCATATATACGTAAAGATCAAAATTAGGCTGTATAATATTTTGGTCCTTTCTAAAGTTAGCTATGGTAGTGGAACATTAACCCTTTGTAAACAAGATGACAGAATTATGATGCCTGCGATACTACCTAATGATGAGGTTAGGCACGAGTCGGCACTTTCTTTGAGCAGCATTTTGTGTAGAGAGAGACTGGGTTCGTTTGGTCATGTTGCCTGTATGGGTAATTATAGATTAGCGAATAGGGTTATAAACAGTGTGCCTAAAGGCCTCAGAAAGAGGGGGAGACCAAGGATGCAGTGGATAGACAATGCAAATAAGACCTTTTTAGAAATGGTGTACAGTGGCCAGATGCAACAGCTGTAGCTCAGGACAGATTATGCTGGTAAACGTGGTCAAAGGTGTTTTGTGGTATCTGGTAACATGCTAGTACCAGATACCACAAGTCTCCTTTAGAAATATTGTAGCGTCCATGCCTCGCAGGGTCAGAGCTATTTTGGCGCACGTGGAGGAAGAACATCATATTAGGCAGGTGGTCATAAAGGTTTAGCTCTTTGGTGTATATATAATATATAGTAGTGGAATAAATATTTTAGTGTAAACACTGATCTTTTGTACATCATGTGTTGTAAGTAAATTTTTATATGAAAAATTGCATTAATATGCATAATCAGGCCCGGATCCAGAAGAAGAAATGGAAAAAAATCCAGAAAAAGAAATGGAAAAAGAAAAGGGTGGCGGAGGGGGGGGGGGTAAAAAGCGCAATCGAGTGGAAAAAATGTAAAAATCGAGCCGGAAAAAGTGTAATGTTGGGGAGTGGATTTCAAAAGTAGTATAACATTCCAAAATGCATAAAATGTAAATAAGTGTAATAATTTTTTCAAATTTTTACCCTTACTAGCATTCTGAAAGAGGGGTTATGGTCCTCTTACAGAATTTTAGTCGGCTGTCGGCTGTTTCATGGACTACAATCCTACAGTCCATCGCGCAAGATGTGTTGAGCAGTGGTTCAGCGAGCATGACAGCGACTTCCATCATCTTCCTTGGCCACCACAAAGCGCGGATCTGAACCCCTTTGAGAATATATGGGACATGTTAGAAAAACAGATCCGGGAGCAAAGTTCTCTGCCGTCAAATCTGAGCCAGTTAAAGGACTGTTTGGTGAACGCCTGGTATGCTTGTGGAATCTATGCCAAGCCGCATACGTGCTGTAATTCGGATAAAAGGAGGTCCAACTCGGTATCGAATAAAGGTTTATATTTCAGTGGCCGGTATATGTAATAAATAATGTTAAGATTCCGGGTGGTGGCCATAATGTTAAAATTCTTATTGACAATACGAAAGCAGAAGACGTAGCCGTGATTCGCAAAGTAAACGCTGTGACTGTCTAGATAACACGACAAATAATGATTACAATACGAGTATAAAAATGATTTTTCGTTGATTTAGATATGACAAATTATAAATACTGAATTTGAAATTCGCTTATTATTTTTGGTGTGCAGTGTCCCAGGTACCCTAATGGACGAACCACGACTGGTGGTTAGCGTGATTGGCAGGAAATGAACTGGATTTGAGTTCAATTCCTGGAAAGGAATGGATATTTCTTGTATTATCTTCCTGCTGAGATTCCGTATAAAAACTCTCCATCCTGCCCTCATTCAGCAGGGTGCATCGATGGGGTAGGAAAGGTCGCCGTCCGTTGGATTCGGACTTTAAGCTATAATCCGGGGTATAGGAGAACCATACCCTGTGCAAGTTAAAGAACACGCTGGATAGCCTTGACAGAAGGCTACAATCTGCTTCCCAACAGCTACCCAGTAGATCCCCTCCCCCAACGTTCTCTGAGCATTCAGTCTTTGTGGCCTGGCCATTTAGCCTATTCTGCGCAAAAAAGTCCCGTTCAGTAATGAAACAATCCAATCCTGCTGAGCTCTCGCCTTCCTCACAGATTTTTTCTGACGTATTATACTGATACATTCCTATGAGACCTCTGTGACTTGAGAGGAAATTTATTATCTATCTTTTTGTTTAAAATGAGTTTAAACGTATGAAACTTTTATCTTGGACATATTTGAATTTTTATTTTAGCTGTTTCATAAACAGGTCTATTGCTTTCATTTTGTTGTCCGTCTGGTCGGTCCATTCGACGGTCAAGAGTCAACATTTTAAAAAGCTAAATTCAAAATTAATTTTAGACTCGGGGAGTGAGGGAGGAATAATAAAATAATTGTATTCAGAACTTGCAAGTAGTCAGATAGTTTTAATTTCCACAATTAGTGGGTGCTAAAATGGGAATGGGAAAATGCTAAAATTTTAAACTAATATTGTAATTTATGCTAGACTTTTCAATTTACAAATTTCTCAATTTTGGTAGTAGAGTGTGCTTATCAGAAGGTTTGTAATTAAAAGGAGCAATTTACCCTTTTGGCCCTAAAGGCGTGGGGGAAATATTAAATTTTTGCTTTAAGAAATAAATGAAAGAAATCATTTTTCTGTTCGATGTATATAAGTAAATTATCAGTAACGTAATTTTTTAAATCATCCATTTCTTCGCCTATATTCCGTTTGATGACCTAAGAGTCAAAAAATGATCAGCTGTCTTCTCTTTGGAAAAGGTCATTCCATACAAGCCATAAGCGGTTGGTCGGACTTTCTTTTAAATAAAGTAATTGAAGTCTGTAAATGGTAGCTAGGTAGTCACTGGAAGGAGAGCTATGCACCGATCACCTGTGATGATGCATAGAACCGGCCAGGCCTAGCACCTAATGTCCGATCCCGCCTTCTCGTGGTGCAGACCGTTAGTACCTTTCAAAAGAGATACTCTCTTGTGGAAGTGAACGGAAGGGGAGGGCTGCCAGATTAGTGTGGCCTACTGATCTGGACAACTATGGCTAGTTTTCTTTTTTTTTCTACCCGGCTGAAGAGTGGTCAACCACACAGGGTCCTGGTGCTGACCATATAAACCCACTGGACTGGACAGATATATGGCTCTGAGCTTGATTATGGATCCTGATTTTGCTCCACTGGTGGGTTTCTGTGGAGGGAAAATCTTCCGCTGTGTTTTCTGTTTGTTTGTGGGTTGAGAGCCCCAAGTGAATAGATTCACAGGATTTGTTTATCAGCTGGTGGATAATCCTGAGCAGAGGTCATCGCAGGCAACTGAACTCTTTGCTTCTATTGGCTTCGTGAAATTCTACGTTGGAGGAAGTCTTCCAGTGTAGATGGCTTCAGCCTTTAGTGATGGGGGAACGGGTCTTTGCCCCATGTCTGCGATTAGGGGGCTGTTGATATTGTCGCCATTTCCGCTCTCAATAAATATTGTTTCTTTAAACATCCCACTAACCATTTTCTCTCCATATAGTAGTTTAGAATTATATGAGGACTCTGCACAGAGCTTTTTCTCTTGATGTCCTCACACAAGAATTCCACCATTATAATTTAAATATTCTCGGCTTACAAGGGACCAGATGGACAGATAAAGGTCAGATTCTTGTAAATAATCTTAAATTTCTCATTTCAGGGATGACCGATAATAAACATCACCAAGGCGTGGCTCTGCTTCTCAGCAGGCACACTAGTGTTCTTCTAGGATATGAGTGCATTAATGAAAGGTTTCTTGCAGCAAAATTTCAGACAAGCATTGAAGACTTGAAGGTTATCTGCTGTTATGCCCACACTGAGGATGCCAAAGAGGAATTGAAGGATAGGTTTTACGGACAACTTCAGGATATTTTGAATTATGTCAAGAAGGGAGATATTACCCTTGTTCTAGATGACTTCATTGCCAAAGTTGGTACTGGCTCTGACCTTTGGGGAGGGGTGATAGGCCTTTTTGGTATTGGTAGCTGCAATGGCGATAGACAAAGTTCTTACAGGGAAGTAAACTCAATGGTTCCAGAATAACTAACTTTTATTGCAAACACCGCGACATACAGTAGTACACATGTGTTTCACCAGATGGGCTGCATAAGAATATGAATTATTTTATATTAATTAAAAAGAAATGGGCTAGTTCTGTTAGGAATACCAGGGCATACAGGGGAGCTGAAACTGGATCTGACCATTACTTTCTTAATAGTGTATTGCAACTTAAACTTAAAAAGTGTTGTGCTAAGGTTAAAAAATTTACCTTTAATACCGAAGCTCTGAAAGACCCAGTTATAGCCAAAGCTTACCATGATATGCTACTTTGTCATTTTAACAGTCATGGTTTGCTTACTACTGAAGGTGAGGAAGAATAGGGCCATTTTAAACAGGCTTTTTTCGAAACTAACAGTATGCTTTTAGGAAACTAGGAGCAGAGGAGGCAGAATTATATGAGTTATAAGGCACTTGAGCTTATTTTAGAAAGAAAGAACTGCAAGAATGCCCTTAATCAGTAACCTACTAGACCTAATCGAAAACATTATGGAGAGCTTAATAAATGTGTAAACGATCAGTTAACTGCTGATAAGAATCTATGGCTTGATGTCTTGGCTGACAAAGCGGAGGAAGCAGTTAGACAGCACAACAGCAGAGAGCTGTACCAGATAGTTAATGTTTTATGTGGTAGAAAACAGACAGGTGTACAGGGATTAAAGAATAAACAAAATAAGGTTATAGAAGGTGAGGATTCTGTCATGGCTAGGTGGACTGAGCATTTCAGAGATCTTCTAAACAATGTGGTTAGTTCTACTCCCATTGTTTGCAATGATGACAAATGCATTGGTGGCTTTACTGTTGGCCCTATAACACAATCTGAAGTTATTTTGGCTATTTCTAAATTTAACCTTCATAAATCCCCAGGGGTAGATATATTACTACGGAAATGCTTAGAGCTAGGAATGTTTCGGTTACCACTTGGATGACTGAAATTTTGAATAACATTTATGATAAAGACATGGTTCCTAAGGATTTTACCAGAGCTATTATTATCCATATTTTCAAAAAATGTGATCGCTATAGGGGTAACATAGAATTATATAGGTATCAGCCTACTCTCTGTTCCAGGGAAAGATTTTGATAACTATAGGGGTATCAGCCTACTCTCTGTTCCAGGGAAAGTTCTTTGCATGATTGTGCTTAATAGAATTAAGAATCTGGTTGAAAGGCAATTGCGTGATGAGCAATGTAGATTCTAAAAGTGGTAGGGAATGTGTGGATCGGATATTTTTACTTAGGCAGATTCTTGAGAAATGTTTGGAGTTTCAGAAACCTTTGGTTGCTAGCTTTGTTGATTTCAAAACGGCTATCGACTCTTTTGATCGTTATAATTTGTGGTTGTTTGTGAAATCATATGATATACCAGAGAACTTTTTTTCTTGTCCTAAATAAGTTAGTCCTTTTTAGTAAATAAGCTTGTCCTAAATAAATTTCTTGTCCTAAATAATTTCTTGTCCTAATATAAGTTAGTGAACATGATGAAAGGTCTCTATAATAACACTGAGTCGTGTATGATAGTTGGTAAGTCTTGTAGTAATTGGTTTAGCATTACTTCTGATGTTCGACAAGGGTGCATTTTGTCTCTTTTTCTCTTTAGTTTGGTTATTGATTATGTTATGAGAAATTAACTGCAAGGAAAAGATATTAACCTTAAATGGTCTGGAGATATGAAAATTTCTGATTTAGATTATGCTGATGATTTAGCCCTTTTGGTAAATGATGTTGATGAGATGAACTCTTTCATTCGAGCTGTTGATGAGACTGGTAGTAGAGTAGGTTTGGTTATAAAGAGAGAGAAAACTAAAGTGATGAAAATTGGTCAAGCAGGCTGTGATTCAGTTAATCTGAATGGTTGCAGTCTTGAAAAGGTGTCTGAGTTTAATTATCTTGGGAGCTATGTAAGAGATACTGGTGATGTGCGTCACGGGATTAAGAGACGTATAGAGATTGCTGCCGGGACTTTTAAGAATCTATGAAGAGTGTGGATAAATAGGCGTATACACCTAAACACTAAAGTTAGACTGTATAATAGTTTGGTTCTTTCTAGAATTAGTTATGGAGTGAAACATGGACGCTTTGTAAATAAGTTAAGAGGAAATTAGATGCTTACGCAGCATCTTGGGCATTAAGTGGTTCAATTTTGTAACTAATGATGAGTTCAGGAAAAGGAGTCGGCGACTTCATTTAAAAAAGCATATTGTGCAGAGAGAGACTCCGTTGGTTTGTCCATGTTGCTCGTATGGACAATTATATATTGGTGAATAGGGTTATGAACAGTGTGCGTAGAGGCCTCAGAAGGGGGGGGGGGAGACCTGGGATGCGTTGGGCAGACAATGTCAAACAAGACCTTGTTAGATTTGATGTGCAGTGGCCAGATGCAGCAAATGTAGCTCAGGACAGATATGCTTGGAGAACTAAATTGTACGGTCTGGTTGTACCTCCGTAGCCCATGGCTGCTTGAGGATGATGAAGAATTGAAAAGTGGATTAAAGAAATAAAAAGCATAATTCGATCTACTTTTAGTTACAAGTGATTCCAACACATTCTCAAATCTCATTAGGAATTGTGTAAGGATTCTGGGCTAGGTTTATTTATTAATGCTATTGAATAATGACCTTCACATGTTGGCCGCAGATTGCATTTTCTTTTTCTTCCAGAAGTTAGAACAGAATAAATAAACTAATTGCTTAGCATAATGAAGTTGAAGGATTTAACTTCCGTAATACTTGAATGTTGTAAATTGAATTTACGTTTCGCATATAATCGAAAAACCAAGGAGTAAGTTGATGAATTTGTGCAGTATATTTTAGGTTCGAACTATACTTTAAAACAAGAATATTAAAACATTTTACTTTCGTAAATCGAATGCTAAGAGGAATGTATTTCCTGAGACGCTTTGAGACAATCGTCATTGAACGGAAGTGAAATAACGATTGCAGATGACTGAAAGATGTTTGGTTGATGCAGCGACGCGGAAGCTTTGTTCCTGTTTGTTTCTGCTGCAGTGGTGGGAATTGGGGATATCTAAAAAAAGTTCATTTGTATGTAAAGAGTGTAAATATTTGTTGTTTGAAATGTGAAGGAGAAATATTTAGGACAAGAAAAAAAGTTAAAAGCTCTGCATGTTCTAGTTGATTTTATTATTCCTGTGTGAATTTAAAGGAAACTACTTTTACTAGAAATGTCGATGGGTCGTTGAATCAAAAATGTAAAAAATGAAATAGGGAAAGGAAAAACTTTTCCAGAGATGAACGTAAATACGGATAATGGCGATGAGATTGATAAGGACTAAAATCTGCGATGGGAAGGAAATATAATCAATGAGCAGTTTAATTTGATAAGAAGAGAAATTTTGGGACTTAACTTCCTTGAAAGAAATAATCTTTCATAATAATATATAAGCATGAAAAGAAATTAAGAGTGGAATATTGGGTAAAAATGAAGTATTTAAAAAGGAAATTAAGCACGTTTAAAAGAATTTAGAAGAAGTGTTGTTTTGCTTTGGCAAAGTGGAGAGCATTTAGAGACGAAGAATATGGCGAATCAAGTGGAAGATATACTGGGGCAAAATAAAATATAAAGGAGAGTTATTTTAAATTGGAAAATGAAATACAAAACTTGAAACCGAAAAATAAATGTCACGCAATACTATTCGAGAAATGGAAACACTGAAATCATGGGAGTACCAGAGTTGAGGAACGAAAAAATTAAAATTTCCAACAGGTACAGTCGCTCAAAAAAGTATCCGAACGCTATGGTTGATTAAAAAAATTCAGAAAAAATATCTGGCAACGATTTTTTCAGAATTTAATGATCTGGCATCCTTCGTGTGCAGTACACGAAGGATGCCAGATCACTAATTTCTGAAAAAATCGTTGCCAGATATTTTATTTGAATGTTGTAGTCAACCATGGCGTTCGGATACTTTTTTGAGCGACTGTAAGTGGAACGATGCAGGTTTCGTGGGATAAAGTTCACATTAAAGCAATGCATCAAATACCTGTTCGGAATAGCAATAGAATAAACTGATCGTAGTCCAGTTTGGATCACGGTCAACAAAATAGCATGGATAAAGTAATTTAAAGAGAGAACTTATAACAAATGAGTTTGATGATCGCTATAGCAGTAATAGAATCTTTATTAGTTTACAGTTAGCGTTTCAGGTTTATATATGCCACCGAAGCCTTCAACGGGAAAGAGGGAGAGGCTATAACCTCAAACTCCCGCCCCTTGTGTACGCTATTGTGGCGCCCTAAGTTGTTATTAAAAATCCATCGTTTTATAAAGCCATCACGCCTTTTCATTAGTTCTACTCCATAACAAAGTGGCGGCTGAGTTCCGAAAATAAATGTCAGCGTTTCCTCTTATTACAACTAATTCCACGTCTAAAATATGCCTACACGCCTAAACTGCAGGTTCACCATACTCAGTGAGAAAGGTTTATTAGCTTGGGAGAAAGTAAAGTGCATATTAATTTCTTTTAATAAACAGATTAAATTATCCTGTTAACAGGATACATGGAAGATTTATTATAGATAAATTACTGATTGGATTATGATTTGAATTTATAAATACAAAATGGGAAAAAAGACAAAAATTCAAAATATACTTTTTTAACGGATGTATGTTGGGGGAGTTGAAAATTATACTTGATGTTTGAGAAATGAAAAATGGAACTTAATTTTGGAAAAATAAAATCGAACTTGATATTTGGAGAATTAAATACGAACTTGATAAATGGAAAGTTGAAATCGATATTGATATTTTGAAAGCAAAATCGAACGTGATATCATTGGCGAAGCTTAAAATTAAATTTCATATGTTCTGAGGTTTAAAATGTAATTTGATATTTTGAAAGGTTCAATGTTAGAACTAGACACATGCACATTAATTTATACCTTTTGTGTTTCACCCACTTTTAATAAACAGTTTCTGCCATTTAGGGAAAGCTTAAATAAAACCATATCAGCAACTGAACGCGTTGAGCATGGTGGGATTGTAAGCGTATATGAAAGCGGGGAGAGTTTGCTTGCCATATCCGCCGCACATAAGGTCTTGCGATGCAAAAGCTGTTGGACGGTTCAATAGCTTCCAAAAGACGCTCAGAGTTGTTGTACAGTATTAGGCACTGTCAGACGCATAACGATACGAGTGAATCGTTAGATTCGTCGACAGGCAGTAGCACACCCAATCTTAACCGTAGCTGTTATTCGACGAACCGTAATCGCTTCTATTGAAGTTCCAATCCCGACCAGACCGTTGTCAAGAGATTGGCAGGCACAGTGATGTTGTTATCTTTTCTATAGGCTGTCTTTGATCGCGATACCATTGGGCTCAACTGGAATTTTTTGAGGTTAGAGCTACCTGGAATGAGGAATGGCAACACGTTGTTTCAAGCGACTAGGGAACGACGAGATCATAGAGCGGATTCAGCTGTTGTTCGCGAACTCCATACGCGTTTGGGTAGCCATCAGTTACGACAAGCTGGTATGTGTAATCGGCAATTTGGCGATAAATCTACGATCAATCGCATTACTATTTTGGTGGGTATCTGTAATGTTATTTTCCATCAAGATAATGCTTTCTCACATACTGCTACCATCTCCAGAACGCCCAAGACTATTCCGCAGCCAGCCATGTCCTCAGACCACTTGTTCTGGCGCATATTTGTATATGATCACACCTAGCCTGTAAGCCTAACCACAACGGACACAAAAAAGCTGCGCTATGATTCTATCTGCACGTGGCATGGTGGGACATCCTTTAGGACACCATAATTTAAAATTTACTGAATTTTTAGGACTGTTCATATATCATTATAAAATTAATAAAGTGTTTTAATCTTTTAATAAAATGTTTTAATATTTTATATATTTAGCAAATGAAATTCTCCTTAACATTATTTTATATTTAAGTAGTTAGCAACAGAAATTTTACAACTATGTGTTAATACGATTCCACATAATATTGATGCAAATAAACATAAAAAGTGTTAGGCATCACCCTCGCAAGTTTTTCTTCGTTAATTGCTATTGAAGACTGAAAACTAGTATAATCAATTTTTCTAACACAAACTTAGGATTCATAAATGCTATAATGAATGGTGTTAAAGTTAATTCAATGGAATATTTTGCAATGAAAATTTAAGGCAAATAAACCAAAGGAATAACAAAAATAATTGAGAGTAAATTAATGATTCGAATCAAGTACTAATTAAAGCGCCATTAGATTAGGGTACCAAAGATATTTAACTGAACATCAAAAGCCTCATAAGAATAATTAGACAAACCTTGTCTGGTTCATCAGCTTTATTCGCACGTTATCAGAAAGGACAGTCAAAGTAGAGTGTTTATAAATAAATTCCTGAGAGGATAACAAACGTTCTATTCGCATCTGCATCCTTATCATATAGGGGCGGGGGTGGTTCAGTCGATAGCGCATCAGGCTCGTAATCTGTAGTTCCCAAGTTCGAGTCCCAACTGGGTTCACCGTTGAGTTTTATCTCCGCAAAACTTCCTGCCCTGACCACGGTCAGTAGGGGACACCGATGGGCTTGGAAAGGCCGCCTTCCGTCGGATGGGACGTTAAACTGTGGATTCGTGTGCAGGAGAGCCATACCCCGTGCACGTTAAAGAACACGCTGGATGGCTTTGACGAGAGGTTACCATCTGTCTCCCAACAGCTATCCAGTGGGTTCCTCCCCCAACATTCTCTGAGCTTTTGGGGTAATTGTGACCTGGCCATTTAGCTCATGGTGTGCAAAATAGTGCCTCTCAGAGGTGAAACAACCCAATCCAAACGGTACCACATGTCGGTTACTTCGCAACCGTCAACATTTTGCAAACGCTTCAGGTCCGATGTATGTCTGCGAGTAAAATAAATCAATCTTATATTTTAATTATTAATAACTGACTAAGATAATATATTGTGATGAAAAATAAGGTTGTGGTATATCGTAGATCGTGTATGGATATGCGCTGTTTCAAGTGAAACATTACCCATTAACATCTCCATCTGAGAATAAGAATAGTTGGCATAAGTAAACCACTCGTGGGTGGGCTCCTAGAGACTAACATAAAACACATGCTAAAAATAGCATATATAATGCACAAGAGACCTAAAACGTGTAGGTTCTCTCAGGGAAAAACCATCATTTAGGCCTCTTGTACTTATTAAAAACATTATGATTATAATTAATCAAAGAAGAAATAATCTCATTAGGATTGAGTAGATATGTGTTCGATGCCCAAGTCTTTATGAAGTTGTCTTTAGTACAAACCAAGGGGCATCGACTGCAGATCTCATAAATAATGCTGTATTTCAGAAAAATTAATATAATCAAATAAAAGTTAAAATATGTACCTGAATGTAACTTTGTAAAGTTTGGCTGTTTTAAACGCAGTTAACTGAGTTTATGGGAAGACGACACTCCTTTTTATTACCCAATAATTCTCTTCTACATTTCATGTGATTTTTGTGATCTCCACGACTGAAACTTTCATATATTTAAATCCAATGTTCTACGCAATACTAGAATAATATTTTAAAATTATGTTCTTTATCATGAAAAAGATCGCTTCCTTGAAAACAAACTGAAACTTTCTCTTTTTAAAATATATTATATTTTTCTTTTTTTTTTCTTTTTTAAGCAATTATTGGATTTTCAATTCAGGACTTTCTTCCAATAATCTCAAGAAGTTTTTTCCTGACATGCCAGCCATACTTAATGCAATAACGGTAGCTCATATACTTGCACGTGGTTTTATTAGCTATTTTTTTTTCACTATTTTATCCGCTATCCTAGAAGAGCTTTTAAATGCGGATATCCGCATTTAAATCAATATATCCGCGGATAAAAGACTAATGTTAAAGCACATAGCGGATAAAAGATTAATATTAAGCGGATAACGGATAAAACCCGGGATGAAAAAATTGCAGTTAGTGTGGATAGCGGATGAAATTTGCGGGAATATGGGAAAATATTGCTGTCCTATTGGTGACTGACATGAATGAAAAAAAACTACTCGAGGAAATGAAAAAAAAAGGCTGATTTGAAAATTAAATGATGATATTCACTTTGAAAAGAAAAAATGCATTTGTATATAGTCATAAAATGAAAAGTACTTAGTATTTATTTTATATGAGAGAAGAAATCTTTTTGCTGGTAAAACATTATGAAATAAAAAAAAAAATTACTGGAGTATTACGTAGAAAACTGGAATCACATAGGCGAAATTTTCAGTAGTGGAAATCACGAAGTTTGCATAGTGGTGTACACTGAGATGCCAGTTTATTAGGTACACCTACTTTGGAGCGTGTTGCGCCTCCTTTGACTTTCAGAACAGCCCGAATTCGTCGGAACATGAAACTTACAAGATGCTAGATGCATTGTGCAGGGACTTTGTACCATGCGGAAATGATTGTGTCGCACAGTTGCTGCAAAATGGACGGCTGCATAGTCTCGCTGCGAACAGTCCTTACGACCTCATCTCTAGATGCTCGATAGTTCTTAAATCTGGGGACAGTGCAGGGCAGTGAAGCAAGGAAAACTCGTCGGCATGTTCCTGGAATCATTCGGTGGCGATACTGCCTTGAGCATATTTGGTGAGCCACGATGTTCAAATATGCGATGGCGTTCAGATGTTCTTTGATGCATATTAGGGGGCATAATGTGTGCCAGAAAACATTCCCCACACCATCACACCGCCACCACCGGATTATATTGTTGACACTACACAAAATACCTTCATGGCCTCAGGTTGCTTGCGTCAAATTCTGATCCATCAGCATGATGCAAAAGGAGTCTTGATTCGTCCGAATAGGATACCTTTTCCTAGTCCTCAACCGTACAGTGTGGATGCTCCAGCATTCCCTGCAGACGTGCTTTCATGTTGTTCGCTAACAACATCGCCATTTGACATGGTTGGCAGGCTGTTGAAGCCCATTCACGACAAGGTCCGATACGTGGTGCATTCGGAGATGATCTTCTGTACACCAGTGTTTAATTCTGCTCTGATTTGCCTGTTTGTGGCCCATCTGTTTGCTTGTTCGTACCATTCTCGGTAAACTCTTGTTGAGACCTAAACAACAACATGGCGGGTTTTACTTAGCCCATACAGATACGTCGTGTCCACATTTTGAAACAAATATGAGCACGACAGTAACTGTATTCGCTGAGAGTAATTGTTCAACTTTGCTCTAAGTCTCATTTCATTTCCAATTATCACTAGTCCAATGCGGGCCATATTTGGTCTGCACATGAAACAAACATAACTTGAAATTACTTATAGATTATTAATGGGAAATGAGAAAATCGAACTGTCAAATATTTTTAACCGCCGAAAGTTATATTTTTATTTTATTGGCAAAGGTGCCACGATGCTTGAACAAAAGGTTATCACTGTGCAAGTCATTGGGACGAGAAGTCCATTTGTTTCCTTATCATTGTTCTCCTTTTGAGGTGGCAGTCCACTGCCATTTCCCGTCTCGAGACAGCATTCGCCGTTTCCATCGCTGCTGTCAGAGTCGATAAAATCTCACTTCTCTGCATTGCTCGAGCCTCAGCGAAATTAATTACTTTCGTCACGCATAAAATATTTATGGCAAATCCAGGCGAGAGAATGCTGCGCGTGCATCGAGAGATAGCAAATGTAATTAAGCTTTCCTTTTTTTCCCTTTGTTTCAAGGAGATAGTTTTTTTATTGCCTTGGTGCTAATTTGTAATATCTTTGCAAACATATGAAATACAGAACAGAAAGGGTTAACTGTGACAATCTTAATTGGTGTGGAATTTTCTTTTCAAAAATGGATGAAACAGCAAACAGTAAAAGTTAGTAGCAGCGGGCGGAGAGAGAGAGCAAGAATTTGACAGATTATATAAAGAACTGGCGCCATAAATTTCAACCTGAAGCATTAAATCCTTTCCCTTCTTAAAGTTCTCTTATGGTTGCTTACTAAAATTCGTGTAGATGAAAAAATCAAACGTCAGTTAAAAATTAACTACTTATTTATTTGATTTGTCTTTACAAATCAAAATGATCATTAAGGCATTCATTGATGTGTTGTAAAACTTAAAAGTTAAAGCTTGTTAAGTTTGGGATCAGATTTCAAAATATTTGCATTCGAGTCCAAATCGGATGAAATTGAATCCGTGTGAAACTTTATTTGTAACATTTTTATCAGTTTCCTCATTTTGTTCATCAATCAGAGTAAAGTTTTATTTCAAAGTTCGTTTTTGATTATGCTCAAATGTGGACATTTATTGCCTATTGTATATACACTGGTGTTCAAAACCTATCGAAGTTCGTTTCTAGATCTTCGCGTTAAATGTTCCTAAAATGCTCAAAAACATTTCATAGGGTAATTTTAATACGCTCGTTTAAATCTGCTGAAATATTTGAGCTAAAATATCTGTAACATGCTAAATAACACCCATTCGAACATTTGGCTTCAAAACAGTAACTTTGATATGTGTTAGTCTTCATAACTTATCTGATATGATATGTATGTAACAAGTGAAAGCAACAGAACAATGAGACACCATGTGGATGATTGTTAAAAAGAAAGTACAATAGGAAGGATGGAGATGGGCTAATCACATGTGGAGGTTGACAGGTTCTTCAGTGTGTCCGAAAGTGTCATTTTAATACTCTGAAAACAAGTCCAAAAGAGGGGAACATGCCATCAAAGGAAAGAAAGCTGGAGGTCGTTCTAGAACAACAAACATCAAGAGATGTTCAATATTTAGTTCTAACAGAGAAGCGCAATCAAAGAATCAAAGCAAATCAACTCTCTTTGTCCGCAGCAAGAGGCAGTAAGTACCGTGTCGCGATATATTTACAGTCTCACGAAGACTTAAACGGGATGCCCTTTATGCCAGGAAATCTGCAATCTGTATTTCCGTAACAGACACCACTAACGGGCGATCACAGAGTATTTGGTAATGTCCGACTCTGGGCGTCGAAATACTGCTGGATACATGTACTCAGTTTGAAATGCCAGTTTGAAGGCCATCACTGGACATTGAATGAGTTAGCCAACACACATGCCGCCGCCCCAACCCATGAGGATGACCCAGCTAGGGGAACATGGTAAAATTAGGCCAGCAATCGTACTTACCACATTAATCAAATTCGGTGGTAATTGCTGTATAAAACGGGAGAGACACAAATGAACAACACACGAGTTCACATGCATACACATGAGTTTACAAGGAATAAATAAATACATGAATTCGCAATTTTCATGTAATGTTATACTAAATACCATTCCACATAAAACTTCTATATATTTAGCTACTTATCTTTAGAAATGACTTTTGAAGGAGAGTGACAAACAACACATTTATTCACATTCATTAATCGGACCATTTTCTTTTGAGAAAATCTTTGTATTCGAAACCTTATAGTTCACAATATATAGTTTCTTTCGAGATTTCCCACTCAGTGATAAAAAACAAAATAATGCACGACATGCTTTATTTTCACAATTTGGATGTGTGCCAGCAATTCATACAGATGTTTCTTCTGGGAAGGGAAGAGGAATTCTGATGCAGAGCAGGGAATTCTTGTTTTTCGGTATTATTTTACTACGCTGCAAATCATTGGGGATTCCATCATTTCTGTTTACTCATTCTGGATGAGACTCTGCGGAAATTTTTGCGTATAGTGGTGCATCTGCCTTTGATAAATCGAAGGCAAAAATAAGCTACTTGACTTGTTTTTTTTATCCTTGATAAACACCAATAATTTTCTGAATAATTGAGTAGACGAAAGAAGCTCGCCGTTTCACTAATTGCGAATTAGCGATGCAAGCACAGATAAATAAATTACAGACTCACCAAAAAAGGGGACTTGTTATCCATGGATTGTAAATAAAGAGATTCTAACCGTATGGGAATTCTCCAACTGCATTTCTCGTTTTTTCATTAGCAAACTGCCATTGGCATTAGAAATTTATTTGCCTTGTAATAAAAGCAGCTCATGACATAGTAAGACTAATGGGAATATACAGAGATTAATACAAATATATATTATTTGTATTTCACTGAAAATATCATGGAACAATGTGTACCAGCAGATTATGCATATATTGCTTCCGAAGCGCCATTGGTATGTTGAAAATATGCAAAGGGACAATATTTTCCAATCATTTGAATCTGGATTATGATTATTTCTGATCCCAAGGATGTTTAAAACATCAACTAGAAGTAAATCATCAGTTCGATTTCATGTCAGTTTGAAGGGAAAAACCTGTTGTACTTGAATTTAAAAACAAATTTTAAAATAATGTTAAAAGAATGCTGACCGGGCATGAACAATTATAGCTGCCTTTACTATTTTTCAGGTGCTGATTTCAGATCTGGCCTTAAATAATAGCTAGCACGTCAGGTTTTTATATTATTGGTCATTTTAACTCCTATTAAGATCTTCCTATACCAACACCTCCAGGCAACTGGGAGGAGACTAAATATTTTGCTTTCAATGGATGGCAACACTGATTGCCAAGTGGGAGAAAACATGTAACAATAACCTAACCTTGGACAGCCATTTTTTTCTTTGTACGAGGAACACGTGCTGTATGATGAAAAGTGAATTTTGGCATTTAAATGGCACAAAAGTAGCGTCGCAGATTTGTTAATGTGCCAGATAAGTTTTGTTATATGTGTGGAAATTATATTTTAAAATCCAAGGGTCGTTCTTTGACAATGATTGTGAAGAATGCCCATAATTGTATTTTGGATGTCATGTTGGATATCAGAACAAAACATGGGCCACACGTGTGTGCTGTATTTCGTGCTTTGTTGGCCTGAGTGAATGGTTGAAAGGTATGATAAAATCGATGCCGTTTGCAGTTCCAATGGTTTGGCGTGAGCCAACTAGTCACTTGCATGATTACTCTTTATGTTTAACTAAGGTGTCTAGCTTTTCAAAAAAGAACAAAAGCAAAATGCAATATCCCAATGTGCCTTCATACATAAGGCCAGTTTCTCATGGAGAAGATCTTCCTGTACCAACACCTCCAACCAACTGGGAAGAGACGAATTTACATTAATCAGAGGAAGACTTTGAGGCACATGCAGATCCTGATTCTACATACACCCTAAAAAGTTAGACGAGCCTCATCTGATTCAGCAAAATGAACTAAATGATTTGTTCCAGATGTAGGACTTTCCGAATAACAAGCTGAAGTTTTAGGTTCACGACTTCAAGAGTGGAATCTTCTGGCCAAGGATACTACAGTTTCTCTGTTCAAAAAGAGAAATTTGACTTTATCTGCTTATTACGAAATGCAAGATATTTCAGGGCTGATGGAAGAAATTGGAGCAACTGACGACTCTAAGGAATGGTGTCTATTTATAAATTAGTTAAAATTCAGCTTAAAAGTTGTCCTTTTGCAATAAGGAAGCCAAAAACCTTCGATTCCAGTGACACACGCTGTCGGAATGAAAGAAATTTATGAAATCATGGAAAAATACGCACTGCTCTAAAATATGACCAGTTTAAATAGACAATATATGGAAACCTAAAAGTCATATCTCTCTTGCTCGTGCTTCAAGGATGCTTCACAAAATTTTGCTGTTTTCTGTATTTGTGGAACAGTAGGACCAGAAAGGAACACTACAAAAGACTGGCCCAAAAGAGATATTTTAATTCCTGGAAAGAGTAATGTGAGGTATAAGCCTCTAGTTGACCCTCTGATGTTCTGCTCCCACAGCTTTCATATCAAACTGCGGCTTATGAATAATTTTGTAAAGGTTATGGACAAAACTAGTAAAGGGTTTTTGCATTTGAAGGAAAAATTTCCAAAACTAAGTGATTCCAAAATCAAAGAAGGGATCTTTGTTAGTCCTCGGATACGGAAGCTATTGAATGATATTGTCTTCAAGAAAAACTGAATATGAAGGAGCGCACTGCATGGAAATCCTTCATGTCTGTGATCCAGGGTTTTCTGGAGAATTGCAAAGAGGAAAACTAACATCAGCTCATTCAAGATCTTCTCAAAAACTATGAAACTCTTGACTGCCTAATGTCTTTAAATATCCATTTCTTGCACTCGCATTTCGACTTCTTTCCCAAGAACTTTGGAGCTGTCAGTGATGAGCAAGGGGAAAGATTTCACCAGGATAACCAAACCATGGAGGAGTGATACCAAGGCAGATGGGACTCAGCAATGATGGGTGACTACTGCTGGTTCTTGCAGAAGGAAGATGACTCAGCACATAAAAGACAAAAATGAACTTCTTGCAAGTATAAAAGATCCTTATCCATGCGTTTGAATATTATTTCCTTTGTTACTTTATATTCAGTGGTCTATAACTATGGTTTTTCTAATTTTTTTCACTGTATTCATGTAATTAATTAATGAGTTTTAAGTTGCAATTTAATAAAATAGTCACTTTTTTTCATTTTGCAGATATGCGTATTCATTGAAATTTTAAATTCATGAATCCGCAATTTAAAAACTACTGTACTTGCTATAGATTGTTAACAGCCATATTTTAATTCAGCACTCCAAAATTAGTTAAAAACATCCTATTTGACCAATGTTATAAAAAAGATTCAATTTGTTTTCTAGTGTAATTACTAGTTCTCACGCTCAGATTTTTCGTGATATTACATTTGTAAATTACACTGCTGTCCATTGAAAGTGCAACACCAGGAAGAACTCATCTGATTGCCCTGAATTATGCAAGATGGTTAGCCCATGGAATAATATGTAAATGATTCAAAGCGCAGCACATACACACATTATGTATGACAGTAACGCCCCCTGGAGATGTTATGAGAGGAGATTACAAAAAGCCGGTGAAAAGAACTGGAATTGTGTTTGCTCCCAGTTCTTGTGTCCTAAAGGATCAAATATGTCCAGTCGAAGAAGAGTGGCATCCATACGACCAGATTTTCCACTTTGATCGAGGGAGAATTGTGGGATTACGGGAAGGCAGATTAGTGTACCGAGACATCGGTGCTCGTGTTGAACGAAATGCTGCCACAGTGCTGAAAATATGACGTCAGTGGGTAGAGGAGGAACGAACTGACCGATTTGAGGGATCTCAACGGCCCTGTGACACAAACGAACGAGAGGACAGACATCTCGTGTGCATGGATTTGAATCATCGTACAGCCACAACAAACACCTTAGCTCAACAGTTATGATGTGTTGCACATCAACCAGTGTCCGCACATACGATTCGACGTGGTCTGTAGCATCGGGGCATCTTTGCTAGGCAGCCATTGCTTCGACTACCATTGACTCTACAACACAGGTGTATGTGACTGCAATGGTGCCAAGAACGTCGCAGATGGATGTGGAAATGGCATCGCATCATCTTTTCAGATTAATACCACTTCAGTATGCAGCACCATGATGGACGAATCCGTATCTGGCAGTATCACGGTGACAGGCTCAGTGAGACATGAATGATGCAGCGTCATACTGGTCTGGCCCCTGGTGTTATGGTATGGGGTGACACTGGACCCCACTCATGCACGCGCCTTATACGCATTGCCAGTACTTTGAACAGCCAGTGTTACGCACTGAGGTGTTGGAGCCTATGGTCGTACCTTATGTTCAGGGGGTCTCTGGTGCCATTTACCAGTAGCACAATGCCTGACCACATGTGAAATGCATCGTCCAACAATTTCTGTATAGCCACCATGTGACACTTTTGCATTGGCCTCAGCGTTCACCGAATCTGTCCCCAATTGAACATGTCTGGTCCATGATCTCACGACGACTATCACACCAGACATCAGCAGCTGCTATAACAGATGGACTTTGGCTACGTATCGAAACTGCATGGAGCGACATTCCCCAAACACACATACGACGACTCATCCTCTCAATGCCGGACAGTGTAGCAGCGGTTATTACCTCTCATGGTGGCTACACAAGACACTGATTTCTTTGCATTCCACAAGTCTAACCGAGTTGTATTTGTAATCATTTGATTCTTGTAACATAAGCTATGCATTCAATAAATATAGCTTTGATATCTCTTGTCTTTCTTGGTGATGCACTTTTAATGGCCAGCAATGTATAATCGATTACAGATCGCAATGGCTAATTCATATACATTATAAAGCTTAGCTATTCTTTGTCACTCGTGTTATTTGGACCATTCCTAAAACAAAAAGTTAAAAGCAAGAGAATAAAAATAAAAAAGTCCCACATAATTTTTAAGCTAAAATTAATGTGTGAAAAATATAGCACGTTATTTAAAACAGTCTAGAAAACTGACAGATTTAGTTCTCTTTGGAAACGATCATTGCATATTTGCCATTAGTTAGGAAATCAAACCTGAATTAGAATAATTTGATTCGAATGCAATAGTTAGTTTAACTGTTATAAACCTGACTTCTATTGTTCCACTGATCATATCCTTGTGTTATTATAGTGGCATTAAAAAAACCTGTTTAATCTCGGAAACTCTGTCTTAGCTATACCATAAAATACCTCTATTTATGTTCAATATAATTTTTTTTTAAAGAATTAGTTAGTTAAAGAATTAGTTAGTCATTAGTTAAGGAATAATATCTGAAACATGCATTCTAGATTAATGCAAATGGCACAGCATAAGACAGCAAAGGGAACAACATTATCATTGTAAGCGAGTTTTCTGCTTATATAACACATCTAATATCTGTGTTGAATTATCTGTGAACGTCACTTTTTGCACACAATAGGCTAAATGGTCAGGTCACATGGACATCGAGGGCTCAGAGAAGTTTGAGGGAGGGGATCCACTGGAATAACTATTGGGAGACAGATGGTAGCCTCCCATCAAGGCCATCCAGAGTGTTCTTTCATGTCATAGGGTGATATGGCTCTCCCGCTCACGGGACATGGCTTTAGGTTCCAACCGACGAACCGCGGCCTTTCCAAGCCCATCGGTGTCCCCTACGGACTGTGGGCTAGGGTGGGGGAGTTTTGCCCAGATACATATCAACATTGACCCAGGCGGGACTCGAACCCGGGAACTGCAGATTGCGATCCCGATGCGGTACCGACTGAGCCTCCCCTGTCCACATCTAATATCTGTTTCAAAGATTAGTTGTAGAAAAAATTTCGTTTGTAATACTTAGAGCGTAATTTTGTTTTTTGTTAAGGGCTAGTGACATGCTATTTACTGTATTAATACAAACGTGAATTGATTCTAAAACATATGCTGTTAAAAGAAGAAGCATTGCGTGCTTCTGTAAGGTAACCTTTGCGAATTCTCATTTAATGCTGTAATTTGGCAAACATAGAGGAGATTTAGTAATTTATACACGATAAGGAAAGATCAACATTCCTAACTGTTTATATGCATCTCCCATTTTTGTTTGCACTCAAAGTCATAGATACTTTGAAAGTTTCGGAAACATGAAAAAAAAATTGCAGTTCATGCGAACGTATTTCTGTAGTTGAGATAATAATGATTCGAGAAGATACTTGATATCAGCCTAAGTGGTCATGTGAAGATTTGATCGTTTACTGCCACTACATATTTATATGTTCTTCTGAAAAATCTTTATTTCATCATTTAATTTTTTGGAAATCGTATATGTCAACTCTAGAATACGTCGTTTGATATTTCTATGGGAAATCTGAATTTAAACTCGTTTAAAAAAACGCTATTTATTTCACTTCGTCCGTCTGGCCTTCTCTAGACGTTGAATTGCTTTTCGGTTGTTATTTTTAGAGGTGAATGAAAGATATTCTTTTTCTGTTCTATAAGAGCTAATGAACCATTTGAATACATATTCCGAATCCCCCAATAGTTTTAATTTCCACAGTCAGCGAGTGGTAAACTGAGAAATCTGTACAACTACTAATTTAAACACTTTGTTCATGCTAGAAATCCGAAATTTGGTAAGTGTGGTAGTACAAGCACACTCAGAGCAATCATTTGTCCCCTTATCCTTTGGGAACGATAAACATAACTTATCCGTTTTAAAAGCTATATGAAAAGTACTTTTGGTTTCGATAGGTACTAGGGAAATATTAATATTCATATTTTTCGAACAATTCACATTTCGAATTTTCGACGTTAGATGATGCAAAAGTCAGAAACATTCTTTCGTTTTGAAACCTAGCAGTCAATATTCGTCAGATGTAATGTCATTTATTAGTTAAATGTTTGGATTCATATCGTGTAAATCTCTTCAGATTGTTTCAAAGTTATAAAACATTTGAGCATTAGCAAAGGACATATCCGTTTTCGCAACTGCTATCAATTGGTCTCCAACTTCAATATTTCTATTCTTATGTTTCTATTTCTTTTCATTCGTTATCTGCAGTTTATAGTTCAAAATTAAATGATCTTTGGTTTTGTATATAGCATCGCCAATTTCTTTTCATTAGTTATATCAGGATAAAGTTTAAGATTTTTGCGTGTGTTTTCCACGAAAAAACTTTGAGTAAGTTAAGAATTAATGCCAAAAGCATCAATATTCTTCAGCATTTATCAACTGAGAAATACTTTCATGGAAAACTATCAAAGCGACAGCCTGAATTATTTAATTAGGAAATGGAGCATAGGTGCTCTTCTATAACTTCTGGGACAATTGAAAGGTTCGTTCTCTCGACTAGGCGCCTTTTAAAGATTACTATAGAATAATATCAGCCTAACTGAAAGCTTTCATCCCATCATGCAGGATGTTCTCGAATACTGGGGCAATATGTTTACTCTCATCGATTATTAACGCTTATATAGAATCTTTACTCATTGCTTAATATTTTTTAAAAGTCATCATGTCACCGTGAGTAAAATCAAAAGCACCTACCCATGCGCCACTTGAAACGATTTCTTCTATATCGAGGACAAAGGGATAGCTGCAATAATTGGTAAAAAGAATGAAAGTTACCTATCATAAAAGAAAAAAAAAATATTGGGGATGTTGAAGTCGGCGATGAAATGAGAATTCTCTCCCTACAAGGTGTGAGAAGATAGATGTTACATTTCTATTAATCCGACAGTCTTTTTACTATGCGAATCATGGGAAGGAGTCTCCAAGTCATTTACGACTGTTATGGGTACCTTCAGTTTCCCATACTGATTTAGTCTGTCTCAGCTTTCCTCGCCTATCGACTCACATGAACATCTTTCTGCCTTTGTTACCAACAAATATTATTATAAAATACAAAAACAATGCAAGTTTCCGACAAATAAGGTAGGGTTTAAGTAAGCATTGCGATCACACTGAATGTTATACCTGTACAATCCCCCACTCAAACAGTTTCAAAGGCGACCACCAGACAAGACGGTGCACCACCACATTTCTCAAGAGATGCTACGGAAGGTCTTAGTGCAACATTTCCTGACAGATGGATTGGCAGGGGTTAGTGCAAATCTATGGACACCAAGAAGCACTGATTTCACAATCCTCGATTTTTTTGTGGTTCTTTCTGAAGAATTAGGTTTACATGGATAAAATTCGAGACCAGAATCATTTGAAAGCTAGAATAAGAGAAGCAACTGAGCAATTAAGAGATATGCTGCAGGATATATGGCAAAGAAGTGGAATATTGATTGGACACGTGTAGGATTACAAACGGGACACATTGCATTAAAACTATTTGAGACTTTTAGTTAAAATATTACTTTCTTGAATGTATATATATATTTTACTACATATTGGTTCTCGAGTCTCACTAATATTTCGGATTTTAATATGAATATATATTAATTTTCCCAGCGCCATATTTAAGGAATTTATTTCCTCGTCAGATTATTTTGTAATGAAGAGATTTCAAGTGAAGAAGTCCAAAGACCGGATAAAGAGTTTCTCTTTTCTCGGCATTAATTGTTCAGATGCCTCAGACCGTGGTCGCGAGTGACAGCGACATCCACCTTCTTACAGCCAAACAAGTTAATATGGAAGATTTAGAAACTATGGTTTTGAATTAATGAACCGCACTGCAAGCTGATATAAAATTAATGCCACAACATTAAAGTCATCCAGACCGCCATACATCGCCATAATGGTCTTTCCTTCCAACAGCGTCAGACTTGTTTCTGGAGCGCAAACATTCTCGCGGCACTTTGATGGTGTGCTTCACGTGACTAGCATTAAAATTGCGAACCTGAGATGCAGGGGGTGGTTTGACCTCAACACTTGGTTCTCAGTTAGCCTTTTGTCCATTCCATTTCTCAAGACTCAGAAAATGGGTGTGTGGTTAGATTAATTCTGCCACTTTTAAATGCATTAGTCTGAAAGAGAATGAGTCGCATTTCGCAGAGTTTTAATTACATTTTGGCATAGGCGGGGAACTGAGCAAATAGAGACGACTCAACTTATCTTGAGGACGGAGGTGACTATGTGTGTGTTTGTGGGGGGAGGGAGGCAGATGAAGGCAGACTGAGACGGAACGGACAATTACCAGATTAGACTGCTTCTAATTGTTCCATTGCAGTTGAAAGACGGAAAGCAGAAAGAGAGAAAGAGTGGAACTCTGAGGTGGAGGAGGAGGAACAGAGGAAAGAACGAATGGTGTCGACGTGGCAGATTTTGCAGCAACTCAGGTGCTGGTGTCGAGAATAACTTCTCTTCAGTGTGACGTGCATTAATGAGAACAGGAACAAAATTAATGACGATGGAAATAAATTGATCCAGCAACAGATCCCTTAGGTAGGGAAAAATCGAGTTACTCAGTCGATATCAGTAGAGAATTGCAAGTGTATTTCGCTTCCATATTATTAGGTGAGAAACTTTAAGGTAATGGGAATATAATCTGAATTGGCTGACACTGCATAGACAAGAAATATTTCAACAATAATCTTAGTGTCTATAAAAAGTAGTTTAGTAAGTTTTCTTGCAGTAATGTTTGATGATGAAAAAATTATCTCAATCGTTGGGCTATCTGTGATAACTGATTGAAACATTGTCTATGAATTTGGAATATGTAACCTTTTTAAGTGTGTAGGAGCTACACCAAACATCTTATATGTTCTCTATATATATATTCTTTATATTCTACAGTGGTGGAAGCCTGCATAATCAATATGTCTTTTATGCAAATCATAAGAAGCGGTAAAGTTTCCTCTTTTAATTCCATGTAATAAATCTACATCTATGATACATTGAGCTAGATGATTGGACAAACTTGCTTCTCAGGACGCAGCCGTCCCCCATCTCGTCGCAGTTGCACGCTCCTGAAGTGAAAGTTACCTTGGGTCGAGTGGAAATAATTCTTTATCATTGTAAATTTCGGAAAATGAATAAAATACTCCGATAAAGAAACCAACTTCCTAGAAGCAAGAACTTCAGGATATTTTATACACCGATAAGTGTTTTTACCTTTCTCCTTTGGAATACCTCTCCAAAAGAGATTCCGCTTAGAAGAGTCAAGAGCTAGAAGAAACATCTGTAAAAGGAATTACATTTGCGATATTTTGTACTTAAAATAGAGGAACATAACCTACTTTTAATTTTAGAAAAATATTTGCCCATAAACTGAGAGTACTTCTCTTATGTAAATATGCTATGCTAAAGAGTTGGATAAGGTGTACTGATTAAAATTACTCTGCGGTAGCTTGAGAAGTTTGTAAGCTTAGAAAGCTGAGTCCCAAAAACGAAAAAAAAAGTATTAAGAATGGGAGAAAATATACAAGTATTTAAAAGTAAAAGTAAATGTAATAAAACGTATAATATTTACATTTATCTTGGTTTAGAGATTTATTTTTATCTTCTATTTACTTTTTGAAACATTTTATTTGCTGACATTTCAAAGTACGAATAAAATATGGAAACATTATGGATTTGGTAGACTTCATTTACTCTTTTTTGCAACCTTTTTGCATAAAATTTCTTTCATACTACGCTGCGCCAAATGCTCTGTGAGTTATAAAAAATCACGCACTTTGAAAACAAAATTATGTCTCTCGACAAATTTCAAATCTTTGCGTAGACATTATGCCAACTGCACGTAGCCCAAAAATGGTTTTAGTTTATTATTTTTGGCAATCTTAATGATATTTATGTCACATCTGCCAACTCTAAGGATTCATTTGAATGCAAGTAGCGGAATGAGTTAGTTCATCGCCGTTTCTTAGCTTTTCATAGTTCAGTCAGTTGATTTTTGACAGCTTTATGATTTCACCGATAAAAGTTTTCAAATTTTTGAATGCTTCGTCTGCTTCGCGCTTTCGTGACTAAATCTTGGCAGCTTTAGATATGCGCGAAAACAAAGTGAATTTGTCGAGATTTGTGTTTTGATTTTATTAAGTTGGCATTTTACAGTTGTTTTATTGATGCATCAAGAGTCAACAGTTTATTGAATGAATATATGAATTATCTCACAAATGAATATATTAAGGAAATTCCAAATGGCGACTAATAATCTTAAACCACATTTTTACAACAGGAATATTCAACACTGAAATATATATCAAATATTTCTTTCAACCCGAATGTTTTTTTTTTCAAATTTTCGTAATTCAAAAACCAGTTTAGTTATCTGCTCTAGGCTGTGAAATTGATCCTCGAGATAAGAAGAAATGCGGGAGATATATATTGGACTTGGAGCTCAGACCTTGAAGAGTGAAGACGTATTTTTGCTTCCCTCCTGGAATATTTTAGTAAACTTGATTAGCTAGTATTTTCTTAAATTTCTCACTAGCCTTAGGCGAGAACGGGTGAAAACCCCGGTGTAGCCTTTGGCGGGAAGGTTAGTTAGGTCTAGTTAATTTTATACCTTAAACTGATAGGTTTTTGGTTAGGGTTTTTCAGAATAAATTTCACAATTCAGTTCTAATAAAGCTTAGACACCTTTGAATATTCTGCACATCCTTCAGTTAGTATAAGTACAAGCCAATAGCCGACCTAGAGTTGGCCGTTATTGGTTAGATCTGGTATTTTACAGAAATAAATTTTTTTCGAAATCCGGATTGGACGGGGTTTTTTTTCCGTTACTAACTGCGCACTTCGATTTTTCAAATTTTGAAATTTTGAAATCTTGAATAATTCACTTAATATTTATATGATTCTAGTCTGTTTACTTGCTTAGTATCTTATTATCATCGTTCTTCACTTTTATTATCTGTTTTTTGTATTTAAAACTTCACCTTGATTGATACAATATGTTCAGTTTTGACATTATTGATTTCTCTGTCGCGACCCACACAGAGAGCTGTTCCGATAATTTTCTTCCGGACCGCACAGAGATCTCTGATTTTCAAGTCAATGTTGAAACCAGCTATAACGCGCAAATTTACGCGTTCTTATCCGACAAAAACAAATTTCTTTTTGAAGTAAATTCTCACCTGATTGATTTACCTTCTATGTAGGACATTCCTGGCTTGTTGCCAGAAGTTCGCATCAGCTTTAATGATTCAATTCTTCAGAAGTTTTATTTCGAGAAGGACATAAACGAGCATGTCTGCTCGGAATAATGTTCTAATCACACCATTGATTTGGAGGTTGTCCGAGACAGATCTTCAGATCATGTGCACGGAATGAATACTTATTCAAAATCCATTGCCCCCGAAGTTGCTAAAAAGCCCAAGGGAAAGAGCATTATCATAAACAAGACGAAGAAAGGGCACAAGTGTTCCATTTTTCCTACTGTCGAATCTGCATAGGCCTCCAAAACGCGTTTTTCCGTTTTGGAGGAGGAATTCCTTGAACTACAGGTCTCGGAAATGGAAACTGGAGGTGCTCCTTCAAAAGCCAATGCTGGGAAAATTCCACCTATCATTTCGAGGTCACCCAAAAATTGGATTGGTATACACAGGAACCTTATTAAGATTGCTATGGAGTCATTCACAGCTAAGATTTCTGGAGACACAGTCCGTCTTCAGACGAAGTGCTCAGATGACTACAGGTCCTTTATTAAGTATTTTGAGACATCCAAATTACAGTTTCATACCTATAAGCTAAAGGATGGAAAGAATGTACGGGTTGTTCTCAAACTCCTCTCGTGTGACATCAATTCCGAAGACGTTCGCACTGCTCTTGTGGACCAAGGATTTACCATAATTAAAATATCCCAAATGAAGAGAGAGAGAAAGACAGAACTCTTATTCTTGTCTTTTTGGCTGAATTGCCAAAAGATGCTGCTAACAAGAAGATTTATGACATCACTGATTTCTTTCATCTAAAGATCCACGTCGAAAGCTACAGGACCAAAAACAGCCCTACTCAATGCCACCAGTGCCAACGATATGGGCACGCTCAGAGTGGCAGTTACAATTTACCTCGCTGCGTGAAATGCGCAGGTAATCATTTAACTAGTTTGGGACTGTCTTGTAAAGAAACTAGGGGACTAGGGGGACTGTCTTATAAAGAAAGAGGACAGTCCCCCTAATTGTGCTAACTGCGGGCTTGGACACATCACTAACTATAAAGGGTGTGTCCATTTCCCAAAGAAGGAAGTGGTGACAAATAATAATGTCAAACCAACTAATGTCCCTCAGAAGAAAGTTGCCAGCTCTACGGTAACTCCAAATCTATCCTATGCAGCTGCTGCATCCAAAAAAGTAAACGCAGAAAAGCCAACATCTACAACTAAGCCTACTTCTAAAGGCAACTAAGCCTACTTCTAAGGCGACCAAACCTTCCGATGAACAAATGCCCATTGGTGATCAGTTCGACTTCAACATTTTGAATAATCTTAAAGACATTTTTCTTTTATTCAAGAGTTTTAATATTCCGAAGATACTATTTACTGTCAAGTCTTTTATAGCCGACTATCAGAAAGCCAATGGCCTGATGGCCAAACTTACAATTCGCATGAAAGCTTTTGATACTATACTCTCAACGTTTGTCTCAGATGGCAGATAAATCTACAAGGGATCATCTTCAGATTTATTTCTGGAATTGCCTCGGAATTCTTAGTGATCTGCCTGAGTTCTGTTCATTTTTGACAGATATCCAGGCAGGCATTGTCTTACTTGGTGAGACGCATCTGGTGCCTCAGATGTCTTTAAAATGCCTAACTATGAGGTCTATCATACAGACTGTTTGCGTAACAGTGGAGGAGGCACAGCTGTTATGACCAAGCGGTCAATTCACATCATCTTTTACCTACTTTAGACCTCATAACTCTTGAAGCCACAACCGTGGCTATTTTAGATACCGACATAGGAACTGTACACCTAGTTGCTGCATATAAGCCACCAAATGCTACGCTTATGAATGATGATCTGAACTCCATTTTGACTCCAATCTTCCTACAATGCTTGTAGGGACCTTAATGCCAAAAAACCTGCTTGGCATTCAAGGGCCTGTAACAAAAATGGGGGTATTTTACTCCAATATACTATTGACAAGGGATTCATTGTCGAGGCTCCCTGTGAACCGACGTTTTACCCCTTCAATACTATGCATAGACCTGACGTCCTTAATCTGGCCATTTTTGTCAACTTCTTGCCAAACTATGATCTTAGTGTCGTCAACCAACTCAACTCTGATCATTTGCCGGTCTGTCTGACTTTACACTTTTTCACACCTCTTGTGACTGGTTCGTTTAGTCGGACTGACTTCTAAGGTTCTTGTAAACAGCAAGATTCTTGGAACCTGCCAACTTTCTAATTTTTGATCCATTAATGATGCCATAAATGACTTTACAACCCTATTGCTAACTCCCAAAACCGAAGCTAGCGTGGATTTTACACCAAAGCGAGATTTTTATGTCCTGCCATCGCATCTCTCTTGCCTCATTAAGGAGAAAAACAAGGTAAGATATGCATGGCAGAGACATGGATTTACATCTGACAAGAGGCTTTACAACTCTTTAAAACTCAAAATCAAATTCAGCCTCAAAGCTTTTAGAAGTGAACAATCGAATAAGAAAGTTGAATCATTGTCTACAACCGATAATTCCATTTGGAAGATGACTAAAGCTTTAAAGAAACAATTTACCAGTTTCCCACCTATACATGGATAAACTGGTTTAAATTTCAGTGATGAAGATAAATCCGAGGCTTTTGCGGACGCCCTCAATTGCAATTCCGTTAGGACTTTGATCTCTCAGACCATCATACCTGTGAATTGATGAGGGAATCCCTTCTCCATTTCGATCAGGTGGATCGGTCCAGGGTGAATTTTACATCACCGCTGAAAATTCAGCTCTGTTCGATATTTAATTATTACTTAATAATTAATATTTAATTAATTACTTCGAAATCTTATATTTCCTGATGTCTGGAAAAATGCTGTCGTCAAGCTTTTACATAAACCAGGCAAGGACTCCGCTATTCCATCCAGCTATCACCCTATCAGCTTGCTGTCTACAATTAGTAAGCTTCTTGAAAAGATTTTGCTGAATCGTATTGACGACTTTCTTGGCTGCCACCTTATTCTGTCTGAGATCCAGTTTGGTTTCAGGCGGAATCGATCTACCGAACACCAGATCCTTAGGGTGGTGGAGAAAGTCGCCGAATCCCTTAACAAAAAGGAGTCCGTTGCAGCTGTCTTCCTGGATGTGGACAAAGTACTTTGACCGCGTCTGGTTGGACTGCCTTTTACACAAGCTTATACAAGCCGAAGTGCAATCTGTACTCATCTGTTTGATCCAATCATATCTCACTAATAGGCCATTTCAAGTCCAAATTAAATCTGCCATGTCTACAAGAAGAGTAATCTCTGCAGGTGTGCCTCAGGGCTCCCTTTAGGGACCTAAACTCTTCTCTTTATAGTTATACGATTTACCTTCCTTTGATCGTATTCATCTTGCACTTTACGCAGATGACCTTGCCTCGCTATCTTCCACCCTCGGTCCTGCTATCGCTGTGAAGAGGCTGCAGCATAGCTTGACCGAGCTGGGCACATGGTGCGAAAAATGGAAGGTAAAGATTAACTCTGACAAGAGTTCTGCCATCTTTTTACTGGAAAGCGTATTATGAATCCCACTTGCCTCCATTTACAAGATATCCCCATTGATTGGAGTGATTCAGTCAAATATCTTGGGGTTGTTATACATAAGAGATTAAAGTGGAACTATCACATAAATAAAACAATCTCCAGAGTCAATTCATTGAGGGGCCAGCTAGGCCCACTCCTTAGGAGAAATTTCATTTTAATGATTGATCATAAGCTTTTACTCTATGATATGATCATTAGACCGGTGATTCTCTATGCTTCACCCATATGGGCGAATACTACACCTACCAATATTCGTAAGATTCAGGGTCTTACAGAATAAGATTTTAAGAACTGCGGTTGATGCCCCCTGGTATGTCACTAATAGACAACTCCATAAAGACCTGGGCTTCGACCATATATATACACATATAAAACGCACCTCAAAAAGATTTTTTGAGGCTGGAAGAAATAATCCCAATGAGATTATTTATTCTCTGATTCTTTACGATCATACTGTTTTGAACAAGTACAAGAGGCCTAAAACAGTATCGTTCTCTGAGGAGACCTACCCGTTTTAGGTTTCTTAGACAATTTTACTGCTATTTTTTGCTTTTCTTATGTTTGCCCTTAGGGGACCATCTAAGGGTGGTTCACTTATATATTTTGTTCTTACTCTTGCCAAATAGGCATATCTTTATGATGGAGATGGTTAGAGGTAAAATTATTACCCTGTATATCGAATATGATTATACGGCTACGATCTACGAAGAAATGCGATGAATATGTAAGAAACCTTTTACCTTTTTAGTATACGTAGTAGAGTATATGTAGTAGAAAAGTATATGCAGAGAGAAAAAATTGATTATGTGTACGCAAAACATAGACAAGAAATACTTAAAAACAATCTTAATGCCTGTCATAGGTTGTTTAGTAACTTTTCTTTTACCAATAGTTGTTGCAAGAGCAAAAACTACTACAGAATATGTAAATATCATAATATAAAAATATAACTACAAAAGTGGTATTTAAATTTCAGTGCTCTGTTTGAATCAGCAGTCTTTTTCAAAACATATTGAAAAAAACACGTGATCAATGTTGCTTTATTGTTTTGTGATATAAGTTGTTTTAATTTCCATTTTAAAAATAATGGCAGCCTCGCAAGTGACCAATCATCCGAAAGGTAAATCATTAGGAAGTGATGAAAACCACGTGTTTTGAATGCGTCATTTAGGAGAAGTCAGTTCTGATGTCCGTATTAACGATATCGGGCAGCCAGCATTAGATTCAATAAATATGTACTCGTAAGCAGGCCCGGATCTAGAAGAATTTAGAAAGAGGGGGGCGGCGGAAATAAACACAATTGATTGAAAACACGTAAAATCGAGAGGGGGGGAGACACTTGATTACCAATGCACTATAACATCCCCCCCACCAGATTTACTGGTTTTTAAAAACTTTCTTGAAAAATTCATAAAATGTAAATAAGTTTAATATTTTTTTCCTCTTTTACCATTACTCGCATTGTGAAAGGGGGTGGGTGTGGATACAACCCGCTTGCCCCCACCCTTTATATCCGGCCTTGCTCATAAGTACAGTTAGCTTTCTTCATACTTCGTGATGAAACAAAAACGCAAGCAAAATTGTATCTCCTGCGAAGCAACAGAAACGGTGGAATCGAAGGTAGCGAGAGATTTAGTTGTGAATCGGTGGCGGACTGGTATGAAGAAAGGAAACGCGGTTTGTTGTTTTTAACTCTAATCTAGCGTGAAATAGTGAACTGACTCTCTGAGGGATGCTCAGTCACGTGATTCCCTCGTGAACTGACCTTCTTGCAGCTAAAGCAAGATAAAGCCAATCATGCTTTGCCCGTTCATGAAGTTTTTGGCTGGTCAAACTGAAAATCGAATTACCGAGCCCCGTATTATTCTGCTTTTACTCAATTATTTGATTTCCGACGTTTCGCTTTTGGTTTCCTCATAATGAAACAAAAAATGATAATTTTACCCCCTTACTGATTTATCTTTCTAGAAATATGTAGAGTTAATTTTTAGTGGATTTCTGAGAGCTGAAATTTGATTCAAGATAACTGTGTTTGTTTCCTTGTTAATGGAGATGAGAATGCTTGATTAGTTAATAATTAAAAAAACAGCATTCTTTCGCTATGTCGTGCAGAAATATCTCCCATTGTAAGTTTCATATAACTCTTCGATAGAGCTATTGTAGATTATAGTTATCTATGAATATTTTAAGCCTTTAAATTATTTCCTTTCCTGTTATTTAGGTGAGGAACTTTGGAATATTAAACTCACCAAGTTTTAAAACAACTAAATTACTGTCATAAAGACGAAGTTACGTTATTCTCACTAATACATCTCGGACGTACAGTGTGATGAATCTATAAAAGGAGATGTCAATGTGTCTGCCCTGGAGCAGTCATAACTCATCGGAAAATCGTGGTAGACGTTTCACAAATTGACAGAATATTTTTGGTTGTCGTCCAAACTGCAGTGATCAGTTTCAAATCGAAATTCTAAAAGAAAGCTTGCTAAAAGCAAAAATATTTAATTGCAATTCCTACGGGAAAGGATAATCGCTGTCAAATCCATTGTCACCATTTTCCGAAATTTAGGCTTGATTTCTACTTTCAAAATTCTAAACACTGCCTTTAATCGTTTTGCCTTATTATATATATACCTGTTGAATCTGTGATAAGGGTTTGGGGGGCTGACAGGGAATAGTACTCACAAAACTAAACTTTAGTGAGCTTAAAATCAAAATATGTAGTAGCATCTTGAAACTGGGGAGCTGGGTACAGTTCAACTAGTGCAGCGTCCCTCTAATTCAATTTTATCATTTGATTTATTGTGATTATACGTGGTGGTTATAAAATACGTTTCGCTATACCGGTGTCTCTAGAGCGGTGACGAACGGGGATAACGCCGCAGAAATTGGTAAGTAGCCTTTTTCTTCACTATATCCCTTCCATGTGTGGTCATTGACCCTCCAGGTGTTACACATTTATCCTTCTCTCTACTTTGTAAGCGCCAGAATAAGACTTAAGCAGCGGCTGGGGGACGGTGGTGACACACCAGTACCACTAGAAGACCACTTAGCTGTGGTGAGGAGAACACCGTCAAGAAACTTGTAGGGTAAAGCTATATACCAATTTTCGAGGCACTGTGTCCATTCATCACCGCTCCAGAGACTCTGGAATAGGGAAACTTATTTTCTAACCACCCTTTATACAGGGTGTTCCAAAACTCTCTGTATAAATTTCAATTAGAGATAGAGAACACCAAGACAAACCTTTTTCGTCTATGAATGTATGTCTCCAGACGCAACCCTTAGGTGCAAGAGGGTGCTGTTTGGCCGCACTGCAATTGGCTAGAGGGGCGAACTGGGAACGAACAACGGACTTGTGTTTACCGTCGGCATTCGTAAATCAGACACATTACGTGTAACATGGAGTGTATCATGATTGCTAAGATGACTAATGTGCATCTGGCGTATGGAGCTGCCAATGGAAATGGAAATGCTGCTCTGAGGTTTTACCGACAGTGATTCCCAAACAGACGTGTGCCAAACCACCAAACATTTGCATGTTTGCAGCGGCAACTGCGAGAAACTGGAACATTCCATGCAAACATGCATGACACTGGTCGGGAGAGAACCATGCGCACTCCTGACATGGAAGAAGAGATCCTACGGCGGATTGAGGACAATACAGACATAAGTACGCGAGCTGTTGAACATAGCCTCGGTGTGAACTATGCCCTTGTGTGGAGAGTGTTGCCCTTCTCAAATGTGGCCTCTTTCACACGTGAGGGTGTGTTTAATGTACACAATTCTCACGTTTGAGCGCACGAAAATTCACATGCCACAGTGGTGCATATTCATCAAAAAATGTTCACCGTCAATGTTTGGGCGGGTTTGGTCCATGACATTTTGATTGGGCCATATCTTCTGTCTCCCGGACTCTACGAGCATATTTTTCAAGTATATCTTGAGATAACGTTGCCGGGACTACTGGAAGATGTTCCCGTGGCTATTCGTAAACGAATGTGGTTTCAACACGACGGGGCGCTAGCAAACATCAGGAATGATGTGCGGGATTATATGAACGCCACTTTTAAGGGTCGATGGATAGGCCGGGGTGGACCCGTCGCCTTACCACGAAGATCGCCAGATTTAACATGTATCAATTTCTTCCTGTGGGCACACATGAAAACCTCGTGTACGAGACTCCCATTGACTCAAATGAAGACCTCGTCGCAAGAATAGCTGTCGCCACTACAATGTTTTGCGAAATTCCGGGAATATTTCAACATGTACGGCAATTAATGCTTCGACGCTGTCATGCATGCAATGCTGTTGCCGATTGCAACTTTGAGCACCTTCTTTAAATAACCATGTTCACACTTGTTTCCATTCATTTATGTACCAACTCCACTGATATTTCAGTCAGCGCCCTCTAACACCGAAGAGTTACGTCAGCGGACATACATTCATAGACGAAAAAGGTTTGTCTTGGTGTTCCCCATCTCCCATGGAAATTTGTACAAAGAATTTTGAAACACCCTGTATATTTCTCTTATATGTGTATTTTCAGAAGTGTTTTAGATGGTAATGTTGATCAATGGTTGTCATTCTTGGCTTAGTTGTGTACTTCTGCAGATACCTCAGTAGTGAGTGCACTAAATGGATTTAGGGCACCTCCAATCACTCGACCCTCGACATTCATTTAGCCAGAAAAGTTAGGGTATGAATCTTTGAGACAGCCGAAGGAGGATGGCTAAAGTAACTAAGTCAGAAAAAGAAAGGCTGAGGAGTTTAGAAGATGTCAGGTTCTTCAGTGTCTCAAAAGGGATCTAGCTCTTTCTCAGAAACCCAAAAGGGAGAACCAGCGTATGTAGGCAAGGATTAGTATATTCTTTCGCCGAGTTCTAAGATTTGTAAACGGGTTTCTGTATGGGAAAGGACAGAATTTCAACTCATTAAGTGAATGCCCGTGAAAGCAAACAGCTTTCAAGCTCTGTTAAACTGATGGAAGACAGTTTCGAAGTGGATCAATTAATCCTTTAATAACCATTTCAATCAGGAAGTGTCAGGCACAGCTAAGGTCCACAAAATCAAGCGCATTCCCATCTTGTATATTATATGTGTGAATGTAAAATATATAAACAAATGTTGTCTCTTCATCATCTCCCATCGAAGCACAGGTATAACAATCAACCCGCAGCACACCTATAGATCAGCGCTATTCAAATAGCGGCCCGCACAACGATTTTTGGGGCCCGCGAACAAAATAAAGTTTTTACTTGAAATTTTAAATAAACATCTGTATTATAATTTTTAGTCAAATTATATCACTTTACTTGATATGCAAGGGGTGGGGGTGGCTCAGTTGGTAGCGCGCCAGGCTCGTAATCTGTAGTTCCCAGGTTCGAGTCCCAGCTGGGTCAGCGTTGAGATTTATCTCCGCAAAATTCCCCGCCCTGCCCACGGTCAGTAGGGGACACTGATGGGCTTGGAAAGGCCGCCGTCCGTCGGATGGGACGTTAAGCCGTGGCCCCGTGTGCGGGAGAGACATACCCTGTGCACGTTAAAGAACACGCTGGATGGCCTTGACGGGAGACTACCATCTGTCCCCCAACAGCTGTTCCAGTGGGTCCCCTCACCCAACCTTCTCTGAGCCTTCGGGGTCCATGTGACCTGGCCATTTAGCCCATGGTGTGCAAAAAAGTGTCGCTCAGAGGTAAAACAACCCAACCTTGATATGCAATCACTTCTAAACCTTTTAAGAGCAGTGCGGCGTCATCAAACAAATGTTTTTATGAAGCTGCAGTAATAAGAAGCATCTAACGACAGCACGAATCGTTCTCACTGCGCATGCATATGGCATGTATTGTCGAATGCTGCACTGTATTGTGCACCAGGAGGCATTTTGTGGCATTTCGCTGAGAATAAACGGAAAAGGTTGTCAAAATTACCAATTTAATTGGTTGCGGAAATTGTTCTCTTACACAGAGAAAATGTAAAGCTTTTTTGGACGAACTGCATGCTGAGTATGGCGATCTACTTTTACAAGTAATATTCGCTGGTTAAGTGCCAGAAAATGCACAAGAGAATTTTTACAATTCGAAAAGAAATTAATCTTTTTCTCACAGAAGTGGGTACCGATGAAGATTTAATAGCAAGATTTGTTGATGAAAATTTTCTATGTTCACTTTCTCTCCTTACATATATTACAGATTATTTAAATGTCTTGAATAAATACTTACAAGGAAAAGATCAAAACGCGTGCTGTCTTTATAATTATGTTACTGGGTTTAGAAACAAGCTACAATTGTTGAAGTCAAATTTGCAGGAAAATAATTTAATTCATTTTGAAACTAAGAGTTCTACGAAGAAATGAAACAACTTAGTAAAAGAGTTAATTTTGAAAAATTTGTTCCTAAATTAGATATCCTAATTGAAGATTTTAATAGAAAATTTTCTCAATAACCTTAAGCAAAGATTAAATTCATTCAGTAATCCATTAAATATTGATATTAGCACCGTAGATCCTAAATATCAAATGGAATTATGTTACCTTCAGACCGACCCAATTATTGCATCTAATAAAAATAAAAATATAAATACCCCCTCAAGCATCTGCTTGCCACAGAGGTCTGACAGGAGCCTGTCAGTTTATGTGCCTTACTAGAATGTCTGAGTGGATGGCAGGACCTCAGCAGAAAAACAACACAGACATCCATGCCTTACCCGAGGCTCGAACCCAGATTCCTTAGATCAGTAGCCAAGCGCGCTAACCACTCGGCCATGGGACGGCCCTTGCATCTAATAGACAAACGGAAATAGAATTGTTCAAACTTTTGCCTAAAGAAAAATATCCAAAAATGAAAGATTTCGGACTCTAAATAATTTCTATGTTCGGAAGTACATATATCTGAGAGTGCGCATTTTCTGATATGAAATCAAGGTACAGAAACTGCTCAATTAAACTCTACACTTGAATATGTACTTCGGCTCGCAACAACAAATATCGATATGGACGTAAAAGAAATTATTGCCCAACAACTATAGCCACAATGCTCCTATTAACTATATTAAATATTTGATATGATTTAGAAATTTTATCTTGGTTTATTATTGCTTATTATTTTCGTATAAATAAATTAACTTTTTGAGGTTTTTGAGGTTTGTTATTTATTACTTATTATTTTTCGTATAAATAATTTTTTGAAGTGGCATGAACTGACTTTTCAATTACCTATCCTATCCTATTCTGTTATTTGGCCCGTAAAATATTGGCAAAAGAAAAAATGGCCCGTGGTCTTAGAGAAGTTGGACAGCACTGCTCTAGATTAATCTACGATCTCAGGTGAAGAATAATCTATTAATCAGAATAATTAAGTGATCAGAATAATCTATTAATCAGAATAATTAAGTGATCAGAATAATCCATTAATCAGAATAATTAATTAATGGGAATAAATAATTAATTAATTAGAATAATCAATCAATCAGAATAACCGAAGTTTCGGCGGGCCACCATCACCATACACGGAGTCTACTGACTAGTAAATCCTGACATTGGTGCGAATATGAATGCATTCTCCAACTCAACTCACGAATTTGTCATAGTTTATCGAAATTAGTTTTGCAGTAAAGATAGTAAAGTGGGTTTTGCAGTTTTTGTTTTTCGTCTTCTCTAACAGGCACCCTCTAACAGTGGAAATTCTAAGTAATGAATAGTTGAAAAAATGTAAATAGTAATATTTTATTAGTACCTAAAAACACGATTTTTTCTTTTAAAATAAGTTGCATGTTCCCTCCGGGGGTTAAGAAAGCAAAGCACTGTTGCCAATGTAAACTTCTTAACCATTAGATTTTATCACCAAAATTAAAAATTTCCAGCGCAAGTAGTTCGTTTGCAATATTCGTTTAAAATTATTCCATTAGAATTATTGAAAGATTTGGAAATTCTGAATCGTAATATTTCATCAATACCTATCTAACTCAAAAATAAATATTTCATTTATTTACAAAAATAAAAATGTTGAATATCTACAGATGGATAGACAGACGGATAGACAGACGAACGGAATGCAGACGAACGGAAAAACAGAGAGAGATAAGAACAGACAGACAGAGACACACAGACAAAATTAGTATACATTATGCAAATTAGTAACAAAGCACTTCATAGTATGGGTGATCTGCAATAAAAGATACTTCAGTGGCAGTATTCATAAGGCAAAAATCTTCACAAGGCAGCCTCCAGCGGCTGATTCTACAAACATCCACAATAGAGTATAACTGATCGGCAGCAGGTAGCTCAGTGTTCACAGCCCCTGACATGTTAGCAGGAAATCGAAGATTCAGATCCCACCGAACTCAAGGCAAGTTTTCTCTATCCCACATTGACCTACAACATAATATGGTTCAAAAGGTTGAGCTAAAAAGGAATTATTTGTTAGTTTCCAAGTTAGATCGTTTTACTTATGCAGCCGAAGCTCTCTACTGACGGAGTTTCTTGGAAAAATATTCATAAATTTACGTTTACGACTGGATTTATTACACCCAAGTGCGCCGCAGTGAGTCAGACTTAAATATGGAAGCTTTAATAGCCACAAGAATAGTAGAAATATATAAAACAATAAAAACTAGGGCAGTGACGGACTGGTAAATGGTAATTACACCGCAATCGTCAGTGGGCCAGCCTCCGGATATTTACCACACATGAGCACCCTTAAAATGTTCTCCCCCGGGAAAGTGTGTGTGTGTGTGCGTGTGTGTGTGTGTGTGTGTGTGTGTGGGGGGGGGGGGGGGGTTGCAAAGCAAACTATACTTTTGGACCAGGGTCTGAGGTGTATAGACTAACGCCCGTCTCCTTCCGTTTCACCTCAGGGGGAGAAATTTTGAAAATAAAAAAATACCCCAGTTTAATGTTGTTTTAACAACTGGACTGGCTTCTCAGAGGGTTGAGAGAATATAAAGGACGAAATTGACCCTCTGCCCTCATGTAATCAAAAATAAATCTTGAACTATAACTTTTCAAGTGTTCAGGGGGAGTCGCTGGAACTCTACATTGTTCTCAATCTCAAATCAGATTCATTCTAAAACATCTTTTTTTCTGACATTTTTGAAATTTGTGATTACTTGAAACGTTAAAAAAATGTTTAACTTATTAAAATATTAGCGCTTCCAAATATATATATTGGATCGGAATATAGTTGTAAAATTCACATTTCAACTCGAAAATATATTGCATGAATTATTTTAAAATGGTTAGAATGATTGGTTATTTTTCGTGAAATGGAGGAAGTTTCCAAGCGCTTCGTCTTGCCCGTTATTGGTGGGGGTGGGGTGGGGGCTCCGTGGTGCCAAAGCATATTTGTATATCATATAAATTATACTCAGATAAACAACTTGAAAATAGCGTGAATACAATCTTTACTGCATGATTCTTGTGTACCGCTATTTTTCACATCACTGCCAATCTTTATTCAGATCCTCAATCGATTATTTATTGTATATATATATATATCTTTTTTAAATTGTTCTATTTTGAAATAAGATCTAATTCCTTGCTTAAGTTGCTGCCATTTCTTGGTATTTTATGAGAAACATTCTTCGTACAATTTTCCAGACAACCATTTTCCTTAAATGTTTTTGCATCTAACAAGTGGCGAATTAAATCTTATGAAGACTATAAACGCAAAAGCTTCGGAAAGTCCTCACCTGTCCGCGAAAGGGGGTGGGGGAACAAAAAAAAATTGCAACTGAAGAATTGGAAAAAATGCACGCAGCAAATAAAATAAATTGAATTTCCGAAATGAATAAATAGAAAATTTAATTTGCATTATGTAAACTTGGTCTGTAAATGATAGCTAGGCATAAACTGGAAGGAGAGCTGTGTACCAGTCCCCCAGTGATTATGTATATAACCGGCTAGGGCTAGCACCAAATATCCGACACCGCCTTCTCGTAGTGAAGACCATTAGTACATTTCATAAGAGATATTCTCTTTTGGAAAGGAACGGAAGCGGAGAGCTGCCAATTCAATGTGACATGTAGATCTTGTCATCTATGGCCACTTTTTTTTTTCAACTCTGCTGAGAAGTGGTGTAACATCACAGGGTCCTGATGCTGACCATTTATATCTACTGGACTGGTTTACGGATTTGAGCTTGATTATGTATCCTGGACTTGCTGCACTTGTGGACCTCTATTGAGGGAGAATCTGCCGCTGTGTTTTCTGTTTGGTTCTGGGTTGCCAGCCTTAAGTGAACAGAGGCATGGGATACCTTATATCAGCAGGTAGATAATCCTGATGAGGGGCCATCGCAGGTACCTGAACCTCACTTAGTTAGTTGGGCATCGTCAATCCTAAACTGAAGTAATGTGTCTCAGACAGGCCATATGGTTCTTGAAAAAGTCCATTTGAAATGGTGGTGCGTGAAGTTCCTACCAGCATCAGTGACTTCAGTCTTTAGCGGAGGAGGAACAGGTCTTTGCCCCATGCCTGCGATCATGGGGCTGTTTGATATTGTTGGCCTTACCAATCTCAATAAACCTAAACCTAATATCTTTAAAAATCCTAATAATCATTTTCTCTCTGCAGGTACGTGGAACGTGAGAACATTACATAGAAATTATTCTCTTGATGTCCTCACGCAGGAATTCCAGCTCTATAACCTAGATATTCTAGGCTTGCAAGAGACCAGATGGACAGGTAAAGGTCAGATACTTAAAAATGACTTTAAATTTCTCTTTACAGGGAGGGAGGATGGAAAGCATCACCAAGGCGTGGGTCTGCTGCTCAGCAGACATGCTAGTGATGCTCTTCTAGGATATGAGTGCATTAATGAAAGGTTTCTTACAGCAAAATTTCAGACAAGCATTAAAGACTTGAATGTTATCTGCTGTTATGCCCCCACTGAGGATTCCGATGAGTATGAGAAGGATAGGTTTTACGGACAACTTCAGGATATTTTGAAATCTGTCAAGAAAGGAGATATTACCCTTGTTCTAGGTGACTTCAATGACAAAGTTGGTATTGAATCTGACCTTTGAGGTTGCTGATAGGCCCTTTTGGTATTGGTAGATGAAATGGCAATGGGCAACGTCTCCTACAGGTAAGTAAACTCAATGGTTTCAGAATAACTAACACTTATTAAAAACACAGCGACATACATAAGCACACATGGGGTTTCATCTGATGGACTGCATAAGAATATGATTGATTATATATTAATTAGCAGCAAATAGCTAGTTCTGTTAGGAATACCAGGGCATACAGGGGATCTGAAATTGGATCTGACATTTACCTTGTTAAAAGTGTCTTGCAAATTAAACTTAAAAAGTGTTGTGCTAAGGATAAAAAATTTACCTTTAATACTGAAGCTCTGAAAGACCCAGTTATAGCTAAAGCTTATTATGATAGGTTATTTAGTCATTATAACAGTCATGGTTTGCTTACTACTGAAGTTGAGGAAGAATGGTTCATTTTAAACAGACGTTTTTGGAAACTAACAGTACTTTTTTTAGGAAAAAAAAGGAGCAGAGGTGGCAGAATTATTTGAGTGATAAGGCACTTGAGCTTATTTCAGAGAGAAAGAACTACAGGAATGTCCTTAATCAATACTCTACTAGTTATAATAGAAAGAATTACACAGAGCTTAATAAGCGTGTAAAGGATCATTTAGCTGCTGATAAGAATCTTTGGCTTGATGGCTTGGCTGACAAAGCTGATGAAGCAGTTAGGCAGCACAACAGCAGAGAGCTGTACAAGATAGTTAATGTTTTGTGTAATAGAAAATGGACACGTATACAGGAATTGAAGGATAAAAAGGTAAGGTTATAAAAGGTGAGGATTCTGTCATGGCTAGGTGGGATGAGCAATGAAAATTGGTCAGACAGGCTGGGATTCAGTTAATCTGAATGGTTACGCCCTTGAGCAGGTGTCACAGTTTAATTATCTTGGGAGCTACGTAACAGATACTGGTGATGTGCGGCATGAGATTAACAGACGAATAAGGATTACTGCCGGAACTTTTAAGAATCTATGGAGATTGTGGAGAAATAGGCGTATACACCTAAAGATTAAAATTAGACTGTATAATAGTTTGGTTCTTTCTAGGGTTAGTTATGGTAGTGAAACTTGGACGCTGTGTAAACAAGTTAACAGGAAACTTGATGCTTTTGATTCTAGATGCTTACGCAGTATCTTGGGTATTAGGTGGTTTAACATTGTAACTAATGATGAGGCAGATGAAATATCTGGCAGATGTAGCCAGATGTAGGCAAAGGAGTCTGCAACCTCCTTTAAGCAGCATTTTGTGCAGAGAGAGACTCCGCTGGTTTGGCCATGTTGCCCGTATGGATAATTATAGATTGGTGAATATGGTTCTGAGCAGTGTGCCTAAAGGCCATAGAAAGAGGGGGAGACCTATGATGCGGTGGGCAGACAATGTCAAACAGGACCTTGTTAGAATTGGTGTGCAGTGGCTGGATGCAGCAGATGTAGCTCAGAACAGATATGCTTGGAGAATTAAACTGCACCGTGTGGTTGGTCCTCCGTAGCCCATGGCTGCGTAAGGATGATGATGATGATGTAGGTTTCCAGCCCTAAGTGAACAGAGGCACGGGATACCTTATATCAGCTGGTGAAAAATCCTGATAAGAGGCCATCACTGGTACCTGAACGTTTGTTTCTATGGACCATCGACAATCCTAAACTGGAGTAATCGCTTTCAAGCAGATGATATAGCTCTTGAAATGCTCCACTTGAAAATTGTATGTCATGTAAATTATACTTAGATAAAGAACTTGAAAACAGCATAAATACAATCTATACGGCATGATTTTTTGCATACCACGCTTCTTTACATCACTACCAAATCTTTCTATACTCACTCCACATGGTTGAAAAGGTGGTGCCTGAAACCCCTACCAGCATGGGTGACTTCTGCCTTTGGCGGTAGGGTAACCTCAACCCTCACTTAGCTAGTTGGACATCGCCATCCCAAACTGGAGTAATATGTCTCAGACAGGACATATGGCTCTTGAAAAGGTCCACTGGAAAAGGTGGTGCCTGAAGTTCTTACCAGCATGGGTAGCTTTAGCCTTTAGCGGTGGAGGAACTGGTTTTTGCCCCAAGCCTTTGACCAGGGGCGATTTGATATTCTTGGCCCTAACTCTCTCAATATACATAGTTTCTTTAAAAATTCTGCTAATCATTTTCTCTCTGCAAGTACCTGGAACGTGAGGACGTTACATAGAGATTATTCTCTTTTCAGACAGGGAGGATAGATCTCCAAGGTGTAGATTTGCTTCTCAGCAGATACATCAGTGATGTTCTTCTAGAATATGAAGGCATTAATGAAAGATTTCTTACAGCATAATTTAGAACAAAAACCGAAGACTTGATTGTCATCTGTTGTTACGCCACCACAGAGGACTCTGATGAGAACGAGAAGGATAAGTTTTACAGAGGGCTACAGAAAGTTTTGAATTCTGTGAGAAAATGAGATATTTCTCTTATGCTAGGTGACTTAAATGCTAAAATTAATACTGACTCTGACCTTTGGTCAGGAATTTTAGGCCCCTTTGGCAGTGGTAGTTCCAATGGCAATGGGGGACGTCTTCTACAGGTAAGTAAACTTAGATTGAGAATAACTAACTCATGCTACAAACAGAGGGGCATTTGTAAATACACATGGGCTTCATCTGATGGGTTGCACAAGAATATGATAGATTATATTTCAATTAACAGTAAATGGCTAGTTCATGCAGATCATACATGGGATCTTGCAACTGAAGCTTAAGAAATGTTGTGTCAAGGTTAAGAGGATTACTTTAACAATGAAACTTTGAAAAATCCAGATGTAGCCAAAGTATATCATGATAAGCTAATTAGTCATTTTGACAATCGTGATTTGCTTACTGCTGAAGTTCAGAAAGAATGGGATCAGTTTAAACATGCTTTTCTTGAAACCAGCAGTACTCTATTCGGTAAAAGGGAACAGGAGGAAGCAAAATTTTTTGAGTGATAAGCTATTGAAGTTATTTCTGAAAGAAGGAGATGCAGGATTAATAAGAATTAATACCCTACTAGTACTAACTGGACATTAAAACGAGCTTAATAATAAGAAATGAGACTAATTCTTTCATTAGGGCTGTTGATGAGACTAGTAGTAGAGTACGTTTGGTGATATACAACGAAAAAGCTGAAGTGATGAAAATTAGCCAGTCAGATAGTTCTTCAGTTGCTTTGAATGGCTGCACTCTTGAAAAAATGTCTCAGTTGGAAGGTATGTAAATGATACTGGTGATGTGAGGTATGAGATAAATAGAAGAATAGGCATTGCTGCTGGAACCTTTTAGAATCTGTGGAGATTGTGGAAAAATAGCGTATACACCTAAAGACTAAAATTAGACTAAAATAGTTTGATTCTTTCTAAGGTTAGTTATGGTAGAGAAACATGGACCCTTTGTAAGCAGAATAACAAGAAACTTGATGTCTTTGATTGTAGATGATTGAGCACTATCTTGGACATTAGGTGGTTTGACTTTGCAAATAATGATGAGGGTAGAAGATGGAGTCATCAACCTCCTTTAACCGCAGCTTTTTTGTGCAGAGAGAGACTGCGTTGGTTTGACCATTTTTCCCGTATGGATAGCTGCAGATTAGCAGACAGGATTATGAACAATGTGCCCAAAGGTTTCAGGAAAACAATGAGACCTAGTATGCCATGGGCAGACAATGTCAAACAGGATCTTCCTAGAATTGTCCTACAATGGCCAAATGCAGCATCTGTAGCTCAGAACACACATGTCTGGAGAGGAAAATTACACAGTCTGGTAGAACCTCCGTAGCCCATAGCTGCATGAGGATATTGTAGGTATGTATATAAGTATGTATTATATAAACTTGCACATACTAAAAAAGAAACAAAAAGAGAATTATGAATATAACTTAATATCTGTACTTCGTAATTTACCATTTAACAAAAAACACCAAAATAAAAACATGAGACGTGTACGTAAGTATTAGCTTATACTGATTGTAATATATTTTGCTAAGTAAAATGTTGATAAAAATCGAAATATTGAGCTGACCTTTGGAGCTCTCCCCCACCCCTCTCATAAATGTCGAGGTCGCAGGCGAGTGCCTCATGCACCTGTGAGGTAATCTGCCACTGGATGTACCACTTATAAGTCGGCGAATAATTTTTCGTGATTTTGAAAACATCGCTAGATTGAGTTTATTCCTCTCTCCATAACTATATTGAAAGACTTCCTCCCATCCCGAATGTTCAATCTTATTACGTCATTTGTCGTCGTTAGTTGTTTCGCCAGCTGTTAGTTTTCATTTTCGGATTCTCTCTTCTGGAATATTTTGTTCTACTAGTAGTTCAGTGTAAACGACTGAATTTTCCAACTATTACTATATGAAAGATTTAATAAAGGAATGGAGCATTTGTTCGAAATTAATTTTAACAGTTTTTAAATCTGACGTCTTGCGATAAGCCATGCATTGTTTTCGCTACAGAACTGTTTAAATATTCGATGAATATTGCTTAGAATCCAGATTCTCATAGATTTATATATTTATTTTATATTATTTATATTTACGTAACTTTTATATATTTAGCTCATCAGTTAGATTTTTCCTACAGAAAAGTTATTTAAGAGAATACCGAACTTCGATCTTGCCTTGCCATTGATGTAGCAAGGGACTTTCTGCTTTGGACAGTCTCTGTACTAAAACATAAAATCATTTTTCTCTCAGGGAAGCATCCAAGAGCAACTATATTTTGAAGCTTACAAAGATTACAATCTGACAATTAACATGATGTGAAATTTGGTTTTGGAATCGTGGGGAATGTACTGTTTTTCGTTTTACATGAAAGGTTTATCTGTCATTTTACTTCATTAAAAATGGGAAAAAAATAAAAGATCTTCACACGCATTTACCTTTTACTTTGCACGCATTTACGTTTTAAGAGCAGCAAATATAGTTTTCAAATCGTCTATCTTTTCGAAACAGTTTCTGATAGTTGGAAATAAAGATATTAAAATCAATCTTCGAAAAACACTGTTTTTAGTTGGAAAACTGTATTTATCAATACCTCAACTTTAGGAGTAAAAACGTAAGGTTTATATTACTTATAAAATAAAAAAAACAGCATTTAAAGATCCTCTGGATAAGTTACTTCAATATGATATATAATTTTTGTAATTCGAGCAAGTCGATTTTTGACTTTTGTCCCAGTCTTTTTTAATTTTGCATCACTTCGAAGCAATGGCCTCTTATTTCCTGTCTGCTTACTGTCTGTGTTTTGCAACTGAGGTCCAAACCCTACATCCATGGTACTGAGATTTCAATTTTTTTCGTTCTTTTACATTTTCCACTAAGCAAGGGGCGGGGTGGCTCAGTCGGTAGCGCGCCAGGCTCGTAATCTGTATTTCCCAGGTTCGATTCCCAGCTGGGTCAGCGTTGAGATTTATCTCCGCAAAATTCCCCGCCATGCCCACGGTCAGTAGGGGACACCGATGGGCTTGGAAAGGCCGCCGTCCGTCGGATGGGACGTTAAGCCGTGGCCCCGTGTGCGGGTGAGCCATGCACTGTGCACGTTAAAGAACACGCTGGATGTCCTTGACGGGAGGCTACCATCTATCTCCCAACAGCTGTTACAGTGGGTCCCCTCCCCCAACCTTCTCTGAGCCTTCGGGGTCCATGTGACCTGGCCATTTAGCCCATGGTGTGCAAAAAAGTGCCGCTCACAGGTAAAACAACCCAGCCCAACCTACTAAACAATTCACCACATTTGACTTAGTCCATTACCTTCTATTTAATTAAGAATCAACTACCTATCGACTAGCCTCGAGGTGAGATTTTGTGACGGCATACTCGCGGTCAGTCTTCCACTGAAACTGAGAATACTAACTTATAGATTTTCGATTCACTGTACTACAAACATGGCGGCCATAAACCATATGATTCTATCAGTCAATGGCACAAGTTACCGAGATGGCTAACCTCTCTATATATATAGGGCCTTTAATCATAGTCACCGACCACTATCGGTTTCCTAAGTGCACCAGTCGTTATTTTTCGTGTATCATTAATCGCTCGCAAAACACAATATCTTACCAAAAGCTTTCTAACATTCCCATGTATTTTCAGTGGAAAGTCACATTCAAAGCTCCTTAATTTGAAAATAAGCTTTTTACGGAAAAAGATAATTAACGAAAAATTTAAAAATTACTCAACTCTGTCTATATCAAGATTTTCGATATTTTTCTGATACTTCAAAAACTATATATAATGAATTAATGAAACTATCTCAAGAGCTAATTAGCTCACTAGTAATAACTATTAAAACAAATCCTTTGCTAAAATAAGCACACTTTTAGGTATTAGAATTATGTCATTCATTAAATCGGGTACGAGTTTACTAAATATATTTAGCATTGTTAAACCCTGGTGCTAGCAGACAACCGGCGAAGACAGCAAAAAGTAGCCAGCATATCCTCCCTGCAATGGAATGTAAATAAATAACTTCATAAAAGACATTCAGGTAATATTATATTTTTCCTCATCTTCCTTACAGGCTGTAAGCGGAACACATGGTACATATCAGTTTGCTGCACCTGTTCACGTCGTTTAATGATTCTTTCAGAATTTTTTCAGTTCTGAGGAAAAGTAGGTTGGGAGTAAAAGTTAGGTTGGGTTATTTTACTTCTGAGCGGCATTTATTTTGCTTACAAAGAGGTAAATGGCCAGATCACAAGGACCCCAAGGGCTTAGAGAAAGTTGGAGAAAGGAAACCCATTGGGCTGTTGTTAGGAGACATGGTAGATTACCGTCAAGGCCATTCAGCATGTCCTTTAACGTTCATAAGGCGCGTCTCTCACCGTCAGTTTTTCTCTAACCTCTGCCTAAGTTAGAGTTCACACAATGCACAATATGCCTGGCAGAACAGTTACTATTAACTTATGCGAATTATTAAGACCACGTTATACCTTAATTTTTGGTTTAAGGAAGAATTACTTAGTCTTAATTAAAGAGGCTTGATATAGCGGTCCACGAGTGGAACCGTCTTCGCTAATAGACAGACAATTCCTACATAGCAATATAGCTCTATGAACGACACACGTGGATATTTTTTGAACAAATCTTGATGCTTTTCATACAGCATATCCAAAGATCACAGTTGCAATAGCCTGCCTCCTCATGAAGATGATTCTTTTGAGAGACCGAAATATAATGAAGTTTTAACCACAAGTAAGTGATTCTTCATATCTTAAGCTTTTTCTAAAGCAGAATTTAAATAAAATCTCTTTCATAAATTGATCACTGCTTTTATAGAATGAACGATTTTGACGAAATAGATGGTCATTTTTGAAGAGTAATCGTATTTTAAAGCATTATATTTCATTAAATAATCAAGTAACAAAAGTAATTCCGTGTAGAAAATGTCAAGAAATTCTAAACGTTTCGTTTCGTGTTCAACAGACTTTCAATGTGGTGTACATTAAATAAAAAATTAAATACCCCCTCAAACAGCTGCTTGCCACAGAGGTCTGACAGGAGCCTGTCAGTTTATATTCCACAGTAGAGGGTCTGTGAAGATGGCAGGATCTCAGCAGAAAAACAACACAAACGTCCATGCCTATATCCGGGGCTCGAACCCAGGTCCCTTGGATGGTGGCATGATATTCAACTTCCATACCTACTCGGATCATTATGTTTCGTGTAACTCTTGCAACATCGGCAGTGATCCTTGCCTTTAAATGTTTAAATTATTAAAATTCTTTTACCATATTTGGAGGTTGTTCTTGTGATAACAGATATTACGGATTATTTCGGAACAAAAGATGCTTAATGTATCAAAGAAAAAATGTCTAATGTGCCAAATCGGAACTTCTCAGTTGCCAGAAGATCTGTCCATATCTACCAATCAAGTGATTTGGAAATATGACATTTAAGACATTGCATGATATATAACGCTAATAATACTCTACGACATCATAACATTTTTTGAGAATTTCTTGGCATTTCAGATAAAAAAAAATTGCTACTTATTTAATAAATATAACACTTTTAAAATATTGGTATTCTTTTTATAATGACGTTAACTGGAATGCCTTTGATGCTGAATAAATATCACAAAAAAGTAAATACTTATAAATCTGATCTCTTTGAAACGTTCACTGAAAGAGTGCAACGTTTTGTCTCTTCGAGGGCCTTAACCGTCACGTTGAGATCTTACGTGACTATTGCTTTTGGTCGTAAGCTGCATCATGGGATGGACGTGAAAAGGGTGAACCATGAGCTGACGATGATAAGGAGTCTGCACAACACAAAGGTATGTGCCGATATGGGATGTGGGGGGGGGGCGGTCGACGTGACAGTTGCATGGATGACTTGGCCTTGCCACTTGGGGTAGATGTCACGTCCCTCGGGAGGGAGGGGAAATAGAGAACAAAGGGGAAGAGATCTCCAATTGCCTATTTTTTTTTCTCTTCCTTGTAGTTATGTTTGCGGATTTTTTTCCCCTTGGATTGTTTTCCTTTTAATGCATAAGCACATTTGATTTAAAGAAATAAATGAAATATGCTTGAAAAATACTAGAGCTTATATATTTCGTAGAAGCCACCGATGAAACTTATTAGTGAAGAAAAGCCAATTACGCAAGATTAACAAATGTACCTAGGAGTGTAAAATCAAGTTTTTACGAAAATAATTGATAGCTAATTCGTTTTTTTCTTCTAATATACGTAGCAGAACAAAGAGTAAATAATCTGCTAATTGCAATGTCAAGAAGAAGAGCACAGTTTTAAGTCTTGGATATTAATTCAGTATTTTGTAGCATCCAACACTTTTGCTTCAGAGTTACTTATTTGTATTCTATATCATTTTATGAATGAAGTCAAATCTTTGTGAAGACAGAGAACTCTCTCGCAACCATCACATGAAACTAAAAGGGCAATGAGGAAAGGAAGACAAAACCAGAAACTAACTACAGCTTCTATCTGCAGTTAGTTTCGGTGACAAACAAAGTTGTCTCTGATTATCTCTTAGCTAAATGAAGAACAGTCAATTCCAATCTAAAGGTTTGCCAGTTTAAAATTCCATCATTTTCCATCATTTTTCGAACATTTCATAACTACGGTTATCAAACATAAAGTATGGTTGCGAAACAAAAACATATTTTTTGTTCAAATCTAATGAAGTTCTGTTTCCATTAGTTTCATTTCCTCGCTTGGTCTGGTATTTAGCGGTTATTCCGTCACGTGCTACGTTTCGTTCTCTTTCATCCATCCACGCCATGATAATTTCTAACACTGTCATCTCCATCTCTCTCTATTGCATTCTTGCAAACCTCATCATTTCACGAAAAGAATTTCTTCGCTCAATGAGCTTCCTCAGTGACAGACATTAATCTTCTTTTGAAAACGTAATGGCTTTTAAAATTGACATGTACCTAAGGTTACCAGATGCCAGTGTTTTAAAAGAAGGACAAAAAACAGAATGGAAGACAAAGGAGGACAAAAATTGGAATGGAGGACAAAGGAGGTTCATTTGGGTGAAAAAATGAAATTTCGTTTGATGTATACAGTACAGCAAAAAAGGAATTTATAGAGATAAATAAATTTATAATTCAAAAATAAGATTTTCCCCTAATTTTCGGGAAACAAACATGTAAAAATATAGAAGTAAAACAAAGAAAGGGAAATTAGCTTTTAAATATATCTGTATTATATTTATCGGAGGAGCTAAATTTTTCGAACAAATCTTGGTTGCTTGTCAAGTACGAATAAAAATCGACACATATTATATGTTTCGAATTGTACTAAGTATTATGCTTTTTAGTGATCGGACTGTTAGTCGCGTTTAAATCTACTGATAATTTATCAATGAGATTCCATTTATCAATAAGATTTTTCGAGATTTTCAAACTCGAAAAATAATTAAATATTTTCAAAGCAACAGCTTCAACATCAATTTTCATTGAATTTAATCCATGATGAAGACTGTTTTGAAGAATATGGGCAGAATAGCCTATCCCAATTATATTTCTGTTCAAAGTTTACTTTAATAATGAGAACACATTTTTGCCTTTCTTTCTGTTAATTCCTCCAAAATTAACATTATTAGTATCACCTATAAATACGACATATTTTGAGGATAAATTCCTGTCAAATAACTTTACATCATCAATATTTACACTATTTTGCTGGATATATCTAAGGTATAGTAATAACTCAATTTTTTTTTAATTTTTCCTCTCTTTAAAATTCATCCATTCAAAATATTTAAAGATATTCAAAGGTCGTATCAACACCTCCAACGAATTTATGTATTTTTTGATACATTAACTGCATTTAATCAAAAAAAAGTTCTCTGATTCTTCCTCCATACCATTAATTTGGCGTAACAACTATCTTACTTTTAAGGAAATTAGTTCTTCCTTTAATCGATTTTTCAAAGAAACCAGAATATATTGGATAATGTTAATTATTTCTAATACTGAGTTTCTTTCCTTTTCAAACTTCGCTAATTTTGATTGAAATACGGATACTAAAAAAAACCAAATCATTTTTTGCAAAACTATTTTCCAAAATTTTTTAGCATATTTGGAGGTTGTTCTTGCGATAACAGATGCTGCTTAAGAGCAGGAAAAAAAAGCTTTATTATTCTCTCTACAAGGAAATAGGCTAAGTCATCTTGTCCTAGTGTGATTTAGTAACGAGTTATAATTTATATCTACGTCAGCACAGAATTCCTTTAAAGCTTCAGTTCTCAGTATAAATCGAGAAATAATGAAATATTTTCAAAGCAATAGCTTCAACATCAATTTTCATTGAATTTAATCCATGATGAAGATTGTTGTGAAGAATATGGGAAGGACAGCCTATCCCAATTATATTTTTGTTCAAAGTTTACTTAAAATAATGAGAACACATTTTTGCCTTGCTTTCTGTTAATTCCTCCAAAATTAACATTATTATTATTATCACCTATAAATGCGACATATTTTGAGGATAAATTATATTTTTTTCCGATCCTTTAGTATAATAATTTGCTATTGTTTCAGATATTTCATTTGGAGCAGTCTCTAACTCAAGAACCTTTATTTAAAATCCACTCTTCGTGTCGAAGTGTTGATAGATTAGAGGGGAACGTTTTAGCGATCCATGATTGCTGGCATCCATAGACATTCCTTTATAACAGTGTCTCGCAAACGTTTTTACTCTGCGGCACACTGAATCTAATTTTTTTCTGCGGCACACCTAAAAAAGAATAAAGGCAAACTCTATATAATCGTCATTATATTTGCGCTTTGTTGAAGTCATCAGCCTGGTTTTACTTGAAGATTTGCTATCGTTCTTTAATTCATAACTCGGTGTTTGTTTCAAATATTTGTCCATTCTATGGCTTGAAATAATCAAAAATTAATACCAAAATTTGGAAAAAGCTTGATAAATACTTACAAGATCCCAGTTGATAAAATCTGAAAGATTTTTATTAAAGCACGTCGATAGCATGTCGATATTAAAGCACGTCGATAACACAAGTCATGTCAAAATGAAATCTTTGGAATATCTAGTGTCAAATTGAAAATCTCTCGCGGCACACAGTTTGCGAGACACTGCATTATAAGACGTATTATACAATGTCTTCACTAATTCGGTTACTGTGTGCGGTGCAATTACTTGGTTAATTATTGGGTTGGGTTGTTTTACCTCTGAGCGGCACTTTTTTGCACACCATGGGCTAAATGGCCAGGTCACATGGACCCCGAAGGCTCAGAGAAGGTTGGGGGAGGGGACCCACTGGAACAGCTGTTGGGAAACAGATGGTAGCCTCCCGTCAAGGCCATCCAGCGTGTTCTTTAACGTGCACAGGGTATGTCTCTCCCGCACACGGGGCCACGGCTTAACGTCCCATCCGACGGACGGCGGCCTTTCCAAGCCCATCGGTGTCCCCTACTGACCGTGGGCAGGGCGGGGAATTTTGCGGAGATAAATCTCAACGCTGACCCAGCTGGGACTCGAACCTGGGAACTACAGATTACTAGCCTGGCGCGCTACCGACTGAGCCACCCCCGCCGCAGGTTAATTATTGATTCCGTTTTTTATTTTTTTCCTTGCACACGATAAATGTTTGACAATTTCTGAATCGTCAAATAGTTTACGAATTAAATGTGCAGTGCAATCCATTGATTTATAACCATGTTTTTATGGTTTTCGCTTGTTAGGTGACATTCTAAATCATAAGCACCCTTGTTACTCACTGAAATGTAACTGTCACAAATAACCATTTCGCATCTTATTCACTTCGTCTTTTTACAAAACAAGGAAATTTTTCTTTTAAATTATCGGTGAACTTGCATTTTCTTTTACTTGAACTCATTTTAGGGAAAATTTATTTAGGCTTTTTTTTAAACGTCTTGTATCGTAACTTGTACACGACTTTCCAAGACACTGAAGCTTATGCATCACGGTGGTTCAGTCAAATTAGGAAAGCTTTTCAGCAGGTATTTTACATCACATTAAAGTCGAGTACATACCCACTCTTATCGATGAATTAATTCCATAGCATAGCGCCTGCTATCCATGACAGTTGCAAAATTTCTTATGATTTCCTAAAGCGCATGCTTTTTTTGAATCTGCTGTAAATTGCTGATACTGAGTATAACAGAAAATAGTAACTTTTATAACATTAACTGAATGACTTTGGTATTCACAATTCACATTTAGAGTAAATTACTTGACAGTCACAGTTGCGAGAAGTTCAAAAAAGAAATATGGAAAAAAATTCTTATTTTAATTTTCCTTTAGAACACGTTCTTATGAATTTATGCAAAAAGTAGGATATTTTCATATTTTTTCTAAATACCGGGAGGACAAATTTTAAGATAAAAAGGAGTACTCTGGTAATCCTTTTGAAGGACGTCTGATAAGCCTATATGTGCCTCTCACACAAAAATCTCGGTAATCCGAATGAATTCATTGTGATGCTTGTTGAGATTATCGATCAGCTCAAATTATTTGCCCCGGTGTCCGGGTGATTTGCTCCCTTGACTACTAATCAAAGGACTTGGGTACGAACCCCGATACAGATGCTTTTTTTTCTGTGATGTCTTTCTGCTGAGGTTTAACCTTCCTCATGATAGGTGTAGCAGAAACATATCGTAAAACGAGAATTTTTGTTGTAGTCGAATTGTTTTGTAATTGGTAAATTCATTCATAAACTAGAATCTTTTGAATTTTTCTCCTTGTGTATTTGGAATAGGCCTATCTATGTTTACGGATATTACACGTGTGCAATTGTAAACCAGGTTATCTCTGCTGGAACATTTCTCATTGACAGTCACACTAGAGTACTAATGTCCAAAATCCAATATTTAAAACCATCCATTAGATAGTCCGGCATGCTTCGATAGTCAGAATAGCGACACTAATGCATTGAGGCCTTTTAACCATCCTAATTAATTCAACAGAAAAAAACAAACAGAATAACCCTCAAATGATTATGATATAATCAGAAGAGTTAAACATCAAACCTATGGATTGTGTGTTCAGCAAGCTATCCATTATATCCAGCTGTCTTTCCTATTCCAAAATTTGTTAGAAAGTATTCGTCTGTTCGAACAAAGTCAACTGCCATCATTCAAATTATATAATCAGCCAATACACTCTTAAGGAAGTTGTCAGAGATATAACTCACTCAGAGGCGCGGGTGGCTCAGCGGGGTAGCGCGTGAGGCAGTTTCTATGTTCGAGTACCACATCGGTCAGCTTTGTGATCTATCTCCGGTAAATCCTCGTCCTGCGTTAGGTCAATAGGAGGACACCAATGGACTTGCAAAAGCTGCCATTCGTAGAATAGGATCATAAAGCCGTTGCACCGTGTGCAGGACAGCCATACCCTGTGAACAGAAAAAAAACACGCTGAATGGCCTTGACGGGAGGCTGCCATCCGTTTCCTAAAATCTTCCCAGTTGGTCCTCAAAACTTTCTTGGGTCCTTGTGACCTAGTCATATATCCCATTTTAATGAAAAATGTGCTACACACAGGTAAAATCCAATATATAATTGACTCCTAGTGATACTGAGGCAAACGGAAAAAAATCCCATTAGCAGTTCAATATTTCACACTTAAAAATGTAATTCAAATCAAATTGTCCTGCATGTGTTCCTTGACTAAGGCAAAAACAGAAACTGTTGCAGAATTTCATCAAAAGCTTTTCAAAATATATGTATTGAAGTAACAAAATGTATTTACTGCGATGATAACATAAACGCTAATTTTAACGGACTTTTTCGTAGGAAAAATGGGATTTTATTTTTTCGGAGGAATAAAGTTTGAAAGACAGTTACAATAAGAGGAAGCTCTGTACCGAATTTAGTTGACCCAACTCTTATCGTCTAGAAGAGCTTCTTCTCCATCTTGTGCGGGAGGAAAATTTTGGAAAACCAAATCCTTATTTTTCTGTAAATCGTAGGTTAAATAACGTTAAACTTCATTATGTTATATTATGTTAAACCCTGATATGTTAAAACTTCATACTTACTACATAGCCGTAATTTGAGTTTCAATCAAAGTAAAACAGCGTACGTAGAATTTTCAATGCGAACCAGCCCCAAAAAAATTATAAACTAAAAATGCTTCCTCACGAAATTGCATGGATCTTAATGAATGAAAATGCGAAAGTTTAAAACAAATAAAAACTAGAATGTATTCAAACCTGAACTATGAAAACTAGAATATATTGAAACCCGAGCTATGATTGAGGAGACCCTCAGTTGGAAATACATATATTTTTTGTATGTAGGAAAATCAACAAGAAAACAATAGGTATCCAACATGGCACTCAAAAAATTAAATGCTTTGAGTTCCGTGTTGGATACTCAAATAAATATGTTTCTATCGTTCATGTAGAGGTCCACATACATTATACGTAATTAGAATATAGGGAGGAACTCCAAACATTAAATTACATAGAAAGTGGGCACCAATGGGATTGGAAAGGTCACCGTCCGCCGCATGCAACTCTAAACCATGTCTCAATGTGTCCGAGAGTCATGCCCTGTGCACATTAAAGAACGTGTTAGATGGATAGCTTTGACGAGAGGATATCATCTGTGTCCTAAGAGATGTCAAGTGAAATCTTCTCCAACTTTCTGTGAGCCCTTGAAGTTCTTGTGACCTAAACTCTAAAACCGTGGCTCAATGTGTCCGAGTCATGCCCTGTGCACATTAAAGAACGTGTTAGATGGATAGCTTTGACGAGAGGATATCATCTGTGTCCTAAGAGATGTCAAGTGAAATCTTCTCCAACTTTCTGTGAGCCCTTGAAGTTCTTGTGACCTGGCCACTTAGCACTATTGCCAGAAAAAGTACCGCTCAGAGGTAAAACTATCTAAATCCTATTTTCATCACATTACGAATATTTCCTGTAGCGAAACAATATAAATTAAGGTATTAAAATATGTTCATAAAAATATTGATTCTTTACAATGAGAAATTTTTACATCCCATTAGAACAATGTTACCCCGAAAATTATTTCTATTATCTATAAAGAAAAAGCAAACAAAGCATTCTGCGCGAAATACAATTTATAGAAGTCTAAGAGTGTGAAATGACTTGAAAAGGATTTGTCCCTTGCAGACATTTAAAAGGAAACTTCATGATTGAACAATGGTCTTCAGTTGAATATTTATGTGTTTGCTGATGAAGATTGCCAGTTGCTTTCGTTTAATGCTTTGTAAATCTAGCACACAAGTATTGTCTTATGCAGGATATGTATTTTATATCCCGAATATGTAACTTTGAAAATGACTAGATAAAGTCAAATAACTAGATAAACTAGATAACTTCTAACTAGATAAAGTACAAATTATGATAAACGGATGCTATGTTACACGCAAGATGGTAGATTTTGTCCATTTGGTTCGCGACTGACAAATAGCTGACTACATAGGCACATTTTTTTGGCAAATATCGAGTCTTCCTTAGGGTCTTTGACTTTCACAGCTTACATTATACATCAAGCCATTTTCTCCGAAAATATTCATTTCTTTCGATTTTATATTCTGAATGCATTCTTTTGTTATGTAAACTAAATACTGCTCATGTCATATATTTAAAGTTGATTCTTTTGAGTTCTTCAAACCTTTTTCCTTAGTGGTATAGAATTTTTTTTAAAGACGTAAGCCTTCATTTTTGATTTATTGAGAAAATGTCGATCTTGACATTTTTGATTGCGAGCATCTTTTAGGGGTCCTTGAACTAGGAAAATGTACTTTCGTAATGACATCATACGGATTGTCTTTCGATTAATGACGCCAACTAGTGTCTGAACGGTTCAACCTTTGAGTTCGAATTTTATGTTTTGGAATATGTTTATGTAGTTGGCATATATATAAGGATATTTCCACTAGTGAATATGAACTTACGACGCAGTAATTGGGAGTATTTATGGTAGAACAATTTAATATAAAAAGGTTTTCACTAACCGTTTCAACAACTTCGCCCTGTTTACAATGAGTACAATCCCAAATATTACTAAGCAACTAATGTTGCAAAAAATAGCCATTCACATCACTGAACTATAATTTACCTCCTGAGTAATTTAACGATTTTAGTGACTTCACGTTACGTTAATCATTTCAAATCCTCTAGTTTCGTGAAAGTTTCAACTTACTAGAAAACACGTGTTATTAAACGATCTAAGGCAGTGGTCTCAAACACAGTGCTCGCAAAGCAATATATTCTATCATAAATCATGGCACCAAACTTGGTTTACTAACTTCACTCGAATACGATAATCTCACGAGAGCAAGGAGAATATGGCCACCTTAGATCCAAAATGAAGATGCTACAAAGGAAAATTTATATTATGTTTTGATATAATATAATAAAACAAAAGTTTAGGTAATTTTATTTTGCTTATTATTGCCCAATGACATGAAATTCAGGTAAAAATACTTTGTTCCGGAGAAAGAGAGAGACATGAATTGCAATAAGTCAGCCAGCAAAAATCAGCTTTCAGTAGGAGCAGGATGAAATAAAAAGAGTAACATTTTGTCTCCGCGGATATTTCATTTGGTTAAAAAAAACCTACTTGCGTTTGGCAAAACTGAATAAAAAACTGCAGTAAATGATAAAGAGTGAAAATTTTCAGATGATTTTCGCAGAACTGATGAAGATGAATGGGTACTGGGGTTACAGCTAGTATTAATTCGTATATGCAATTTGTAGATTTATTGTGAATGACGATGCCAGTTTAAGAGAATTTTGGCATTTGAGTGAAAAGAACAATTTAGAGAAAGGATATTTTAAATACGGATCATATGAAGTATTGAAATGAGTTTGCACATTCATTAATATGTTTCAAAATAGGGCCCAAATGGAGGTGGCTTTAAAACGTTGGGGCCCAATTTTTATGTGGAAGTAATGATTTTATAAAATATCTTTGTCGTTTGGTCATTTCTAACTAGATTAAAAGTAAGGTTATGATAAAGGTTAAAGCCAATTCATTGGTGATGCGATGTCTTCATCGTATTGATTATGTCTTCTTGAGATGATCTTCGATACACTGAGATTGACTATCGTGGGATAAATGCTGGGGAGCAGTAATAGGTGGTGCTAAAGTAAGGCAATAAAAAGGATGTGAACACGTGTGTTGATATAATTGAGTTATGTCGAAATGAACGAGCCACAATGGACTTCTTGCAGTTGCGGTTGGATATGGAGAGAAAGGCGTCGATACGGTTGGTGATTCGGTTAGTGATTCGGAAGGTTACGATGACGGAAAGAAAGCAACTGCGCGTGAAACGATATAGGAATGTAGATCAACATGATATTTAGTGTCAAGAGAAGAAAGTTTATTGCACGTACTGTTTTTTGCTTTTTCTTGTTTTTCCCTTTTATTTCCCTTTTGCAAGTTGTGAAAATCCTTTAAACCAATAATAGTGGAACTTTACTTTATAATTCAAAGATTCATGTTTTAAATTCTATTTCACTTACCAATCCTAATCATTTTTGCCTTGAAATTTGTCGGTTTGTTTGAGGATTTGTCAAAACAATTCTTTCCCAATAGCTTTAAAACCAAGTGTCGATCGCAATGAGTTATCATCAAATAAAAACTTGTAATGTGAAGGGTCCCATGATATTAAATATTTGTTCTTGTATATTCTTCCCAGTCCTAGAAAAGGGCAAGTAAGTAAAGGGCTGTTTTGCGATATCTTTCTAGCCCTGTGGACGATTTTAACGAGTTATACATTAAATGAAAGTTCAAGGTTCCACCTATCTCCATTCCTTAGCAATGGAGATAGGTGGGAGCGAGAGGTTTGCAATCGGTTGTTGCACTATATCTCCTATCTGAAATATTTACATATTTGAGCTGTCTAATACTCACTGTGCTATATAAGCATCTAGCATCTATATGCTAAAACCTTCAAGCTATCTGACATCTTACTCAAAAAGAGTCCAAGTTTCATTAACAGCAAACTTCAGAAGAGATCACACTATTGTATAGCCCAGTTTAATGGAGAGGTGTAGCCATCTAATTTTCGTAACTTCTTGTAAGTTTCAGTAACATTGCGTGCTTTATCTCTTTTCCTTAAGATGCATTTTGCTAATATCTGTCACTGAACTCCCAAGATAATTAATTGAGAAACCTATCAAGAGCCCAACTGTTCAAATAAACCGAGTCATCAAGCATTTGATCAAGTTTCGTAGATTTATCTTACTCCTTATTTATAAACAATTCTACCATATTATCAGCCTCATTAATAGTTCTAACGAAATAAATTATCTCCTGAACGTTTTTGCTAAGAACTATAAGTGTACAATATAATCAAAGTCAGATATTTTTTGTTCTCCAGTAAATCTTCAGATAACCTTGTTTGCAACGTAGTGAAAAGTTTTCTGTTACAAAGGAAATTCTAGCAAATGGTCTTTGCAGTTTTTGGATCAGTGTTTTTTTTGGAAAAACTTCGTTTTATCACTTAAAAAGAAACTTTTGACAAAGAGAAAGAATTTTCTTATTTCCTTGGAGTCAGCTCCAAAGTTCGTTTTGAAAATCCTTGTACTAAACCATTACAGATTTCGGCAAAAAGTAGCATTTTAAACTTGCAATTCAAATGGAAAAGTGGGAAATTTACATGATAGTGTCGAAGTAGTGGTTGGGGAAACGTTTGTGAGTGATCGATGACAATGTCATACACAACAGTGCCAATTTCAAATCAATCGAACATTTCCTTCCTGGTATCTAGACATCGGTCATAAACTCGATTTTATACTAGAGTACGAAATTTCTTCTGAACATTTAATTAACCATTATTCATTTATGATGAATTCGACCCTAATTGTAACTGATTAATTGAGTTTACCTTTTATAAACTCAACATAAAATTTCAAATTTAACAATTTAATTTCTCGTTATAAAATTGCCTCTAAACCACAGATAAACATTGAATTCATCTATTCTTTTTATATTTAAACAATTTTATTTTAAAACAATTAAGAATGCGTTAATGCGTAAAACAATAATGTAAATTACATAATTATTCTAACTTTAATTTATACTGTAAAGCGCCGATTTCCTGGATCTTCTTCAACTATGGTCGTACTTATGGGGTCCGAGAAGTGAGGGCAAAACAAATATTTTCCATTTCAGTACTCTATATTTCTTCTATTTCAGAAAGAAAAAAATTAATTTCTATTTACATCAATGTTAGTGGTGAAAAGATTAACTGATCGTGAATTTTATTCCCTTTGCATCTGTTCCCTGGGGCAAGTATGGTCCTTTCGGTAGACTACTCTTAAGCAATCTATCAGAGTAAGTTTTGACTATTTGTGGGACTTTCAGAACCTCAATTTTAAGAAATTCTTTTAACCTTAGCGCAACATTCCGTAAGCTTAAGATGCAAGAAACGTTTACTCAATATAAGATAACCATTCTCATTTCCTCTGTAAGAGTACTCTTAACAGTACTGTTAATTCGTAAATAATTATGGTTATATTGTAACAGTTGAGTAAGAAATTTCGATGACAAAAAAATACAGTAATCGTCCACAATAAAAAAAAAAATTTTGGTATTTTAACCGCATTAATCACAGCTGAGAGTCAGTATGGAACAATTCCAGTCTTTTTAACTTAAGAATTTATTTAATGCATCCTATCCTACTGAACGAAGAAATACTATTTTCATATTTTAATCCGCGGTAAAATCCGCGGTCTCTTTTAAAGTTTGCTGTTTATGAAACTTGGACTCTTTTTGAGAGTCCAAGTTTCATAAACAGCAAACTTTAGAAGAGACCGCGGACACATCTTCACTATAGTAAAACGAGGCAAGGAAGTTTGCAAATTATTTTAAATAACAGTTTCTTTTTAACTCTGCCATTCAAATGAGATTAGAATAAAACCTGACATTAATCGAGTATTAATCGATTTTTGTTATAAAAAATTACGCAGAATATTTCTTTATAATTCTGGTTTCGCTAGTTCATTTGTAAGAGGAAAATATATGGACACGAATTTTATAACGTTTGTGCTCAGTATATATGAGCCCAATTAAAATATGATTTTCAAAACTAAAAAAAAAGATTGAAATTCAATGGAAATGATTGACAGCTATCTTTGCTATTCATATAAGTATATTGCGAAAAATTCTAATTGGGAAGTCAAAATAACAGAGGCTTTATAACGGAAACCAAGTGGGGTCAAATGAGGCTTTCCTTCTTTTTCTCAGTCAGGAGTCATCAATGAAGACTGCAACTGATTGTGATGCTTTTCTGAGAACCCAACAGCTAAGCGTGTCACCTTCTCTTGTCCTTGGGATCAAAGTAAACATCATCATAGTTTCGCAAGTCCTTTTATTCTTTGCGTAAAATGCACTTCGAATCATAGACATTGATCAGAGTATAGGCAGAGCGCCTGACTTGAGGCCTTAAACACTGACTACCTTGTTAGAAGCAATCAGCCCTCAAGACATTAGAGTGGTCATGCGCTCGTCAGAGATAACTTAATAGAGGCCACTAACTGACTCTCGCATGGAGAGCGAAGGAATGAAGAAGCAGAAAGAGGTGAAGGAAAGGAAGGGGCCGTCTGCAAAAAAAGAAAAACAGGAAATGGAGTTGTTTCATGCTCTGCGTTTTGAAATTGCAATGCCTGTTACATATAAATGATGCTTAAACATAATTTACTGGTAATTTAATTTCAAATTTGATTACTTCTATAATTTCTTTAGAAAAATATTACCTAAATTGAAATTTGTTGACTAAATAAATGATTGGATATTCAGTATTTTAATTTTATTTTAGATTTATGAAAATAGAGAAATTTCCCAATTAAAAATATCTATGAAATTTATAGTTTTCTTATTTTAATTAGCAGGCTTGGGTTACCTTTGAACAGCACTTTTGTTGCACACAATGGGTTAAATGGCCAGGTCACGATGTCCCAGGGGGCTCAGAGGAGGTTGGGGAAATAAGACCCACTGCACAGCTGTTAGAAGGCAGATCGTTGCTTCGCGTCGAGGCCATCCAGCGTGTTCTTTAACGTGCACAGGGTATAGCTCTCCTTCACATGGCCCTACAGCTTAACATCCCATCCGACGGACGGCAGCCTTTACAAGCCCATGGTGTCCTCTACTGACCGTTGGTAGGGCAAGGAGATTTGACGATTAAAATCTCTTCTCTGCCCCAGGTGGAACTCGAACCTTAGAAATGAAGATTACGAGCCCGGCGCGCTACAGACTCAGCCACCCAGCCCCAATGTTTAATTAGCAGATACATTTCAACAGAAGTATTTCAGTGTTATATAAAATATCATAATAACGTTTCAAGTGTTTGTATTGTAACCTTAATAATATTATCCTCACCAAGAACCCCAAGTCTTAAAACAGGGACGAGACACAACTTGGAATCGGAGCAAATCTTCTTGTAAGTTGGGTTTGGTTGTTTCCCTCTGAGCAGTATTTGTCTGTACACAGTGGGCTAAATGGTTAGGTGACAAGGATCCTAAGAGCTCAGAGAGGATTGTGGGAAGGGGAATCACAGAGTACCTGTTAGGATACAAATGATAGATTCTCGTCAAGACCATCCAGCATGTTCTTTAACGTGGCTCTCATGCATACGGAACGTAAGACAGAGGGCGGCCTGATCAACCTCACCAGTGTCTCCTTTCCCAGCGAGGGAAGAGAAAATTAGTGGAGAAAATTCTCAATGCAGGCACACAGACTGCTATATTGGGACTCGAACCTGGAAACTGCAGCTATTTAAAGACGATTAAGAGTAGAAGGCTTTAAATATAATGAAATGACTCATTTTCTTTAAATATTCCGAGCAAATAAGTTGGAACTTTAATTAATTAGCACTCTCGTACAGATAAAATAGTAATCATTGATAAAACCATCTTCTGGTGGACTGAAATGTAATACGCAGAGTAGCCAGTATTGTGAAACTCAGAGCTCTGTGAAAGATCCTGTTCGCACTATTTCAGAAACACCGGAAAGAACAATTGCTGCATCAATTGAGTAAGTGCTTAACTGGCAAAGATCGTTTTATCTCTCGGATAACGTCATTTTTTCCCTAAAAGAAAGAAATCTTTCTTAGCTACCTGAATAGTGCTGTTGAAACAGATCGGAATGTAGAAAAATAAAGGGATTTGGCAACTGATCAGAATAAAAAGAGGGGGCAGCCGGAAACCTGTCCCAGAGGTTCCAAACTTGTTCCCACTTCTCTCCGTTTCAGTGGTTTTTGAAGAAATTTCTGAAAAATACTTGCAAAATATATATATACACTGGTTTCCATAAATTAAACAAAATCTCTAAATTAAGTCAATGGGAAGCTAACGTCAAAACTCTATAACTTGTAAAATAATTTTTTTTTGTTTTGAAACATGTGATTGCAGATAAAGATCTCAATCAAATAAATCAATATCTCGTTTTTTTTTAACAATATTCGTTCAGTATTTAATGAGTTATGGAAGTTTGAATTTTTCACAACAGCAATACCAATCTTAAGAAACTTATACAAACCTGAAGATTAGTGAAAGAATTCTTTATACAAATTTCTAAAATACAAATTTATTTCATTAAACTCTTTGATACAATATTTATTACTAAGTTTTAATTAACTTCTGAAGTCAGTTTTTGTGGCTGGCATTGCTATCGCTAAACATTCAAACTTCTATAACTCATTAAATACTGAACGAATATTGTTGAAAATCGAAATTGTTTGAAAATCTGCAATCACATTTTTCAAAACAGAAAAACTTATTTTTGAAGTTATAGAGCTTTGACGTCAGTTCCCTTTTGACTTAACATAGGGATTTTTCCTTAGTTTATGGAAACCAGTGTATATGTTTACTTTTTCGCCTCCTTTCCAGTTACTAGCATTCTCAATGAAGGGGGGAGATGATTACATGGCCCCATTGTCTCGCCCCCTACATCCGACCCTGTGTCGAAATATTAAATCTGTCGTGACGTCAATTTTCGATAAGATGTTCATGATGTAACTATGGACCAGTCTTTCATTGGTGCAGGAGAATGTTCATACTTTTAAAACATAAAAAGTGGCTGTATATAGTTTTTCTGTAATGTACAAAGCGGAAGAGAACTATTCTACATTCCGTTGCAGATGTCATATTTTTTGCATCGGAAGATCAGACTACGGTTGACAAGTATTCTTCACCAAACAGGAGAACGAAGATGGGCATAGGGAACCGAGAACGAAGGATATTGGAGGATACATATATGTAAGGCACATTTCTTAGGTGAAATGTTAAGAAACTGACATGTTTATCTGGTCATGACCAGTAAGACGTATACCTATTCTTTTATCATACACATAGATACATAATCCTCAAGCATTCAATACATGGTTCCATTCATAGCAGTATAAATAAAATGCAGAAATAAAAGGATAGATAACATTATATCCCATCAAAATGTAAATGCAGTAGCAAAGAAGAAAACTGAAATGGCTAGAAAAGTGAGAAACTAATCTTATTTTACATAGTATCAACTTTTTGCTTCTGCTACAGATATATGGAAAACACTCACGCTCATCGGAAGACTTTCTTCATCTTTTTCGTTTTGGGGAAATAAAAGTCATTGAAAGAAATCTCTCTTTAAAAGAAGCGACTGACAATTTTGGCATTTTCTTTATATCCTGTATAAACTCATACCAATCCCCTTATCTTTCAAAAATCAGAAAAAATTCAGTAGGAACTTGGAAGGATTAAACTGCACCATCATAGTACTGCAGAAATCTTGGATGTAGATATCAAGTTTGATGAATGAAATATGCTATTTTAAAATTCAGAACTTCCATTGCACCGGGTACGGACAGGATGACTAACAAATTTATTAAATATCTACCAGATTGTTGTTCACACCTACTTTTCACCTTAGTCAATAAATATGGGACTACATGCGTATTTTCTGAAGAATGGAAAACTTCATATTTAATATATTTACTTAATTGGGAAACCAAATTACATTACTTCTTCGTACAGATCTATTGGACTGACGCCATGTACAGCTAAACCTTTAGAACGACTAGATTAGTAACTATAATAATAAAAAGGTTTATAAACTCCCCCGACCTAAATTTAACCTGGTTTTAGATTTTGGAAGAGTACTCTCAACAGCATTATCAACCTAGTAGACGAATATAATCAGAACTCCTAACTGAAAGTACTTTTGCCATTCTAGTATTCTTGGATCTGGAAAAGGTCTTCGACTTGATTTGGATTGAGGGATTTTTAGTTATTAAAGATTCATAAACTCAGTATAATAACAAAATCTTATGCTCTCGTTAAAAGTCTGCTCCACAATAAAAATGTCTTTTTCAAGTTTTAAGATATTTTCCCACTCAGTCTTTCACCAAGAATGGATCACCTCAAGATTGATGGGGTGCAGCACTGTCTTTGTTAATCTCTTCCTAAATGGCTTTCCACACATTCTTCCTGAGTGAAATAATCCATTTATGCTGATCATCACATTGCTTTATGTATGACAGCCAGGACTATTAAAAATAATGCATATCATTTTGCAGAAAACACTAGATTAAATATTTATATATTTCCAAAACTGGGGCCTATAACAATGTAAAATAAATTTTCCCGCAAACAGTTGCTTTCTACAGAGGTCTGGTAGTTTAATACACATAGAGAAGATCTGTGAGGAAAAAGAAACCTCAGCAGAAAGGCAACACAAACATCCATGCCTTAACTTGGGCTTGAACCCATGTTCGTTCGATCAGTAGTCAAACGCTTTAACCCTAAGGTTAAGATATGAAGAAGGATCTCGAGTTCAAACAGTAAATTGATATCAGTAAACATATCCAGTTTTTGGATGAGGATCTTATGTGAAGTATCTCTCCCAGAAATTCCTTAACGTAACAAGATAAGCTCACCGGACAAAAAATTAGTCACCCTGGCTGAATGTCTTCTAATAGCGCGTAACGCCACCGTGCGACCAAAGAGCAGCCGAAATCCTGTCTGGCATGGATGCCACCAATGTGCGGATGTAGTGTACATCAATATTCATCCACTCTTCCAGCAACAATTCCCGCAGTTCGGCCAAATTGGCCGGATGGCTGGGACAGCGCTTTGCTCGTTGCCCCAAATAGTACCACAAGTTTTCAATGGGATTCAAATCCGGGGATTTGGCAGGCCAGTCGATATGTTTGAAGACTTCAGAATGCTCGTCGTGCCAATCGGATACACTTCGAGCCCTGTACACGCGAAAATTGTCGTCTTGGGAGCCTGGGGTATCCTTCTGTTATTCACTGTGGTTCATGTGGTCATCCAGTAGCTCCATATAGCCCTTCTGTTTCAAGTGTGATGTCACCACAACAAAAGAAACCTTTTTCTTCGTACATGAAACACTCCCAAAACACCACAAAGCCTCCTCCAGCTTGAAAAAGAACCTTGCACACAGTCCGCATGAAAGGCGTCATGCGGCTTACGATGTACCTCATTCGCATCATTCGAGTACAAGCAAAAATGTGACTCATCCGACCATATCACACGCTTCCAAGAGTCGACAGTCCAGTCTTTGTGGCGTCGCGCTCACTGTAGCCGTGAAGCCTTGTTCCAGAGCTGTTAACATGGGTCTCTTCCACGGTACTCTGCTCCAGATATCCATGGCATACAGTTCCCTTCGGAGTGTTCGTTCGGAAACAGTTTATTGTAGGCCTGCATTGACCGACTGGAGCAATTGCTGCCTCGTTGCAAAGCAGTTTACCCTAACAGTGCGTGACACACTGCGGTGGCCCATATTGGTGAGCATAGTTTTTCTGCCGCAGTTATGGCGACCATTAGCGGTGGACTGCGATGTACGCCACTGCTGGAAGACCTTTTGGGCAGTACGTTTCAACACAACTGTAAAGTCAGCAACTTCTTGTACACTATGCCATTTGGCTTGGCCAAACACAATGACACCATTTTGCCACTCATTCACATCTTTGGTGCGACCCATGTTTCACAGAGCGACTAACATGCATATGGCACACAACACTTCTTGTCACTGTATGAACCCCATAGCGCATGACACAGTTATTTGTAGGACGCGTTTATTACTGGTGCGCCCTCTGTTGATGTCGAACGGATGATTAATTTTTTGTCCGGTGAGCTTGTATGGGAGGTAATAAAAGAAGTACTTCCTTTACTTTCTCATCTACAATACAAAAGTTTTTGTTTGGAATCAGCTACCTTGTGGACGAAATCGAAATTATTCGTAATAATTTTGATTTCTTCAGGGTAATAAGAAGACAGATGCCCAAGGTAAATAAATTGCCTTGGACATCTGTCTTCTTGTTGCCCTGAAGAACATTATTATACATTACATATATTAACATTATTATACATCCAAATATATTTCTTTCTGTAATAATTATCGCAGGAAAAATTCTGTAGAAAAGGAACACTTGAAGTCAGGACAACCAATTTTTTTCAACTCATTTTTCAAGTATTCCTTTCTATTATTTCAACATTACATAAGATAAAAATGTGGGAAAACTTAAAGCAACCTTACAATAAATTAGTGAGCGGTTGGGCGAAGAAAACAAATTATTTTTACTTCGACCATACCTTTTCTACTTTTTACTTATATAAGTGCATCGGAAGAAATATTTGACTGGACACAGGAATTTGCAAGAAGTCTCTTGCAGTGATTGAAAAAATGTGCAACCGGTGACCAACTTGCCGCTTGCAATTTTCTTTTTCACTTCTTGCACTTATTTTGCCCGGAGGTGTTGCTAAAGATCCCTGGACTTTCATACGTGACTTGTCAGGATCTATTGTACATAGGACTTGTCTCGACGATATACACTTATCAGGTAACGATTTCGTTCAAATGGATCTGAAGATTTCACTGCCAATAGAGCTGCTGCTGAATTCTGCGCCACAGAATTTAAACAATTTGACCTGTCACACACAATCATTAAAATGACCTTACTAATCGAATTGTAATTAAAGATATGTCATTAAAATAGTGTCAAAACTTTCAATTAAGAAAACTGTTATTTTAATGCATTGTTTGTCAGCTCTCCCATGTATCAAAAAAGAGATTCTTATTTTGAAAACTATGCATCAGCATTATCATCTTCCTCCTCCTCATGCAGCCATGGGCTACGGAGGTCCGACCTAATTGTGCAATTTAGTTTTTCAAGCATATCTGTCTTGAGCTACATCTGCTGCATAAGGACACTGCGCACCAATTCTAACAAGGCCCTGTTTGACATTGTCTGCCCACCGCATCCTAGGTCTCCCCCTCTTTCTGAGGACTTTAGGCACACTGTTCATAATCCTATTCGCTAATCTGTAATTATGCATAACGTGAACATGGCGAAACCAACGGAGTCTCTGTCCGATATATTTCACCCCTGGAGTCGATAACCTCCTTCGAGCAGCAGCTCGAAGGTTATCGACTCCAGTGATGAAATATATTGGAGGATACATAAAGTTAGGTCACATTTCTTAGATGAAATATTAAGAAACTGACATATTTATCTGGTCAATACATCCTCATCATTACTTAAAAAGTTGAACCACCTAATGCCCAAGATACTGTGCAAACGTCGAGAATCAAAAGCATCCGGTTTCCTGTTATTTTGTGTACAAAGAATCCACGTTTCATTACCATAACTAACTGAAGAAGGGACCAAACTAGTATAAAGTCTAAATTTAGTCTTCAGCTGTATACGCATATTTCTCCACACTTTCCAGAGATTGTTAAAAGCGCAAGCAGCAGTCTCTATTCGTCTGTTAATCACACGGCACACATCACAAGTATCGGTTACTTAGCTACGAAGATAAGTAAATTAACACAGCTGCTCAAGAGTGGAACTATTCAGATCAACTGAACCACAGCCTACTAGATCAGTTTTCATTAATTTAGTTTTCTCTCTGTTTGTGACTAAACCTACTCTACTACCAGTCTCATCAACAGCTCAAATCTTAGAGTTCATCTCATAAACATCATTTGCCAAAAGGGATAAATCATTAGCAATATCTAAACAAGATATTTTCTGATCTCCAGACCATTAAGTCCAAAATATTTCCCTTGCAGTGAATTTTGCATAACATAAGCAATAACCAAACTAAAGTGAAAAGGAGACAAAACGCACCTTTGTCGAACACTAGAAATAATACTAAACCAATTGCTACAAGCCTTACCAACTCTCACACACGAATCAGTGTTATTATGGAGAGCTTTCATTATATTAACTAACTTCTCTGGTATGCCATACGATCTCACGATCAACCATAAATTATGGTGATCAACAGAGTGAAAGCCTTTTTGAAATTAACAAAGTTAGTAACCAAAGGTTTCTGAAAATCTAAACATTTCTCAAGAATCTGCCTAAGTGAAAAAATTTGACCTACACATCCCCTACCACTTCTGAATCCTCATTGCTCATCACGTAACTGCCTGTCAACCAGATTCTTAATTCTATTAAGCATAATGATGCAAAGAACTTTACCTGGAACAGAGAGTTGGCAGATACCCTATAATTATCACAAGAACTCCGATCACATTTTCTAAAAATAGGGATCATAATATCTCTGGTAAAATACTTAGGAACCATGCCTTTATCATAAAAGATATTTAAAATTTCAGTCATCCAAGTGGTAACCGAAACATTCCCATCTCTAAGCATTTCCGTAGTAATTTCATCTACCTCTGGGGATTTATGCAGTTTAAGTTTAGAATTAGCCAAAATAACTTCAGAATGTGATATAGGGCCAACATTAAAGCCTGTAATGCATCTATCACCATTATAAACAATGGGAGTAGAACTAACCATATTGTTTAGAACATCACTGAAATGCTCAGCCCACTTAGTCATAACCGAATCCTTTCCCCTTCTACTAATGGCTGAAGCCATCTACACTGAAGGACTTCCTCCAATATAGGATATGACGGTGGCGGTAGAATCAAGAGTTCAGGTACCTGCGATGTCCACATATCATGATAATCCACCAGCTGATAAAGCTGTATCCTGTGAATCTATTTACAATATACTATTTACAATTTGTTTGTAGGCTGTCAACCTACAAACAAACAGAAAACGCAGCGAAAGATTCTCACTCAACAGCTGTAGTCTACGAGTGCAGCAAATTCATGATCTATAATCAAGCTCAGAGCCTTATTCCAGTCCGGTTAGTGTATATGGTCAGCACCAGGATCCTGTGTGGTTCACCACTTCTCAGCAGGGTAGAGAAAAAAGAAATGTAGCTATAGTAGTCCAGATCAATAGGCCACACTGATCTGGCAGCCCTCCTCTCCTATTCCCTTCCACAAGACAGTATCTCTTTTGAGAGGTACAAACGGTCTGCACCACGAGAAGGCGGTGTCGTATTTTAGGTGCTAGAATTGTCCAGTTCTACGAATCATCATAGGGGATTGGTGCATAGTTCTCCTTCCAGTGACTAAGTAGAATCTCTTTTGTTGCGATCTTATGCAACCACGGCAATTCCCGGTTCCGCTTGTACAGCACTACCTGGTTATGAAAAGCCATGACCATCTAGAGCCGGGGGCAAGGAATACGCCCTATGGATATATAGATCCAAGCTCGATCGGCACCCGGGGTGGAGACTCTTAGTAGGACCCGGACTTTTGAAAGGGCTCTGGCTTACTAGGAGCCAATCCCGTTCTGCAGAACCCTTGAATAGCTCCACTGAGCTCCTGAGAGGTGAGGTCTCAGACGCTGTCACCGACCAACCGGTCGGTGACAGGACAGTAACACGGACGGTTACACGTCGGACGGATACACACGGACGGTTACAGGTCGGTAAGGAACCAGTTGGCAGTATCGTCGACCTCAGTTGGCCTTAGCCATGTCCAACCGGGACGCCAATCCGGTCGGCACAGCCTTCAGCCGGGTTGCCGGACCCTAGGCCCCCCCACCACGACAAGGTGGTCCCCTATCGGGGGGAGTGACTAAGTAGAGCAATGTTAAAAGTATTCTTAACTAAATGGTTTGCTAATCATGAGAAAATGCTAATCATTGGGAAAAGAGCAATTGAGTGTTTCACTGGCTGAGAGGTATTGGACCCATGTAAAGCCAATTACAGTATGTTTCGATTATGAATTGAATTGTAATCTAGTTATTTAGAGCTTTTTTGGCGATTTTTTAAAAAAAATAAAGAATCCGAGATAGATGTCATTTTGAGAATATCACGAGAAAACAGTTTATGTAATTTTTGTGCTTTGGAATTGTTTACAGAGTCAAGTGGAAGTGTCCATGTGAGTTATAGAGTTAAAAACAGACTCTGTAAACAATTCTAAAGCACTCAAAATATCTCTCTTAGACCTGACCAGAGCAATCGTAGGGTCACCTCTGCACGAGATGTCCGTTATGTGTCCTCAACTGCCGTAAAGAGTGCAAATACGTAACCTTGTTTCAGAGCGAGATGCAACCATAGAAAGGATTCTTTCAAGGCTACGTTTAAATAAGGCTTCACGAGAGAGGTTTTTGTGGGCGATGGCCTGATGTCTGTTTTCGCTTGAACCCCTTTAAAGGGAATCGCGTTTCAATTGTGGCCAATGATATCTCGACTACATTCAAGAGCAATGGGTTAATGTTCTTACCACAGATAAGCTGCGATTCTGTTCTCAAATAGTGTCGATGAACGTTCATCTAAATAAGAGCTAATAAACATATTTTAAAGCTGGTCAGATTTCTTAACTTTTTTTTTTGGAATTTTGGGTCCCCCTTTCGTGGGCAAGAGATGAAGACAAAAAATTACACGATGCAAAAGGGAATCAAAAAGTACTAACGATGGAAAAAGTTACGTTTATGTTTTAGGTTTCACAATTTTGTAGTACTTTGCTTCTTTTTCTCTGCCTTATTCTTAAATGACCAAAACATTTCTTGTTTCTGATTTTTTAAATTTTTATTTATTTTCCTCCGCCCGTAATATTCTTTCTCGTGCTGGATATGAGTCAATTGAGTAGCAATGATCTAAACAGAAAAGCTATCTAGGTTTCATCTTACTAGCAATCAGGGAAAGGGACAATTATGGAAGTGATGGTTTCATAATGTTTTAAGGCATAACTGCCAATAGCAACACAAACCTCCGTTTGTTTTCGGAAGGACTCTCACAAGTATAAAGTGTTGAGATGGCAACTTTATGCGGTTCCTTTTCAGGAGCAAACTCAGAATCTTTTAATGAATAGCACTCACGTGAGCAAAGCTCGTTAAGTTGACAAATACCTTCAAAGTGATATTATGCTACATAAGAATTTGCCAACGAAATCCCTAGTCTTATATGGTATGTCTGGGATGCTCAGGGAAAAACAAATTAGTGGTAGTCTCAGCGCTACCTCCCAGAAGCTTAGCTGAATTCCATTAAGTGAGAACTGCTGCCTCTAGCACTACTTTAACAGAATCTTTCTCAGAATTAGGAGTCAGAATCATTCCTCTATTAGAGCAAGAAGAGATCACATGCCATATTAAGGTAGGTTTCCTTCCACTCTGTATTCACAATTTTTTTCTACTCCTCGACTCATTAGCATAACCCTTATTTTCAGATCGGAATTTGATTAGTCTTTCTACATTATGAAGTGATCGCATCACATATTTCTCCTATGTAGTCCATCAAAATCTACTTCAGAGATTTTAGATAATTCAAGTTTTGATGTTTTGTCCTTAACTTTTAACATCGGTTTCTTTAGGTTTGGCTTCTCGTACAAATAACTGAGGGTTCCTTCAACTAAGCAACAGTCACGACGAGCATTGGATGACTAGTCTGGCATCCTTGCTCAAGACTTGAACATTGAAACACAGATAATATATATAGACTTCCCAGCAGAAATGAGGTAGAAAAAAACGAAAACCTAAGCTTTAAAGCATTGAACAAATGATTAGAGTGCATTCGTTTGCTAATTTAAATGTTGGGAATTCAAAAGTAGAAAATGATTAACTTGTTTAAAGGTATTTTCCAGACTATGCTATATATTCATAATTTGGAGGTTGTTTGTTCAATTTTGTTAGGCAAATGATAATTTATGATATAAAACCTTATATACATATAGAATATATATATCTGTGATTCAGCCGTCTCGTGACCGAGAGTTTAGCATACTTGACTACTGCTCAAAGGGACCTGGGTTCGAATCTGGATAAGGCATGGATGTTTGTGTCGTTTTTCTGTTGAGGTCTCGCATTCCTCACAAACCTTCTACTATGGAAAAGAAACTAACAGGCTACTGTCAGACCACTGTGGCAAGCAACTGTGGAGGTTTTTTTAATATATTTTTCGTGGATTCCTTTGGTTAACAAAATGTTTTGTGAAAAGAGGACTTTCGTATCTTTGGGAGGTTGACACAAAAACCTAAAACGAAGACTGTTGGAAAAATCGTTTTTACATACACTTCTGCACTTTATTTCTTCAGTACTGCAAAGGGCACATAACAGCAGCATACAAAATCAGCTGTAAATCGATATCGTGATTACGGATTTTAGTAAAAAAAGTTTAATTGAAATGTAAATGTATAAAATAAATTTTATATTTGAAGTGGAATAATATTGAAATTTCGTATCTGTTTTCGCTGTCGTGAAAACGCTCATAGTTATTTGCTTCACTAAAATTCTTCTTTTACGCTAAACTGACTCTATATGGCAGCTTTGTCACATTGTTCTTTGAGAGCTCACTTTAGCTGATGATGATACACTATCATCACAAATGTAGCAGTTGTAATATAGAACGAATTTCAAGTTGGCGGAAAAGTTGAATTTAGTCGGGTGGGATAAGAACACATCACTTCCTGACAAACGATTCATTACGTGTGAGTTATTAATGATGAATATTTAAATTAGTTTAGAAATGAATGTGTTGCAGTGATGGACTAAAATCAAATACTAGAAGGGAAGAATTTTCTCATGGGTGAATATTTCTAATTGGACAAGCCACCGAAAAATTTTGCATTTTAATATCGTGAAGAACTGAATAAAATGTATTATATCAATGAGCTAAGGCTTCGTTCATCAGCGAAATTATCAGTTTAGTGGCCATGAGCAAAGAGTTCTCATCTGCTTTTAAATATTCTCAGAGCAGGGATGTTTTAGACTTCGGTAGCGCCAGTTTATGGCGAATTCTTATGTTCTCTCCTACAATGTGACCTGAATAAGACTGATACCGATTGTTAACTTATACATTATATTAAGGAACTAAATACGCTTTAGCTTATAAAATTATGGAATAATTAATTATAAGTCGGGCTTAAAATAATATCTATCTGAAAACAAAATGTCTCTGAGTCCTTTTTGGTTGGTTAGCCGACACCTTTTCTAAAAGTGTAGGGAAAATTCCTTGAAGAACATTAAAGATTATGAATTTTAAGTTTTCAATGGTCCTAGGATGACGATTGGAAAAAGTATCCTTTAAGAATCCACAAAATCGAACTTCAGATGCTCACAGTCGTTTAGAGATCAATGTATCATCAAAACATTCCCACAAATAATCCCAAAGTCTCGTTAGGTGTGTGAGCAGTTGCTCCATCTTCTTGAATATAGTCTAGCTTCAGATCCTCATCATTCAGCTGCTGAATAAATCATTCAAGGATCAGGTTGATATAGTTCTGCGAATTGATGGTTTCTTCGGGAAAAAATCTAACAATGCTTCTTCTCCAAATTGCACGGCAAACACCATTTTTTTATATCATGTAAGGGAATTTGATAAATTGTGTAAGGTTTTTCAGCTGATCAATTGTTCTGTGAATTCACGTATCTTGAAAAAATAAAACCATGCTTCATCAGTAAAGGAGTTAAATTTCTAAACTCGGTTGTCATAGTCCTCTTAAACAAATGACAAAAAAATGCACTTTTTAAAATCAGGAGGGAATAACTAATGAATAACGTTCATCTTGTAAGCTTTCAAAGATAGCAAATGGAGAGCTTTTCTGCATGACTCTGCCGACATTCAGTCGCATAGCTAAGCGACGAGCAGATGTTTTTGGACTGCGACTAATTATTTTCACGAATAAAGGACAACTTTTCCTCTGTTACAGCTCTTCTGACATAATTGCATTGTGGAGGCTTAAAAGACCCTGCCTTACGAAACCTGCTCTCCATTCGATGAACTTTGAAATTACTGCTACTGTAATTCTCCAATATTTCCTTTGAAATTAACTTATGCAATCCTTAAATGATATAAAAATAAAAAATAAATAAATACCCCCTCAAGCAGCTGCTTGCCACAGAGGTCTGACAGGAGCCTGTCAGTTTATATGCCACAGTAGAAGGTCTGTGAGGTTGGCAGGACCTCAGCATAAAAACAACACACACATCCATGCCTTACCCGGGGCTCGAGGTACTTTTTTTAATATTCGTCACAACAAAAATTTGAAATTACTGAAAATTTTTTGAAACTTGGTTGCGAAGAAAACAAAGTTTTGCTAAAAAATAATACCTCGTTAACGAAATAAAAGAGAGGCACTATAAAGATTTGGTGATGTTTGACGGGTGAAGAGGCAATTTTCTGTTTATAGTGTTATCAGTATTCAAAAGCAAACAATGTCCCAATTGCTTAGAGTCATTTTCAAAATTTCGTTACATAGGAAATGGTTCCATGTCTACGCAATGTTCTATTGCGTAGAAAAGGACCAATAAAATGTTCTTTTTTCGTCACATAGATATTGTTACGTATTATTAGTTCTGTCTTAATCTGGTCACTTTACAGTTTAGTGGCAAGTGACTGAGCAAAACAGGTTTCTTGAAAGAGAAGATAATGACATAAATTGCAATAAATACATAATAAAAGTATAATTTGCAAAGAATAAAATAATAAAAAAATAGAAATATGTTTTAATTGTCTTATTTTCGTCCAGAAATGCTGCTCAGATTTTTTTTATTTCAACGTGCAATAGGTTTGTTTATTTTTTTAATCATTTTACTTTTGATAAAAAAATTTCACGCAATTACCTCTGCAGTATATTATTTCTTATTAGTACATTAAGACGCCATTGATTGTGAAATTCAACCTTCGTTAAAAAACATTTTACTGTCAAACCAAATCTGGAAGGGGTGTAAAATATCGTTACACAAAAATTGTTGCTTTGAATCCTCCTCTTTCACTTCTTTCAGGTAACACTATCAGAGTTTTAGAGCGTGCGGCTTGTGCAGTTCGAAAGTAAATTTCAGCACGTTCCCTTTGCAACCCGCAGCGCGTTGCTGAGTGCGGAAGTGCCTTCCTTGCCGTGCTCGTGAGCGGCCAGATTATGCAACGTCTCCGGAGAGTTGTTAATGACATTGGTATCAGTGAGGGCCGTGTTGCAGCGACGACCAAACTGATTGAGTTTGCTTCTAATGAGAAGTCCGGACACGAAGACCTCTTTCCACTTCCTCTTCTCTTCCACTTGCATTTATTCCGTTCTTCTCCTTTTTTTCTCTCCTTTCTTTCTTCTTTAACCGCGGATTCTTTACATGCGTCGCTTCTTCTACGGAAGTGGAATTGGCTTGGGTCTCCCTCTCCCACACAATCCTATTTTCAATCAAGGTGACCTGCTACTGGGAACATGGCTTTTGTACTTCTTCTGCTCCAACTCTCAATTTGCATAGATTTTTTTCCCCTTTTTCCTTTCGCTACTTAAGAGATAAGTGAGTGTGTCAGATGCAACCTGCCGTCTATTATGAACACATTGTGATAAATAGGACGTTTAAAATTGAAGAGAAATTCTTCAACTTTTACATATAAACTAGTTATACCCACTCGAAAACTTGGGTGCGAAACGGATCGATAACTCTTGCCATCGATAAATTCATTCATAGGTTTCCACCACTCCAAACACAATTTAATCCCGCCTAAAGTATGTCGACCGATAACTTCATTCGCAGTTCTCCACACTTGCTACTCCATTCACAAGATAGACGACATCAGCGCCCCAGAAATTTCTGACTCTTTTCGAGCGATCACTCCCAATCCACGGTAGCTAGAAATCCTATCTATCACCCCAAAAGGGTTAGAACTAAGCGGAAACACCCCACCAAATTTGGGACCGAATGCTCAATTAGTAGCTGCCACCGAAGACGTCACACGTGTCCACTCGCCCGGAAATACGCTTTGCATATAATACGAAGAAGATTCTCATTTTTAAATTACGGATCAAAAACAACTCCCCCTCAGGAATACACGATTACGGTGAAGATATTTGTTCATCAACATCATGTGACTGATCATCGATGCTGATCAGTCAGAGCAAAGAATTATGAGATTTGTCGCAAACTTTTAAAAGCTGATTTTTACATGAAAGCAAAATAATTCACAAATAGTGAGCAGCCATAAATAATTCGTTTCGTTTTTTATTTCTGAGCTGTCCCTTAATTAAAGGCAGTTGCCGAAAGATTCCAAAAATGGTGTCGCAACGCCCAGAAAAAAAAAACAAGGATATGAAGATAAAGGATGAAACTCAATTTTTGTGTGAATGCATCAGTTAATGAGAATTACAACAGTTTGCAAACCTTTCACAGATCGGGTAGACGGAAAATGAAAAATATCGCTATATATAAATACTTTTCATACTTCGTCTTTATGTTGCTCAAGATAAACATACTTTTACACTACCCCCCTCCCGACACACACGCAAAAAAAAAAACACTGCAAGCACTGGTTAAAAAAAAAATCCCCTCCCTTCCCACAACTAAAATGAAAAGCGTTGGTTGGAAAAAATTAAATACGAGACACAAAGCAAACCAATTTCGAATAAAAAGACAAATTTTAATTGTTATCGTTAAGACAATTTTTTTAATTTTACGTTTACAGTGAAATAACAAATTGAAAAGCGGATTAAATATCTTTTGGGAGATACATTTTTATCGTTTTTATGTTGGTGTGTTTTTTGCTCAACTACTTAACTAATTATAATTGCATTAGACGCATTGTATAAATAGTTAGCATTTATAATTTCCGAACATAAAATTCTGTAGCAATTTCCGCTTTCTTGAGAGCATTAATTCTGTTTATTTCACATCATTTTTCAAGTTTAGTCGAAAAGGAGACAGAAAGGAAGTTTCTTTTCATCTGAACTGATTCTATTCAGCAGCTTTGACACTTTGTTCTTTGAGAGCTCACCTTGCTTAATGACGTCATGCACTTCCATCACAAAGATAACAATAACGGAATTGAATAATGGAGATTATATTTATCACTAGTGATAGGTCACGGACAAACTGTTATTTGTAATTTCGCTTTTTTTCACTTTTGGGATCTGGCAACAAGTTTCGTCCCACTTGTGAAATACTGCGTACGTTGTGTTTGCCCAGGGATGGCATCTGATTGGCCGTTCCTGGGCAAACACAACGTACGAAATTGTCGGAGAATTCCTGGGGTTACCTGAGTTATTGCCTTGCTTCAGCCGGCGAAGGGATTCTGTGCGGGGTGATGGTGCTAATAGACCCGTGTTCGGTCTCCTGCCTTCGAAATAATTGTTTATTATTTCCGAGTGCACAACTGTAGTCCAGCGGAGCTCCGTTTTCGTTGTGGATAAATCTTCAATCAGGGTATAATCATTTTAATTCATATTAATCTGATTGTTGTCACTTTTATTTAATATTTTAACTCATCATCATCCTCAAGCAGCCATGGACTACGGAGGTCCAACCAGACCGTGCAATTTAGTTCTCCAAGCAAGTCTATCCTGAGCTACATCTATTGCATCTGGTCACTGCACACCAATTCTAACGAGGTCCTGCTTGACATTGTCTGCCCACCAAATCCTAGGTCTCCCCCTATTTCTGAGGCCTTTAGGCACACTGTTCATAACCCTATTCGCCAATCTCGCAATATTCGCCAATATTCGCAAACTCCTTTGCCTAACCTCATCATTAGTTACGAAGTTGAACCACCTAATGCCCAAGATACTGCGTAAGCATCTGGAATCAAAAGCATCTAGTTTCCTGTTATCTTGTTTACAAAGTGTCCAGGTTTCACTAATATAACTAACCCTGGAAAGAACCAAACTATTATACAGTCTAATTTTAGCTTTAGGTGTATACGCCTATTTCTCCACACTCTCCCTAGATTCTTAAAAGCACCGGCAGCAATCCCTATTAGTCTGTTAATCTCATGCCGCACATCACCATTATCTGTTACATAGCTCCCAAGATAATTAAACTGTGACACCTGCTCAAGACTGCAACCATTCAGATCAACTAAATCGCAGCCTGCCTGACCAATTTTCATCACTTTAGTTTTCTCTCTGTTTATAACCAAGCCTACTCTACTACCAGTCTCATCAACAGCTCGAATGAAAGAGTTCATCTCATCAACATCATTTGCCAAAAGGGCTAAATCATCAGCATAGTCTAAATCACAAATATTCATATCTGCAGTCAATTTAAGGCCAAAATCTTTCCCTTGAAATGAATTTCGCATACCATAATCAATAAGCAAGCTAAAGAGAAAAGGAGACAAAATGCACCCTTGTCAAACACCAGAAGTAATGCTAAACCAATTGCTACAAGACTTACCAACTCTCACACACGACTCAGTGTTATTATAGAGAGCTTTCATTATTTTAAATAATTTGCCTGGTATACCATATAATCGCACAATCAACCACAAATTATGACGATCAACAGAGTCGAAAGCCTTTTTGAAATCAACAGAGCTAGCAACCAAAAGTTTCTGAAACTCTAAACATTTCTCAAGAATCTGCCTAAGTGAAAATATCTGATCCACACATCCCCTACCACTTCTGAATCCACATTGCTCATCACGCAATTGACTGTCAACCAGATTCTTTATTCTATTAAGCACAATCATGGAAAGAACTTTCCCTGGAACAGAGAGTAGGCTGATACCCCTATAGTTATCACAAGAACTGCGATCACCTTTTTTGAAAATAGGGATAACAATAGTTCTGGTAAAATCCTTAGGAACCATGCCTTTATCATAAAAGATATTCAGAATTTCAGTCATCCAAGTGGTAACCAAAATATTCCCAGCTCTAAGCATTTTCTAGTAATTTCATCTACCCTTGGGGATTTGTGTAGTTTAAGTTTAGAAACAGCCAAAATAACTTCATATTTTGTTATAGGGCCAACATTAAAGCCACCAATGCATCTATTATCATTGCAAACAATGGGAGTAGAACTAACCACATTGTTTAGAACATCATTGAAATGCTCAGCCCTCCTAGCCATGACAGAATCCTCGTCTTCTATAACCTTACCTTGTTTATCCTTTAATCCCTGTATACCTGTCCGTTTTCTACCATACAAAGCATTAACTATCTGGTACAGCTCTCTGCTGTTGTGCGTTCTAACTGCTTCCTCGTCTTTGTCAGCCAAGCCATCAAGCCAAAGATTCTTATCAGTAGCTAACTGATCCTTTACACGTTTATTAAGTTCTCTGTAGTGCTTTCTATTAGGACTAGTAGGGTATTGATTAAGGACATTCCTGCAGTTCTTTCTTTCCGAAATAAGCTCAAGTGCCTTATCACTCAGATAATTCTGTCTCTTCTGCTCCTTTTTTCCTAAAAGAGTACTGTTAGTGTCCAAAAAAGCCTGTTTAAAATGACCCCATTCTTCCTCAACTTCAGTAGTAAGCATACCATGACTGTCATAATGACTAAGTAACCTATCATGGTAAGCTTTGGCTATAACTGGGTCTTTCAGAGCTTCAGTATTAAAAGTAAATTTTTTAACCCTAGCAGAACACTTTTTAAGTTTAAGTTGCAAGACACTTTCACTTTATAATTGAATTTATTTGAGTGGATTGGAAATATGATAACGCAGAGTAATGTGAATTTATCCACCTTTATAAGATGATGGAGGAGTTAAGTTGATTTTGAAAATTTAAATAAATTTAAATCTTTTTTTGTTATTGTTTAAACCAACTTTGCATTTGTCTATTATTAAATCCTCTACTCATCACAGCTACAGTTAGTGAGTACATGACTGTATATTACTAGCTTGTGGGTTGTTCCTGGTTCGAACTCGAATCTTCTGAGCCACTCCTTCAGAAGTATCTGTTAGAAAGTAAATTTTTGTTTGAAGTCAGATCAACAAGTATAGATATGTAGTTCTAGATGTGTTATAAATATATATGGATAATTACTTTTGATAAACACGGAATATAATTGTAGTTCATGTCCCATGCCTTGAGGAGGAAATGTTGCGGGTGACACTAGCTGAACGTACCCGGAGCTGCCCAGGTGTCACTTTTAACCTGTATATTCTTATTTTCACTGCATGTAAGGTGAATTTTGCAAGTACCCCTCCCCCCGACACTTTAGCATAAATTTTCAACAGGACGAAATTGCCCGGATCGTTGTTGACGTCAGCGAACACTCCTCATAGCCCGTGGTTTCGTTTCTGCGTAAGCTATCGAGATTTTATTTCCGTTACCACAGATTTTGCTACTCTATGGCTCCCGTGATATTCGTTCGCACGGTCCAAATTTCTTGCACAGCGTTGCACCCGTGTGGCCCGGTGATTGGTTTAAAAATCAGGTTCTCACTTGGCCCGTGGCTTCGTTTCTACACAAATTGTGACAGCTCGTGTCTGACTTTTAATCTGCATATTCTGTTGTTTTCTGCACTAAAGGTTAGTTTCACGAGTATCCCCCTCCTCCCCGACATTTTATCTCATTTTGAACAGGAGGAATTTATCGGTGTTGCAAAGGTCATTGCTGAGTCGGCGCGCGCTCTCAGAGACCGTGACAAAAGATAGAGATATTTATTTTGTCAGATTTTGGTATTCTGTAATTCCCGACGTACTTCACCGAAAGTTCCCAAATTTCGTAGACATGTTCCCCCTGCCCGACCCCATGTTCGGTTAGGAAATCAGGTCCTTAGCTGCAATGGAACGCCTCAATAATGCCTTTGGAAATGGGAATCTGGCAATGGCAGTAGATTTAAATGCTATTTTAACTCTTTACTTTCAGAGTTAGGGAGCAGTAAATGGCAACGATAATCTCGTTTCCCATAGGAATAGCATGGGAAATGTGTTTGCTTCTAGCAAGCCCCCCTTTTGGACTTTCGACCTGAAATTTGGCACTGCAATCTGGAACACAACCTGAAACATTCTCTGAATTTTGGAGCATGTACGTTGATTTCACGATGAGTTATGGCTGCCACAAACACACAGACATCTTTTATTATATATTTCACCGACGCGATCTCTGATATATATTCATATATTTTTAAACTGACGTACTATTTATGGCAGGCATGTCAAACTCGTTAACCACCGAGGGCCATATTAAGTATTATATATTAAATCGCGGGCCGCAAAACAAAAAAAAAACAGATGAAAATTGTTATGTGCAAACTAGACTAGAACGCAGTATTCGTTCACTGACTGCTAACGAATAGCTTCCGACTCTACTGGCATTTCGTGACTCATTGCCATGCGCAAAGTACGTACATTTGAATGACCTCGAGACATGTGTTTACATGTCGGACCCCGATCATAGAATTGCTCATATCATGAAATGCCACTATTTCATGAAATGATCGGGCATTTTATGATATGAGCAATTCTACGATCGGGCTCCGACATATACATTTATGCGCAATAGCTTCCCTTATATATAAATGGAAATGTTTTCTGAATGCGTTTATTTAATTCATGCACCGTGTAGTATTTATAATTTTAATTAAAGAATCCAGTGTTGTCAAAAGTTAAATAAACGTATTGGTTATCAGTCTTGGCGGGCAGCAGAACAGTTCCCCGCGGGTCGCGTGATTGACATGCCTGATTTATGGTGATGCTGTTTCGAAATATAAGACTAATTTTTCTTTATGTCCTTTCGAATAATATAAGGGTCACTGTATCAAAAAAGATCAGCGTCATTTTCGAGCAGTGTGATTACACAAGTTAAAACGTCATAAGTGAAGAGCATGTAAAAGCATCATCGTTACGCAAATCAGTCCTTTAGGAATTGTCTCCCAACTGGTCCTCGATTGGCGAGAACTCCGACGATCGCGATGGAGTGCAGAGTGTCTGCATCATGTGCGATATTCGTGGTAACATATGGGTGGGCATGGTTACCATACTGCAGAATAATGCCTGGAATGTTCCAGAGGAATAGCACAGGGATCATTAATATAATATATATATAAGTAAGGGTTACACAACAATGTCGAAATACCTTGCGAGCGGTTTCAGCCTCCGAAATGTGTACAGGTGTGTGCATCTGTCACACAAGATGTCGCCCCACACCAGCATACTGAGGGCTGGTCTCAATATGCCATTCAACAATGCCTATCATAGAAGTGTGTCTTGCCATCCTTCTATACAACACAGAACATGGACTAGTCGGTGAACAGCACGGATTTGTTTTCCCCACTTTATCCAGATTCTGCACATGTGTATTAGTCCTATACCAAGAAAGCAGTGGTGAGCATTGGAATAGTCTATGTGACAGGAGATCGGGAGCAAGTAAACGAAATCGGATCATTTGAGCATTCAAAGTTGGACCACTTGCTCTCTGGAGGTTACACCCGAACTGGCTCACAATAGCAAAGTGGTCTCACAAAGCCACTCACCAGAATTTCTGATCCTCACAAGTTGTCGTCCTTCATTGTGGCCTAACTCGTATCCGCAATGTGCCCTAAGTCAACGACAAACGAAGCTTTGTATAATTCCATATCATAAACAACAGATGCGGATAGGGTCTCAGAGACAGTTCTACCAGTGGTAATTTAATAATCCACGCATGCGTTACTTGACGATATATGTACGTTGTCATAGCATGGGAATGTCCTGTTCTTCCTACAACTGGGAATGCACTGCAAAAACACGTATCCCTAATCCAACAGCTGTTGACCAAAGCTGGTCAATCCTTTACTCAGCTTACTTTGCTGTATGCCTCGCCGACCTCCTTTCCACTAGTATAATCAGTCTCCCATTTGATCATTCGCTGCTGAATTGTAATCATTTACATATCTCAGCTAGGACAATGCTTGGTACGATTTTCATGGTTCTACCTTTCTATTTTATGATGCCCCAATCTCCATATTTTACATTTAACGGTTAGAACCGTTTGATTTGTTAAAATGATTACGCTGGCAAAGTCGGTGTCTGTTGAAACAGTAAGATGATTTGTGTAATTAGTGATTCGCTTGTATCGTTGCTAATATTATTCATGGAAGGGACTATAGAGCTGAGTGCTGCCACGGGGCATTGGAGGGTTTGAGAAAAATGTTGTAAATAGAAATCTGCTAGTTTATGTCGTTTTTTTTTGCAGATGACGAGTTAAAAAACAAGAATAAAAATGCTGTGTAAACAGACTTATTTGTTCAAAATGTTTCGACATAATAGAGAATAATACCGAGATCAGCGCTGCCTCGCATAGCAATGTTTTGGCGTATAGCTCTGATCTTGGAGAGATTGGATTTGATAGTTTGTTGAACATTAGGAAAGGTATCGATGATATTTGAAAAGCTTGGGATGAAATCACCATCAACTCGATGAATGATCTATGATAAAAAAGTGCAATCATTTTATGAGGTTTGAGCGTCATGAGGAGCATCATAAAATGTTTATGATGCTCATGTTTGAGCATCATAAAATGACGCTCAAACCATCATTTTATGATGGTTTGAGCGTCGTTCAGCTTGTCACCAAGAAGAACATTATTAAAAAAGTCTTCATGTTTCTGAATCACTAATCGAAAGCCGTTTCAGTATTTGACGTTTACGAATCGATGAGTGAAGGTAGGTGTATATTTTTTTAAAGCAAACATTTCCGTGAAATTAGTACTATATATAAAAAGGGAAGTAGTAAGGAAGAAGATTGAGGGTGTAATCCCCACCTCACTCTTTGAGGGAATTTATTTCTAAGAAAACATTTATTCCTTAAACTGAAGAACATTTTTTTAAATCTCACGCTTCCAAGAATTTTAGTTAATATTGTCATGACACTGATTATATAACGTTTAATTGTATTGTGAACTTGAATAAAGGAATTGTTATAGTTAAAAATAGATAGCAGTTCCTTCATCCAATATTTAATTCTGTAACAGACATCTGTAGAAGATGAAAAAAAAATTCACCCTCAGATATTGGTACCCATGAAAAGAAATAGTCGTATTCTATCATTGTGAGCGAAACTTCAAAGGTTTCTTTCAAAACATCAGTTTAAACGAAAACTTGTTTCAACCGATAAAGTGGGATGCACTCCAGACTTCAAATTGTATTTGTATATTTAATAAACGTTTATTGAATTAAAGAGTAATCTCTTCCACTCCCCCTATTTTTTTTTCTAAGTCCGGGCGTGGTGTAAGGATATGTTCTTACAGAAAGCCCGCTTGTTCATTTTATTCAAATATTGGAATAAATCATATTACGTCTCATTTTAGTTTAGCTATCTTTGTGATAACGCAATTTCATATGAATATAAATTAAAACATTTCAGTCTCAGGCATTGTCACTATATGGATCAACAAGGTCTAGCCACCAAAGTCTAGCCATGTCTAGCCTCCCCACTGTCAGGTTAACACTGTCTAGCCACCAAAGCAATGGTGCAGACAACGAATGCCTCACGTCCTTTCCAGATGCTCCTTCCATCTCCCCCAGATTGTGTCAAGTGGTCGAACAAAGAAAGTGTGACCCGGTTTTGTGTGTGTGTGCATTGTGCTTTTGCTCTCATTCGGGAGACTCCAAACTGTGCAGTCGTCTCCCTCGCTCATGTAGAGTCCTGCATGGCAAACGGCATGACAGCAGAGATTAAAAGGTCGCAGCCGGAGATTAAGAGGTCGCAACCAAAGAATTGCTGCACCATTATCCATGGTGCAACAATTCTTTGCAGCTGAGGAGGGAAAACAGCCGAGGAAGAGGAAAGCCCGATAAGCAGATCTGGTTGATTAAGCCACCGGATGAGTGGAGTGTGAACGGCACGAGTCGCACTAGGACTTTACACCACCCTTGTGCAGAGGAGAAGGAGGTACCGAAGTTTTTCTGCTCTGGTCTTCTTTATCTCTCAGTAGCTTGAAAGTTTATTGCCTAACTCGGCCTAAGCTATACTGTGTGAAAACGCTTTGTTCCTCACCAATGAGATTCTTATCACTGTCCGCTCTAGTGGAATGTGAGATAACCTGAGTCAATAAATGGGGAAACCCTGGATCTAATCATTCATGTGCAGGAAACTATGACGTCTACTACCTACCTAAACATCATTGCAGACCACGTACATCCTTTCATGGCAACGGTATTTCCTCTAGTAGTGCCTTCTTTCAGCAGGATAATGTATCATGCCACACTGCCAGGATTGTTCAAGAATGGGTCGCGGAACATGAAGACGACTTCCAGTTATCGCCCAGGCTTCCAAATTCTTCAAACAGCAATCCAATCGAGCATCTGTGGTTCGTGTTGGAACAGCATATCCGATCTGTGGCGGCTCAACCACATAACTTAAAAGAGTTAAATGATCTGCTGGTAAAGTGTTGATACCAGATATCACAAGACACCTTTAGAAATATTGTAGCGTCCGTGCTTCGCCGAGTAAGAGCTGTTTGGGAGGCACGTGGAGGACCAACATCATATTAGGCAGGTGGTCATAATGTTTTGGCTCTTCGGTGTATAATTGCCATTCAAGAGATGGGGTAAGCCGAGCAACTTTACACCATAAATGGTATTTAATAAGTTTCTTTTAGTAAAACAATGCAAACATTGACCTTTCACTAGACTCTGGTAGAATGCATCGCATTAATATAATCAATGTTTTTTCCTTCAGGCCGCCGTAAGAGTGGTCACGTTACATTGTTGGGGAACAGTTTCATAATAACTCCTTATCCACAATTCCGAAGTGAGTCCGTTTTAAGAGTGAAAGTAAATATTGCTCTTCGAAATAATTAATTTCTTGTCCATTGGAGTTGTTTTTCTTTGGTTGTTACACAAACTGTCAAAGATATATATATATATGTAGGAAGCCCCTTGACACATATCAACTTCTGAAAACTACCAATTACTTCTTGAATGAGCGAATTCAGAGCGGAACTAATTTATTTTTTTGATGTAGACTCAAGAGGGATTTCCAAATCATTTCTAAAAGATTATATTTTTGCAGGAAATAAGAAGAGAACGATGAAAGAATCTCTTTCTTCCGCTTCCCAAAGAAACAGCGGGGCCAAATGAATAGACCTTCAGTCTCTTCAGTGCTAATGACAAACATTTCTCCGCTTCTCCTAGCGAAGCACAAAAGAATAAATTGAGAATGTTTTGCAGGCCCAAAGAAACGAGCTTCTGTCGTCTAGAAATAGTTGAGCATTGGAAACCAACAGCGCAGTTTTAATAAGCTGTTTATTTCTGAAATGACATTTTCTTTGGATTTCTGCTTCCTTTTCAGACTCAGGGCCGCGATCTGTTGTCAGAAAAAGGAAACGGAATGACGAAAAAAGGAGATACTGATGATAAATGCTTTAGATTGTTCTACCCACGAATAACACTTTTTATGGCACAATGGGAAGGACACAACGACCCAAATTCTCGAAACTGTTGAGAAACGAAACCCAGTGGTGGATCTCAGAGCAAGAAAGTGTTTCCCATAAAGGTCATTTGCCGGGTGTTATGATAAATACAGGGTACGACCCTCTTGCAGATGAAGCCACGATTTAGATGCCATCCTAACGAATACTTCCTTTCAAAACCTAACAGTCTTTTCGTCCTCACCGAGGGCAGGGGGCTGGTAAACAGAGAACAAATCTTAAAGATAACACAGCAGGGTCCCTTATCTTAAACTCAAATCATTAACATTGAGCCTAAGGACAGACGGAAGCCTATTCCTTATATTGCAATAGCAGAATTTCTTAGACATTTTTCCGATACTTTACAGACAATGATTTTTATACTTCTATTCACAAAACATCCTATTGTTCATTATATAGTAATAGGAGATTATTCATTAGACATCCGGAGTTCATAGAGTCGTGGTCTGCAAAATTAAGGTGTTTTGAAAACCATACTTTACTGCATTAGAATGAAAATTTTCTAGTTCGCCTTAGCGCAAAATAAACTATATAATGTTTTGGAGGGTTGCACAGAGTATGCACAGTCGTATCAGAATAATATGACCATCTACCTAATAATGGGAATAACTACGCTTGGCCCAGATGACAGCGGCGAGACGGCGTGGCTTGGACGCAATGAGGCCCTGGAAGGTTGCCAGAGGCACACGTGCCCATTCGGACTCCAACAGACAACGGAGGTTCCGGAGATGACGTGGTTGTGTGTCCGCAAGCTGAACCTGTCGATCCATATGGTCCCACAAGTGTTCTATAGGATTTAGGTCGGGTGATTTCGCCAACCAAGGGAGAACGGAGACATCGCTGTTGTGTTCCTGGAACCAGTCACCCACCACCTTAGCGACATGGCAGGGCACATTGTCTTGTTGGTGGACACCATCACCCCAGGGTAAATATCCAACATGTAGGGATGCATATGGTCAGCGAGGATGGACAGATAGCCATCGGCATTCAGGGACCCATCCAGTGGTACCTGATACCAGGTACCATTGAATGGGGTACCACAGATCTCACCTCAATGTCAGGTACCACAGGTTTCGCTGGTACCTGGTACCAGTGGTATCAGCGAAAAATGAACTAATGTTTTCAGTTTGTTGTCTTGTCTATCTGTACACAATCAATGCTTTTTGTTTTTAGATAAATTAAATGTCATACCAGGAAAACATCCCCCAGATATGCACACTGCCACCGCTGGCCTGTACTTGATCGATAAGCGTGTCCCGGTGTTTGTTCCCGTGTATCTGATGCCATATCCACCACCGCCCGTCACTTCTGTGGAGTAGAAACCTCGATTCGTCGGAGAAGACAACCTTTTTCTACTCTTCCACTGTCTAATGACGGTAGTACCGTGAGAACTGCAGGCATCGTGGCCGATGGTCCTTGGTTAACATGGGCGCCATTATGCAGTGTCGACTCCGGAGACCCATGAATAACAGGGTTCACTCTATTCTTATCGGGGACACGTACCTGGGTGCCACAGCGTTCATTTGAATGGTAAATTGCTGCTCTGTTGCGCGTCGACTGCCCTTTACCAGTCGACGGAGGCAACGTTCTCCTCTGGAGTCAATGGTCTTTGGGGTACACAGTTATGACGTCTTGTTATGACGTTACACACACAGCTATGACGTCTTGTTATGACGTTACACACACAGCTATGACGTCTTGTTATGACGTTACACACACAGTTATGACGTTATCATACACAGTTACATACACGTTACATACACAGTTATGACGTTATCCAGGTATACTCGGTGTGCCAGCGGTTCATTCTTGGTACACCCTTACTACAGCACCTGGCAAACAGCCCACAAAGTCTGCTGTTTCCGAGATGCTTCCACCCTTGACGCTGTAGCCGATTATCATTCCTTTTTGAATGTCCCTCAAATCACTTCGTCTGTCCATTGTTCTCACGTTCCGCACTATGGCTCATCTGTCTTAGCCGGTCGCTTTTATCTCCGTGTGTGGTCGACCTTGTCATGTGCACTCTGTGACGCGCCTGGGTGTGTACACTGTGATTCTGGAAGTGGTCATATTATTTTCATACGACTGTGCATATCCCATTATAGAGTGTTATAGAATATGGGAAGGATGTAGTTAAACATTCCACAGAGACCTTGATGTTGAATATTTCTATAGGACATTTGTTTTGGCAATGAAGTTTTTAGAAATTTCACGTTTTTATGCAATTATTTAAAGTTTATAATTTAGACCGAAGTCAGCTTTAATTTGACCAAATGCAGGTCATTCCTTTTCAGAGTATCATATCTTTTTAGCTCATTTTCTAAAGAAAAAAGTGAAAACATTTGCTCATATTTAAAAAATAATGAACTAACGATTTTACTTTGTTGTCTGTCTATATGTACGCAATCAATGCTTTTTGTTTTTAGATAAATTGAAACTTCTTTTTGGGATGGATAACTATTGATGAGGCATTAATATTCCTACTTTCCTAAAAGTATAATGGAGCTAATTAGCTCCATTATACTTTTCCGCCTTCTAACGACAGAAAAATGAAGAAAATACCAAACCTTGAAGAATTATGCACACAGTCTATATATGTAAAATTTGGAACTTTGGTGGAAGATAAAGTGTGATCACATTATTATCAATATCAAACCTCTTGAGTCAAGAGGTTTGACATTGATAATAATGAGTTTTTCCTCATTACCACTCCGGGGGAAAGAAGAGGGAAAGCAATTTTTGTTCAGATTTCTGCTGTTAGAGGTTATTAAAGGCAGTTAATAAAAGAGGTAGGGAATGCAACTGTTTTGAAGAAATAAATGAAAATTCTTTTTGTGTTTTATATGTACTAATAAAATATTACTATTTGCATTTTCCCATTCATTCTTTAGCTCTAATTTCTACTGTTAGGGATGATAATGTGGGAACAAAAAGAAACTTCGCTATCTTTGGAAGCGAGCATCCCATATTCGCTATTTATTTCTTCTTATATTTTCTTGTTCTAGTTATCATTGTTTCGCAGCCGCAAATCTACAGGTTATGACAGACATAAGCAGCGATGCAAACAACTCAGGACGACATAAGGAGCTAATTCAGTGGCGACATAAACAGCTAATTCATTTTGCGCTTCTTATGATGTAGTCAGAGCATATGGGTCATTTCAAAAGTAGTGCACAATGTGACAACACTACGGTACGAATGACGTAATCGCCATAGTCGATGAAGCAGTTGTAGACAGGAATTCGAGAAAGGCGTTGAGTGAGGTTCGAATCTACGTCTCCTAGCAACTTGCCAGGTATGCTACTTTCCCTCATTTTTTGACTCGCTCGTGGTTTCATCTATGCTTATAAGTCATACTAGCTGAGGAATAAAATCGCCGTTGGTGGTGCAGTGGTTAGCATACCTGGCATGTTACTGGGAGGGGTCGGTTCAAATCTCAATGGCGGCAAAACCAATTTTTTCAGCTTACTTTTTCATCAGTCAAAATCCATCTGCGAAAGCAGCACTTGATATTGGAGAAAAACTACAAATCTCTTTCGCAATCACTTCAACTTATAAATTGCATGACAAAATATTAATGAACTCTTACGGACAAGAAATGCTCTTTTCTGTTGCATTGGGAGTAGAAGGTAAGAAACTTCTGTGATAACACTTGTGGTTGCAATAAGTATTTTTCAACATTTTCTCACAATATACAATGAATTGAGAGTTTATTAAGAATATTTATGTTATCTCAGTAGGTAATATTATATAGAAATTTATTCAGAGGTAATAATTTACAATAGTTAATAATATAGCTCCTTTAACAAACTTTTGTGAAAAAGGACCTAAAGATAAATCACACTGTCAAACCTATATAACGATTTTTTTGGGAAAAAATATTCTTTCGAAATTCATAGTTTCGAACACTGTACTAATTACAATATTTATCCAGTTAATGTAATATAACAGAGTTTCAAAGGTTTTATAAAGGATATAAATTATATTAATTGTTCTCTCCCTCTTTCCAATTTCTACAAATGATTTTTTAAATGTCGTGAAAAAATATGGAAGTCAGGATATTCATCAAAAACTTGTTGCGTGTGTTGCTGAGTCATTCACAGACGTCTTCAAAGTATCAATTGAAAAGTTTGGCGTTCCTGATAAGCTGATTTAGTTGCTCCTGTAGTAATCCGCAGATATAATTGATACTTCGAATATCCATTTGATTTTTGATTCTTTTTACATTACCTAATATCGCAGAGAGCACTTTCGATGTTGTCTGTAATTTTAACATTTTATAGTAAATTTGGTTTTTTGCCCGTAATTCAATTGAGAAAGAATTAATCAACATCTGTGATTTTGTACTATTATAAGATGTTGGTAATAATTTATTTTATCCATTTTTATAAAATTTAATAAAGAATATTACTCTGTCGTGGAATTCCGTTTTCTAAACTACACAAGATGTTCAAGAGAAATATTTTACGAATCCTCTGAAAGTCATCTGCCCAATAGAAAGTAACATTTTTTCAAATGTGGGGCTGACATTCGTCAGAATAAAGTTAATATACGAAACTGGTATTATAAACGTACTAGTTAAACCCACGTCAAACGTTTTTGCGCGAAGCATATTGATACGTGCGTTAGTCAGAGTATATGCATCAATAACTTTATCCACAGCTTTCCTTCATATTACTCACAACCTCATTCACAAAGTAGGCCATGACATCTCACCCAGAAATTTCGGAAACTTTTCGAGGGATCTCTCCCGACCCACGGTAGCTATGAACTCGATCTGTTACCCCAAGAGAGTTAGAACTAAGTGGGACTACCCACCAAATTTGGGACTGATCACTCATGGACCCGCGGAATCACCGAGAAATTGCCAATTTGTCCCACCGGTGATATCAATACGTGTCAGCTGGCCCGTTCGTCCACCGACCCAGAATTACGCCCATTACGTAATATGATGATTATTAAATGTTAACTAGATATACACCGGAAGGATAGCTATATGCCATTCCCTGTGACGATGCACAGAACCGCCACACGTAACATCTAAGTTTGATTACTCTTTCTTGTAATGCAGTCTTGTTTGTGCACTTTCCAAATGAACTATTTTTATTATTATTCTACAGATAAGTACACTTAATGATTGGAAAATAATACTTACCTTCGGAATAAAGTTAGTTATAAATACAAATGGGTTTAGCACAGGGGTAGGGAATCTTTTTTGGGTCTAGAGCCAAAATATCAAAGAAAAGGTAAACTAACAAATTTTGAGAGCCGCAAATCGTAATCTTCATTGGGTCATAACAGGAAGAATGAAACCGCAGGTTATTTTATTAACAAAAATAAAACTTTAATGTATAACTTTAAAGCAGATGAATTCACATTTATATAATAAAAATGTTGACCAACTTATTCAAATAAATATTGTATTTAGAGCATTTGAGTTACATCAGTGCTTTCAAATTGTTGTCTGCCAACCAGCTGTGGTGCTTGTTTCTAATGAAAAAAAAAAAAAAAATCAGAGTTGAATGTTGAACTAAAAGCGTCAAGGGCCACTTTTTAGAGTGCTAAAACGACACATGCGGTTCCGAAGCTTCCGGTTGCCGACCCCTGGATTAACCTGACAGGTTTAACAGTAACATGATTGATTTTGTATTAATAGTAAATTATTTAGTTCCGTTAAAACAGCAGGTATTAGAGAGGAGCTGAAATTAGTTTAATCATAACATGATTAAAAGTATCTTACAACTTAAGTTTAAGAAAAGTTGTAAAAAAGATAAATGTAATAAATGTTGTAAAAAGATAAAACAGATAAACTTTAAACACTGAGGTGCTGAAAGACCCAAAATTTCCAAAAGATACTGTGATAAGGTTGCTTAGTTACACTGACAAACATGAATTGTTTTAAACTGAAGTAGAAAGATGATTTTAAGTAGTGAACTCACATACACACAACAACACATAAAACCAATGGTGCTGTTCTGTGTAAGAAGGAGCAAATTACGCTCATTCAATGATTAAGCATTTGAATGATAATGTATCTGATCTGTGACCGAAAAGAGTATAGATATTAACTACCCCAACTAGATTTAGCGGTCAGCATTGTGTGGAACTTAATACACGTGAAAGTTTGTTTTCACAACCGTTGTTCCTGGAACATCAACATTTCTCAGATGTTCAGCAAAATATTTTTCCATTCGAAAAGGTTTTAAATTTCGCGAATTTTTATATAAAGAAAAGGCTGTTTAAGATTAGTAAAGTGTTGATTCATTTTATCACTGTAATCAATTCTATCAGAAATAAGAAAACATGTCCGTCCTTATCACACAATAGCTCTTTATTTATCCAAAACAAACTGTTGGTTTCAATCTATATTTGCTTAGTATTATCCCATTAGTTTTCGATATCATTTATAATTAAACCACCTCTGTCATAATGACAAATTTAAATATTTCTACATTTTTCAGGACTTCTGTGTTAAAATATTTATTTAAGCTTAGTAAAACATTTCTTAAGCTTCCATTGTACGACACTCTTGACAAGGATGACACTTTTGAACAGACCCGATTTCTTATCTCTGGTTTACCTAACGAGTTGGGGTGGGGGTGGCTCAGTCGGTAGCGCGTCAGGCTCGTAATCTGTATTCCCAGGTTCGAGTCCCAGCTGGGTCAGCGTTGAGATTTATCTCCGCAAAACTCCCTGCCCACGGTCAGTAAGGGACAACGATGGACTTGGAAAGACCGCCGTCCGTTGGATGGAACGTTAAGTCGTGGTTCCGTGTAGGGAGAGCCATACCCTGTGCACATTAAAGAACACTCTGGATGACCTTGACGGGAGGCTACGATCTGTCTCCCAACAGTTGTTCCAGTGGGTTCCCTCCCCCAACCTTCTCTGGGCCTTCGGGGTCCTTGTGACCTGGCCATTTAGCCCATGGTGTGCAAAAAAAGTGCCGCTCAGAGGTAAAACAACCCAACCTAACTGAGTTAATCCATTTGCTACTAATTAATACCTATTCCCATAAGAGCTATCAGCTAAAATCCTTGTATAGCTATAAATATGTATAGCTGTGTTTGCAGCAAGTATTTAGTTGATATGTAACCATTTAATTCAACTATTTATAGGAAGCATTCTCTATTGCAACAACCATTGTAAAAGACTACAGGCCTAAACCTTTACCGTCAGTGTAGTTTTGATGTCACAAGACGAGTTCTAGTTTCTACCTTTGCGAGATGCTTGCATTAGTTCTTGGTTCATTAAAATGATTTTAATAAATATAACTTTACATAACTTTTCAATTTCGACGACGATTATTTAATTGAATCAGTTAAGTAACTAAAATAATTTTTTGCCAATCCTTCAATAATTGAGCAAAACCTTTTCACCAAATTTTATAAATATTCATATAGTGTCAGTGTGGTTATCTGAACATTTAAAAGCGTGTAAAGGTTGTACTCTCTCCTAAATTAAATATTCTAATTTTTCAAGTGGTACTAAAAATAATACTTTGTACCACACAAAAGATTCACACAGGTAAATGATATTATTATTTTTTCCTACATATTTGTTATTACAAAGAAATGAATGGAATGAGGGAATAATAAAAGGCTTTCAAATTAATGTAGGACGATAAGTCAGAACGTAAGGTTCCCTATTCAATTTCTGCGGAGAGCAGGTAATTACACATGTACGTGTATTGCAGTATTTCCACTACATATTTCCACTACATTGGGAAAATATTGACAGGCCAAACAAATTATTTATGATAGGAGTCCTCAGTTGGCTATCCATGCAAATTTTAAATAATAAAAAATGCGTTCTTGCACAGGTCCTAAAAAGGAAAAACGAAAGAGGAAAAACAACCCTAGATTATACACTCGATGCATAATACAGTTGGGACATTTTGCGATGGGTGAAATAAATCATTTTGGTCATTATCTCTCACTTTTGATATTAATACAGATTGAATATATTACTTTTTGCACTTAGTCGAGTATTGTCTAGATCAGTGATTCTCAACCTTTTATGCTTCACATACCCCCTGGAAATGTATATGTAACTGGCATACCTCTTGTATAGATAGATAAAACTATAGTTATAGTATAACAATGGGAATAATATAAAACACTGACTTTGTTACTAGATCTAGCGACTTTTGAGCTCTCACAACGTACCCCAAATATTTTACCGCGTACCACATGTTGAGAACCCCTAGTCTAGATCAAGGATGAGCAAGCTATGGCTCGCTAGCCACAAATGACACTTTTCCTATTTTTATATTATTTTGTAGTATGTAATATAAATATAAGATATGTAATGACATAATATGCAAAGATAAGATTTGCAGTATAAGGTATGAATATAAAGATCTTCTCTTGATTCCATGAACACAATTTTTTTTTATTCAATTCATTATGGATTATAAATATACATACATATATCTTTGTATTTTATACAGGAAATTTTTACTGTGGTTATTTAATAACCTTTTTCCAAATGTCTCTTTTGTCTGGTTTAGTTTGCCAATCTCTGCTCTATATCATTTTATAGTATTAAATGCATCATTCTATTGAGATTTATGTTGAATCACACTATATTTGTGTAACAGCTTTGTACTGCTTCCTCTTTGAAATATACGTATGGTACTTCGTCGAGCTTAAATTTAACGACCTTATCGTAATTAGTAAATTTAGAATAATGCTTAATACCTCCTTATACGCTTAGGAAAATAAAAAAAAAAAGTTTGTACATAATATTTCAGTTTGAAAATTTGATTTTTTTCCCAGTGGAAATTGTTTAAATTTTATTTCTCCAATGTACGTACTTGGTAAACAGTGACTTTTTGTCGATTACCACAAATCATTTAACCCCATTAACCCCTAACGTTATAGGGACACCTATAGTTTTCAATAAATTATCCTAATTTTGAAAAGTTATATAGATGGTTTTCTTTTGTGTATAACATGCTTGTTTTGAATGGCAGTTGGCTTACCTTCACGAAGTCATCTTGTGAACTCACTTTTGCTGCATTTTGGGCGAGTGGCGTTCATGATCGTCCTGAACAACCGATACCAAAAATACAGATCACTCCAGCCCAAAGGTCGGAGACGGTACAAACTAAAGTATTGAAATGAAGCTGTAATTGGTGTATAACAACAGTGATATCTCCTTTCCTGACAAGATGCGAAATATCCGTAATTTTCGTAAGTTGTCTTTTTCGATTTCATAGGATTCCTCAGTGTGGTCCGGGTGAGTATAGATTGGGTGGTACCAAACTGTTCTGTTTTACAAAGGTCATTCCAGCTTCACACGTATAAAGTGACTCCCTGGAGGGCCATATGACCGAAGTTGAGAACCACTGCCTTAAATAACCAAATCATTAATCCATGCTACGCTGGTATTTCTCCATTTCTCGTTCAGAGTCAAGAATATCTCTTTTCAAGTAAAGTACTAACGACCTGCACCACGATAAGGTGAGAACTTTGAATCGCTGTCTGACAGATGCTACTCATTATCATAGTGTTTGATGACTTACGGTGGATGTATAGTTATTATTCACGGATAAGTGACTTTCTTGTTAACTATTGCCTGTGAATTCATTTGTTGTGATGTATGAAATAAAACCATTGTCAATCTTCATTGTTTGTTTTTAAAGTTGGTATAATTCACTTTAGCAGTGCCGTGGCCGACTGTTAGCGTGCTAGGCTACTGACCAAAGGCACCTGAGTTCGAGCCCCGGGTAAGCATGGTTGTCTTTATGCTGAAGACCCGCCATCCTCAAATACCTTCTACTATGGCGTATTAAACTGAAAGGCTCCTGTCAGGCCTCTGTGGATTATTAAATGTTAATCGAAATCGATTATTTTATTAGTGATATCATTTTCTTTCAAAATTAATATTTACTCAGTAATCTAATTTGCAATTCATAAGTTTTATTACGATTTGAAGAGTGTGTGTCATCATCATCATCATCATCATCGTCGTCGTCGTCGTCATCATCAAGCAGCCATGGTCTACGGAGGTTCAACCAGACCGTGCAATTTGGTTCTCCAAGCATATTTGTCCTGAGTTTCATCTTCTGCATCTGGCCACTGCACACCAATTCTAACAAGGTCCTATTTGACACTGTCTGCCCACCGCATCATAGGTCTCCCCTTCTTACTGATACCTTTAGGCACATTCTTCATAACCCTATTCGCTAAATTAATATTATCCATACAGGCAACATGGCCAAACAAACGGAGTCTCTCTCTGCACAATATGCTGCTTAAACGAGGTTGTATACTCCTTTGCCTAACCTCATCATTAGTTACAAAGTTGAACCACCTAATGTCCAAGATACTGCCTAAGCATCTGGAATCAAAAGCATCTAGTTTCCTCTTATCTTGTTTACAAAATATCCAAGTTTCACTAACATAACTAACCCTAGAAAGAACCAAACTATTATACAGTCTAATTTTAGTCTATAGGTGTATAAGCCTATTTCTCCACACTCTCCATAAATTCTTATAAGTCCAGGCAGCAATCCCTATTCGTCTGTTAATCTGATGCCGCACATCAACCATTATCTGTTACATAGCCCCGAAGATAATTAAACTGTGATACCTGCTCAAGACTGCAACCATTCAGATTAACTGAATCACAGCCTGCCTGACCAATTTTCATCACTTTAGTTTTCTCTCTGTTTATAACCAAACCTACTCTACTACCAGTCTCATCAACAGCTCGAATGAAAGAGTTCATCTCATCAACATCATTTGCCAAAAGGGCTAAATCATCAGCATAATCTACATTAGAAATTTTCGCATCTCCAGACAATTTAAGGCCAAAATCTTTCCCTTGCAGGAATCTCGCATAATAAAATCAATAGCCAAACTAAAGAGAAAAGGAGACAAAATGCACCCTTGTCGAACACCAGACGTAATGCTAAACCAATTGCTATAAGACTTACCAACTCTCACACATGACTCAGCGTTATTATAGAGAGCTTTCATTATGTTAACTAACTTGTCAGGTATACCATATGATTTCACAATCAACCACAAATTATGGCGATCAACAGAATCAGAAGTCATTTTCAAATGAACAAAGCTAATACCCAAATGCTTCTGAAGCTCTAAACTTTTCTCCAGAATCTGCCTAAGTGAAAAAATTATGATCTAACATTATCCTGTAATATGATCCTTCTAAATCCACATTGCTCGCCATGCAATTGCCCATCAACCAGATTCTTAATTCTATTAAGCACAATCATGCAAATAACTTTACCTGGAACAGAAAGTAGTATCACAAGAACTGTGTTAACCTTTTTTTGAAAATAGGGATAATAATAGCTCTGGTAAAATCCTTAGGAACGATTGCCTTTTTCATATACGTTATTAAAAATTTCAGTCATCTATGTGGTAACCGAAACATTCCCAGCTCTAAGCATTTTCCTAGTAATTTCATCTATCCCCTGGGGATTTATGCAGTTTAAGTTAAGAAATAGCCAAAATAATTTCAGACTGTGTTATAGGACCAACATTCATTAGAACCATCCAACATCTATCAGAAGCGTATCACCCCGACTGTTTGGTTCCTACTGTGAAGCCTGGAGGAAACCTGCAGAAGCGTATCATCCCGACTGTGAAGCATGGAGGTGGATCCCTGATACTGTGGAGTGCCATATTAATTATCCCCAACTGTACCAGTGATGGGCAACACCCATAATGCCGGTAATACATCTATCATCATTAAAAACAAAGCGAGTAGAACTGACCACATTGCTTAGAACATCATTGAAATGCTCAGACCACCTAGCTATGACAGAATTCTCACCTTCTATAACTTTACTTTGTTTATCCTTCAATCCCTGTATACCTGTCCGTTTTCTACCACACAAAACATTAACTATCTGATGTTGTGCTGTCTAACTGCTTCCTTAGCATTGTCAGCCAAGCCATTCAAGCCAAAGATTCTTATCAGCAGCTAACGGATTGTACAGCGGAATTTGGCACGGACTGTACAACGGAAGCCCAAGACCATGCACCGCAAATTGCAGCAGATTTGAACACCAATCGGAATGTCCCCGTTCCCGTAATAACAGTTCGTCAGGACCTTCATTGTGTTGGTTTATATGGCAGTGTTGTAATCCACAAACCTCTGATTACCATCAATGCAACAAAACGTGTAATATGGTGCAAGGCACATAGGAACTGGGATGCTAAAGACTGGCAACGTGTCATCTGGTCTGACGAATCGTGCTACACATTGTTTCCCACCACTTGTAGAGTGTATGTCTGATGGAAACCTGCAGAAGCGTACCACCCCACCAAAGTAGAAACCACCCCTCACCAACTGTTTGGTTCCTACTGTGAAGCCTGGAGGAAACCTGCAGAAGCGTATCACCCCGACTGTGTGGTTCCTACTGTGAAGCCTGGAGGAAACCTGCAGAAGCGTATCACCCCGACTGTATGGTTCCTACTGTAAAGCCTGGAGGAAACCTGCAGGAGCGTATCACCCTGACTGTTTGGTTCCTACTGAAAAGCCTGGAGGAAACCTGCAGAAGCGTATCATCCCGACTGTTTGGTTCCTACTGTGAAGCCTGGAGGAAACCTGCAGAAGCGTATCACCCCGACTGTTTGGTTCCTACTGTGAAGCCTGGATGAAACCTGCAGAAGCGTATCACCCCGACTGTTTCGTTCCTACTGAGAAGCCTAAAGGAAACCTGCAGAAGCGTATCACCCCGACTGTTTGTTTCCTACTGTGAAGCCTGGAGGATACCTGTAGAAGTGTATCACCCCGACTGTTTGGTTCCTACTGTGAAGCCTGGAGGAAACCTGCAGAAGCGTATCACTCCGACTATTTGGTTCCTACTCTGAAGCCTGGAGGAAACCTGAAGAAGCGTATCATGCGACTGTTTGGTTCCTACTGTGAAGCCTGGAGGAAACCTGCAGAAGCATATCACCCCAACTGTTTGGTTCCTACTGTGAAGCCTGGAGGAAACCAGCAGAAGCGTATCACCCCGATTGTTTGGTTCCTACTGTGAAGCCTGGAGGAAACCTGCAGAAGCGTATCACCCCGACTGTTTCGTTCCTACTGTGAAGCCTGAAGGAAACCTGCAGAAGCGTATCATCCCGACTGTGCAGCATGGAGGTGGATCACTGATACTGTGGAGTGACATATTATGGCTTTCCTTAGTGTACGAATCCATTTTCGTGGTCCACCTGCACACAATGCTGCGGACATTGTTCCTTAATAACTGTTCCTGGTGTCAAGCAGATAATCCACCCATGCATTGTGGGAAAGTGTCAAGTTGTGGTTTGCAGAGTATGAGGATGAGGTACATCAGCTACTCTGGCCACCTCAATCTCCAGACCTCAATATTATTGAACATTCGTGGGAATATCTAGAGCTCAAGACCAGATCACACTTTCCACCACTAGCATCACTGGTACAGTTGAACCATAATTTACAGGAAGAATGGTCCCTTATTCCGTTACCCTGAGTGTATGACTTGTATAAATCTGTTCCACGTCGAATTGCGTCTATTCCGAACTCTCTAGGTGAGCCTACAGCTTATGAATAAAATGTTCTCCACAAACAGTGTGTGTTTCCATTATTTTGATAAACCCCAGTATTTCAGAGAGTATTTCGCTTGCCAGTTATATTCAAATTCAAGTATTTAGGTTAAGATAGGTTTAGAAATATTTTATTTGCTGTAGAGAAAGTACATATTGAGTATTAGTGCATTTTATGTTCAAGTGTAATTTCATGTGCTAAGTATCTCCCACTTTAGGTCGCTGATTGTGATCCTTAATAGCATCCGATACAAGCCATTAACTCCCATACGGACGATTCCTCCCTGTAAGTTAAAGAAATTTCCATTTTAATAATACAATCGTCAGGTTTCAATATTTTATTATTATTTTGGCTGAAGCTGAATTACTCTGAAAAGTGTAATTCAGCTTCCCGCATGCCTTATTGTGTTTACTTGGAGATTACGCGGAGGGAAACAAATGAACACGAAACAACTAAAAAGCATTACATTTATTGTCTCTTGTGAGTTTAAAGAATCACCTCTTTGATTTATACTAAGTGTAAGGATTTAATGAACTGACGATGAACGGAAAGGAAAGGTATTGTTCGAATTATTTATCGCAAGTTTTTTTGCCCACGTGGTTCCAGTGTTTGAGGAGTTTTCTTGGTATGAGACATAGGGATACATAAAGCAAGCACAACACTTTTATTGATTAACTATTTTTGGGCTTCCCCTATCCACACCACCCACCCCCTGGAGAGTGTGTATATTCTGGAGCCTTCATAATGCATTTTTGTATCGATAATATTTACCAAGTCATTCTAAAATAACGTAAAAATCTTTTGGTGTTTAACATATCATAGCCATCTACTTCGTATTTTCGTAGATTAATATTCAATAACATACATCAATTAAACTCACAAGAGACAATAAATGCAATGCTTTTTAGTTGTTTCGTGTTCGTTTGTTTCCCTCCGCGTAATCTCCAAGTAAACACAATAAGGCATGCGGGAATTATTAGGACCACAAGGTGCCTTGTGAGATTAGGAAGCACGAAGTTTGGCTGAAGCTGAATTACAAACTTTATACAAATATTTTCGAACAGCATTTAAAAGTTCCTAACATTCTCGTTCCCTTATTCTGTGTAAAGGTTTGGTAAGAATCATCGAGTCGATTTTGAAAGAACGGAATATATCAAATAAGGAATATGAATAAATCAGAAATTACCAAGAACGATCGGCAATTTCGATGTTCTCTAGAAAATATAAACATTCATTTCATTTCAAAGACTTGAATTGTTACGAAAGATGAACGTGCTACAATAAACTCATGATGGATGTGTCATTGACGTTCGCATATGCCTCAGCATGGCAATTACTTCATCAACTGATCGTAGATCGTAGATCTATAATCCGTATATGGAGTACCAGGTACAATGGCACTCATAACCTCCTCCATCTGAACATATGCCTAATTGGCATCAGTGTAAAAACAAGTAAGTAAAGTAAACCACCCAATGGTGTTTTAGCCCTAAGGGCTAAAAATCAAAATACGAGAAAGTAGTAAGGAAGCACAAGAGACCTAAAATGGGAACTTTCTTTGCTGAAAGCCGTCGTCTTAGGCCTCTTGTATCTATTCAAGACTTCATGATCGTAATCAAATAGGAAAGATATGATCTCATGCGGGTTGCATCGAACTGACTCGAAGAAACAACGCGAGACAGACTTAATATATGAATAGATATGATCGATGTCTTTGTGTAGCTGTCTATTAGTTACGAACCATGAGAAATCGACCGCACATCGCAAGATCTTATTGTGGAAGACCTGGATCTTGTGGATGTTAGTGGGGGTTGTGTTTGTCCCAATTGGGGAAGCATATGAAATAATAGGTCGGATGACCATGTCTTAAAGCAATAGCTTATGATCAATAGATAGGACTAAGTTTCTTCTGAAAAGAGATCCCATCTGGCATCTGACAGCATTTACCTTAGTGATGATCTCATGTATATGAAGATCCCACTTGAGCTTTTTATGCAAGGTAACTCCCAAATACTTGACAATATCTTGCCATGTGATAGGTTCATCTAAAAATAGTAAAGTTTGAGGTTTTTTAATCCTCTTACCACTGAAAAAAATGGCATTACTTTTTTCAGTGTTAATTTTCACTTTCCATTTATGATACCAGGATTCCGTTTCATCCAGGCAATTCTGGAGTCTTCTAATAGCCAACTCAACTCTCAGAGAAGGGGAAATCAGAGCAATATCATCTGCATATTGAGCTATAACAATGAGATCAAATGATGGGATATCAAAACGATATAGTGAGAAGGGAGTAGGGCCTAGGAGAGAGCCTTGTGGAACTTGAGCGGCCATTACTCTCTTAGTTGAGATGGAGTATTTGATATGAACCTGGAAAGTTCGATTTAAAAGGTACGATTGGAGAATACAGGTAAGGCCTGTAGGTATCCCAATCTTGGTTAGTTTGTAAATCAGGCCGTTCATCCAGATGCGGTCAAAAGCCTTGGCCTCGTCCAGAAAGACGGCAGCAACTCTTTCTTTCTTATTTAGTGCCTCAGCAATAGTTTCAACTACCCTGAGGACCTGTCGTTCTGATCGATCTTTTACGCCTGAATCCAAATTGAGATTCAGGTAAAACAGGATGAATGGAAAGGAATTCTTCCAATTTGTTGAAAATAATTCGCTCAAACAGTTTTCCTAAACAGGAAAGCAAACTGATGGGGCGATAGCTGACAGGGAACGAAGGGTCCTTACCCGGTTTATGAATCAGCCTGACATAGGCATTTTTTCAAACCTCTGGAAAGACATGGTGTCGAAGGAGGAAATTAAAAATTCCACACAGATAGTGATGTCTTTCTTCGGAATGTGCTTCAGCACCCTGTTGAAGATATTGTCAGGACCTGAAGCCTTGTTGGGCTTCAATTTATGGATGGCCTGAATCAGATCAGAAGGAGATGTAAAGGATATCGTTGATCTTTCTTCCTGACTGAAACGAAAAAGAGTTTCTTCCACCTCATCACAGGTGTTATTATCAGAAAGATCAGAATTCTCCTGAAACTGCAATTCGAGGGCATCTGCAAATGCTTCAGATTTGTCATCCTCATTGTAACATAAACCAGCCGTCCCACGGAGGACGGAAAACTACGATGGTCCTGGAGCTTTTGTCTAACCTCAGTTTTGAGGGAGTAATAAAAATTAATGTCTTGGACATCTCTAGATTTTTGCCATTTGTATCTAGCTTTGTTCTTGAATTTTATGAGATCAGAGAGAGCCCTCGGAAGAATGTAAAAATCTTTACGAGGTTTTTGTAAAGTGCTGGCTTAAATTCTTGACTGAGTCATCAAATTAGTAAATGTAAGGATTGAGTCATTTATCTTTCTGAGAGAAAGAGATTTGCATGATCCAAAGATTCATCAACTGATTCGAACAGAGAAAGACTTTGAACAATATGAATTAAAGAGGAGAACGGAAGTTCTTGTTTAGTAGTAAAAAAGTTCAATAATAATAGAAACTTGGATGTGATATTGAGCGCCTAGCTAGATTAGCCTATATTAATTGTCCAATAGATATCCAGGATAACTTAGCTCAACTACAATTTATCCATGATATCGCCGACTATGAAACTCAACAATCTCTGCAGGTGTTCGAACGTGATTCCTTGAAGTCAGCTGTGGTACATGCCATGAAGTATGAGTGCTCCTGGCGTACCTCCTGAACAAACAGAAGCATGGTGAGATTTGTGAATGCAGAAGAAACTGCGGAAAAGAATACTGAAATGCGAGAATTAATCAAAGCAATACTAACTCTTTTAAAAGAAGTTCAAGGTTCCTCCCAAAGGACTTGCATAGACCTTCAGGGTTAAAATTGTGGCAAGATTGGACATATTCGAGCCAATTGCAAAAGTGATGGGTGCAAAGTTCAAGCATGTCTCACAGACAGCAAAACCAGCGTAGGCAAAGTGAAAAGAAAAGAAAAGGCTGGCTGTTGATTGGTTGGCTTGAGGAGAAGTCGCCCACATTTCAGCACTGCATGGTGGAGACAACGAATTGGTAGCTGATAGAACCATGAATGGAGTGCCTTTCTGAATGATAGTCAACACGGGTATGAATGTGACTTTATTCAGATCAACTGAAACTGGAATGCTAGACAGTCTTATATAACCCCATAAACAGTCACTGGAGACCGTGCTAAATCAATATCAGAGTTGGTAGCTGTCTTGTACGCCATCCTGTTTACATCACTAACATCTTCGATGAATGCATATTAGGCTTAGATTTCCTAAAGAAGCATGGATTCAATATTAGACCCAGTGACAGCCTACTCATCTATTAAAAAAAAGAGATCCCTCTGCTTAATCAAAAATCGGATTCTTTATCAAGTGTGATCAAAGTATTAGAGGCAGAAGACAGAGAACCCATCACATAGTAAAGTTATAGTCCGTGGACATCGGGTGGAGACTTCTGGGCCTTCCGATTTGCGGTCACTGAAACCCTGATAAACGAGCTTTGGCTCATGGTATCCTGGTTGCAAGTTCTCTAGTCAAAGTACAGAGAGAACAGATTCCTATCTGAGCGATGAGCTGTAACAAATCCGATAGATTGTTGAAAAAGGGTGAAGATATGCAATATGTTAACCTGTTACATGGGTAACTAGTGTAAGCACAATAGAAACTGCTCACTCAAACCAACACCATACAGACATCCCATCTCATCTTACTGACTTATGGAGAAAAACAAGAAGAATATTAACTGAAGACCAAGTTGCTAAAGCCGAGAACCTACTAAAAGAGTTTTCCGACATTTTTTCTGCTACATCAAATGATTATGGCCATACTAACCTGAGAGAACATAAGTCAATACTGGGACTCTCCTCTAGTCCATTTGCCAGCAAGAAGGCTTCCATTGGCAAGACGAGAGGAGACAGAACAACTCATAAGGGATATGGAAGTTCAAGACATTATAGAACTATCACAAAGTTCCTGGAATCACCAGTGGTTCTTGTCAAGAAAAAGGATGGATCTACCCAATTATGTGTAGATTATCGCAGATTAAATGATATAACAAAGAAAGCTGCTTTCCTTTACCCAGGATTGATGATACACTGGACACACTCTCTGGGTCAAAATGGTTCTCGACATTAGACTTGAAGAGCGGCTATTGTCAAGTTAGTATACATCCTGAAGACCGTGAGAAAACAGCTTTCACTACGGAAATGGATTTTGGCAGTTTAAAGTGAAGCCATTTGGACTTTGCAACGCACCTGCAAGGTTTGAACGACTAATGGGATCGGTGCTCAAAGTTTTGTCTTTGGAGGTCTGTCTGGTTTACTTGGGCGATTGTCCTTGGAAAGACTTTTGAAAAACATTTGAGAAATCTTCGTCACGTTTAGGGCAGCCAAACTAAAATTGGGACCGACTAAGTGTAAACAGTTCCAGCAAGAAGTTCATTACCTTGGTCATGTAATCACTACATCAGGGATTAAGACTGATCCTAGTAAAATAGAAGCTGTAAGAGACTGGCTTCCTCCACAAGATGTTAATCAACTTCATAGTTTTATTGGATTTTGCACCTACTATAGAAGATTTGTCAAGGGTTTTTTCCAACATCGCAAGGCCATTACATCGTCTGACAGAGGAGAGCCAGATGTTTATGTGGACCACTGAATGTGACATAGCCTTCCAACAGCTGAAGCAAGCTCTTTCCACAGCACCAGTGTTAGCATATCCACAAACAGTTCATAATAGATACTGACGCAAGTAACACAGGAGTTTGTGCCGTACTTTCTCAACAAGACGGACAAGAAAACGTTATTGCATACTTTAGCAAAACACGATCCAAACCACAACGAAATTGTGTCACACGAAATGAACTGTTAGCAATAGTAAAAGCAATAGAGCATTTTCATCATTATCTTTGTGGTCCGAAATTTCTTATCCGTACTGATCATACTGCACTCAGGTGGTTACTAAACTTTAAAAACCCTGAAGACAAATTGCTAGGTGGATACAGCGGTTACAAGAATACAATTTCTCCATCGAGCAGTGAATTAGCAAAATGCATATGAATGCAGATGCCCTTTCCAGACATCCATGTATTGATAACTGCAAGCATTGTTATAATGCATAATTGAAATATGGTATTTAAGAGGTAATGCCCATAAGACAAATAACATCGGCACAAGCAAAGAGTGATATTCCCAACATCTGGAGTCCAATAGAAATTATAAAGGCCCAACTAGATGATAAAAATATAAGGCCAATAATAGATTTAATTGAAAAATCTGATATAAGACCAAATTGGGAACAAATCTCGAGGTATAGTCCAATTACCAAAAGTTACTGGACACAGTGGGACTCCTTAGAAAGTGGACTCCTTAGAAAAAAATCTTTCCTCGCTCCCGAGTAGAACTAGTGATGAAAGATGTGCATGATAGTGCCACTGGAGGACACTTCGGTGTTATTAAGACAATAGCTAAAGCCAGGATACTATTTCATTGGTTGAAAAGTAGGGTAGACGTTGAATGATGGTGTAGGCAATGTGAGGCATGTGCAGCAAAGAAAGGCCCTAAGACTAGGAGTCGGGGAAAGTTGTAGACATATAACGTTGGTGCCCCTTTTGAGAGAATAGACATTGATATAATGGATTCGTTTCCTGGACTGATGATGGAAATCGCTATTTAGTAGTAGTAATGGATTATTTCACGATATGGCCTGAGGTCTAACCCATCCAATACCAGGAAGCAACAACAGTTGCATAGATGATAGTAAATAACTTGATTAGTAGGTATGGAGTACCTTTGAAACTCCACTCTGACCAAGGACGGAATTTTGAAACCAATGTATTAAGAAGTATCTGCCAATTATTAGGCATTTAGAAAACCAGAACAACTCCCCTACACCCTCAGTCGGATGGTATGGTTGAGAGATTTAATAGGACAATTGCACAGCATCTAGCATTGTTTGAGGAGACCATCAACGTGACTGGGATCGCTATATACCACTTCTTTCGTTGGCATACCGAAAAGCAGTGCATGAGACAACTGGACAGACACCTTCCATGATGCTCTTTGGAAGAGAGTTACGTCTTCCATGTGACCTTTTATATGCTCGGCCCGAAGCAATGCCTGTGACCTCTCCACAATACGTGCAAGAATTACAACAACGACCAGAAGAAATCCATCACTCTGTCAGACATAACATCTACTTGGCGAACGAGGGAATGAAAACGAAGTACGACAGACATAAATGAAACTATTTTCATTCAAACAGATCTTGTCTGGCTATGCAATCCACATAGAAAGAAGAGATTTTCTCCAAAAATTCAGAAACCTTGGGAAAGTCCATATACGGCAGTTAACAGGATTAAAGACGTGGTATATCGCATTTGTCGACCTCCAACTACAAACTGCAAGATGGATCGTTTGGCCCTTTTTCATCAAAGAACTGAAAAAGCTTCGGAATCGAGTACTGTTCGAGACGAACAAGTCGTAAGGAGGGGGCAGTGCTATGACAGATGAACGTGATACAATAAACTCATGATAGATGTGTCATTGACGTTCGCGTGTGCTTCAGCGTGACGATTTCATTATCAACTGATTGGAACAGAGAGATACTTTGAATAATAAGAATATAAAGAGGAGAACAGAAGTTCTTGTTTAGTAGTAAAAAAGGACGTATTGTGTTGATGTTGTTAGCTTAGTGTTATATGATTTTGAGTGAAAAGATTGTTTTATTTTGTTCAAAATGAAGCCTAGTTCCACCGGTGAAGAGAAGCCAACAGGAAGAGTTTGTTTTAGGTCCTCTCTAAGGAGAGATCATCGTCTGATGCCTCGTATGAATAAGGTGTAAAGAATTGTTAAGGTAACCGTGATATCAAAGGAATTTCAACAGAAATTTGAGTTTTTGGTTAAATGTAATTAAATAAAAGGTTCTATTTTGTATTAGGAGTAAATATTGAAAACATTGTAGTGTAAACAGAAAAATTAGTTAAGCATAATAAATTACATCCTTTTTATGGTTTAACTTCATACTGATGAAGACAAGAACTTGTATTTAGATGAGATTATTTTATTTATATTGTTTTATTCCTTCATAATAAATTACTTTTGAACTCGCACTCAGTTTTCATCTATTAAATTTATAATAGAATATATTTGTCATAATGGATCGGAGAATAACAAAAAAGCATTGCTAGCAGTCTGCTTCTTCTTGTTATTCTCGAGATTTAGAAGAATTTAAAATTCTTGATCACTTTTTGTGTTAAAGATATTCGTTAGTTATTGTTTGCTAACCTTTATGGATAGTGGTAGTAACGTAGACTTGTCTTCTATTGCAACTCGATATACAGGCGCTTCTTCCCATTCATTGTTCATAAATAGAATATTACTTATCTGAGGCTTTGTTATAGCCTCCTTTAGTACCGCCACCCCCTATAGGGGACCACCTTGACGTGGTGGGTGGGCTTGTGGCCCAGTGCGGTCGAAGGTTCTGCTGACCGGTTTGGGTCCCGGTTGGACAGAGCTAAGACCATTTTGAGGTCGGAAGGCATTGCTGCCCGGCGTGGGACCCAGTTGGACATGCTAAGACCTCCATCAGGTAGACTCAGGGGAGTCGTTCGGGGTCCTGCTGAACGACTTGGTCCGTCTAGTAGGCCAGGGCCCCAATTTCAAAATCTGGGTCCAACTAAGAGTCTCCACCCCGGGAGCCGAGTTAACTTGGATCTATATATCCTTGTTTGTGGCTAACCGGGGAACAGATTAAAATTAGGGTATGACCGATGGATGATCTTTCCTTCTATAGGACTGTTCGCCATAGGACAGCCGGGGATGAGCTATATCTATATAGTATAGTCTTGCCCCTGACCGTAGATAGTGGTAACATGCCAATTCCTTACACTGGTAGTGACTCCGGAGGAACTAGTGGGTTTTGTATCGTGGATATTCTTACCCTATGACCATTTTACTGCATGCATACATACATACATACGAAATCCTCACGCAGTCATGTCTGTATAGAGTCAAAGCAGACCGTGCAATTTTCCTCTCCAGACATTTCTGCCCTGATCTGTGTCTGCTGCATTTGTCCACTGTAAGCCATTTTAGCAAGGTCCTCTTTGACATTGTTTGCCCATCGCATACTAGGTCTCCCCTTTTTCTAAAGGATTTGGGCACACTGTTCATAACGTTATTTGCCAATCTGCAGCTAGAGTAAGTTATGACTCCATCTCCTACCCTTTTCATTATTTATAAAGTCAAACCAACTAATGCCTAAGATAGTGCGCAAGCATCTAGAATCAAAAGCATCAAGTTTATTGTTATCCCGCTTATAAAGTGTCCACGTTTTGCTGTCCACTGTAATCCTCACGCACCAGAAATCGCCCGACTTCCTGGTTTTTTCTTAAAAATATTTTTCCACCAGTCTTATCAACAGCCCAAATGAAAGACTATCTTATCAACATCATTAGCCAACTAGTGTTAAATTTCGATTTTCTCTCATTAGTTACTTCTCACTACGACATTAAAATTTAAAAATTTGAAAATATCTCAAATATTGTGCATAAGGTTGCAGAAGTGATTAACGTTGAACTAAGAGACAGTGTTTTGATAGCTCACAGAGTTCCTACAGAAAATAATACAAAAAATAGACCAAAAATAAAATTTAGCCAATAATAAAATAGAGAAATTAAAAATGAATGGATAAGTAAAGCGAAGCAAGTTAAGGGACTTAATGCAAGTCTTAATAATGAAAAGTTCAAGTTTTCACGGATAAATGTAAATGAACATAATAAGACCCGTTGCATGAAAAAATTAATCTATAAAGTCAAGCAATTCAAGAAAGAGCGTAATTTTCATTTTTCATGGATAAGAGAGTGAAAAATATTTTTAAGAAAAAACCAGGAAGTCGGGCGTACAGAATTAGAAGCGAGGAAAACTGTGACTAGTTAATCGAACGTGGCTGACATGTGACAATATATTGAGACTGCTTCGGTGTAACAACTAATCTTTTAATTGGTTTATATTATTGCAATGCTAGAAGTATTAGACAACATTTTAATGGAATTTTGTTGTTTTTAAGTAATGTTCATTCAAATATTGATGCTAAACTTTCACAGAGATATGGATTAAGGAAGAGGCAGCTCCTTTTTTTCTGTAGCCGAAATTGCAATAACTCTGGAGGTGTTATTGCTTACGTAAAAAATGCAATAAATAATTTTGTTTCTGCTGATCTTAATATGAAAACAGCTGAGATTTTAGATATTTATGATAACTTAAATGACATCTATATTATAGTAATTTATCACACTATTATATAATTCTTGAATTCATGGAAGGGCATAAAACTAAACATGTTTATATTTATATACATGTGTGCAGATATATATATATATATAAATAGGAGATTTCAATATAGATATTTTAAGTAATAGATCTGCCTCAAATGATTACCTAAATATGATGTCTGAGTATGGTTTTATTTTTGTTATTAATGAAATGACAACGTTTCTAAAGATTACAACTCATGTTTAGATCACTTATTTATGCCCCATTTTTTAGTTACAAGTACGGAAGTAGCTCTTGTTAACTACACATTTACTGATCATTTACCAAGAATATGTAAAAATAGCACTGAAAGAAATAATACATCTATTCAGTTTCATATAAGGAAGCGAAGCTTCATTTTAATTATAGAAAGACTGAAACACTTGCAATTCGAAACAAAAGGAAAATGGAGTTCTATTTTTCGCGAGAGTAATGATATTAACATATTATATGATGAGTTGCAATATTTCATTCAACTGTTAAATAAAAAAAGTAGTACTAAAATAAAATAAAAAATACCCCCTCAAGCAGCTGCTTGCCACAGAGGTCTGACAGAAGCCTGTCAGTTTATATGCCACAATAGAAGATCTGATATGATGGCAGGACCTCAGCAGAAAACAACATGAACATTCATGCCTTAATCCGGGATTCAAACCCAGGTCCCTTTGATCAGCAGCCAAGCTTGCTAATCACTCGGCCAAGGGACGGCTAAAAGGAAAGTTAAACTATTTAAAGGTAAAAAATCTTGGTTGACTAATGAACTGCTTCGATTAATTGAGACAAAAGAAAAAATTTGTAAAATATTTAGAAAAAAATCTTTGTAATATTGAAATTGAATGCATGTATAAAAATTATGATAAAATGGTAAAAATGGAAATAAATACATCTAAAAATGTAAACTATAAAAATGAGTTTTTTAAATGTGGTATTAACTCAAAGTAACAACTTTTATTACTAATAGTAAATAAATTAATAGGTATGCATAATAACAAAATTGTTTCAAATGATTTAAATCAAACTAATTGGGTACATGAAATGAATGAGCATTTCATAAATTTAGTTTAAAATTTACATGATACCAGTAGTGGCTATTTCTTTTGAATTGTGATTTAAATGAGCTAAAGTCAACAATAAATTTATTAGATGTTAATAAAAAAAGGGTAGCTACGATGACCTAACAGTGTCATTATTGAAAATTATATTTAATTTTCACAGTGATTTGCTATTAAAAATTGAAAATATGTCATTTAAAACAGGTGTCTTTCCAAATAGTCTTAAAAAAGCAATTGTAATACCAATCTATAAGACAGGAGACATTAATTGTTTTTCTAATTATAAGCCTATATCAATTATTCTCAATTTTTCTAAGGTAATTAAAAAGCTCATAAAAAGAAGAATTGTCAATCTTTTTAGAAAAATTTAATTATTTTTCAGATAATCAATTCGGATTTTGTAAAAATAAAAATAATGCAGAACAAGTAATTTTGAAATTTAAAATAAAAATTTCTCACATGTGGATAAGGAAAACGATTCCATAGCTTTATTTGTTGATGTTAGAAAAGCATTTGACACAACTGGCCATAAATTGTTATTGTTTAAAATGTATAATATAGGAATTAGAGGAAATACGTATGAGTGGTTTAAATCTTATTTAAATAACAGAAATCAAGTAGTATTACTAACCTATCTTCAAAGTAACTTTAAGTTTATAAATAAAGGTGTTCTACAGGAATCAGTTTTGTGACCGTTATTTTTATGATTTGTATTCCTTTGGTTTAAATGGAGACATTGTTGGAATTGATGATGACACTATCTTAATATATGGAGGTAAAAATTTGCCAGAATTAATAAAGAATATAGAAGAGGATTTCTTTAAATTAAAGACATGGTTTAAATTAAATAAATTAACTGTAAACATTACTAAAGCTAAATTCATTAAATTTCCGTAAAAACGGAACTTCTTCAAAAATTAAATGTGAAATTTCATTGCGTTACTGCAAAAATTTTAATAATTGTACCTGTCCAAGTACAGAAGTATCTAGATATAAATATCTTGGTAATATGGTTGACAATAATTCAAAATGGAAATCGCATATAACTTCTTTAGTTAAGAAATTAACATGTATATTTCATAAGCTTTATTTTGCAAAAATAATAGTTGATGGTAATTTTTTTTAAGGATTCTTTATTATGTATGGGTTCATTCTGTTATACAGTATGGAATCTGTTTGTGGAGGGGGGGGGGTGATTATTTTACAAATATAAATGCTTCCTGCAATTATGTTGCAAAATAAAATAGTAAAATGTGTATTTAAAATAAGAGATGAAACCTTGATGAATATTTAATCAAATTATTATCTTCTAACATTCAGAAATTCTTTTATATTCAATTCCATACTATTTCTCTTTAATAACTCTAAATGGTTTAAATTAAAAGTAAAGTTAGGTTGGGTTATTTTACCTCTGAGCTACTTTTTAAAATCTCAGGTTTCTATCTGAAATGAGACACAATATAATAATAATGCCCTTTTGAGCGGCACTTTTTTTGCACACCATGGTCTAAATGGCCAGGTCACAAGGACCCCCGAAGGCTCAGAGAAGGTTGGGGGAGGGTACCCACTGGGACAGCTGTTGGGAGACAGACGGTAGCCTCCCTTCAAGGCCATCCAGCGTGTTCTTTAAAGTGCACAGGGTAAGGCTCTCCCGTACATGGCGTCACGGCTTAACGTCCCATCCGACGGACGTCGGCATTTCCAAGCCCATCGATGTCCCCTACTGACCGGGGGGGCAGGGAGTTTTGCGGAGATAAATCACAGCGCTGATCTAGCTGGGACTTGAGCCTGGGAACTGCAGATTACAAACTTGGCGCGCTACCGACTGAGCCACCCCCGCCCTTAAAGATAAAGTCCTATTATTCTAGATAATCGGGACGAATTTACGTTGTCCCGAAAGTTAACAAAACTATTTGTCAAAGAGAAATTTTCTACCTAGCTCCAAAAATGTTCAGTTCATTACCAGATGATATCAGAAACATAAACAATCAAATTACGTTTCAGCACAAACTTAAAGAATTTTTAATTAAGAGAAATAATTTTGGATTTTTTTAAACGTAATTATTTAAAATTACTTTGTTTAGTATTTTCAGCTTATGTTGCCTTCTGATTTGTATATAACTTATTTAATTACCAGGACGGGTTTGTTATACCCGTTGGTAATATTTGGGAGATGCTAAGAATCTTCTTTTGTCTTTTATTTTTTCATTGTTTTTAATTTTATTTTGTTTTTGATGTTTCCATTCAAGCTTTGATTCTAAAATTTTCATGTAATGTTTTTATAAATGAATATGGAAAAATATTATTATTATTCAACTATATGGGAAATAGTTTTTGGCGCATTTTGTATTTTAGACTCCATTTCGCATAAAGATTGGAGCGGCAAAATCTGAAGATCAAAAAAGGCATCAGCCAATGAAAAGGTGCCATACCCATATGAGTTCTTACAAGAACAATTCTGAAATGTAATTCCGCCACAGCAAACAGTTCCACACCTTATGCGAGAAAGAAGTGCGTCATCGCACGCTCTCTTGCCCGTGGCCTTGTCTTTTCTCAAATTATCCAAAATGTTATTTCTGTTTTGACAGATATTGGTCCATGTAATTTCCGAAATTCCCGACTAAATTATCCTAAATTTCATTTGCCACCCGCGTATGATTGATCCCTGTGTGACCCCGTGTTTTCTTTTAAAATCTCAGGTTTCTGCCTGAAATGAGACACATTATAATAATAATAATGCCCTTTTGAATGTGAGGGATCTGGCAACGGTGGGTGGTTTTATAGATGAGAAATTGCGAACGAAGGAGCTGCGAATGGAAAACGGATGACAAGACTTAGGTTTCCAGTTTAAAGAGAGAAATGCTCCTTTATTCGAAGAGAGAAGTTCATTTATTTTTTACCGTCTAATAAAAATTCTCGGTTCTTATAAAAAATTATCTTTATTTTCGAATGCAATGCTTTATAGTTCCTCAAGAATATGGAGGTAAAAAGCTGCTCTTTTTATTTCATTACAAGTTGAAGAGTGTAATTGTTACTTTGTACTGATTTGTATTGACTTAGATTTTATATGTTAGACTGCTGTTGAAAATTTTGCTTTAGTATAATTATGCAACTAAAAGGTTATTCTTTTTTAATGCAGCTTGAATTCTGTAGCAATGAATTTCCTCTCGTCATCAAATCAAATTGTTCTTGAAATGGGAATTTTCTTGAAGATAACATCTGCCCAAATTGGATTTCATTTTCAGTACTTAAAGGAAATGGAATGATTAAGTTAATTCCCTGGATCATACATTATTATTTTATTACGGTTTGTTTCAACTTTCATCATTTTATCAAGAAGTAAATTCAGTGGTCCGTGGCTAATACAATCGAAGCTTCTTTACTACAGAAACAAAATGAACACATTAAGTAAGAAGAATATCTTAATGTCGCAACTGCTTAAGGAATGCTTCTACAAATAAGTTATTGTTTCCACTTACAGTAATACCTGTTATTTGATTTGGAGATAACTTCCTTTCCGATGAGCAGCTTAAGTTTATCATCTAAGCAAATGGTTTCCCTTTAAAAGATTGCAGCGCAGTGATGTTTTCGCTAACTTCGTTTCACATAAATGTTATTCTTAAATACCTTTGAGAAAATTGCATCTTGCACTAGCTTAATGTTTTTACTACTAAATTCATCACTAAAAATCTTTAAATTATAAAGCAAAGAAGTACCTGCTATGATCAAAAGAGAAAAGGAGCCAGTATAAATTTTCATTGAAACGCATCCACTGGTGATCTCTTTATCAAACGATGGGACGAACTGCAAAGAAGGAAATGCAGTGATTCGCTCATTCAGTGACGTGTATTAAACAAATAAAAGGGGAATCGGTGAAACAATATCATCGATTCAGTGATTTTTGACCTTCACTGATTTGGTGACTTGCATAATAAAAGCTGTTCGTTTAATGAAAAAAAATGTCGCATTATTTTAACATATTGTTATAAATTTTTAACAAAAAATTTTGAGTGTGAGTTCTAAAGAATGTTTAACAACAAAATTTCATGAATGAACTAATTTATTACAAAAGTATAAGCCACATATATATAATAAATTCAACTAGCACAAATCCTTGTCTTCATTAGTACGAAGCTAAATCATCCAAAGAATATTTCACATCATCTACCCATACTTCAAATAATCGTACTACAACTTTCACAGACTCCACTCAAAGCATAAAGGAAAGCATTTTGCAACATTCAATAAGTGACACAATTTTCCTTATGAGCAAACCCACAGTAACTAAGATTAACCTTACCAATCCTTTTTACACATTAAGATCACTAAGCATCAGGGGATGACTCTCCTTATGAAGATATTAAAGTCAGTTAACCTTACTCGACTAGCATATTGCCTCTTCAGTTTGATCGCCAAGTCTCTTGAGCAACTTTTACTAAGATAATTTTTACTAATTATTATAAAAAATTTATTATATTTTAGTGAATTAACCACTAATTCACTAAAAGAAATAAAAATGTGCATTTTCACGCACAACCGAAAACGTTTTTGAATATCCACACCGTTATTGTTTTTAAGTCTTTCTGTTTCAATAGTCTAGTGACGTAATTCTCACGCTGAGGCACACCGCAAGCGTCAAATGAAACATCAATCATGGTTTCACTGTTGCTCGTTCACCTGTCGTAGAAATATTTTATTTTTAACCCTTTCCAATCCATGACGAAGTGATCATCAATATTTAACTCTTACTTGGAAACATTGTCGGATCCGCTGGTCAATATAGATTTCTTATTGGGTCATGCTTTTTTTTTTCAAATCACGTCTTGCAGGCAGTGTTTTGTGTGTTTTTACAGGCACATTTAGATAAAAAAATATATAAGAAATGAAACAAGTTGCATATGTAAAAAAAAAATTTTTGTAAAAAAAAATCATTACATATATATATATCTATCTTTTTTATAAGAATCAACTTCACACATTTTAAGATTTTCAATTTATGTTCTTCATTATGAACTATTTTATTATGTCATTATCTGCTTTACAGTGTTAAAAAACCTGCAGGAAGTTTTAACTTTCGATATAAAACTGTTTTAATGTGAATATGCTAAGTACCCAGTTCCAAACTATTCTGTTTATGAAACATACAAATAAATAAAAATAAATAATGCTTCAAGCAGTTGCTTGCCACAGAGGTCTGATAGGAGCCTTTCAGTTTATACACCAGAGAGAAGATCTACGAGGAAGGCGAGACCTAATCAGAAAGACAATATAAAGATCCATGCCTTATCCGGGGTCCGACCCAGGACCCTCTGATCAGTAGCTAAGGCCGCAAACATTTCGGCCACGGAAAGCATACCTATTTAAAAGGTTGCTACATACGAAGGATATTTCCTCCCGAACATGGATTCCATCTCATTTGAGGTCACATTTTGCTTTGTTTACATTCTGTGCTGTTTTGAATTATAGTTTGAAAGATATCCCTCAGTTCTAAACAACGATCACCGTACTAAGGTTTAAAATGATGCATCTGATATTCCTATACGTTTCGGCTGGGAAGATTTGAAAATCTGCTTCGCTGCCTCAAAATGTAATGGGTTGCCCAAAGTCTGAGCAAATTGCTCCTCTCCTTCACTGAACGACACTACCTCGATTCGTAATGACCCTCAGCTGCTGCCCTCACACACAACCAAAGTTTATGATCCTTGCCATCACTGAGTCCTTTCAGCAATTTACTTCTCTATTAAGCCTACATTCACATTAACACCACCATTTGCTCGTTCTTTGGTACTTCCTCGAGAAGCCACCCATATGTTATTCGGCCACTAATGAGCAGAGACTGCACTCCACAGTTTTAGCACAAAAAACTGGATATGTTCAAGAGTGTGTACTTAAGACCTTTATATGGAATATCACGTACGGTGACATAGTTCTGATTCACAGCATTTTTTTTTTTCATTCGGAAATTTTTACTCCCGGCTGAATTAAACTACATTTCCTACGAAACTGCCCAGTTTAGTTCTATTCAACGAATAAATACAAATTTAACTTAGACGCGCTTCCGTCGACTTACACATCCGCGTCTTACACTTCCTTTAGTCTAGAAGTTTTCTATTGTTTTGTCATATTGTACTGGCAACGTCACTGAAATAAGACTCTTAGCTGGTTCTGAAATGAAGGAGGAATTTTTTTTTGCCTCAATTGCAAATTCTTCCTCATCGCCTGATCCTGTGACCTTATTTTTATCTGGAAGATAAATATTTTCCTTTCTTTGCTATTGATGCAACGGTGCTGGTCTCACAACAATATGTTCTCTGCTGATCTGGTCATCCAGTAGAAAATTTGTATCTCTTATTAAACATTTCCCCTCAACGAAAATCTGCCACTTCTGCTATCAAAATAGTTTATTAAAACATTGAGAAATAAATTTTCAATCTATAATAAGAGACATATCTTAAGTTTAGTTACTGTACTTTTCTGAATATGAAAATACATTTCGGAAATATGAACTTGAATATTTAAAACTATCCGTCAATATCGAACGGACACTACATAACGAAAAATAACGTAAAATTTTAAGATGCGATATATATTGTCAATAAAGTTAATTTTAACACATTTAGCATTCGTACATGTAATGTTATATTTCTTATTCATACTATTAATAATAAATACCTTTTGGATCTTTCAAAGGGGGAAGCAAAAAGCTGCAATGCGTGACAACAGATTTCTAATGTCACTAGACTACGTAGATTAATTAAAATCGTTAAGTTACAACTGAAGCAGAAAAATTTGAGTGAATTCATTGTTTATTATATCTAAATATGATCAGTCATATAGGATCTTAAGCCGTGACCTCATGTGCGGGAGAGACATACCTTGTGTACGTTAAAGAACACGCTGGATGGCCTTGACAAGAGACTATCATCTGTCTCCTAACAGCTCTCCAATGAATCCCCTCCCCCAACTTTCTCTGAGGCCTTGGAATCCTAGTTATCTAGTCACTTAGCCCACTATGTGCAAAAAAGTGCCCTCACAAACAACCCAACCCATAATTCTATTGACTCATCCAATCTAATCGATCCATGCAGAAAGATCAAACCAACGGAGACTCAGTTATACAAGATGTGGCTGATGATTCCTTCGTCTACTTCCGTCATTACTTATTGTGCATAGTCAAACCACCTAATGTTCAAGACACTGCGTACACATCCAAAAAAAAAAGGAATGAAATTCTTATTTTGCTCCTTATACATTTTCGCATTTTACTATCAGAGAAACTTTTTGAAACGGCTAAGATTATAATATTAGTGTTAAGATGTATTCGTCTATTTTTCTGCAATCTACACATATTCTTAAAAAACTCAGCAGTAGTGCCTATTTTTTTTTGTTTGTCTCATGTCGCACATTAGCAGTATTCATTTTCATTACCAGTAACCATTTTTATACAACTCCAAAGTTATTTAACTGGGAAATTCGGTGAAGAGCACAGCCATTCAAAAAGCTAGAGCTCTATCCACCAGACCAAAATTAATCGCTCTAGTTTTATTTCTGTTATTCTCCAAACGTATCCTGTTACCAGTTTTATCAATAGCTTGAACGAAAGAGTTCGCATCATTAAAGTTATTTTCGTAAATGGCGGAATCATTAGCATAATCTAAGTCAGATATTTTCAAATCTATACACTACATAAGGCCGTAATTTTCCCCTTGTAATGAATTTATCATAATGTAATCAACAGCCGGAATAAACGGAAAAGGGGACAATGCAACATTGTCTACTCCAGTACATAGTAACTCGAGACAATCATTATAGTTTTGCAAAGTGCATAGCGAATATATCCTTACTGAGACCATTGTGAAAGAAAAATAAATTTGTGGATGTTCGGTAATTTTTGAAAAAATGGGATTTGACAAATGGAGTTTTTGATCTCTGGAGAAAAGAAAACACGATCAAATGGCAAAGGCTTTCATGCTACATTGCATATTGCCTCCTCTTCTGGATCCAGAGAAAGAAGAACGCCTTTGCCATTTGATAAAGGATGGTCTATGTGCACAATGGTGGTTGGCCTGATGCAATGCACAAAGACCTGAAACTGATAACTCTGGAGTGAGTTTAAACTATGTTTCGTCTAGAGACATTTTGCTTAGCATTGACTATAGTTAGTCTGAAAACTAAAACCATACAGAGTTTTCTATTGATGATTTTTAACAATCAAAATTATTTATGAATTTCATGAAAGAAAATTGGAAGCTATACATACTGTGAAGTACCGATGAAGGACTTCTGATTGCATTCTGAGAACTTCTTATTAGTATTCATTTTAATAAGAAAAGACTGGAAAAATTAATAGTGTCATTCTTTTAGTCATAATCGCTGGACAAATATCCTTCAGTTTCAAATCAGTGGGTATATGTTGAATGAACTTTTTTTTTCTCTCGTACTGCAGTATCATTCTCGGGAGTGTCGATGTTCAAGAACACGTTCGCAATAGGATTTGAAATGAGTTACCACTGCTTCAGATCGTCTGCAAAACAATATTCCCAACACAAAGTCAACCAATGACCAATCCTGCTGTTACACTTGAAGGAGCGATGAAAGTTCTAATAATGCAGCAAACTGCCATCTGTTTTTGGAACTGCTTAACCAAGTCAATATCATACCCTCAAGACAAAACTGAAGCAGCGAAGCACTTCGCAACTGCAGTAATTGTATTTTACGTTTCTCTGCATGTTGGATTTGAAGCTATCTCAGAGCTTAGTAGCATGGACGTTCTAACTATATGGACATCGAAGGGAGCCGAAGCATTATTGAAACAGATGGGTTCAATCGCTTTGATACCAAAAATTGTTTCAAAGTTAATGAAAAGGACGAATTATTTCACACTTTATTCAAACGTATTTATTATCAATTACGGCAACTGTAAAAAAAAATATAAATAAGTTAAAAAATTAAAAAAACAAATACTTATCTTTTAATATGAGCCCACAAAAGTAGAAAATGAATACTTTATTCAAACTTATTTATTATCAATGAAAGCATCTGTAAAAATATAAATAAGTTAAAAAATTAAAGAACAAATACTTATCTTTTAATATGCGCCCACAAAAATAGAAAATGAATATAAAAACATAATCAGTCACTGAATTTGTAGTCACTTCAAAGGAAGATAGGGCGCCTGCATTCTTGTTGAGTAAGAAAATCGTAGCCCTATCTTCCTTTGAAATGAACACGAATTAAATGACTGATTGCACCATCGATATGATATAGTTTTATTTTCTATGGTGCATATGGAAAGATAGGCATTTTTCATTTTTTTCTAAATTTATTTATCTATTTTTTGCCACTAAAAACACCTACGTTCACAAACTTTCATTTGATATGTGACATAAGTATCGACCACATTCTTCCATCCCCTGTTTTTGGATTCTTATCTAAAGTAGCGCATGACATTAGAGACGTCTTTGATTTGAGATATAACTCGTTAAAATCCACTCTTGCGAAAATCCGCGAATGCCCAATAAAAAATGACCTTCCTAAAAATGGGAAATGTGAAAACGATTATTCCTCTGTATCTACAGAACGTGAGCATCGAAATAACAAGATATGCGTCAAATGAAAGCTTGTGACATGGAGAATGTTACAGGTTAAAATAAATTATATCCCCTTCTTTCGCTAAAAAAGGAAATAAATATATTCCTAAAAAGGGAATAAATATATGGAAACGTTTGTTCCGCTATATCGTCTGAATGGATAGGCCGAAAATAAAAAGCTATACATCAAATCAAACGAAACAATTGTTTCGCTGTACACTAGTTTCCATAAATTAAGGAAAATCCCTATATTAAGTCAATAGGAAACTAACGTCAAAGCTCTATAACCTCTAAAATAAGTTTTTCTGTTTTGAAAAACAAATGTGATTTGTATTTTAATGTTAAATATAATTAAATTATTTGTTGCCAGTGAGAAAACAATGTATGTTCCTAATTCAGAGATAGTATTGTATCAATTTAAATATTTGGCTATTGAATCCAAAAATGCATCTCTATGCAAATAAATCTCAATCAAATAAATCAATATCGCGATTTTCAACAATATTCGTTCAGTATTCAATGAGATGGTAGCTAGGTAGTCACTGGAAGGAGAGCTATGCACCAATCCCCTGTGATGATGCATAGAACCGGCCAGGCCTAGCACCTAATGTCTGACCCCGCCTTCTCGTGGTGCAGACCGTTAGTACCTTTCAAAAGAGATACTCTCTTGTGGAAGTGAACGGAAGGGGAGGGCTGCCAGATTAGTGTGGCCTACTGATCTGGACAACTATGGCTAGTTTTCTTTTTTTTTTCTACCGGCTGAGGAGTGGTCTACCACACAGGGTGCTGACCATATAAACCCACTGGACTGGACAGATATATGGCTCTGAGCTTGATTATGGATCCTGATTTTGCTGCACTGGTGGGCTTCTGTGGAGGGAAAATCTTCCGCTGTGTTTTCTGTTTGTTTGTGGGTTGACAGCCCCAAGTGAATAGATTCACAGGGTATGTTTATCAGCTGGTGGGTAATCCTGAGCAGAGGTCATCGCAGGCATCTGAACTCTTTGCTTCTACTGACATCGTCAAATTCTACATTGGAGGAAATCTTCCAGTGTAGATGGCTTCAGCCTTTAGTGGTGGGGGGAACGGGTCTTTGCCCCATGACTGCGATTAGGAGGCTGTTTGATATTGTCGCATTTTCTCTCTCAACAAACATAGTTTCTTTTAACATCCCACTAACCATTTTCTCTCCATAGCTAGTAGGAATGTGAGGACTCTGCACAGAGCTTTTTCTCTTGATGTCCTCACACAAGAATTACACCATTATAATTTAAATATTCTCGGCTTACAAGGGACCAGATGAACAGATAAAGTTCCGATTCTTGAAAATAATCTTAAATTTCTCTTTTCAGGGAGAGATGACAATAATCATCACCAAGGCGTGGGTCTGCTTCTCAGCCGACATTCTAGTGATGCTCTTCTAGGATATGAGTGCATTAATGAAAGGTTTCTTACAGCAAAATTTCAGACAAGCGTTAAAGACTTGAATGTTATCTGTTGTTATGCCCACACTGAGGATGCCGATGAGGATGAGAAGGAAAGGTTTTATGGACAACTTCAGGATATTTTGAATTCTGTCAAGAAAGCAGATATTACCCTTGTTCTAGGTGACTTCAATGCCAAAGTTGGTACTGACTCTGACCTTTGGGGAGGAGTAATAGGCCCTTTTGGTATTGGTAGCTGCAATGGCAATGGACAACGTCTCCTACAGGTAAGTAAACTCAATGGATTCAGAATAACTAACACTTATTGCAAACACCGCGACATAAATAAGTACACATGGGTTTCACCCGATGGGCTGCATAAGAATATGACTGATTATATATTAATTAACAGCAAATGGGCTAGTTCTGTTAGGAATACCAGGCATATAGGGGAGCTGAAATTGGATCTGACCATTACCTTGTTAAAATTGTCTTGCAACTTAAACTTAAAAGGTGTGCTAGGGTTAAAAATTTACCTTTAATACTGAAGCTCTGAATGACCCAGTTATAGCCAAAGCTTACCATGATAGGTTACTTAGTCATTATGACAGTCATGGTATGCTTACTGCTGAAGTTGAGGAAGAATGTAAGCATTTTAAACAGGCTTTTTTGGACACTAACAGTATTCTTTTAGGAAAAAAGGAGGTGAAGAGACAGAATTATCTGAGTGATAAGGCATTAGAGCTTATTTCGGAAAGAAAGAACTGCAGGAATGTCCTTAATCAATACCCTACTAGTCCTAATAGAAAGCATTACAGAGAACTTAATAAACGTGTAAAAGATCAGTTACCTGCTGATAAGAATCTTTGGCTTGATGGCTTAGCTGACAAAGCCGAGGAAGCAGTTAGACAGCACAACAGTAGAGAGCTGTACCATATAGTTAATGTTTTGTGTGTTAGAAAACGGACAGGTATACAGGGATTGAAGGATAAACAAGGTAAGGTTATAGAAGGTGAGGATTCTGTCATGGCTAGGTGGGTTGAGCCTTTCTGTGATATTCTAAACAATGTGGTTAGTTCTATTCCCATTGTTTGCAATGATGATAGATGCATTAGTGTCTTTAATGTTGGCCCTATAACACAATCGGAAGTTATTTTGGCTGTTTCTAAACTTAAACTACATAAATACCCAGGGGTAGATTAAATTACTACGGAAATGCTTAGAGATGGGAATGTTGTGGTTACCACTTGGATGACTGAAATTCTGAATATCTTTTATGATAAAGGCATGGTTCCTAAGGATTTTACCAGAGCTATTGTTATCCCTATTTTCAAAAAAGGTGATCGCAGTTCTTGTGATAACTATAGGGGTATCAGCCTACTCTCTGTTCCAGGTAAAGTTCTTTCCATGATTGTGCTTAATAGAATTAAGAATCTGGTTGACAGGCAATTGCGGGATGAGCAATGTGGATTCAGAAGTGGTAGAGGATGTGTAGATCAGATATTTTCACTTAGGCAGATTCTTGAGAAATGTTTAGAGTTTCAGAAACCTTTGGTTGCTAGCTTTGTTGATTTCAAAAAGACTTTCGACTCTGTTGATCGTCATAATTTGTGGTTGATTGTGATTTCATATGGTATACCTGACAAGTTAGTTAACATAATGAAAGCTTTCTATAATAACACTGAGTCGTGTGTGAGAGTTGGTAAGGCTTGTAGCAATTGGTTTAGCATTACTTCTGGTGTTCGACAAGGGTGCATTTTATCTCCTTTTCTCTTTAGCTTGGTTATTGAATATGTTATGCGAAATTCACTTCATGGGAAAGATTTTGGCCTTAAATGGACTGGTGATACGAAAATTTCTGATTTAGATTATGCTGATGATTTAGCCCTTTTGGCAAATGATGTTGATGAGATGAACTCTTTCATTCGAGCTGTTGATGAGACTGGCAGTAGAGTAGATTTGGTTATAAATAGAGAGAAATCTAAAGCGATGAAAATTGGTAAAGCAGGCTGTGATTCAGTTAATCTGAATGGTTCCAGTCTTGAGCAGGTGTCACAGTTTAATTATCTTGGGAGCTATGTAACAAATAATGGTGATGTGCGGCATAAGAGTAACAGACGAATAGGGATTGCTGCCGGAACTTTTTAGAATATATGGAGAGTGTGGAGAAATAGGCGTATACACCTAAAGACTAAACGTAGACTGTATAACAATTTGGTTCTTTCTAGGGTTAGTTAGTTATGGTAGTGAAACTTGGACACTTTGTAAACAAGATAACAGGAAACTAGATGCTTTTGATTCCAGATGCTTACGCAGTATCTTGTGCATTAGGTGGTTTAACTTTGTAACTAATGATGAGGTTAGGCAAAGGAGTTTGCAACCTCCTTTAAGCAGCATATTTTGCAGAGAGAGACTACGTTGGTTTGGCCATGTTTCCTGTATGGATAATTATAGATTGGCGAATAGGGTTATGAACAGTGTGCTTAAAGGCCTCAGAGAAAAGGGGAGACCTAGGATGCGGTTGGCAGACAATGTCAAACAGGATCTTGTTAGAATTGGTGTGCAGTGGCCAGATGCAGTAGATGTAGCTCAGGATCGACTTGCTTGGAGAACTAAATTGCACGGTCTGGTTGGACCTCCGTAGCCCATGGCTGCTTGAGGATGATGATGATGATGATGGAAGTTTGAATATTTAGCGATAGCAATGCCAGCCACCAAAATTGACTTCAGAATTTAATTAAAACTTAGTAATAAGTATTGTATAAAAGTGTTTAATAAAATAAATATGTATTTTAGAACTTTGTGTAAAGACTCCTTTCACTATTCTTCAGTTCTGTATAAGTTTCTTAAGACTGGCATTGTTGTTAAATATTCAGACTTTTATAACTCATTAAATACTGAACGAATATTTTTGAAAATCGAGATATCGATTTATTTGATTGAGATCTCTATCTGTAATCACATTTTCCAAAAAAAAAATATATAAACTTATTTTAGAAGTTATAGAGTTTTGACGTTGACTTCCCATTGACTAAACATGGAGATTTTCCTTAATGTATAGAAACCAGTGTATAACAACATGAAATACAAGTACAATTTATAAAATGTGTTTTTAGTGTTGCAAGTGATAATACCTGTTTCTATTGGTAATAGTGATTACAAGTAACAGATATATTAAGTAAAACATTAAGAGAACTTGAGTTTGAAAGACAAATATGCAATGATAAAGAAAGGAGCTAAAGAGTGAAAATAAGAGATTGAGCTTCCGGCAGAACTTACGCTTAAGTTAATGAAATAAATTGTGGCAATCAAAGTAAGTAAATAAGTAAATGAATAAATCAAGAAAAGTTTTAAAAATTCGATAGCCTCTTTTCCATATTTTGCATCTTTAAAAGTATAATTGGTCAAAAAGAGGAATACACGACATTGAGTTGAAGATATATTCGGGGGGGGGGGGGGAGTGTCTGATTCGACGACCTTTCAATTTTAGCATTTAAAATTTAGTGTGGAAACTAAGAATCCATAGGCGATGCCTAAATTTGTTACCAGTGTTCAAGACATGGATTAAAGAGTTGAAACGCTTGGGCTAAACAGGGAAGAATAATTTTTTATATGAAATTCCGAGATTGTATTGCAAATTCTCTCTATTCTAGGAATATTAGAGTTTTCAGGCGATGAAATTGATGACCGAAAGGCCAATAAATTTCCTATTTGATCACCCTGAGAAAATGCTGAATTCATAATTGCAAAATTGCTATAATTAGCTGCGTTCATATTCTCAACCACTGTATTAATGTCGCTTTTCAATATTGAAACATTCTCATCTTACATTACATAAAGTATAAGACTTTCTGTAACGTTTCTTTGAAAGGTGATCTCGCAGGTCTTTTAGCATTTCAGTGCCTTATATGTCTGCATTTTGTTACCCTATAGTTAGGTTGTCCATGCGTCACGTTTTTTTTGGATTTAATTAACACGTTTTTGGAATAACTCGGCTACCCTATTTATTTATTATTTTACGCTGTTTTTTAATTTATGCGGAATTTTTTGTGTGGAACAGTGCGATTTTCACTGTGCAGCAGTCTATACACGCTGCCGATGTAGTTGAGTGTTGCCCGCGAGGTACAAACTTTATCTTAAGCATCGCACCTGAAGACGTCGACTAACCATGTGACGTGGAAAGTCACATCTTTCCAACACTCCCCAAGCAACAATAAAACCTCACCTATAATACATGATTGACCAACAGCAGATTGTTATTCGCCGGAAAACAAAATCTGAACCGCCTTTATGAATCGTTCTAGAAATTTATTAGCTTTATTTACCCTTTATGCAAGCTCAATTATTTTATGGCCTTCGCATGATTCAATGTGCTTTTAATTAGAAGTATTGCTGTTTAAAAAAGAAAACATTTGCGGTTCTTTTACCTTAATTCTTCAAGTGCGATGTATCTATGGTTTCCTGAAAGTAAAATGGGATCAAATGTCGAATACAAAATTGATTTTTGTTTTATTCTCGTGTGAAATGATTGTTTTCCTTTAGGTCATTCTTCGTGGTGTTTTATGCTATAAAGATCCTGATAGATCTTTGTGGAGAAAAAGTTACTTAATGTTAATGAGGGTTCCACAATCGCTTCGCTTTATGTTAAGTGCATAACAATGCATTAATGGTAAAATAGAGTAAATGAGTCTGTTTTCTATATAAATGTAAAAAGGCTGTTTTAAAAACCATAAAATAGCTGCCTTTGTCTTCCTATGCTGCAATAACCCATCTATTCGGTTACAGATTATACGAATTGTAAGCTTAAAGTAAGATTTCTGTGTTTCTCAGCTCTGACGCTCACCGTTACCCAGAAAAAATTTCCTTTTGAGAAAAAAAATGGTTATGTACCTTTGCTAAATGATATTCTTTGTGTCAAATAATATACGTTATAAAAATAAACAGTCTGTCTTTCGTAACTAGATCTTCATTTACTGATCGTTACAGAATTATTGTAATATTTAATTGTTTTAGCCAAACTTGAACTGTAAAGGAGGAAAGAGACAGAGATTGCAAAATTATTCTAAAATTGGAAATGATGTAAATAAATTAGATTTTTTAGAAGTAGAAAACACTTCGTCAAGATATAACTGTTTTGTGACAATTTTAGAATGAAAAGATATTTAACACAGGCTTTCATTATATTTAAAAATAAAAGATACAAAAAAAATTAGTTACCAGAGAATTAATTGCATTATTAAAGAAAAAGAAATCAATTGTGCATGAAACTCGAAAGACAATTCTGGAATTTGATAGTTTGAAATTGAATACAGCAATTGTTGCAAATATTTTAAAAGGGAATTAATTAATAAATGCTAAAAATAAATATTACTTGAAAGAGTTGAATTATCGTAGAAACAATAGTACAGAGCAATATAATTTTTAATTAGGATGATTTTTAAAATGTCGCTAACTCCTTATACTGACACTAGTGTAATGAATGCCAATTGCATTAGTCGATTTAATATCTTAATTCTGACACTGAATACTGGTATAAATTTACAAGTGCAATCAATATGAATCATACATTTAATTCGTTTCACGTGGAAAATCAGATTAAAAAAAAGTTAATAGAATAATTACACTGTTACCAAACATGTTTTTCGGTTTGCATGTTTGTCAAAACAGTCATATCAAAACACCATCCATTTTGAACGCGACGGACAAACTTAATGATATATGTACATATGTCAAATGAAAGCTTGTGACGCGAGGAGTGTCGCAGGCTATAATAAATTTACTCCCATGATTTCTTTCCCCTTAGAAGGAGGAATATGAAAACGAGTGTTCCGCTATATCTTCGTAAAGCGAAAGTGGAAAGTAACGGGCCGTACATGAAACGAAAGGTTGTGAAATGGGCAGTGTCACCAGTTATAAAAATTTTCCCATGCATTCTCTCTCCCCTAAAAAAAGGGAAAATATGCGAAGAACTATTCTACTATAGCTTACCGAAGCGAGGGCGGAACGTAACAAGTTTATGTCAAAGAATGCTTGTAACGTGAAGAGTGTTATGGGATATCAAACTTTACCTCTCCTTACACTTTCTTCCTAAAAAGAAGTAAGGTGAAAGTCGGCCTTCTACTATATCTTCCGAACGTATAGTTACTTTAGAAACGTAAGGCGACGTGTCAGGTGTGAAATGAAAGTTCATATGCGGACCGTCGTAAACTATTTTTAATAATATCCCCTACCCCGCTACCATTCGCCTCCTGAGAAACTGGACGGAAATTTTGCTGGTGTCGACCTTACTGAGTTATATCTCAAATTAAAGCTTGTGAGGTCTCCAATGTCATGGGTTACCACAACTCCCCCGAAAAAAAAGAGGGAAGAAAAAAATGTGTTCGATGCTTATGAGTTATAAATCGAATGAAAGTTTCTAAAGATAGGTATTTTCAGTGACAAATAAGTTCAAAAATTTTAAAACTACCTATCTTCCTAGATGCACCCTAAAAACTAGAAAATAAAACTGAATCATATCAATGGTGAAATCAGTCACTGAATTCGTATTTACTTAAGGAAGATACCGTAAATTCTCCAGTATAATACGCACAATTTTCACTCATTTTAGCCCGCTAAAATGGGGTGCGTATTATATTCGCGTATAAAAAATATATTTCATTTTCAATATTGAACAGTCGCACGTACAGCTGTGAGACATTGTTGCGAGACGCATTTCGCACCCTTGGCAACAGTTCTACGTGACTGCGTCCCCTCCTCTTGTCCTTTTTAGTAGTGGGGAGTCCTAAAACTGAATTCGTGGAAATGTTATACTGCAGCAGAAAATCTGTTAGTAGTAAAATATGCAGAATGTGACGTCAATCGGGCGGGAAATCGTCATTTTTCCATTAACGAGTCAAACATCCGATTATGGCGAAAAAAGAAAAGAGTCGCTGCAAGTGTTGCCTAGTAAGAAAAAAGAGAATCATGAGATAACACGAAGTTTTCTAGATTTAGAAAAAACATTAATAGAGTGGGTAGTAGATAGGAGGCAACAGGACATTGGTGTTTCATGCATTGAAATCAGACTTAAAGCTCTGGAACTTAAAAAATCGCTTACAGGCACAACAGAATTTAAAGTGTCATATGGATGGGCAGTGCGTAGAAGAACTACCATCGCGCAGCATCTTCCAGACGACCACGAAAAAAAACCTTCTGGAGTTCCAAACGTTCATAATCAAATTGAGAAAGAAACATATCTATGACCTTGCACATGTTGGAAACGCCAATCAAACGCCCCTGGCTTTTGATATGCCCTAAGAAAGGAAAGTTGCGGCCTTTCATAGTTTTTAGGAGAAAGACTCTGCCAAAAGGAGTATAATTTCCAAGAGGTGTACACATCCGTGTCCATGCTAAAGGATGAATGAATGAAGTACTACTAACCATTGACTGGTTAAAATGTGTTTGGGCAGCACGTCCAAGTGGTCTACGAAAACAACCTTCCATGTTGGTGCTCGACTGGTTTCGGTGTCATCGGCATCCAGAAAGAACGGAAGAAAATGAAATCTGATCTGGCTATTATTCCAGGCGGCATGAGCCATATACTGCAGCCTTTAGACGTTGATGTTAATAAGCCGATGAAGGATGCTATCCGTCGTAAATGGAATGCATGGTTAAGCGACGGTAATCACACATCTACTGCTGGTGGCCGTATGCGTTAGCCGACTCTCACCGATGTTGCCGAGTGGGTACTTGAGGCTTAGAGTGAATTAGATGCGTCTATAATTCAACAAGGCTTCCTCAAATGCTGTATTTCCAATAATCTTGATGGCAGCGAGGACGACCTTTTGTGGGAGGACGAACAGGTGTTATCAGATGAAAATGATGATGGCGATATTTATTATGACGGCACCAGTAACAATGGCATTGACTCGACAGTAGTAGATGAGCTTTTTAGTAGCGACAGTGATGACGAGTGTTTTTACGAATTTCCCAGTAATGATTAGGTATTACCCTTTTTTGTTTGCTTTTCTTTAAAGTTTAAGATTTGTTAACAAATGTTTTATGCAATTTAAAATAAAATCTTGAAAGGTTATGGGTGCGTATTATATACTACTTTACATTTTACCAGAAACTTTCAGGCTAAATAAGCATGCGCATTATACACGGGTGCACATTATATTCGAGATTTTATGGTAGGCCGCCAATTTACCTCCTCAACAAGATTGCAAGCACCTCACTTTTCTTTTTAAATAATAAATAAATACCTTCTAAAGCAGCTGCTTGCCACAGAGGTATGACAGGAACCTGTCAGTTTATATGCATAGTAGAAGGTCTGAGGGGGTAGCAGGACCTCAGCAGAAAAACGACACATACATCCATGCCTTACACGGGGCTCGAACCCAGGTCCCTTTGATCAGTAGCCAAGCACGCTAACCACTCGGCCACTTTTTGTAGTGAATATGAATTCAGTGACTGATTCCACCACCGGTATATATATATATACTTTAGTTTTTTTTTTCAACTCTTTAGGGAACATAGAATATAGGTTTTATAAGATACGTTTTGTTTTTAATTTTTTATTCCTATTTTTAAAAAATAATTTTCTGCTGAAATTAGTTTCATTTTAGAGGTAAAAACCCCTAAATAATATGTTTTAAATTTATCTCGCAAATTATTTAAAATTATGGATTGATGCTAGTAATAAAAACGGTGATACTACTTTTGGATTTGCAGAAAGCAAAGAGTGAATTAAGATATATTCCTAGAAAATATTTCTGAAATAGTTTCAGAGAGATTATTGGTTTAGAAGTTATTTTAAAAACTGTGAGCATCCAATGAAAGTAAAAGTTGAAATTAGAACATTAATGGAAATTCAGAAGACAGTTTCTCATGGCTCCTTCCTTGGTCTAGTTCTGTTTATAATTTTGTTAATGATTTTTCTAACCTGAAAAAAGTTAATTCTTTAAAAGTTCTTTCTTACGTTTGGAGACGAAGCTGATATAGATAATTCCAGTAATTAAAAGGAACAATTGAGGTCGAAAATTAGCTTATTAAAATGCATAGTTTCGAAAGTGATTGAATATTAAAGAAAATAAATATATTTCGGCTAAAACAAATGTGATTTGTATTTTAATGTTAAATATAATTAAACTAGTTGTTGCGAGTGAGAAAACAATGCATGTTCCTAATTCAGAGATAGTATTGTATCAATTTAAATATTTGGCTATTGAACTTGCATCAAATCCAAAAATGCATGACTATGCAAATAAATCATAAAAAAAAACGGTGAAAAAGTTTCAGCAATATAATTGCCAGTTTTACTAATTTCCGCTATATTAATCGTTTTTTGTTTTTTTGCAACTTTTAATGCATTCCGTTATATTAGATAAAGGGGTGGCAACACTGACTTTGGGAGGACATTGATGTGTTATGTCTCTCAGATTTTTTACCGATTTTGCTTTAATTTGAATCATTTTTGATTTAATTTTTATAGTCATCCATTGCTGGCAGTTGTTGAATAGGTACAGGGAGTTGTATTTTGACTTATTGATTTGGTTCAGTATCCGTTTTGAAGTTTATACTACCTTGCAGTTAATGAGCTCTGCTGTGAACGTCGCCATTACTGTCGTATATCGGATCTGTGGTACGCCCAATAATATCGGAAGTGAAGTACTTCGCCTGATGTGCATCGTAGATTTGGGAACATTTGCATTTAAGTTATAGTACTTTCTGTGACTTATTTTAGAACTGAATTTCCTTTATCTGTATCGTTCCTGTTACCTGGGAATTTCCGTTTTTAAAGATTAATTAGTTGATTGTGGATGACAAACCTACCAGTTCGAAACGAAAGACATTTCCCCCTGCTGCTGTTGTTGTTAAGTTGTTAACGTTTACGTAAGTTGTTAAGTTAAAAAGACAAGGAAAGAATTAAGAGCAATGCTTCTAAGCTGAAAGGTACTGGTATTTATGTTAACGATGATTATTGTTCTCGCACAAGATTAGCTAGATTTAAACTGAGAATATTTGGTATGTCATTGCGTGTGAAAGGGGCGGGATCTGTTCGTTTCAATTACAATAAGCTTATTGTAGATGGTAAGGTCTATGTTTATAACTCTGAGGTGGCAAGGTTACGAAACTTTTTTTAAAAATGTGCATGATGAATTTTTGACTTAAGTGTTAGAAATATGAGTTCCAGAATCTCACTGCCCGGGTCGTGTGGTTGCTGGTCTTTGTTTGGGTTGTGTCGATTCCTTTTGGGAGGTGCTCACAAAATCTGTTCTCCTCTAAATTTTCATTTTGCAAATTTTTGCTCTTCAATAATGCTGGTATTTTCAACAAAAGTCTCTTCCCTAATTTTTGGCATTCATAAAGTTGATATTTTTTGCCTTGTGAAAACACGGCATCGAAATCATTTTGTTTTACCGACTTCTATTAACAACTTTGATTCAGAGTGAGCCTATTAGCGACACGGGACTTGGGAAACAGAGTGGAGGACTGATTTTTGGGTATGATTCTGGGAAATTACGTAATGTTAAGTTAGTTAGCAAAAGTAAATTTTGGATTATTGTTAATGCAGACTACAGTGATATTAAAAACGTGTTGTTTTTATTGTGTTATTTCCCTCCTGGCTACAAATTTGAGAAGACTACAATTCCTATTTGCACTTAATTTGTGGTTCTTGTACTTCCTATGAAAATGTTATCTTTTGTGGTGACTTTAATGCCCCTATGGGTGGTGAAGATTGTTCTTTATTTGCAGTAGACTACGACAGCGTTTTAGATTCACATATTATTTTTCGTAGTTCAAAAGATATGGTCAAAATTTTAAGGGGCTTAAAGGGTTTAAGCTTAAGGCTCTTGTTTTAAGGCTCTTGGTCAAATTTTGTCTTTAAAATGATTTCATTTGTTTAAATTGAACTTTACCTGGTGATCGTGAAGGAAACTTTATATATTTTTCTAACAATGGGACAAATATTTTGGATTTTATTTTCGTTTCAAAGTTAATTTATTGTTCATTTGTTACTGATATCGGTATTTTACCGGACCTGGGTTCGGACCATACACCTATTGTTGCTACGTTTGGATTTCCCACTTGTTCTGGTTATATTGCTTCTGTTGATATGGCTAAAAGTTATTTTCTTTCTAAAGCTAAAGCTTCTTTGATTTGCCTCATGGTCAGTATATACCAGAGCTAAGTTAATTTTTTTTATTTACTTGTATTAAATTGTTTAACTGAATGGTACTTTCAGTTTTTTCTAATGTCTCAGCGGTGTGGTCAATTCATTATCGCGTTGAACTTAACAGATCCTTCTGTATATTTGTGCGGAAACTGTTGGCAGTCTCACATAGTGTTCCCGGTCATATGTTGAGATTGGCGTTGGACTATTTATAGAATATATTTGGTTTTCATTAAAGTAATCTTAAAATACTAGATAATGCGGTTGGAGATGAACGATAACAGATTTTCTAAGTTATGCTACTTGCAGCTTTATTCAAGATCTTTTTTTTTCTCGAAAGATTCTAGATTTAATTGGGCAGTTGCAGTTAGAGAATTACTAGAGAATAGTGGTTTTAATTTTTTTGGATTTCACAGGACCCGGATATGGCTAGACAATATTCGTCTTCTATCTTGAATGTATTTCATGAGCAGAGTATCCAGAACATCTTTCCTCAATGGAGAATAGTCGTTTCTTCTCTTCCTATAAATGCTTTAAAATGACATTTTTATTGAAAATTACCTTGATTCAACAATTGGAATGTACGTGAAAAGGTTACTAATACAGCTCCATTTTAATCAAAACAGAATATTTGTAAATGGCAAGGTATTTAAAAATTTTACTGACTATATTTGTAGCCTCTGTAACACTAACAAACTGGAAAACTGGATGTCCGGTTTACAACGCTTATAGAATGAAATATATTCCTTTGGTTTTCGTTACAAGTTTATTTTATTTTTTATTTTTTATGTATGCAGAAAGAGATTATCTTGCTATTTATTTTATTTACTTCTTGTTTAAAGTTAAGACAATTCATATTGAATGAAATGTCAAAATGACTTAGCTTTAATGTTGATTCCTATTCATTTACATTTACTGTTTGATGTTTCTCATCTAAGAGTTGTGTCTGAGTTGTTTTCTTTATGTTGCCACCACTTGTATTAGGGGCCATGGCCCGATATACAATAAATATTCTTTATATATTCTATCTATATTAGATAAAGTTATATGTAAGCAACTTTAATAATTCTTTGTCACCACAAATCTTTTTACCGATCAAAATGCTAAGATGTAAGCTAAGATGTAATAAATATAAATACCTCCTCAAGCAGCTGTTTGCCACAGAAATCTGACAGGAGCCTGTTATTTAATACGTTATAAAGAAGACATCTGTGAGGAAGGCGAAACCTCAGCAGAAAGACCACACAAACATCCATAAATAATATAATATATATTATTTACTTATAATATATATTATACATAAATAATATATATTGTTTATGGGAGTCATATATATTATTTAATATAATATATATGATAACCCGGGGCTCGATCCCAGGTTCCTTTGATTAGTAGCCAAACGCGCTAACCACTCGTCCACCGGGTTAATATTTAACAGTAGCCAAACGAGCTAACCACTAGTCCACCGGGTTAATATTTAAAATTTTTTTATTAATGAGAAATGTTTTATCAAAGAAATTTCTTGGCACCTAAATTATTCAATTTTTATCTTTTGATCTGAGAACGGGAAAACCCCATATGCATCTAAAAAATTCGCATGTTTTCCCTTCCAACAAGGGGAGATTCTGAAAATGCAACTGAGGAGATTGAAAATATTACAGAAATATATTATAAGAGTGATGTTACTAGTTCTTATTTTTAATTCAAAACTTAGGAATATTAGCGTTGAAAACGTTTTACGTATATAGGCCAGTGGTTCTCAACCTTTTATGCTTCACGTACCCCTTGAAAATGTGTATGTAACTGGCGTACCCCTTACATAGATAGATAACACTATAGTTATAGTATAATAATGCCAACTTAGCGACTTTGTTACTAGATCTAGCGACCTTTGAGCTCTCACGGCGTAACCCAAAACATTTTACGCGTACCCCACGTTGAGAACCCCTGATATAGGCTATTAATTTACATTTCTAAAAATCTTTCAAATTTCCAAATGAAAGCATCTGAATACTGAATCGGAGACAATGAAAATAAATTATTACTTCCAAGATTACATAAAGCAAAGCTTAAACAAAATGTTCTGTATTACAAATTGTCTCAAATTATATGATAACTAGTGATATCAGATTTTTAAATAGTGAAGCATTATTTAAAAAACACATCTTTGAGTGGCTTATGAAATTGGAAAATGCTGATTATTTACTTGCATGAACTATGTTGTCAATCATTTTCGTTTAAACATTTTTGTATAATTTTGCAACCTCGAGCAAGTTTTCTTAAGAGTGATCAAGTATATTAAGTGTCAAATGTGTGCATTAAGAGTGTTCAAGTATCATCAGTATTATCAAGTATTATCAAATGTTCAAGTATGTTCAAGTATTCATAGTTTTCAAGAATATTAAGAATTATACTATATTATTAAAATAATTTTGAATTTGAACTTTCTAAACATTGGGTTTGTAATTAGACGATTTCAAATTGCAAACCTTTCATCATGAATTATGTAATTCATTTCTTTTTAGTATATAAATATATTTTAGATTTAAATGAATAAATTGCAGATGGAATTTCGACTGGCTATGTGCCCATTGATTCAGAAACTGAATTTGATTTCTCTATTTTAATGCACTTTTGTTGCATTTTGTTCCACTCTATATTATTTATGTGTTTCCAGAATACCTGAATTTTTTGTTTATGTAAAACTATCAAGGATGTCGCTTCGCTAAGCTTTAAAATATGTATTTAAAATTTAATTTTAGACAAACGTAGCATAGATGAAACTAATTTAAATACAACTGTTATTAAAATCATGATTTTTTGTACACCTTTTTTGAAATAACTTTTATTTCGATTTTTAGTGCATAATTCTAGTTTACCTTATATTTTTCAATATGCACAGTAAAATAAAGTATTCTTTTCGTGATTGAATTTGCTCTTCGGTATCTTAAAAGAGTTCATCTTCTTTATTAAAATACTATAATGAATATTATCTATATTATTTAATTCGTACCATAAATAAAATCCTGACAGAGCATACTGACATAAATACAAATGTTGCTCATAACCCTAAGGATAATAAGGACTTTTCACTTGATTTATTCTATTCGCATTCTATTTTCCTGGAGAAGATTACGAGTAAATAGTTTTTATGTTTCTACCTACATATTCGAAATCACTTTCTGATAGCTTGATTAATTCTAAAGGAAAGACAGCTAAAATTTAATTAAATCCATAGGAACGTATATTTTACTATGTTGAACAAAAGTGGAATTTTTCAACTCTTCAACAGCATTAACGCTGCATCACATAGTTTGAGTTTCATTTGAACTTCATTTCGTATACAGATTAATTAACATGTGATGCAATAATATTAGGAAATAAATAATTGATGTTTAAAAATGCGCATCATATTCAGGTAAAGAAATGTAAAAATATAACTGTCTTGTGATAGTTACATACATTTTCCAATATGCATAATAAAATAAAGTATTCTTTTCGTGATTAAATTTGCTCTTCGGTCTCTCTTAAGATACCGAAAAACAAATTTAAATCAATGGCCAGAATACACAGTATAAAAATAACTGTGTCATAAACTGTAACCTGTAACTGTGTCATAAAAGATTCGAAATCAAATTTTGATATGAAATTAAATTGAAGAGATTTTTCGACGTATTTGTTCAACTATGAAGGAAGATCTGAATCAATCAGAATTTAACGTCGGTCAATTTTAGAGGAAAAATTTCCTGGAGCCGGGTGGGATGCGAACCCACGACCTCCTGATAACATGTCAGGTGCTTTCTCGTGGGTTCGTATCCCACCAGGCTCAAGACAATTTTTCCTGAAAAACTGATCGACGTTAAATTAAGAGTGATATCTTCCTTGATATGAAATACTTTAGAAAAATTAGTCTTGCGATGAAAAACTAATAATAATTTTTGAAATAACTTGATGTTGAAATCCTCTATTAATGCAAAACCTTACTATCTAAAATATTAAGTTTAGTAATATTAAGATATTTCAAACGAGACTCTATATTATGTTGTTTGCTGTCGATATATGTAGGTGCAATTTTGCAACGAAGATTGCGTTTTATAACGTTATGTTAGAAAACGTCTGAATCTGAAGTACTTGCTACATACTCTTGTCATCTCTGTGTGCTGGTTCGTTTCTAAAACGAGAATTAAAAAGAAATGAAAAGACCACTGGAAATAAGAAATGGTCACAGCATATTCTGTAAGACTCAGTAAAGATGTCATATTGCCATTTGTATTACCTTTTTGATCAGTCCATGTCTTGTAATCTTAAGGAATACAAGACATGGACTGTATTCCTTAAGAAAACATTAAAATAAATTAAAACAAAAAGTACTTTTTCGTACACATTATACTTGAAATCAAATTTTGTTTTAATCTGATTGCATAAACGATTCATGGCAAGAGTGTTTGATTTTATTACTTTATGTATCTGTGCAGATATTTAAGATTTACTAACATTTTTTTCGGTTTATTTCAGCATTACGCAACATGGAAACTTCATCACCACGAAGTCACATGGAAATCTCACGAAATCTTGCACACATAGTCTCCTACATAAGTCTTCCTATGTAAAAAGGATTTAACCTTTAGAGGTGGGGGGGATGGGTCTTTGCCCCATGTCTGCGATTAGGGGGCTGTTAGATATTGTCGGCATTCCCTCTCTCAATAAACATAGTTTCTTTAAACATCCCACTAACCATTTTCTCTCCATAGGTAGTTGGAATGTGAGGACTCTGCACAGAGCTTTTTCTCTTGATGTCCTCACACAAGAATTCCACCGTTATAATTTAGATATTCTCGGCTTACAAGGGACCAGATGAACAGATAAAGTTCAGATTCTTGAAAATAATCTTAAATTTCTCTTTTCAGGGAGGAATGATAATAAGCATCACCAAGGTGTAAGTTTGCTTCTCAGCTGATACGCTAGTGATGCTCTTCTAGGATATGACAGCAAAATTTCAGACAAGCATTTAAGACATGAATGCTATCTGCTGTTGTGTCTTCACTGAGGATACTGATGAGGATAAGAAGGATGGGTTTTATAGATAACTTCAGGATATTTTGAATTCTGTCAAGAAAGGAGATATTTTCCTTGTTCTAGGTGACTTTAATGTCAAAGTCGGTACTGACTCTGACCTTTGAGGAGGGGTAATAGGCCCTTTTGGCATTAGTAGCTGCAATGACAATGGGCAATATCTCCTACAGGTAAGTAAACTCAATGAATTCAGAATAACCAACACTTATTAAAAACACCGCGATATGCATAAGTACACATGGGTTTCACCTGATGGGCTGCATAAGAATATGTTAGATTATATATTAATTAACAGCAAATGGGCTATTTCTGTTAGGAATACCATGTCATATAAGGGAGTTGAAATTGGATATGACCATTACCTAGTTAAAAGTATCTTGCAACTTAAACTTAAAAAGTGTGCTTAGGTTAAAAAATTTACCTTTAATTCTTAAGCTCTGAAAGATCCGGTTATAGCTAAAGCTTACCATGATATGTTACTTAGTCATTATGACAGTCATGGTTTGTTTACTACTGAAGTGGAGGAAGAATGAGAACGTTTTAAACAGGCTTTTTTGGAAACTAACCGTACTCTTTTAGGAAAAATGGAGCAGAGGAGATAGAATTATCTGAGTGATAAAGCACTTGAGATTATTTCAGAAAGAAAAAAAACTACAGGAATGCCTTTAATCAATACCCTACTAGTCCTAATAGAAAGCATTACAGAGAGCTTAATGAACGTGCAAAGAATCAGTTAGCTGCTGATAAGAATCTTTGGCTTGATGGCTTGGCTGACAAAGCCGAGGAAGCAGTTAAACAGCACAGCAGCAGAAAACTGTACAGTCGCTCAAAAAAGTATCCGAACATTATGGTCGATTACAGAATTCAGCAAAAATATCTGACAACGATTTTTTTAGAAATTAGTGATCTGGCAACCTTCGTGTCACGTGACACGAGGGTACTTTTTTTATTCGGATACTTTTATTTCGGATAATTTTTTGAGCGACCGTACCAGATAGTTAATGTTTTGTGTTATACAAAACGGGCTTGTATACAAGGATTGAAAGGTAAACAACATAAGGTTGTAGAAGAGGAGAATTCTGTCATGGCTAGGTGGGCTGAACATTTCAGTGATGTTCTAAACAACACGGTTAGTTTTACCCCCATTGCTTGTAATGATGATAGATGCATTACTGGCTTTAATGTTGGCCGTATGTCACAGTCTGAATTTGTTTTGACTCTTTCTACCCTTAAACTACATTAATACCATGGGTAGATGAAATTATTATTGAAATGCTTAGAACTGGGAATGTTTCGGTTATCACGTGGAAGACTGAAATTTTGAATATCTTTTATGATAAAAGCATGGTTCCTAAGGGTTTTACCACAGTTATTATTAGCCCTATTTTTAAAAAAGGTGATTACAATTCTTGTCATAATTATAGAGGTATCAGCCTACTTTTTGTTCCAGGTAAATTTCTTTGCAATTTTTGCTTAATAGAATTAAGAATCTGGTTGACAGTCAAATGCATGATGAGCAATGTGAATTCAGACGTGGTAGGGGATGTGTAGATTAGAGAAAGCTTTGGCTTCTAGCTTTGTTGATTTCAAAAAGACCTTTGACTCTGTTTATCGTCATAATTTGTGGTTGATTACGTAAACATATGGTATACCAGACAAGTTAATTAACATAATGGAAGCTTGTCTATAATAATACTGAGTCGTGTGTGAGAGCGGTAAGGCTTGTAGCAATTGGTTTAGCATTACTTCTGATGTGGACAAGGGTGCATTTTGTCTCCTTTTGTCTTTGGTTATTGATTATGTAATGCGAAATTCTTTGCGAGGAAAAGATTTTGGCTTTAAATGGTCTGGGATTTCAGAATATCTTATTTAGATTATGCAGATGGTTTGGCCTTGCTGTCTAATGCTGTTGATGAGATGAATTCTTTCATTAAGGGCAAGTTGATGAGACTGATAATAGAGTTGGTTTGGTGATACACAGAGATGAAACTAAAATGATGAAAATTGGTTAGGCAGTTGGTGTTTCAGTCGCTCTGAATAGTTGCTCCCTTGAGCAAGTGTCTCAGTTTAATTATCTTGTGAGTTATGTAACATACACTGGTGATGTGCGACATGAGATTAACAGGCGAATAGGGATTGTCTCTGGGACTTTTAGGAATCTGTGGAGAGTGTGGAGAAATAGGCGTATACACCTAAAGACTAAAATTGTACTGTGTAATAGTTTGTTTCTTTCTAGGGTTAGTTATGGTAGTGAAACGTGGATCCTTTGTAAACATGGTAATAGGAAACTTGATACTTTTGATTCTTACGCAGTATCTTGGATATTATGTGGTTTAAATTTATAAGTAATGATGAGGTTATGCAAAGGAGTCGGCAACCTCCTTTGAGCAGCATATTGTGAAGAGAGAGACTCCGTTGGTTTGGTCATGTTGCCCGTATGGATAATTATAGATTGGAAAATAGAGTTATGAATAGTGTGCCTGAAGGCCTCAGAAAGAGGGGGTGACCTAGGATGCGGTGGGCAGACAATGTCAAATAGGACCTTGTTAGAATTGATGTGCAGTGGCCAGATGCAGCAGATGTAGCCCAGGAGAGATATGCTTGGAGAACTAAATTGCCCGGACTGGTTGTACCTCTATAGCCCATGGCTACTTAAGGATGATGATGATGATATGCAAATTCCTTATTTACAACTCTTGATATAGTATATTGCACTGAACTGATTTCACTTATATAACAAACCAATGAACTACAATCTTACAATGGTATTTTATAAAGCCGTAATTTCACTGTGAAGATAGATTCTCAATCGCACACTACATCATTATAAACTCGTTATAACATGGATTGAATTGTAATCCATTGAGGTCCACGATTTCTAAACCACTTGTATATAAATTTGTTTCATTTAAAAAATATCGAAAGTCTTAGGGGAACCTAAACGTAAACAGTATCACTACTCTTGTAATTCGCTTTGTTTTCTGGTTTAAAGTGTGGGCTGTCAGTTTTACTGAACAAAATAAAGGTCCTCAGCCGGCTAAAGTTTAAAAAACTCTGCTTTATAGATCTGAAAGTCTATTTACACCATTTCAATCACGATCAAAATATTAAAGAGGATGTGATGTCATACCTAGTCTTAGTAAAGCTGAAGTTCTACTTAAGCTCTAGTCTTGGTAACTGTAAAATTTTATTTAAATCTACAACTGTTGGTTATTCTGAAATTCTACTTAATTTCAACTATTGATAATTTTGAAAGTCTACTTCAACTCTAGTTTTGGTAACTCCAAAATTGTACTTAAGCTCAATTCATGATAACTTTAAAATGTAACTTAAACTCAAGGATTTGCAATTCTGAAATTCCAGTTAAGCTAAAGTATTGACAACTGCGATATTCTATTTAAGTTGAAGTTTTGACAAACTTAAAATTCTTCTTAAGATCTTGGTAACTCTGCAATTCTGCTTAAGCTTTGAAAGTTGGTTATTATGAAATTCTATTTCAGCTCAACTCTAAACTCCTCTGAAATTCTCCTTCCACTCAACTCTTCAGAATTCTGAAACTCTGCTAAAACTCTAATCTTGGTGATACTATAATTCTGTTTAAGACTGAAATTCTTCTGCTGCACAAGTCTTGGTCTCCGAATTTCTACTTAAATTCAACACTTGGTAATTATCAAATTTTGCCTAAACTGAAGGGTTGGTAACTCTGAATACATAAGATTTAACTTACGCTCGCTACAACTTATTTGCAATTTTTAAATTCTTACGTTCAAGACACGTTATCTCTGAAGTTCTTCTAATCCCAAGTGTTTGAAACTCTGAAATTATACTTGAGATCAAGCCTTAGTAATACTGAAAATCTACGTATGCCGAACTGTTAGGAACTCTGCTATTCTAACTATTCTCAAGTCTTATAACCCGTAAATTATATCTAAGCTAAAGTCTTAGTATTTCTGCAAACTATTTCAACTAAATATCCGATAACCCTGAAATTTTATTTAAACACGATTTGAAAACAGTGAAATTCTATCTATACTCAACTCTTCAAATCTCTGAAATTATATCTACACTCAACGCTCTAAATTCTCTAAAATTATATTTATATTTATACTCAACTCTTACTCTGAAATTCAGCTTATAGTGAATTCTTCAAATCTCTTAAATTCTACTTACGCAAAAGTCTTGGTAACTCTGAAACTCAACTTAAGTTCGTTTCATGGTAAATCTGAAATGCTACTTAAGCTCAACTCTTGATAACTCTAAAATTCTACTCATGCTAAACATTTGATAACTCTGAAATTCTGCCTAACTCCGGTAATTCTAAAATTATACTTAAGCTAAACTCTTGGCAATTCTTTAATTCTACTTAAGCTCAAGCCTTGGTAACTCCAAAATTCTACTAAAGTTCAACTCTTGGTACCTGAAATTCTTTTAAGCTCAACTTTAAGTAACTTTGAAGTTCCGTTTAAGCTCAACTATTATCAATTTTGAAATTCTATATAATCAGTCTTAGTTACTCTGAAAGTCTACTTAAACCCAAGTAATGGTAAGGAAGTCTTCCTGTGTAGACGGCTTCAGCCTTTAGTAGTGGGGGAACGGGTCTTTGCCCCATGTCTGCGATTAGGGGGCTGTTTGATATTGTCGGCATTCCCTCTCTCAATAAACATAGTTTCTTTAAACATCCCACTAACCATTTTCTCTCCATAGGTAGTTGGAATGTGAGGACTCTGCACAGAGCTTTTTCTCTTGATGTCCTCACACAAGAATTCCACCGTTAAAATTTAGATATTCTCGGCTTGCAAGAGACAAGATGGACAGATTAAGGTCAGATTCTTAAAAATAATCTTAAATTTCTCTTTTCAGGGAGGGACGACAATAAGCATCACCAAGGCGTGGGTCTGCTTCTCAGCAGACACGCTAGCGATGCTCTTCTAGGATACGAGTGCATTAATGAAAGGTTTCTTACAGCAAAATTTCAGACAAGCGTTAAAGACTTGAATGTTATCTGCTGTTATGCCCCCACTGAGGATGCCGATGAGGATCAGAAGGATAGGTTTTATGAACAACTTCAGGATATTTTGAATTCTGTCAAGAAAGGAGATATTTCCCTTGTTCTTGGTGACTTCAATGCCAAAGTTGGTACTGACTCTGCCCTTTGGGGAGGAGTAATAGGCCCTTTTGGTATAGGTAGCTGCAATGGCAATGGGCAACGTCTCCTACAGGTAAGTAAACTCAATGGATTCAGAATAACTAACACTTATTACAAACACCGCGACATACATAAGTACACATGGGTTTCACCTGATGGGCTGCATAAGAATATGATTGATTACATATTAATTAACAGCAAATGGGCTAGTTCTGTTAGGAATACCAGGGCATACAGGGGAGCTGAAATTGGATCTGACCATTACCTTATTAAAAGTGTGTTGCAACTTAAACTTAAAAAGTGTTGTGCTAGGGTTAAAAAATTTACTTTTAATACTGAAGCTCTGAAAGATCCAGTTATAGCCAAAGCTTACCATGATAGGTTACTTAGTCATTATGACAGTCATGGTTTGCTTACTACTGAAGTTGAGGAAGAATGGGATCATTTTAAACAGGCTTTTTTGGACACTAACTGTACTCTTTTAGGAAAAAAGGAGCAGAAGAGGCAAAATTATCTGAGTGATAAGGCACTTGAGCTTATTTCGGAAAGAAAGAACTGCAGGAATGCCCTTAATCAACACACTACTAGTCCTAATAGAAAGCATTACAGAGACCTTAATAAACTTGTAAAGGATCAGTTAGCTGCTGATAAGAATCTTTGGCTTGATGGTTTGGCTGACAAACCCGAGGAAGCAGTTAGACAGCACAACAGCAGAGAGCTGTACCAGATAGTTAATGTTTTGTGTGGTAGAAAATGGACAGGCATACAAGGATTAAAGGATAAACAAGGTAAGGTTATAGAAGGGGAGGAATCTGTCATGGCTAGGTGGGCTGAGCATTTCAGTGATGTTCTAAACAATGTAGTTAGTTCTACTCCCATTGTTTGCAATGATGATAGATGCATTGGTGGCTTTAATGTTGGACCTATAACACAATCTGAAGTTATTTTGGCTGTTTCTAAACTTAAACTTCATAAATCCCCGGGGGTAGATGAAATTACTACGGAAATGCTTAGAGCTGGGAATGTTTCGGTTACCACTTGGATGACTGAAATTCTGAATATCTTTTATGATAAAGGCATGGTTCCTAAGGATTTTACCAGAGCTATTGTTATCCCTATTTTCAAAAAAGGTGATCGCAGTTCTTGTGATAACTATAGGGGTATCAGCCTACTCTCTGTTCCAGGTAAAGTTCTTTCCATGATTGTGCTTAATAGAATTAAAAATCTGGTTGACAGTCAATTGCGTGATGAGCAATGTGGATTCAGAAGTGGTAGGGGATGTGTGGATCAGATATTTTCACTTAGGCAGATTCTTGAGAAATGTTTAGAGTTTCAGAAACCTTTGGTTGCTAGCTTTGTTGATTTCAAAAAGGCTTTCGACACTGTTGATCGTCATAATTTGTGGTTGCTTGTGAGATCATATGGTATACCTGACAAGTTAGTTAGCATTATGAAAGCTCTCTATAATAACACTGAGTCGTGTGTGAGAGTTGGTAAGGCTTGTAGCAATTGGTTTAGCATTACTTCTGGTGTTCGACAAGGGTGCATTTTGTCTCCTTTTCTCTTTAGCTTGTTATTGATTATGTTATGCGAAATTCTCTTGAAGGGAAAGATTTTGGCCTTAAATGGGCTGGAGATATGAAAATTTCTGATTTAGATTACGCTGATGATTTAGCCCTTTTGGCAAATGATGTTGATGAGATGAACTCTTTCATTCGAGCTGTTGATGAGACTGGTAGTAGAGTAGGTTTGGTTATAAACAGAGAGAAAACTAAAGTGATGAAAATTGGTCAGGCAGGCTGTGATTCAGTTAATCTGAATGGTTGCAGTCTTGAGCAGGTGTCACAGTTTAATTATCTTGGGAGCTATGTAACAGATAATGGTGATGTGCGGCATGAGATTAACAGACGAATAGGGATTGCTGCCGGGACTTTTAAGAACCTATGGAGAGTGTGGAGAAATAGGCGTATACACCTAAAGACTAAATGTAGACTGTTTAATAGTTTGGTTCTTTCTAGGGTTAGTTATGGTAGTGAAACTTGGACACTTTGTAAACAAGATAACAGGAAACTAGATGCTTTTGATTCCAGATGCTTACGCAGTATCTTGGGCATTAGGTGGTTCAACTTTGTAACTAATGATGAGATTAGGCAAAGGAGTTTGCAACCTCCTTTAAGCAGCATATTGTGCAGAGAGAGACTCCGTTGGTTTGGCCATGTTGCCCGTATGAATAATTATAGATTGGCGAATAGGGTTATGAACAGTGTGCCTAAAGGCCTCAGAAAGAAGGGGAGACCTAGGATGCGGTGGGCAGACAATGTCAAACAAGACCTTGTTAGAATTGGTGTGCAGTGGCCAGATGCAGTAATGGTAGCTCAGGATAGACTTGCTTGGAGAACTAAATTGCACGGTCTGGTTGGACCTCCGTAGCCCATGGCTGCTTGAAGATGATGATGATGATGATGATGATGATGATGATGAATGGTAACTCCGAAATTTTACTTCATCTCAACTGTTGAAAACTCTGAAACTCCATTTCAGCTGAATATTAGTTAACTCAATAAGTTAATCTTCTCAACCTGAAATATTGATTACTCAAAAATTGAACTTCTCACTGTAACTGAAATTCTGCCAAAGTTCAAATCTTGATAACTTTGAAATCCTCCTCAAGCACAATTCTTGATTACTCTAAAATACTAATTAAGCTTACCTCTTGATAACAATGATTTAACTGAGTAGCACGAGTCTGAAAAGTTGGAAACTTATTGGACGACAATCACTGGGTTTGAATTAAAAATAATTTATTAAATAGTAAATATATTTGAGCATAAGTAAATGCTCTAAGCTGATATTTACATTTTAAATTAATTTTATTCTCAGTTCTAAACACTAAAAAATTACTTAAAAATTGATCTTAATTAAAATAAAAAACATCATGCTTATTGTTTAAACTGAATGTTTACTGATCAATGACATTGTTGGTAGTTTGATTCTGGTTCATTCCTCTTTGCCCTGCAGGAATTTGTCAGCATTTTCAAGTAATCGCTTAAGATATGCAAGGTACTTTTGTAAATTGCATTCGAAACATTTCTATTATATATAATTATATAAAGTAATATTTAATTGGGTTATATATACAGTCGTATCAGAATAATATGACCACCCCCAGAATCACAGTTTACACGCCCAGGCGCGTCGTAGAGTGCACATGACAAGGTCGAGCACGTGGAGATATAAGCGGCCGGCCTGGACAAATGAGCCATAGTGCGTATCGTGAGCACAATGAGCAGAGGTATTGATTTGACGGACCTTCAAAAAACAATGATCATCACCTACTGCGCCAAGGGTGGAAGTATCTTGGAAACAGCAGACTTCGTGGGCTGTTCACGAGGTGCTGTAGTAAGGGTGTACCAAGAATGAACCGCTGGCACAACGAGTACCTCCATATGTCATAACTGTGGATCCCAAATAGCCATCGACCCCAGAGAAGAACGTCGCCTTCGTCGACTGCTAAAGGGCAATCGACGCACAACAGTGCAGCAATTGACCACTCAAATGAACTCTGGGGTACTCAGGTACGTGTCCCCAATAAGAGTAGAGTGAACAATGTTATGCATGGGTATCCGGAGTCGACACTGCCTAATGGCGCCCATGTTAACCAAGGACCATCGGCCACGACGCCTGCAGTTCTCACGGGACTACCGTCATTAGACAGTGGGAGAGTGGAAAAAGGTGGCCTTTTCCGACGAATCTAGGTTTCTACTCCACAGGAGTGACGGGCGGTGGTGGATACGGTTTCAGACACATGAGAACCAACACCCGGACACGCTTGTCGGTCAAGTACAGGCCAGCGGTGGCAGTGTGCATGTCTGGGGGATGTTTTCCTGGTACCCTGGGACCGCTGGTACCACTGGATGGGTCCCTGAAAGTTAATGGCTACCTGTCCATCCTTGCTGACCACATGCATCCCTTCATATTGGACGTTTACCCTGGTGGTGATGGTGTCTACCAAGAGGACAATGCGCCCTGCTATGTCTCTAAGGTGGTGCGTTACTGGTTCCAGGAACACGATAGCGATGTCTCCATTCTCCCTTGGCCGACGGAATCGCCCGACGACAATCCCATAAAGCAGTTGTGGGACCATATGAATCGACAAGTTCAGCTTGCGGACCCACAACCACGTCATCTCCGGAACCTCCGTGTTCTGTTGGAGTCCGAATGGCCACGTGTGCATCTGGCAACCTTCCAGGGTCTCATTGCGTCCATGCCACGCCGTCTCGACGCTGTCATCAGGGCCAAGGGTGTTTATTCACATTATTAGGTAGGTGGTCATATTATTCTGATACGACTGCGCATATGCAGAGACAAAATTTTAAACCTCCGAGTTATTCTCTCGGATATTATAATGCACATCTAACACTTTCCGATTAGTACGCTTTCGCAAAATATTAATATTAATTTCAAATTAAAGTAAATATCCTAAAAAGAAGTAGCTGATTGATTACAATTATGAGAACGAAAAAATGGAGTATAATAACGGTTTTCGTAGTAAAACTTCTGCATGGAATTGTTTTCTCTTTGTACTATTGTTCATAAGAACTAAGATTTAATACGCTCTTTCTTTTCTTTTGAAATTCGAGAAATTGTTAAGGCTGCGTAATTTGAGACCTCTAGTGGCATATTCTAAGTGTTTGTGCTACAAATTACTCATTCTCTGTGGACAAAACCAGCGGTGTAATAAGGAAAGCAACTTTTTTTGCAACACATAGGACGAAAAGTGTTCTAGAAACTACTCCTAGTTGTACCGGCCTTTTCAAACAGAAACATGCCCCACTAAGACCGACATTGTCGCTGATCACTTCCTCAGTTATAGCTAACTGTGCATAAACCAACAACGACGGGACTCGAATCAACTCCCCCCCCCCCCCCGGACTCGAATCAGGACCCTGGAAGTTTTTTTGTCTCTGGAAAACAACATGATCCACTGCTCCACTGAGGCTACAAATTTCGAAGCAGATGGAGTCATAGAGATAGAGACAGGACTGAAGGCGTTTAGATGATTAACCCTTTCACGACTAAGGGAAACATTTTTCCCATTTTAAAATTGGTGACTGTCGTATTTAGTTATAACCTTATCTGCATTTTTTATACAGAATGTCAAAATAGAACGTATGCCGAACGCAATTACGTAAACGGGAACGTTTAGAAAACAAAAACAGAATTATCAGGACGCATAATATATGTACTATGTGCAATGTCCATCTTTGCCTCACTACCAAAAGAAATTGCTTCGCCGAATATCATATTTAGCACATCATTTTGTATAATAATTTTATTTCATAATTTTGTATTATTTTAGTTAACATTTTGTTATAATAAACCAATAAATAAAAGACATTGCATAATAAGCCTAACTATAATTTGTGTTACCTTTATAGTCCATTGGGAAAAATATTTCCCATAAAATTCCAAAAACTACACATTGTTATGTATTTTTCATATGATTTTTATTTATTTTATGTCTAAACAAACTAAAATAAAGAGTTACATACTAATATTTACTCCTAGAAACCTTATGGTCCTGAAAGGGCTAATAGCTAAGTTTGAAAAAACATATCATGAAACTCAATAAGTCATTTTTAGTGTAGGCCTGCAAATCTCTAAAGATATCCTCAAATTTTGAACCCTCACATCTCTTTCCAAAAGCACTTCCTTGTTATGTACTTAGAAATTTTTTTAAAGAATATAAAGGATCAGTTTAAAAATGTGCTTAAATTCTGACGAAAAAAATAATTATTCAATATTTAAAGGGTTGCAGCAGATTGATCAGAAACTTCCAACATAGGTTTCTTTGAAAACGATAAAATCTTTAAAATAATTGTTATCTTAAAATTATAGTTTCTTCGATGGTTTGAAATAACTTATTTTTTATACTTTCGTATTTATTATAGAAAGAGAAAACTTGGATTAGATAGAAAATTGAACTTGAATATGTAGGAAATAGTTCAGTTTCCACTTCTCTTTAACTTATCTCATAAAATATCTCATAAAATATTCAAGTTTAGTATATCTAAAACTAGGTACAGTATTATGAAAATATTCAATTAAGCACACAATTACTAGACAATCAAACCTGTTTGTCCATGATACAGATAAGAACTTAAGCACAAATCTTGGTTACTCTGTAATTCTACTTAAGCTCAACTATTAATAGCTCTGAAACTCTATTTCATCTGAACTTTTGTTAACTCAATAAGTTGATCTTCTTAACATGCAATCTTAATTACTCAAAAATTGTAATAAATCTCAATTCCTCGTGACTGAAATTCTGCCAAAATTGAAATCTTGGTAACTCTAAAATCCTCCTCCGCCAGGAATCACAATACTAGTCAGGAAATCACAATAACATTGCCATCTGGAAGGAGATAAGAAATAATTATATGATCTCTCTAGAGACAAATTATTCGATTTGAATATGATAAAATTAATTTTAACTTTCACAATTTAGAAATTATTAATAAAATATATTTCAGTAATATTTAATGCATATTGCCGAATGAAATATTGATAGATTTGATCTAGTTATTTTAAATTAAATATTTTAACAATTGTCATTACTTAAATCACAATTATGAAGCTTCATGTTTTTCTTTCCCTATAACGTGCATGAAATTGTGCATAGTGTGCTAATGCTACTGATATATTAATATATCTCAGTAGCATTAGCACACTATGCACAATCTATCATATATCATATTTATATTATATATTTATTTATTAATATTAATTATATATTATATATTTAAAGAACATGACTTCTGCTTCACTTGTCACATTCGTGCGCAAGCAAACCTCTGAATAGGAGTAGCAAAATCTTAAAACAGGAATTAGTTATTTCTTTGTCATTTGGAGCATCTCTCTGCCAATACGTCTAGGAAAATATAAATGACATTGTCATCTTCAGCTTTATGCGAACATCCTGAGAACATTCTGAATGCTATTCTCATTGAGCGTGTCTCTAAGAACGTCCTGGGGAGCAATACCAATACCATGATCAGCTTTCTATCAGAACATCCTCGTCAGAATTCATAATACCAATGTCATCAAGAACTTGTTCCCCACAATATTCTGGAGAACATCCAAAAGTCGATGTCACCTGAGCTCATCGCCTAGAATATAATGGGGAGCATCCCAATGTCATAGTCATATGGATATTATATCACAGAAAATTCTGCAGATCATACCAATGCCTTTGTCACCTGTAGCTTATCTCTTAGTACATCTTTAACAGCATCTCATCTATTGTACTTCGTAAACATCTGTTTACAAATCTCTTGGAGAACATCACAATACCATTGTTATTGGAGCTTTATAAGTCATTCAAAGCTTTTTGAGAAAATCTTTGATAACATTACAATATAATTATCATCGAAACCTGTTTGCGAAAATTTTCGACAAGATCCATGCATTTCTTATTCGCAGCATTTTTATGCAAACATCCTGAGAAGATTCCAATGCTATTATAATCTGGAACTGTCTCTCATAACATCTTGGAGAGCAACCTCAACACCGTTTCCATTTAGAGTCATTCTCTCACAACATCTTGGAGAGAAATCCCAACAGTGTTGCCATCTGGAGCTTGTCCCTCAAATCATTTTAGTGAGCAATCCTATTTGTCATCTGGAACTCGTCTCTCAGAACTTCCTAGAGAGTAACCCCAGTAGAATTGCCATTTGGAGTTTGCCTCTCAGAACATCCCTATGTTAGTTCCATTTAGGAAACATCCCAACAGTCGTAATATTTATCTTCTCTCTTCGAACGTCTTAGAAAAGATCCTAATTAACATATATCCCGTTATCATTCAAATCTTCTCCCTGCGTAATTCTTAGAGGACATCCAATGACATTTGCCTTTTGTAGCTTCTGGGTGTAAACATCCAGGAGAACATCCTAATGCCGTTGCCATCTCGTTCTCTGGTGTGCTAACGTCAGACATATGCATGCCTCATGCCAAATCGTTCTTTCACATCAACATAGTTTGTAACATATGACACATGTCATATTAATAATAATAACAGCTCGATATTATTATTTATAGCTATTGGCAGTATGATTTCTGTATCTTCATTAGCTTTTATAGCAGAAATGCAGTTGATACAGATGTTTAAAATCAATTAAATATGAAACGGGCAAAACAATTATTTTTCACCATGCAAATGGGTGAATAACAACATACAATGTGTGCCAAGATATTTCTGTGTTTATAGTGCATGCAAACAATAAATAATAATTAAACTCCACCTATCGTTATGCAGTTGTGATTTAAATGAATAATTATCTTGCTTTTAATTTCTTTTGTATTTTCCTAATATAATCTTCACTTCTCAGTTAATCTCTTCACTTGGTAAGGCGAAGAATTGCCGCGGTCGATGGCGCTGGCGTCGCCCAGGAGTAGGAGCAGCCGGCTGCCGGGATAGCAACGAATACCACCGCAGCTGGGTACACCGAGACCGTATGGGAGATGGATATTATCAATGTTTCCTGCACCCATATTGATCTGTGTGTGTGCCGCTCTAAGCCCTTGCAATAGGAAGCATGCATCTTGCCTACTGTGTACACCGCTTTCAATCGCTATAACAAAGGAGACATTTCCTTAGCAAAATCTTCTATGGATGTAAGTGTGCTTTTAGGCCTAACGACTGTCGCGTCTTCCTGATCGTTGTCTTCCCTTTAACAACGGGCGAGAAAAACAAGAATGATCCTTCTTCGGACGGTGCGACGACGATCATTAACTTATTAGAGGAACAGGAAGGAAGAAGAATCGCCAGAGAATGATCTGGAAGCGGAACACTCCCATTGTTGAAGGGCTGCTCTCATTGTTTACGATGACTGCAGTGTTGACGTCTGCACCTGTCATTGTTGTGGTCGACGGCAGTGCCGATGCGAAGAGGCTCTACGACGATCTCATCAATGGGTACAACTCGCTCATTCGACCAGTGGGGAATAATTCGGACAGGTTGACTGTGAAAATGGGGTTGAGACTGTCGCAGCTCATCGATGTGGTGAGTTTTACCATCCAGTCCTGATTTAAAGTTTACTATCAAATGATTTGCAGGTTTTAATTCTAAGACTATATCTTGATATTTTAAATCCGTGTCGGATAATTGAAATAATGATAATTTCTGTTTTTTTTTAATCTTTTGGGAAATACACAAAAATACCTTAATTTACTATTTTTAAATGTAAAACAATCATTTAGTTTTTTCAAAAAAAGATGCAGTGATCAAGCAAGCACGAATTTAATTAACATCGAATACAATATTGGAATTACTGATTTATATAATATTGTAACTTTGATTAAAAAAAAGAAACATACGTCAAACTATACCAATATATAGAAATCAGTTCACAAAGAGGAGAGAAGTGTGTGGATGCAAAAAGTAAAATATTTGAGAATAAACATATGTAAAGGTTATCCCCAAGTATTGGATTCCTTTTTATTTTTATCTCTCGGTGTTCGTCTGCCAATTTTAATAATTTATAAAGCTTTATTAGCGCCCAACTCAACTAGCTATCAATGTCATTTGAGCACAAATAAATAATAATACAATGAACTCTTTCTGATAACAAATTTAATAACATATTCATGCATTGATAAATTACATTTGAAATAAGGTCGCAAAAGTTTGCCAATGAAAATACAACAAAATCAAAGCTAAAATGAGAATGAAATGAAAAAGAATCTGAGCAAAGAGTACTTATTACAATATAAGGTGCAAACATTTTGTAAACTGTTGGGTTGAAAGAGAAATGCTTCTTCTGCTTCCTAAGAAGAATTCACAAGATTTGAATGAGTGGATAGAATACACATTCAGTTCCTGTGGGGCCAAAAAATATTTGATCATGAAATAATTTAAAATATATTCAATTTCTAATAACGGTAGAGTAATAATAAATAAGTGATCTGATTAAATAACACTTTTGACGAGGACTGCACACGTACAGAGTCATTAAATTTGTAATCACTAGCAGCGAGAATAAATTTCGAGAATAATTCGTTAATAAAAGTCAGATTTGTAATTTGTATTGTACAGTTGTTTAGTAAGAGAATGAATGCATGACGTCATGTATTTATTCTGGCAAATATAATATTTTTATCGCAATGATGATGAACATATTTCATAAGGTTAACATTTGCGTTAAATAAACTGATGAGAAATTATCTACAATAACGAAGGGAATTTTGGAGCCTTGTATTCAAACACTAAAGGGTTTTCCCTTTTCTGTGAAGTAAGTATAAGGATGAGCATTATAAGCAGTTATTTTTATGGTGTACATTTAATATGTGATGAAAGTTACTTTAAACGATTACCTTTCGAAAGAGCTAATCTTAAAATAGGAACACCCATAACGAGTGATGGAATTGTTAATGGGATTTTCATATTTTAGAGATTTTAAAATTTTTAAATACTGCGTCCTCATCTAGAATCCTAGATGAATTTAGGTAACCAAATCCCTACAATGTAGGATCTTGTAGTTAAATCTAATGACAATTATATTTAGGCAGGAATTCCGATTCTATTTCAAACTGCTCGCGACCCACTAGAGATCAAGACCCATAGTTTCAGAATCTCTGCCTTAACCTTTATTTAGAGAGTTAATGTTAACCGAGACAAGTATACTCTCGTTTTCTTTCTGATTTTCAGTTGAAATATTATTTATCTTTTACAGAACAAAACTTTGATATTTTAAACATTTCAAATTAAATGTTTGTTCATTTTTATCAAAATATTCTTTTCTATGTAAATTATTAGATATAATAATTTCAGTGGTAAATTTAGTTTTTATTTTTAACTTTGTAAATCTATTTACATTACGAGTTATTATTAATTATATATAAAGACGTAGAAAAATTGCGAAAATTAAAAACTAGGTGATGAAGAGAAAAAAATATAATAATACATTTAAATTAGAAAAAGCAGTTCAAGAATTTAACTTATAGTCCGTTTCATATAAAGACGGAAGCGGCAAAATCTGAAAATTGAAGAAGGCAGCAACCAATGAAAAGCTGCCATACCCTCATATGTTCAGCAAGAATAACCCGCAGCTGTAATTCCACCACAGCAAATAGTTCCGCACATTATGAGAGGAATGCCCTTTTACAAAGTACATTATTATATATAGCTTATAGAAGTGAGCAATTAAAAATGCTGTTTTTTATTCCGGAACATTGTAAAGTGCACAATGAAACATGATTTCTGTTACATCGGTGTATAGTGACTTGAAGGATTATTGCTCAGGCCGTTGTTGACGTCAGCGCGTGCTCTCATAGCGTTATTTCCTTTATACGCAAATTACCAGAAGTTTTATTTCCGTTTCGACAGCATTTGGTTTCCTGGAATTCCTAAGAATTCCCTGGATTTCCTTTACTTGACCGCTTGTCCTCAAAATTCGTACGCTGGTTTCCCTTGTCTTCCCCAATACTGAGATAAAAAAATCAGATTCATGCTTGCAATGGGACGCTTTATATTATAATGTGTTTGAGAATGTGAGGAATCCGGCAACGGTTGGTGGTTTTCACATTTAGAAATTTCGAATGAAAAAGCTACGAATGGAAAGTGGAGGAGAAATAGGTTTTATCCAAAATAGCGTTTTCTTATTTTTGAACGTATCGAGTTAATATTTTAACTGCACAACCTCATGAGGTTCTCGATCTTCTGCAAAAGTTCCCAGGATCCTAGCTGCTTTATTTGAAGAGTTATGGCGACCACAAACGGATATATTTGAGGATTGATACATTTTCAGGCTTGCTTTTCATTCGCTTTCGTGGTTCAGTGTCACGATTGGTCCAGAAAGTCTTTGAGGGAGACTTTTGCCGTTCCATTCTTTGTATGAAACGGAGAATAGAACTAAAAAAAAAATTGAAATAATGCAATAATTTTTAAAATTCAGACTTGCAGTATGCGTGAGATAATTTGTTTGGTTGTTTTGTGATAGGCATTAATTTCGATTAATTCATCGGAAAAAGTTTACGATTCAAACAAAAATATATGTAGATATATATATATATATGTATTGGTGTTTATAAGAAATACATTGATATAGGTAATTCTATATCTTTTAAATACACCAATAATTTTCACCAGGAACCATGTGCATCAATTTTTAATTCCGAATTATACAACCTTAAATTACTACATTATAATCAATTCCTTCCTAGAAAACAATAGCATAAAGTAGATTTTTAAGTTCAAAATCATCAAACTTAAAAAAAATGCACGGCATCAAATAATTAATATCTAGATCCTTTAGTTACAACGTATTTCTACATGATATAGATCATCCATGATATTTTCCATGATATAGATCAGCATTAAACTTAAGCACTTGCGCATTTGCGCAAATATCATCAGTCGCAACCTAATTATATACAGGGTGTCCCAAAAGTCTGGATCCAAAGGCATTGTCCTTATTTGAAATATGATATATTTTCTATTGTATTTCAGATCCAAGATGGCCTCGAAATTAACAGTAGATTAAAGAATTGAACTCGTTCTCATGTACGCAAGACAGGATGCTTCACATAGAGGAACTGCTGCCGAATTCAATAGAAAGCATCCCGATAAGCATCCAATAAAACATGCAACTGTTGGAGAAGTGTTTAAACGTTCTGGAGAAAAAGGACCACGTAGTAGTCGTCCAAAAACTGTAACTGATGAGGAAACTTCTGTAGTGGTATGCAAACACCTGCGGAGAAGCCCAATAAAGTCAATATGCAGATTATCAGATGAAACAAGTGTCACAAGGTCATCGACTCAACGAATTATTAGAAATCATCATTTCCATTCCTATAAAGTGCACCTGGTCCAGGAACTTCATGGCGATGGCACGACAGGCATGTGGAATTTTGTGAGTGGGTCTTACCAGAGCGGAAATTTATGGTGTTTTACAGTGATGAAGCCTCATTTCATCTAAATGGTAGTGTCAATCAGCACAAAACACGTTACTGGTCTAAAGACAACCCAAACCGGATGGAGGAAGGCCATTTCCAAACAGATCCACGAAATATGGTGTGCGCAGGGATATTTAGTGACAGATTAATTAGGCATTTTTTTTGTGGTAACGTAACAGGGGAAACTTACCTCGGTATGTTACAAACTTATCTTGTCTCAATTGGATGACATCCCTTTGTTGGAATTACGTAAAATGAGGATTCAGCACCACGGTACCCCACAACATTTTGCTATTAATGTGAATAGGTTTTTAAATATAACGTTTCCAAACAGGTGGATCGGAAGCGAGTCGAGTCGAATGGCCTCCTAGGTCTCCAGACCTAACACCACTTGACTTTTTGGAGACATCTGAAGTCAGTAGTTTATCGGAATCGGCCATGAACAATCGCTGCACTAAAGTAGAAAATCATCTCTGCATGTAACAATATCTGCTCTGATACTTTGAGAAATGTTCAACGTTCTTGTATTCAGCGTATCCACAAGTGCCGCGAAGTACATGGCCGTCAATTTGAGCATTTGCTGTAATATACCTTTTAAATAAAGTTTTGCCTATGGATCCAGACTTTTCGGACACCCTGTATTTGTATTAGTAGATTTTCCCGACGCTGCTCAGATCTGAAACTCTTTAGAATATAGAGTAGATACTCTCACGTCGCAAACTTTCATTTGACATAAATATCATTACGATCTCCTCCACTTCCGGAATTTTTTCCCTCTCTTTTAGAGAAGGCAGAAATGGACATCGTTCGAGGTTCCCATTATCTTCCCCACGTCAGAAGGTACTGTGCCAAAGAGCGAAACATCCTCTCTCAGATATCGAACTTTTCAAATCACTTCGTACCCACCAGAGTTCCTCGGATGCAATTTGCTAGGCATATGTAACTTTATAGCAAAAGAAAATTACCTATGGTCTGAGATCAATAAAAAATACAACGGTGCTTAAAAATTATTATAATTTTTAAACAAAATTATTTATTACTTAACATAATATTTAAAACGTTTATTAATTATTATATCTTATCATTATCATATCTTATGAGATATACGTTTATTGACTTTTGCATATTTTTTTCCAATTAATTTAATGATTTTTAACTTCCGATACGAATTTAGTTTATGAAGCTTTCAATTCAATAAAGAATCTCGTGTTCTATTCGTGCTTAATTAGGACGACTTCAATATCTACGGAAGCTCGCGCTATTGACCCAACAAACTGAACAATGAATTTATCACGCAAAATCAGAAAGAAATTAGTTTGATGCATTCATTATTTCAAAATTATTGGTGGCAACAGTTATTTTGGATAATTATCAACCGTTAATGTTAAGTCTATGGCGATTTTAAGAAATTCAAATTCGCCCAACCCATTTCTGGTTGACTCCAGCGAATTCGCACATAGCCTGTATTTTTCTCCTGGGTGAAGGGAACGTTCATGCAAAGTTTGTTCCACTAGCTTAGGGGTTCTCAACGTGGGGTACGCGGTAAAATATTTTGGGTACCCGTGAGAGCTCAAAAGTCGCTAGATATATGTTATATATATATGTTTTATTTTATTCCCATTGTAACACCATAACTATAATATTATATATCTATACAAGTAGTACGCCAGTTACATATACAGTGGACCTTCGTTATAGCGCTGCTCGCTATACCGCGCATTCGGTTATAGCGCGGGCGATGTTCGCGATAAGTTCAAACATGTTAATACAGGTCCGTGCGGCGTTAGTGAGTATCGCATTTTATTGTTACTGCGTATTGAGTAATTGTGTATGTATTGAGTTCCTGCATGTATTTTGAATAGTATTTAATTGTTGCATGCATGATGAGTAAAAGAAAAGCTTACAGTGTGAAATTTATTGTGCGCCACCGCGCCGCTCGGTATAATGCGGTTCACCTTATAACGCGGGTGTTGTTTCCCGCCCGACATGCGCGTTATATCGGGGGTCCACTGTACATTTTCAGGGGGTACGTGAAGCATAAAAGGTTGACAACCACTGCTCTAGCTCTTCTGGGAGCCGAGTGCAAAAGTGGGCAAGCACACAAACACACAAGCAAACTTTCTCTTTTATGTATTAGATTAAGTGTCATAATGCAGAAACATTTCCTCAAAATACTCCACAAATTTCTCATTATTTGAAAATACAAATGTATTGCCCTACAGCAATTAATGCATGTTAATTAATATATTAATGCACAATTAAGCATGCATGAAAATAATATATTCCTCAAGCATCCATGTGCTAAGGAAATACAGTCAGATTATGCAATTTAATTTTCATATACTTCTCTTTCTAATTATTGCTATTGCAATCAATTGGACGAGGATTGGACATATTTTGTTATAATTAGAATTGGCCAATGCAGGCCAATTCTAACAAATCCCTGTTTGACATCACATGTCCCTGTTAACCCACAACATACTAGGTCTCTAACATTTTCACAGACCTGTAGGCATAATTTTCGTAATTCTATGGAAGTGGGGGGTACTCAGTCGTTAGCTCCCAGACTCGCTTGTAATCTGCAGTTTCCAGGTTCGAAACCCACATGAGCACGTGTTGAGATTTATCTCCGGAAAACATTCATCTTGCCTTTGGTCAGTAGGGTACACAGATAGGTTTGAAAAGACCACCGTCCGCCAGAGAGGACCTTAAGCCTTGATCTCATGTGCGGGAGAGACATACCTTGTGTACGTTAAAGAACATGCTGGATGTTCTTGACAAGAGGTCATCTGTCTTCTAACAGCTGTCCAATGAATCCCCTCCCCCAGCTTTCTCTGAGGCCTTGGAGTCCTAGTTACCTTGTCACTTAGCCCACTATGTGCAAAAAAGTGCCTCTCACAGGTAAAACAACCCAACCCATAATTCTATTGACTAATCCAATCTAATCGATCCATGCAGAAAGATCAAACCAACGCAGACTCTAGTTATACAAGATCTGGCTGATGATTCCTTTGTCTAATTCCGTCATTATTTATTGTACATAGTCAAACCCCTAATGTTCAGGACACTGCGTACACATCCAGAAAAAAGGAATGAAGTTCTTATTTTCCTGCTTATACATTTTCGCATTTTACTATCATAGAAACATTTTGAAAGGGCTAACATATAAAGTAAGCTCACCGGAAAAAAAAATTAGTCAGCTCCTGCCGTAAGAAGGTTACGTCCGTTCGACAGCAACAGAGGGCGCACCAGTAATAAACGCGTCCTACAAATAGCTGTGCCGTGCGCTACGAGGGTCATGCAGTGACAAGAAGTGGTTGTGTGCCACGTGTTTGTTAGTCGCTCTGTGAAACATGGGTCATACCAAAGATGTGAATGAGTGGCAAAAGGGTGTGATTGCGTTTGCCCTAGCCAAAGGGCATAGTGTACTAGAAGTTTCTGCCTTTGCAGGTGTGTCGAAATGTGCTGTCCAAAGGGTCCGACAGCGTTGGCGTACATCGCAGTCCACCGCTAATCGTCGCTAGAACTGCGGCAGAAAGACTGTGCTCATCAATAGGGACCACCACAGTGTGTCACGCACTGTTAGGATAAACTAACAGTTGCAACTAACATGTTGCAACGATGCAGGAATTGCTCCAGTCGGTCAATGCAGGTCTACAATAAGCTATTTCCGAACGAACACTCGTAAGGGAACTGCATGCCATCGATATCTGGAGCAGAGAATCACGGAAAAGCCTCATTTAACAGCTCTGCACAAGGCTGCACGGCTACAGTGGGCGCGGCGTCACAAAGACTGGACTGTCGACTCTTGGAAGCATGTGATCTGGTCGGATGAGTCACGTTTTTGGGTGTACTCGAATTATGCGAGGCGACGGGTATATCGCAAACCGCATAAAGGCTTCGATGTGGACTGTGTGCAAGGTTCTATTCAAGCTAGAGGAGGCTCTGTGATATTCTGGGTGTGTTTCACGTACGAGGAAATGGGTCCTTTGGTTGTGATAATGTCACAGTTGAACCAGAAGGGCTATATGGAGCTACTGGAGCTACATCCGATCACTGGTGGCATCCATGCTAGACAGGATTTCGGCTGTTTTTCGGTCGCACGGAGGCGTTAAGTGCTATTAAGTGACATTTAGCCAGGTGTGACAAACCTCAGTTGAACAAACCACACATGCCATAATGACCGAGTAGTTTATTAGGTTAAACTTTGGTTTTCCGAGAGTCTTTCAAAGCTTTAGTGACAAAACTATTTTTAACCGCAACACGACACTTCTTAAAGCTTCAGTGGTAAAACATAGTTGCAAATGTAATGGTCGACCAAATTCTGCCCTAGTCGATTTTGTATTCGAAACACATTTGGATCAGGTGTTGTTAATACATCATCAAACATATTTCTCTGCTGTCAAAAGGTGAAACCAAAGTGTATTTATAAATACCCCGGTGTTTGCACTGTTAGTTATTCTCGAACCAAGTTCACTTACCTGTATAGATACGTTACTTGATAAAAATGGTTTATTTTCAATAGTGAAACTGTAGGAGTGCGGGCAAACAGTGCAAACTGTTTGACAATATTCTTTGTATTTATTTACTGTTTGACAATATTCTTTGTATTTATTTACTGTTTGACAATATTCTTTGTATTTATTTACTGTTTGACAATATTCTTTGTATTTATTTACTGTTTGACAATATTCTTTGTATTTATTTACTGTTTGACAATTTTATTTTGTGTAAGAGCGCAAAAATTTCGCTTTCTTACTAGGAATCAAGAGAAACATATAATATTAACGTTAAACTGTAATAAACAACTCATTTACTTTAAACTGAATTCTTCAGAAAATAAATCAAGAATTTCAGATTTATTATAATAAAATGATAAAAACAGAAGCAAAATATTCCGTCCAGTTCAGACTCTTCAGAAATGATATTTTATCTCCAATTGATTGCTTAAAATATTTTCAGTTCGTGCATTTGTTGCTCTGAGTCAGTCAGTGCTCATGAAACTGTGAGCCTTGGAGCTCAAGTGAAGAATCTGCGAGATTAGAGAATCGACAACCACAGTTCAACTTCACCAAGCTCATCTAGGTCAACATTTTCATCAGGAGGTAGAATATGAAAAACCATACCAAAAGAAAATATAAAACATGGAGAAACTAAAAAAATATAATCTTGATTGTTTAAAACAGATGCTGTCAAAGTATGTTTAGTCACTCCCGAGGGAGTTGCAAGAAGCTTGGAAGGGAGATCGCAAAGCTCTGAAAAACTATATTTAAAACAATTAAATATTATCACATGAATAAAATAACCATCCACTGGTGGTTGGCCCCTGTCTGTCTTGAACCTCCCGAGCCGTCGTCCTTTCCGCTATCATCGTCCTTTCCTTAGTTTACCAGAACTTTCTGGTGCTGCTCCGTATACTGTTGTCTGGAGAATATTCTTATCTCAATTCAAGTTACTTTCGTCAGTGGTGAAGGAAAGTGTGGGACAAATTCATTCAATAATAAAAGGGTGCCACGAAATATTTCTACAATGATAAGGGAGGCCACAACTGGAAAAGTTTGAAAACCTCTACTGTAAGGCAATGGTCTCCAAATGTTTTTGATCAATTTCACCCATTATATCAGAAAAAAGAACACGCACCTCCAATATGTATGAAATATATATGTTATATATTTACTTATAAGTATAAAACTGAAATAAAATAAGATGAAAATAAGCATAAAAATGTAATTTAATGAGAACAACAGGACTGAAGATGTTTCCTAATTTCTGATACTCTTAGTTTGACATTTTGTGGTACAGAGATTCGAAGGTATCTTTATGATAGACATCCTAGACATCTTTATGAAACTAAACAGATCCGCGGGTATTTCAAATTACCGATAAATTTAAATATATTAACATATACTTATATGTATATTTTGGATTGGAAACAGGTATTTAAATATGGTGAGTCGTGTTCTTCATCTGTGCATTTTGTTTGAGTTATTTTCGCTTTTAAAGACTATTTTTGTTTTCATATTTTATTTGCATAAACTCTTTTTAGTGTTGAATCTTTATAGGACTTATAAAAGTTTTGTCACATTGTATAATTCTGTTAAAATAACATGTTAACGCATTTATGTTCGAGTCATATGACGCTAATATGGTTTGTGCAAATTAAATTTTGCTGATATTTGTGAATTTCTTCATTGTAAAAGTTCTGTGATGGGTATGCTCATTTTCATTCTTTTGGGTTGAAACAATGCAATTTGAAGATGTCTTTAGAAAACAAAAAGCACTGACTATGTTCGAAATGTATTAATATTTCCAGTAATTCTTCTAAGCTTAAATCAAGTGAACAACAGAAACCACAGCAATAAAGGACTGTGCCATCACGAGATGTAATAACAGTCGACATGGAAACAAAATGTTCTATGTCACCTCAGTCTTCAGATGTACAAAATTTATTTTGTGGTGTGTATACTGATCAGATACCCGATGTACGTACTTGAAGCTGTGCAATGCAAAGGTCGTTATACAATATATTATAATTTTACTTACATAGGATTTAAAGAATGAAATTTCAAGATGTAAAATTGGAAAAAAGAAATATGGAGATGTTAAAAATGAAAAACCGAAACATCAAATAAGCCGATCGTAGACAGAAGTTTAAAGTCAGAAGATAAAGGTAGTGATATTGATAATATATATTGAATATATAATAAAAACACAAAAAATAAAATAAAATATTGAATACCTAATTAGAAAACATATGACATCTTCTAAACATGATTTTATGCAGAGTTATGCTGATTTATAGGAAGAATTGGAGAGTACAATAAGAGCACTTTGTACTCGTCATAAAAACTAGATGAGTTGTTACCGATAATTTCAGAATTAATAAAACAGAGGGAAGTTTAAAAACAAAACGAAAAACAAGTTAAAGTAAATCACTTTTTTAAAGATGAAATACAATATCTGAAATGGAAGGTAAATGAAATTGAACAGGTAAACAGAAATATGAACTTGGAAATAGTTGGCGTGCCTGAGATAGTAAATGAAATGTCGAAGAAATTGTTTATATTTATCAAAAGCATTACAGATAGATGTAAATGGAAAGGAAAACCAAGCTGCTCACAGGGTTCCTACTAGGAACAAAGAAAAACGCAAACCAATTAATGTGCAATTGGCATCTCGTAAACAGAAGGATCTTTGGCTTGCTCATTGGAAAGTAAAAAAGAAGTTGCTTCCTAAAGAGATTCACGAATGATTCACGGAAGATTTCATGAAGAAAACGGGGGATTTAATGAAAAAAAAAACAGGGCCAGTCTGATTTACTACTCTTTTTCTTCGTCGTCATAAACTCATTATAAATAAAATTTCTCAAAATACAAGTAATTTTGTATTTTGAGAAATTTTATGAAATCTGGAAAAAAGAAAATGAAATAGAATTTTATAAATTTCCGGTTTATAATATTTATTTTAAGTGCCAATTAGGTAACAGCTCTGGAGGTTTCTTAGTGTACATAAAAGATGAATCTGTTGTTATTTCTTGTAACAATGCTTTCGTGAATGCGGACTCGATACAAATATTATTTAAATTTCCTTACATAGTACATTGTTGGCATTTTAAGATCACATATCTATACAAAGTAAGATTTTATTGAAGAATTACAGTGAAGTTATATAAATTAATTTCAATTCTGTTATTGTAATTGGTGACATGAATATAGATATCAATGCTAGGGATCAAATAAGAGAAAAATATATGAATTTGATTAATTGATTAATTGACTGGGATTCTATGTAGGGAATAATTTACTAACTAGAAAGGCTTCAAAACCATTTAAATCGCATTATTGTGAGAGTATCAAACCAAATAAACCAAATTTCTATCTTATTCAAACACATATAACTGATAATTATTACCTAGGTATTCATTTGAAACTGGATTCAGATAAATTCAAATGAATAGTAAATCAATATTTAAATCAAATTTAACTCTATTAGTAAATAAAATTTTGGATTACGATTGTGAAATTGTAAAAACTCATAATGATTTAAATATACGCTTTGAATTATTTATAGGAAAACTACATGAACTAATTATAATTTCGAGTTATATTAATATAATCATCATACTCGATAAATATTATAACCCTGGATTACAGGTACATTATTAAATTCATAAAATAAGAAACAAATTGCATGAATTATGTAAGGAACAAACTTCTAATAAAATTTTAAGGGAACAATGTGCGTTATTTCAAATTTATTACATTACCTTATTAGGCAGGCAAAACAAATTATTTTAAAAGTAAAATATCTGAAAATTTTGGAAATATGAAAAAAAATGGAAAGTGAATTATAGAAATTTAGATTACAATTTTCACGCTAACCCTTTAGTTTTTATTGTAATACAGAATAAGTATTTTACTAGGATTATAATAAAATAAAAAATAAATACCCCCTCAAGCAGCTGCTTGCCACAGAGGTCTGACAGGAGCCTGTCAGTTTATATGCCATAGTAGAAGATCTGAGAGGATGACAGGACTTCAGCAGAAAAACAACATGAACATCCATGCCTTACCCGGGGCTCGAACCCAGATCCCGTAGGGGATTTAATACAAATGATCCCAATAAATGAAACATCATACGTTAGATTTAGATTCCAAATTACAGGCTTTTTTTGTTGACTATGTAACTAAAAATGAAGTGATGAAGACAATGAATTCACTAAATATAGAAAGATATCCCGAAAAGATTATTTATCGTCATTTATTTAAAAATATATATGTCCATAGAATTCAAAGATTTTATGTCATCTAATATATTATTCTTATATCCGAGGGCTGTTTGTCAAAATGTATGAAAAAGTCTACCGTAATTCCGATTTATAAAAGAGGTGATTGAAAAAATTTGGTGAGCTAGACAACAATTTTAATATTCAAATATTTCCAAAATTTTTAAAAAACTTATGAATATAAAAATGGTAAAGTTTCTTATGAAGACAAATTTTTTCGATGAAAATCAATTCGGATTAGGGAAAAAAGGAATACAGAGGATGTTATTTTAAAATTAGCTTCAATAGTTCATAAAGGAATAAATGATAAGCTTAAAGTAGCTATTTTTTTTCTCGATATACATAAAGCTTTTGGTTCTGTTCCACATGACATATTGTTATTTAAACTTGAAAAATATGGATATAGAGGAAAATTGCGTAATGGGTTAAACATTTATTTAAATGATAGTATTCAGATAATTAAAATAAATAATATTGTCAGTGAGGAGGAGATTGTACAGTTTGGTGTTCCTTAAGATTCAGTTTTAGTATCTTGTTTGTTTTTAGTATGTATAAATGTTTATGTAAACTTGATATCGTAGGAAATTTAATTGCTTTTGCTGATGATACAGCTTTAATTTTTACTGCTGAAGATTTCGACTTCTTAATAAATAATATTAATTTAAAAACGATTAAATTTATAAATTGGTTTTAAATGTAAATAAAACAAAATATGTATATTTTAGGTTAAAAGGGCAGTATGATGATTTTTCCATGTAAACAAAACAAAAGTATTGACCATGCTGCGGAATGCATTGCTCAAAAAGTGTTCACTTTCGGTTATTAAGGGAGTTGATTGTTTTAAATATTTATATGTTTCCATATTATGAATTACATCGCTACATCTCACAAAGTTCTAAGATTTCATGCATCTCAAACTTTTCATGAACGGAGGGACAAAAAAGCTTTCATCTTGTGTCCAGACGGATCTATGTTAATAATAATACTTCTTATTAAATAACGCTAACTTTAACATCTGCGGTGATCTACACTTTTTTATAATTGGAAACATTTTGACGATATATTCTGTGATTGGAAATTTAATTTTATAATTGGACAAGTATTTAAATATACTCCTTATTTGAAATGTAAATATTAATATATATATATATGTAATATATATAATATCTTCTGAAACTTTCTTTAAATTCCAAAAAGGATTTCTTCAGATCACCGAACACATATATCATTCAACCAGATGTATTCCTCTGCAACTAGTGATATTACTTTAATGAAATGATTCATTTCCATTAGGTCATATATGAACTAGTTCCGCTGCATATTGAAATTCTGTATTTGATCATTTAAGACCCTACAGTTCTATTTACATATGCTTTAATGCAAAGAATGGAAATCTCGTAAATAAGAAATCTTTTTTACTCCATCAAATAGTTTTAACAGTACTTGCACATACAATTACCACTGTCCGAATATGTTAATCGTGGATCATTGGCAACGAAACCATATTTCAACGAATGAATAAAGGTCCTAAGGCATTTATAAGTTATTTTGCACCATGATGATTATAAACAGAGGGAAAGTAGAAGGACAACGGGTAAATATAAAATAGTACAGATTTGCAGTATTGATATTGTGAATCACTTTTGAATTCATACATTTAGTGTTTTATTATATTAAACAAGAGAAAACTATTGGTGAAAAGCAGGAAAAGGTAAATTAAACACAGTGAGGGAAGTTTCGTCAATCGCATGAAGGGCAAAGAATACCTATGTGAAATCGAATCAAAATCAATAAGAGAACATCTTTTATTTTCCCACAAAAAATGGAGAAGGAATTTTCAAGCTTAATAAAGTATCAATGAATTAAGTATCAGCAAGAAAAATATCATTAGTAAAGAGGATTACAAAAGAGACCTGAATGAGAAACTTGAGAAGAATTATCAACAAACTGGAGAGATATGTTTTAGCATAGGAAATGGTATAATCTAGTAAGAGGAAAATTATCTCGAGGTTTAACAGATGAAAAGGAGTTATCTGTAAATAGGAATGGCAAACAACTCAAGATATTTCCGATAGCAGATTGGAAAAGGCAAATCTATGAGCAATAGAAGATGAGAGGCAAGCAGTACAAGCAGTGACAATGGCAAGTAGAAAAAATAATACGTCAGCATTAGACCAAAAAAATTATTGATAAGCATGAAATGTATCAATAAGTAAGAGGAGAATATATATATTTTGAACAATATATATATTTAAAGAACTTGCCGATTGATACTTTCTACTCGAAAATTCCACTTTTACCATTTACCCTTTTGTATGAAAATAAAAGATGTCTTTTATATATGTCTTTTCAATTTGACATTGATATTGTAAGCCCTTTTTGTCATTGACGAAACTTCCCTAATTGTGAAAATACATAATTATTTGAATATTAATAAGGAAATAAATGCAACCAATTAGAATTTGGAACAAAATATCCAAATTAAAAAGAAAAACAATTCAAAAACCAGTTAAGAATATCTTCTGCGAACTTGAACAGTAAACTTTGTTATTTAAACTTTTATATAATAGTGAAAAAAACAACAACTGATGTGTGCCAATTTAACCAAAGCAGGTGTTTACCTTTAAACTGCCGTAGAGCTTTAATAGTGCATTATCGCTAAACTTGTCTAAGCTATTATGTCATACGTGTCGTCAGATATTGGGCTCAAATTTTAAAGCCCTTGATTTTGATACTAGCGACAAAATGTTTTCAGAACAAAACCAAAACTTTATTAAAAATAAATGAAAAAAAGGATAATGCATAATTAAGATATGATACATGCAAAAAAAAGCTGTAAAAATTCTGCATATTTTAAGGAATTCTGTTAAACTCATAACAAAACAATATACTATCAAAATTAATTATTAACGAAAATTAACAGAGTAAGAGATAAATATAGGAATTTATAAAGGAAGCGATAAAGTTAAATCAGTTCATAAAACAGATGAGAAATAATAAAAAATTGTCATTACAACAGATTACAAATAATTATATTAATGAAAAAAAGGCAAACAATGAAAAATGGGAACTTTTTTGCATCTCGTAACGATCAAATTATTAAAAATATTGCAATTAACCTTCAATAGAAATTATGCAAACTATACATTTAATTAATTTAGGAGATAATAATAACTCAATGTGGATTCAGAAGTGGTAGGGGATGTGTATATCAGATATTTTCACTTAGGCAGATTCTTCAGAAATGTTTAGAGTTTCAGAAATCTTTGGTTGCTAGCTTTGTTGATTTCAAAAAGGCTTTCGCCTCTGTTGATCGTCATAATTTTTGGTTGATTGTGAGATCATATGGTATACCTGACAAGTTAGTTAACATAATGAAAGCTCTCTATAATAACACTGAGTCGTGTGTGAGAGTTGGTAAGGCTTGTAGCAATTGGTTTAGCATTACTTCTGGTGTTCGACAAGGGTGCATTTTGTCTCCTTTTCTCTTTAGTTTGGTTATTGATTATGTTATGCGAAATTCACTTCAAGGGAAAGATTTTGGCCTTAAAGGGACTGAGATACAAATATTTCTGATTTAGATTATGCTGATGATTTAGCCCTTTTGGCAAATGATGTTGATGAGATGAACTCTTTCATTCGAGCTGTTGATGAAACTGGTAGTAGAGTAGGTTTGGTTATAAACAGGGAGAAAACTAAAGTGATGAAAATTGGTCAGGCAGGTTGTGATTCAGTTCATCTGAATGATTGCAGTCTTGAGCAGGTGTCACAGTTTAATTACCTTGGGAGCTATGTAACAGATACTGGTGATGTGCGGCATGAGATTAACAGATGAATAGGGATTGCTGCCGGAACTTTTAAGAATCTATGGAGATTGTGGAGAAATAGGCGTATACACCTATAGACTAAAATTAGACTGTTTAATAGTTTGGTTCTTTCTAGGGTTAGTTATAGTAGTTAAACTTGGACGCTGTGTAAACAAGATAGCAGGAAACTAGATGCTTACGCAGTATCTTGGGTATTAGGTGGTTTAACTTTGTAACTAATGAAGAGGTTAGGCAAAGGAGTCTGCAACCTCCTTTAAGCAGCATATTGTGCAGAGAGAGACTCCGCTGGTTTGGCCATGTTGCCCGTATGGATAATTATAGATTGGCGAATAGAGTTATGAACAGTGTGCCTAGAGGCCTCAGAAGGAGGGGGAGACCTAGGATGCGGTGGGCAGACAATGTCAAACAGGACCTTGTTAGAATTGGTGTGTAGTGGCCGGATGCGACATTTCTCAAGTTCAGCGAAACGATGAATTGACCTCACTGGTGAGCCATAAAACAAAAATGAAAGTATCATTGAGTTAAACACTTAAATACAAGTAAGTAAATAATTTTTACTTCTTTCCGATTTGCACCACCCATTATGTGGTCAAGCAGCTTCAGCCTTTGAGAGAAAATAATTTTTACCTATAATTAATATACCGGAATGGGAGAATATATGCCAAAATAAATGTTACTTGGGACAACAGAAAGACGCTGCATACCAAAATACCAAATATCGTGGTTCAAACGTATACTACCCTTCCGAAAAACAACAGTCTTAGTTACATCCCCATTTACTGTTAACCGGAAATCGGAACAAAAACGTTCCAGAATATTTGCTTTTCTGTAAAGCAGTAGGAGAGGTAAAATAATTGTGCCATCCGCATATAGTAAAGCATGCGTAGACATATCTGAATGTAACTAATAGCTGGTAAACCAGGGTCATTTAATTGGTTAATAAGGTCATTAAGAAACAAATAAAAGAAAACAGGACTGAGAACCTCACTCTTCAAAACACGATATCAATACTAAAAGTGTCAGCTATCCTGTCTCCCGCTCCTAATATTAGCCGTAGCCTTAACATACATATCCTTAATCAAAAAATTAAAACTCACACCATATTTTCTTCGAGCAGACCGAAATGATTATGCTGTCGAAAGCACTTTTGGAATTGAGAGTTTCCCCTGAATTCAAGCTGAAAGAACAAATGCCTGATCAATGTAGCTGTAACCACGGCGGAAACTCGTCTGTTATTCTAATAAAACATTGCTTTCAAGCCATCAATGCAGTCTGCTGTTAAATATCAACGTAAACAGCTTACCAAGTATAGAAATAAGGAACCTATAATTAACAGGTAACAGAGGATCTTCCTTTTGGTAAAGAGGAAGGAAACACAAAAACTTTCTACAGGAAAAGAAATTGCAACACCTGAAAGGATTAATGCCATTTTATTGAAACGCAGGCAGCTGTTAGAATACACTGAGATGCGCGTAAGTTTACATTATCAAAAACAAATACGGAAAATTACCACTTTACCTACCCAGTTAAGTGGTGTAATTAGTATGATGTTGAACTGCTCCGCGCAACAATGTATTCATGAACACGGCGGGGAAGCCTATCGTACAGCTCTATAATGTCGTCCGGAGGGATAGAGCGCCAAATTGCGCGAAGTCGCTGTTCCATTTCAGCTACAGTGGTTGGCGCACCTCTTGGGTGTTGTTGGAGCTGTCGACCCATCATGTCGCAGACGTTTCAATAGGTGAAAGTTCCGGCGAGAGTCCTAGCCATGGTAGTACCTGAATGTTTTGCTCGTGTAGATACCGCACACTAATGCGGGCTGTGTGGGGACGGGCGTTATCTTGATGATAAAAGGTTCCGTGCTGCTGAACAAATGTTGGTAACATATCGTTAGGCAGTTAAAAACCCCTTATCATGACCACTTCTGACCGAGATGTCCGACTAATGGCACCCAGCACCAAGACATCAGGTGCTGTAGCTGTGTACTGATGTCGCACGCACTGGGTGGCGTTCCTTTCCCCTGGATGACGATGAACACGTTGTCTACCGCCGTGCTGACCAAGAAAAAAACGAGATTCGTCGCTAACCACCACGGTACCACTTTGTCCGTTCCAGTTCTCTCTTAGGTGACACCACTGAAGACGATCTTGTACATGGGCAAATGTGAATGACAAATACAGTGCCGGATGATAGGCTCGAAATGAAAATTGTAAAAGCCTGTTGTTTACCGTTAGCCAGGTAGGATTCGATGTTACCTGTTGCCAGTCCTTTGGTTGTGTTGTAGTCGCGAATCTGTCACGCATTGCTATGCGTCGCAAATGGCAGTCCTGTCGCTCCGTGGTCATAGGTCATCTTCCTGATCCTTGTCAGTGTGACCTGGATCCTTCTTGAACCCATTATATGTGTACGATGGTGCTGGTATTACGGCTAACAAGGTTGGCTACATCTCTGTCCGACAAACCAGATTCTCTAAGGCTTATGATTCTTCCACGCTCAAAGTCTGTTAACAGCTTGAATGGCTGTCGACGTCTGGGTAAAGACATTTTTAGCGGTTTATAACACTTTCCACAAGATGTTTTTCAACCATAAAGCTTTGGTTGCCTTTTTTGGCTGCTCCGACCTGTGACGTCAGCTCGTGCCTGTCCAATCGTTTCGATCGTCCTGCAAACCTAATCATTTCCATGCATTTCCATTTACTACCGCCTCCCTAAATTTCGTCACATATGCGTAATTTCTTGCAAGGGTTGAATTTTTTTTCCTGTAGTGTATGTGTTGAAAAAAGGGATATAAAATGAATGCAAGGAAACGGGTAATAAAGAAGTGGAAATGTAAATCATTTTCAAAGAAATGGCAAAGAATGATGTTGAAAAATACAGACCAGACATACAAAAGAAGAAATGGCGCTAATTAGAAAAAAAGAAAAAGAGATTCGGAAAATAAGATTAGTAAAAGTAAGTAAATCATAAAAGGAAACTAAAAGAGAAAAATAACAACCATAATTTAATAAACTAATAAACCGAAATCTAGAAAAGAATAACGACTGGAAAAAAGCTGAATTTGTAAAGACATTCTTAATAAAGAGGTTTTTTTTTTCCAGAGCTTAAATCTCTTTATGTTAAATATAATGTTTGCGTTAATGAGCAATTGTGTTGTCCTTACTAAATTAAAAAAAAATCCCTTCCAATTCGATTGTTAATGTCGAATGTTATGTGACTCAGTTTCATTAAAAAACGAAATTGGTGGCTCTGGAGATGAAAAGAAGAATATCTTTGAAAACAGCAAGTTGATTCATTAGAAATTAATAAAGAAGTCAGAATGACGGAATAGCAACAATCCATCATTAAATGCGATTACTCTTTTGAATAATTTCAAAGTCGCAATTTTTGAATTACTTTTAAATGTTATTGCTTTATGAAAGTGAACGTTTTTCTTCTGTTCATAATGGGACTCTCATAAATAGTTGACGGCACATCTAATACTCGATAAAAAATAAGAATAACATTTTGAAGGTTTCCATTGTGCAATATCCCGTAATGAAATTTAGTTTTGTTCCTGCTGATTTTTCTCCCCCTTCTGAGATAAACAAAAGTGAATGAATCTAACCTAATTATTAACAAACTAAGGAAAAAAGAGAAAACAGAATAACATTTTAATAAATCTGTAAAATACTTTAAAGACGTTTTTTTGCCTTAAATATTAGTATTTCTTCAAAATAAAATTATTCTCCATAAAATCATATTTTTCTTTCTAGTAATGCATATATAAATGAGCAGGAAAAAAATTGCTAAACTTCTTGGCAAAACATAAAATATTATCAGATAATCAGTTTGGATTTAGGGAGGGAAAGAGCATTAAACAATGTATGTTAAACTTAACTGAAACATTTTTAGAAGTGTAGACCAACATAGAAAGACTCTTGTGACGTTTTCGGATCTACAGAAGACTTTTGACTCTGTTGATCTTAAAATTCTTTCGAAGCTGTTTTTCTCTTGGCACTTGGGGTATACTCTTGGCTCTTGCCACAATTGGTTTAAATCATATTTAGTACTAGATTACAAGCCATGCAAATAAATAATTCTCTAAGTAATTTTTAGTATTTGTAAAAAGGATATATCAGGGCTCAGTTTTGTGTCCAATTTATAATATACATAAATGATTTTGTTCCTTGGATTTATTTGGTTCACTCTTCTGTTATGCAGATGATGCAGCTGTTTTTCATTCTGCTGAAAACTATACGTCACTAATTTTTCGAAACTGATATAAAGAAGATATCAAACTTATTTCATGTAAATAAATTTAAACTGAATACAACTAAGAGTAAATTCATACTCTTTGAATTTACAAAATAGTTATTCAGAAAAAAAATTAAACTTTATGATCTAAACTACATAGATTAACACATGTATTTGTCCAAGCCTAGAGCGTACTTTTGCTATAATTACCTTGGTGTTGGACCATACTAACCTAAAATGGAGGTCGCATGCCTCGAAATTAACAGAGTAATTAAGATTTATACTCTTAAGACTTTAAATAAAATAGTAAGTAGAAATTTCTTATAATTCTATATTACGCCTGGGTATACTCGGTACTACAATACGGAATTTATTGCTGGGGTGGTGCCTATGAGCACAACATTCATAACTTAATCATTGTTCATAGGAAAATTAATATAATTTTGTTTTTTCCAGTTATACTAATCCTGTACACTTTATATATATAGATCTGTCTAATACCTCTGAAAGAGTATGATGTTATTTTTATTCAAATTTGGACATTGGTTACCTACAAAGAAAATAATTTATTGCAATATAAGGAAGAAAGGTCTTTTTTTTGTTCCATTGATAAAAAAAATATATTTTCAAAGACATTTTGTGTTAAATAAATAATGCCTCAAGCAGCTGCTTGCCACAGAGGTCTGACAGGACACTGTCAGTTTATATGCTACATAGAAGGCCTGTGAGTATGACGAAAACTCAGCAGAAAAACAACCATGCCATCAGTAGCCAATCGCGGTAACCACTCGGCCATAGGACGGCGGATTTTTATTGCTCCTAAATTATTTAACTCTTTACCTTACGATATCAGAATGGATGATAGGCTTCGTGTCTTCAAAAACAAAACTCGCAATGTAATCTGTCATTCTACCAACTTAGCCATAATATTTTAGTTAATTTTCTTAGCTCTATTATGTCAAATGCATTTTTGTATTAGAAAGGTTTGTCGCTTACCTTGTACTTACCGCTGTTGCCAAAATGTAAAATTTAAGAATTTTATTTCCATCTGAAATCTGGACGAGTTGCATGTACCTTGTTTCCAGCTTTCTTTCCTTTCTTGTTCTTGTTTACGTTGTTTGTTCTATATGTATGTGTTTTGGATATTTCTTCCAATTCTTTGAATAAAGTTTTTGAATATCATCATTAATATTGCACAATAACGGAAACGAAAAAAGGAAGCCTTATCGGAAACCCATAGATGAAAGGGAGACGATTTGGATAAATTAAAGCTTATGTATTCTTATTGAAAGTTTGACTTCGCATAAAACGTTAGAATTAATTTATGGTTTATGTGATTGTGTTTATCTAGTTGGAGTGAATGGCACTCTGATGTTACGCGCAGATTTATAGACTTGAATTTAGATTAGATTTAATGATGCAAAACTGAGATTCGCCGTGTGTGTGCCAATTGCCAGAGAAGCCATTTTAGCATGAAATTCGTGACAATTTTTGGAATCGCATGACATAGTCTATGCTTTAAAATTCTATTCACGAATCAGATGAAAGTGAAAAGGATTAAGCACTTATTTAATTTATCGGTGAACAGTAATAATTCCTGTCATAATTAAGATTTAGAGTTCTAAGAGATGAATAATTGCTCATCAGTTGTAAAGAATCTTGCTCTGCAACTGTGCTCTGATGCGCATTTACAGAGCTAGGTTTTTTTTTAATGTGTCAGCTGATGAATTGCAGTAGAGACTGCCAAATGAAGGAGGTCATTTCAAGGACGTAGTTGCAGTCTATTTTTCATGCTTTGGATTTACTGCGAAAAATAAATTTAAAATTTGGCGATGGAATTGTTCTTTCTCTCCCTCCCTTCCGATTCGTTTAGTGTCTTCTTACGGAGAATGGATGATCCAAGGGAGGATCTCATCTGAGGCTTATCTTCTGCTCCCATAAAACATCTCCCTGAGGATAAAGAAAAAATGGTATCATTCCATCTCTCAAGAATTAGAAACAAAATCTGCTGTCGTCTTTGCTTGCTTATCGTTCTTCTGTGAAGCGTAAAAATCTCTTAATGAGACAGCATCGTACATTTAAATGTTTTATTGAAGTTCCATGCTGGTAAGCAATTATTGCTTCCCAACAGCCGCAGGTTTTTCGGACCGCGACAGTATTGATTAAAATAGTGTTGGTCAACGTCGCTTGTTCAAGCATTTAACGATTAATATAATTTCACGCTTTTATCTGTGAAATCTCTTTTTTAATGGTTTTGAAAAGAATTCAGATGTTTTAACTTAATGTTTGAGTAATATATTTTATTTATGTATAATCTACATCAAACTATCATCTGGAATCAATCGAAACGACTTATGTGTGCAATATATAACTGTGTAATGAAGACTTGAAATGCGATCAACAGATTGCACTCAAAATATTTTCAATCGAAGTCAGGAAATGAAAATAATTCAAATATTTCAATTGAAGAGATATTTTTGCGACGTATTTGTTCAATTATTAAGGAATCTCGGAATTTCTCTGAATTTAACGTCAGTCAAATTTAGAGGAAACATTATCTTGATCAGGATGGGATAAGAACACACGACCTCCTGATAACATGTCAGGTGCTTTTTTTATAGACACGGAGAATGTGTACTGCTGGTAGAAAGTTCATGTCATCAATTAGAGGAGATCTTGATCGGCTCAGTAGTCAGAGTACATGACATATTATCAGGAGGTCGTGGGTTCGTATCCCATCCGACTCAAGACAATTTTTCCTCTAAAATTGATCGACATTAAATTCAGAGTGATATATACCTTAATAATTCAAATATTATTTCCTTGACGAGTGACATTTAAGAATTTCTTAGAAAATCATTCAAACAGAAATTCTTCAGCCATGTTGCTGTTCATAACTATAAAAGACGCTTCCCATTGCGCTATTGTTTCGATAATCGAGAGTCGTTCTCCTCCTTTCTTTGCCTCAACATAAAACTGCTTGTCTTTTAATGCTCAACAACCTTTCATGATCACTCCACAGAAGAAGAACAAGCATCTGAGAACAATTCCTTTGTAGAGCCGGAAGCGCAACAAAAACGGATCAAATGAGGACTTCTTTCAAAGTGCTCTGTGGAACTTTCGCCGGCTGGTGTTAAGGAACGTGTTCCCAAAGACAATAGGAAACGTGAGGATATTGTTTTCTCCAAGTCACAATAAAAGCGCAGCATTGTGGCACTTCGAACAGTTCTGTTTATCTTCCTAATGGCAACCATAAAGGGCGTAACGTGGCCACGTTGGATCGCTGTGTTGTCTTTATTCGCGCTAAACGCAGCGTGAGGAGCTATGGCATTCTACTCCGCGAGGCTCCACGTAAAGGCACACTCTACTGCGCGGATGTAGCAGTCATTCATCTGGCTCGAGAAAAAAAGGATTCCTTAGAATGTGGATCATCTGACGCAATCTTGTTGCTTAGAACACTGGTCTTTGACGTTTCGGTGATCGAGGCATTTTAAAATTAATTTCAGAAATGCGACTCACTTTCAAGCATTTACGCTTAAAATTTTACTGTACTATTATGAGCTTTTAAATTGGCTCACTTTATTTAATACTCTAAAGTGGGATTCACTTTATGCATTAGTATATCCAGGATCATTTTTAATCTCGTGTTATGTATTGTATGTTGTGATTTAGCAAAGAATCTATTATTTAAAATTCAAAAACTACAATGCTTGAACTTTCAGAATAAAATGCATATCATATAATACGTGCACTATGTTAGCATAGGTCACCGAACACATAGAACGTTTTAGAAAAGGGTGTTCATTGATAATGTTAATAATATCTGGGCCAACTGTTGTCCCTGATGCAAGTTTCGATCCTTCTTGCACTCTCTCTACAAGTTTCGATCCTTCTAGGAACTCACTCTATAAGTTTTTTAATAGTAGTCTGCAGAAATATGGTACCACTCCTCTATCGCGAAAAACTGTCGCCGGCTGCATGATGGAAGTATGGTAAAATTTTTTCTCCTGATGTAATGTTCCGATTCATTGCAAAAATATTCGATACGGTTAAGGGCTCATGCTAGTCAGTTTTTTTTTTCAAACACTTTTTTCTGCCCAAACCACGTTGATTCAAGCCGTGCCTTATAACATGAAGAATTATTGTGTTGGAAGCGCTGTCGAAGATAAGTTTCTATTCTATGAAATTTAATTTCCATGAAATAATTTCAGATGAAATTTAATTTCCATGAAATTTAATTTCCATATGTAATGAAATTTAAACGAGAGAATAAATAGTAATGGATGCAATACTTTTTACCAGTGTGTCTTTTTCTTTTTTTTTTCTTAGGGGGGTTGGGGTGGGAGAGAGGTTTGATACCTGTACCATTTAATGCATATTTGGATAACACTCTAGTTCAGTTTGCAAATCTAGCAATTCTGATTTGAAATTTTGTGGCTCATGGCGGTCCTGTTAACTTTTCATGTATAGGTCAGTTACCGTAAAATAAAATATTTTTGTTATGAATACATTGAGAGTTATACCTAAATACCACGTGCTTTATACTTTATCAAATAGAAATGAAAAGAACGAAATCTTCCACGTCATTCACTGTGACTAGGGAAGTATTATTGATTGGCCCGTGTGTTTCTCGACCATTGGCCCTTCTCCCTCTCGCATGTAAATGGTTAAATGATTAAACGTTATCGAAAATCATTCGTCTTCTATTTCTAGAAGCGTGATAAAGAAAATTTAAATGATCATGAATATATGGGCTTACCTTTGATCATATCACATGATAATCCTCCCTCTATAATTCCGCCTCCCCCCTGAATCTGACTCTGGTTGTGACTAGTATTTGCATTTGTTAGATCATTTTCCGGATTAAGTTTCTTAATCAGTGATACCCTATAGAAGGGGAACACGTAATCGCGCAAGCGCCGATTTTGCTATGAGAATGACATGAGCAGCGTACGAGTATTCGGCTCTCGTGCTATGAGCTGATGTTTAATCTTGCTGGTTTCTATTTCTGCAGACATTTCATAGCAAAGAGAAAACTTTCTGAAGCTTTCAATCAACTGTTGACAACAGTTGAAAGAAAAAAAGCCTTACAGCAAATGTATCTTGTGAGGATTTTTAAAGGAAGTCGATCAGTATGACAGTTCGGTATGCCAACCATCAGAGCTTCGACGATTTCTGCATGGAGCATTGTGATGTCTCGGTGGAGTATTGCTCGTATCTTAAGTAATTCCATCGTTGCCAGCGGCCATGACGAAAGGTGGCATTAATGAACAGCGAGAAAGGAACTGACACGAGACATGATAACCAACTCTACGGTTCGTGAATTACGAGCAATAAATCGCACTTCACCTGCAGTGTTATGTTCCTATAAATCGTTTTCTCATCTCGATTCGTTTTAGGAGCAATGAATTAGAGGCGAACTGCAAAATGCTCTCCACATGGAGCAGCTTTCGTCTTATAATGGAATGACTTTCGGAAAGAGAAGAAATAAATCGTACTGTAAGATTCCACTTAATATCCTTGTAACTTCTGTCGTATTTTAACGACAAAAGATACATATAGAACAATGTACTGCATATTTCTATTAATCGCCTTAAATTATCACCTTATGCGGGAAAGCTTTATGATGCAGAATTCATCATCATAATATACACTATGTTGAAAAAAGTGTCCGGACCATGTTATGTGAATGGAAAGCCACTTTTAAAGCTCCCTAACATTTGAATTGAAAATAAAAATTTTTTACGCAAAAACTGTTATTGGCGATAAATTGTAGATGCCACTCAAATCTCTCTAAATATATTTCCTGCAATATTCGTTTAATATTTAAAGAATGAATGGAAGTTGAAGCATTTATCTTCAACTTTTGACGTTTGTGAAAAAATACTGCAATAGACAAAACACAACTCTTGTAACAATTTGTTCACTAACATAAATTAAATATCTGAAGTGTATGACGATTTTTTAAGATTTCATCAATTTGGAGGCAATGTGGCAGTGTCAATTTTCAACAATCTTCTGTCAATATTTAAAGAGTCGTTGAAGCGGAATTATGATACCTATTTACCCTCCTCCTCTTCATATATAGGAGTTTATCAAAATAATGGAAACACCGACGGCTACTGGAATACATGAAATCCGCCAAATGCATATCACAGGGACGACGTCACCCGCGATATGAAGTATATGAAGGGGAGAAGTATGATGCCGGCTCTCACGTAGCAGTGCCATAGGCTCAGATAAAGCAGCTGGTGTGTTGTAATTGTCGACAATATCACATCTCAGTAACCTCCAAAAAGGCATGATAATTGGTGCGCGTCTTGCAGGAGCTTCAGTAACCAGAACGTAGGAAATAGTAGGTGTAACACGAGGAACTATAACGAAGATTATGACTACCTATCAAAAAGGACAGGGCGTTGCCTCCAAACGTGAAAATCGTGAACATCATAGGAAGTTGTCAGACAGGGATAGACGAACGTTGGCACGGATTGTACAACGGAAACACAAGACCACGGCACAGCAAATAGCAGCGGAGTTGAACAGTCGGAATGATCCTGTTTCCGTCATAAAAGTTCGTCGGGAACTTCATCGTGCCGGTATTTATGGACGTGCTTCAATCCACAAACCTCAGATTACCAACACCAATGCAACAAAAGGTGTTAGGTGGCGCAAAGCACATAAAAACTGTGATGATAAAGACTGGCAACGTGTCATCTGGTCTGATGAAGAGTGCTACATATTGTTTTCCACCACTGGTAGAGTGCACATCTGGCAAAAACCTGCAGAAGTGTACCACCCCAACTGTAAGCAAGGAGGTGGATCTCTGAAACTGTGGGGTGCCATATCATGGCATTCCTTATGGCTATTAGTTATTCTGCAGGGTAGTGTCACATCCGCAACGTACGAATCCATTCTCGGGGATCACTTGCTCCCAATGTTGCGGCATTGTTCCCTAATGACTGTCCTTGGTTTCAAGCGAATAATTCACCCGTGCATTGTGCGAAACGTGTCAAGTTGTGGTTTGAAGAGCATGAGGATGGGGTATAGCAGCTACTCTGGCCACCTTAATCTCCAGACCTCAATATTATTGAACATTTGTGGGAATATCTGGAGCGCAACGTCAGATCACACTTTCCCCTCCTGCATCACTGGCACAGTTGGGCCATATGTTACAGGAAGAATGTCCTACATTCCATTACAGAATGTGCTGACTTGTATAAGTCTATTCCACATCGAATTGCGTCTGTTATGAACGCCCGAGGTGGACCTACAACTTATTAATAAAATGTTCTCCACAAACAGTATGTGTTTCCATTATTTTGATAAACCCCTGTAGCTAACTACTTTAGCAAAGGAAAGCATTAAGACCAGCTTTAGAGTCATTAGCTGATCTTTACTTGAATAAGATTTTTAATACTTGCCAAGTGTAGCCGTTTATAAGTTATGCTTAAACCATACTCTCGACACTGGCATTTTTGATCAATTGATTCATCGGAGTGTAAAGGAAAACATAAAAATACGAATACATACTCATAAAATATTGAACATTAAACAGTTCTCTTATGAAAATTTATTTAAAATAAAACGTTTCCCTTCATAAGAACGAGCAATGCTGGTCACTGTAAATGTTCAACGTCAGCTGAAAGATCTCTTTGTTTGATTGTTGGACGTTTATGTTAACGTAGAAACTAAGTGTGGTGCGTTCACGGGTGAAAAGGCAAAGAATGGTACATGTTGTCTCATAGAAAAGCACTTAGGGACTTCTCAGTATTCTCTTGTTTCTATCTCATACTATATAAGGAGAGACAAATATTTATAAGTGTAGACGAAGCGATCATCGGCAATAAATTTTTGTGTACGGTCCCCTAGACAAAACGGACACATTACCCCAGTGATGGAGCGTCGCGGTTTAAGCCATCTCAGCCTCGTACATGAATCCTCTGTCAGCCAGGGAGACAGAGCCTTGTTAGTGTCGGCCTAACCCGTCACCAGGACTACAAGCACGACAGAAGTTCGCCGCTACACCCGGCGATGTTCTTACAGACTGTGCTAAACACTAAAGGAGAGAAGAAATAAGAAAGCCCGCCGGTCGATCGCTGTTGGGAATCATGTAGAATGGTCTCCTCGGAGAGACGCCTGGGGAAAAGGTACGCAGGAGAAAAGAAACACGGCTGCAATACATTAGGGCTCTTGGAAAGCTCCTTCTCCTCTGGGTGTTTGGCTATCTGAGCACGTTCACAAGTAAGGAAATAAGGCGCATTTGAGGCACGTAACACGGTCTAGCAAAACTGCTTTGAGTACTTACGCAGTTGAATGTAAGAACTATTTCTGATAAACGTGCAAGATATATATTTTGACGGGTATGGCCGAACATTTCCACATGCGAGCTGTTGATGCGGCTGCTCTTACTAAGCATACATATATTTCTCTTTCTGCATATTTCTACATATTCATCAGTCTTAGCGTCGGAACTCATCAGAAACTCGTACATGTTATTTTCTATCTATTAAACCGCATGATCAAAGACAAGAAGGCGATGGGATGAAAAATGGCGTTATCACACTTGGAGTTGTAAAACTGAAAGCATTCTGTAATTTTTTTTTATTTAAAGAATATAATTTTTATTCATAAGAGTAAAGAATACAAATGTATTTACAATTTGACCCGCAAAGCTAAATAGCTTATCTGCAGGAAAATGAATAAATTATATTAAACATAGGTCATTCAACCACAAAAATGGTGTACATCAAATAAATCCATAAAACACAACACATAAAAATCAGCTAACTAGACAATACCAAAAGTTTTTTAATTCCATTTTAAGTCTTCTAAAAGAATCTATATTTAGTAATTCTTTTGGAATAGCATTAAATATAAGTGGTACTTGATATTCGGAGGTATGTTTCCCGTAATTATTTCGAAAATTTGGCAATTTGGTTTTGAAGTCTTGTATTTTTGTTATGTTGAATTTTTAGTTTGTAAGTTTCGTCAAACTTTTTTTAATTTTTACATTATATTTATATAAATTGCTGTAGGATAAAAGATATAAAAATTTTAATCCATCGGTGGAAGTTTCATAATTTTTTTGCAAATGAAACGGAATAATATTTTTAGCTATTATAGACTGCAGTTTTTCTATTTTATTTATGTTAGTTAAGTTAGTTGTTCCATGCACAATTATTCCATAATTTAAAATAGATTCGCATATTGCTTTATAAAATATTACACAGGTTTCCATATTTAATACGTATTTCAATTTTTGAATTTTTATCGCCGATATTCTCAAGCTTTCACATATGTGGGATATATTGGGCATTCCACCTAAAATATTCATCAAAATGATTCCTAAGTAATTTATTTTATTTACTTGCTCACCAAGTGGGCAACTACATAATGATTCATAATTTGAAGCATCCTTTTTTCTGCAATTTATTTTATGAGTTTTGATAAAGAGGTATTGATGAATATGAAATCCTGGTAAATGAATAATCATCAGTTTTGTTTTTTTCTCATTTAAATAGATTTTATTATGATTTAACCATCTAATAATATTATTGTAATCTGTTTGAACCTTTGAAATGCTATCATTTAAATATTTCTGACTGTTTATTAAAACAATGTCGTCAGCATATAGATAAATAACACTATTGAATTTTGTATTGAACAAATCATTTATGTATACTAAGAACAGTAAAGGACCTAAAATTGAGCCTTGGGGAATTCCATATCGTGAAATTACTTTTCTGCTGTAGCAGTTTTTTATTTTAATAATTGTGTATCTGTCTGATAAATAATTTCTAAACCAATCTAACAATATACCGCGAATACCGTAATTTTCCAATTTATTTAGTAAAATGCTATGATCTATTGTATCGAAGGCTTTCTTTAAATCTAAGAACATAGTTACAATTTTTTCCCTATTATTCAATGATTTATTAATATTATTTGCAATTTTGGAAATTAGTTGAATTGTGTTTTTTCCTTTTTGAAAGCCAAATTGATTTTCATTAATTATGTTGTGTTTAAGTAAAAAGTTAAAAACAGTATTATAAATATATTTTTCCATTATTTTCGAAAAAATAGGCAGAATTGTTATTGGTCGATAGTTAGAAAAATCCTCCTTAATACCACCTTTAAAATTAGGTCTTAAAATACCTGTTTTGAGTTCAGTAGGTATGTTCCCAGTAAATATAATCTGATTTATAATTTTGATATAATATTAAGTAGTGTCTCTTTATTAAATTTTATATGTTTAATGCAAACATTATCGTAACCAGGTGATTTATTGGTGTCTAATGAAGTAATTATTTCATCAGTTTGTTTTTCAGTGATTTCATGTATATAGATAGATTTCAAAACTCTTTGCATCATGGTTGGGACATAATTTATATCGTCTTGGTGATTTGTATTTCTTATCTGTAAAATTAGTGTATTATAAATGTCATTGTAATTATTTGCTATTTCTTCCACAGATAATTTCTTTTTAGACATATTGTCAATTATTACATCGTCCGCTGATTTTTTTCTGTTTTCCTTCTAATATTTCATATATTAATTGCCAGGTAGCCTTCATATCATTTTTTTTCATTATAAGTTTATTTCTATAATGAAGTTGTTTCTGATTTCTAATCTGAATATTAACCATATTCCTTAATTTTTTATAGTTATTTTTATAAGCATCACTTTTATCATTGTTTTTAAATTTAATCCAAGCTTTATCTCTTTCTTCAATAAATTCTATCAAGTACGGTGTTATCCAATTTTTGCTATGATTTCTTTTTACCTTTCCAACTCTCCTCATATATATTCTATTTTTGCCTAAAATTCCATCAAAAATGTCTTTAAATACTTTATATAGGTTTAATTCATCCATTGTTTCCATAATTTTCTAAATTCCAATTCATTTCAGAAATAGCTTTGTTTATATTGTTATGGTCAAATGACCAATTCTTATTTTCGTAGTCTGTTTCACTATAATTAGTGTTATTCAAATTGTTATTGGTGTTGCTAATCAGTGTTAAAATCATATAATGATCTGCTATTTTGCTTGTTTGAATTATTGAATTTGCTGACATATTTTTAATCAGTTTAATATTAATATGGTCTATACAGGTTTTGGTAATTTTATTTTTTACTCTTTCTTCTCTTGTAGCTTCCCTTATTAATCTTTCAAAATTCATTTCAGCCAATAGTGTGATATATTTTTCTGTGCCATGTTTTTTAGTATTCATTGTATCGAAATTAAAATCACCTATTAAAATCTGATTTTGATCTTTTTCTGTATTTTCCATCCAGCTTCGGAAATTAACAGAAAAGAGTTCACATCTGTACTCGGCGATCTGTATAGTGCATGATATATTATATTATTTTTTTTTTACTTTTATATATATAGTTTTCGCTGGAAGTGTTTGTTGTGATATAATTTCAATATCTAGATTTTCTTTATAGTATACTGAAATCCCCCTAATATTTTTATTTTCATTATAATTTGCGATTCTATTAAATTTATCAATATTATATAAATAATTTTCATATTTATTTACATTTGTTTCAGTTAAAACAAGCAAATCAATGTGTTTCGTGTAATTGTTAATACTTAATTTTAATGAATCCCAATGTTTTCTTTGACTTCTTATATTAACATGAGCAATTCTTAATTTATTTTTGTGAATAAATTTACTATAATTATTTATGAACCAAGCCTCCACTTCTAAACATGTAGTTACATAAGCAACATCATAGTTGCTATTAAGACCTTCAAAATTCAAATCAGACATAGCTAAGAGAATATTCATAAAAAAAAGCAAAAGTAATGAGCAAAAAGAAAGGAAAAAAAAACAAGGTTTATCGGACATATCTAAAAGTTCAAAAATCATCAAAGTTGGTGAACATATCAACATAGATAATTCTTTCACCATTTGATTTCCTCATTAGAACTTTTCCATTTTTGAACCAAACATACTTATATTTTTTTTTCTTTTGCACACATTTTAACGCCATGCGGCTCTTCTTATGCTGAACAACGGACTAAATGGCAAACTCAAAAGAACCTTAAAAGCTCAGAACAGAAATGCAAATAATTCTAAAATTCGTTTAGGAATGAATCATTCAGTTTCAAGAATTATGTTATCAGAAAATTGAACTTTTGTTAACTGGGTTGTACAACAGTTTAAAACTGCCTGAAGAAATACAGACGATAAATTGCAATTAATACATTCCCATCAATTGACTGAGTGGTAAATATTATTTTTTGAAAACTGGAAAAATAGGGATAAAAATGGGATAAATAGAATCATTAAGTTACTGAGAATCACCGGTGTTCTATGTCATGACATCTTTCTGCGAAATATATTTATGGAGAACCTCACTTTCTAGTCAAGATCTTTGCAATCTGATGTTCGCAAGTTCGCTCCCCCCTCAAACTCCCACTGTGATATATTCGGTTGTAAGTGCCCTCTTATCACTTCCTCCCTTTTCGATAGATTCGCATATATAATACGTGAGAGGCTAATAGTGGACAGGCCTAGACAGTTAAACCTATAATATAGTTTATTACGTCTATTTTATAGATTCAATTAGATTAACAGGTCGAGTCCGAGAGCCTATGGTTTTCCTCTTGGACTAAGGTTGCGGATGTGTCAATTTGTTTAAACTGTGATGTCACCTGTTCTGTCGAAAATATATTTCATTAACAACGAATCAAAAAATGTAATGAAGTTAACAAAAAATTAAATGATGAGTTGATTATAGTGTTTTTACCTCTATGTAAGCAGAAGCCAGAGATGGAAAATACTTTTAGGAAAGAGTTAAGGATGATGATATAGAAGATGAAGTTGGATTGTATTGTTTTACCTCTGAAAAATACTTTTTGGGCACATAATATATTAAACGCCAGGTCACGAGGACTAGGACAAATCAGAGCAGGGCAAGGAGATGCATTGGACATCTGCTAAGAGACAAATTAAATGTTCTATTCAAGTACATCCAACAAGTTCTTTATCTTTCTAAAACTCTCCTGTACATGTGGCCATGGCTTAAAATCACTTCCATCGGATGGACGGTGGCCGTTTGTAGCTCATTAGTATTCCTTTTCTCACAGCGTACAAGATTGAAGGTAAACAGCAATATAGCCTTATGGTTAACGATGTAATAAAATAGAATTAAGATGTGCTGGTAGCACAGATATCACATACTACTTACGGAGGACGTTCAAAAATTCTTGACACGTGTCTGTAGATTTGCACTCGTTCCTCCGAAGTTAACGAACTACGACTTGTTTGAAAGCTTCTCATTACATACTAAAAGCAAAGGCCGTATATCACTTCTCTCTACGCTGGCTGCGAGTAAAGTTCTGTCTGCGTAATCTGTGCGATGTTGCTATTGGAGCCTATTAAAGACATTTTCACAAAGATGCAGTTTGGGGACGACGCGAAAAAATTCATGCCGTTTATCACAAGGGTATGGGGATCATGCGTGTTCCCCCACATCTCCTTTGAGATTAGCACTGTTACGGGATGAATGTGCAAATTCAGAGAAGGACGGCAGAACTTCGAAGCAGGAAGACGAAGGAGGCCTTGAACGAGAAACATCGCTGCTGTTCGTGAACGCATTAAGGAAAACCCGCACATCAGCGTTCAGGTAATACGTTTAGATGTCAGTGAATCGATTGGCAGTGTGGAAGCAATTATTCATCAACATTTAAAGTTCTGAAAGATCTGTGCCAAATGTGTCATCACAAACTGATGGAACAGCAAAAATGGGCTAGAGTCGAATTGTGCAAGGAGAGTGGTCCAAATGGTTAACAGACATTGTCACAGGTGATGAGATGTGTTTGATTGTTAAACAACTCCCAGAAAGATCGACAACTATGTTTGGGTTGCGGAAGACGAACCACATCCCAAAACCTCCTACCAGACTTTCGCTAAAGGAAGAAAATGTTCACAATTGTTTGAATTCCCAATGAGTGGTAGCCGTGGACACGTTACCTGAAAAAATGACTTTAAATGGACAATATACAACACTAACATTGTTTTGCCCAAAATGGTTAAAGGAATGAAAGATCAGCGTCCAATAATAGGCGTTCAAATGTTCTTCTTGAACCAAGCATTCCAGAATTTGGTTCGATGTCTGCAACTTTGCATAAATATTGGAGGGGAGCAGTTTGAAGGATAGTAAAATGTTTGTTGAGCTAAGTGATATGGTTTTGGTTCTGCAAATGCATGTCAAGAACTTTTAAACTCCCCTCGTACAACCCTGGGAGAAATCATTGTAGAGTGCATTTGCATAAGAGCTGGCTGATATTACACTTTGCAACAGAGAACCAGCGATTGTCTTGTGAAGTCTTAAGCCAGAATGGGCAACGTTTTCTAAAATGGGGCCACATATTATGTTCGAGAGAGGGTAAAATGAAAAATTATATTCTGTCTAATTTATATTTCTTTATTATTAAAATTGTTAATTTTTTCTGCCATTTCTTTGAGATGATTTGTAAGATGTTTAATTTCTTGTGCTACATTTTGTGCTAATCATCGAATAAATATCGAAAACAGAAATTAAAAAAAAAAAAAACAGGTGTTGTAGATGGTGACAATGAAAAATAAGGATCGCCAAGGTGAGCGGAAGCAATCACATGAAGACAGCTTATGACATACAGGCTTCTATATGGCAGACATGTTTCTATGTGGCTGGTCAGCCACATAGAAGCATGTCTTGCGATGATGGTGATTGATGCAGGGCTAAAGTGAGATGACTGTTCATTCGAGATCTCTGCACAAAGGATCTGCACTTTTCGCATATGCTTAGGGCAGTTGGAACGCCGAAGCAATGACGCCTTGATATGAATACACCAGATTTGTACGTAAAGCTTTGGGGAGAGTAGTTTGGATTTTCTCGCAGAGGAGAGAGAGAATATCCCGTACTCTTCAGATTGAAAGATTAGTACTGAAGAGCATAGAGAGATTTTCTCGTACGCTTCAGATTGAGAGATTCGATCTGAAGTGGAGAGAGAAAGATGTATCATATTCTTCATATTAAAAGGTTCGATCTAAAGAGGAGAGACAGATTTCGTCATACTCACAGATTTAGAAATTAGATCTGAAATGAAGAGAGATAATTTTCTCTTACTATTCAGATTCAAAGATTCGATCTGAAGAGCAGAGAGTATTTCGTACTCTTTAGATTGAGAGACTCGATTAGAAGTGGAGAAAGACAGAGTATCTCGTACTCTTCAGAGTGTGAAATTCGATCTGAAGTGGAGAGAGAGAGAGAAAATCTCGTACTCTTTAGACTGAAAGAAGAGAGTAGAAGAGAGTGAAGAGAATAGAGCGTATCTCGTACTCTTCAGATTAAAAGATTCTATCTGAAGTGGAGAGAGAGAGTATCTGGTAATCTTAAGATTGAGCGATTTTAAATGTATTTGAGCTCAACTCTTGATTTCAAATACGTATAAAATCGCTCAATCTGAAGAACATATAGCACTCGAGAGAGGGAAGACAAATGAAGTCCTACCCTAATTTTACAGACCAACGGGTAGGTTCTATTATAAAGATCAAAGAGCTGGATCTCTTAGACCGATCCTTCATGATCTAATTGGTTGCAATGAAGAAGGCGTTCACACTGTATCCTGAGATTGCCTAAACTGCTTACAATAAGCTATGCAGTCAGCTGTATAACTTATTGTCTGCCTGTGACGCATCCCATCATTGAGAAAGCATACTGAATAATATATGTGGCAGAATTATTAAAGTGTTATAATATTACTTCAGTCTGATGTAAACTGAATTAGTAAAGACTAAACTAACTATTAATGACTTTTCCGATTTTTTCCGAGGACTGATTCTTTGGATTTAAATTCGATAGGATGATCCAACAGTTGTTCCTCGCTAGATCAACATTTAAAGTTTGATTACTCTTCTAGCAAGCATCGAAATTACAATGCATGAGCTGTATAGATAAACAGATGGTAAATGTTTGTGTGTTCCACAGTTTATGGCCATAACGGTGACTGCAATAATTAATTAATTAGAAGAAAGGAGTGACAGACGCCACACAGATCAGGCGTAAATCAACTCAGCTACCAGCAGAGAATTTTAAATTGAATTCTGCCTTATCATATATATTTACACATGTATAGGTTAATCGAATTGGTTAGTGAAGGAATGGTTTACTGCAGCGGAATTTGAATGGAATGCAGCTGGTATTTATTTCGGAATTGAAAACTATTAGTTTAGTTTGAGGGAATCACCAAATATAATGCATTATACTCGGTGTTTATCTTAAAGCTTATAGTTCAACTCTTTATTGTCAAATATTAAACTGTTTTCCAGTACTCATTATATACTGTTTTCCAAAACTGAGCAAACACCGCTATATTTCCAAATGCTATTAACCTGTTGGAAAGATTAAGTAAAAGTGTTATTGAATACCAAAGTAGATACACTAATTTCAAATGGCATATGAAAATGAACTTTTTCTGAAACCAAGATGATGTGGCTTGCAAATCAACATCTCGTATAAGGAAGTAGATAACAGTAGATAGATTATTTGTTGTCCGGCTAGAAAACGGCTCACATTGCAATTGATAAATTGCTGCAAATGTCTGAAAGAAAACAACTTCCAGAATGTTTGAGATAGAGAGCTATTCGGTAGGCTAATAAATAAATTCTATGCTTGCTAGCAGTAGCATAACCAAACTTTAAATATTGATCTAGCGTGACGCAATTGTCGGATTAGCCAATCGTACATGAATCCAAGGAATCATCATCATCGTCGTTGTCGTCGTCGTTGTCGTCGTCGTCGTCATCAAACAGCCATGGGCTACGGAGGTCCAACCGGACCATGCAATATAGTTCTCCAAGCTACATCTGTCTGTCCTGAGCTACATCTGTCCTGAGCCACTGCAGTCTGTCCTGAACTACATCTGCTGCATCTGGCCACTGCACACCAATTCTAATAAGGTCCTGTTTGACATTGTCTGCCCACTGCATCCTAGGTCTCCCCCTCTTTCTGAGGCCTTTAGGAACACAGTTCATAACCCTATTCGCCAATCTATAATTATCCATACGCGCAACATGGCCAAACCAACGGAGTCTCTCTCTGCACAATATGCTGCTTAAAGGAGGTTGCAAACTCCTTTGCCTAACCTCATCATTAGTTGCAAATTTGAACCACCTAATGCCCAAGATACTTCGTAAGCATCTGGAATCAAAAACATCTAGTTTCCTGTTATCTTGTTTAAAAAGTGTCGAAGTTCCACTACCATAACTAACCCTATAAAGAACCAACTATTATACAGTCTAATTTTAGTCTTTAGGTGTTTACGCCTATTTCTCCACACACTCGGTAGATTTTTAAAAGTCCTGGCAGCAATACCTATTCGTCTGTTAATCTCATACCGCACATCACCATTATCTGTTACATAGCTCCCAAGATAATTAAACTGTGACACCTGCTCAAGACTGCAACCATTCAGATGAACTGAATTACAACCTGCCTGACCAATTTTCATTACTTTAGTTTTCTCTCTGTTTATAACCAAACCTACTCTACTACCATTTTCATCAACAGCTCGAATGAAAGAGTTCATCTTATCAACATCATTTGCCAAAAGGGCTAAATCATCAGCATAATCTAAATCAGAAATTTTGGTATCTCCAGACCATTTAGAGCCAAAATCTTTCCCTTGAAGTTCAGAATTTCGCAAAACATAATCAATAAGCAAAGCTAAAGAGAAAAGTAGACAAAATGCACCCTTGTCGAACACCAGAAGTAATGCTAAACCAATTGCTACAAGCCTTACCAACTCTTACACACGAATCAGTGTTATTATAGAGAGCTTTCATTATGTTAACTAACTTGTCTGGTATACCACATGATCTCACAATCAACCACAAATTATGTCGATCAACAGAGTCGAAAGCCTTTTTGAAATAAACAAAACTAGCAACCAAAGGTTTCTGAAACTATAAACATTTCTCAAAAACACGTCCCCTACCACTTCTGAAACCACATTGCTCATCACGCAATTGCCTGTCAACCAGATTCTTAATTCTATTAAGCACAATCATGAAAAGAACTTTACCTGGAATAGAGAGTAGGCAGATACCCCTATAGTTATCACAAGAACTGCGATCACCTTTTTTGAAAATAGGGATAAAAATAGCTCTGGTAAAATCCTTAGGAACCATGCCTTTATCATAAAAGATATTCAAATTTTCAGTGATCCAAGTGGTAACCGAAACATTCCCAGCCCTAATCATTTCCGTAGTAATTTCATCTACTCCTGAGGATTTATGAAGTTTAAGTTTAGAAATAGCCAAAATAACTTCAGATTGTGTTATAGGGCCAACATTAAAGCCACCAATGCATCCATCATCATTAAAAACAATGGGAGTAGGATTGACCACATTGTTTAGAATTTCACTGAAATACTCAGCCCACCTAGCCATGAGAGAATCCTCACCTTCTATAAAACTTACCTTGTTTATCCTTCAATTCCTGTATATCTGTCCGTTTTCTACCACACAAAACATTAACTGTCTGGTACACTCTCTGCTGTTGTGCTGTCTAACTGCTTCCTCTGCTTTGTCAGCCAAGCCATCAAGCCAAAGATTCTTATCAGTAGCTAACTGATCCTTCACACGTTTATTAAGTTCTCTGTAATCCTTTCTATTAGAACTAGTAGGGTACTGATTAAGGACATTCCTGCAGTTCCTTCTTTCTGAAATAAGCTCAAGTGTCTTATCACTCAAATAATTCTGTCTCCTCTGCTTCTTTTTTCCTAAAAGAGTACTGTTAGTTTCCAAAAAAGCCTGTTTAAAATGGTCTCATTCTTCCTCAACTTCAGTAGTAAGCAAACCATGACTGTCATAATGACTAAGTAACCTATCATGGTAAGGCTTAGCTATAACTGTGTCTTTCAGAGCTTCAGTATTAAAGGGAAATTTTTCAACCTTAGCACAACCTTTTTAAGTTGCAAGACACTTTTAACAGGGTAATGGTCAGATCCAATTTCAGCTCCCCTATATGACCTGGTATTCCTAACATAAGTAGCCCATTTGCTATTAATTAATATATAATCAATTATATTCTATGCAGCCCATCAGGTGAAACCCATGTGTACTTATGTATATCGCGGTGTTTTAATAAGTGTTAGTTACTTTGAATCCATTGAGTTTACTTACCTGTAGGAGACGTTGCGTATTGCCATTTAAACTACCAATACCGAAAGGGCCTATCACTCCTCGCCAAAGGTCAGAGTCAGTACCAACTTTGGCATTGAAGTCACCTAGAACAAGAGTACAGCCTCGTAAAAATTGAAAATTCATTGACTATTCGCTTCATCTTTACTAATTTATTTCACATCACACTGAAGTAATATTATAAAACTTTGATACTTCTGTCACATATATTATTCAGTATTAGTAATACCCACGCCAAACGTTTGGCGCGAAACGGAAACTCTAGTTCATTCACAGGTTTACACTCACAATCGCGCGTCGATCGATAACTTCATTCACAAGACAGTTGACAGCAGTTCCCTAGAAATCTCGGATGCTTTTAGAGGGATCGCTCCCGACTCACACCTAGAGGGTCAGACTTAAGCGGGACCACCCCACCAAATTCCAGACAGATCGGTCAAGCAGCCGCAGAACCATGGGGAAATTGCCAAATTACGTCAGACGTGTTGGCCGGAATTATCTATTATTTAATATGATGATGATGCTTGACCATCGCCGGGATGCATCACCGATAAACAGACAACTAGTTATACATCTGACTCTACAAATAATTCAGGCAATCACAGGTGTCTGAATGTTGATTGTTCTATTTCTCATAGGCTTTAGACAAGGTTCCAGCAGCCAATGACTTTTAACAAGTGGTCCTCTTGAAGTTAGATATGAGCGAACTTCAAGTAAAGACAGTTGTCTCCGACTTTCAGCACGAAGACACAGGACGACAATACTTTCTCGACTGCATTATGACCTCTTTGAATTCGAAGAAATATCTATATCTGCATCCACCATAAATAAGATTTTGCTCAAGAATGACCTTTGTACACGATGGAGTACGTTATCATTTCCTTTTACCTCATGCCATATGAGAGAGTCCTGAACTGATGTAGAAAGCATGCTGTTTGTACCCAAAACCAATGCAGATGTATAGTGTTTACAGATGAATTTATTTGGGTAGACATACCGACCTCTATGTTTTCAGAGAACGCTATGACTGTTCAGAAGTATAGATATGCGTTATGGATCTCTGTGTCAGACGTATGCTTGCAACAAATAACAATAGTGGTTAGCCCGATCTCCATCCGATACAGCAGTATTTTTTAACATTCTCCCTTTGACGGAACATTTAATAAATAAGGAGAATTTGGCCGAACAGTGAAGTTTCCATATTTTTCTAAATAAAAAGAGATAGAGGGAGAATCTATATAATATAATCAATAGCAGATTTTTGAATGTGTAAGAGAGTAGTTTCAAATTTCCTATTTTCATGTAAAGCATTCGTGATATTTAGATTCTTTTTGTAGAAAAAACATTTAACAATTTCACAAAAAAGAACTTTTCCCAACTTCCCGCTGCTTGAAAAACCATTGTTATAAACCATGCGTGGGATGCCATAGGTTAGTGGTGCTCAACGTGGAGCACGCGTTAAAATTTTTTTGCGGTACGCCGTGAGAGCTCAAAAGTCGCTAGATATATGTTATATATATGTGTGTGTGTGTTTTATTTTATTCTCATTGTTATAATATAACTATAGTTTTATCTATCTATACAAGGGATACACCAGTTACATACACATTTCCAGGTGGTACGTGAAACATAAAAGGTTGAGAACCAATGCCATAGGTGATTGAGGAGGACTTTCCAACCACCTCTACAATCTCTCCAAAAGCTTAGAAATGCTCTAGTAAACCACTGAGAATTATTGCTACCTGAGATTCTTGACATCGTTACAAATACAAGAATCATCATTATCTGTGCATTACAGTCAGTGGAGACCACACCTCCTATTCACCAGCATTTGACAATCCAAGGCTTTACTCTTGACATATTCATCCATAAGTCGGTTGACGTCATCAATGACTTATGGATGTATATTCCTGTTTATTTTACTTTCTGATTAACATTAGATAGTACTTATAAAAAAATCTACCTTTCAGTCAATTGCTTCAATTGGTCCTCGAAATATGATCTTTTTTAATATGAAAAGTTTTGAAATCCAGTGCATTTCTGCAGTACATATTCAGTCATAGCACTTAGCAGAATAAAATAAATATAGTTACTATGTATATTTAGATTCATAATTGCAATCATTTTAACACCATCGTTTGGTTATAAGAAGGACTTTTCAAAAGTTCTTGACACGTGTCTGTAGATTTGCACTCGTTCCTCCGAAGTCAAAGAGCTACGACTTGTTTGAAAGCTTCTCTAAACTTGTCATTACGTGTTAGAACAAAAGCCATATCATCATTTCTATCTTCGCTGGCGGCGCTTAAAGTTCGGTCTGCGAAATCTGTGCGTTGTTGCTATGGAACCTAGTAAAGACGGAGAAATATTTTACGTTTTTCACAATTATTTCAGCTTCGGGACGACGCAAAACAAATTCATGCCGATCTAGAACAACTATATGAGGATCATGACTGTTCATATGGCCCTGTTACAGGATAGATGTGCAAATTCAGAGAAGCACGGCAGTGCTTCGAAGACCTTCCTAGTGTAGGAAAACAGGAGGCCGTGAACAAGAGTATCATCGCTGCTGTTCGTGAACTCATTAAGGACAACCGTTCAGGTAATATGTTTAGATATCAGTGTATCGATTGGAAGTGTAGAGTTATTCACCAACATTTAAATTTTAAAAAAGTTCTATGCCAAATGCCTACACAAAATGCCCCACAAATTAATGGAACAGTAAAAATGGTCCTGAGTCGACTCGTGCACGGAGATATGGAAATGTTTGAACCTAGTCGTCCCCAAATGGTTAACAGACACAACTCCCAGAAAGATCGACACCTATGTTGGGTTGCAGAGGATGAACTACGTCCCCATATCCTCAGACAAGGATTAACCTCAAGGAAGAGAATGTTTCCAATTTTTCTGAATTCCCAAGGAGTGGTAGCCGTGGACTCCTTACCTGAAAAAATGACTGTAAATGGCCAATACTACACCAACACTGTTTTGCCCAAAATATTTAAGCATATGAAGCATCAGCGTCCAATAACAGGCATGTCAAGGGTTCTCCTTTTCTCATGACAATGTTAGTGCTTACAAAACCCGATAAGTTGCCGCCTATCTGGGGCAGTAAGAAATCAAATAACTACCTCATTCTGCATATTCACCCGATATTACCATGCAACTTTTGGTTGTTTCCAAAAAGGACATGCATGTCAAGAACTTTTTGAACTCCCCACATATATACTTATGCATTTATTAGAAATCTGTAATTGATATTAATCCGACTTATACAGAATCATTTAAATCGAAATTCTAAATAAAATTCAAAGATGACTTCCGGAAATATGTAAAAAACATGCACTTTCGTCAAGTTCGTCTAAGAAATAAGGGAATTAATGAAAAATATATTTTCAGATATGGGAGATTATCTCATATTTTTCCTATTAAATTCTTTCTATCTCATGAACAATAATTAAACTAAGAAAAACGGAGATTAAATACACATTCTGTTATTACATGATGAGAATTAATGTTTTATAGAAACTGTTGAATACTTCAGAAATATTACATGTGTACTTTTGTGGTAACCGAGCGTTTCACTAATTCAATCATAAATATTTATAATTTCATAATTTAATCATAATTCTCCATGAATGTGACTGGTGAAAAAATTCAGTTTTAAGCAGAATGGAAATTGCAGGTTTCGAAACTTTAAACATTTACATAGAATCTTTTCTAACGAAACATTTGTTCTGCAGAATTTCTATGACTCCCTTTTAATGCATTATTCATCTCGAAGTTGTACACCTGCCTCTATATTCTTTACCGTATTAAATTCATTATTCAACTGATTTTAAACTTATGAATGTCCTGGACATAGAACGTTCATGATTATGGGAGAAAGTGGGAACTTTGTATTCGATAATACAAACAATTTAACAGTTTTCGGAAATGGCAATTATAAAAGAGTTTTTAGGCTAAACGCATCTTAAGTGGTAAAAGGATTCATAGTGATGTTAGCCATCCCTTGAACAAGGTTAGCATCAATAAAATTTTGTTAGCTTTTATGTGAAAATATATTGCTAAAACTGACTTTTAATTAATAATCTTAATTTTCTTCATCTCATTCCAAAAGTTAGACCTGCCTCAAGTGTAGAGTAAAGACCAAGTATTAAAAGTGGTAGGGTGCTGTTTATATTGATCACATGCTTTCCTTTCTATTATTTCCTAAATCCAGCTCTGAAAGATATTCCTATTTAGTGAATCATGCTAATAATCAAAACGGTGTTAATATCTCTCCAGCATTTAATGTTTCGCAAATGATTTTATCGCTGCTTCTTACTTTCGTAAGACTTTTCGTACTTTTCGTAATAAAATTGTAGATAACCGCAGAGATGAACACACTGATATCTGCAATATATTGTTATTTAATATCGAAATGAAATTTTAATCGTGGTAAATTTAAAGAGCCGCTCCGGTATTTTCAGTGCATCTGTCAACGAAAGTTGGCTAATTTGTTTTCCATATGTTGCAAAATCTTTATTCTGTTATACACAAAAGAACAAATATCATGTGTTATTGTAATTTTAGAGATCCGATATCTCATAACTTTCTTTCTATGCAAAGTGTAGAATGAAATAAAGAGAATAAACTATTTTTCTTTTCCTTTAGGGTTAGCAGTTGTCATTATTATTGTATAATCTGATCTATCATGTCGTTGTAACGTTACTCGCTTAACAGAGTAGGATGAATAATATTGTATAAAAACTGTCATATATAATGTAATAATAATTTTCAATTTGAAATACAAAAAACCGTCATATATAATGTAATAATAATTTTCAATTTGAAATACAAAAAACTGTCATATATAATGTAATAATAATTTTCCATTTGAAATACAAAAAAATGCTGAAATTCAACGAAAAATAATATTTAGATGTTAATAGCAAAATACATTCAGTCGCATAAAATACTAAGTCATAGTTTCATTTCGACTGGAGAAAAATGTTGACAAGCTTTGCTGACTCACTGAACCTTTTTTTTCCCCTATGAAATATGGGAGTTCAAAAAGTGGGCCTTTAGGTCACATTTTCCTTTTTCCTTTTTGGAAATTGAAAGTTTAATGCTCCATTTTGGTTCAATAAAAATAGACTAAGCAAAAGTTTATATCTGATTGGAAGAGCAAAAGGGTACTTTGAGACAGACTTCTACTCCTTCTTTGCATCCCCTCAAGCAGTTGACCCCTCAAGCATACCCCCTCAAGCAGTTGCTTACCAAGACGAAGTTTTACAGGAACCTGTCAGATTTTATGCCTTAGTAGAAGGTCTATGAGGATAGAGACCTCAGAAGCAAAACAACACAAACATCCATGCCTTAACGGGGCTCGAATGCAGATCTCTTTGACCAGTAGCCAAGCGCGTTGACCACACGGCCATAGGACGGCTCTTGCATCCCATACAAGAGACAAAAGACGGCTCTTCAAGAAGAGCCATACATTTTCTAACCAAGCAAACCATTAAATGATCATTGTACATCTTTTAGAGGCGAATTAACTTCGTCAGTCTATTTAATTCTATGAAAACAATGGCTTTTCTCAGAGTGAGGATGCTGAGGAGCAGAATGTTTGTTTTCATCATCCGCGCAGCACCTGCGCCGAGCCACAAAGTTACTATCGACATTCGCCACTCGTGTGAGTAAACACCATCCTCCTCGTGCCCAATTGAATTCCCAAAGCAGTGCCGCATACCTCGATGCACACACAGCACCCTTCTGCCCTCCCCCTCCGCGCCTCCCCACACACGCGACGCCGCCTGCGCCGTCACCCGAATCATTAAGGTTTGTCACGTGACTGTTGACGTCACGGACATCAACATGTTCTCTGATGTATGTCCACATCCTTTAGTCTAACCCGTTCGATACCTAATTATAGCTGCAGCTATAGCTGAGTCCTCTCCCGTTCTGGAGAAATCTAAATAAATGCTCCGAGTTTTGGAGTGGCTATCATTAATCATCAGCGAAACACGGCGAAAGCGCCTGTTAGTACTTTGAATGGAATTGCAGGAAATAATTAGGTAATAATTCAGTTGCTTAGACACCGAACAGTACCCTACTGAATTTGCCTTTGTTTAGGGAAACAACTGATGGTGCTACGGGGTCTTATCTGCATTCTTTGTCTTTTGACCAATACATTAGAAGGGAAGCTGGAATTATTTGCAAGGGCATCTGAAGCATTCGTTGCTTCTCTGGTTTTGTTATGACATGTTACAGTCTCTTTCATAAGAGTACAGCCTTAATGAACACGCTTCATTTGTGGACCTGCTCCACAGGGAACTGGATGTGAGCAATCTCAATTAAAGTTGATCCTTGTTAACTGAAAATTCTTCATCGATAGTGAAAGTGCTTTCAATTAAATAAAGAACTAGCAAATGAGTTCATTTAATTGCGCATGCTTAACAGTTTTCTCAACCATTGACATTTTACAGCAGGTGATATCAACGAAAGTGAGGGCTAATGTTAGAGTTGTGTTTCATTTGCGCATTTTTTGCATCGTCAGAAATGTGTTAATTTCTCAATTTCCTAACCTACGAGAGCTTTCCTGCTTCTCTTCGGAAATTTGGAGATGCTAATGGGGATGAGGAAGATTGTAGATGTGGCTTCACTGAAAGTTCAGAGCTCTACATTATGCTAGTTCAGAGCTCTACTCTATCATTATGGCGGTAAATATGCAAAAAAATTGTTTTATAAAACAGCGAAGCACAAAGGGTCTGTCGGGAAAAAATAATCATTCGTGTAAAAATCGAGGAAGGGAAGAGAAGAGACAATCGAGCAAGGGAAATGTAAAAGTGGGGGGACACGACACTGGATTTCCAATGCAGTTTAAAATTCCCCCTCAGTTTTATAGATCATTGATTAAAAAAAAATGAATTACCCTTACTAGCATTCTGAAAGAGGGAGGCATTACCCCCTTAGATCCGGACCTGTGTGGAGGTCATGCAACATAAAACATTCAATTCTTCTCATGTTTAATTAAAAATATGGAAGAGAATCTCTAATTTAGCATCTCTATACAACATATGCCGTCCCATGGCCGAGTGGTTAGCGCGCTTGGTTACTGATCTAAGGGACCCGGGTAAGGCATGGTTGTTTGTGTCGTTTTTCTGCTGAGGGCCTGCCATCCTCACAGACCTTCTACTATGGCATATAAACTGACAGGCTCCTGTCAGACCTCTGTGGCAAGCAGCTGCTTGAGGGGTTATTTATTTTTTATTTTTTTATACAACATATTAATGCAAGAAAATTAAAACACGCTAATTTGTATTAAAAACGAAATTCACTTTTCTGGACTCTTATTATTTGTCGCTTTTAATAAATGAGTATTTTTGGGAAACAAATGTCTTATATTTAGATCGTAATTGATAATGACAAGAAAATTCCAGGTTGCGCACTAAGTGCGACGGCATTATTCTTATAATGAATATCATCTAGGTAAGAAAATGTTTCTGATTCATAAATATGTGTGACTCCAAGTTTTTACACTCCATTCATTGGAATGAAATAATTCATAATCTTAGTGAATGGAATTCAAATCCATCCGAGTTTTTTAACTATCGTTGCATTGTGCCATTGCATTTGATACCATAAGTAATGAATGGAACTAAAATGCCAGAAATAATTTAAAATAATCACGATTTTTTTATGCATTATTTTCTGAACCTCTTTTTAAATAGGCATAAAAATCTAATCAAATATCAATATTATTTAATTGGACTCCTAGAGTTTTACTTTTAAATTGTATTTCAGAAATTAAAATAAAATATTGATTGGTTTTAGAATAATACTTGATTATTGTTCAATATGTTAGTTATATCAAATCGCTATTAAATATTAATTCATACCTCCTAAATTAATAATCTTAAACGTATAATATCATCGCACTATTCGGTTAAGAGAATTAAATTCTAGTCATGATCTAAATTGTTAAAACATCTATGTAAATTCTGAGCATTCTACTGTTGCTAAAGTTTCATATCATGTAGGTGGTTCAACTAAAGTATTTTAGTTAATTAATTTTTGAAATATTTTAAAAGATTCAGATATCTTTCAAAGAGACGTATTGAGTTTTTATAAGAAATCTTATGAAGTATAGTTAAAATAACTGTCAACACATTTTTTTTCAGTGGAGACGATTTGTATATGATCCTACAAAACCATCTATCCACAAAAATTCTTTTTTAGCGTAAACAATAGCAAAAACACACATCACCAACTGATAGATAGGGACATTCTATTTGTAAGAAGAAATTCGAAATATCGTGTCTTCATTTGCAGAGTAGAAATAATACGGAGGGATGACCCTGACCATTTCGTTACTTCTACCACGTTCGCTTTGAAACCCTTGCAATCTCTATAGATTTACTGAAATGATTTCGATACTTTAACTTTCAAACACTGCCATTGTTCTTACTCGATCGTTTCTATCAGTCACCTGCCATTATATTTCTTCCTAAGATATTTTACACAATTTTATACTTTTATATTTTTATCATTGTAATAAGCTTTAGGTCTATAAATGGTAGCTAGGTAGTCACTGGAAGGAGAGCTATGCACCAATCCCCTGTGATGATGCAAAGAACCGGCCAGGCCTAGCAACTAATCTCCGATCCGCCTTCTCGTGGTGCAGACCGTTAGTACCTTTCAAAAGAGATACTCTCTTGCGGAAGTGAACGGAAGGGGAGGGCTGCCAGATTAGTGTGGCCTACTGATCTGGACAACTATGACTACTTTTCTTTTTTTTTCTACCCTGCTGAGGAGTGGTCAACCACACAGGGTCCTGGTGCTGACCATATAAACCCACTGGACTGGACAGATATATGGCTCTGAGCTTGATTATGGATCCTGATTTTGCTGCACTGGTGGGCTTTTGTGGAGGGAAAATCTTCCGCTATGTTTTCTGTTTGTTGTGGGTTGACAGCCCCAAGTGAATAGATTCACAGGATATTTTTATCAGCTGGTGGATAATTCTGAGCAGAGGTCATCGCTGGCACCGGAACTCTTTTCTTCTATTAGCATCGTGAAATTCTACATTGGAGGAAGTCTTCCAGTGTAGATGGCTTCAGCCTTTAGTGGTGGGGGTACGGGTCTTTGCCCAATGCCTGCGATTTGGGGGCTGTTTGATATTATCGACATTCCCTCTCTCAATAAACATAGTTCCTTTAAACATCCACTAACCATTTTCTCTCCATAGGTAGTTGGAATGTGAGGACTCTGCACAGAGTTTTTTCTCTCGATGTCCTCACACAAGAATTCCACCATTATAATTTAGATATTCTTGGCTTGCAAGAGACCAGATGGACAGATAAAGGTCAGATTCTTAAAAATAATCTTAAATTTCTCTTTTCAGGGAGGGACGATAATAAGCATCACCAACGCGTGGGTCTGCTTCTCAGAAGACACGTTAGTGATTCTCTTCTAGGATATGAGTGCATTAATGAAAGGTTTCTTACAACAAAATTTTAAGACAAGCGATGAAGTGTTGAATGTTATCTGCTGTTATGCCCCCACTGAGGATGCCGATGAGGATGAGAAGATAGGTTTTACTGCAACTTCAGGATATTTTGAATTCTGTCAAGAAAGGAGATATTGCCCTTGTTCTAGGTGACTTCAATGCCAAAATTGGTACTGACTCTGACTTTTCGGGAGGAGTAATAGGCCCTTTTGATATTGGTAGCTGCAATGGCAATGGACAACGTCTCCTACAGGTAAGTAAACTCAATGGATTCAGAGTAACTAACAGTTATTACAAACACCGCGATATACATAAGTATAGATGGGTTTCACCTGATGGGCTGCATAAGAATATGATTGATTATATATTAATTAACAGCAAATGGGCTAGTTCTGTTAGGAATACCAGGGCATATAGGGGCCCTATAACACAATCTGAAGTTAGTTTGGCTGTTTCTAAACTTAAACTTCACAAATCCCCAGGGGTAGATGAAATTACTACAGAAATGCTTAAAGCTGGGAATGTTTCCGTTACCACTTGGATGACTGAAATTCTGAATATCTTTTATGATAAAGGCATGGTTCCTAAGGATTTTACCAGAGCTATTGTTATCCCTATTTTCAAAAAAGGTGATCTCAGTTCTTGTGATAACTATAGGGGTATTAGCTTACTCTCTGTTCCAGGTAAAGTTCTTTGCATGATTGTGCTTAATAGAATTAAGAATCTGGTTGACAGGCATTTGCGTGATGAGCAATGTTGATTCAGAAGTGGTAGGGGATGTGTTCTTGAGAAATGTTTATAGTTTCAGAGCTATGTTTGTTTATTTCAAAAAGGCTTTCGTCTCTGTTGATCGACATAAATTGTGGTTGATTGTGGGATCATATGGTATACCTGACAAGTTAATTAACATAATGAAAGCGCTCTATAATAACACTGAGTCGTGTGTGAGAGTTGCTACGGCTTGTAGCAATTGGTTTAGCATTACTTCTGGTGTTCGACAAGGGTGCATTTTGTCTCCTTTTCTCTTTAGCTTGGTTATTGATTATGTTATGCAAATTCACTTCAAGAGAAAGGATTTGGCCTTAAATGGACTGGAGATACGAAAATTTCTGATTTAGATTATGCTGATGATTTAGACCTTTTGGCAATTGATGTTGATGAGATGAACTCTTTTATTCGAGCTGTTGATGAGACTGGTAGTAGAGTAGGCTTGGTTATAAACAGAGAGAAAACTAAAGTGATAAAAATTGGTCAGGCAGGTTGTGATTCAGTTCATCTGAATTGTTGCAGTCTTGAGCAGGTGTCACAGTTTAATTATCTTGGGAGCTATGTAACAGATAATGGTGATGTGCGGCATGAGATTAACAGACGAATAGGGATTGCTGCCGGGACTTTTAAGAATCTGCGGAGAGTGTGGAGAAATAGGCGTAAACACCTAAAGACTAAAATTAGGCTGTATAATAGTTGGTTCTTTATAGGGTTAGTTATGGTAGTGAAACTTGGACACTTTGTAAACAAGATAACAGGAAACTGGATGCTTTTGATTCCAGATGCTTACGTATCTTGTAATTATATATCTTCAGTATCTTGGGCATTAGGTGGTTCAACTTTGTTACTAATGATGAGGTTAGGCAAAGGAGTTTGCAACCTCCTTTAAGCAGCATATTGTGCAGAGAGAGACTTAATAGAATTAAGAATCTGGTTGACAGGCATTTGCGTGATGAGCAATGTGGATTCAGAAGTGGTAGGGGATGTGTTCTTGAGAAATGTTTATAGTTTCAGAGCTATTTTTGTTTATTTCAAAAAGGCTTTGGTCTCTGAAGAAGAACTTAGAAGGCTATTTAATTTTCTACATTTATTTCGGTGTTAATGAATCCACTGTTATTAAACAAATCTCATTTCGCATTTGAAAGAAAATATAGGTCAAATTATATCGCCTAAATATTCTCATTGCAATTCTAGTGACGAAAGGTTTTTTTGTTTCACATTTGACCATATTTTTTCTTGAATGAATTTTGCTCATCAGAAAAATTTCCAGCTCCAAGATGTCGTTTGAGTTCATGTTTTCATTTTTTAACGTATTATTAAAAACTTAGCAGTAAATCATATCATTTTTTTATGAATCATAGCTCGAATTTTAACTATTGGATAACATATTTTGTTGAATACAAAATTTTATGCAATGCACATCAATTATGGTCTGTAAATGGTAGCTAGGAATAAGCAGGAAAGAGGCTGTGTATCAAAATCTCTGTGATGATGCACAGAACCGGCCAAGTCTAGCACAGATTGTTAATGTTTTATTTGGAAAGAAACATATAGGTACACAGGTATTGAGGGATAAATATGGAAAGGGGGTTGAAGGTGAGGATTGTGTGATGGCTAGGTGGGCTGAGCATTTCAGAGATGTTCTAAATAATGTGATTATTTCTGCTCCCAATTGTCTGTAATGAGGATAGATGTATTGCTGGCTTTAATGTTGGCTTATATCAATTTTGAAGTCATTTTAGCTATATCTAAATTAAAACTGCATATATCCCCAATGATGGATGAAATCACCACTTAAATGCTTAGAAATGGGAACATTTCTATTTTTATATGGCTGAATGAAATTTTGAATATTTTTCATAATAAAACGTTTTTCCTAGGTAATTATTATTATTAGGGCTATTATTATTTATTTGTTTAAAAAAAAGGGATCGTAGTTCTTGTGATAATTATAAGATAATTAGTTTATTTTCTGTTCTAGGTAAAGTTCTTTGCATGATTATATTTAATAGAATTAAGAATTTGGTTGATGGACAACTGCGTGGTGAACAGTGTGGATTCAGAAGTGGTAGGGGATGTATTTGATCAAATATTATCACTTAGGCAGATTCTTGAGAAATGTTTAGAATTTCAGAGACCTGTGGTTCTAACTTTATAGATTTCAAAACGTTTTTGACTGTCGATCGATATAATATGTGGTTGATTGTTAGATCATATAGAATACTTGAAAATTTAGTTAGTGTAGTGAAATCTCTCTATAATAACAATGAGTCTTGTGTGAGAGTTGATACGCCTTTCAGCGATTGATTTAGCATCGTCAATAGAGTTTAGACAAGGGTGCATTTTTCCCTTTTTTTGTTTTGCTTGGTTATTGATTATGTTATGCGAAATTCTTTGCAAGGGGCAAAATTTTGGCCTTAAATGGTCTAGAGATATCAATATTTCTGATTTAGATTATGCCGATGATTTCGCTTTGTTGGCTAATGATGCTGATGAGATGAATTCTTACATTAGGGCTGTTGATAAGATGTAATAGTATTTGGTGATAAACAGAGAAAACACTAAGGTGATGAAAATTGGTCAGGCAGATGGTGCTTCAGTTACTTTGAATGGCTGCACTATTGTGCAAGTGTCTGAGTTTAATTATCTTGGTAGATTCTCTGAGCAAGTATCTCAGTTTAATAGTCCTGAGAGCTATGTAGCATATACTTGTGATGTGCGGCTTGAGGTAAATAGAAGAATATGTATTGCTGCTGGGAGAGATAGAGAGTGCGGAAAAATCAGGCGTGTATACCTAAAGACTAAAGGTAGGTTTTATAATAGTTTGGTTCTTTCTAAGGTCAGTTATGGTAGCGAAACATGACCATTTTTAATCAAGATAACAAGAAACATCATACCTATGATTCTAGATGCTTGTGCAGTATCTTGGGCATTAGGTGGTTTCACATTGTAAATAATAATGAGGTTAGAAGAAGGGTCATCAACCTCTTTTGAGTAACATTTTGTGCAGAGAGAGAGAGAGACTATTGCTCGTATGCATGGCTGCAGATTCGCAAACAAGATTATGAAGAGTGTGCATAAAGGCTTCAGGAAAAGTGGGGACTTAGATTACGATGCGTAGACAATTCAAATGCAGCAGCTGTAGCTCAGAAGAGACACGTCTGGAGAGGAAATTTACACCGTCTGGTAGGACCTCCGTAGCCCATGGATGCATGAGAATTTTGTATATATGTTTATATCATTTAAATTATATTTAAACTATGCTGTAAAATATTTTTTCAAAAAAGATATAGTAAGGTGATTCTTAAGTCTGAATGTTTCGCCATGCTAAATATGTACAGTGCCACATCACCGTGTTGTATTTGCATACCTCTGAAAGTACTGCTAAAGAAAAGCATAAACTGCACTGCTTCAGTTCATAACTATTACAAGTATCAGAGTCTTGGGTTTCATCGTTAGAAACATGTCATCGTGAGTCGAATATTGAACTTTGTGCAGTTTTGGGTCATTGCTGGCAAAAAGGATTAAAAGCTACCGAAGTTCCGCTAGGAATATGCAAAGCGGGAGATCGTCTACATTCGTGCTGCTCAAGTTTGGTTCAGAAAGTTCAAAGGTGGTAACACCAGCCTCAAAATTAAGCCACGATGGTGGACAGTCGATATCGGTAGATTGAAACATTCTGTGCTTGACTGTGTTGTTGAAGCAGATCCATCAAGCACTCGCAGGCTATCATCCGAACTTGGTTGCTCACAAACAACTATAGTGCGGCATCTGCAATTCATCGGTAAGGTAGCCAGGAGTTGCCGATGTGTTCCACACGAATTAACTACTGAGCAAGCAAACCGTCGTATCGAAGTCTGCAGGAAACTTCTCGATAATCCATGTGACCACCGTTTCATCAAGCGAATTGTTACGTGGGATGAAAAATCGATTTTTTTTAGCAATCCGAACACCCAAAGCAGTTGTATTGTATAGTATTGTTTGATTCAGACTAGCGCACATATCCTGTCCGAAAGAGGGGACGATTCAAAACAAAGGCAATGTGTTGTGTTTGGTGGAAATTTCAAGGTGTATCCATTACGAACAGGTTCTCGATGGACATGACATCACTTCCGACCTGTAATCAGCGAAACTGGAGCTGATGTGTGATGCTTCAAAGCTACCTAGGATTGATAAACAGAATCAGTAACTCCTCAAACCAGGCACGCAAAACCTTACTTCAGGTAAATTAAAACATCAAGAACTGTATGTTAGCTTCTTCCTCACCAGAGGATGGTCCGGATCTATTCATTCCAACTATCACCTCTTTCGCTCCATGACTCATTTTCTTCGAGGTAAAGGGTATCAAACATTTCAAGGAATCGGAAACGGATGTCGGGAGTTTTTCATCTCCAAGGATGAAGCATGGTATCGAAGTGGTATCGCGCAACTGGTCGGACCATCTGTTGAAAATAAGGCTTTATATTTTGCTGAGTAAGACTCGTTATTGTTATTGAAATGAAAAAAATGATTCCTGAAGTAGATGATAAAACGCATAGACTTATGAATCATCCTAGTAATTACTATTGGGACTTGAATTAAGAAAGTGGGTATTAAGGAAAGGAAGTAACTGAGATCAAGTGTTGCTGGGACGTAATGTCTATGGAATGAAACGCTTGGAACTAACATTTGGAAAATCTTCTTTTCTAGAACTTCATTACATCCTTACGATAATGTCCCGATTAGGCTTTGCCACGGAATTTTTTTCTCCTTCCTAGGGTGGGTGGGTGTGTCCTACCCATTTCTGAATTTATTTAACAATAATAAACATCTCGTTATATGTAATGCTATAAGTGCTTAGCTCGTCGTTAATGAAGATGAGTGACGGTTTGGAGGCTAAGTCGGAGCAATTAGGCAGAGCTAGCTGTTGTCAGAATGCCTTTTCTGAATCGCCAATCTAGACGACTTGGGGCAAATTGAAGAATTGATACAATGCTACAGGCAACTATTCATAAACTGAATATGTACGAATCTGTTATAGAAAAATATATATTCAAAAAAATATACGTGTCTGATACTCAAAATATCCTGATAGTTCACGAGCTTCAGTAGACACAAGTATTTAACTAAGGAGAATGCCTAAAAGTCCAAGTCGACTTCAATATACAGTGTCTGATCGATAGAAGTATTTAACACAATCTGATATTCAAAGGTTCCTACTACTCCTTACTTTAGTGTTTCCGTTCATGACGTATGGGGGGTGCAAAAGTATCTCGGCTAATTTCTGGGCTACTCCATTGACCACAGAATTCTAATCTCCCGATTTCTCGACTGCCAAAGGAACAAGATGTAATCAATCACAGAGACAGTTTACTTCCCTCGTTCTCATTCCGAAACTGGCTTCTCTCTTGTTATTGAGAAGATACTTCGTAAAGAAAATGGTCGTCCCCTGACAAACTCTCCAAGAAGCTGAAGATGAGTCCATATCATGTAGGGTTTTCAATTTGATCATTTTCACTTCTTATTCGTTAGTATGGAGCAGTCTTCATTATAATGCAAATATCGCACCTAGAATTTAAATTTCCCTCCAACCCCACTCCTAGCCCTTCTGATTTCAAATCCTTTGTAAAACGCTGCGCTTCGTCTTCTAGGCCTAATCAGCTTTTCGGATTTTGAAATTTCGTCATTTTATTTATCTCTCTTGGGGAATTGTTCGTCACGCTTCATGACATTAGATATGAAGCGAACTGTTTTATTTTGCCTGCAGTAGTAATTCTGATAAAGGAGAAAAAAAATAATCCCGAACTGATAACATAAAATTAGAAAAAGAAAATGTAAAAACGAATAATACGCACAGATAGGAAATAGAGAAAAATCTTAATTAGATAAACTAAATCTTTTTTAAGTTTTATAGGATGACGACATAAACATTTTTCATCACATTTCTCTGTTAAGAATTTACAAATAATTAAATGAAATGCATCATTTAAAATAAAATCTTAAATACCGTCAATTCTCAAGAATATAGTTTTGCGTTCCATGGTTAGCACGCTTGGCTACTGATCTAAGGGACCTGGGTTCGAGCCCTGGGTAAGGCATGGTTGTGTGTGTTGTTTTTCTGCTGAAGTCCTGCCATCCTCTCAGACCTTCTACTATGGCATATAAAGTATGTAATATATACTATGGCATATAAAGTACTATGGTCATAGAGGTCTGACATGCTCCTGTCAGACCTCTGTGGCAAGCAGCTGCTTGAGGGGGTATTTATTTTTTATTATTTATAATTAAAAATGAATGTTAACATTTGAAAGGTATATAATAATGTTATTTTTTAACTATTTTTGTGATGAATTTTTCATTTGTTACGAAAGAGGAAATCTAATATTATTTTGTTCTCAACAGAGTTTGGGGCCGTCAGTATTCATTTGTGTGACGAAAGTCGCTATCGCCAGTTATAAAGCAATAATCTGGCTCGTTGCAAAGTGTTAAAGCAGGTGGCACACGCTATGAGTGCAAACCTGTTTCAGGATGCTAGTGTTGACAGCGCATGCGTCATAATTTCGGAGCCTTGCCCTTTACGTTGGTTATTGGTCGAGTGGCCATACATCGCAACGTGCATTGCTTGATATCAGTGACGTGCTATTGACATCGGAGCTGTCCATTCCGCCCCTTTCTTCCCCACAACTTCCTATTACTCGTGATAAATGTGCGACCCATTTCGACCCACTGGTTCGATATTTAATTACAGTTAAAGGGAGTGTGCTTGGGCTTCTGACAATGAAAGTTTAGAAATGAATGTCCCCGGCTTCGAGTATGCACCATTTGTCATCGGGTCGGCCTGTCTCAGAGCAACTATTAACTGTTGTTCCCAAAAGATCGAAGGGCGTAATTAGTCGCTAAGTGATACGCTGATGCTTATGGGCAATGATTAATCCATGTTGTTTGAGGCCCGAGGAGTTTCTTGGGGCATCATTCTTTCTTCTTACGTGGGCCGGATTATGAGCTAATGTAAGGAACATATGCTAAGTGATGGAAATGGAGGAGGCAAAAAAGTAAATGAAAGAAAGATAAATGACTTTTTAGCTTTAGATTAAAAGACATTAAAATGAAAGTTGATTATTTAGAAAGATGTTAAGAGCTCGTCGATAACGAACAGGTGAAGGATTTAGGAAATTAATTGTGCAAATGTTAGACTGCATCATTTCATTAGTATCTTTCGAATGCCAGAATAAGAAAAAGGGGGAAAAAAGGTTTCCTAAATCTCCTCCACTTCCTCATATTAATAATTTTACTTACTTAATCATCATATATATTCCTTGGGAACCATATTGCTATTCCAAATGAAGAATAATAATTTCGATTAATGTATCATCACCATGAGCTATTTCATATAAACTGCAGGCGATTTTTGCTGACTCTTCTGAGGCTGCAACAGAGCCAAGAAGCTCTGAGAAAAACATCTTTTCTCTCTTTTCTCGTAACAAATATCATCTGTTTGAAAAGACGGATAATTCGAGGTACAATATTATTGAAGAAACAAATGTTCGGATAGTCGTTGCGCGAATATCTTACTCTGCTGTTGTTACACAAGTAATAGAAGAGATAAGTAATTGTAAAAAAAAATCTCTTCCACCCTTCTACTGTTTAGCACGACTGACTCAACTGCGCTTTTTGCTAAGAAGTTTTGTTTCCATTTAGGTAGCAGTCATATAAGCATGCATTGGTGATATTTCGCTTCCTTAGGCGATCTGGGATTTTTAAATAGTGCACAATAAGCAATGAATCATGTCGCAGTAACTTTAGATCCTTTGCATTCCGAAGTTAAAGGCAATTGAGTCTTCTCATCTCATAGATTTTATCATTGTTACTGGTCAATTTTAAAGACGTTAGTTAAACTTTCGTATTTCCGCAGAGGACCACGAGACATTTGGAAGGGATCTATTACTGCTCAAAGGCATATATCTCAAGAAATTATCCTTTGGGTATCTAGTGGTTGCAACGAGATGGAGGTACATGGCCAGGGGAAGGAATAAGTTGCAGGTCTCTCCAGCAGCACTTTCCGAATCGTCTCATCTCCAGGGGGATAGATGATCCATTCCCTTCAAATTCATTAGATCTCATCTTGGCAGATGCTTATCTGTGGAGGACTTTTAAAGAAAAAGTATCGTGACACGAATCGTTGATTTTGATCAACTGAAGACTAACATCTGGTGTGTTCTGCAATCTATATCCCATCGGTGCATCCAGGAAATGTTTGACAATCTCCATCTCAGATATGAAAATGTGAACCAAGATGTTTCAAACAATCTTGGTTCACATTTGGAACACGTGTTTCTTTCATGACATCTGTTTCGCTTAATTTTCACTGCTATAGTGTGTTTCCATGTTCTGTTTAACCTAGGACATATTAAAGCAGTACAACCCTCAAAAACTTTCCCCCCTTATTTTCTGTACTATACTTTATTCTGAGCTGTACGGTGCTATTAAGCATAGATCTGTGATGTTACTTTTTCAGTGTTACTTTTTTAAGTCGACATTTGGAAAGTACATTTTGTTCCCAAGCGATTCTTCAAGTCACCACTACGCTCGATAAATCAGCATCGTACAGTTATCACTTGGTGACTCGCGTTTGACATCGTCTGATCGTTGTAAAATTAAGAAACTTGGAAGGCCGTCGGAATTTAAAATGTCACAAATCTTGATCCTAGTAAAGGTTGTCTTTTATTCCTTCTTTAGTGGAACTGAAATTTCTGTTTCAAATGATCCTTTGTATCTGCAAAGCGTTTATCTAATGGTTGCAACGAGATGGAGTTACACCCCACGGGAAGGAATAAGTTGCAGGTCCCTCCAGCAGCACTTTCCGATTAGTATTGCTATTTCATAAAATTTCAGGCGATTTTTGCTGACCTGAAAACTCTGAGAAAAACATCTTTTCTCACTTTTCTCGTAGCAAATATTATCTCTTTGAAAAGACGAATAATTCGAGGTAAACGAATTATCCTTCTTTTCATTCTAAAAAATTGGTTTAATCAAATTTTTAGTTAACATTCAAGCTTTTTGAAACCATGACATCAGTAATAGTAAGAGACAATAGTAATAAGAGTAAGAGGTGATAGTAATAATGGCAAACAATAATAGTTTTATACCATATGTGACATTTGAAAACGATATTCTGACTATTCCATTCCCAAATGAGAAAAATAATAAATGAAATTGCTTTTTTGCAAATTCATTTTTGGAAGGTACATAGTTATAAATAACTGTTACGTAAACATCAAGGGAGAAAATTTAAATACTTTCGAAAACCTTGTCGAAAGATATAATTTTGAAGCTCATTAGAGTATTAGTGTATCAGTTATCCACAGTATTGCTTTAAAATGCATTTGAAGTGATGGAAAAGATATTTTGCGGGAAAACTCGCAATAGGCATTGGATCCATCTTCTGTGTGGCCACTTCCTGGCCCATGGTACGTGTGTGACTTTTCGTTGATATGGAGCAAAGCAGCTCACCATCAGAGAAAACTTAAGTTGTTGTAATAAAGATAAGGCCTCTTCAAACAGTCATGTCTCATGAACGACGGTCAAAATCTAATCCCTTTATTTCTAATCTACATAACGATTAAGAAATGCTGCTAACCGCAAATAGCTATTTTTCCCTTTAGGACAAACGTTCATTCCATGGTTTGGGCTTCTGACTGTTTGCATTAATCACGTGCAATATTTCTTACCAGCTCCTCTTACTAAGGACTCTTTTCATTTGTTTTCTGTTTTGTTTTTACGTAGCGTTGTTTCCCCTATACAATTAGCAGCTGCGTTTAGATGCATGATTATGTTACGTGAATTGCAGTGCAAAAACTAGCGCTCTATTGTCTTCCAAAGAGATTCGTCTAACGAGTCGGGTTCTTTCGGTCTGTAATCAAAGTGAGTTTGTTATTGAGGTACGAATATAGAATTACAGTAGCACTTTAACAAATATCAGTTCGCTTAATGCAATATCCTGCATTGTGGCTTGAAAGGTTGAGTTCGAGATCCTCGCAAAGGAACATCAGCAAATGGAAATTAGTCCCAAACGAATTTACGGGAAGAGCTTTACTTCTACTTAGCTTCAATCCCTCATTTGTTTTATTCCTCTTAATTTCAGTTCCTAATTACATCTCTATAAGTTGTTAAATTCGGTCAACAGAGCTCTTCTCTCCCGTTGTGGTTGAGCAACGACGGAGTTTAGCTCACCCTTGTTCCTAACAAAATGTGGGGAACAAGGGCCGGATATTATTCATTTCCTGAGAGGAAAGCGTCACTCTCGACCCCGGCTCACAGATATGTGACTTGAAGGTTAAACGGAAAGAGAAGTGCCATTTCAAGTTTGGTGTGCATCAGCCAAACCTTTCACATAATTTCCTCTCTTCGTAATGATTAAATGAAACAGGAGTTTTTTGGATACGAAAATTCCATTATATCTATACAAGTGGAGATTAGAGGCGAAGGAAACGATGGTGATAATTATGTCAATATGATGATTGTCGTGATGATGATTGTGCCTCAACAGTATTCTTAATCATAGCAGTGATGGTGATCGTGTCAAGAATGCATCAATCGCCCGCTCAGCCACACGCGGTGCAAGTGGACAAGGAGAAGTTATGGCAAACAAAATGATCTGAAATTACGCCTTTAGGAAGAGCCCAAAAAGTTTTTGCAGAAAGGTTTCGAAAATGTGAAATACGTCACTGAAACGCCTTGAAATCGATGCTGATGTAAAGTCATAAATTTTCAGCATTATATTACCTGGAAAATATTTAGCAACAGTTGGAAATTATCTAAAATATTATTAAAAACGACTTTAATTTACAGCTAGCTATTCTTTTTATTATACAAAAAATTAATTTATTACTGTATTGTTTAAGCAGAATCATGATTTTTTTTATTTTTGATTAAAACTTTTAAAACTGACAAAAGTAATGGAAAACGTTTGCTATTTGTCTTCAATTTGGGAGCTACGTAACATACTGGTGATGCGCGGCATGAGATTAACAGAAGAATAGGGTTGTTGCTGGGACTTTTTAAGAATCTATGAAGAGTGTGGAAGAATAGTCGTATACACCTAAAGACTAAAATTAGACTGTATAATAGTTTGGTTCTTTCTAGGGTTAGTTATGGTAGTGAAACTTGAACGCTTTTTAAATAAGATAACACGAAACTAGATGCTTTTGATTCTAGATGCTTAGACAGTATCTTGGGCATTAGGTGGTTCAACTTTGTAATTAATGATGAGGTTAGGCAAATGAGTTGGCAACCTCCTTTGAGCAGCATATTGTGCAGAGAGAGACTCCGTTTGTTTGGTCATGTTGCCCGTATGGATAATTATAGATTGGCGAATAGGGTTATGAACAGTGTGCCTAATGGCCTCAGAAAGAGGGGGAGACATACGATGCGGTGGGCAGGCAATGCCAGAATTAGAATTGATGCGCAGTGGCCAGATGCAGCAGATATAGCTCAGGACAGAAGCCATAAGGCTTAGCGGGGTAATCTGTGTATATAACCATACTAAGGCATAATAAAGTTATTATTATTATAAAAAATAACTAAATTGTGCAGTCTGGTTGGACCTCCGAAGCCCATGGCTGCTTGAGGAGGAGGAGGATGATAATGTGGTGTATTATTATATCTGACTATATGCGAGAAGTCTATATGCCCAATTAAAGCCAATATCTGGTTTTGATTGGAATACGTCAGAACTAATTTCAAACTGATCTAAAAGAGGTTGTTATTTCTCTCACCGTAAAAATAAGATAAAATACTTTGCGAATATCCATATTTGACTCCGTAGTACATGTTTGACGTATCTGTTTTCAGTAATTTTCCATATTTGAACAAAATCATGGATATCGAGACTTCTTTGCATATGACATGTGCAGAAGCGATTTTGATTAGAACCCTTTGAAATATAACGCATACCATTAAAATCCATCACAAAACAAAGCAGCTGAAAAGTTTACACTATACCAAAGAAATTGCATATTCTGATTCCTAGCTTGGGCAGAATAAAAAATATTAATATTGGTGCAGCCCTTTCTATGTTCGTTGGCTCGTCTCAATTAAAAGATTTGATTAATAACTTCTTGTGACTACCCTATTCACATAGACGGTTTGAAACGGCAAGAAATGTTCACGAGATTACTTCAGTTTTGAGCTCATCATCAGAGGGAAGAAGAGGTTGAGACGTTGGGAAATGTCAAACGATGATGTCTGGTCATGTTCTGATTTATTGCAAGTTCAGTTTTTAAAATCAAAAATTCAAGCCTTCTTCAGAGAAGAATTGTCTTAGAACACGATTATTACGATATAAAAAAAACTGTTGGAGTAATCCTTTTCAATAATTACATCAACGAATAAAATAACTTCAAAACGTTAGAGATGACGGAAAAAAGGACGATTTCTTCTGATATCATGGTTACGAAACACTACAATAAGCTAGTGCCCATTAATCGCAAGGTAAAATATGTGTTGACACTGTTGAATATTTTATCAGAGATTTTTCTTAAATTATTCGATGATCAACATCGCAAATTGAAGTTGAAGACTGCGCAAAATCATCAGATTCAAAGTGAAATGTCCCAGATTGCACATAGAATCTTGCATAACTTAGACAAGCCATGTGTTTCCTTATACCGAAATGTGATAACTATCCCTGAAATTAAGTATCTATTTCGTAAGCTATCATCATGCCTTCTATTAAGCTATATATTTCATGTTCATTTTAGCCATACAATTTGATAATTATAAATAGTAAGCAGTGTTAGTATTTATATTCACTAAAAATGTCAAAATATATACATAAGGGGGTTCAGAAACGTTTTTGGCATTGGGTTGAATGGAAAAATATTATTTGCTGTTAATTGGGTGTGTGTGAAAAATAGTTTAATTTTGTTTAGTACATTTTACAAACGAAATTTTATTTTAAAATCAAAAGTGAATTTGGTTTTTCGAAGAACTATGTAAAGGATGGGGCTGAATACTAGAAATCGGCTGCTGAACATTCGACTTCAATGACGAGGATATTATTTAAAATTTCGTCTTTCGTCTTATTAAATTGGCATTGACTTTAATAGAGCCAGAAGAAAAAATATTTTATGTTTTCCATTATTAACGCGACAGGATAAAATTATTAAATGAGTAGGAGTTTGTGTACGCCCCTGACACGATGTACATAAATATTAATTTCCTTGCAGTGGAAGATCTAGGGAGAGGAGATCGGGTCGATCGCCCCTCCATTCGCACCCCATAGAGCTCGAAAAAGAATGAGGAAAAAATTGATTCACATTTACGAGTCTATTGAATACGTTATGTGTACGCTTGTGGGTGCATCATTATCATCATCCTCTTCCACAAGCAGCCATGGGCTACGGAGGCAATTCACAAAACTTCAATCAGACAGGTTACAATACCTCAGGATCATCAAAACACGATCAAGAGGCATGATGCATTTGGTCATTTGATTTCCCGAAATAGGATTATCAGAACAATAATCTATTCAGAGAGGGAATTTTGAAATTCTCAGAATAAAGGATTCTAAAGAATCCCATATTTCATTAATATTATTGATAGGGTTACAATTTAGATTGATATTTATTTTATTTTCCTTTAAATCAGAACCGTCCAACATAAACTTATTGGAGGGGCACTAAAAGAAAACTGCATTCTGAAATAGCAGCAGGGGAATTTCTCAAATAAAAAACGAAATAATATATTCCAAAAGAATTAGAAAAAATGCTACTTTTAAGGAATCAAGGAAACACCTTGATTACAAACAAAAATATACATTTTTAATTAGTATTAAGATTAATTAATAAAATCATTTCGTTATGCACCTAAATATGTTTGGTCGAATAATTGGAAGAAATAAGCCAGATTCAGTATATTTCTTTTGTTTGTATTTTATGAGCCGCAGACTAAGTGGGCCTGCTTTACATGATTGATATATCGGTTCGTATTGTTCATAGTCAATTCATGCATATTGTCACTTAGCAGTATTTTTAAAATTCCAAAGGGTTCCGATCTTACCGAAAGATTATTAATTGGTCCACCTCTATTTTCATGAGCAATCCAGGTCATAGATTCACTAGTAATACGGTTGGACCATGACACACAATGGACCATCACTTTGTAGGGTTGAAAAATCCTTCTGCTGGCCATTCAGTGCAGCTGAATGTTCTTGCTTCAATGGCGATCGAAACCTCGTTCTCTTCTTCAGATAATCTGAATTCACTGAATCCATTCACTGAACTATCAGTGGCAAACAAAACATACATACAGTAATTTCCCCCTCCTAAAAAAATAAAAACAAATTTTTTTTGTTTGCGGAAAGCCATCTCAAACAACAAAATAAAACATAAATGTTCAACTCAACTCCGAAAAATATCTAGAAATTTTAATAACAGCAGGTGTAATCCCCAAAATGGTCTAAAAATATTCATGTGTTCTATTCTTGTCGCAACGTGTGTTGGCCCGTTTGTTACATTTCGTTTAACGCAAAAGTCTGAATCATACCCGAAGGTCCAGGACCAGAGCTACCGCACCTTGCGGCAAATTTGCCAATTCGCTAGCCATAGCTGCTGGTGAAGCTAATGGCAGATCTGAAGAAAGGGGCGGTAGTTTTTCAAGTTCGCTCCGGTTGGCAAAATACAGAGTAATTGAAAATTCATACAACCCAAAATGTAAATGCTTATTATATCGCGACAAATGAACTGAATTAAATACCGATTCTTACGTTGGCAACCCTGCTGTCACTCACTTAGTTTAGTTCTCACGCTGTCTGTTCTTTGTTGGTGACGTGTATTGTACTAGTTACCCATAATAAAATTTTGTCAGGTCGAACGTGTATACATCGTCGAATGTTATTTAGCAACCAAATGATTTTTAACTGTTCAAGTTGGCTTCAATGAACAGTTTCCTGATTCTTCTGTACCCAAGATCGAAGCCAATATCGATCTTGGATACCGGAGTTTTCTTCTGTGTTGAAGAGAAAAGGAATTTAGAAAAAGGATATTTTTTTTATGACAAAGGGCCTAGTAAAGACGTAAAATCCATTTTCTTTTGCTGAAATTCGTAAAATAAGTGGTCAAACATTGTGTAAGGTTGCGACAAACATGATGAGAAAGGTTCACTGTTGTATTCTAGAAGAGGGAGACAATTTCAACATCTATTGGAACCCTTTGTTAACAATTTGTAAACGTAAATTGAGAATAAATGTAATTTATGGATTGCGCGAATTTTGAATCGCTCTGTAATTATCGTGGGCTTGGGTGGGTGGTAGATAAGGGTCGATCATCAGCACCACCGAACTTCCACCCATAGGGCAGCATGAAACTCTACAACCTGTTCACTCCAGACTGCAATTCGCTGCTTGCTAATGAATCCAAACCCAAATCCTGTAAATTTAACAGCCTGTACCATAGTACCATTGTTTAAGAGAATGGTAACTGCCCGTCTACTGCTTTCGACGCAGGCGCAGTTATAAAAATTGAGGAATCCAACTGTAAATCTTTACATGTGTGCGACACAACAGAACAAACGACAATTTAGAAAACTGTACCTGACGTATTAGCTGCGGTGGACCATCACAGTGAACTAAAACATGAAGTACATGAAGAATGACTTCAGTTAACGGTGTATCGGTTACGACGGCTATTTCTACTTCTTGAATCTTTAATATTGTATCCGACTGGAATGATATAGATGAATATAATGACCCAATTTCTTCTATTGATAACAAAATCAGATGTGAGATTGATAATCAGAGACAGATTTGAGATAAATATGTATAAGTGAAACTTTCAATGTAAGTTTTATTCTTAACAAGATTTTTTTTCAATACGATTCCCATTTTTTTCATTAGTTGTTGGTCTCGATATACGGTGATATCCCGGAACTTATCTGCCGTGTAAATTGATGGATGGGTGTAACTTTATTTTATTAAATTGTTTTTGTGTTCAAAAGTAAAGGAATTTAGAAAAAGAATAGACTTTTATTATGACAAAAGGCCTAGTAAAGATGCAAAATCCATTTTTTGTGGCAGCCGACTTCTTAATTTGAAACGGATCCCCAAAGACATTTTTCTGCATACGCCCCTGTCATGTAGCCATGGAGTCACGGAGAAACCTCCAGTTTCTGCCACCAATGACGTCAGATGTATCCGTCCGCCCGCCCGCCCGCCCAGAATTACGCCTATTATATAACATGATGATTATTCGGTACAGTTTTTTTATATTAGTTTAGGGTGTTTATTTTATTCCCACATTATTTTCATTTTATCAATTATATTTACTGGTCAGCAAGATTGTCACTCAGTTTACTGTTCCGTGATGGCGCCACAAGTCCGTTTGACATCATAATAACACTAATTGCTCTAAATCACCCGTCTGTGTGAAACTGGAAGAACACGGGATTGTGGTGATTGCGTTGATCACGAGACTAAATTAAATGCGAGCAATGGTTAGTTTCAAAAATTTAAAATTCTTGCAAAACTGTACAATATTCGCTTCACAGGAGAAGCAGATATTGTAAAAGTTTGCAACCCATGACACTGAATTGCTTCCTTATAACACCTGGAACATGTTCGTCAAGTTATTCAGAGTGCGTATAGTATTTATCCATTATAAACAGACTTTTAAGAATTTCAAGCGTAGCATTTTGGAAGGCTTTTATGTTATTTATTATTGTATTATAGCAGCTTCAATGGTTGCAGCATCCTTAAAATCACACTCACTAAAAATATGTTTTGATGGCATCAAATTATTTTTACTTAATAAGTCACCGCATCTAACCAAGTCCTTCATCTAGTTAAATAAGTTTCGGAGTTAGTGGCAAGTCAGAATAGGTATATCATTTGGTTTACTAATCAGTTGGAGCTTTTATGAACACCCTTGTCACTGTAACAATAGCATCAACAACATTTGGACAGAGTGCTCTCACAATCTGTGCTCTCAATTCATTGCACGAACAACGCATATTAAATGGATCATTCTTAGGTTCAATACTTTTAACTCTTCACCAGCATTAACCATATATGGAGTTGAATGAGTAACAAGTGGAGGAATGTAGTCCGCTCTGGGTGTTGGCAGAATGGGGGAAAGAATAAGTTTTCCGCTTGAAAAAACATGATCGAAAAAATTGAATTGCGTTGAACAAGACAGGTTCATCGCAATTCAATTCAATCGAAACGAGCGACAGAAGAATTTTCCTTTATATACGTAATTTTCCTTTATATTTTGCTTTGTTTTCGGAAGCATATCATATATGAATCGCAGGTTAGTAAAATAGGGATTACCGCTACATTGTCTTTCAATTAATCAATTTCAACATCACTATCACTTCAGCATCAGTAGCCACGTGAACTAAAATCTAAATGGATCATCTTCGATTTCAAAACGTTTCTCCATTATTGATCTCTTCATAAAGAGATCATACATATTTCCCTTCTTTTGTTAACTGACAGGAGGAGAAATGAATGGGAATATCTGGTTTTCTGTACTGCTCTCTAGCCAAGAAGCGAACTTATTTTGAAATAACTCTCTCTTACCAATAAATATGAAAAACAAATGCAATATTAATGTAGTTATGTCTTACCCTAAACACCTTTAAGCATGTAAAAATGTAATTCTCTGTAAAATGTTGCCACAAAAAACTTTATTTGCATATTAATAGTCTTTGTCCTTGCATTTTGTAGTCTCAGTAATTTATATAATTCGTTAATTCACCTGTCTCTCGAAACATATGAAATAGGAAATCATGACTTGCAGAATTACTTTACGACCTCAGTGTGTTTGTACTCTATATTTGAATTGCGAAATTTTCTAATTAACTTCAGTAGCATTTAATATTGCATAATCTCAATTTACTTCTCTTCTTTTACAATTCTTCTTTCACTTCTCTTACTTATTTTGTTCAATTCTCTTCTTTTACAGGTAAAAATATTACTCTTCAGGAAATAGAGCTGTCATTTACTAATAACGCTTGCAATAAATTTGAAGTGTGATCTTCACAGCCTGTCTGTAAAGTCGGAGTTGCAGGAAAATAGTCAATTTAAAAACGGCTCTCACAAAAAAATGTCAAACGAAAAATTAATAGAAAAACTGTATATTTGAAATATAGGTAGTCATAGATAAACTTCTAAAACTTACAGAATCAGTTAAAGATACATCAACCAATTTTGAAAGCATTTTATATATAGAGCATGGCTTCTTAGCCTTTTTTCAGGTCACCCAAGAGTGTATATATGGAAGTTTCGCACCCTCATCAATTCTGCTTGCACTCATATTTATACATATCTTCTTCCTTGGTTTATTTTTTCAAAATAAATAAAATTAAAAAAGAATCGATTTTCAAATGTTCCTCGCGAACCCTTAAACATCCACCTCGCACCCCTCTAGACATTCCATCTCGCCCCCTCTAGACATTCTTCTCGAAACCCCTAGACATCCTTCTCGTCCGCTCCTTCCAAGTGGGGGCGGGGGTGGCTCAGTCGGTAGCGCGCCAGGCTCGTAATCTGTAGTTCCCAGGTTCGAGTCCCAGCTGGGTCAGCGTTGAGATTTATCTCCGCAAACTTCCCTGCCCACGGTCAGTAGGGGACACCGATGGGCTTGATAAAGGCCGCCGTACGTCGGATGGGACGTTAAGCCGTGGCCCCGTGTGCGGGAGAGCCATACCCTGTGCACGTTAAAGAACACGCTGGATGGCCTTGACGGGAGGCTACCATCTGTCTCCCAACAGCTGTTCCAGTGGGTCACCTCCCCCAACCTTCTCTGAGTCTTCGGGGTCCATGTGACCTGGCCATTTAGCCCATGGTGTGCAAAAAAGTGCCGCTCAGAGGTAAAACAACCCAACCCAACCTTCCAAGTGTGGCATCCCAGGTTAAAAATTCAGGTTGTGTAAAGAGGGGACGAGTTACACATGTCGACAACATGAACCGAAAAGAGCCACAGAAGAATTAATAAGCAAACGTTTTACAGGATGTGTCTCACATTTTCCCTGGGTCTGTATTTGCTTTGTTTAAATTATTAAACATCAAATGTTTCAGAAAATATTTTCGAACATGACTAAATAGCAATTGCAAAGACCTAAATAATCAATTACAAAGAAATGACGGTAGAAGAGCTATTCTTTCATTCTGTCGTCCTTCCGTTTCCTGTTTGTACTTTACAGAATCAAGTTTTTGTTTTGTTTTGTTCTTAAAGATAAATGAACTAACTTATGCAATAGATAAATGACTGGGGAGGAATACCGAAGGTGCCAATGATGCCACTATTTTAGTGTATGAAACGGGTTAAGCAAAATCAGCTTGAACAAGGATTATTCACAATTCAGACAATCTCACTCACGCTGAGTTCGCAAACTGCTTGTCTAAATATTGACAGTCACTTCTAATCAAAGCAAAGTAGTCAGGTTTGACAGATGATTTCGGTTCACTCAAATTATTTACATATCATGAGTACTACTAATAAATATTCGTATATTTTAATCAACAGATTTTGATTAATGAGCGTGTAGATAATTTCAAATATCTAGAAGCCTATACGAAACGGCCACAACCTAGTGCGAGATAATGTGTTTCCAAGGCAGCTGAGTAGAATTGCTCCACACGCTGCCAGCGAAGCTCTCAAAGAGTAAAGCAAAATCGCTCAGGTAATGGCGATATGTCAGGGAACGACTCTGGCGTGTTTAATGTTAGCTGTCACTTCAGGCTGCAGTGTACAGAGAGGGAAACGTGAGGAGTGATTATGGGAGAAATCTGATTCTACGAACTGCTCCGGTGTGACCATGTGATGAGAATGAATGGGACCCATTTGCCAGAGGTAGTTGCGCGCACGCACTAGTTCTCTCGCGAGCTTAGAAAGAGGAGAGAACAGCTAATGGTCTTGAGGAGGAGACATTAAAAGTCGGGTCGGATGCGAACTGGACTTCAAATACTCTGAAAGTCTGTAAACGGTTTCGTTTCCGGATTTAATGCAGGAGACAATGCCAGGGCAAGTAGAAATTCAAATCTCTTTAGGAAAGGCAAACTAATTAAGTTCAAGCATTTTCAATGTTAATAGCTACTAATTCATTACTATTTACTGCTATAACATGAGTAATTTATGGTTTATTTTTTTCTGAAAAAAGTCTGTAAAATGCTAGTGTAAACGGTTAGGTGTAAATGAATAATTTAAAATTATTTAGATATAAGAAATGTTCAGTGACAGCAGAGTCAGAACATTTTCGCTAGTGGAGCGGGGGTTGGCTCAGTCATAGCTTGACAGGCTCATAATCAGAAAAGCTCGTAAAAAATCAAGATTTCGAAAAACCTGTTGTTCCCAGGTTCTTCGAAACCTTTCAGTGGTTCTATCGGTTCAAGCTTGCGTTGAGAATTTTCTTCGCTAATCCTTCTCCTGTCATAAAGGGAACACAGCTTGTCTTGGAGAAGCTGCGTCCATTGGGTGAGACGTTTTTCCGTTGCCCTATACCCAGAGAGCTATACTCTGTTCACATTAAAGAATATGCTGGATGGCGTTGATGGGAGACTTTCATCTGTCTCCCTAATAACTGTTCAGTGGGGCCTTCTTCCCCAACTGACCATTTGATTCAATTCACCACCTATTGCATTTTACCTGGCCATTAGTCCACTGTGTACAAACAAGTGCTACTCAGAGATAAACCAACTGCATAACACAAACTCTTTCGCCACTGCAACTATATTTGTGTTCAAGCTACCATCTTGATTAATTAATTTAAATTCTTAAGAACATTTTTTCTTACGAGTGGCTTTAATACCTTTCATAGTAGTTAACTCATTTGGCTTTGCCATTTTCGCTTTCTTGTGTGAGCGATCAATAAATCTGTAAAGGGAGCTTTTCACAATGGAATTGCAATTTCGCAATCCTATGTATTTATTTATGATCTTATCTCCCTGAGAAGGCGAGGTCGGACTCTAGGTTCTAAGTTAACAGGCTCTGTGCATCATCAGAGGGGAATAGTGCACATTTCGTCCACCAGTTATTCCTGTCACCATTTACATGTAATCTATACTTTGTGTTCATAATTATAGGGTAAGGTCGTTTCTTCAGAAATATGTAAGGGGACGACATGAAATATAGTGTATACGTATGGGAGTGTTGCCAATTTATTAACAAGGGTCTTGCTTGTAAAATTATCGAAAGGAATCAGTGGCGAGTAGTTGGAGTTGTAAGAAGTAAGAAGGGCCGAGATCGCAAATTTTGAGAAGAATTTCAGCTAAGGGTTATCCATGCTTATTTGCTTGCAAGTAATATGGTAAATTTTATCAAATTAAAATTTCAATAATGGGTTCGAATAATCTCTAAAAATTTAAAAGGGCCTCGCGTGAGCTCCCCATCCTCGAGATCTCTCCAGTACACCTTTGTGAAATGTAACTTTTCCAGCACGTAATAATAAAATGCGTGCACATTTATCTGAAGAAACCATGGTCATCATGTAAACTACGGTTGCTGTAAAAGATCTCGTGTCTGAGATCGTCACTCATTTCTCTTCCAGTCAGCCTGGCTTTTACTTGGGTAAGAAATTGATTCACACTATCACAAAGACGACACATATGGATACTAGCATAGCACTGAGAGTAATAGATAGGAGGAAAACTTTCTGTCCCAGACCGACTACAAAATGAACTTTAAAGACTATGTAGACAATTCTAGAAACAGGAGAGGTAAATCCTAGACTAAGACAAAGTCTTCACATTGCCACAGTTGCTTAGGACGATCGCTATCTTTATCAGTAAGATGGCATAAGGAAAAGACAACTAGGCAACTCTCTCGCTATCTGTCAGAAATTACAGAGACTACATTTTCAAGGCATAATATGGACAGAAATCTGCTGCCCCTTTGTGTTGACCGCACATCCTTCAAAAGAAAAACTCTTTTAATGGTAGAGACAACATCACTTTTATAGCCCAGTCCTGATGTCAAAATGCTCTTCACAGATGAGTCCAGAACTGGAACACCGATTTTTGCCACAACCGATCAGGTATCAGGGAAAGGGACCATTTTGGTGGCGGTAGCGTGATGGTATGAGCTTACATCATGATGACTGACCACATAGCGCTTCATATCTTTCAACGAGGCCTGACTGCTCGGCGATACAGAGTCAGTCAGTGATGTCACAACTCACTGCTTTGATTCTACTGCTTCTGTTTGGTGGGTCCTTGTTGAACTGTGAGCGGAAGTTTCCCTGTATTTGAATATGCGATTTGGTTTCGAAAAATCAAGTTATACAAATAGCTCTCTCTCTCTCTTATGGTCTCTTCATTTCAAGATCGGACATGTTTGCATGGGACTAAGCGCCATCTATAGGGTTACAGTATACACTCGAAAAACTTCTTGAGTTGGAACTTCAAATACATCTTATCAGATGTCTCTGAATTCAGTAGGGTTCTTTTTTCTTCAATTTTCAAATCGTGTAAGAACGCTTGACTCACCCTATGTTAGTTTTTAAATCTCAGCATGGTTAATAGCGGCACGTGCCTTCATCTCTTTATCTTATGATATTCCTTCTTCATCGTTCTTCCAATATTTATTAATTTATTAGTCGCCATTCCGTTTTTTTTAAAAATAATTCAACAGTTTGAAGCAATGGTTCTTAACCGGTGTTTTACGTCCAAGGTCCAGGTGTGTCACGAAAGTTTATGAAAAGTAATAATACTACATAAAAGTTTGCACTTTAGTACTTTTATGGAATTTTTTACTATGACTTAATACTTTTTTGAATAATTTTTTTACTACAACTTAATAAGCGTTTTCACTTAAGTAAATTGGATTTTATATAATAAAACAAAAAGAAATTTGGGTTTTCCACAAGTGTGGTGAAGTAAATGGATTAGTTCCGAAGTGTGTTGCTTAGAGAGAAAGGTTCAAAAACACTCGTTTATTAAACGGACCCTTCCTTCAAAGTATTTTATTTCGTCATCAAAATAGGTTACATAAATATTTTCCTAAAATTTTAGTACATATTTTATGAATTTTGAAACAGTGTAATGTAACAACTCAGAAAACAAGAATAATTTCTATATTTTTGTCTAATGGAAAAGTAAATTGCTATTCACGGAATCAAGACTGAAATAGGAAATTGATATGAAAACTCATAATTGTCAGGTTTCTCTCATTAGAGGATTACTGCAGGAGATTGAAAATTTCTTATTAAGGCGGACGGTTGAATAAATTTTGTAAGTATTACTCTCGTATATTTCCTTTCCTAGAGATGCATCATATATTACACAGCAATGCCAAATATCTAGTACCATTAGATTATAATTGTTGTTCAAAAATCTTGTTTTCGAAGTGTTCCGTTTAGCGTTAGCACAGATTCATAGATTATTGGGATTTTCTTTTCAGTGTTAAAACAAAAATCAAAAACAAAAACGTTTCAACTTTCAAAGGAGTTTGTTTTCTCTTAGATAGAAAGCTTTCAACTCGTCAAAGCCTGCACGTAGCCTGGACAATAGGGTAAATAAGCGAATGAAATAGCGCCATTTATCTATCACACTGCGAATAAAGTGAATCAGCGGGATTGAAAGAAAACCTGTGACTGGTGGTTGTATTTGTAAGAAGTGGTATATTGTTAAGAAGTATATCACCTCAGATATTATGGTTTAGCTTCATTACTGACGCATTTCGTCAGTTTTAAACAAATTCTGTCTTTCATTAGAATAACAGAATAAAGTGCAACCCCAAAATTATCTTTTTTTCTCAGCTAACTCTTCCATTGTCTTGTATTTCAAATAACCATGATTTAATATATGCTTATATCTATGTTAGTTATTGGACCCGAAAATGAAAAAAAAAACTTTACTAAATTACTTACGCGCAATATTTAATATTTTCCCTTTTTTATCCAAGCTGATTAATGTATTATTCCTAACTGGAGTAAATAAAAACTGTCACACAATAATCCCTCGTCATGAGCGGAATTTGCGCTCCTGATATAATCCGTGGGTGCAAATTTTGGGGCAAAGAGAAGCGATCTTTGAGAGACCAATTTTAAAGTCCTAAGTTAAACATTTTTTATAATAATAAATTTGTATATTATTCACATGAAAACGTAATTCAACGCAAAAATACCTTGGACCTTGCAAGTTAAGTAGCTATATGTAGGTAACTTAATAAAATATTCATAATGCATAAACATATGTTCTCACAACTATCAATTTTGTATTAATAATAACATACACTGATAAGTACTAATATTATCAGAAAATGGGTCAATTTTGAAAGAAAAGGCATTAAGTCTTCATTCTAAAAAATCGATAATTGGAGAGATTTTTCAGCAAACGAGGTATGGCTTTCTCGCTGGAAAAGACGGCATGTTGTTCATTTACCATGGTGTTTGTGGTGAGAAATTGTCAGCTGCTTCTTTAGCAGCAAAGGAATTTTCAGAAAAACTTTTAGCGCTTATTCAAGAAGAAGGCCTATGCGCAGAACAAATCTACAATATAGATGAGACTGGGTTAAATTTTAAACTTTTTCCAACGAAAACGTTTGTGACAGCGCAAGAAAACTCAGCATCAGGATTTAAAACAAACAAAGGAAGAATCATGTGACTGTGTGTACAAATGCTGCAGGTACGCACAAGCTTCCTCTTTTTGTAATTGGGAAATCAGCAAAACCCCGAGCATTCAAGCTTTTAAATTTAGCTGCTCTGCCAAATTTACTACAAAGCTCAAAGGTTTGCCTGGATAGTCCCGGTATTTGTTTAAAGAGTGGTTCTTTACAGAATTTGCTCCAAAAGTAAAAACCCACTTGACAAGTCTTAATATGCCTGTTAAGGCCCTACTCATTCTCGATAATGCCCAACGCACCCAAGCGAACTCATTTCGGACAACACAAAAGCGATGTGTTTGCCACCTAATGTAACATATTTAGTGGGAAAAGATCAAGGCGTGCTTGTAAGTTTAAAAAGGCGATACAGGAGAAAGCTTGTTTCAGAAATCCTACAGCGAACCGAAAATGACGTAATAAGACTTTTAAATGCTTTGAAAACAATAAATACCAAGGATGTGATCTACATGTTGGCAAGAGCTTTTGAAGAAATGCATCGTACAAAGTTTGTGAAATCATGGAGAAAACTTTGGCTCGAAGTTAAAAACTGTGTAGAAATTATCAAAGACGACAACACGAAAATATCGAATAAACCTGTGCCTACCGAAGATATGACGGATAATGACAATATTTCGCTGCTTAATGATTTTAAGCTGTTGCCTGAATGTGACACACTTGAAGATGACATTGAAAAATGGTTAAAAGGTGATGAACAGTTGGAAAATGAAACACTGAATGATGACGAAATTATCAATGCAGTCTGCCAAGAAGGGAACGGAGAAGAAGCAGAGAATGAGGAAGAAGAGAAAGAAGGAAAAGTGAACCATATTGAGGGAAAAGAAGCTTTTGATGTTGCAGTAAGATACATTGAACAACAACAGGCCTCATCTACGATTGATGTGATGTTTATTAAAAATGGCAAGACTTTGCAGGTAAAAAAGTGTTAAATTCAAAGAGACAAAAGAAAAATCACTGACTTTTTCAAGTGAGTTTGAGTAAATTGTTAATTAAAATACAGTACAGTTAGTATTTTTGTCATTTGCCGTTTGTATTTATTTTCTGACAAAATTTTCGGATTAACCGGCCTTTCGTTTATCTGCCAGGGGTCCGGTTCCGTAAGGGCAGCATAAGACGGACCCTACTGTATTTTAAAATTATGTCTATTAAATTTGCATAATAAATATATATTGAAAAAAATTCTTATTATGTAAAATACACACACCGGCCACTGAATTAGAAACCTTTATGCAGATGTACGTAAAGGTCACTTGCGCAGCGTATATATAAAAATATGTGGTCACCTGCATTACCACACGATCTCGGCAACTATTTAATACTGCTGCTCTTCAGTAATCGTCAGTGATCACAGTGGGAAAAACCAAGGATCTTTCGGGGTTCGAAGAAGGGCTTATTGTGGGTGCCCGTCTGGATGGAGCAACGATTTTAAAAGCAGCAGAGCTGACTGGTTTCTCAAAAGGTAAGATATCTCGGGATTTTAATCAGTGGAAGAATAACCACATTTCGTGTCTAAGAGGCGTAAGTGTGGCGCGACGACAATCTGCCAGGAACGAGATCGCCGTCGTCTGAGAAGGCTTGTACGGAGAAACAGGACTTCCTGTGGCCGAAGCATTCAATGAAGTCTGTTCCCGATCCACATCTCAGCGAACTACGCGCAGAGAATTGAAGAGGATCGGTATTAGCAGTCGCATACCTATATGGAAACCGCTGATTTCTGCGAAGAACCGGAAAGTTCGGCTATAGTGGTGTCAGGAACATCGTGACTGGACACTGGAAGACTGGAAAAACGTTATGTGGTCCGACGAGTCGCGGAGCGACTCGTCGGACCACATAACATTTTCAGATAAATATAGATAATACAAATTTCAGATAAATATAGATAATACACATTTCAGATAAATATAGAGTTTGGTGGGAGCCCCATGAAGCAATGGACTCAGCTTGTTTATAAACACTACAAAAGATTCTGAAGGCGGCATGGTGTGGGCACGTTTTGTTGGTATGGAACGGTTCTCCTGATATCGCTGGAAGGTCAAGTGTTCTCCAAGGATTATCTGAACATTGTTGCTGATGAAGTCCATCTTGCAATATTGACATTTTATCCAATAGGTGTCGGCTGTTTCATGGACGACAATGCTACAGTCCATCGCGCAAGATGTGTTCAGCAGTGGTTCAGCGAGCATGACAGCGATTTCCACCATCTTCCTTTGCCACCACAAAGCGCGGATCTGAACCGCCTTAAGAATGTATGGGACACGTTAGAAAAACAGTGAACGCCTCGTATGCTGAAGATGTAAAGGCACTCTAATATCTTGCGGAATTTATGCCAAACCGCATACGTGCTGTAATTCGGATTAAAGGAGGTCCAACTCGGTATTGAATAAAGGTTTTTAATTCAGTGGCCGGTGTGTGTAGTAGTAATATGGTAAATATTAAAACAACGTTTTAATTACTTAGACTTTTCAACTAACCAAAAGCATTTAACCTCTTTATTGCCAAAACATTTGTGATTCACATTGATGATTTGTTTTGTATTTTATTAGTAAATTACTATATTTATATTTTTTTATCTTCAAAAAAGTTCATGAATTTTTTAATGTAGATATTAAATGTAAAATGAATATTTTAACAATTTTAATCAAGGGGAGAAGTGAGGCATATTTTAAATTTGAAAAGAGAAGTTGAAATTTTTTCGCCACTTATTCCATTATTCACCTTTTGCTTCGGGCCTTTTCCTTAAAATTCACAGATATTTAAACAAAAAGCTGCAAACCCCATTGAAATTCTATGAAAAAAAAAATTATCACCAGAAACTATTTGCAGTCTCCTCTTAAAATTAAAGGACTTAATTCGTTTTTTAATCTGTCTAGAGTGTAAATACATAATTATTAAAGGAACTGGATGAATGGGTCTCCTGCAGTGGAAACTCGTTCCTCTTCTGATAGTATTAGTGCTCATCCATGAAATACTATGAATATCGTACTGTGATATGCTAAAGTTAGTAACGGTTTTACACCGCTGATATTAGAGTCTGTTCATCGCGGTTCACGAAACGATTAACAATTAACCGCGAATATCAGAAAGAATGGTTGAGGCACTCTTGGTTGAGATTTACTATAATTTTTACTTAAAACAGATTACGTCATTATTTGAAGGTGAACGTAAAAATATTTGCTTTTTTTACGTTGCGTATTTGCAAAAGAATTGGTTCATTTTACTTGTAATTGCTACAGTCAGAGATCCCATGAAATATTTATAGTTTACTTTCTTTACACACTTCCCATAGACTTTATCTTATGTAACTTCTTCATGTATTATATTCATCAAGTATGTAGAAGACATTAAATTTATATTGAGATATTTTTTTCTGGAAAATATATTATATTTTGAGTTTAATACACACACTAGCTAGCTATTCATGCGATATTCATGGGTCCCTACAAAGACCTGAAAGAAATGACTCGGAAGTGAAAACAAGGCAAAAAAATCTAGAATAATGAAAGCAACGAGTTGTTGAGATGCGGCGGAAAGAGTCACCTGACAGGTTGAGGAATCACGTCCCACAGCAAAGTGCGACGACGACGTGTGGTCACAGCATCGATCTCTCAATCAGAAGGGGGGAATTACTTTCGATCCCTTATCAGCTCTCATGGATAAAGAGAGAATGAAAACTGAATCGCAGTCATCTGCTCTTCCAGGTCACAGGATACAACCACGAGGAACTCTGAAGAGCATACTAGAGGACCAAAGTAGGACGGAAGATCATTTCCAAGAACTGCAACAAGTGATCTGGTTTAGAAACAAGAAAAGTGTCAATGTAGACAAACTACAGGTTCTGTGGGTGGGGGATTTTTCAAATACTAAGCTTGAAAAACTCCAACTGAACCATGAAGGAGATAGCATAGATTTGGTGGATAAGTTGATACCTATACTGAAGAGAAACTTTATTTTTTATTCAATATACTTTTATTCAAGAGTGAAATTTTGCTTCTGTCTTAATGTATCATATAAATTTAAACTATGTGCCAAATAAATTGAAATTTTCATTTAATTGCTTGCGTTGGATATTTTTCATTGATACTGATAGAAATAGTAGATTTATTCAATTTAAACGGTTAATTCATTAGTGGATAGGGAACCAAAAGCATAACAAAACTTTACTGACAAAAGTGTTGATATGGACATACAGTGGACCTTCGTTATAGCGCTGCTCGCTATACCGCGCTTTCGGTTATAGCGCGGGCGATGTTCGCGATAAGTTTATACAGGTCCGTGCGGCGTTAGTGAGTATCGCATTTTATTGTTACTGTGTATTGAGTAATTGTGTATGTATTGAGTTCCTGCATGTATTTTGAATAGTGTTTAATTATTGTATGCATGATGAGTAAAAGAAAAGCTTACAGTGTGAAAGAAAAGCTTGCCATTATTGCTAAAGAGAGGAGTTTCGAAAGCAAACATAAGAAGAGAATACGGCATACCTGAAGGAACTGTAAGGGGTTGGATGACAGAGGAGACAATATATATATATATAAATACATAATATATATATATATAGTTGATGGGATGTTTCAATATATAGCTCAAATCGTTCTGAGTAAATTTATTGTGTCGCCACCACGCCGCTCGGTATAACGCGGTTCACCTTATAACGCTTATAACGCGGGTGTTGTTTCCCGCCCGACATGCGCGTTATATCGGGGGTCCACTGTATTTTCAATTTATATATTTGCAGAATTAAATAATGAATGTCATAAAAATTTATCATGCAATGTAGAATTTTCTCAAAGCTGTTCGACTGGATTTCCTTCACATTGAAAATTTGTCTTTAAATATCGTCCACACTAAAAGTGATTTTTTTAACATTACGTTTCAGTATTCAATGTTATGCGGTGTTATATTTTAAAAAAAAGAAATATCCTCAGAATAATAATATTTCTTAACTAAATATCTTTATTTACTAAATTTCATTACATTTTGGCCGTAATAATTATGTGATTTGTCTTGTGTGACAATGATAGGATTTTTCTGCATTACCTTTTATATTCCCTGATTTAATTTTATATTTCCTTATTTAAAACATTCGCCTGATGGTTTTATTATTTCATGTGAGATCCTTTTTTCACTCTTTTTGCTCCTTCCCTGTTTCCCTTTATGCCACTCAGGGAGAATTCCATTCTTCCCATGGGAGGAGAAAGCTGCTTTTCACTTTGCCGGGACTTGTTGCAGACCCTCCTTTCCCCAGACACCCTCAGGATTTCTGAAGGCATTGGTACTTTCTCACAGACCATTGACGAACATATTTCATTTTGCCATATTTGCTGTAAATTAAAAAAAATGTTTTGTTATTCATTCCTTTCCTGTTCATTAATTTGATTTGTGTTCCTGTTCAATTCACTGTTTTGACATCATTTGTTTTGCATTTTGCAATTCCACCTGTAAGTTTATACTTTTTCGGTGCCCTTCATTCCACAGGTGCCGGGAACGGGTGATAGTTGATCTGCTTCGACAAGCTTACATAGTTTACAAATTCTTTCCTTCGATGTGAGAAAAAAAAAGCAGATAAGTTCTTTCTCTAACTGCCATCTGAGGTGAATGGGGAATTGTAGAGGGGAAGCGATGGTCCTTTATTCGGGGTTCTCTATTTATGATGGATCATGATATACGTTGTCACAAATAATAAGACAATCGGACTCAAACTGAACTGAAACAAAGCTTAATCTTAAGATTCGAAATGCCGTTCTAGACTGACTTATTTCTCCCACATGAATTAGCATTAAATTAACACGAGAGAACAAAATCTGTTAAGCCAATATGCTTTATTACAGTACGCTAGATGTATTGATGAGCTTTCATGTCTATATGAATATTTTTTCAAAAAGTAGAATCGTCTAAATTAACTTTAAAATAATAATTACAAATAATAGATGAAAAGTTTGATTCGAAACAAATTTTATAGAAACGAATACTAAGTTCATATATAAAGATATAAACAACTGCTAATACTACGTAAATAATAAAAAATTTACTAAAATTATTCGTGTGTTTGGACACACAATCGTCGATCATATCCCTAAAACTTAATGATTATAGTAGCAGTTTACTTGACGTAGCAATTATGATAACAGTTCTTATTGCTCGATGCTATAACATCGAGAAATATATTCTGAAAGTGAAATTATTCTGAAAAAAATCCATCGCCGACACGGTGGGAATCGAACTCGCATCTTTCCAGATTCATGCCAGAGCGCGCTACCCATTGCACCCGCCTCGGACAATGAAATTTTTCAAAAAAGACCTTACAATGGTAGCGCCCTCTGGCATGAATCTGGAGAGATGCGGGTTCGATTCAAGCCGTGTCGGCGATGAATTTTTTTCAGAATAATTTAACTAATGTTTGAAGTCAATCTCTACAGGTATGCTGTGTATTTACTATGGATCGATTCTGAAAGTGATTTCTGTGCAGTACTTCGGTATATTGGAAAGCTCGCCTATTCATGTTGTTTGCTACCGAATAAGTTGTGCATTTATCACTGAATGCTAAAATCGCAAGGCAGTCCAAATAGTACGACGACACCTATGGCATGGCCAGAGTAAGTCGAATGTTAGCAGTTTAAATGAGAAGTATATTTTTGCAACGATAACGCGGTGCAGTAGCAGTGAGCCACTAAGATAGAACTGATTGAAGTTGCTTCATTAATTATTTATACTAGACAACAAATTGAAACATTTTTTATAACATTGGTCAAATAGAATGCTTTTAACTTATTTTGGAGTGTTCAATTCAAATATGGCTATGAAAAATCTAAAGCACGTACAGTTTTTTTTTTAAATTACGGTTTGATGTCTTTCAAATTTCAATGAATACGCATATTTGGGAAATAAAAACAAATGTGACAATTTTATTAAATTGCAGCTTAAAACACATTAATTAATTACATGATTACAAAGGAAAAAAATAGAAACATAATAGTTATAGACCACTGAATATAAAGTAACAAATGAATAATACTGAAACGCAAAATAACAAAACATGGATAAGGATCTTTTATACTTACAAGAAGTTCATTTTTGTCTTTTATGTGCTGAATATCTTCCTTCTGAAAGAACCAGCAGCAGTCACCCATCATTGCTGGGTCCCACCTGCTTTGGTATCTCTCCTCCAGGTTGGGATATCCTGGTGAAATCTTTCCCCTTTCTCATCAGTAACAGCTCTTTAGTTTAGTTCTTGGGAAAGAAGTCGAGATGCTAGTGCAAGAAATGGATCTTCAAAGACATTCGGCAGCCAAGATTTTCTTAGTTTTTGAGATCTTGAATGAGCTGATCGTACTTTTCCTCTTTGTGATTTCCCAGAAAACCCTGGACCATAGACGTGAAGGATTTCCATGCATTCCGCTCCTTCATATTCAGTTTCTCTTCGAAGACGTATCATTCAATATCTTCCTGATCTGGAGACAAACAGATCCCTTATTTGAGTTTGGCATCACTTAGTTTTGAAATTTTTTCCTTCAACTGCAAAAACCCTTTACTAGTTTTGTCCATAACGTTCACAAAGTTTTAATCAGCCCCAGTTTGATGTGTAGTGGTGGAAGAAGAACATCAGAGGGATCATCTAGAGGCTTATACCTCACCTTACTCTTTCCAGTAATAAAAACATCTCTTTTGGACCAGTCTTTTGTTTTATGTGTTCCTTTCTGGCCCTACTGTCCCACAAACATAGAAATTAGAAATATTTTGTGAAGCCTCCTTGAAGCCCCAGCAAGAGAGACATGACTTTTAGGTCACCACATATTGTCCACTTAAACTGGTGATATTTTGTAGCAGTGAATATTTTTCCAAGCTTTGATAAGTTTCCTTTATTCCCACAGAGTGTGTCACTGGAATGGAAGGTTTTTTGTTTCCTATATTCATAAGGATAGCTTTTAATCTGAATTTTAACGAATCGATAAATAGACACCATTCCTTAGGGTCGTGAGTTGTTCCAATTTTCTCCATCAGCCCTGAAATATCTGTGCAGAAACACAAATCATCTTCCATTTCGTAATAAGCAGATAAAGCCAAGTTTCCGTTTCTGAACAGAGAAGCTGTAGTATCCTTGGCCAGAAGATTCCACTCTTAAAGTCTTGAACCTAAAACCTCAGCTTGTTGTTTGCAAAGTCCTAGGTCTAAAGAGATCATATAGTTCATTTCGCTGAATCAGATGAGGCTCGTCTGACTTTTTAAAGGTGTATGTAGGATCAGGATCTACTTGTGCCTCAAAGTCGTCCTCTGATGAATTTGAATCCATCTCCTCCCAGTGGGTTGGAGGTGTTGGTATAGGAAGATCTTCTCGATGAGGAACTGTCTTTATGATTGAAGTCACATTTGGATATTGCATTTTGCTATGGTTATTTTTTGAAAAGCCCAACACTTTAGTTAAACAAAAATAGCAATCATGCAACTGACTAGTTGGCTCACGCCAAACCATTGCAACTGCAAAGGGCATGGATTTTATCTTACCTTTCAACCATTTAATCAGGCCAAAAAAGCACGATATGCAGTACACATATTGGAGCTTACGTTTTGTCCTGAACTCCAACATGACATACAAAATACACGTTGTTATAGGTTTTCTCCACAATCTTTGTCAAAAACCGCCCCTGGGATTTCAAAATATAATTTCCACACACAAAACAAAACTTATCTGGCACATTAACACATCCGCGATGCTACCTTTGTGCCATTTAAACGCCAAAATTCACTCTTCAACGTACAGCATGTGTTCCTCCTACAATGAAAACAACAAAAATGACGGTCTGAGGTTAAATTACTGTTACATGTTTTCTCTCACTTGGCCATCAGTATTGCCAGCCACAAAAAATAAAATATCTAGTATCCTCCCAGTTGTTAAGACCAATAACATAAAACGTGACGTTCTAGCCATTTTTTAAGGCCAGATCTGAAATCAACACCTGAAAAATAGTTAAAGGCAGCTACAATTGTTCATATTATAAAAACCTTGTATGCCAGTATTATTTGAACTCTGAACTGTAGAGAGTAGTATTAAAATTCACAATGTCACTATGTAATGATTGTATCACTGTATAGTAATGTATGTGATCAATACCTGTAGAGAGGGAGTACCTTTCAAGCCCACCCTCTTGAGTTGCTATATGAAAATTATATATGCATTCCCATTTAATTTTCATAAGGCAGATTCATGATTAAATTTCTTCAGAATATGTTAGCTTGATGGCTTCTATTGTGAGTACTATTTGTACAAATTAGTACATGTCAGGAAGATTTAATTTTTTCCCTTTAGGCTTGGTTAATGGTCAAAGGGACTCGAATACGAGCCCCGGTTTAGGTACAGATGTTTGTGCTATCTTCTGCTGAGGTCTTACCTTCCTCACATATCTTATTTATGGCGTATTATACTGACAGGATCTTGTCAGATCTCTCTGGCAAAGAGCTGCTTGAGGGATAATTTTTTTTCAATTTTTCTATTCAAGGATATCAGTGCATAATTAGAGTAAGCAGTTTATCTTTTAAAAATCTTTTGACGAAATAATAAACTTCTTCGTTCACTATGGAATTTTGAATAGATCTTAACTTTTTTCGTTCACATAAATATAACTTTATTTCTCAAATGTCCCTTCGAAAATTTAAAGCGATTAAGCAAGTGTTTCATCCTTCAATTCACATTTTACTGCCTAAAATATTATCTGTTTAAAAGTAACTCGGCAATTTTCGCCAACATAAGTCAAAATTAAAACATACTATTTTTAAATATACTCATTTCGAAGTGTACAATGTTTGCTTTGAATCATTATATACGTTTATGAAATATTCAGTGTCTTTAGAAAATGAACACAAGAACTGTTAAACCGGATTCTAATGGGGTGCAATGAGCAATAAATATTTGTTCCAAGAACTGTTATGAATAATGTTCTGATAATGAAAGAAATTGCATTTAGATTCGGAAAATTAAGTTTTGGTTCGGTTAAGTTTCGTTTTCATTCTATAGCTTACTTTGACAACTAATTAAAGTTTTCATGACGATATCTTTTGACGTAAATCGATCTGAGAATGGGAAATAGACTGACGTTGTTTTACTTTTGAAGTTTTAAAAGTCTGTCGTCTCTGGAGTACGGCAATTACATTGAAAACTACTTTTCGTAATATTAATATCTCTTAAATTGATATTTAAATGGTTCAATTACTGGTGATTTCAACTGACTTTCGAAACACTCTTTTCGAAGCACGAATTCCGAATTATTAACTTTCAAAAATATCTATGGAATATGCCTTGATATAAATCTTAGAGGGAACGCTTTAGTCGCAGTAAAGAAGATTGAATGAAAAGCAACAGTACCATCAAAATGAAATGAATTTTTCCGCTTCTGTACCGATTGCACAGTGTAAAACTGTTGCAAAGAGTATGAGGAGAAAAAGGTAGACTGGAAGAAGGAAGTGGGAAGAAACACGTCATGCTAGTTATCAAGAGATATATTGGAATGTAGGACTTCATCTCGGCAAGTGAGAAATAATTTGAATGTGAGTTAAAGTGGCAAAGTAACTTAGTATATATGGAATGGAGTAAAGATGTGGAAATTACATTTAATTGCAAATGTTGAATAATAGGTGGAATAGAAATATGATTGATCACAATAGAGAAATAAAGCGAATGTATTGAAGTGAGGATCAAAGAAAGTGAAACAGATATATAAAATATTGTCGATCTGTAAATTAATAAGTTTATAAAAGCGATTAAATAAATCAATATGTTGAAATGTATTATTATTGTTTTAGAAGTTCAATCATTTCGCTGCTAAGACTTGCTAAGAAACTTTGCATTGGAAACCTTGATGAAGGGCTTTAGAATCGTTCAAAGAAATGAAATGTTTTTTCTTTTTTTTTCGCCCAGTGGTGAATGATCACTGAGTTGAAACTTTCGCAAGAAAAATAAAGTGCACAGCAAGAACTCACTCTGTAGGTTTTGCTTTTTTTCCCCGTAAGTTAGTTTTTAAAATATATTTACGGCTTCTGCAAGGGAAAAAAAGCTATTTCCTTTCATGTTTTTATCCTTTTTAAAACATATTTCTGCACGAAGGACATACTAAGATAAGTTCTTAAATTTCCTGTGCAGAGCATAAAAATGGAAAATGTTTTCCAGAAATCCTTCCTTAGCTCAAAGTTTCAGTTTCTGATTATCTTGATCTCACAGCGCAGCGATCCCTTCGCTTTTGTCGTTGAGGAGTGTACTCCTCTTCCTCCTCGAGCATCTAATTACTGCAGGAGTAATTTACAAGGCTGGCCACCGAAGAGAGGCTCGAAGATGCCGCATCACTCTCGTCGCCTTCATTACATCCCCTCGGCCATGATCATAGCCGCTGATGCTTCATAGCTTCACCAGCTCCTCTACTAGTTAGAACGAAAAGAAAAAAGTAGAGGAAAAAGAAAGGAGCGTGGGAGGCAATGATGCTCTACGGCGGAGGTTGACTCCGAAAATAGCACCACTGCGCGATTCTTCCGTATCACAGAATGCGACGACGTCCTTTTGATGGAACGTTCATCACCATTTCAATTGGCAACGTACCATTTCACAGTGAATGACTTTAATTCTTCATTGCTCCATTGGCAACACACAGCCATGGTTTCGATTAACACCCTTCAATCCAGCGGCACCCGGATTCCCTTTCCATCCTCTCCCTTGAACAAGAGGAGAGCCTTTTCATCTACTCTTAATGGCTCAAGTTGACAGTACAAGAATTTGTTAACCCAGTTATGTGGATACTGCCTTTCTCACATTTGGTTGCTTGCTTTATAAGAAATATTTACTATACAGCATACAAAAAAACTGCGTCGAATTTAGAGCAATACTGTACCCGTTTTTCAGTGAGAAATTCATCGTTAAAAAGAATTTTGATTAAAAAAATTAAATTTCTATTGTTATAAATAAATGGTCATTGAATTGGCTTTCATGTTACTAGAAATCTTTACGTTTTTAAACGGTTAAGAAATTTCCGAGAGGTAATAAATGTCGAAATGTTATGGATAAAATGAAACTAAATAATATTAATATTAAAAATATATAAGATTGATGAAATGTATATTATATCAAAAGATTAAGAAAAATGTTTCTTTTTCTTGTAATGAATATCCATTAGGCATTCTTCTGCTTTAGAAAAGAAAATAGAAATAAGACGAATCCGAACTGCGAGTCAGTTAGTCCATTTCATCCTTCTAAATCAGAGGTTCCCAAACTTATTTGTCCTACCGCACCCTTTTCAGAAAAAAAATTACTCAGCGCCCCCTTGCAAATCTACCTTCTTTAAGCGAACAAACAGAAAGATGCAGTGACAAATTTGAGTTATTTTGTGTTTCTTATATTTCTACATTACATCCTCTCGGATGTGACGAAAAGAAAAAAAGTCTAAGAAAGCGAGCTTCCTGCTTCCTGACTCTTTTAACAACCCAAAGTTTGACGATTTCATTGCAAATTGATGTTGTCAACACGGTGTTATCCCCTCGGATGTGACTAGAAGATGTGACATTCTACATTACGTCCTGCAACAGAGTAAAGAAAGATGTTGTTGTAAATAAGACACCTTGAAGCTTGAAATTATAAAATTATTTATTAAAATCAACCATAGTAATATTCGACTTTAACTCTATGTTACACAACAGATGAAACATGTACGAACGGTTTTTCAAAATTTTCTTATCTTCCCTTCTTTCTTTATGCTTCCACAGCCCCCCCCCCCCACAATTGCACCCGAGACTACTACCGACCCCCTGGAACGTTCCAGCGCCCCCGAGGGGGCAGTATCACTCACTTCCGGAAACATTGGTCTAAATGATCTTTAATTATACTCCTTATTATTTTCGTTTCATAATTGTAATAGAAATGAATGCGTTATAAATCTGTTTGAGCTTGACAATAGAATAATTCGCTGAAATAAAATAATTGTGAAGGGAAGAACAATATTTGGAGTATTGGATCACAACATGGGGCGAAGATGAGATAAACAAGAACCTTTGGATGAATTGACAAAGTTTCTATAAACAAAGAAGTCTACATTCATCTTGTCGTAACATAAATAGAGCGAAAAACTCCGTTTACTAGGAATGAAAACCACATCAAATTTTAAATGGAATATTCATATTGATTGAATCTTTTCTAAGTTGTGCTCTGTTGCTCTCAAAATTAAAAAGTTAAATATGAATACAAATCAAGAGACCGATGTTTTTCTCTAAATGTTTTCCACGCAATAATCAGGTATGGGATATCGGTTTTTGTTACGCTTTTAAAACACTTTTGAGAAAAATTAAGCAGCTTCGAATTCGTTTATTAAGAAGGATATTCAGCCCAAAAGAACGATTTTAAAATAGAAATGTTGTTTTTCTTTACTTTTTGTTCTGCCGATTAATAGTTTGCATATTTATGCTAGTACCGTAAAGGATGTTTTTGATATTGAATATAAATTACTTATTGTTCATGAGATTTTAAATGGAAATGAAACATCAGGAATTTATAAGTCACCTAAAAATCGAAAAGTGTGAAGTCTCTCTTAACATCGATGACAAATTAATAAGAAACATTATCTTGATTCTGGTGGGATAGGGAATCATGATAATTTGTCATATGCTCTGAGAACTAAGCTGCGCGTCACAGTCAAGGTATTAAATTATATAAACTATTTTACATGTAGTATACAATTCAAATATCTGTGTCACTTGAAGGCAATGTCTTCTTTGTTTAAAAACAGCATCCTGAAGCAGATAGCAGTGTATGTCCCTTTGGGCTGTTGAAAGAGTCAGGAAGCAGGAAGCTCGCTTTCTTGGATGTCAACACAGCCCTCTTACTGCTCATCTGGCAGTAACAATGTTGAGCATGAGTTGTAGTATGGCTCTAGGTATGATTTTGTTGGTAGTATGGTTGGGAGTACCTGGAATAGCTTCGTTACAGTCCTCACCACTCCCTATGTAATTTTTCACATTTTCGGTCCTTAAAAATGCATCGAAAGAAGTAAGTTAAAATCGGACACACTGGCCATTGAATTAGAAACCTTTATGCAGATGTACGTAAACGTCACTTACGCAGCGTATATGCAAAATACTTTTTCACGTGCATCACCACGTGATCTAGGCAACTATTTGAGACTGCTGTTCGTAAGTAATCGTCAGTAGTGTTGATCACAATGAGAAAAACAAAGGACCATTTGGGTCTCGATAAAGGGCTTATTGTGGGTGCCCGTCTGGCTAGAGCAACGACTTTAAAAACAGCAGAGCTGACTGATTTCCAGAAATGTGAGATATCTCGGGTTTTATACAGTGGAAAAATAACCCACATTGCTTGTTTAAGAGGTGTAAGTGTGGTCCGACGACAGTCTGTCAGGAACGAGATTGCCGTCGTCTGAGAAAACTTGTACGGATTTCCTGTGACAGCAATTTACCAACGCATTCAGTAAAGGCTATTCTCGACCCGTATCTCAGTGATCTATGCACAGGGAATTGAAGAGGATCGGTATTAGCAGTCGCATGCTTATATGGAAACCACTTATTTCTTCGAAGAACCGGAAAGTTCGCATATAGTGGTGTCAGAAATACCGTGAGTGGATACTGGAAGACTTGAAAAACGTTATGTGCTTCGACGAGTCGCTGTATACCTTTGTCTGTACCGACGGCGGTAGGCAGTGAGATTGGCTGGAGCCCCATGAAGCAATGGACTCAGCTTGCCTTGTAAACACAACTCAAGGCTCTGAAGGCGGTGTCATGGTGTGGGGCACGTTCTGTTGGTACGAAACGGGTCTCCTGATATCGCTGGAACACAGTAAGGGTATTGAAGGTAGGATTCCGACATGGTAAAGTGCGATCAGCATTTCAGTGATATTCTAAAAATTCGTTTAGTTGTACTCCCATTGTTTTTAATGAGGATTTATTCATTACTGACTTTAATGTTAGCCTTATATCACTTTCTGAAATTACTTCGGCTAAAACTGCATAATTAAAACTGCTGTCAGGTGTCCTCCAAGGATTATCTGAACATTGTTGCTGATGAAGCAATGTTGACTTTTTATCCAGCAGCAATGATGACTTTTTATCCAGCAGGTGTCGGCTGTTTCATGGACGACAGTGCTATTGCCTATCGCGCAAGATGTGTTCAACAGTGGTTCAGCGAGCAAGACCAGGCCATCACTGAGTCACCACCATTTTGTACTGTTCCCACCTGGCATACAGGATCCATGGCTTCATGGGATTGGTGCCATACCCTCAGTCTCCCATCGACGTGATGAAGTTAAAATTGGGATTCATCACTCCAGGCTATCCGTTGCCAATTTTTGATGGTCCCATTTCGATGTTCTTTAGCCTAGGCAAGGCGTTGAGCCCGGTGCTGTACCGTTAGAAGTGAGACTTTTGTAAGTCGGTAGCTCCCGAAGCCGAGACGATCAAGTGAGCGTTTGCACAGTCCATGCATTGACTTCCCGGCTAGAACCCACATTCAGAAGGGAGGTGATTTCAGATAATACCTGGCCCTTATCGGTCCATACGATGTGGGTCAGACGGTGAAGTCTACGATCATTCAAGGCTGGTTGTCCTTTGCACTTTGTCCGGGTGCTTTTTTCCCCCGTAATTTTTATATTCCTGGAACACTCTTGAAACTGTCGTACGAGAAAATCGAAGTTCGTTGACAATTTCGGAGATCGAGTGTTCCAATCGTCAGGCACCTACGATCTGCTCTGTGTCAAATGAATCTAAATCCCGCGCCTCTCCCATCACGCTTCTTACGACGAATGCTTGGGGAAGCCAAAGCTGACAGCCATATATGACAAAATTTTCGGCCACGCAAGCGCGCAAATGAGGGACTTGCGGTACTAAATTTGAATAACGTCTCCTATCCCTAATTCAGTGGCACTTCAATGTATTACGTTCAAGAAAGCTTATCAAAAATAGCCCCATTGTTCCTCAATTTGATTAATAATTGAGATCAGCGATTGTCTTTAATGACTAAGTAGCATATCATGGTAAGCTTTGGTTGTATATAGATCTTTCAGAATTCAGTGTTAAAGATAATTCTTTTAACTCTATCACAATTAATTAAGTTTCAGTTGCGAGATGATCTTAACAAGGTAATTTCAACTTCCCTGTATGACCAATTTCATCTTCCCTGTATGACCTGGTATTCCTAACAGAACTAGCCCATTTGCTGCTAAATAATATATAACTGATCATATTCCTATGCAACCCATCAGGAGAAATCCATATATATTTATAAGTGTGCCCGTGTTTGTAGGATGAGTTAGTCATTCTCAAACCATTACGTTTACTTACTTGTAGGAGACTTCCCTAATAGTCATTGCAACTACCAATGCCAAAAGGATCTATCAACCCTGCCCAAAGGTCATAGTCAATACTAACTTGAGCAACGAAGTCACCTAGAATAAGAGAAATATCTTCGTCTTGACTGAATTCTAAATATCCTGAAGTTGTTCTGAAAACCTATCTTTATTATTCTCATCAAAGTCCTCTGTAGAGGCATAACAGCAGATAGGTTTCAAGTTTATAATTTTAGTTTTAAAATTAGTTGTAAGAATTTTTTCATTAATGAAGTCATATCCTACATTTGGTGTGTTTGTTCATAAGGAAACCTGTGCAATGGAGATGCTTTCAATCTTTTACATAAGAAAAGAAAAATTTAAAATTATTTTAAGTACCTGTTCCTCCCGTGTCTTGCAAGCCCAGAATATCTAGGTTATAAACCCAGAATTCAGAGTGAGGACATGAAGAGAATAACCTCTATGCAGAGTTCTTATAGTGTACGAACCTGTCGAAATAAAATGGTTATTTTGATTTTTAAAGAAATTATGCTTATTGAGAAGGGGTATGGCCACCAATGCCAACCCTCTAATCGCATGCATGGCGCAAAGGCCCATTCCTCCACCGCGAAAGATTAAAGCCTTCACTGCTAGTAGGAACTTCAGACACTACCTTTGTAAGTCGACTCTTTCAAGAACTAGAATGAAAATAGAGACTGACTTATCTGAAGGCATATTACTTCAAGATAAAGCGATGCCTCTTGAACGGTCCAAGTACCTGCGATGGCCTCTGATTAGGTTTATCCACCAGCTGATAGGAGGATCATGTGCATCTGTTCATTTGGGGTTGGCAATCCACGTAGCAGTAGATTTTCTCTCAGCAGTGTTCCAGAAGTAAAGCTCGCTCAGGAAAGGTAATCAAGCTTAAAGCCATAAGTCAAAGTATAGTGAGTTTAACTGATCAGAAACAAGAGTGCAAAGTTGCCTACTACTTAGCAGGAAAGAGAAAAATGTGGACATAATAGTCCAGATCAATAGGGTACACTGATCTGGCAACCCTCCCCTTCCATCCCATCCACAAGATAATATCTCTTTCGAAAGATACTAACGTCCTGCAGCACGAGAAGACGAGGTCGGACTTAGGTGCTATATTCTATTCTGGTTCTGAGCAACATCACAGGAAATTGGCACATACCGTATTTCTTCGATTCTAAGACGCCATCGATTGTAAGACGCACCTTAATTTCAGTATCACCAACAGAAAAAAAGCTTTCAATCTAGGAAAAAAATAAAACTCTAAAATATATCTAACAAATATTTTTATTATAATGGAATTCAATTTACTAACAACAATAGTACCTATTTATCAGTAGGTATGTTATTCATAACTTCCTTCTGAATCAATATCAGTCTGATTCTTCCGAGCCGTCATATCTGCATCTGAATCAATATCAGAGTCTACTTCACATTCAGAATCTGATTCTTCAAGCCGTCTTTATATTCATTATTCCATAATATATCGTCTTCTGAGCCATCGAGAGTGTTGGTGATGCAACATTTTTTAACTGAGTGCTGCACTATTCTTTCTGGGATTAGTTTCCAAGCTGTTGATACCCATTCCGCCAATTTTGATGCCGGCGCTTTCTTAATTTTTCCGGAAGGTGTCAGCGGAAGGTTGTCAGTCAACAGCCAGGTTCCAACTTCCTGGTTGTCGCTGAGTGAGCTCCACTATAATGAAATAACGGTGGCGTCACATTTGGAAAGCGCGGGAAAATACCCACGTCACTTTATTCTCCAATGGAATTGGAGAATGCGATAACGGTCAAAGTTGGAGGCGGGGTTTCTGCGTAAAAAACGGCAAAACGTGTGGTGCCGTGTACAAAGCGCGGTAAAATTTGAAAAAAAAAAAAAAAACTGTGATTCTAAGACGTACCCCGTTTTTAGAGACGTTTATATTGGAAAAAAAGTGTGTCTTAGAATCAAAGAAATACGGTAACTCTTTTCCCACTGTATGCCTAACTGTCATTTAGAGGCTAAATTTGTTACTCAAATGTTTAGAAGTATTAAACGAAGAGGGTCATCTTTATAGCTCATGTCTCTTCCAGTGTCATACGTCTATGTTAAGTATGCATTTCATTATGAACGAATACCATGTTGGGAAATCAATTCAAAGTTGTTCAAGTAATTACAGAACATTTACTAAGTTAGGGGTTGAAAGTATAAAATACATTTGCAACCTTGCCTCTATTATTTTATCATCATTGCAGACTTTAATTAATTTGAAGAATCAATTTCCTTCATTGTAAACTATAGCTGTGGAAGAATTAAGGCAAAAAACGTATCAAATTTTATAGATAAATCTTGAAGAAAAGAAACAGGAACAGTATCAGAACAAGGTTTCAAGAACTGTTTTCAGATTATGGATGTAACGAGGTGAGAAGTGGCACAAAATTGTTTGGATTAGTTAATTTTTGAGTAGCACAAATAATTGGTTCTCCTTCATGACTGTTTCCCTTTCTTTTAATAGCCCTTGCGATACACACCATACACCCTGGATACATTTTCAAAAATCGCCTGTGAAATATATCAATATTTACCACAGACTTAGGCATTATTTATAATAATGAAAACTACATATCATTGGACTGTGTTTCTGAGAGAGTTTCTAATGAATAAATAGAAAATATCTTCATAGATAATAGAAGCAAATTTCGTTTTCATTTATCAATTCAGTCACGAAACGCAAACTATACTTAATTTTAGTTATTACGGAGGGCGTTGAAAAAGTTCTTGACACGTGTCTATAGATTTACATTCGTTCCCCCGAAGTTAACGAGCTACGACTAGTTTTGAAAGCTTTGTCTAAACTTGTCATTATGTGTCAGAAAAAAAGGCCTTATCATCATTTCTCTCTTCGCTGACTGCGCATAAAGTTCGGTCTGCGAAATCTGTGCTTGTTGCTATGGAGCCTACTAAAAACGGGAAAAGATTTTACATTTTCACAAGGATGCAGCTTGGGGATGAGGCGACAAAAATTCATGCCGATTTAGCAGAAGTATAGTGCCTATAAATATATAGTCTGTCATTCGCGTAATAAAATCTGGCAGAAAAAGTGTCTCATACCAGTGGAGGGCGCTGGGAACGATATGCTTGTCTTGTTAACATTACCCTCTATGGACGTTTCGCTTTTCAATCACTTTTAAACATAGAAGCATTTATGCAATGATTTTACCATTCAAATGCACATTATTCGTAAGTATTTTAAATGAGCTAGTAAAAGTTAGAGAACGTTTGAGCAAGTATATTTTTTTTTAAAACGAAAAAATTGATGGCCGTTCGATCAAAACAAATCGCATCCCTTTTTATGTATCAGAGCGCTGAAGTGATCGTTCTGATTGACTCTTTGATAAAACTCTTCGAATGACATGTGACATAACATATGTTCTAACATGTGACGTTTGGATTCACCAAGTTGTAATAGGATCTTACAGCGTAGATATCCCTGTAAATTGCAAAAGCAATTTAAATTTTCCTAATTGACTCAACAAGAAAGAATAATCATGATACTAATAACTTGCAGTATTAAAATGCTCTAACCCAGGCATCGGCAACCTATGACTTGCGGGTCACCAAGTGACCCATTTGATAATTTCAAGTGACCCACTTGAGTTCCGCAAATAAAGTATAATACATAAAAATAAATTATAAAACATAAACATGAAACAAACACTTTGAGAAAGTATAAATAATAAGATTAACATTTTGGTGTGATTACAAAGTTGCAGAAATGAACATAGGCGGAATACAGCGACATTGTCCGAACGAATCTCATCTGTTTATTCACGTTATAGACGAAGTAGATGCAAACAAGAGTAGATGTGTGATCAGGGCTCCTATTGGTCGGCTGGGCTCTCAGACTGCGTGCTACCTGCAGCCGACCAATAGGAGCCCTGCCCACCTACTGATCATGCATCTACTCTTGTCTACGTTTACTTCGTCTTTAACGTGAATAAACAGTAGTTCAGAAGCGCGAGAACAGTTACCTAAGCGAAATAATTATTATTTTTATTACCATGGACAAACAAAAAGCAAAAAAGAGATTATTTCAAGATGTGTGGACTGAAAAGTATGGATGTATGGAAAATGGTGACAAATTGATATGTACTTTATGTACAGATATAATTACCGCCAGGACACAAATTGAGCGACACTTTTCTTCAAAACATAAAGATGTGAGTGAAATGCCAAATGATGAAAAATATGAATACATTGCTAAACGTGTATTAAATTATGGTAAAATAAATTTTTGAAGAGATTTGTTATCGGCCACAATTACGCTACATCTGCCAGCTTTATTGCAGCTCTTAGTATTGGTACCAACGGAAAACCGTTTACAGACGGCGAATTTTTGAAAAACGCATTCATAAATTGTTCCGAACATTTATTCAATGACTTCGCAAATAAAAAACAAATAATTGAGAGAATTAATGAAATGCCATTGTCGGCCAGAACAGTTCAGCGTCGCATTGAAGATATGGCAAAAGATATTGACGCACAGGTCAAAAATGATTTGTTATCTAGTGACGTAATTAGCATTGCACTTGATGAAAGTACCGATGTAAATAGTATGGTAGGCTGGCAATTATTATTAGATTTGCATCAATAAATGGTTCGAACGTCAATGAAGAACAATGCCTTCTTGCTTCAATGAATGACACGACCAAAGGCATTGATATTTTCAGTCAAGTACAAGAGTTTACAAATTTCAAAAATGGGAAAATATTGGATATAAAAAGTAAATTGTTTTCCATAGCAACTGATGCTGCTCCGGCTATGAGAGGAAAAAATGTTGGAGTTGTGAAACTAATGGAAAATGAACTTGGCCGCCCACTTTTATCGTTCCATTGTATCGTACATGAAGAAATTTTATTTGCAAAGGCATCTACGCAACAACTTAAGGATGTAATGGAAAAGGTTGTTAAGATCGTAAACATAATAGTAGCACGATCTGCATTAACACACAGGCGCTTCAAAGCTTTTTTGGAGGAAATTGAATCGAAATGCGGAGATTTACTGTTACACGCTGAAGTAAGATGGTTAAGTCGAGGCAAAGTTCTTAATAGATTTGTAGAGTGCTTTGATGATATACAAATATTTCTTTACGAAATCGGTGAAAATGATCTCGAGCTCAATGATAAACAATGGTTTTTAAGACTTTTGTTCTTAAGAGACGTAATGAACAATTATAATGATTTCAACGTACGACCCCCAAGGAAATAACCACACAATTTTGAAAATGTACGAGGAATGGAAGAGTTTTTGTTCGAAATTAATATTATTTGAAACGTACATAAAAACTAAAATATTTCTTTTCTTTCCCTTACTAAAAAGCTAACATGAGAAAATAAAATCGATGAAAGCAATCTAACTATGTTCGAAAGTTGTATTTTGAAAATTAAAAGTGAATTTGAAAGTAGATTTCAAAGTTTTAAGAAGCACGGCGAAATGTTTACATTTATAATAAACCACGAGAAATATGGGAAAATGTTATAGATTTGCAGTATTTTGAATATTTTAAAATTGACAATTTAAGTTTAGAAATGATTGATTTTAAAAGTTCAACGTTGTGGACGGAGAAATTCAAGACATTGCGGAAAGATTTAGGAAACACGGAAGATAATCAACTTCTCATGATATCATCGTGTTGGGCATCACTTCCTACGAAGTTTTCATCTTTGAAAAAAATTGGCTTTGCCATTTTGTCCGCATTCGGTTCTACTTATAAATGTGAACAAATATTTTCACACATGAAATTTATTTTAAGTAAGAACAGGAGCAGATTAACTACCGAAAATTCGGACGCTTGTATTCGTCTTAAAGTGACTAAGTATAAACCAGACTTGACTAAATTGACGTCACAAATTCAGCATCAGGGAAGCCATTGATAACGAAGAGAACGCTTATAAATAAAGCTCATAAATTATTAATGAACTAAAACTTGACAATTATATTTGTTTTTAAAATAATTAGAATTATAATTTTTTTTTGAGTTTAAAAGCATATTGTAATAGTTTTCTCAATAAAATTTATCTTATTATTCACTAACGGACTGTTTTAAAATGAAAATACCCACTGACCCGAACTGTCTTCTTAATAGTCACATTTTGGTTGATTTTGACCCGCAGCCAAAAAAGGTTGCCGACGTCTGCTCTAACCTATTAGTTAAGTCAAATATTCATTACGTTGTGCGCTATGGACATTAACAAATAATTCAATTTTGCAAAAATCTATGCCAGGCGTATGAACGAAAAAACGTTGAATTTTACCGATTATCTTAGTTTTGTAAACTTACATATTTACAATCCAACTTTCATATATTTAGACGATTGTTAGTGACTGACAGTGGATCACGGCAGTCACTAAACTTCCATCGTTAGCTGGGGAAGGGGAGGCCGAATTGGATTCGTTTATATGTACTTAGTTGTACATATCTAATAGAATGTGGCGATATGAAAGTTTTACCTACAAAAGAAAAACATTTCACCAACAATATATAGTATATGACTTCAGATATCTGTAATTCATTGACTATTAGAGAGAATAACTCACAAATTGAAGCCTTCCATATAAAGTGAAAAATTTCACATTTTTTCAGGGGTGACATACAAGGTTAGTTTTTTTTTGAAAAATATATTCTCTTATAAAGAGTTTATTCCGTTATTTCCTTAAGCAATGCTGTGGTGAATAGTTAATACTTATTAGTGATTTAGATCTTGAAATTAATTTAAGGCTCTCAGACGCCTTCGACGAACCGCTCTACCAAGGTCAATTGCTGCCTTGTGAGCGAATCCAAAATTGGCCTTCCCGTTTCGAACAAATGATTGGAAAGTAGCGACTGCCGGTAGCCACCGATCTCAGTATGACGCAACGAGATAGAATAGGATAGAATGCGCAATCGGTTTGGAAAGTTGAGGCGAATTGAACGACAGGCGGCCATGTAAAGGGTGGGCAGTAACGCAGGCAGCGCATATTGTTTAGCATTAGCTTTACACGCGTTGGTAATATAATTTTGATTGAATATAATACTCAACTGAATAATTGCTTTCAGATTTATCTAGAAGTCAAGATTACTTTCAAAAAATATTAAACGTCCTTTTTTATATTTTTTATCCTTTTTCATCTGACCATGTAAATCTGCGTTGAAACAGCTGGTCGCCGGAGATCAAATAGGAGCCTGCCAGTCAGTACCATACATTCATTAAATTGCCATTTCATTCTATACGTAATAGAAATTTTCTACATTTTATTGAATTTCAGAATAAAATTTATTTTTAGAAAAAAAAAACAAACTTTTACGTACCTTGTATCAGGCATTTTTCCCCCCTTCACTTTAAAATTGCTTTATCAAGCGCTTTTTCGCGCAATCCAATCGTTACAGATGAGATAGGTATACTTTTTTAATCACTTAATTTTTTTCTTAAAGAAAACCTTTTAAACGATTTTGATGAAGTGAACTGCTCTACGCTTTCTAACATGTTTATTATTAAAAACATTTTATCGAATGATAGAAAATCAATCAAACTTTCACTTTTACTTTTTTATTTATGTGTTAACACATACAACAATGGTAACATTTAAATTATCCGTAGGTATTACCTCTGCTGACTACATGGGAAAAAGTTACTATCCTTTAAAAAGGATTAGTTTAGTATATATTTGTCTAAGTGCTGTTCCGCGCAATTGTAAACTCTGTTGGCTACACATATGATGAATACGAATTTTTTGTAACAAATTTTTCACAAGTTTTGAGCAAAGTGATTCTGCACCAAATTCAGATGATCACGGGTTTTTGAACATTATAGTACTCGAAATTATACTTAGTACTTCATACTGCAGTTCTAGCATCCAGTTTCTTTTGCTTTTTTTTTCATTGCGAATGATGATCTTAGCACTCGTTCTGCTATCGTGCACAATTGAATATAAGAGTATAAAAAAAATCTGATTTTAATTCCTATTGATTGAAGACAAATATTAGGAATAATAAGTTTAACATAGTATTGTCCGCACGATGGGACTCATGGGCTTGAAATAAATTTCCTCTACCATATTGCTTATGTAATTAGAAAATATTGGAATTTTAAGTGATTTGTGCTTAGTATGTTTTCATAGTAGTAAATTATTAACACAAAATTTAGGCAGTAATTCTATAGAATTCTCAAATATAGCTATGTCAACTGAAATAATCATAAAATACAATGTGTGTAATAACGAAAAATTTTAAACTCGAAAAAACAAAGAGGTAAAATTGTGATTAGTCACATGGGATCTGAACCCACAACCTCCTGATAATAGGTTGAACACTCTGTCCACTGAGGTAACAATCATCCTCTTTTAATGGATTTAATTGTTACACCATAGAGTTAGTCATTGGCAGGACTTGATTTTTTTTGTGGGGGAGGTGGGCAAGGCCCTCTCATTTCAGAATTCGAGTAAGGGTAAAATAGGCAAAAATTACTAAACTTATCTATGTCTCTTGCATTTTTCAATAATTTTTTTTTTAAAACCCATAAAATGGAGAGGGGAAATGTTATATTGTATTAGAAATCAAGTGTCTTGTATCCCTTTTTTATTTCCTAGATCTAGGCCTAGTCATTGAGGATGTGTCTGACTGTAATTGAATACTGGTTCTGGTCTAGAAGTAACTTTCCAGGTTAATGCACACATCCAGCACATGTCAAGATGTATTGCTTTTCTTTTAAGTCAGCATACTTTGTATGAAGCATAAGGATTAATGTTGTTTGGCGCTGGTAGCTTAGTGATCAGAGCACCTGACATGTTATCAGAAGATTGTAGGCTCAGATCCCACCCAACTAATGAATAAATAAAGGAGAAAATTGTCAACATATCACCAACAAGACATAATCTGTGATTTCCTATTATTTCTTAACTATTTCTTCTCATCATTATAAAGATAGACAATGCAATTTTATCAGAAAAATTCTTAGCAATATGAATATAATTCATATAATATATATAACAAACTGAGCCTCCATGACATAGAAGCCCAATTTGCCAGTCTTGTAATCTGCAGTTCACAGGTTTGAATCTCAAATGTGCCTGTACTGAGAATTTCTCCTATTTTGCCTTCATTAAGAAAAGGGATATGATGGACTTGGAAAAGATGTTGTGTGTCAGATGGGAAGTTAATTTTCAACCCTATGTGTGATAACCACACCTTGTGTATACTAAAGAACACACTGGATTGCTTTGATGGGAGGCTATCATTATTTCCTACCAGCTGTCCACTGGATCCCCTTCCCCTACCTTCTCAGAGTCCTTGAGACTTGGCCTTTTAGCCCAAGCTGTAAAAAATAAAGAATGTGCCTCAGAGGAACCTCAACCTTCATGAGAACTCAAAACTTACTTGTCAAGGTCACAATTAATAAATCACAGAAATGTGTGCAAAAATATTATCATGCATTTATTTTAATTTAATTACTAAAACATTTATAGGGAAAAAGTGAATGATTCAAATTAGCTTTCCCCCCTCTCATAATAAAAGTAATAGTGGAAAAGATAAAAACAAATTCTAGTAAGTAAATATTTTAAAATAATATTGAGGCTGTATATTTAAAAAAAACTAGTCTTAACTAATCGTAACTAATCTGATGATTTTCCACTTATCGTAGATTTTATAGTTAATAAAATATGTTCATCAACTATAATATAACTTACCAAATTACGGTGCGTCGACTGCCATTACGGTATAGATATACGGGTGGGGATGCCATTCCAATGACACATTTTCTATTTTGCAATGTAATTCTTAATATTTAAATTTCAGGAGAAAACTGACGAAAACTTTTAGCTGTTTATAGAATATCAGGTTTTTACATGCCCAGAATTTTCGCGATATTATTTTTTATGTAGAACTACTTTTTTGCTATCTAGAACTATTTACGGCGGGGTAATTTGGCGTAAAACGGTGCTATACCAATATCTTTTTACTGTGCAGGCACGAAGTTATATTTCGATTCTAGTCCCCCTGCCGGTAGGGAACCATTTCTGGGAACACTTTTTAATGGCTGGGCTATTGACGATTGCCACACTATATACTTATAGGCACTATAGCACAAGTATATGGGTATCATGATTATACATATGACCGTGTTACGGAATGGATGAGCAAATTCAGAGAATGATTCGAAGATCTCCCGCATGCAGAAAGACCTAAAGAAGACTTGAACGAGAGAACCATCGCTGCTGTTCGTGATCTCATTAAGGAAAATCCACACATCACCGTTCAGGTAATAAGTTTAGGTATAAGTGTATCGATTGCCAGTGTGCACACAATTATTCAACATTTAAATTTCTCTAAGATCTGGGCCGAATGGGTACCCCCACAAACTCTTAGAACATCAAAATAGGGCTAGAGTCGATTCGTGCAAGGAGATGCTGGCAATGTTTGCCTAATGGCCCCAAACGTTAACAGACATCGTCACATGTGATTAGATGTGGATATTTAGTATACAACTCTAAGAAAGATCGACAACTACGTGAACAGCGTTACCAAATCCTCCAACAAGACTTTCGCTCAAGGAAGAGGATGTTCACAATTTTTTTTTTAAAAAGAGAAAGATTTATTTTCGCTAAATTCCCACCCTGGTTTCGGTCACAAAGACGACACAGATGGGCTTGGAAAGGCTGCCCTTATCGGATGGGACGTTAAGCCGTGGCCCCGTATGCATGAAAGTTATACCCAGTGCATATTAAAGAACATGCTGGATAGCCTTGATGGGAGGCTTCCTTCCATTTGTCTCTTAACAGCTGTCCAGAGGGTCGCTCAGAGGTAAAACAACATAATCCTCTCTTACTAAGATGTGGTATAGAACATGTAATGAGTTTTAGGGTCGGGTTGTTTTACCTCTGAGCGGCAATTTTTTTCACACAATGAGCTAAATCGCCAGGACACAAGGACTCCGAAGTCTCAGAGGTGTTGGGAAAGAGGACCCACTGGATAGCTGTTGGGAGGCGGGTGGTGCCCCAGTTACGGTTATTGAGTGTGTTCTTTAATGTGCACATGGTATGTCTCTCTCGCAAACGGAGCGAAGGATTAAAGTCCAATCTGACGGATGTCGGCCTTTTCAAGCCCATCGGTGTTTCCTACTGACCGAGTGGGTAGTTTCGCGCAGATAGATCTCAACGCTAGTCCAGATTCTTCTCGTACCAATAGTTCAACATATCAAAATTGGTTCCCAAAATACGAGCCAAAACTGCCCTCCGAAACATAGAATTACCATGTTATGTCAATGGGAATCTAACTTCAAATCTCTATAACGTCTAAAATATGCATTTAATAGAAAAATATGACTGGTGATAAATTAAAGATCATAATCAAATCTATTTAAATCACGATTTTCAACAATATTTGTTCAGTATTTAAAGAGGCACGGAAGCTGGAATGTTTAACAATAAAAATCGTTAATGAATTCGTATTATATTAAATGGTTTGAAACAATATTTGTTATTTAAGTTTCAATTAATTTCTAAGGTAAATTTTTCTGACGCATGTTTAATTTCTAAAAGTCTTAAATTTTTGTCTCTAGACTTCATTGAACATAGATGCCGATAGTCAATAAAACCGTGTCTAACACTGTGATGAATTGACGCTGCGATAAATAGATATCACGATGAACTGATTTTGCGATGAAATAACGTGAAACTTAACATGAGGAACCTAACAGCACCAAGCGTTCCCGATTTGATGTAGCTATCTACAACTTTATATAGATGCTGGAGGGGAGTATTTTGAAGGACAGTAAAAGTTTTGTTGGGGTAAGCGCAATGGTTTTTTTCTTGCAGATGCTTGTCAAGAACTGTTTGAACTCCCCTTCGTAATATTGCCTTTATTATTATTATTATTATTATTATTATTATTATTATTATTATTATTATTATTATTATTATTATTATTATTATCAGACGTATTTTGATTCATTTCAAGTATTCAATAAATCCATTAAGTTTTTTCCTACCTTTTCATAAATTAATTGCATCTGAAAAAGTGGGCAAAACTTTACGGGGTGGTAGAACGCAGCTATACGAGCAATATTCGTCATAGAATGTTTGGTCGGAACGCAAGCGGTGAGAAGTTAAAAGGTAGTTTTCCACTGTCACATTTAAAGAATGAACACAAGAAGGAGAGGAGATACTTCAGAAAACATTTTATTAACAGGAATGTAATTGAGGTACATGCTCAAAGAAATTGCTCAAAAGAGCTGCCGCCAGCTGCAATGCAGGCTTCACACCTGCGGGATAGGGACCGACGAACATTTGCGAAGACACCAGGCATTTCCCGAATATCGCCGGCAACAACGGCGATCCTGGCGACTAGATCCATATCGGTTTCAATGGGGCACTCGTAGATTAGGCTTTTCATATGACCCCACCGTACACAAAGTGCATATCTACCATTTCGTGGTTAGTATAACCAGCCATCCTCTCGGCAATCCACGGTAGAAATGCCGTTGGGTGCGAGGACCGACCCTTTTACACCATTTCCAACGCCACCTAGCGACTCGCCGTTTGCGTTCCGACCATACATTCTATGACGAATATTGCTCGTATAGCTGCTTTCTACCACCCCGTAAAGTTTTGCCCACTTTTTCAGATTCACCCTGTTTTTTTACTCTTCTTTCTGAAGTTTTTTTTTTATATTTGTTTTAGTTTTATTGCGCCAACATCAACAATAATTAGTTTAATGAAAATAGGTTAATGAAATTATAAATGAAAGCAATTTTAGTGCAGGTACTAGTGATTTTATTTACTAATAATCTGACTAATATAGTTTTATTGGGTTTTCTTCTGTCAAATCAAATCAGGCAATTCGATTTGGTGACAGCAAAAAAATAAAAAAATTACATATTTCTAACTTAGATGATTGTGCATATATTAATACTAGAAATTAATCGGTGCTTTCACCACCTCTTGATTTCTAGCTAGTCACTCCGATCCCTATTTGATCTGGAACACAACACCGGATCCGAAATTCCTCTCATTTTTGAGTTGCACTCTCCGAAATAGCCCTCTTCACCAGCCGTCTAACACCGGCAGATCGATATTTGACCTTTGACCTCAAAGGACCACCGCATCCCACAATTATGAAACATTTCCCAGATCTACGACTCAAAATACCCCAGGAACCAGTTTGTAGCTCTCCAGCACAGATAGATCTCAGTTTGACCTTTGACCTCAAAGAACCCTCCGAATACGAAAGTTCTTAACGTTTTCGAGATCTGCAACCCGAAACATCTCTAGACATTAATTGTCACGTTTCGAGCATTTGTAGATCACGGTTTGACCTTTGCGTGGCATCCATTTGATATCTGCATGACCTCTAAAGACATGTCGGAGTTCAAATTTTGAATTTTTCCCCAGATCTACGACCCGGATACCCCTAGTTGCAAATTTTCAGAACTCTACCATTTTTGCATCATAGTCAGTCAGTCAGCCGTCAGCAATTCACAATCGTCTATATCAGGGGTTCAGAATGTCGGGTACGCGGTAAAAGTTTTTGGGGTACGCCGTAAGAGCTCAAAAGTCGCTAGATCTAGTAACAAAGTCGCTAAGTTGGCCACACTGCTGTGCAAAAGTGTCATTTTTTTGTGTTTATTGATATATGTAATTTATGAATACAAAATTTAATTTATACATATATATATATGTTTTATTATATTCCCATTCTTATGCTATAGCTATAGTTTTATCTATCTATACGAGGGGTACGCCAGTTACATGCACATTTCCTGGGGGTACGTGAAGCATAAAAGGTTGAGAACCATTGGTCTATATAGTATATAATGATAACATTTTCTAGATATATATTATATAATTCAAAATTTCATAGAGCTCATTTAAATTAAATTATATTATAATTATCTAGATTCTAGTCTTAAAACCAGAAAAATATATTTTTACTCCTCTTAAACACCATTAAAGTTTTCGGGGGTGGAAAATTATCTTTATTTTATACTTTCATTTTTATTTCTATAATTCTGTGGTTAGTGCTGTTATGTTCTTAGGTGCTATAGTTTAATATTTTTAAAATAAAAGTTCGTTTTGTAGTATTTAAAGCGCTAAATCCAATAATATAATCATATTCAAATAAATTATATAATCATATTTAAATAAATTATATAATCATATTCAAATAAATTATATAATCATATTTAAATAAATTATATAATCACATTTAAATAATTAAAAAAAATGACCTACGAGTCATTCTTTCATGGTTTAAAATATAAGGCACTACATTAGATTACAAAATCAAACTGCTTCCTAATAGGATTATCTCATTTATGATAATTATACTCAAAATCGCATATTGCAATTTATTTAAAGTCTTTATGTTATTAGTACCTATCAACGATTTTGTAAAGAAACACCTTTTTAAAACTTTTATATTAGCTACTGCTTTTCCGCAATGAAAAATTAAATTTAATACCTGATGAAAGACTTTAAAAAGGAACATATTCTTTGCATCATTTTTTTGCCTTAACCGTTTCTGTGCACAGAATAAAAAGCACAAAAGGTTAAAAAAAAGTATCTCCATTAAAACTGCATACCAGACGATGTTAATTTGACATTTGCGAGCATCATCGTAAAGTGCTCCCCCAACAAGGCTACAAATAATGATTGTGCCAAGGAAGAGCACAAGCAACAGCAACAGCTTTCACGAAATGTAGCTTCAAAATCGCCCCCTTCTCTTCCCTTTCAATTAACTGGAATCATAAGAATTTACGGAACAATATATCTTACATCTTCATAAAGTTTGCATGTAAATGAATCTTTTCCAAATGACCTATGAGTCATACTTTTGATTATTACTGCTTGATGCATAAAACCATTGACGTACTCATCGTTAGAAACAAAAAAAAATCGACGTGCTCATCATAAGAATCTCTGCTGTAAAACATAGTCGTATGGATTTCGTGACATCTTCGTTATCATCGTATAACCTAATATGCGTCTATATCCAGTGGTGAGATTTAAGAAATATCTTTAACAGCGAAAACTGAATGAATAGAATTGTTTTGAATTGAAGCTTTATTTAACAAAGATGGACTAAATTTGACTATTTCTTCTTCGTAAATGATGGAATCGCGGATTTCGGTGCTGACGTTAAAAAACTGCCCGAATAACCTGGATCCAGAAAGTACGTGAAGTTCTTCCAATACTTGGTGCAGTGATCCAAAAAATTCTGATTATTGGTTTATCAGATTTGCTCCTAGACATAAGCTTCCTCAGAAATACCGAAGCTATCAGTTTTGAAAAATATTAAGCCCAATAAATTCTGGCTTCAATAATTTGAATAGATTTTCAGAATTGCCTCCAATTATGATAATTTCATTATTAAAATCATATCAAAAATTGCTCCGATTTTCTTCACACACTGTTAATAAAATTACCCAACACTTAACATAATCATTTCAAATTTTTTCTGTTTTTAAGTTTCAGTGGAACGAATGTGATTTAAATTAGGCGATTTTAAGACATCAAACTGTTAGATCGTAAGTTTTGAAATTATACGAAAAAAACAAAAGAAAAAAAAACGAAGTTTCGATTTGAATCAGTGACTTATTTTTAATTTGATATAAATTGCAAAGTAGATCAAGATTTGAATTAAATTGATTCGAACAAGCTGACAATATGTATATTTAAATATTAACACACTATGTTAACAAGCGAGCAACTCATGTGTCGGAATCTAGCAAATTCTTCCCGTTATTCCCACTTATCATTCCTTATTTCAGAATTCCCGAGAATTTTTCCACTTTTCCCACAGTGTTATTTTTTCTAAATTTGTGGTGATTCTATCCTCTGACCGTTATTGCCTTTCCTTGGAGATAGGCCCAAAAACTTTCGCTAACAATAATCACCATTGGCGTCATAAACAATCACTAAACAACAAATTGGAACTTTTTTTATAACATTGGTCAAATAGGATGTTTTTAAATAATTTTGAGGTGCTGAATTCAAAATATGGATGTGAAAAATCTGCAGCACGTACAGTTGTTTTTTTTAAATTACGGATTGATGTATTTCAAATTTCAATGAATACGCATATTTGGGAAATGAAAATAAATGTGACTATTTTATTAAATTGCAACTTAAAATACATTAGTTAATTACATGATTAGAATGAAAAAAGTTAGAAACATCATAGTTATAGATCACTGAATATAAAGTAACAAATGAAATAATATTGAAACGCAGAATAAGGAAACATAGGTAAGGATCTTTTATACTTACAAGAAGTTAATTTTTGTCATTTTTGTGCTGAGGTATCTTCCTTCTGCAAGAACCAGCAGCAGTCACCCATCATTGCTGGGTTCCACCTGCCTTGGTATCTCTCCTGCATGATTCGGTTATCTTGGTGGAATCTTTCCCCATGCTCTTCGCTGACAGCTCCTAAGTTCTTGGGAAAGAAATCGAGATGCGAGTGTAAGAAATGGATCTTCAAAGACATTCGGCAGCCGAATTTTTCATAGTTTTTGAGAAGATCTTGAATGAGCTGATGGTAATTTTCCTCTTTGTTATTCCCCAGAAAACCCTGGATCATAGACGTAAAGGATTTCCATGCATCGCGCTTCTTCATATTCAATTTTTCTTCGAAGATGTATCTTTCAATAGCTTCGTGATCTGGGGACAAACAGATCCCTTATTTGAGTTTGGCATCACTTAGTTTTGAAAAATTTTCCTTCAACTGCAAAAACCCTTTACCAGTTTTGTCCATAACCTTCACAAAGTTTTAATAAGCCCAGTTTGATGTGTACTGGTGGAAGCAGAACATCAGAGGGGTCAACTAGAGTCTTATACCTCACATTACTCTTCCCAATAATAAAACATCTCTTTTGGACCAGTCTTTTGTTTTATAGCGTTCCTTTATGGCCCCACTATCCCACAACACATTAATATTGCAGTCCCTTAAAAGAAAAATTTCATTAGTTTAGCAAGAATGAAATGAGAAGTATACGGGTTTATAAAAAGCTCAGTAGTTTCAATTTAAAGTTTATTGCCCTTTGAATGGTTATATCTTAAAAATTAGTGGACAGAAAAACAAAATATTTTTTTTGTTTTCCTGAGTACTATAATTATACTAAAAATCATTGAAATAGAGAGGTCGAAGTAAAAGCCTCTGTTTATTTCACATGAATAATGGCCCAAAGATGGAAATGGTTTTCAGAACCGGGTGGACTCTGCAGAATCAGTTCAAAAGAGGCCCTGTAGTTGACATGGCGACGTTAAGCAACACGTAGAAAATATGTGTAAAACCCCTGGAATTATGACCAAAAATATTATAAAAGAGTGGACGTAGATAGAGTGAACCTCTTTCCTATAAATATGCGAAAAAAATATCTGGAACTAATGCGGGCGGAAAGATATCTGATAATAATGCGGGCGGAAAGGGGTCCGCCCGCATTCCCCTTCATTTACAGCTCTAACAAGTGCGTTGTGTGCCAGGATGAGGATGAGTGAACTTCAAGCAACTTCTAGGTTTCCATAAGTAAAAATGAAATGAAAGTGGGAAATTAGAATAACTTTTTTTCATTTTTGGTTCCAATTATTCTCGGGAATAAAAAAAATGTATTCATTCATCTCGTTCTCAAAAAACTCATTAAGACATTTCTATACAAAGTATATTACGCACGACCGCAATCATCTAACTTATAAACAGTTTGTATGCACAACTGTATCCCTAAAGCTTTGAAACTCCAGTGTTCAGTTTCAAGTGTTCAGTTCTCTAGTGATCAGTTTAAGCCTTTATACTGTATCCTTTGAAGAACTGATGGTAATGTAAGATGAAAGAGATAACGGGCATCATTCTAATTGCTTAGTGATCCAGTAAACCTGTCATGACGGAATTTCTGAGATGGGTCTTAAAGCCCACTCCCTCTCTCTCCCAACTGATTAAGCCACCGGTATCTCCACAGAAATGTATTAGATCTATAATTGAGTTACTGAATTACGGATAGTAGGTTGGGTTGGGCTGTTTTACCTGTGATCGGTACTTCTACTTTTTGCGCACAATGGGCTAATAGCTAAATCAAAAAGACTCCCAGTGGTTCACAGAAGATTGGGGAAGGGGATCCATATAGAGTTGCTAGGAGACAAAATGGAAGCATACCGTCAAGGCCATCCAGCGTGTTCTTTAACGATAACAAGTCTTCTTCACCCGTGACCAAGACTTAACATCCCATCCGACGGACGTTGGCCTTTCCAAGTTCATTGCTGTCCACTTTGTCACCGACTGAAGGTAAAGGGTTTTACCAAAGATAAAACTCAAGGACTAGCACGGTTGGGACTCGATCCTGGAATCTGCTGTTGACGAGTTTGATGCGCTACCGACAGAGTTAATCCCCACACCAGGACAGTAGGTAAAACTTGGAAGATAAAAAAAGCAGGTTTAATCCAGCCGTTGTTTGTATAGAACATTTTATTGTGTTACTTATAACAAGGTTATGCTTATTCAGGTTAAAAAAAATCCGTTCTGACCGAAATTATGAGCAGTTTCCCTTTTTTCTAAATTCAGCTTAAAATCGGGTCGAAAAACAATAATCCAACACCGTTTCTAAATTATGGGTTGAAATCGGGTTGAAATAAAAAAAATCCAGCTTTTCAGGTATTGGATAATAATTTTTAACTGTTAAGGAGCAAATGTTTTCAATTTTTCGCCTGTTGGCCTTGTCCGTGTGTAGACATCAATTTCTTTTTCTTTTTAGAGATAAATTAAAAATAATTTTTGGTTGGATAGGTATTGACTAAATATTACGATTCGCACATTTTGAATCTTCTTATAGTTATAATTCCACCTTCTAACGGTGGGAAAATTGAAAATTGCGAAATTTCAAATTAATATTGCAAGCGATGTAATTACGTTAGAAATTTAACATTTGGTTGTAAAATGTGATATTATGAAGTTTGCATTGACAACAAAGGTTTTCACCTTTACTCCAAAAGAGAACGAAAAAAATGCAATTTTTGTGTTTAAATGAAAATTGTTTGTTTTTAGAGATAATTTTAAAATTCTTTTTGATTGGATACGTTTCGATAAGATCTTATAATTCACACTTTTAGAATCTTCCGAAAGCTTTAATTGAGCCCCCCTCCGATGATGAACTTTTTTAAAATTTCACAATTTTAAACGAATATTGCAAACGATCTATTTGGACAGAAATGTGATATTTTAGGTTCTGAGTGGAATGATCATATGCCATATGGTAGCAACAATTTGTTCCTTTACCCTCAGGGTGGCTGAAGAAATGCAACTCTTTGAGTGAGAGATTAATGAAAAACTCTTTTTGAATTGAATACGTACTAAAGAAATATGATGGGTAGTTATAAAATCCCCTGAATGGCCTTAATTTGCCCTCCTGAGAGGACGCTAAATGTGAAAATATAAAATTTGAAGTAATATTGTAAACCAAATATTTATCCTAGAAATTATCAAAGAACGCATATAGCCTCTGGCGCATATGGTAATCTCGTTTTCAAAGTGAATTAAGTTTTTCGTTCGTCAGATCTTCCACTCCTTAAAAGTTTGAATTTGAACTATGGATGATGGGGAAAGTACAAACAGTAGAATTTTATTATAGTTATACAAAAGAAAAAGTATTTGTCTTTTATCCTTCAATTCAAAAAGTTGAATATTTCACACCCCTTTGAAAAAAGGGGCAGATTGTTGGTATCAGGGGAATATCTGTTGTCACCCTACAACTAACATTTCAAATTTCTATCATAAACAGATCACTTGCAACATTCGTTAAAAGTTTTGCCATTTTCGTATTTAGTAACCTATAACGATGTAAATTAAAATTACTTAAGGATTTAAAAATGCTAATTAAAATATTTCCTTAGTACCAATCAAATCGAAAAAAATAAGTTTTCCAATTATCGCTTGAAACAAAAAAGCTGCGCTTCCCACACGCCTTGGATGTAAGGAATGAACACAATGTTGCCAATGGAATACGCAAGACTGTCACATTTTACTATCAAAAAAATACAAAATTCTAGCTTAAATAAATCGTTTGCAATATTCGTTTAAAATTTCGAAATTTCAATTTTTTCACCGTTCGAGGGCGCAATTAGAGCTTTTGAAAGAGATGCAAAGCACAAATTGTAATATTTCAACAATACCTACTCAACAAAAAAAAAGAATTATTAATTTATCTGTAAAAAAAACTTTCCTTTTCCCACCCACCTCTGAGGGTAAAGGTGTCAAAATTATTGTTGTCAACGGAAATTTCATGACTTTCACATTCTGTGGTCGTAGGACACTCTTTTCCTTCTTATCAATGTAATCACGTATGATTAGTTATGCTGCTGAACTGAACTGCGCCGAATGTCGTATTGTAACTGCAATGACATAGACATCGCTCTTTAGCAGAGGAGATCGCTTAGCCCCTTTAGCCCTAACTTTTGATTTGCGGCATTAATTTCTTTAATTAACAAGGTAGCTGCGAATGGTAAATTATAAAGTTTTTTACTAATAATATTCATCTTGCTGCTTTGGAAGCAGATGGACGACATAGGTGTAGAATAACAGTCCCATCAAATCTCCCACCGTCAGTTAGTGGTTTGGAAAACGCGCCTCAAGTGATAATTAATTTCTTTCACAGAAGCTTCTAAGTAACGCCGCCACGGTGACAGAATAGTTAATGCTCTTGACTATTGATCAGAGCGACCTGGGTTCGAGTCCCAGTTAAAAGGCATGGACACTTTGTTTGTCTTTCTAATTAGATCACGATTATCTCACATATCTTTTCTTGGTGCATTAAACTGGCAGTCTCCTCTCAGATCTTATCTGGTGCTATCGCTATTATCTGGTGTAATATTTATGAAACCAAATTACATTGCCTGGCCATATTATTATGAACGCTACGAATACAACAAATCATGTCGTGTATGCAAAATTTCTTACTGACGTAAGCATTCTACGTCACTATGAAGTCTTATAAAAATCCTACAGGCTTTAAAATATATAAATCGGATATAATCTTGTCTTGAATAAGGTATCGAAACGAAAGGATAGATGGCTCCCTTTAAAAATGATATTGTAACTTAGAATATGCGCTACCGAATTCCGTAAAGAGTCATCAAATTTTTGCGATGCTTATAAAATGCGGAAAGATTAAAATGATTTTGAGCTTCACAACATCGCTAGTGTGATTTTATTTGCAGCAATCTTCACAACAGTTCGAAACAGTTATTGTAATTCAAACTATTTTTTAATTCCCATGACTAATAGTATCGAAATACTATCACTAACAATATCAGCTGTTAAAATAATTGAAGGATACGTATCCATTCGTTGACTGAGGCACACTTACTAGTGTTTATCTTCAGATTCATTCCTGAAAAAAAAATGCATCTTTTAAAGCAACTAACTATTAGATTATATGGTTCAAATTTCCTAAATTAAATATGTTAGATGCTTTGGTCAATTAATTTTTCACATGGGCCTCTTTCTTAAAACAAGCAGGACTTTAAAGCATAATGCTATTCAGAATTATAAACATCAGGAATACCTAAAATGCAGTTTAACGAACCAATTAACAATCTTGTTTTATTTTTTTATTTTTTTTTTTTATTTTAGCAAAAGTAAATTTATATATAAAATATTTAAGGTTAAAATATTTGATAGTTTTTTTATCATTTGTTTTAAAATTAGCGCTATATATTCAGTTAATGAAGCAGTGGGCATAAATGAATGATAAATATATCATCGGAAGAACTAGAATACTTTGAAAATACTTTAAAAGAGGAAAGAAACTGCATATATAGCAGTTTTATCACGTTGGTTTATATCTTAGACTTCTTATTCTCTGTTTCAGCTTCCTTTTCCTTAATGCTTGTCTATACGTGCAATAATTTATTAAATAGCCTTTGCTGGCACGGAACATAGCAAATATGACATCTATTGACGCCACTGAGCAACGTCCCCAGGCAGCGATACGCCGTTGCCTTAGTAACGGGATACGGAGTTCTAGCTGCGGGTGACACGCATGGGATGCGTGTAATATAAAGCAGATGTGCCTCGGGTCTGAATTAGATGTGTGAGTAGACTGGCTTTGCCAACTATTTCTCGTCGCTTGGAGTGTTTCGCAGCGTTGCGGTAAAAAGGAGGCGAATAAAGTACCTTGATGTTGCTGCGCCGAGTAATGTAGGTGGAAGATTTGTTTAATAATGAATAAGAAACAAAGCTATGAAGCAACAGAGGATGTAAAGCATTATTGTCCAGAGAGGGAATTTTTTTGTTCTGCGTGGTTTTAAATGCTTTATGAAAGTAGTTGATTTCATGACTGTATTTGGTTTTTAATTGAATAGTAGTTGTTTTAAGTATAGTAGATACAAAAATTTCTTATTTGAAATAAAATTTATTTCAATAGAAGGGCCCGAAAATTTGAATATATTTAAAATAAAATTAGTTTATTATTTCAGTGTTAAAAAACAAATGTTATGAATATATGCATTAAACAGAGACTCTGTTACACAGTAGTCTCATAACTCCATGGCAGATCAAATCAAATTAAAAGCTGCAGCTTTTAAAATACAATTGTTATGTAAAAATGGTGATTAAACTAAAAATCAAAATCAAATCTATCTGTACATCAATTTTCAACACTGCTTATTCAATATATGAAGTTACAGAATCTCGACTATTCACTACGGGATTTGTCATAAAATCTAGTGCAAAAATTAGTTAAACTTACATAACTGTTCTACAAAGACGTGCTGTAGTAAAGCAGATTTTAGAAGTATGTGGAAATTTTTTTTTTCAATTTTAAATTTCGAATGATCGATGATGTTAAATGTTTCAGATAGAGTTCTTTTATCTTTTTTTTCATCTGGTGAATATTATTGAAGCTATCTCATCTTTGATCTATCTTAGTTAAAATTTTACAGGAAACGGATCTCACTTTACGTTGACATAACATGCCAGTTTCCAAATAATTTTGGCAAATAGAAAGTCTGAATGCTTCCATAATTATTATTTTTTTCTACGGGAGGAAGTGATCAATTTCTAGGTTTCTTAAATTACATATAAAGCAATTCTTCCAGAGTTCGTTAAAAAAATATTTTAAAGGAATTTTGGGTAATGTTGAAAATTGTACTCGTTCGAAACATAAATACAATTTCCATCGCTTCATAAGATATAAAAAAAAAACTAAAATTGTAAAGCTACAACTAAAGCCAAAAAATACTCCTCATGCAAAGATGCTGGAATTTCCAATATAATAAATTTCATTCAATATTTAGAAACTAGCTATAGCCCGCCAAATGTTTGGCGTTAATTTATTTTAATTTTTTTAAAGCAGCAGATTTCTCCATCAGTATTTTTTTCGGTCTGTAAATGGTAGCTAGGTAGTCACTGGAAGGAGAGCTATGCACCAATCCCCTGTGATGATGCATAGAACCGGCCAGGCCTAGCACCTAATGTCCAACCCCGCCTTCTCGTGGTGCGGACCGTTAGTAACTTTCAAAAGAGATACTCTCTTGTGGAAGTGAACGGAAGGGGAGGGCTGCCAGATTAGTGTGGCCTACTGATCTGGACAACTATGGCTACTTTTCTTTTTTTTCTACCCTGCTGAGGAGTGGTCAACCACACAGGGTCCTGGTGCTGACCATATAAACCTACTGGACTGGACAGATATATGGCTCTGAGCTTGATTATGGATCCTGATTTTGCTGCACTGGTGGGCTTCTGTGGAGGGAAAATCTTCCGCTGTGTTTTCTTTTTGTTTGTGGGTTGACAGCCCCAAGTGAATAGATCCACAGGATATGTTTATCAGCTGGTGGATAATCCTGAGCAGAAGTCATCGCAGGCACCTGAACTCTTTGCTTCTATTGGCATCGTCAAATTCTACATTGGAGGAAGTCTTCCAGTGTAGATGGCTTCAGCCTTTAGTAGTGGGGGAACGGGTCTTTGCCCCATGTCTGCGATTAGGGGGCTGTTTGATATTGTCGGCATTCCCTCTCTCAATAAACATAGTTTCTTTAAACATCCCACTAACCATTTTCTCTCCATAGGTAGTTGGAATGTGAGGACTCTGCACAGAGCTTTTTCTCTTGATGTCCTCACACAAGAATTCCACCGTTATAATTTAGATATTCTCGGCTTGCAAGAGACCAGATGGACAGATAAAGGTCAGATTCTTAAAAATAATCTTAAATTTCTCTTTTCAGGGAGGGACGACAAAAAGCATCACCAAGGCGTGGGTCTGCTTCTCAGCAGACACGCTAGTGATGCTCTTCTAGGATATGAGTGCATTAATGAAAGGTTTCTTACAGCAAAATTTCAGACAAGCGTTAAAGACTTGAATGTTATCTGCTGTTATGCCCCCACTGAGGATGCCGATGAGGATGAGAAGGATAGGTTTTATGAACAACTTCAGGATATTTTGAATTCTGTCAAGAAAGGAGATATTACCCTTGTTCTTGGTGACTTCAATGCCAAAGTTGGTACTGACTCTGACCTTTGGGGAGGAGTAATAGGCCCTTTTGGTATTGGTAGCTGCAATAGCAATGGGCAACGTCTCCTACAGGTAAGTAAACTCAATGGATTCAGAATAACTAACACTTATTACAAACACCGCGACATACATAAGTACACATGGGTTTCACCTGATGGGCTGCATAAGAATATGATTGATTACATATTAATTAACAGCAAATGGACTAGTTCTGTTAGGAATACCAGGGCATATAGGGGAGCTGAAATTGGATCTGACCATTACCTTGTTAAAAGTGTCTTGCAACTTCAACTTAAAAAGTGTTGTGCTAGGGTTAAAAAATTTACTTTTAATACTGAAGCTCTGAAAGATCCAGTTATAGCCAAAGCTTACCATGATAGGTTACTTAGTCATTATGACAGTCATGGTTTGCTTACTACTGAAGTTGAGGAAGAATGGGATCATTTTAAACAGGCTTTTTTGGACACTAACAGTACTCTTTTAGGAAAAAAGGAGCAGAAGAGGCAAAATTATCTGAGTGATAAGGCACTTGAGCTTATTTCGGAAAGAAAGAACTGCAGGAATGCCCTTAATCAATACCCTACTAGTCCTAATAGAAAGCATTACAGAGACCTTAATAAACTTGTAAAGGATCAGTTAGCTGCTGATAAAAATTTTTGGCTTGATGGTTTGGCTGACAAAGCCGAGGAAGCAGTTAGACAGCACAACAGCAGAGAGCTGTACCAGATAGTTAATGTTTTGTGTGGTAGAAAACGGACAGGCATACAAGGATTGAAGGATAAACAAGGTAAGGTTATAGAAGGGGAGGATTCTGTCATGGCTAGGTGGGCTGAGCATTTCAGTGATGTTCTAAACAATGTAGTTAGTTCTACTCCCATTGTTTGCAATGATGATAGATGCATTGGTGGCTTTAATGTTGGCCCTATAACACAATCTGAAGTTAGTTTGGCTGTTTCTAAACTTAAACTTCATAAATCCCCAGGGGTAGATGAAATTACTACGGAAATGCTTAGAGCTGGGAATGTTTCGGTTACCACTTGGATGACTGAAATTCTGAATCTCTTTTATGATAAAGGCATGGTTCCTAAGGATTTTACCAGAGCTATTGTTATCCCTATTTTCAAAAAAGGTGATCGCAGTTCTTGTGATAACTATAGGGGTATCAGCCTACTCTCTGTTCCAGGTAAAGTTCTTTCCATGATTGTGCTTAATAGAATTAAGAATCTGGTTGACAGGCAATTGCGTGATGAGCAATCTGGATTCAGAAGTGGTAGGGGATGTGTAGATCAGATATTTTCACTTAGGCAGATTCTTGAGAAATGTTTAGAGTTTCAGAAACCTTTGGTTGCTAGCTTTGTTGATTTCAAAAAGGCTTTCGACTCTGTTGATCGTCATAATTTGTGGTTGATTGTGAGATCATATGGTATACCAGACAAGTTAGTTAACATTATGAAAGCTCTCTATAATAACACTGAGTCGTGTGTGAGAGTTGGTAAGGCTTGTAGCAATTGGTTTAGCATTACTTCTGGTGTTCGACAAGGGTGCATTTTGTCTCCTTTTCTCTTTAGCTTGGTTATTGATTATGTTATGCGAAATTCACTTCAAGGGAAAGATTTTGGCCTTAAATGGGCTGGAGATAGGAAAATTTCTGATTTAGATTATGCTGATGATTTAGCCCTTCTGGCAAATGATGTTGATGAGATGAACTCTTTCATTCGAGCCGTTGATGAGACTGCTAGTAGAGTAGGTTTGGTTATAAACAGAGAGAAAACTAAAGTGATGAAAATTGGTCAGGCAGGCTGTGATTCAGTTAATCTGAATGGTTGCAGTCTTGAGCAGGTGTCACAGTTTAATTATCTTGGGAGCTATGTAACAGATAATGGTGATGTGCGGCATGAGATTAACAGACGAATAGGGATTGCTGCTGGGACTTTTAAGAATCTATGGAGAGTGTGGAGAAATAGGCGTATACACCTAAAGACTAAATAATAGTTTGACTGTATAATAGTTTGGTTCTTTCTAGGGTTAGTTATGGTAGTGAAACTTGGACACTTTGTAAACAAGATAACAGGAAACTAGATGCTTTTGATTCCAGATGCTTACGCAGTATCTTGGGCATTAGGTGGTTCAACTTCGTAACTAATGATGAGATTAGGAAAAGGAGTTTGCAACCTCCTTTAAGCAGCATATTGTGCAGAGAGAGACTCCGTTGGTTTGGCCATGTTGCCCGTATGAATAATTATAGATTGGCGAATAGGGTTATGAACAGTGTGCCTAAAGGCCTCAGAAAGAAGGGGAGACCTAGGATGCGGTGGGCGGACAATGTCAAACAGGACCTTGTTAGAATTGGTGTGCAGTGGCCAGATGCAGTAGATGTAGCTCAGGATAGACTTGCTTGGAGAACTAAATTGCACGGTCTGGTTGGACCTCCGTAGCCCATGGCTGCTTGAGGATGATGATGATGATGATGATGATTTTTTTTTCTTTTTTTAAATTTGGTTGATGGGACTTACAGCCAACGTCCGCTTTATGTTCCAATGTAAGAACATCGATTTTTATGACATATTTATAATTGAACAATGACAATATATATGACAGAACAAGCAACCATGCCGTATCCGGAACTAGGACTAAGTCAAGCGAGCGAAACGGTACACTGAGCCTCCTCGGGAACCACTTTCAAATGAAATAATGCACCTGGGCAACCACTTTAAAATTAAATGCTATAAGTGGAAAAACCACTTTAAAATTAAATGATGTAATTGGAAAAACCCAATTTAAATTAAATAATGCAACTTGAGAACCACTTTAAAATAAATTTTATTAAAAATTTTAAAATTTAATGATGAAACTAAAAGATTCTTTACAATTAAATGTAATGGAGAAAATTTTAAAATTAAACGACGTAATTGATGACGACTTTAAAATTAAATGATGTAATTTAAATAAAAATTTGAAAATTGTGTATTTTACTTATAATATACATTTATTATAAAATTAAAATAAATTTAGATATATTAAAAAAATTACGTTATAAAATGCGTATATACACTCTACAATTAAAGGCAATTGGGGGACCACTTTAAAATTAAATGATATAGTTGGGAGACCACTTTGCAATTTAACGATGTAACTGAAGGATTATTTTAATATTAAATGGTGTAATTTCAACAAAAATTTGAAAAAAATGGGTATTATAATTGCGTATAAATTGTTTATATTAATTGTAAAAATAATTTTCCAATTATTTCTTGAAACATAATATGGGAATCTCGTTTTCAAAGAGAATGAAGTGTTTCGTTTAGCAACTTTTGCCTTTTCAAAAGTTTTAATTCGAACTATTGAATGATTCGGAAAAATCCATATAGTAATAATTTATTAGTACCTATACAGACATCATTAAAAGTATTTCTCTTTTATTTTTGAAAATAAAAATTACTTTTCTCACATTTGTCTGAAAAAAGGAGACAGTTATACCACTATAAAATATGTACCACTTAAAAATTATATAATTGGGGAACCGCTTTAAAATTTAACGATGTGATTGAATGTCCTAACCGTCGCATATATATTTATATGTGCGACGGCTAGGACATAAGTTATATATATTGTTATGACAGGTAAACGAGCAACAATGAAACCGTGATGTGCTGTAAGATTTTGATGCTGGTGTGTACTTTAGCATATGAATTACGTCACTACTTGATTAGAACAATGAGAACTCGAACTATAACAATGTTAGAAGAGGAATAAAGATATTGGTAGTGTTTGAAAATGTATATTTCTTTTGTACTAAGTGAATTAGCATAAAATTAATATTACGAAAGTTTTTCCAGATATTTGGAAATTAGGTCAAGGACGGGAAATGTTAGTCGAGCAAGTAGAGCTGATCTCAACTTACTGTAGGAAGAGTTCGTCTGGTGCGTGGTGAAGTACGTCTGAAAAGAATTGGTTCTGAGAGCACAGTATACTTAGCTGAAGTTTTACTTGGTGGATGAAATTCTGGAAGAAAATCGTTTGATGGATGGTTATTTTTAATTTATTTAAAGAATTGGTAAGATTATTCTGGTAGTTTACAGGTTTATTTGAAAATATGATTGTGCCACTTATTGAGTATTGTAAATATGCTTGGGTGGGGACTGCAAGAATTCTAAAGAAACGACTATTTGTAGTAATAGCGATAAGTGAACTATTATTTAGACGGTTTATTTTCATACTGATGAAGATAAAGATTTCTGTTAGAAGAATTCATTTTATATTTATGTTTTTGTTCATAATTTTGTAATAAAAATAGTTCATTTATAATATTTTGTCGCTGAATATTATTTTGAACTCACGCTCAAGAATTTCCTATTAAATTATATTAAAACTTATAATAATATTTTAAATACACTACTGGAAAAATTTGCAACACCTGGAAGGATCAATGCCATTTTATTGAAACGCAGGCAACTGTTACACTGAGATATGCGTACTTTTTACGTTTTATACACTGAGATATGCGATTGATTACCTTTTTAAAAAGAAATATGGAAAATTGCAGCTTTACCTACCCGGTTAAGAGGTATTATTGTATGATGTTGAACCGAACTGCGCAGCAATGCATTCATGAACATTGCGGGGAAGGCTATCGTAAAGCTCTATAATGTCCTTCTGAGAGATAGACCGCCAAATATCGCGAAGTCGCTGTTCCATTTCAGCGACAGTGTTTAGCGCACCTCTTGGGTGTTGTTGGAGCTGTCGGCCCAAATGTCCCAGACGTGTCCAATAGTTGAAAGGTCCTGCCACTGTGCTGGCCATGGTAGTACTTGAATTTTTTTGCTCGCATAGATAATGCAGACTAATATGGCCTGTGTGGGGATGAGTGTTATTTTGCTGGTAAAAGGTTCCGTGCTGCTGAACAAACAGGAGAGCCACTGGCTTTAAAATGTTGGTGACATATCCTTGGATAGTTAGAGATCTCTTTTGATGACCAATTCTGACCGAGATATCCGACTAATGGCAACCCAAACCACGACACCAGCTGCTGGAGCTGTGTGACGATGTCGTACATACTGGATGGCATTCTTTCCCCTGGATGATGGCGAACACGTTGTCTACCGTCGTGCAGACCAAGACAAAAACGAGATTCGTCACTAAACACCACGGTAATCCACTCTTGTTATTTATAATTCTGGCTGAGGCGACACCACTGAAGACGTGCTTGCATGTGGGCAGATGTGAGAGGCAAACGCAGTGCCGGACGATACGCTCGCAATGCAAACTGTAAAAGACTGTTGTTTATCATCTGCCTGGTAGGTATTCGATGTTACCTGTTGCCAGTCCCTTTGCAGTTGCGTTGCAGTCGCGAATCTCTCACGCAGTGCCATGCATCGCAAATGGCAGTCCTGTCGCTCCGTGGTCATACGTTGTCTTCCTGATCCTTGTCAGCGTGTGCTGAATCCTTCTTGAACACACTGGCACCATATGTGTACGATGGTGCTGGGATTGCGGTCAACAAGTTTGGCCACATCTCTGTACGACAAACCAGCTTCTCTAAGGCAGATGGTTCTTCTACGCTCAAAATCTGCTAACTGTTGGAACGGCTATCGACGTCTGCGTAAGATCATCTTTAGCGGTTTAGAACAATTTCGATAACATTTTGTCAACCAGGGAGATTTGGTTGCCTTTATCTGTGTTTGACTGCTCCGCATCTGTGACGTCAGCTCGCGTCTGTCCAATCGTTTTGATCGTCCTGCAAACCTAATCATTTCCATGCATTACCATATACTACAGCCTCCCTAAATTTTGTCACATTTACATAACTTCTTGCAAGTGTTGCATTTTTTATTTCCTGTAGTGTAAGTTAATGATATGAATTTGTGAGTTTTACGCCCCTTACAAGTTTTTGTCAAAATATGCATTTTTTTTTCTTAGATTTTCGCAAACTCAGATTTTCGATCGCCCCAATTTATGAAATATACTGAGAAAAATCTGTGACTTGAAAACGAAAAAAATGAACCCACTGGAAAGAAATGCAAATTAAAAAAAGAAATGGGGAATGTAAAGAAGAAACGTATTGCTTATATATTCCTAAAAATCAAGAAATATATGTCAAAATGATTCATATTTCATCAATATTCATATATCAACCTTTCAGTTAGAACTCTGTGCTTTCACACCACTTGAAATTTTTTCTACGAAGAATTTTTCGGTCTACGAAAATTTTTCGAGACCGAAGTATTTAGATACTGGTTGTGTTAATTAATTTCCCATTGAATTCACTCAAAAGCACTGAATGATTTGAATTGCGTTTCATGAACATAAAAAAGACGATAAATAAGAACACTTATGGCCTCCGATGAATAATGGCAATCTCGTTTTCAAAGAGAATGAAGTGTTTCTTTTACCGACTTTTCGCGTTTTCAATAGTTTAATTCGAACTATTGAATGATTCGGAAAAATCCATATAGTATTAATTTATTAGTACTTAAAATTAAAAGTATTTCTCTTTTATGTTTAAAAGTAAAAATTACTTTTCTCACACCTCTCTGAAAAAAGAAGACAGTTATTGCTCTCAGTGGAATATCATTTGGCATTCTACCAAAGAAATTTCAAAATCGTACAGTAAACAGATCACTTGCATCATTGTTTAAAACTTTTCCCTTTTCCATATCTGTTGTCCTCTAACGATGTTAATTAAAACTACCTAAAATTGGTAAAATTATTATTATAATATTCCATTAGCAGTTATATTTCAAAACAGTTGAGTTTTATACCCACCCCCTGGGTATAAGAAGTAACTTATTGATGTCAGTGCAAATGTCATTACCTACACATCTCACCATCCAAATTTCAAATTTCAAGCATAAACACATCATTTTCAATATTCATTTAATATTTTGCAACTTCCAAAATTTCCACCATTAGAAAACTGAATTAAAATTTGGGGAGATTCAAAAAGTGAAAATTGCAATATTTCTTTAATACCTATCGAACACAAAAATAAATTGAAACTAATCTCTAAAATGAACAATTATATCTTAAAATAAAAACCAGTTGTGTTTCGTTTCCCCTTGATGTAAGGGGTAATTCATTGTTGCCAGTGGAAACATTATTTGCACATTGCACCATAAAAATGTTAAATTTCTAGCTTTATTACATCATTTGCATTATGGTTTAACTTTTTGCATTTTTTAAAATTTTCCACCATTAGAGAGCGAAATGCATACTTTTGGGAGATTAGAAAAGTGTGAATCATAATATTTCGTCAATATCTATCCAACCCAAAACAACGTTTTATTTATCTCTAAAATCTAAAAAGCTGGATGTCTGTAGACAGACAGACAGCGAGAAAGTTTGGACATTTTCTCGTTTTTTATGAAAATGAGATAAAAATTATCTTACATACTGTCATTATTGGTATTCAGAGTCAGTAGTAAACAAAATCTTCCGATTCTACTGGCTATTATTAAACTGGTAGCTGACTATTTGTATTTCGTGGACGATGCTTAGAGAAAAGGTGGAATATACAGCATTAGTTCGTTTCAGACGAATATTTTTAAGCAATCATAAATTTAATAATTAATGACATCTATCGTATTTTTTGTTTTTATCATTGAAACGTTATTAAAATGCTTGAAAAATGACAAAAACAGAGATCCAAAAATGCTTGAACTTTTAAATCTTTTTTTTCTCTTTCTAGTACAATTCTTTTCAAAAGAATAAATATTTCAAATACTCCTGCATATTATCTGTAATAGTTTTTTCTTCTTCGATGTCATGCATGGTGAGGCATGGTAAAGGCCTCCTATATTACACTTTTCAACACTTTAATAAAAACTTTGACTGCAATATAGGACTCGCAACGATAATTCATTCTGATTATGATAGTGTGAAAATCGTGGCAATTAATACCCGCTGGTTCATTAGAACATTTCTAATCTCTTGAAGAGACCGTGGAGAAGAATTTAGCTTCATGATCGCTTTATATTTATCGCTCTATGAAGTTCTGTTCTCCTTAAACAAATGTGTTTAACTAAACAACAAGTGAGCTCTTAAAACTGGCCACTTTGCTTATGATTTCTGAGTTTCGTCAGCTCTGTCTTCAACTTGTTTTTAGACAACGCTAATTTCTACATGATATTTATAATCAGCAAACTCAATTTGGTACGTAATGATACTTCTTTGAAATATTCCAATATTTTTTAAGAATATTTAAAATATAAATATGCTGCTTAATATTTTGAAAACACTAAATAAATTAATTTTTTCTCTACAGTTTTTCAACAAATGTGAATTTCATATTTCAGTTAGCCAGCGGAATTATCATTCCCCATTTTCTGCGTTTTTCCTTATGCTCAATCATTTGTCAACTACATATTTCCCATGAATATTCTCTTTTATCCTGATAATGTTGTTTTTCGATCTGTTTTTCTGGATTTTTGCTAATCTGCTAGTTCTAATTTCTACTTTTTTCTCTACTTCAATGTATTTTTTCGAAATGGAAATGCTTTACAGAATACCGCCTCAACTCAGAGTACCTAAGGCTACATTTCCTACAGATAATATGAAAATTCGTATAAAATAATTTAAATTTTCGAAATGAGAAGAGTAATTTTTGATAGTGAGTTGGGAGTGCAACAGGTTTTTCATCTCTTTACGTTAATGTCTCAGGAACTTATCGAGTACCGAAAGGAATGAAATCATTTTTTATAATTTTCTTTTGCCGTTTTTCAGATATAATATGATTTAGACTTCGAAAATTAGTTTGCATTTCTGAAGGACAATATTTTTATTACCATATTTAAATAATATAAATTATCTGAATCTAATGCTTTGCATTTATTACTCGCGCACGAAGCATTTCGCAAATGTGCCAAGGGTAAACAAAGAACAGGATTATTTTCAAAATGAAATTGTTTCTTTCTCGTTTCGAAGAGAATTTTCTTTAATGTCGCAGAGTTTTAATATCGCAGACATACCTCGCATCTTCCACATATCTGCTATTAGTTTCCGATAGAAACTGTTCAACTTACTTTTCGGAGTTTTAATATGACTCTTGAAAAAGAGCATCAATAGCGTCTCTCTCTCTCTTCGATAAAACACTTCTCAGAATTTAATATGACTGATGAAATCCTCCACCCGGATGCATCCTTTCTTGGTTTTGATTGAATCGTTGAATCTTCCATTCCTCTCTTCAACGTACAGATCAGTTTACCGTTTTTAACATGGAACGTGAACTTATAAGACGAAATTTTGACCGCCGAAATCTTTTCGGGTCTTACTCACCGAAATTAAAATAAGACTTCTATCAATTTATTTAGAAGAAGGGAAGTAAAGAGGGTTTTTTCCTTTTCAAATTAAAAATACACTGGTGATCAAAATTAAAGTATAGTGTCGTATCTCGAACAGTATAGAAAAGGATAGCATGAAATATTATGCAGATGCAAATATTGAAATATTGGGGAAAACATCCTGCACATTTTACCGACAGACCACGAGAATGCTATTAGGATAGCTATAAAAGGCATGCAGCTGTGGCCATAGTTCATTTCCCTAGCGTTAACGTGCAGCAATTTGATTTTACCATGTCACAAAGACTAGATTGAGTGTATTTGGGGACAGCAATAGATAGGACGGAAGAGGATCAGTCCAAGAACGACACAGCCAGTGTACGAGAAAATATCCGCTTCGGGGAAAAGTTCAAGAAACTGTAGAGATTAGTCGTAGACCAGGACAAAGTCATCTTAGTTAGCAGGGTTGAAACCAGGGTGAGGGATGGAGGATGGGGAGTGGGGGAAATAATCTCCCCCTTTGAGAATGCTACTAGGAGTAACGGAGATTAAACATTATTATTTAACTCGTGCATATTTCGCGCATTTTTCAAGACATTTTTGAAAGACCTATAAAGCGGAAGGCAAAAATGTTATATTGCAATGGGAATATCCAATCTCTTGGACTAACTACCTCTTTCTACTCTTTTTTCGGCTTGTTTGCCTCAAATTCCCTTTCTCCACAGCCTATTTTTTTCTCGAACCGGTTCTGCTAGGTACGCAACTGCTTAGGACGACCGCTATCTGTCTTTAACAGCAAGGCGACATAGGAAAATGTTTTGCTAACTTTTTTGTACTAAAGGCTACTGTTTTGTCTTCATCAGAAACCACAGGGACCACAGTTTCAAGACATACCGTGTACAGTATGTTGTGGTAAGAGGTTTGTAGGCGCGGAGAGCAATCGTTTGTGCCTCCCCCTGAACTCTTAAACTGAAGAACTCGTTTAACATAATACAGACATCATCTTTGAAGTCCAGCTAATGGCCAAATGTGCTGTTAACAAATGAGTCCAGATTCAGTTTGAACATCGTTTCTCGACATATGCTCTTCAGGAGAGAACAAGGAATTTGACACACAACTGCTGTAGTTTCAGAGAAACGGGCTGTTTTGGCTGCGGTAATAGCATCGCTATGATTGGCCTCACAGAACTTTAAATATTTTAGAGAAGCACTCTGATTGCTCAGTAAAAATAGAGACTATATTGTTCCCCTATACGTGAGGTTTTCAAAGAAAGCTCCACCCTTGATTTTACCTTCATAGATAATAATTCTTGTCCCCATAGTGTTAATATGATCGACAATTACCTTGAAAATTAAGATATTCATAGCATGGAATGGCTCGCCGGATTTTCGAATCTCAATCCAAATGAAAGTGGGTGAAGAGCCCATGCACTTATTGGTTGGTTGGTTTACCTCTGAACAGCACTTTGTTTTTGCACAAAATGGGCTAAATGGCCAGGTCACAAGGACCCCGAAGGCTCAGAGAAGTTTGGGGAGGGGACCCATTGGAACGGCTGTTGGGAGACAGATGGTAGTCTCTGGTCTAGGACATCCAGCGTGTTCTTTTACGCGCACAGGGTATGACTCTCATGTATACTGGATCACGGCATAACGTCCCATCCGACGGATGTTGGCATTTCCAAATCCATCGGTGTCCCCTACTGACCGTGGGCAGGGCAGGGAGTGTTGCGGAGAAAAATCTTAATGTGACCCAGCTGGGACTCGAACTTGGGGACTACAGATTACGAGCCTGGCATACTACTGACTAAGACATCCCCGTCCCGCACCCATTGGTCTGAGGTCTAGTCCCGATGAAATCTGTATCAGGCTAATTGGGTTCTTGTGTGGCAGGGATAGGAGGAAATACGAACCTTTGGTAATATGTCACAGAGCCCTCTGCGATGAAGCTTTCTTAAATAGTTTAACTCGATTGTCCTCCCAATGGCTGCAGAAAGATCCAGAAAGTGTTGACTGACTGATATCGCTTTATGAATCCTGCACAGTAGTTGTCACTCTTGGACGACCTTCCACTCGTCTCTGGATTAATGTCTCCAGTCTATTGAAACCATCTCCAAAGTCTTGAAATCACTGTTTGATGGATATTTACAGTTTTAGTCACATGATTCTATAATTGGCCAGACTTTAAAATACCTATTGCTATACCAGGTGTAAAAGCACCCATATGATATTTCTCTGCTGCACTGTTTTTACGAAACTTTCTACAAACACAAGGCTTCCTGAGCATGAAATGAGTGGGGAAAGATCAGAGAGAGCTTTTCTACTACCCTGATTTGCTTTTGGAGTCAGTAATTCAACTTTTGTCCGGTGAGATGATTTTTGTGAAGCTTATGACCTTGTGTATATTAAATTCCATTAATCCACAAAATGCAATGCTAAGAATTTCAGTCGTATTTGACATAATTAATAATATTCGAATTATGTTTATTTTTTGGATACCGGTGTACATCGCCGAAATCCATTCTGAGTTACATGCAGTTTCGTCCCTTAATTATGAGCAGTAGTACAGTTGTAATTGTGGGAATTCTAGATAGTGGGCAGGAAAGTATCGCCCGACAAGTCACAATCTTGCATTAAAAAATCTACTTGAACTTCGAGAATATATTGTGTTTAAAATTTCAAGGAATTTTTAATATTTTAGAAAGTATTTAGTACTCGTATTTGATTAGAAAAGTATTCACGTTATTTTATGTTATTCAAGTATCCAAGAAGTGAAATTACGCATAATAAATAAAATGTAAATAATAAAATAATTACGAGCAAAATAATTCAAAGGAAATGTTGAGAAAATTCAACTTTTGTCCGGAATCATCTCACCGGCCAAAAGTTGAATTTGCAAAGTTTTAAAGCAGGGGTAGTAAACTCAAACTCATCGAAGAGCCACTAAGAAAAGGACCTATATTCTTAAAGAGACGAAGGAAATATTCTTTTAAGAACAGAAACATACATTTTTAATGAGAAAAAAATTGAAACAAAATATATATATTTATGGAAAAGTCAAGGAAATATCTTGCTTAAAAAACCAAAATATACCTTTTTAAGGATTACTATGAATTGGCAAAATCGTTTAGTTATGCACCAGAAAATGCTTCGTTAAAAAGATTGGAAGAAATAAGCCAGAGTTAATATTATTGATGACTTGTTTTATAAGCACAACAACAACTACAACAAGTTACAATTTGGCGAGGGCTGTTTTTAAAGAGTACTGCCTTTCTATTGACCTGCGCAAATGTAGTCGTAAAATCTGATAGGCTTAGGAACATCACTTCGCTTCAGTGTTGAAACTAGACTTTCTCGGGGAAAATCCAAGCGAAATTTTGAAATCAGAAATTGGAAAAAAGATGAATGCTTTAACTGTTTCCAAACAACTGTGTGATCTTCAAATATCGGAGCGGGTTTAGTTTCGAATAAAGAAAAGCTTACAGTTTGTTATTATGGGGAAACATATCATGCCGTTTTGTTCCAAATTTGTTGCGAAGCAAACAAAATTTCCTACAAAACTCGTAGCCCTTGACGGGCTACGCGTTCTGTAGGAAACATATAGAGTCTCTGAAATATATAGAATAGAAAATAATAGAGTCTGTGAAATATATAGAAGAGAAAATAATAGAGTCTGTAAAATATATAGAATGGGAAATAATAGAGTCTGTGAAAGCTCATAGACTTTATTTTATGTTGGCTTGTATCTATTTCGAGTTTTTTTTACCATTGAATAATATTTCTGAGTAGCGATTTTCCAAGGACATTTTTGGGACAGGAACAAGATATTTTGAACGATGGATGCCAGACTATTCAACAAGATACATACATACATACATACATACATACATACATACATACATACATACATACATACATACATGCATACATACAAAATCCACAGGCTGCCATGGACGACGGATGTCCAACCAAACACTTATCTGTCTTGAGCTGCAGCTACTGTATTTGGCCACTGTAGGCCAATACTAGCAAAGTCCTGTTTGACATCGTCTGCCCATCGCAATCTAGGTCTTCTCCTTTTCCTGTGAAGCCTTTTGGCACACTGTTCATAAATCTGTTTGCCAATATGCAGCTATTGCATACGGGCAACATGGTCAAATCAACGCATATAACCAGATAAATATGGAAACATAACAACTGTAAGGAACAGTGAAACTACCGCGCAGTCTCTCCCTGCACAAAATGATACACAAAGGAGGTTGATGGCTGCTTTTAACCTTGTTACTATTTACAAAGTCAAACCACCTGATGCCCAAGATACTGAGCAAGCATAAAAATCAATAGCATCAAGTTACCTTTTATCATGCTTACAAAAGGTCCATGTTTTATACCATACCTAACCTTAGAAATAACTAAACTATTATGCATCCTAATTTTAGTCTTTAGGTGTATACGCCTATTTTTCCACAATCTCCATAGATTATTAAAAGTCCAATCAGCAATACCGATTTTTCTATTTATCTCATATCTCACATCACCAGTATGTTACACAGCTCCCAAGATAATTCAACTGTGACACTTGCTCAAGAGTACAGCCATTCAGAGCAACTGAAGCACCATCTGCCTGACCAATTTTCATCACTTTAGTTTTTCTCTGTCTATCACCAAACCTACTTATTACCAATCTCATCAACAGCGCTAATGAAACAATTCATCTCATCAACAACATTAGCCAACAGGTTGAAATCATCAGCATAATCTAAATCAGAAATTTTGAAATCTCCAGGCCATTCAAGGCTAAAATCTTTCCCTTGCAAAAAATTTCGCACAGCATAATGAATAACCAAACAAAAGGGAAAAGGAGACAAAATGCACCCTTGTCTAACTACACTAGAAATGCTAAACCAATGTGTGAAAGACGTACCAACTCACACACGACTCAGTGTTATTATAGAGAGCTTTCATTACACCAACTAACTTATCAAGTATTCCATATGATCTAACAATCAACCACAAATTATGTCTGTCAACAGAATCAAAAGCCTTTTTGAAATCTATAAAGCTAGTAACGACAGGTTTCTGAAGCTCTAAACATTTCTCAAGAATCTGCCTAATTAAAAATATTTGATCCATACATCCCCTACCACTTCTGAATCCACACTGTTTATCACGAAGTTGTCCATCAACCAAATTCGTAATTCTATTAAGTATAATCATATAAAGAGCTTTAACTATAACAAAAATGTAAACTAATTCCCGTATAATTATCACAAGAACTACGATCACCTTTATTCAAAATAGAAATAATAATAGCTCTAGTAAAATCTTTATGGACAACATCGTTTTTCATAAAGATATTCAAACTTTCAGCCCACCTCTAAGCATTTCAGTGGTGATTCATCCACCACTGGGGACTTATGTAGTTTTAGTTTAAAGATAGGTAAAGCGACTTCAGAATGTGATATAGGGTAAACATTAAAGCCAGTGATCCATCTATCCTCATTACAAACAATGGGAGTAGGCATAATCATACAGTTTAGAATATCTCTGAAATGCTCAGTCCACCTAGGCATCACAAGAACCTCACCTTCAATCATCTTACCATGTTTATCTCTCAATCCCTGAGTATTTGTCTGTTTTTTCCTACACAGAACACTATCTGGTACAACCCTTGGATGTTGTGCTGTCTAACTCCTTCCTCTGCTTTGTCAGTCAAGCTATCAAGCAAATGTTCTTATCAGCTGTTAACCGATATTTTACGTTTATTAAGCTCATTGTAATGCCGTGTGTTAGGAGTAGTGGGGTTTTGATTCATATTAATCATCCACTTCCTCCTTTAAGAAATAAGTTCCATAGCGTTATCATTCAAATAATTTTGTTTCCTTTGTTCCCTTTTTGTTGTTATCTCTCTTTTGTTGGTTTCAAGAAAAGCCTGTTTAAACTGATCCCATTCTTTCTCAACTTCAGCAGTAAGCAAACCATGATTGTCATAACGACTAAGTAGTCGATCATGGTATGCTTTGGCTATATCTGGATCTTTAAGACATTCAATGCTAAAGGTAATTTTTTAACCATAGCAAAACATTTCTGAAGTTTCAGTTGCAAGACACTTTTGACCAGGTAATGGTCAGACCCAATTTCGGCTGCTGTGCATGAATTGGTATTCCTAACCGAATTTGTCCATTTGTTGTTAATTAAAATATAATCTATCATATTCCTGTGCAATTCATGAGATGAAACTCGTGTATTTATAAATGTCCCGGTGTTTTAGTGTGTCTTCGTTATTCCAAACCATTAACGTTACTAACTAGGACATTGCTAACTTCCACATTGCTATTGGAACTATCAATGCCAAAGGGACCTAAAACTCCTGCCCAAAGGTCAGGGTCAGTACCAATTTTAGAATGAAATCACGTAGCACAAGATAAATATCTCCTTTCTTCATATAATTCAAAATATCTTGAAGCTGTCTGTAAGACGCATCCTTCTCGTTCTCATCACTCTTCTGTGCGTACATAACAACAGATGACATTCAAGTCTTTAATTTTAGTTTTAAATTTTTTGTCTTAAGAAATCTTTCATTAATGCAGTCATATCCTAGAAAAGTATAGCTGGCTTATCTGCTGTGAGAAACAAACCTACACCTTAGAGATGCTTTCCATCCTTCTTCCCTGAAAAGAGAAATCTAAAGTTATTCTTAGCCTGACAATCTGTTCGCTTGCAACGCTAGAATAATTAGGTTGTAACTCTGGAATTCCTGCACGAGGACATAAAGAGTATAATCTCTATGTAACGTCTTCATGTTCCAAGTGCCTGCAGAAAGAAACCGATTAGTAGCATTTTTAAAGAAACTAGGTTTACTGAGAGAGAGGTAGGGTCAACAATATCAAACAGCCCGCTAATAGCAGGCATGGGGCAAAGTCTGTTCCCCCACCGCTACAAGCTGAAGCCACCCATGGTGATAGGAACTACATGAACATTTTTCAAGTGGACCTTTTCAAGAGCCATATGACCTGTTTGAGACAGATTACTCAGCTTACGATTGGCGATGCCCGAAGAAGCAAACGTTGAGGTATCTGCGATGGCCTTTGATGAGGGTTATCTTACCAGCTGAAATAAGGTATCTCGTGCCTCTGTTCACTTATCGTTGGCAACCCACAAGTGAACCGAAAACGCAGCGGCAAATTTTTCCTCAACAGAAGCCCACTAATGCAGTGTCCTGTAATGTCTCTCTAATTTATTTATTTTTATTTATCGTTGAATTTTTATTGTATTTTTGTTGTTGTAAATATTTCTCTATATTGTGTTTTGCAAGTGCTATTGTGTGGATGTGACTCATAGATGTTGTTTTCGGGTCTGAGCTGGCTGCCTGCACATGCTGACGAGTCCAAAAGCCCATTTACGGCCATTCACAACTAACCTGGAGCATGAGTGTGAGCTCTGAAGATGAGCCGGGCAATTATAAACCACAGTCTTGAGCGTCACTGTCAAAGAGGAAGGACGTTTGAACACGCGTCAAAGGACGCCGCTCTTACTCAAACAATACCTTTGCTAGGAGGGGGGTTCGGTTCTAAGTGAGAACCAAGATATGGTTCTTGGTGAACTAAGTACATTTCTGTGGAACTGATAGCTGATTGTATATAAATGTAAATAAACTGTGGCGTCCCTATACAACCCTCGTCCATGAATTGTTGGACATGTTTCTATACATCTCTTGGCGCAGGAAGTCTGAGGTATACGTCGGTACGGGTGTAAACAAACCACGAACCTGTTATTTCATCTAAGCAATGGTGAATCTAACTAATTAAGGGGCTAAGCGATCTCTTCTTCTAAAGAGCGACATTTATGTCATCGGAGTCATGGCACAACATTGCTTCGCAGTTCAGCTCTGCAGCATAGCTAATCATAAGTGATTTCAATGATAAGAAGAAGAAGGTGCGTCGTTGCCTTACCACCGACCACCACATTTGGCGCAGTTGAAGCAGGATATCTAATTTTACGTGACGAAATAAAAATCTGCGTTGTTGCCTTACCACGGCTCACCACACTTCCAGGATCCATGATTAAACTCAAAGCCAAATTCAATCCAGTCTAGTAGGTATAAATGGTCAGCATCAAGACCCTGTGAAGTTGATCACTCCTCAACTGGGCAGAAAAAAAAAATGTCATAGATGACCAGTTCAGTAGGCTACACTGTCTGGCAGGCCTCTCTTTCCATTCCAAAAGAGAACATCTCTTTTGAAAGGTACTAACAGTCTGCACCACGAGAAGGTGGGGTCGGACATTAGGTGCTAGGCATGGTGTTATGCATTAGGTGTTATGACATTAGATGTTATGCATCATCATTGGGGATTGGTACGCAGCTCTTCTTCCAGTTTATGTCTAGCTACCATTTATAGGTTTCATATTACACACAACATTTTAAGTAAACGTTCGTCAATTTTACTTTTAAAAATAGCTTTTAATATGATTGTCGGTCCAGACTCTTTGATATATGGTGGATCTTATTAAAATTCCCAGCATAAAACTCATGCACAATTAATATTTCTTTTTCTATTGATTTGAAGGGGCGTGTCTTTCATCAGGGCACTACCTCATATTAAAAAACGAAAGAATTATTAAACGAATTTCAAAAGATAATGTTATTAATTACTTAGCTTGTATAAAATATAGTATTTAATATTTTTCATGCTGTGTTAACTATTATTCATACCATTAAGATTGGGAAACTGTGCTCCATTGTTTCTTGAGTTTGTTTAATACTACAGTCACCTGATGGCTAACAAAATTGCAATCACTCCAAAGAGCCACCATAAAAAAAATAAATACCCCCTCAAGCATCCGCTTGCCACAGAGGTCTGACAGGAGCCTGTCAGTTTATATGCCAGAGTAGTAGGTCTGAGAGGATGGCAGGACCTCAGCAGAAAAACGACCCATACATCCATGCCTTACCCGGTGCTCGAACCCAGGTCCCTTAGATCAGTAGCCAAGCGCGCTAACCACTCGGCCATGGGACGGTTTCCAAATACGCTGTACGTTATAAGAGTCACCAAATACGTTGCAAATGCAAGTATCACAAAATACGTTGCACAGCTTCCTTTTTCTCTAATTTAAAACAGTTTAAGATTTTAATCTCCTCCCTCTCATCTTGCTCCGTCTCACCGAAATGGCAATTTTTCCTACAAACGTTTGTCCTAAAAAAAACGGAAAATCTTCTCCTACACCATAAAAGCTAGGATCACCATCTTCGATGTACAGCTTATCATAACTTAAAGAACTAACTGTCTTGACCACCCACTCATTCTTCCCCACCTCCTCAAGAAAAAAAGTGTGTTTTTAAGGAGGGGGAGAGAAAGAGAATGCTCAAACGATTATCGAGTGTATCGAGTTACAACGTAAATGAAACTTTTGAAGTAGGGAGTATCGTCGGCTATTTCAAATTGCTTCCCTTCCTTTCTGCCACTCCCAAAAAAAAGGATACTTCACAAAGTTTACTATAACGAGTTCCGTGTCAAATGGAAGCTTATGACGTAGGGAATGTCATCTATTATATATTTTAGAGAGGCTTGAATGAGTAATGACACTAGCTATGTCGTTAAATCTGCTGGTATTATACATATATTAGGGAACTTGGCGGTTCCCATGTTTGTTTATTTGATCAGGAAAGTCTCCGAAACGTTAAGATCTAGGTCCACCAAATTCGGTACACAGACTCTCATAAATAACTTAAAGAAAATACGGTAGATTAATATCATGCATGATGAACTTATCACTAAAGTAATGAGTAAGCTTTGTGTCAAATTCTGTGTAACTTTAGCACATTTCTTAAGCTTCCTAAAAAAATCTTGTGAATAAAAATCATAACATTTCGACCCCTTCATGGCGTTGACTGTATAAGTAATCGATCTTCTGCTTTTCTTATGAATATTTTTTTTTAAATTATTATTGTAGCATCCAGTCTATTTATGATTAGTGATTTTACATGTCTGACCAGTCCTGATTTATTTTGTTCCTTTCTTAGTGCAGCTTTCTTTTATTCTTGTTTCTAGAGTTCTCCCTCTTTCTACAATGTAAGGTTTTAAACATTCATGTGTCACTTTGTAAATTATTTCATTTTCTCTGTATTTGTTTATTACTTGTTGCTTCATATTTGATGCGTACTTTGTTATTTTCTTGTTTCAGTTTTGTTTTATTTATTTCAGCCATTTTTTTTTTGGTTTCTGATTTCTTGGATTACTTCGCTGGGTAATGGTTTTTAACTTAATTTTTTTCTAGTGTATTAATTTGCGTTATTTATTTTTCTTCCTCGTGTTCTGTAACTGAATTTTATTTATTGCTTGGTCAATTAGGTTTCTTTTATGTACGCTGGCTGATGGAAATCTAGTATTTTTCCTGTATGGGTCGGTTTTTTATAGTCAGTTACTGAGATTTTTTCATCTGTAATTCTTAGGGGTGGCATTCAAGAAATAGATTGCTTTTTCTTTCCTATTTCTATTGCAAATTCTAAATCTTTTTCTAATGAGTTAATTTTTTCCCCGATATCTTCCGGGAGGTTTTCGTGGTTAAGCTGCAAATGCAAAAAATGTCGTAAATTTTGCGGAATTTAATTTCTCGCGGAGTAATGAAATTCTTTTCCCAATGAAAGATGTATAAATTCGTAAGATAAGGAACTAATGGTAATCCCATAGCTACTCCATGACTTTGTAGATTTCTCTTTAAAGTGGAAAAAATATCAATGGTAAATTTTAAAAATTTTAAAATTTCCTCTACTTCTAAAATAAATATATTTCCGTCGTTTATATTTTGTTCCAATTTTTCTTTGAGAAAATTTGTTTACACAATCGTATCAGAATAACATGACCACCTACGATTTGTATTATTAGGTAGGTGGTCATATTATTCTGATACGACTGTGTATATTAGTAGAATATGGATTACCCCATCATAAATATCAGTTCGAGTTTATTAATATTTTACTATTGCTTTTAGGCTATAAACCAGTTCTATTGCGTCTTTTAGGAGAGTGGGTGAATGGATTCATCCATCGTTGTAATTTTGTTTGGATGACTCTTTCCATATTCATCAGTACTGTGCTTTTAGTGTCAACTATGGGTCTTGGTGTTTTCTCTTTATGTAGTTTGATTGTTCCGTACAGTTGTGTTTTTCATATTTATCTGGCTACAAAATTTAAATCTTCCGTTAGCTTTTTTTTATTTCCTTTTAGCAATAAATGAAGATGAATCATGTATGTGTATGGTCATTTACTGCATTTCCAGTTCTAGCTTCCTTTATTTCTGTGTAGTGTGGTGTGTCTTGTTAATCATCCATTTATTCTGTGTAATCTTTTCTGAACAGGATGGATGTTGTTCTGCTTTTGTCTGCTTCCAAAGCTACTTAGTTATTGTTTTTAAATTTTCGTAGAACCTGGTGTTCTTCTTTTGAGATATTTTTGCTATAATTAGATTTATATACTTATTTTAATATTACTTATTCATTTCTGAGCTTTTCACTTTTCTTACAATCGATTTTTTTAACATTATGAAAAATATTTTCTAAGTGGATGGCTAGGCTTCTTTTCTTGGGTGGTTTTTCGTCTAAAGTCTAAACCTTTATTTAGTGCCGAAATAAATCCCTTGGTTGAGTCTCCTTTGTAAGATTAAAAGTATGTTCTACTTTCTTACTTTTCATTCGCTTTAGAAACTTTCTTTTTTTATTCTTTTTGTTTCTAATTTTCGATGATAGGATTTATTTTTCTGTTTTCCGTTATTGTTGTTCCAAATCTTGAGATTACGTTTTGTATTTTCCGATAGTATTGTAAAGTCTTTTTCAAGCATGGTTTGTTTTTCATCCAAATTATTTTTTCTTATTTTCTGGTATTTATCATTTATAACCAACTTTAGAAGTTTTATTTTTAAGTTCATTACTTTTTTATCGTTATTAATAGTCTTTTAGAAATGATTTGGTTGTCTAAGAAGGCGATAATAAAAGCATTTACGTTACATTCTTTAATTAACTTTAGTTGATGTAGAATTTTGTCTAAATTAGTCCTTCTTTGTTAAAATTTCCTACACGATCGCTCTGTTTTTCATCCGTGTGATGATCTAATTTCAATAACAATTGAATTCATCTCTGTCTTAAAATAGACAGATTAATATCATTGCATGGTGACCCTAATGTTAGGGGGTGGAAGGTGTTATTTCTTCCTCCCTCTAAATAAATTTACATATTTTGTTCTATGGTAAATTGCGTTGTCTTTCTAGGAGTTTATTGGCCGTAGATATTCACTTTCTATGCTAATCAGGCGTAGTAGCATAAATGAGACTTCTGGCACAGTAAAAGGGGCTCGAGAATTCTATAAAAATCCATGGGAAAAGTTATGGGGGTGAGGTAAAAAGTATGTTTCTTGTGGTTTTTAGTGAAAATATGTGTGAAAATTAGAAAAAAACGGGAGTGTTTTTTAGCATGTGAAAAACTAATTTAAGTTTTTTTGGGGGGAGATGAGGTTTAAATTAATTTGTGAATTAGTTTAAATGAATTAGGTTGAAATGAGGCTTGTGTGTGTATGATATAAAAAATGATGTGTTTTGTTAAGTTATCATACTCTTCACTGAATACAGGAGAATCAAAACTTTTAACTAAGCAAAATCCAAAGTATTAATTCTGTTATCAAAGAAGAATATTAAAAGTTTTATCCAAAAGTGAATAAATTTCTTATCATAGAAAAATATTAAAACTTTTAATCAAAACTGAATAATTATTTTGCCAGAAGAATATTAAAACTTTTATCTAAGCAACGTTCAATAATAATTTTGCTGCAATAATATTAAAACATTTATCTAAACAAAGTCCAAAGTAATAATTCTGTTATCAAACCGAAACTTTGTGAAGTGTATGGTAATTTAACATAGAAGAATACTAAAATTTTTTTATCAAAAACCAAAATTGAATAAATTTCTTATCATAGAATAATACTAAAACTTTTATCTAACTAAATCCAAGTAATAATTTTCCTATCAAACAAGAATATTAAAACTTTTATCTAACAAAGTCCAAGTAATAATTTTTGCTATAAAACCGAAACTTTTATCTGAAACCAAAGTCCAAGTAATTATTATGTTATCAAACCGAAACTTAAAACCAAAATTGAATAAATTTTTTATCACAGAAGAATATTTTACAATATATATCACAATCAGATCATGGATAAAAAGTCAAACTTTTATTTGTTAATGAAAATCAAAGCTGAATATTTTATCTTTCTCGCTTTACAATTAAAATCTATCACAAAGCATATTTACCTTTCAGGAGAGAAATCTTACCCTTCAGGAGAGAAACACAAACTGATTTTTCTTCCAGCTGAGAGCGTTTAAATACTCAACAGAACAGAAACTTAAAACCAAAACTGAATAAATTTCTTATCGTAGAAGAACTTTTTACAATATATATCTCAATCAGATTGTGGATAAAAAATCAAACTTTTAATTGCTAACGAAAACCAAAGCTGAATATTTTATCTTTCCGTTCCAGCTTTACAATTAAATCTATCTAAATAAAAACGTATTTATCTTCTCTCTTCTTTTTGTCTGAATATTTCTCTTATCATAGAAGAATAAATATTCCCTTTTCCAAAAGATCATAGATAAAACGGTCGGTATCGTTTTCGCTGTACTTTTGAAATCTCGCATAACAGTGTAAAAACATACTTACTTTTCAGGAGGGAAACACAAACTGATTTTTCTTCCATCCCATGGCCGCGTGGTTAGCGCGCTTGGCTACTGATCTAAGGGACCTGGGTTCGAGCCCCGGGTAAGGCATGGCTGTTTGTGTCGTTTTTCTGATGAGGGCCTGCCATCCTCACAGACCTTCTACTATGGCATATAAACTGACAGGCTCTTGTCAGACCTCTGTGGAAAGCAGCTGCTTGAGGGGGTATTTATTTATTTATTTATTGAGAGCGTTTAAATATTCAACCGAACCCAAACTTTAAACCGAAACTGAATAAATTTCTTATCATAGAAGAAATATTCAGCTTCTATGATAAGATGTTTATTCAATTTTGGTTTTATTTTTGAGTTCGATTGAGTATTTAAATGCTCTCAGCTGGAAGAAAAATCAGTTTGTGTTTCTCTCCTGAAGGGTAAAGTACATTTTTATTTAGATAGATTTAATTGCTTGCTGCATGAAGAGATGATCGTATGTTACCGTGTCTAGAATCACGTATTTATTTCGAAATGATAGGAAGCTGGCTATCAAAGAAAAAGCTTATTAGGTCAACACAAAGGTCAACACGAGGCAAGTAAACATACAGCCACCACTGCAGATCGTTGCTAATGGCAAGCCGAAATGGGAAGATTCATTTTTTTAAACTTGCAAATAAGTGTAGTTTCTGTTTGTATTTAAAATATATTTTTTACCGAGAACTAAAAGTTTTCCCTCTAGTGGTTTCAAGGTTCATTTACGCTCTGAGACAATTACGCAATATACGTGATATAATTCATTTGGTGCCCTATTTAATTTAAATCGTATTTCGATGTCAGCAGTTGCTAATAATTCATATAGACGTGATTCGTATTTGCTGACATCATTCTAATTGGAGATTATTCACAAATGGAATATAGGATACAGTTTCATAAAATCTTGGTAATTGACTTGTGTACCCGAGTCGATATCCATATTTTTTTGCAGCTATAAAACTGTTGTAAACTCGCGCATAGTCTAAAGTGTTAGGTTCAAAGTAGCACTCGAATTCTTGTTCGGGAAACTGTATGCTATTCACTCTGATCTGAATCCGTTCTAGTAACATGTGATCAAACACCATATGATTTCCGGTTTGATTATTTAATCGGTTAGACTTTTGTAAGACGACATAAAGATGGACAGGTTTGTTTTGAGTTGTAGTAACCCGCCAACTGACATGAGAGTCAATTCGAGTATCAGATTTGTACAGTTTGCACGATTCCCAAAAGATTTCATGTGGATTGCCGCTTGCTAACTGAGATTCTAGTTTTGCAAGTACTTGTAGTGATGGTTCCACTTTTGGAATAAACCAAGATACGTGAGATACTTCAAATTTATACAACGTAGCCCTAACTCTATGAATAATGTCTTTGTCGTCACTTTTTGCTAGTTTTATGGTACGTTTTACACCGCGAAACACTTTATCTGCGTCTCGGCAGAATCCAAACAGTCGATTCAGTGGTAAGAATAAACTTATATTTTGACTATTTTTTTGTAATTTCATATCTATCCGAGAATCCTTGATTGAATTCAGGATTTTTATTCAACGCTTATGCAAAATCCTTTATCTTATTATTCTTGTCCAGTTTATCTTCGCCTCCGTCGTACAAATACTTATTCATTTTCGAACTGTCTGCGGTGTCTTTGAACCACATAAATACTTGTGGCATCACTGTGTGAAAAGTCTTCGGTAAAATCAATTAAGTTGTGAATTGTGGTCGTCACTCCTGGCAATTCAACATCTTCCAATTCTCTGTGTTCAATAAAATATTGAGCTCTCTTGAAAATGTTGTACCCGTTATTGACCATCGCAACTACATCATTGTCACCGATATCAGACCCATCTGATTTCAGTATTTTGCCTCTGACGTGTATATAACTGTTGTGCGGATGTAGAAAAACTTCCATATCTTTGATAAATATTTCGTATTTTTCGGGATTTTTAACATTAACATTGGTTTCTCGATATTCTAAGTACTCATATTTTGTCGCGGAATTATCGTCTATTGAGTCTTCGAACAAATTCCAGTAAGTAGCTTCAACGTTCATCCTATACTTACTTTATGACTTTATGATTTTTAAGCCATTTCCGTAAATTAACTGATTAAGAATATTTCTACTTTTAGGGGATATTTTCTCGTTTTTTCAAACGATAGGCGACGGATTTGTATAAAATATTTTAATTCGCTTTCTCAGTATCTTCATCTTTATTTGGGTTTGATGTGTAACATGTAAGTCACGTTTTCCTTGTTCAAGACAATTACTTTATTGTTCTGATCGTTTACTTTCATTCTAACGTTGTAAATGCAGTCAGTTTTATTCAGCGGTAAACATATGGGGAAGAATGGTTGTGTGTCGATTAAACTGCCAGGCGGTGTTTGAGGCACGAAACTGTACAACACCCTCTTCTAGTTATTGAGATAGGAAGATTCGACAATAGAACAGTGAATCAGAATGCGATCAACCCCTCTCGTTATGTTGGGTGGGAACTTTCCTTCGTTTTTTGCTGCATCGATAATTTTCGATTCGAACCCTAGTATTTCTCGTAACTTTCCTTCAGAAAAATCTATTTTATATCCTCTTGTCAAACGACTAACAAATCTTAATGTGGGGATGTTGCTTTCTAGTATTATAGGGCTACGATCCCCAAAAACATTTCTTAAAACGTCATTGAATCTGTCTATGTCGTACATTCCATTCGGGAAAATTATTTTATTCCATTGCCTTCCATTGAAGTATTTCAGAGTGTTATTGTTATATTCATCACTGATGTTGTACCAGGAATACCACATATTGCTACCGATCAGAGCTATCTCGTATTCACCATTGAGTGTGATCGGCGTTTCATAATTAATTTCCAAATCTTCGGGGTTGTATGCCGTAATAGTAGAGGAATTGATAGTTATGAGTACCATCTTTATTAATATAGTGTAGCACTATATAGTACTTATATGCTGGTTGTTACCAACAATTCATTCCGATCGTTAGGAGTTTGTTCAGACTGATACAATACATCATATGGGCTTATGTTATTATTCCTTCGTTTAATGTAATAGATGCAATAGTAACCGCATTTTACAGAGTAATTTGCTTGAATTTGCGAAGAGTTATACACGATCGGCTTTGAAGATGTAAGTAAAGAGTGTTTTATTTCTTCTGGTGGCGATAAACCGAATGGATTAAAGTACTCAACGTAAGGTAACTTCGCATCATTGAAATAAGCTACCCAATGAGTTCCTGAACAACGGGAAACGTCAAAGTTCACTATACCATTTTCGTTCTTGAATATTTTTGTTGGCAAAGAATCGATGAGTATACACCACGGAATCCTTTTTTCGTTTTTCATTATATTTTCGATATCTAAGTTACTTAATGGCTCTTTTTTAAATTTGTTTTCCTGTAATGTACAAAATGGATTAAAGTACTCAACGTAAGGTAACTTCGCATCATTTCGCGATCTTTTAATTTTCTTTTAATTTTAGACAAGCCAGCTGCATCATCTTTTAATTTTAGACAAGCCAGCTGCTCTTTGCTTCCGGAAATGTATAACCCTTTTCCTAGAACTTTTTGTGCAAGCTTAGTACCAGCATATCCCGCAGCTCCAACTGCAGCTGCTTTCCCCAATGCTAGGAGTGCAGGTATTAAGAACGGTAGAAATCCACCTAGCTGTGTTCTACTGAAACGAAGTCGAACTGGAGTTTTAGATTTTTTCAGTTTAATGATTTGTCTCTTCGTCAGTTTCATAGTATCGTTACCTTTCTTCTGTGGATCAATACTTAAAGTTATAGGATTCTTATTTACAAATGCACTCTTCAATTTTTGCTTTTGTCCAGGCGTTAAACTAGTCAGATAACTGTGATACATTTTACTTTTTTTTATAAGTATCACGCACTTATATTTTATATATAAAAATTAAGCATGTATTGTGTAAAGTGTAAAACGAAAACTTTAACGGATAACGTCGAATATGTCACATTAAAGAATAAAAGAGGTAGATGTCGAACGTGTGGAAAAACGAAGTATAAATTTGAGAAACAGAAAGGAAAATTTGTAAAAGTTGGTGATATAATAAGCTGGATTCAAAAAAAGTTTAATCCACCAGAAATGCATATTCCAGGTTACCAGTATTGTGGACCTTTACGAAACTAGAGAAAAGGTTAATGCGAGGAGATCCTGGTAATAACCGTGTGGACAAAGCCTGCAAAAAGCACGACATTTCTTACAGCAAATCTGCAGAAACTAAAAGAAGACACGAAGCCGACCAAGAATTATTAAATGATTTGGATTAAATTCAGAATCCAACTTTAAGAGAAAGAATTTCAAGAACGATAATCAAACCTATCATTAAAACAAAGAAACGGTTCGGTTTAGGACACAAGAAATAAGATGCTTTCTTCCGTTTACTATGATCCATTAAAGGGATTTTCCGGTATAAAAGATCTAATGCGCAAAACTGGATTGACGGAAAAATAAGTAAAAAGATTTCTCCACCAACAAGATTTGTACACGTTACACAAACCCATTTATAAAAAATTCCAAACCAGACGGGTTTATGTCTCGAATGTAGACGATCAGTAGCAGAGTGATTTAATTGATATGCAAAAATTTGAATTTCACAATAACCACACGAATTACATTTTAACCGTGATTGACATTTTCAGCAAATTCGCCTGGGCAATACCTATTAAAAAGAAAACGGGTAATGAGATTACCAAAGCATTTGTCGAAATTTTTAAACGTGAGCCATCCAAGTTACAAACGGATAAGGGAACTGAGTTTATCAATAAAGAAACTCAAGCAGTGTTTAACCAACGAGGTGTCCATTGATTTGCCACTGAAAATGAGACTAAAGCTCAAATTGTGGAACGATTTAATAGGACTCTAAATACAAAAATGTGGAAATATTTCATTACCAATAACACTAGAAAATGGATCGATGTTCTACCAAAACTCGTTAAGAATTACAATACTTCTTATCACAGATCAATAAGAATGAGCCCAAAAGAGTCAAGCTTGCAGAAAAACAAAGATATTGTGTATTTTAATCTGTTTGGTAAAAGAATTAAATATATTACAGTACCAAAATTTAAAATTGGCGACATAGTGAGAATCGCCAAGTACAAGACACCGTTTAAAAAAGATTATCTGCCAAATTTCACAGAAGAGATTTTTGAAATTGCTCAAGTTCTGAATATAGATCCCATAACCTATAAGATCAAGGATCTGAAAGGAGAACCAATCATTGGTAGTTTTTACACCCAAGAAATAGTGAAATACGAAAAGCAAGATGACATTTACAAAGTTGAAACCATTCTGAAAACTAGAGTGAAGAATAATAAAAAAAGAGTATTATGTTCAATGGTTTGGTTATAATAATACATTTAATTCCTGGGTCAAAGAGGATGATCTTTTTAAATAAAGCAAATGGAGATTCAAAATTTTGACTTTGAAGAAGATGAGAAATTCTTGAACAGAAACGTATTAGCACCTTCTGGACTTTTAGACTTTTAATCTGTGGACCATCGGGCTCAGGGAAGACGAACCTTTTGTTGAACTTAATGTTTAAACATCTCTACTACAATAAAATCTTTTTATACGCCAAGGATTTAACCGAGCCGAAATATCAGTTTATGCAAGAAATATTCGACGATTTGCACGAAAATTTGGAGAAAACATTTGGCGAAATAATCTCAATTGCAACTTTCTCTGCCAGTAAAGCAGATATCGTCAAGGTCAATGAACTGGATCCCGACATGCAAAATTTAATTGTTTTCGACGATTTCGTAACGGAAAGAGATCAAAAACTCATCGAAGAATTATTCGTCAGAGGAAGGAAAAAAAACATATTATTGATTTACCTGACACAGAGTTATTTTTCGACTCCAAAAGACATTCGACTACAGTGTAATTATTTTATATTCTTTAATATGCAGAACAAGAGAGAAATGTTGCAGATACAAATGGATCATGCAATAGAAATCAGGAAAGATATTTTTATGCAGTTTTATGCATATGCAGTTTCAAAACCACACGATATCTTATTAATCGATCAAAAAACAAGCACATGCCTCTCAAGTACAGAAAAAACTTTGGTAAATAAAGATGAATTACTTGAAAAAGTTTGTCGTCATCAGCTCTGAGACCGGTTCCGAAAGAGGACCAGCGGGAATTCCAGGTGTCGGTTTTAAATTGACATACGATGGGGACTATGACGTGAGTAATAAAAAATTGAGAAATGTAGCCAATCCCGAAGAGGGTTCGGACGCTGTGACAAAACAATATCTGCAACAAGAATCTATAACACTGAATCACACTGGAAATTATGACGCAAATACTAAAAGAATATCGAATGTAGGCAGACCTATAGAAAATGGAGATGCCGCTACCATTCAATACGTTAATAATAGTTCGTTAATTTTTCGGAACAATCGCTACGATGCGCGAAACAAACAAATAATCGATGATACTGAACCGGATTCAGATTCTGGAGTAGTTACAAAACGATATTTGGAAAAAAGTGCACTTTGCAATGACGATGATAATTACGATGCAAGCAATAAACGCATTAAAAATCTTGCAGAACCGATCGATTCATCCAATGCCACTACGAAACACTACGTCGAGAACTTGACCACTGTTCAAAACAGTCTAATGAATACATTGGTGAGAAATAAAGATGGGCTTTACATTCCACGAAGCATTGCATTCGACGGGCATAGTTTCAATGCAGGAAAAAAACAAATACTAGATATTGCCGATCACGAGTCTGATTCTGCTGCTGTAATTGGGGTGGGCGGGTTAGAATTTCTCAAAATAGCCATAGACTTAACATTAACGGTCGAAAGTTATTCAAAATAACTGTTGCCACTAATAAATTTGAAAGAAGGAATGCATCAAACTAATTTCTTTCTGATATCGCGTAATAAACTCATTGTTGTGTTTGTTGGGTCAAGAGCACGAGCGTCCTTGAATACTGAAATCGTTCTAATTAAGCACGAGCGGAACACGAGATTCTTTGTTGAATGAAAACTTCAAAAACTAAGAATTCGTATCGGAAATTGGGGCGGGGGTGGTTCAGTCGGTAGCGCGCCAGGCTCGTAATCTGTAGTTCCCAGGTTCGAGTCCCAGCTGGGTCAGTGTTGAGATTTATCTCCGCAAAATTTCCCGCCCTGCCCACGGTCAGTAGGGGACACCAATGGGCTTGGAAAGGCCGCCGCCGTCGGATGGGAGACTACCTTCCAGTGGGTCCCCTCCCCCAACCTTCTCTGAGCCTTCGGGATCCATGTGACCTGGCCATTTAGCTCATGGTGTGCAAAAAAAGTGCCGCTCAGAGGTAAAACAACCCAACGTATCGGAAATTAAAATCATTAACTTAATTTGAAAAATATATAAAAATTAATAAATGCAATATGTTAATTAATGAAAGTCTTAATACGTTAAGTAATAAACAATGTTTTTCAATAATAATAACAATTTTTAGTAGTGGCTATACATTTTTGGGCATCTCAGATTATATATAATTTTCTTTTTGCTCGCTTGGCTACTGATCTAAGGGACCTGGGTTCGAGTCCCTGGTAAGGCATGGATGTTCGTGTTGTTTTTCTGCTGAGGTCCTTGCCATCCTCTCAGACCTTCTACTGTGGCATATAAACTGACAGGCTCCTGTCAGACCTCTGTGGCAAGCAGCTGCTTGAGGGGGTATTTATTTTTTTATTTATTTATAAAGTTACATATGCGTGGAAAATTGTATCCGAGGGACAGGTGAGTACAAAACGATTTGAAAATTTCTATTAACTGAGTGAGGTAATTTCGTTTTTTTGGTTTAGAAACTTTTGACGTGGGGAGAGTATCATACGATACCTCGAAATATGTCCATTTCTTTCCTTTCCTAAAAGAGAAGGAAAAAAATTAAACTGGAGAGAATTGATCGCAATGATTTTTATGCCAAACGAAAGCTTGCGACGTAGAGCTTACCATCTACTCTATATTCTAAAGAGTTTCAGAGGGTAAATTTTCTGGTTATCAATAGAAAGTCAGCCTCATAAGTAATCGCTGAATGCAATGCGTAGTGTTCTAAAATGACAGAATGCTATGAAGTTATGTTTCACTTTTGTAGTCATACATAGTCGTTTTCACCTATCTTCCTATTTCTTTTCCCTCGTCATTTGTCGATTTTTCTATTTGTAGGTTTGTGGATTTGTCAAAACAGTTATTCCACCATATCTTTTGAACGCAACGGACAAATTTAATGATTTATGTGCCAAATGGAAGCTTATAACGAGTGAAGTTATAGACTATGAAAAAATTGATTCCCATTCTTTCTTTCCCACTAAAAAAAAATATCAAAAGTATTGTTCTGCTACATCTCCAGGACGTGAGTGAAGAAGGTAACAAATTGTATAAAAATGAAAGTTGTGAAGTGGGGAGTATTGCGGGTAATCAAAATATACCCATTTTGCTCTCTTCGCCGATAAAAACCTGGAAGTGTGAAAGTCGTTCTTCTATATATCTTCCGAAGGCGAGGGCCTACAGTTACGAGTTAGGTGTCAAATGAAAGCTCATATAATGACCGTCATAAACGTTTCGAATTTTTCCACATCATTCACTCCCCCCACACACACACACCACTTGACTCTCTGATAAAACTGGGGGGACGATTTTCGCAGAGGTCGACCTTAACGAGCTAAATTTCAAATTGAAACATGTGAGATCTCCAATGCCATGGGCTACGTGAAACGCGACTGCAAAGAAAGGGGAATGGGATATGTGTTCGATGTTTATGAGCCATATATCAAATGAAAGTTTCTAAAGGTAGTTGTTTTTAGTGACAAAGAAAGAATATAAATAAGTAAAAAAATGAAAAATACGTATCTTTCCATATGCGCTCTAAAAACAGAAAATAAAACTAAAGGATATTGATGGTGTAATCAATCACTGAATTCATATTCACTCCGAAGGAAGATAGGACGCCGATTTACCTACTCAACAACATTGCCGGAGCGCTATCTTATTTTGAAACGAATACAAATCCAGTGACTGATTGCAACAGCGATATGCTTTAGGTTTATTATCTTTTTCTTTAGAGAGCATGTAGGAAGATATGTTTTTTTAATCCTCTTTAATTTTTGACACATGTGGACTGAGTTCGTATGAATATACGGCTGATTATAAAATTGCATATGAATAAAGGAACTAAGACTCTAGATAAGATCACTTATTGAAAGAAAATAAGACTCTAGATAAGATCACTCGCAGATAGACGGACAGACCAGAGGGCTTTCTGAGAGTTAATTCATTTCTGATACACTAGCTGATCAGAAATCTAAATGTAGAGCCCTTATACTACTACTTTTTAGAGCGCATATAGGATGATACGTTTTTATATGCAAAACAATAAAATAATTTTTATAATGCAAAAATTTCTTCCCGCAACTGCGTCACCGAAGTCTTATCCGCACTTGCAGCCGTATAACGTTATCACCATCCGCGTATATTGGTTATTTAAATGTTATTTTAAACGTCAAATGCATGTGATCTGATGTTTGCAAGTAAAAGAAATGAGACTTATGGTTTATTAATAACTAATACTAAAAATATATCCTACGATAAAAAAGTCTGTATTTTACAAAATATGCCTTACTAAATATTTGATAACAAAAATTTCTAATATGTAATTTCTTCTGTAAAATTCCGAAAATTTTGATAAAAAAAATTTCTAATATGTAATTTTCTTTTGTAAAATTCCGTCAATGTCTTTGAAATGTGCTTCAAATGTAAATTCAAAATCCAAATTCTTCTGAGTAAATTTTGCCCTTTTAAATGCAGTTATCGGCGATAATGGGACGGCACTCATTTTCGTCACCGAGTAACTCCTCTACATTTCACTTTGTATAAAAACAAAAACTTCACCACTGGAATTTTCCCATATTAACTTTTAATTTTATACGCAACACTAGAGTAATTTTTTTAATATTCTGCATTGTCAGCAAAACGATCGCTTCTTTCCCATAAAATAAGTTGTTTAAAATTTGCAACTTTATCGCAATGCATTATTCTTTTTAAAGTGAATATCTTCATTGCATTTGGAAAACATTTTTTTTCCGTTATCCACAGTAGTTTTCCCCCACTCATCTCATCCATCAAAAATGGAGTAATGTTTGCATATGCTCTTACAGATTTTATTCGCTATCGGCGTCAGCATAAATTTTTTACACGCGGTTTTATCCAAGATCCGTGTCAACATTAAACTTTTATCCTCAGAGCGCTTTCAAATGCAGACATCCGCATCCACCCAAGGCTCTGTTTAAATGTAAACTTTTATTCACGATCACAATTCCATCTTCATAATACACACGAGAAAGGGAAAAGAAATCGAGGATCATTAAAGAAGACTTGAATGGATTCATTTATTTTCAACCGTAACGATCATAAAAAAAACTTTTCAATCATTTCCATATCCTCTATTTTCACAAATAATAATTTATTATGTTAATTCTATTAATCACAAGATCTTTTCTGGTATATATATATAGGTTAGTATTTTATATCATTAAACGTAGGCACACAGTTGATTTACTTCCACAATAGGTGAAAAACAAACTTCTAAAATTTACATTTACTGACTTTTCTGTTTTTAAAATTAAACTTCTATCTGCATATATTTTTGTACTAGAGATTAAAATTGATCTCCAGAGGAAATATTGAATCAAAATTCACTAGATTCGAAGATTGTCAACTTTAAACCCATCTCAGAAATATACGTCATGAAGACGAGCTGAGAAATGGTGAGTTTTGGAATCCATCTGAAATCATCTGCAAAGAACTTCGGGTTTGTTCCTTCCTATGTGCAAGCGAAAAAAAAATGGTTGATGTGAAAAAAGAAACGGATTAAGTGACGAGGAAAAAGAAATTGAATTCCAGAGAGATTGGAGTTCGAATTTCTCCACAGAATAATGAAACCTCTGCCTCTTATGACCGAAACAACAAAAGGAAATTCTAAAATTCAATTTAACTCTTCATCAATATGAGGAACGGGAAAAAGAAAGAAATATATGCATCTACAAAAAATTGCCGCTGCCGCTAGATAAGAGCGATGTAGCTCCGATAGCAGAAGACGCGAAGCTGATTGATCGTCTGCCAGCGTTCCGCTCCATTTCGGGGGTCTTGGCGAGTCACGTGACGGCGGTGGCAAGCTGATAGGGTCGTTCATGGCTCGGCCACAACTTCGCTCTGTTGACGCGAACGCCGGCCGCCATTGTATCCCGCGGACAATTTCGTGTCGTGGGTAATGTTTCTGGAGCGACAGTGTGAGGGCATCTCCAGTTGCCGTCCTGCCGGCCACTACTCCGTGCCCACGTGTGGCTGGTAGGAGCCCCCGCAGACGGCGGGGTATTAAATGTCAGACCTTATTACGGCAGCCAGAAATAACGGGGATAGTAACAAACTAGTTCGCTCGGCTCTTCTATCTCCCTTTTGCTGTGCAGTGGCGAGTTAATGTTATCTGCTGTGCGACACAACGAACGGAAAGAGACGCCGAGTAGCGAGAGAAGAAGAAAGTTAAAGAATGTCAGCATGTCATCCATTCTACTTTGGTTACTCTTCGTGGCTTGGAAAATGCATTACGAAGTATCAGACAATGCACATGAGACAGCGTCAGTTTTATTATATTTTTGTATGGTGCGTACATAGAGGAGTATGCGCATCTATTTGCACACAAATAGAGGAGGTGGGACAGCTAGTTGACGGGTAGAAATATTTCAAAGATGAGATCAATAATTATTGTCTTAACACCTCCATAATCACACAATGGTACACATTACATGATTAATGCGTAATAATTGGCCCGAGATGAACCTGATTTTGGGGGGGCTAATTTTCCTGTGTTCTCCATTTCTATTCAATTTTGTCTGTTAAATTATTAGAGAGTCGTCTTTTAAATTATTAGAGTGACTGAGAGCTACAGACTACAGACTAACTACAGACTACTAATTTTTATATACTAAATTTTTGATCCGACTTTGATTTTGACTGTCTCATGTGCAATGTCTGATTCCACTTGAACTTGCTGTATTTAAGCAAACCTCTCTACCCATCTTCTTAAAGATAGACAATCACCCTGCTCGAGGCGATAAAAACATACCAGGAAAGTGACATTCTCTCAACTCTGTGACTAGAGAGATCCTGAATGTCACAACACTTGTAGCAAGAGCACAAATGTATAATAAATATATAAATACCCACCTCAAGCATCTGCTTTTCACAGAGGTCTGACAGGAGCCTGGCAATTAATGTGCCATAGTAGAAGGTCTTTGAGGATAACGAAACCTCAAAGCACAAAAAAAAAAACACAAACACCCATGCCTTACCCAGGGCTCGAAACCAGGTCCCTAATTTGTGACATATATGCATATTACACAAAAAAAACCAGTGTTAACAAACGAAAAGAGAAAGTTTCGTTAAGTTTTTTTGTTACAGCCAAAAATTTAATATCGTGTTTCGTTATAGCCAAATTTAAAATTCAATAAAACGTTACGTTAACGTTATTCGAAATTTATAGTTCCCAGAACGTGGATTCGGATCCTACGAGACTGAAGGCAATTTTCCCCTTATGCCCAGCATTAGAATGCATTGAAGATAGTGGCTTGAATACAAACCAATGGACCGCTGTGAATGCGAAAGAATATTAAAAAATGCTTATTTCTGCTACTAGCCATTTTTTCTAGCTTCTAATGACAAAAATGAAATATTTACGTTATTGCTTATAATTAATTATTACTACCATTGGTGCTGATTCCTTACAAGAAGACTGGGTTATGAAGTGGGAAGGTCCGTCAACACTACATGGCTTTACCTAGAAGTATTAAAATTCTACTAAAGCAGCGTTAAATAACTTATGGATGAACCCTTAATACAGCGGTACAAGTGATAATCGGAGAGTTTCTGAATACTTTATCACTATTTAAATGTTTTTGATATACTATTCGTTTGTAGGATTCAAAGCATACGAAAAACAGCATTCTTCAGCAAAAAGGGAATAAAATTGTGATAGAGATTTTAGATTTTCTCAAAAATATGTGCAGATAATTTCAGGTTCCAACTATTGGTTAACTTGGGACCTCATTCCTGCCCCGAATCGGAGAGATTCTATGCTGGGAAAAAATGTAGAATATTACGTTTTAGGAAAAAAAAATAGTTTCTTTTTTAAACGGTTATTATTCTGTCATGTATAATAAACACGTTATTATTGTATTATGTGAAATTATAAACTTTATAATGAATATGAAATTTTGCATCTGCACCGAATTTCACCCCTACTTCTTTTAATCTTGCCGGTCTTTAGATCGTGATCACTATAGGATGTTATATCACTGCGACTCGCAATTTATTGGAAGCTGTGGTTTTCGGTAGGAGACGCGGAATCGATGGCTAAACGTGAAGCATTCCGTTACTTCATATCAGCGGAGCCTGTAATGCAAAATGTTTAATAACATCAAAATTTAACTTAAACGATAATAATTAATAGTCAATCGATAAATATTATAAAATAATCCATTGATTTTTTATAAAGCAAATTAGCGCTACAATATAAAATGCGCATTCCGAGGAAGGATGTTTCTTAAATCTTTAAAACGTACGTTCCTCAAAATCACTTTCAATTCATTAAGATAATCCATAAAAATTAAAATGAAAAACTCACATTAAGATTCAAGAATGCCAGCCATTAAAAAAAAAAGATTGACGAACTAATTAATATCCTAGGTCGGGAATTACAAAAAAGGAAGTAGGGGGGGGGAGCGACACTCCCCTGGAATATGTTAGACATATATGCAAATTACACATGTTTTAATTTACTACTAAATTGGAGGGAAATTCAGTACATTGGAATGACTTTCCTGATCGATAGTTTCACTAATCCTCCCCTTCCCCCCAAACTGTCTTTATCTCTCCAGGGCTGGCCTATACGGCAATTAGAGATGAGAATTTTATTTTGGCTGTTAGAGAGGTTTTTTCACACTCCAAATAGCAGAGACAATTTCGTTCTCAGGGTCAGAATAATTTCAAAATATTTATTGTAATTGTGAAAGTAAAAGTAACAATATAAGATATTTTCAATTGTATTGTAATCTTTTAATCAGACTTTAGTAATTAAAAAATAAGCACCATGCGTCTTCCGACTTTTCTTCTCTCCGTCTTTAACAAATGAATGGCTCTTTGCTTTATAATGATGCTACCCGCGAACTTTCATTTTTTTTTAATTCCAGCTCGAATATTTTTTATTCATAAAAGTGAAGAATACAGTATATTTACTATTTGTACTGCAAAGCTAAATAGCTTATCTAGTAGTATTTCTAATATGTTTCTTTCTACTAGTATTTTTAATACTAGTGTTTCTAATATTTATTGCTCCAAACAGCATCAGCATTTTCATTTTGTCACAAAATGATTATAATTATTAATATAAAAATAAAATAAATGATTAGTGACATGCGTTTCCTTATATATATATTATATGATGAGTCAAAATTTTTCCCAAATCGGGCTCTGGCGGACTCGTAATCAGCAGTTGTCGAAATGGTTCGGGCTCGGGCGGTCTCTGCCCCAATTGTTCAAAGCCCGAGCCCTAAAAATTGAACCCAAACATATCTCTAGTGTTTATACAGAAAATGGAATGGCAAAACAGTTGCATGAATATTCATTTAACGTCTATGATTAACATTTGCGGAGAAGCAGATGAACATTTCTATGAATCATAGAGTGCAATCGAGAAATATGCTTTCTTGGATACCATATTTTTTAAATTAGTGATAATTAAAAAATTATAACTCGAAAACAAAAACTTTGGAAAAGAATTAGAAAAAACTAAATGAGTTATGGCAGGAATCTGAAAATCCTACAGGAGTGAAGAATATTCGACTTATGTAATTCGAACTTGATGTAAACTAGTCAAAATAATTCCACTCTAAACCAATGATAATTAGACTCTTAAATCATCGTATTAGGTAAAATAATTGAAATGGGCAGTAACTGAGATTCTCCATTCCCGGTGTTTATCTCCGATGGCACTGGGAGATAAATAAGGTTAGGTTCATTTGGAGGTTGTTTTGAGAGATTTGTCGATAAAAGAGAAACTTAAGAGTTACTACTCGAGAAACTGTGAAATATAAACAATTCACAATCCACTGATTTTAGCTCATTTAATAGAGTTCTGAACATTTCCTCTTATTGCATAACAAACATAAAGATAATCAATATAATACATAATCATATACTTGTACAAATTATGAAATTTTCACCTACATTGCATAAATTCGACATATGCGAACATGCATATAAGAACGAATCAGAAGAAAATAACAGATATAATTAGCGCAAAAAAATTATTCCAGTAATAATAGTTTACAATTCTGACAACAAGTGGCAGACTGTCTTCCCCTATCTATTTGTAGATATTCTTAAAAATTTAAGGGGTGGAAACTGAGCGTGAGTTCAAAAGAATATTTAGCAACAAAAATTCTAAAATAACGTAATTTATTACAAAAGTATTAATAAAAATATTTATATAAACTAAATTCAATCAATTTCACAGGCCGAGGCACGAGAATATCAAAATGATACATCACATCACGGTCTCATTGTTGCTCCTTCATCTGTCGTACCAATATTCTACCAGAATGTCGGGTGATTTTTCCTTGAGTACATGTCATTCCTTCCACTTGTCTTGGCTTGAAATGCATTTCCTTTGTCCAGGGTTATTTTAAAATGTCTTACCATTATGAAGAAATGAAATATTTCCCACTTTGGCGTTAACCATTTTCAGTTTGAAGAAATAGGAGGTATTACTAATGGGACAAAAGAAACTCTTTGCGACAAAGCAATTGATGCTAGTGAGAAAGATAGTTAAAGACAGGATACTGTACCTCTGAAGTTTGCATAAGTCATTGACGCAAATTAAATGTTTGTTTGCGTGTTCGAGTTATGCACTTCTCAAACGATACCGCCTTCCCCCCTGCTTGATACATTGTTGCAAAATAATTTAAGAAAGTTGAAACATATATAAATATTTATATTTGAAATGAAGAATATATCAAAATACTTGTCCAATTATAAAATTAAATTTCCAGACAAAGAATATAAGGGAAAACATTTCCAATTATGAAAAATTACAGATCACTACAGATATTGAAGTTAATGTTAATTAGTAAGGAGTATGATTATGCCTAAAAACAATACAGCTTCCACAACGAACTCTCCTGCTTCTAATAAGATTTTCCAACAATGCAGAGGAGAGCAAATCCCACTCCTCTATGAGAGCATTTCTCAGCTCAAGAAGGATCCTTGGAGTGGGTTGATGACTTGCAATTCTTCTTTCAAACCATCCCTTGCATGTTCAATGGGATTTAGGTCTGGGGACCTCACTGGCTAATCCATTCTCTGGATATCTTCACTCTCAGGGTATTCCTCCACTGTTTGAGCTCTATGTCAGCTAGCGTTATAATCGATAAAAGCGAATTCTGACCTAATTGCATGCCTCAAAAGTCCACAAAAAGCTCTAGAATCTCGTCTCTGTACCTTAGGACAACGTAATAATGCGTGACAACCCCGGTGCACCGCAGTACTATGACTGCATATCACCAAAAGGGAATTGCCACAGAAACCACAATTGACTAACCAGGTTCCTATCAGTTTAAGCTTGCCTACATTGGATCTGCCTACAGCGGGAGAACACCTTTGTGAAGAGAAAAGCACTGCTTGGGATTTTATAGCCTGCCTGTAATCATTGAGGTGCAGTGAGAGTGGGATCTTTTAAGATTTTTTAGTAATGCCTAGGAATATGCCCATCACTCACTGGATTTTGTCCAAATAATTGCCAATTAATAAAATAAAAGATGGAATCTTTTGAATTTTGAGCCAAGAATATAAAAAGAAGTCCTAACTTTTTGAGTCCTCTGCAGCAGAGGCTCTTAGGCACTTCCATCGATAGGCCACGCCTAATCGGGCTCCAATCCTTTCAGCATGACCTTCAACTTCGTCCTCTCCATCGAGCCGGGCAACCACAACCCGCTCGCCGTCTCCGCCTTAACCGTGCAGAGGCCGCTTCGGGGACCCCTGGCCAGGAACCTGACAAAACCAGCCGGCGGCCCTCCCACAGCCCCGACAAAGCCGTCAGCCTACCGGGGCTTATGTGACCGCAGCACCCGGACTCCACTTCGCAGAGGAATCCAAGTTCCTCCACTGCAAAAGCTATATATGGCCAAAACTAATTCCGTGGAACTCTTAGTTTTGCTGTTCCATCGACAAGTCCGCCGACCAGGGTAGTCACTCCCGGCCGCGAGCCTCCAACTTCTACCTCTCCATTGTGAACGGGCCGAAGCCCCCAAGTGAGCAATCATCCACCTCGGTATCACAGAGACCGCATCGAGGAGCCCACGGACGAGTGTACGAAGAGGTGCACAGCTCAGTCCGCAGTACTCCCCGATGAGCCTGCAGAAGACAGGGTACCCCAAGCCCCGTCCGAGGTCCTTAGAACGGGCCCCTCAAGCGGGGCTGCAACCCCCAGCTTCGCTGAGGACAAGTCAATAAGCTGACTGGACCGGCCCTCCCCAAAGGCAGTCCGCCAGCCTTCAACATGTCCCTCCACGGGGGGCCACCAGAATCATGAACTCCAGATGATGAAAAATTATTCCAGCGATCCGAGCCCAACTTCTCAGAGGCACCGTAAACCCTTCCCCCCTTGTCAAGCAGGTCCCACTCCAGGGGGGGTGTATCTTAGGACAGTTAGGATCTCTCCTGAGAAGACATGGTCCGTGCATCCATTGATAGCGATACCTCTCCAACCAACACACCACTCTCGCCAAAGAGGCCCTTTCAACGATATTGCAGTGATGATAACTTGCCCCACACTTTATTCAGATTCAATGGCTCCGATAATCACTACTTACACTATATCATGATTCACCCAAAAAGAGAACCTATCCCCATTGATCATTGATTCAATTGTGGTGCTCCCTTCTTCATTCCAGTCGTATCCTCCGATGATTTTAGGTTAATAGTATACCAATTGTAATGTTTAGTGTTTAAATTACAGGTCTTCTAGCCTCTTTCGTGAAGTCGTCAGAACAAGTGATATTGAATACTCTCCTTCCTATGGCAGCTGACAGCTCCGATGTAAGTTGGCGCGATGATGTCTTTCTATTCAGCTTTGCAGTTAGGGACAGGAAACAATCATCTTGAACTGTATTGTTCTGGGCTACCCTGGCTCGTTCTTCTAGAGCAGAGGTTCTCAACGTGGGGTACGCGGTAAATATTTTCTCAAAAGTCGCTAGATCTAGTAACAATGTCGCTAAGTTGGCATTATTATACTATAACTATAGTTTTATATAACTATATAAGGGGTACGCCAGTTACATACACCTTACCAGGGGGTATGTGAAGCCTAAAAGGTTGAGAACCACTGTTCTAGAGCATGTTCCAGTGTCTTGAAATCATCTCCAGAGCCTATAAGTTATACTTTCTGACACATTTATAAATCTGGCAACCTTTCAAAGTGTTTCCGAAAAGAGGGAAGAAAAAACTCCAGTTAAGTCCCTTTCCTACTTCCATTCGTCGGACGGCTCTCCTCTTCTGATCTTCATCCAAATGGTGTCTACTCTGCTGTTTAACAAAAATGTAATCCGAAATGATCGATAAAGTCGTTTTAATCCGAAATGAGAAGTGTCCATCCCTGAAGCTGCTTTTATATCCCAGCTGAATTTACATATCTCAGTCTTTCGCACTGAGAAATGCAAATTTAATAGCCGATAAATGTAAGTTTGTTCATCCTAAATATCCTCTGAAACTGTCGTTAATTTCCAAAGAGGATTATTGAGATATTTACAAATTTGTTCAACTTCCTTAAATTATGAGCAGCAGTGTATTTTCAACACATATCAACGTACAGTTCTGTTAACACAAAAATGATGAACAGCAGTGCAAAGTTCAGTTTACACATGGATAATTGAAATGTTAAAATATAAATAAGAATTCCTGTATGAAACCTCTTACTAAAATATGTATAAATTTCTAAGGCGTGCAAATTATTTATTTTCTCATTTTCAAAGCACGAATAACTGTTTTTATTTTGCTGTCGTCCGTTTTTCGTTCACATCTCAGTCTCTAGTTACTAGTTATTTTTTGCTTTTAGAGGTAAGTTGAATAATTTAGAGATAAGTAATTTTTTGGGTGGATAGGTAATGATGAAATATTATGATTAAAATTTTCAATAGTTTTCATTTCCACCTTTAAAATAAAAGAAAAAAAAATAACCCTCAAAGAATCTACTTTCTACACAGGTCTTTTAGGAGCCCTCAGTATGGAATGACAAAGAAGGTTGGATAAATACTCATGAAATATTTTCTATTCTTATATTTCCGAGTCACGCATCATTTTGAATTTTCACCGTTAGATGGTGCAAAAGTTGTCAGATGATTCGGGCTAGGCAATAACAAGCAACAGCGGTCCAAACAACAGGGGAGCAAAAGGGCGATAATAATAACATGAGTAATCAAAAGACAGATAACCTCTGGATTAGTAACCAACCGCTGCAATTCTGCAGTTAGAAAACGCAAATCCGATTGGACCAAATCCGACTTCGATCAAAACTTCTTTGGTTACGAGTTGGGGCAGTTTTTTGATGACTGGAATCCTCTCACCCGAATTTCGCAGGAGAAGAGGTGTCAGGCTCCGCCCTCAGCTATTGGCCTTTTTTTTTCTGGTATCGGTTTTTGGTAAGACAACGTCCTATCACTAACTGGAAGGTTGAGATGCAAATTGTCATGTTGGCAATTATTTGCAAGTACGAAACTTTAATTCTAAGATCATATTTTTGTATAATATGGAAGATCGCAAATAAACCTACGCACATCACTGTATCCATTATGAATGTGTTCGATTACCACTCACTTAATTCATTAAAAAAGATATCCTGAATATCTGAGGAGCAGATAGGCCCATTTAATAACCGGAGGACACAACATCAACATCATCCCTGCTAATTTCTAAAGCAACGCTTATCGTTGAATGGTGACAGTTGTCTTTAATATATAGTTAACCTAGCTACATAAAGTTACTTGAATATAATTCTCGCATTCCGATTCCAAACAGGATCTTTCCGACTTGAAATTTTAGAATTTTTAATCATTTATATATCTTATTTCCGTCGAATTAAAATAACGCATATTAAAGCTGAACGAGTGGCTTTCCGAGATCTTAAAATAAATTCTACCATTTACTCATTTGATTTTGGATAGGAATTCCTATTCTGCAACTGTAACAACTACTTTGAGCAATGTGATTTTTTAAACAATTCTTTTAACCACAAGAATACTGTATCCGAGTCACCTAAAGAAGGTGAATTTTAATTGTTTCCTTACAACGCTTGTAAAACATCAGAATATGATATGAACTAGAAACTATAATGGTATCCTTGCCAGGTTTAAGTGAATCTTAATTACTTTTAAAATATTAATTTAATGTCTTTTTATCCATTTGCATTTTGAATAGTGCTGTTAAGCGCAGCCAATATCCTAAGCGCACTTCATGCTTCGGAGTATCTGTTTATGCAATCTTGTTCTGCCTTTACTGAAATAAGAAAGGAAAAAAAAACATGAATGATCTCACGGGCACCTGAAGGCCATGCCTGGTCTTCTCTGCATAATCTAGAAAACTGAAATGAGTAAAAAAAAGGGCCAGAGAACTTCTAGTGGGGGGAAGAGGGAAAGCGAAAGGAACAAGACAAAAAAGTGAGCGTGTGAGACAGAGTACAGTAGGTTGTTGAAGAGGAAATGTTGAGCGCTGTTATTGATGGAACGTCGTCCGTGTGGGTGATGTAATTAAATTTAAACTGTTTGCTTTCCCCGCTTACTTTAACGAGACCTGTGTTATTTTTCCATTCCAAAGAGTGTGCTGTGTGGGGACCAAAGCTAACTTATCCACAAGGCTTGGAGAACGAGAAAAAAAATCCTCTCGTTAAGTTCTTTGTTTTTTTCTCTCGCACTCATCTCAAAGCTCTAGTTAAGGACATGGTGTTGAAGAATTTTGCTGGTTGAAAGGGACGAAAGAGAAAAATTCTTTCCCTGGGGGTATAACTGAAAGGATTTTCTTTAAAGAGACTTTTTCCATTTTTTCTTTCATATCTCATTTTGTCAGTTTTTACGTTTTGATTAAGCACAGAGTAGATGTAAAAACATTATCACACAACTTCAAGAGAGTCAATGAAATAAGTGCTTCAATAATTAAAACACGGAGAATAACTGAAACAAGTGAAAAATAAGCATTCTATAAATATGATGCAGAAGTATATTCTACTGCATCACATTTTTAAATCAAACATCAAATTCGTCTTATTTATAGAAGAAATATTGAAAGAAGCAAATGAAGAATGAAGTTGAAATAAGTAGCAAAGAAAAGTAATTTTTCTGTAAAAAAGTATAAAATAATGAAGGAGTTAAAGAAATCTGAAGTCCTTTTATCTTCGCAATTTCTATAATAAATATAAAATACGGAAAGGAATAAAAAACACACTTAATCTATGAAGAGCACTGGCTTTCGATAAGATTTGTATTCGAAAGAATAATGAAAATAACGAAATTTAAGACTATTATGTTTACTTATGGTGCTTACTAAAAAGTGTTTATTTAATTAGCATAGATGAAGTGAATTTCAAGGGAAATGAAATATTTAATTGAGTGGTGATGAAAAGGGAGTTAAAAACGGTAGCAGTTTCCTAAAATTTCCAAATATTCTGAATATTTGAAACAACTCTTAAAAGTTTGCCTACCATTTGTATCAAAGGCAGTGCACAGCTCACTGTCTCTGAAGCCTAACTTCAGTTGAAACATTCCTTGTGCAAGCTCACAAGGCATCTGATAGAGAATTTCCTTTGCCATTTACCAGATGGATAGTTAACGCAAGAAATTCTTGGGCCATTCTGGTCATTTGGCTATCAAGGACTAGACTAATTAATTGGTTCAATGCACAGCAGAAATGTGCTCATAGGGGTTAAAAACAGCCCATTTAGCCTTTGTTAACAAAATGCAACAATGTTGATACAAAAACGACATTAGTTGAACGCGAGTTCATATCAAGTCTTTTGAAGTTTATAGTTTACTGTAACGTGAAATTTGCATTCATATAAGACATAGGATGATATCCCCTATTTTGTTTCTCCAATACAATTCTCCCTTCAGAATATTTGCTATTTGTATGAAAATTAAATTTAACTAAATTTTATTGTAAGAAATACCGAAAAATTATCTATTTCAGCTTCCAACGACAAAATCGAAATATATTTAAATAATGCAATGATTTTAAAACGCTAAGACATAAATTTAGAAAAAGCAAAATATTTCTCCTGAAACGAGTTTTATTCAGTAAGATTTATACGAGAAAATAAAGTTTTTAATAAGTGGAATATTATCTCCGAAACATGCACTTTATTAACCCACAATTTTTGAGATTTTAAGGGATATTTATTAAGAAAATATAAAACGATAAATTGCTGTAATCATACAATTTATATGATTACAATTTCAAACTGTAATCTTACGATATGAAGGTGAATAGATATATATGTATCGCAGTATACAGTGACAAGAGCGTTAGGGTGAAAAGTAAAAACTAGAAGGTCATGTTTTGTTTTTCAGTGTCTGGTAAATAAAAACAAAACCTTTAAACATAACTTAGGTTTTTTCATTAAAATGATCCATAATTTCCCCCCTTCGCTTATCAGGCGTAATGGAGCAGTGACCCTCAAGCGTCTGCTTCATCACACTGTGCGAAAGGCAAAAAATCTGCGGCCTATTAAAATATCGGGAATATTTCTCTCCTTGTCAGGATTATGTTTACTCCTCGAGAGAAAGTGTTAATTTGCACCGAATGTATTGGATCGATAAAAATGACAGTTTGTTAATTAAATTCCTTGTAAGAGGAAAAAATCCAGAGCACGATAATTAATTAAAGGAATTCCGAAAAAGTTTGTTTTCAGTAATCTTTACCTTGCTGGCATTGCAAGCAAACACTATTTACTAGCACCCGTTTTTAAGTTACCCTTGAAGCGTGTTAATATGTTAGTTGGAAACAATTTCTTCACCGTAACATTCTGTCAGCAATGAACATTAACATTCTCGTTTTCTCATTTGATAAGATAATCAGCTCCTATTTATTAATTGTCAATGTGTCCACACCCTTTAAGTGATATTAAAAATTTCTGTTCTTCACTGATTGCATTTTCAAATTCAAATTTAATGGTTTCCTCTCACGTTTAAAAAAAGAACAGTTAAAATGCTTAACGAACTACTGCCATTTTTTTCAATTCCAATAGGTCAAATGAAAGTTTATTCTTTCGACCAGTTCTGAAATAAAATTTTGCTCAATAATTTGGGCTGATAAAAAGGAGTATTTTGGTCTTCAGAATTAAATTGTTTGAATTCAGAGAGTGTATTATGTTTGCTACTGAAAATTTTATTCTCTGTAAATTCGGAAGAAAAAGAAAAATGTTCACTTAAGAATTAAGAGGATATTCATAGAATCAGTATAATCTCATAATATTTTAGAAGGATGAGTCATTTGAAATTGTGATGTATGGATTGATGGAAATGGAAAAAAGTATAGACTAAATCGAAACTTTGGTTACCCTCAAGAGAATCATGCACAGATATTGTTATGAACAGTGTTCAGAGGATACTCACAATTTTTCAACTAAATAGATTAAAATAATAATTCAATAACAAAAAAACTACGAAAGAAAATTTATTGGAAGGACCCTAATCACGATCTTTTTATCACAACTCCGATCATTTAGGGTATGATAATAATGATCATACCCTAAATGGTACCCTGATCATGTGAACTAAAATATTTTGCTCTTGGTGGGTTTTTTCGTCTAACGCTGATTGCGTTTTCAATCAAAGTCAACATGGCACTGACTTGGTAGCCGGTACTAGACGCAACACCTTTATATTCTACACATATTTACACTACGTTGTACCAAAGCCAGTCGTAACTGTATTTTTCAAAATTCATCATTGCTTTTGTAGAAAATACTCCAGTCTCTGTTATATGACAATTTGTTTTAGCTTTACAAGCTCAGTCCACCTATTCAGATAAGTTCACTTTCATGTCCCGTGCACGATATTTTTATCATAACTCCGAGGTGACATGGGACTTAAACGCGTGTTGTTTTTCTTCACCTGGTCTGGGGCTTGTGCTGTTCCTAGGAGAAGTTTTCTGCCAAAATGCCCATCTTGGCTCACTCTCCCCCTCGCCTATCCCGTCGAATTTCATAGCCATTCCTTTTTATCCGGAACGTTTCAATAACTGTGCAAATTCAGTTATTTTGACACATATGGTTTAGAACAGCTGCTCCAAAACATTTTTTGCGTACTACCTAATGCTAACAACATTTGTTTTTGTTACCAGTACTAGATAAATGTGAAATTGTAAAACATCGCTGGTTAACGAACAAAAACATTTTAATACAAGGCATTTGAATAAAAGATGTAGTAACTGAAAAGGTGACATGGATTCTTACAGTGCTAAAGGATGCTACAATGTTGTGCAAATCCATGTGTGAGTAATGCTATCATTAAACTCAAATACCACTGGTAAAAGCTTCGTGCATTATTAGTGATTCCCGTACGACAGTTTGCGAGTCTCTTGTTTAGATATCAAGAATAAGAAACGTTCAGCTAAAACTTTTTATCTCTGACCTTACCAAAACCTAAGAATTTTGGTAAGGTCAGAGATAAAAAGCTTTGTTCAATTGCTATTAATTTAATTTTAGCTCCTTTCCTAATTGTTTGCTTCAACGCAATCACACTGCAATATTCGTTCCAATGTTCTTTGATAAAACTGAATATTTCAGAATGTCAATATTTAAAGTATTTGAAGTTATACGTTTCGAATTTGATCATTTGAAAAATCAAAAGGCAGAGGAACATATCATAAATTCAATTGATACCCAGGAAATGGACGATTTTAACGTAAACGAAATTACTTCTTTACTAGTCAATTTTAACTGTAGAAAATAGTGTTTTACACAGTTTTTTTTTATCTCGTCCTTATTAAACATCTCAATAAATCGAAAGATTTTTTACCACTAATGTTAATCCAAATGCGCTGAGGGTATGTAAGATTAATTATTCTGCGGTTTTACAAGTTCCTTGAACCACAGACACCATGCAATGTAAATTAAACTACCTAAGGATTCGACAAATTCGAATTATATTTCATTTGCATCAATCCAACTAAAAGAGAAATTTTCAACTATCACTTAAATAAAATAGTTGCGTTTCCCTATATCCTGGGAAAGAAAACAACTGATTGTCCAGATGCCAACCTCATAACTTTCGCATTATACCACCAAAATTTAAAATTTGTGGAATAAATAGAACACTTGCAAAATTCGTTAAAACTTTGCAATTTTCAAAATTTCCCACCGTTAGAACAAAACCGAAAATTTTGGAAAATTTAGAAAGCGCAAAAAATATTATCTCGCCAATACCTATCTAATAGGAAAATAATTTTTAATTTGTTCTAAAGAGAAATAAAGTTACACGTCCGGTAGACGAAAAAGTGAAAACATTATCTCGTTTCTTTTTAAAACGAGATAAAAAAAATATATAAAATACTGTTTTCTACAGATAAAATTGACTATAAATAAAGAACTGTGATTACGTTAAATCGTTCATTTCCTAGATATCAATTCAATATATGTTCTGTTGTTACACTTACTTTATTTTCAAATTATGGAAGAGATAAACTTTAACTAGCTCATAACAACCCTCAAAACCCAAGCTTTCATTTGACTCCTAGCTCGTTACCTGCGACCCTCGTTTTCCGAAGACAGACGGAAACAATGCTTTTCATATGTCGACTTTTCCAAAAGGACAAAAGCTTGAGTGATTATCTTTTTCCTTTTATATTCTGTGTCACTCTCTTCGTCACAAGCTTTCATCTGACACCTAAAACGATACCTTCGGCCCTCGCTTTCAGAAGATATTGCAAGCGAATGATTTCCATATTTCACATTTTTTTAAAGGGACGAAAAAACGGTGGTAATTTTTTTTTATATTCTGCGACACTCCCTGTAACACGTGCCTTCACTTGACATATAGCAATGGCAAACATAAGATAAGCAACTCAGGTTTTCACTTGACATATAACCAGTTACTCAGGGCCCTCGACTTCAGAAGATATGATGAACCAATGATTTTCATTATCCCCTTTTCAAAGAGGACGAAAGCATGGGTGTTACATTTTTTTGTATTCTGTGCTACTCCCTTCGCCACAAGCTTTCATTTGACACATAGCTACATCGGACAACGGATTGTGAGGATATCATGGGATAGTCGTTTGGGAACACAAACCGACAAATGAGGAAATAAAATCAACACAAAAATAGTAAAAATGTGAAATAATGATGTTATTTTACAATACAATTTCTCTGCTTAGTGACAAGGTGGTGCTACAATTCTGAAAGGTAAATTTTCAGAACTTTTTTTTCAGAACTACCATTTCTGCATCATTCGTAGAATTAGTTCTTCACTTTGTCATAATCAGTTATATCATTACTCGATATGCAATCAGTGTTCTTCGAGTTATAATCACTTTTTCGCTTTGCATTTTAGCTCAATTAAAATATTTTTCTCATGCAAAAAGCAAGTATTTTGTTATTTTTATGTAGATTTAGGCAATGGTATCTGTTCTTGTTCATGATCCGTGAACTTTTTTTAATTTTACACTTTTTAAATATCTGTTCATAAATGGTACTTTTATTACTAGAAAATGAACCACAGAATATTCGTATTATTGATATTATTTAGAAAACAAACAGCAGACATCGTGTTAAGGGATTATGCACCCATTTAAATTGATGCCACTTTACATCCTGCTCGTATATCACTTAATTAGACATTGATTAAACGTTAAGCGCTTCAATTAAATCTAGTCAGCTAGTTGATAACCATGAACCAAACTTCGCAGAACTCGGTGTGATGGAGGGCTTCGTTTTAGCTTTGGCACTGCCCCCACCTAGCACAAGCACAATGATTTGAATTAAAGCTTTAGCAATTTCTAATAGTGCCAAATCTCTGCATAATAGTTTCCCTGGAGAGACAAAGCCATTGGTTAAACTTCACAGAGATTACGGCCTTCAAGAATTGTAAACTTTTTTCGCTTTCAGTTAGCGATTCTAGTGTGTTAGATAATTCTTCTTGAGTAAACCACAAGAGTATCAGTTCGATACTTGGAGATGGTTTCCGTTAGAAGAGACATCGGTTGTCGTTTTTCAAACTGATGAGTGTTTTGAATACCATGATTATTTTCTAAATTAAAAAGAGACATCATCCGGGCATCCGCAAACAATATTGTTTGCACTACAAATATTTCTAAAAACATAAAATCCATTTAGAATGCATAACTTTATACATATGCGGGATCGATATATATAGTTTAAATAAAAACAGCCAGCCGTAAAGCAAATATAACTTTTTATCTCCTTTTTCTCACTTTTTTTTCAGACATCGGCGTTTTATCCCATTCCGTTTATTGCAGTTGACATTTCTCTTCCCTTAATTTCTTTTCTAGGACTTTGCAGATTTTTTTCCCATTCGCCCTCTCTTTTCTCATAAGGTTCTCTTTCATTTTCCGACCCCCACCCTCCAACTCGCGTTCTCGGAAGCAACTAAAAGTTGATGACAAGTACGTTTGCTCCGAGATGCGGCTTTTGTGAGAAACTCATTTCTTTCCGTTCTTGTTATTGTCTCTGGTGAATTCCCAAACCATTTGCCTTTTGGCATTCAAGGGCTTAGACTTAGTAGCTCTCAGCTGCTTGTCTTTTAAAAGTGCAGCAGTTGGAGTTTTCTTCGTCTTGGATAAAAGACAAACAATTTCCAACATTTAAATCCTCCAACCGGTTCAAAGACTATTTCAATTCTCGCAAACGCTCTACACAACTGCATCTGCCACAGTGCGAGAAGAAAATTTTAGCTAAGAAGATTAGTTTCCCAACTTCTTTTCTGAGACAATGTTTTCCCAAGGCGAATAATCGTTTGGTACCTCTCTGCTAATTCGATGCATATTTTTTTCTCCATTACCGTTTTTGGCCCTTTCCGCCAACATTTTAGTAAACGATTGAAAACATTGTGCCGGAGGATTTGAAAGTGTCATTATCGTTAGCCACATTCTTTCACGCGATTCCATATCTGAACTTTCATATTTCTACAGATCGAACTTCCCCCTATACGCTCGCCAGAAAAGCATAAATTTGAGATATTTTTACTGTATTAACATAGAGATTCAGATTTTACATCAGTTGTGATATAAATTCTGTAGGTAAAGCTAATAAAACTAGGCTTCGCATAATTTTTAGTTTGATTTTTAAGAAATTCCCACTTACTGATTACTTAAAAACACAAATGCACACACACATTCAAGAAGCTAAGGCTGTCCAACCTGAGCTTCATGAATGCTAATTTCTCTAAATTTTTGTAAATGTATCTCAGAACTGTGGGTTCGTCGTTGTTAAAGTTAGACGTTTACGTTACATTTAGGTTCCATATGCATTTAAGTGAAGATGAAATATTCGTCGTTTCATACCTCTGCATTGTTTCTGGTATTTTCATGGCAACGAACCGAAATCACTGCTTTCCAGTAGGACTGGGAAAAGAAACGCACCGTGAAGCGTTTTATGAAGTTACAAAAAGGCTGATGGGATATAATGCTAAAGATGCAGTGTGCTCTCACAATTTGGATTGTCAAGTCACAGTGAATATATATGCATATTTACGATTTATAATAAACTAGCGTAAGAGAGAAATAAAAGAGACTTCAGGTGGTTAGGTTATGGTTTTAAATCTGATTGCTCCTCTTTACTACATTGGCATCCGAAATTAAAGAATATTGGACCAAAGTGTGCATATCTAAAAATATTTATATCACATGCAAATTGTTTACAGCAAAAGTACAATTAAAATCCGTATGGAGCGGTACTGTAACGTGAGTGTGTAACAGAAAGTGGGATAAAGTCGAACTCGTCATCCTCCTGATATTCATATAACTGATGCAACGAGTTCTCATACTATTGACCAGTGAAAAGTAACTCCATTGATAATTGTAAAAGGGGAGTTGTAAAATAGGGAGTTGTAAAACTGCATCCCCTTCTGGGAAGGGGATGCAGTTTTACAATATACCTACAGTATAATACCTATTAGTAAAACTGCATCCCCTTCTGGGAAGGGGATGCAGTTTTACAACTCCCTACTCAGGACTTCCCTTACATACAAAACTGAATTCAGATCCGGTGGCATCATATGCAAATACCTTCACTTTCATGGATTCTTCATTATTTCATTTCTTTATTATTCATGGATTCAATCTACTTTACAATACTGTTAATTAGTTGGGGAGGAATGTAATTAAACTCTTTAAATAAATTAAAACATTATAAAATAAAATTCTGAAGGTTATTATGAATAACAATAATACGAAATCAAAAAATATGGTGTTGAAAATAAAATTTTGGATTTAAGAAAATTATATATTTATAAAATCTGTTTGTATTAAAAAACCCAGATATATTAAAATTGCAGCATACAGAAATAAATCTTGGAAAGAGAGAACTTCATTCTGTGCTTTTTTCAAGAAAACAAATTATCAATAGACATTGCATGATTCCAGCTCCACAAAATTTGAATAACTTTAAAATAAAAATTAGACAAAGATTGTTAAATATAAACAATATTGAGTCTTTATTTCACTGTTAAGTGAATTACCTCATTTCATATATTATGGTAAAATCTGAAATTATTGATTTTTGAAATTTTATTTCCACTCTTAAAACTTTGAATTTGTACTTAAAACAAAAATGCATATCGATAAAAATTGCAATTAATTTGCAACCTGTAAGAGCATAAAGCTCATTGGTTGTTCTTATATGGCTTCTATTTTAATGTATACATATTTCATTTCATAGTAAATATTTTGCATATATGGTTTTATTTATGCTAAATTGTATATGTTTGCTCATACTGAATTATGGATATATATTTTTACTCATTATTTATGTTTAAGCATTATATATCTTATATTTATAATATTTTATTAAGTGTATTATACAGTTGGCCGTCCCGTGAACGAGCGATTAGCACGCTTGGCTATTGATCTAAGGGACCTGGGTTCGAGCCCTGGTTAAGGCATGGATGTATGTGTTGTTTTTCTGCTGAGGTTCTACCATCCTCTCAGACCTTCTACTGTGGCGTATAAACCGACAGGCTCCAGTCAGACCTCTGTGACAAGCAGCTGCTTGAGGGGTATTTATTTATTATTTATTTTTTATTATATAGTCAATAAACATATTATTTATTTATTCATTCATTTATTTGTTTATTTATTCAAGTAATCGACTACCTCAGCCCTATGGGGCTATTATCATGTGTAAATGTGAAACCAAGGCCAAAGAGCACCTCAGCAAACCCTCATAGGCTCAAAATTCTCTTATCGTTATCACTGAGAAGTCAAAGTGTCTTCCTGAAAATTATTTTCTGTGCGACCAGTCATTATGACTCATCGCAAGTATTCACACTAACGCTACCTAAATGGTTTGGTTTCAAAATCACCGTCATGCTTTTTAGTACTGATTTCAACCATTTGATTTAGTGTATACCGCTATAACGGTTTCCGGTCGTCTTCTGTCGTTTAATGTTATTTAATGCAGCGATTCCTAAATTGGTAGAAATTACATTTTTAGTCAATAAACAGAGCAGATTTTCATTTTAGTCATTAAAAAAAAAGGATCTGTAAGCATCTCAATAATATTTATTTTAAGATACACCTTATAACGTTTAATTACCGCTATATTATAAAACGAACATTTACCTACACGCATAGAATACATTTATAGACACTTACAAACATTCCCCTACCCCTGTTGTCCGCGAATCACACTCCCAAATGAGTGGTTAGAGTGCTTGGCTACCAGGCTCGAATATGGAAAAAAAAAAGGGGGAGCGGTGTAATCGAGCCAGAAAGAGGTAAAAGAGACTGCATTTCCTTTGCAGTATAACATTTTCTCTTCTTTCCACAGGTTTCTAAACAAGTTCCTGAAAAATCTGTAAAATATGCCCAAGCGTAATAAGAAATAATGTTTGGCCTCCATCACCCTTACTGACATTCTCAAGGGGCTTGCTCCCTCCACATTCAGCCCTATTGGCTACTGATCAAAGGTTCGAGCCCAGCTTAAGGCGTGGATGTTTTCTTTCCCGTGCTGTTCTTCTCCTGAGGTCTCGTCTCCCTCACAGATCTCTATTGTGTATTAAATTATCAGGCTCCGGTCAGACCTACGTGACAAGCGGCTACTTGAGAAGTAATTTTTGTTTCACAATGCTAGACAATTAATCTGAAACTTTGAAATAAATGTTTTACAGTTTCAGCTCTATGCTTACAACTTCAAAATGAAACACTTTTTCAATTATTATATAATTTGTTTAATGTGATTTTTAAGTGGAGTAGTATCAATATTTAATAAAAGCATTACTCTTATAATGAAACACAAAATAAATTGTCATCAAAAAGCTGCTTTCCGCAGAACTCTAATAGAAACCTATTAGTATAATACCGCATAGAGAAGGTCGGTGACGAAGGAGAGACCTGAGCAAAAATGCAACCAAACGGAAGAAATATCCATACTTTATTCAGGTTAAGAACTCAAGCCCCATTAAATTGTGATTATGCACGTTAACCACTCGGCCACTTTATTGGTGTCTAATGTCTGCAATGTAAAAAATATATACTTTAAGCAGGAATCTTGCAAAGCACTTTACTCAGAGTATTTGAAAAAAATGAAATTCTTCACTTTATTTCTTTGAAAACAGAAATGTTTGGAACTCGATTAGTTACGATTCTGTTTAAAGACATGGAAAGATTCTGAAAGACCAAAAGTAATTTTATAACTAAAGAGATTATAAATGGAATGGCGAATTTGCACATTCATATGCGTTAAAAAGTTTAGGATAGTATTTGCTTGTCTCAGTAATAGGTTAAATGCCAGAATGTTTATTAAGGATTTAAGAAGTACATATAGCTACGTAGTGATGAGTTTACACTTCAAAAGTAGATTGCATTGTGCAAGAGGAATGGCATATCGTCCAGAAATACATTTGCAACACCATTACAAATCAGTCACTGTTAATCTCTGTTTCAAAACTTTTTTTCTGTAAAATGAAATGAAAGGTGCTGATACTTGAATATTTGTACTAAATCATTAGCACAAACTCAGTACCTGAATAAGGTTTCTTGTTTTGAGCATATTTCAGAATACCTATATTTCTAATCGGCTTCAAATCAGCTAATCGCCAGTATCTCTTTCATGTTGAAAGGTATGTAAATGTGAAGAAAGTTTGCAGATGGGATCTAGAACTCCAAAAATAATGTCTTGTTCACGAGTTTCTTAAATATAGCAGACAACAAAAGTGAAATATTTATCTTCCTATGTTTTACAATGAATGATTACATAATATGTAGAAGACCAAAAAAAGCTTTAAGAGAATATCACGATTTGTTTTTGAAAAAAGGAAAAAAGGTACTCCCATAAATCAAAATAACATAGAAGCTATATTGTGTATGTTCTGGTTTCTTATACAACGGTTATACCAGCTGGTTTAGTAGTCAAGTATGCTAACCACTAGAGCAGGTATTGGCTAGCACAATTTGCACCATATTTTATAAAATGTATCGCGAATAGTATCCAACTGGTTCTGGCAAATCTCTTTTTCGAATTTCCTGCGTTTTTTTAACACACCTGGAAGACATTAAAAGCTTTTTCACACATTTGCCTTCATTTTGTTACTAATTCACTTAAATATCCGGCTTGAAATCATGCTCTAGGAAACGGAAGTTTGCAGCTGAATAATAATTATATAGGGAAGTAATTTTATAATAAATAGTAAGTAGAAAAATATATTTTGCTTTCGTAATGTGTTGTTTTGAGCAGCAGCAAATTAAATTGACAGAAAATTCTTACTATCTTGTTCTTGTAAGAAAGATTATTCTGTTCAACATTTTATATTTCACAGACCAATGCAAAAATACTGAAATATTAAATTAAAAAACAAGAACAGAAAATTCAACGTCGATGAGGAGTCAAACGAAAATAAAAAATCTAAAATAAATAAAATGCTAAAATAATTTCTGTCTTCTTAGCTTTCAGTTGATTATGAAAGAGCAATTTCGCATTTCTTATCTTGACACTTCCCTCCCTTGGCAGGAAAGATAAGTGAAAATTATTATATTTTTATTCTTACTGATATATTAAAAGTAATGAAACTGAAATTCTCCATTTTTAAGTGACGATATTTATTATATAACTTAAGATTGTGCAGGTTGTACCATTCGATCTGAGCACCTTCGTATGACTATTATTAATAGGCAAATATTAATAATATGCCCAATGAAAATTCTCTGACTGATTGGCATATCCTGTCTAGTCTGAGCTATGTAATAAAGATTTCCGCTTAAAAACATATAATTTAAGCTGCATCTATTTCATTAGAGAACGATTTGGCTTTGAAGACTGTTCAAAATGCAACATCTAAGGAATCAAACGGTGCCACTGTAAAATCGCAGGCCAAGTGAATCGCTTTATTGTCAAACTTTCCCATCACCTTAAAGAATAAACATAGGCGTGCGCAGCTCATTTCATTCGGGTGTGCATTCAGGAAAATTTGCTACAAAGACTACTCAGTCATAATGGACATTATTTTTATTCACTAAACAAACTAAATTAGCTAAACTTAACTAAATTTAATGTTTCTTAAATTAACAAAACACTTACTTGAAAAATGAAGCTTAAAATGGCAAATTTTTGCTGTAGTGATTAACCAGGCGTATACAAAGATAGAATAAGTTTTCATGATATTTATTCTTAACTAATTTTTGCAATGAGCTTAAGTGTAACAGATTAAGATTCTTTCTCTGTTCTTGAGAATGAGACGTCGCTCACCAAGTGTTATGGACTTAAATTCCTCAATTATTTTAATCAACTGACGAAGCCAATTCTTGTTCAATGTACAAAATCACGAGTGTGTCGAAGCGCTGCTGGGTCATGGACTTAACGTTAACTCTTTTTGATTTTTACGTGTGCTAGTTTCGAAATCTCTTTCACATTAACAGTTTGCAACGTGTAAGATTATAATGCTTGAATTTGTAGATTTATAAAATGCTTGGAACATGGAACACCTATTAGATTCCTTTAGTTGATCAAACCATTATCTGGTAATGCTGCTATCTTTAGGAATTTTGTTTTGAAACCTCAGGATGTTCCTGGACACACCCGGCACACCCGGTTTCTCCAAAAATATTAAAGCTATCACAAACAGTTCTTCATCTGAAATGTTTTCTTTTTGATTTAATATAATTGCTTCGAAAGCTACCCTTTCAGCATCTGATATAAGCTTTAAATGAAGGGATTTGATTAGGAAGGATATCAGCTGATAAACTTGTTTCTAATGAGCGCAAATTGCGGAATCGGAAATGCTGATCATAAATCCGAAAGGAGGTGCTATCTAGAACAAAAAAATACGATACCCCTGGACTGGGCAATACGTGTAAACCTGCTTATGTGCAGTGCATTCACCGAAAAAAAAATTTCGCATTCAACTTAAGGGAAAAAATAGTGTCCCAAACCGGAAGAAAAAAAATTTTGATTTTCGTTTGTGTGGCAAACGCATTGACTCCGATTCTAGGTACCTTAAAGCAGAGGACGGGAAAACTGAAAGCAAAAGATGCATATTAAACATACATTTAAAAAAAAAAAACATTTTTTTTTTCACTCAAAGGTTTGCCGCTAAAATGCCAAACAGTATTCCTTTATGTTCCCATTCAATGTTTATTGTTAGACTCACGTCATTATTAAGAGTTTGACCGTCTGTCTTCTCTTCGGATAAAAGATACTTGCGATTTACAGTGGGAGAGCCACAGTTAAAGGATCTCGAATAAAGGATTTCTGCTGTAATCCTCCTTTATTTTTCTCCGATTCGCTCCTAAGTTATATTGTTACACCTATCAACTGCTGCCACCATCGCCATCAACACTAACAACGCGCGAGCAACTCGGTTCTCTCGCATCTCGCGCCAACATCGCTTAGAGCCTCGTTCCCTCCTCCCACTCTCTGTTTATCCCCCGAGCACGTTCATCTCGCAGATTCCAGAAGAAAACTTCCGCGGCCACGCACCTTTGATCGAAAGCTCCCCTCGTAGTACCCCAGTTTCTGTTGTTGCTATAGTTGCAGGGGGCTTGACGAGGACCACGAACACGCGAGTAGCAGCATGGATGGTCAATGATGCGAAGATCGTTGCCTGGGCAACAGCGGACTAGCGCGAACGTGTGCCCTCCAGCTGGGAAGTCATTAGACAAGCAACAGCCATGTGATGGTGGTAGGTCTCGGAGCTCGCACCTCAGGGAGTCTGTTTAACTGTGCCCTTCTCTAACCCAGCTGCCTCAGGAGTGTTTGGAGGGTTAGTGGTGCTGCTTTTGGGCATCCAAGGAGGCGCAACATCATTCGTGTTGTCACGAACTGCGAAGATCGTGAGAGACCAAATCAGCTAACTATAGATTACAGAGCCTAGTAGAAGTCGACCACGGGTAATTTAATTATCGAGAGTCACGTGTCTGTACGCTGTTACCTAGGTAACCACAGACGTTTAATCCTATTATCGGGAGGAAGTATAGGAAGAAGACTTATATCGACATAGCTTGAAAAGATCTAAAGATCGGTTGGACCGTAATTGCGTATAGCTGGACATTGATTGCGGTCCTTAATGTTGGCTGAAATGAAGCGTAAATAATCAACATGCATCACAGTGGAAAATTCTTCGTACGGAAGTTATAGCCGTTACTCATGACTCCTTAGGAAATCAAAATGCCGATAACATTTCGAAATATTTAAAATAATCTAAAATATATCACAACACGTTACATCCTTTCTTTTTATACTAATGAAGGTGTCGAAAAACCAAATAAGCAACGTAAGCTCCAAATCTTATTCTCACCGATTTTTATGCAAGACCACTACTAAGTGAAAGTAATCAAACGAATGCATTATAAAGCTTAAGGAATTCATTGTTACCATAATACGACTCGGATTTGTCACAGAGAACCATCTTTATCTCATTATCTAAATGAATTTACTGGCTACTCTAAAATACCTCACAATAAAAGCAGTCATCATAAGCAAATATTTTCGGTAAATCTTCGAATCTAGTATATAAAGGTTTTTAAAGCTCTCTTTCTTAAGAATTTGCTTGAATGAAATCATTCTAAGTAGGTTTCTCTCTAAAAGTGTCTATCAATCAAAGGTTTAATCGTATTCAGCACAATTATGAAACGCATTTTCACCAGAAAGAGAACTATAGAGCAATATTTGAGTTAATATCACAAAATCAAAATAACTTCTGTTGAAAGAGGAAAAATTACATATCTACTCCGAAACATAGAAAATCACGATTGTGAAGCAATGATCTAAATCAAGAATAAAGAAATGTGAAAAAACCACACCAGTCACCATTCGGACAAAAAATGTCATCATTAACATTTAGTAATAAACTGTTGCCCAAAATTAAAGGATGATTTCTTATCTGGAAAAAGTATCAAAAGCAATGACACAAAATGTGATGTATATGAAAGTTTTGCAATGCGTGTACATTTAATCGACGCAACCACGATAAAAGAGAACGTGGTTGATGTCACAATTAATATCTGTTCTAACAAACTTGGCGTTAATTTGGGTGGCACTTATTTTACCATGTCACAAGAGAGAATAAGGGTGGTTTAGGGTGGAGACAGATAGGATAAACACGGATCAATTCCCGACAAAGGTATTCGCGCCTTAAATATACACAAAACCTTTAATACTTTTGGAGAAAATTTCAAGAAACATAAGGTATTAGTTGTAAACCAGGACGCGGTCGTCCCACAGCTACAACAGCTCAGGATCACTGCTATCTGACTTTACTAGCAAGACTACGTAGGGAAATGACAGCTAGGCACATGAGCTTTCATCTCCACAGAGACGGCAATTTCAAGACATACTGCGTACAGAAAGATGTTTGAATGGTTTACATATGCATGAAGACAAAAGTTTGTATTCCCCATACTCCCTTCTACAGCAGAACTCCTTTAAAATGATGCAGACAACATAATCTTTGGAGACCAGGACTGTGGGAATAAGTGCTCTTCCAAAATAAATCCAGATTCAGCTGGAATATCGATTCTCGGCTGTGATCACCTGGAGAGTTCAAGGAACTTGCCTCAACCACTGTAATATCAGAGAAAAGGACCATTTTGGTGGTCATAGTGCAGTGGTCTAGTTGGCATTATGATGACTCCCGCACAGAGCTTCCCATCTTCAGGAAGGCACTTTGATTGCTCAGCGATATAGAGACGAGATTCATGAACCCTCTGTGAGACTTTTCAAGGTGCATTTGGCCCTGATTTCATGAACGATAAAGCCCGTCCCGTTAGGATTCAAATTTCACCTACCACCATCACAAGGAATTCATAGTCAATGGATTCCTAGAAATTTTAAATATTCGTGGGATGAAGTGACCAGTCAGATACAGAGAGATCTGGGAGCCAGTTAGATTCCCAAATCTCAATCCAGTTGAGCATGTGTGCGATGCCTTGGGGATGAGAATTTTTAGGACATAATGCCCATTAGGAACCCTCCATGAGCTCAGATCTGTCCCTATGAAGAAGTGGGCTTTTCTGCCACAAAATCTCATTCACAGTATGAGAAAGCGTGTATGAGTTTTATCACTCTCAGGGGTTATCATACGCCTTAGTACTTTCCACTAATTCGAACTCCTCGATTAGGGGAATTCAGCTTGAGGAACTCGTGCATATTACACGATTCGCTGTAATCCCATTTGCTTTTCTCAGTCATATCGCTATATCATTCCGTATGACATAAAATTATACTGGTTAGAAATATTCCCATTTAGCGGCACTTTGTAGATCATCTTTCAATTTCGAGCACCAGGATATACACATGATTGGTGCATGAAATTCTAGATTTCTAGTCGGTATAAATAGAGCGTGGTTGAGTCCTGACCATTTTAGTTACAAGGAAGTGACATCATAATAACTAGTACTCTTTTCATAACTTTACCTAAGGAAGTGTGACATACTACCGACTTAGTTTTACATCTAAAGCAACTGGCGAGTAACCAGGTGATTTCGACTCTTGGAGGAAATCGATATATTTTTTTTTACCTCTTGCCTATTCTTGATTTACATCATGTATCATTAAGTGCAACACCGATCATAGAAAATGCAGCACACTTCAGTCAGCCATATGAAAACAGAACAGAATCATCTCCAATTCTCAACATTTTCGTAGTAATTTTACCTAATCTTGCTAATTTGTGTAACTTTAATTTCGAGATAGTCAAAGTAACTTGAGATCACGACACACAGCCAAAGTTAAAGCCAACAGTACTTCTATTTACATTCAGTGTGGGTGATGGGAGAAAAAATGATCACATTGTTTAGAGTATCCCTAAAATGGTTATTCTATCTTGATATTATAGAATCCTCACTTTCGATTACTTTTTCATTTTAATCCGTCAATTTCTGCGCCCCATTCTACTTTTCCCAAACAGAATATTTACTGACTGGTAAAAACATTGTTATTGCTCTGTTTATTTGGCTTTTTTTATATAAATAAATTCAGATCTTGCTGTGACCATAATATTGTTTTTTAAACGTTTAATGAATATTTTATTGCTGTCTGATAAAAATTGGTTGGTTGTAACTCTTAATACAATATTTCGTGCACCCCCTTCTATCAGCAACATGCATTGCCTTATCACAAAATTAACTTGTATCTCCTCCTTTTAATTCAGAGTAGAAATATTGGTTTGAACTATAACTGTTAAAATTGATGCCTTTCATTTTAGCAGTAACCAAACTAATTTCGACATAGTGCCTAAAATACCTCTCATAGTACTTTTTTAGCGATTGCTGGTTCATTTGAGGGATTACTGTTTGAACAAAATATTCTTGCAGGGGACCACATATCTTCACAGACTTTCGAAGGGGTCATGACTGTTCGGAGGTATAGGAATAATTCCTTATTAGAACTGTATAGGCTTGCCATACGTCAGGGATTGGTCCGAATTGTACAGGATTTCAAAAGCTGTTCGGGGATTTAAAATGTCCAGAATTCCAAATGTTCTTCGCTAAAATACCAATGTTTTATTTGTTTACTTCGGTCAAAGTACGTATAAAACATGAAGAAGGGCTTATATCGATTCTTTGGCGAAAGCATTATCTCTGTCTCCCTAGAGATAACGTAAAACATTCTGTACTTCGAAATCGACCGTGTATATTGCACAAAAACCCGACAACAAACAAGTGTAGCGGCAAAGCTGGTTTGGTTGTGGCACCTGCATATTAATTTGTTAGTAGTATTTTTTTTGCATTATATTCGTCCCTTTATTCCTTTTTATTTTATTTAATTATGCATCTGGGCAAATACAGCATGTCTTATTTATATCATTGTGTACAGAAGATTTTGTTGTTCACATTACTTGGCATTCAAAAAATCTTGTCACCCTCCTCTACAAGCGTCAGGGATTATTAGCCCATGAAAATTACGGCAAGCTTAGAATTGTATGATCTCGAACCAGAATCTTTATCGATGTCTTGAAAACCATGAACATAAGAATTAATCTGCGCATTCTCCCAACTTTAATCGTGCAGGGCATGCGCTGGATACTTTAGAAGAAGGAGGTTCAATCGTTTTCACTGGCGGGCCATTTTTCTAAAATGGGGATAACGTACAGAACAGGGCCTTAATTCATTGTGCTGATTGAATTCAGAAGTTTCCCCGCAGTTTCTCTATAAGAACAAACAATAATTTGTGATGAACATAATGCTCGAAGTTGAATACCAGCTCACAGTCACGCGAAAATATTATTATCCACTATATTCATTCGGCTGTTTGCACAAACCTACTTCACGAACAACAGGTCGCAGGTCCCCTATCTGGATCAACGTTTGTCTTGCTTGAATGGACCCTGGTGCCCGCCGCGAAGGCAGTAGCTCCCTACTCACATTGTGTCACTATGATTTATTTTGTCAGTTGAGTGCAATACGTGGGTTTACCTGAGCATACAAGACTAACTTCGCTACTATAAATACAGTTCAGTTCCATTACTCACAATAAGTTTCTAGCACAACATTTGGAAAATTTCAAACAAATCACAGTCATTTCCTTAACCCTAGATAGTGCGAAATTTGCGGTAATAAAACTTTCGGCAGAGAGAAATTAACGGAAATAAAAAAAATAGCGGGAAGCTTTCAATGGGTACTCCTCTTATTAATAGATAGACATGATTTTTTGTATGGAAATGCTTGATTAGTAGTGCAATAAAAGTTTTAAGTAAAAATGATTAAATTTTTATTTTTTAAAAAATTATTATTTTTAAATAATTTTTGATTTACCAACAAGGCTTTCTTCTGGTTCATTCGGCGAAACATGATCATTCAGTTGCGGTCAGCGAATCTTTTTTCTGGCCTCGATGGTGGCCTTAAAATTCCTGGAGCCCTAAACAAGAACTCTGAACAAGAGAGTCATTGAAGCCCCTTACAGGTGTGAATTAAATAGTGATCATGAGAGAGACTCACATTACAGTAACGATGCAAAAGAATTTGGGAGCCTTTTGAAGTGTTGGTTACCTCATTTGGATCTAAGCACATTGATTGTGACCCTTGCTATAGAAGTAAACCAAGTATACATTTCAGCTCTTTCTCAAAACCTCCAAAGGAGGCGAATAGTTCTTCTGCACTAATAAAACTGGGCAACACAAAAAAGGCTTTGAAATGAAAATAGCCAATCTTTACTAATTTCGAGGTGCCGGACACGAAAATGACAATAAAATTTGTCGATTGGGACATGTTTAGGAAAGACAGAGATGGTCATGTATAAACAACTCAGTCCGCATTGAGTGCATAGGTAACCATTTCGCAACGCTGTATTTTAAACTCCAGATTGCAACATATTGCGTTGTATTTCATCAACGCGCCATGCACACAACCCCCGGAGGTATTGCATCATTGTCTGATGCAATGTAATTGAGTCATGACATCGCAGATAAAAGGTGATACAATCGTTAGTTGTAAGAGATGTCTCGTAGGGTGAGCAAATCTTTTGAGCGACTACCATTTACCGCTGAGTCATAAGTACAACACAAGTGATCCTTGCAGTTTTAATCCAGAGTGAAGCCTCGTAACTGTATTAATAGTGCAGATACATTTTGTTACATTTGCGTGGAAGTGACGTTTGCAAGCTAGAAAAGGGCTATCACACCAATAGTAAAAGCGGTGTATGAGTTTTACTTTGGATGCAAGATTAGGGACCAAGACAACTCCTGGGCCCCACACATATGCTGCAGTACATGTGCAAGAAATCTTTCTGAAATGGGTGGAGGTCGAAAACGTGGTGATGCTCTTTGCTGCTCCTATGGTTTGGAGAGAGCCAAGCAATCACGCAAATGACTGCTACTTCTGCATGGTTCCACCTTTTTCTCTAGGCATCACAAGGAAAAAGAAGTGACCAATATCATACCCGAATATACAATCTGCTCACTGACCAGTTCCGCACGCCGAAGGCCGTCCTCTTCCCGAACCTCCAAAAAAAATTTCCATCAATTCAGACGATGAGTAGGGAGGCGAACCGGCGTCGGGTACTCCACAGCCTTCGGTGCCTAATGATGATCCATACATCTGCCATGGTCCGTCATCTGCGCCACACATTCTCAACGGAGAAGAAATGAATGATCCTGTTTGCGATCTGGAGCTGTCCAAGGATTACAGAGACAACAACAGAGATGTAGATGATCTGGAGCTGCCCAAGGATTATAGATTACAGAGCCTAGTAGTCACCACGGGTAATTTAATTATCGAGAGTCACGTCTGCTTTGGCCAAAGTACAAAGCACAGTTACTTAACTCAAGACTTAAACAATGGAATTTTCTCAAGGGAAATGTCCGAGTGACTTCGTTTCAAACTCGTTCTGAGCAGTTTGAGCCTTACTTCAGAAAGGAAGATAACCTTGTGTTCTACTCCGATGTAGATGGCATGATGAATGCCCTCGGAATCAAACATGACCCTGAAGAATGGCGATTATTCATAGACTCCTCGAAATTAAGTCTCAAGTCTGTGTTGCTGCATAATGGAAATCGACTTCCATCTATTCCGGTCGGACACGCTGTCTGCATGAAAGAAAAACTACGACAACCTAAAATAGCTGTTGAACTGTCTTCAATACAGCAAGTATGGCTGGCATCTCTGTTGTTACCCGTAGGTAGTGGCTGTGTTGATGGGTCTGTAACTCGTATATACGAAGTACTGCTGTTTCTTATGTGAATGAGACAGCCAAGCAAAGACTTTGCACTACGTGAAGAGAAACTGGCCTCAGAGAAAATCTATGGAGGTCGGAGAGAAGAATGTGGAACACCCAGCACTGGCAGAAACACAAAATACTGCTACCGTCCCTACACATCAAACTCAGTGTGATGAAAAACTTCGTAAAAGCCAAGAACCAGACTGCATCAGCTTTCAAGTACTTGGCTGACAAATTCCCTCGACTCAGCGAAGCGAAAATTAGAGAGGGAACGTTTGTGGGTCCTCAGATCCGTGAGCTGTTCAGAGACCATATGTTCGACAACCTGCTTCAGGGTGACGAGAAAAAGGCTTGGGACGCGTTTCGTCTGGTGTCAACTAAATTCCTCGGGAATGTCAAGGCAGACAACTATAATAAACTTGTTAAGGATATGTTGTCTCTGTATCACAAACTTGGCTGCGCTATGTCCTTAAAGATCCACTTTCTCCATTCCCACTTAGATTTTTTCTCCGACAATTGCGGCATTATTAGTGATGAGCACGGTGACGTTTTCACCAGAAGATTGAAACGATGGAGAAACGATACCAGGTAAACTGGTCCGCTTCAATATTGGCTGACTGCTGTTGGACGCTCGCTAGAGATGATCCTGAGCAGCTGTACAAGCAACGGCAAAGTGACATCGGAAGTAGAAGCGGAGTTTTACCGATGCATGTCATCTGTACGTATTACTCTATTATATAAGAACTATTGTGGATTTCTCAGAAATCATATCCAATTTTGCATTTTCATTGTCATATTTGTGTTCAGCATCTTAATATCTTTAAGAAATTGCTACTTTTATCTCAGATGCATGACTTTTATGAAAATTTTTTGCCCAGTTTAATCAACAAAAAAAATAAATAAATACCCCCTCAAGCAGCTGCTTGCCACAGAGGTCTGACAGGAGCCTGTCAGTTTATACGCCACAGTATTAAGGTCTGAGAGGATGGCGGGACCTCAGCAGAAAAACATTACTACATCCATGCCTTACCCGTGGCTCGAACCCAGGTCCCTTAGATCACTAGCCCAGCGTGCTAACCATTCGGCCACGGGACGGCTGCTTAATCAATACTGATTCTCAATTTTTTGGTTGCTGTTTCCCGTACTCCCCTGGCGTCTGTAAAGTATAGTACTTCTATTTTGATATTACTGGAAGAAACGAGAGTGTAAATAAGTGAAATGTGAAAAAGGAAGAAAAAAAGAAATTCTTTACAAGAGGAATAGAGTTCTTTCGGTAGTAAATATGCAGCAATAATTAAAGGCAAATGAATGTTTTGATAAATATAACAATAATTTGTGTAGAAGATATTTTCTTAATACTTGTGAATAAGATCAGTTAGGATCAGGGTTTATCAACGTTCAGCCTCTATTATGCTTGGTACTTTTCGTTTAAATTTATATTGAGTATCTGATTGCTGTTTCAATACCTTTAAAGTAACACTCTCATTAGTCAGTAGCTACTGCGGAAATAGTCAAGCTGACATTAATTGCAATTTAACTGGTCGCTGTTAACATAACTGATGTCAGTGGAAAGTGGGAGAAAATATTGGTGCAATATATAATTTGACAACCATTTATACAATACGCAGAGTTGCCTGGTAGAAGGAAATTCTTTTTTGTTTAAAGTTTCAAGCATCGTTGTTTGCAGGAAAAATTCTTCATACGTTTCAGAAATAACTGATCATCGCTTTTATGACACATTCAATGTTTCTTCCTTTTTTTCCCCTTATTCGCTGGTTTCTCCCCATTAATTCTAAATGAGATTTGGCAATTCCTGTTTTTTTGAGTTGGCAGTATTTTTTTCTGCCATTTTTCTCATTTTTCTTTGTCCATGGATTTCATTTATATCATTTCGTTCTTAGTGTCTCAGGCTTTTGTTTTCAGCTACGAGACTGAAGCTCCCGCGAGATCACGAGAAATTCGAAGAGACAACTGCTCGACAGTTTTCCCTGTGGGTAGAATGGAAAAAGGCATCGCGCTCGACAGGACAAACACGTGACCTGAGGCCAGCGAGAGTGGAAAAGAGATACGTGTGATTTATGAATAATTTATGCTGAAAGATGCGGAGAAGCACTCGGAATTTTCGTGACTTGGATAAGCTCACGCAAGAAGTCATTCTGAGCAACAAGTGTCTTAGATTTTGCAAAAGTAAAGGGAAAATATTGCATTCTGGTGGAAATTTGAAGATAGCATTTCTGCTTTAGACATATGTAGAAGAGACATGTGATTCGGTTTTTGACCTTCCTTATAGAATGTTATCTTGTTTAACATGTGTACATAGAAAAAACAATCTATACCTATTTACATATTACTGCCATGCAAGTTTTATGCTTATTAAAGGCAGGAATGTTTAAAAGATGAGAATGAGATTCAGCTGGCATGTGATTCAAACGGCTGCAGAGACAAAGATGAAAAGCATTTTTAGCGTTGGGTTGCAATGAATTTAAAAAGAGTCTCTGAAGCCATTTTCAAAATGCAATGACCACTACTCACAATATTAATCACTGATGTGGGAAGATAGAATAAATTTACTGATAATCAAATTTATAAACAAGGTTATATGGTTTGTTCCATTATTCGAAAAAGAAATTTAGTATCTGGTAATAGATGGAAAAAGTTAACCAAAGATTCTGCTTCCTAATTTGCTTTTTTTACAATGTAAAACTCTTTTGGAGTTTTAAGAAGACATTTTAAATATTGTGAAAACATTGGATTTATTTTTGAAAGTAAATAAAAAAAGTAAAAAGCAATTTGTTTGAATCGAATGTTGAGATTATATTTCCACCGCCAATGCGGCACCGCAAATGAACTCAGTTTCCCTCTCATTAAAATGCACATTGCTTTTACTCGATTAGCATTCATCTGTCACTTTTGTGTTGACAGATTCGTATTTTCGTTACATGCATCATCATTTACTGATTTCTTGTAATAAATTAAAATGTCAAAATGTTTTCTTCTGTTCTTGTTTCTCATTCTGTAAAGTTTTACTTGAAGCTCTCCATCAAACGATATAACGGAAAAATGATTGAAACGACGATGTTAAAGAAAACTCCTTTCAGTTTGTGGATGTTGCGCTCTAGTTTAAAATTTATTGCAGAACTTTGTACTGCCACAGTAGGGGGAATGAGATATTTCCTTGGAATCGCTGTTTGATTGTCACTTACAGATAACACGAACATTTCAATTCCACCCACAACACTAAAATATTGTTTTAGTTGGTTCATTCCCTCTCTTTCGTTCCTTTCGGCTCTCGGTCCCATATCGTTTTATTATTTCCTTCCTTCAGCTGAAAAGGAAAATAACAACATTGCAACCTCCTCGGGCTTCCTTTTAACGACAGAAGTTCTTTCGGAGAGGACTGAAATAGCGGACGTGTTTGAAACTCTTGCAAGTGGGGAAGGAAGAGGGGGGGAAGTGAAAAGAAAGGGGAGGAAGCGAAGGCGAGGGGAGAAACAGAGGACGAGAAACAAGAGAAAACTATCACTCACTGGACTTAGATTCCATTAAAACCTTGTAGAAGGTGCACGAGAAAAAAGAAAAGTATTCGATCCTCGAGCATACGTAAAAGAAAAAGGAACTAAAAAATAACAACGACAAGGAGTTGATCGACCCGAGCACAATAATGTCGCGGTAATATATCACCCACTCTCGGTTCTTTATGTTCCTTTCTGCTGGCTTCTGCAGATCGCATTGTTATCTTAAGGCGCTTTTGTTTGCGTCGAAGTTCTTGCACCGCGCCCTCCCCTGCGGCGTAATTCCGATCTGGAAGACTCGGAAGGGGGCAATTCTCTGAAGTCGATTAAATTTCTTTCAACAGAAAGTTTGATATCGTATTTTTAACCAAGAACCAAATAGAGTCAAAAATTGTCATTTCTATGCACATGTAAAAGGTAATCTATTAGGGAATGGGCAAGGGATGAAGAGTGAAACATGAACGAGGCCAAAGAATACACCATATTAACAAAAGTGTTATGCCACTTCCATGTTATTTGAATGGAAAGTCACATCGAAACCTCTATAATTTTGGAAATAAGATTTTTAACGAAAAATGTCACTGGAGATAAACTAAAGATTTCAACCAACTCCCTCGAAACCTCAATTTTCCAAAATTCCTTCAATATTTAAAGAACTATTGAAGATGATGCATTTAACCACGCTGCATGTATTGAAATCGTCCAAAATACTTTTCTTCAAAGTTAACCCCGTTCTGCCTTCGATGAAAAAGAGGATAACGATGGGCTTTGAAAATCTTCCGGATGCGACAATAAGCCCTGCCTCGTGGGCAGAATAGACATTAGCTGTGCACTTTGAAAAACATGCTGGATGGCTTTGGCGAGAAGCTTCCATCTGTCTCCTAACAGTTGCCTAGTGGATCCCCTTTCCCAACTTTTTCTGAGTCCTTGGGGGTCTTTGTGATCTGGCCATTTAGCCCACTATAGTCAAAATTGTGTCATACAGAGGTGCAACAATTCAACCATATTTTTCTTCAAAATTGGCAAATGATGGAAAACACGATTGCTCTAACTTCAAAAATTATATTTATTTTAATATACGACTTTTTATATCAATTTACTACTTGTGTTTATATTTACTTTTTGAAGTGAATTATTAAGACAATCCGTCTTTCAAATATTCCAACTTCAAAAAATTCTTGATATAATACACGAATATTGCTCAAAAACGAGATTTAGATGGATGTGATCAAAATCTTCAATTTATCTCCATTGATACTTTTAAGGTTGCAAGCTTTGAATGTAACTTTCCATTCACTTGACATGAGATTGGCATATCACTTTTGTAATCATATGATGTGAGGAATGACATCAGAGAAAGTCAGAAAAACGAAGCTATTAGAGCCTGTTTTCTCTGATTACAAAAATGAAGAGTGTAGAAAATATATCAGTGAGAATAAATCTCAGTGATATAATCCATTTATCGAAAGACGGCAGCAATGACGTCATCACTTCCATGAAACTTAATCAGCAGTTGGCTAGTTACTATTGTACATCTGATTATTACGCACCAAAATAATTCCTAAAATAAACTAATTTCGCGATCAATTATATACACATATTTAAGCAATAGTATTAAAATAAGTTTCTAACCTCCATTACATTCAACATAAATTATAATTTTGAAAAGTAATCTAGGTGAATCAATTAATTATTGTGAACATGAGTCCGTTATCAAAACAAAATGGCGACTTTAATTTGACCAGTGCACCCGGTTTGACATTAGACAGAAAGGTAAATAAAATTTAATTCTTTGTTAGAATTCGTAAGTAAATTTTCAGATTAAAATTGCATTTATCCTCCATTAATGATTCGAAATGCCTATAATAGAAATCGAATAACGAACATTTTACTGAAGCATATCAATCAGTTTATTGCACACTTGTCTCAAGGTTGGTGATATTTTAAACCGTGTTTTGATAATTTCAACTTCATTTTAAAGACGAATTTAATTTCATTACATATGTTGACAGCAAACATTTTGAGAAGTAAACATATTTCAGTTTCGCATACTTGAAGAAAGATAATTTATGATTAAGTTATGATATAAATGTTAAGACTTTCCTTTTTCACGGAAATGATGAAAAAATTTGGTGTAAATTAACATTATAAAGAGCGCAATGAAATGCATACAATCTTTCATAAAATTGCTGAATGAGAAGACAAAACATACCGAAAAGATTTTGTTGCCGTTTGGTTAATCTAATACGATGGAGTTATGTTATTTCTATGTTCCTTATATTCATAATGCTAGCCTACAGTTAACTTTGCTGACCACTTCCATCCACGTATAATTTCATTACGGGAGGGGGCGGCGGACTTGTAGTAGGGTTCTACAATTACTAAATACTACACAGGAAAGCTTAAAATGATATTCTATATGCAATAACATTTTATAATTGTTTATTTTTAAACCTATTTTTATTTCCAATCATTTAACATGTGTAAAATCGTACAAGGATATTTGTTTCGGAATACAAACCAAAATCCGTACAAAAACACGGAATTTCGAAGAGAGCTCCCCCCCAATTAGTTTCCGTGAAAATGGAAACCCCCTCCCCACGCCCTTTGGTTACGTCCCTGATTACGACAAACTAATTGCGTCAAGCTCTGTTTTACAGACTCTTAAAAATCTTCAAATTCACAGTGATATTTTCACAGTTGCATTCGCACGAGATGTACTCCGGCATAAAAACATATTTTATTCGCGATTAAATTTCTTTTAACTGCGTATACTATAATTAGAGCTACCAACTCTAAAAGATCAAATTCAGGAGATTTATTTAAACTCAAATTCAGGAGAATTATTTAAACTCAGCTCCCAGTGTACTGAAAGTTAAAAATATTTTACACAATAATTTAATGAAATTATGATTGATTTTAAGAAAAACTTAATTTTTAAACCAAGGTATGAATAAAACGCTTTAGCGTTGTCGCTTTAAAAACATTATTAAAGCTTAGGATGTTAAACGTTATCAGTAGCAGAGTTTAATACATATAAAGTCTCAAATATCTGATGACAGAAATCAATAGTAATACGTGTATTTCATGGAATTTTATATAATATTTCACTGTTGTAATTGAAATATAATATATATGAGACTTGAAGATTTGTAATAATCTACGATACAGAAATATATGGAAACGAAGTCGGGCTGTTATTGGGTTAAAACTACTGACTTGATTCTCAAAAAGCCAAGTAGGAGAACCAATCAGACTAGAGGAATCGGTCTGTGATTCCCAAAGATAAAGCGACTTCTATCTTTACTCAACAAATGGAGTATAATGTATTAAAACACTTCTTTCTCTTACTCGTTCATGTTACAATACCGCTGCATATGACATTCAATTGTATTTGTCTGAAATCATTTTGAGTGATGCACATTTTTGTCCATTATTCTGTAATTTTCAGCACCGGGATCTGCAGGTGACTAATACTGATGAACACTTTCCTTTCGTGCTAAAGCAGTAACGCAAAATAATCGGAAACAGGAGTCTCGTTACTGAGAGTGAACAATAAAGAGAGTCCTTAATCATCGGAGTTCTCGGAGGTCAGCCCTTAAACGTAAGAGTTCCTCTGGCTGACAAAGTATGAAATAAATTGTACTACAAACAATGGTGGAGTATTTCGTGTGTTCACATGTCACTGTTTCAAGCACCGAAATGGTTTACAATCTTTCAACTATAATTGAATGATAATTATATCAATTAAATTCTGTATTTTAGACAGCAAGAGAAACATCTTTGATCTAAATAAAATTAATGAGGACAATTGTCATATTTAAGAAACATTTTCATTCATTTCCAAAACTATTACGTGTTTGTAACCTGCAATAAATATTAGACAGATTTGAAAATTACTCATCCTTAAATTATTCCTTAATCAAATATTAAGGAAGAAAATATAACGAAACTTTAAACAGAATTAAAATAACGAAACTTTACTTAACACAGATTTACCGCGGCTTCAAATGATTGTGCTATTGTCAGTTGGTGTCTAGGTGAGAATTTTCAACACTCGTTTAGCTTTATTCTGTTGTGAAATCCATTCGCTTCGATAAAAATTTAGAGTTATAATATTGCATCTCTGACACTAATTCTTCAAGGCCAGGAGCCATTCGTGGCTGTAGCCTGTTAGATTCTAACCTGGACTCTGACCGCAGTGCACGGATGTAGAGATTTTCTTTGTTCACTCGTGCTATTTTATTTATGGAAAGGTAACACCGCTGAATTCAGAAAAGAGACTGCATACATCGGATACGATGCTAAGTCTTCATTTCGTATACAGAGATCCATGCCCTTTGAAAATGCATGGGCACGCTGGATAGAATCCATGAAAGTCTCGATTGCTTCCTAACTTCTGTTCAATGGTTTCTTTTATCCACATTTTTCTGAATTTTAGGAGTTTTGTGACACTCAGCGGATTATAAAGCAACCATTTGTCGTTCAGGGCTTAATTCACTTGGAGAACCATTACTATGAGAAAGACATTTGGCTAAATTTACGGAAGCTAAACAAGAGGACAATCGGTGAGATTGTTCTAACTGAAAAGCAAAGGCTATTTTTGAGCACGAATAGCCTATTTAATCTGGACTCCTATCTTTCTGAGGTCTTGTCTCTCTTTAATCTCTTCTCTGTGGCGATCATTAAGCAAACATTTCGCTCAGGAAGAAGTGGGGAATGGGAGGAAATTGTCTCCAGTCTCTTAGAGACACAGGACCTCATATTTACTGAAAGTGTGGAGGACTCCCCAGACAGATTAGAAGAGAGAGAGAGAGACCGCAATATAAAACCTTCAAAAATAAATAAAAAAGGGTAGCTTATTGTTTTAATATGAATTTCATAGCGTAAATTATAAATGCTAAATCTCAATAGGAATATAGCATAAAATTTTACTAATATTAGCAGCCATTATCTTAATTCCTTTGGAAAACAGTCTTATTTTAAATGATCTTTAATATTCGATAATCTGATTTAATGTTTAAACACCAGAAAGATACAATACTTTTGCTCAAGTGTTGTTCTATGAAAAAATAACAGAAAAAGGTAGATTTCATAAGGAATGTCTGCTTTTCTCGAACACTTTGATATTTTGCATATTCTAATTTTGAATATCTAAGTACTTGAAATATGTACCTTTCAATTTTTTGAAATACCAAACACCAAAATATGTTAGTCATATCATCACATTTCCTCATTTCCATGGTGTAGCTTGCAATATAATTTGAAACATTTTGCAATAGTTTAATTGTGGTAATTGACACTACGCCAAGAAAATAAGTCCATTAACAGGTAAAATGCTCCAGGGCAAAATCTAAGGTTTTGAGAACGGAAATATTATTAAAATTGAAAATAAACATTAGCAATAATATATTTTCTTTTCTTTACATGAATCATCTCAACTGTTCATGTACTATGTTAGCATACTCCCAATACATTATATTCCGGAATATTGATGACATTCTACTTTATCAATTCTCTAGATTGAGCAATTTATTTTCAGACATGGAAAATAGATTTGTTTTAAAATAAACAATTTTAACTCCCAGTTTCATATAAATAAATTTCATGCTCTAGGCATTAACAGCAATTTGTTTAATTTAAGCAAATTAAATTCTGGGAAAGTAACTTTAAATGTCTTTCAACATCCCTAGCTTTTTACCAGAATAAACCAAGGCAAAACCATCTGCGAATGAAACTAAAAATTATTTTCACTGATGAATATAACGTACAGCAAATGTGATATAAAGCAAGAAAGAAAGTAACCTGATTGAAATTACTACTGGAAAACATCTTTATCCTTTGACCCCTTATTGATATACACCGATCAGCGAAAACCTTAAAACCACCTACCTAATATGATGTAGGTCTCTCGGTCGCTAACTCCCAGTTTCATATAAATAAATTTTATGCTCTAGGTATTATTGATATCAACAGCAATTTGCTTAATTTAAGCCAATTAAATTCTAGGTAAGTCACTTTGAATGTCTTTCAACATCCATAGCTCTTTACCAGAATAAATCAAGGCAAAGCCATCTGCGAATATTGCTGCTGTCCATCAGATGGGACGTTAAGCTGTTGGCCCCAACACGGGTCCACAGCTTAACGTTCCATCCGATGGACAGCAGCCTTTCCAAGTCCATTGGTGTCCCTATTGACCGTGGGCAGGTAGTTTTGCGGAGATAAATCTCATCCCTGGCACAGCTGGAACTCGAACTTGAGAAGTGTAGTTACGAACCTGGCGCGCTGTCGAATGAGCCACCCCCACCTCTATATGACGAGGAATATATAATGGAAAAGAGATAAAATTCTAAAATTAATAATAATTTTTTTCAAGTTTCTTGATGTGCGTAATAATAAAAATGAAAACTAAATATTTTTAGTTTCCCACTGCATATCTATGTTCAAAAAACTACGTATCTATCCACTACATATCTATGAAATAAAAATATGTTCTTCAAAAAGGTCTGCTGTCAATATTTTTTCTTTCAATGTTGACAACCCTGTAACTTGGTTTTTACTTACCTTTTCTTTTCTTGTTAAATTTTAGAGGGTCTCGGTGCCGACTAATTGAACCAGGCGAACTGTCTATTGGCTCTGGACAGGACTTACATAACATGGACTTATTACGCTAGTGCGCTTCTGTTGAGGATAAATCTACCATTGATAATTTAATTGTAAGCATTATCAGTTATTTTTAGTAAGAATCTCAATCTACCACTGATAAAACTTTCATCGCAAAATTGAATTCTCCCAAAGCAATACAGCAAGAATCATGCTTCGAAAAGTCATTTCCAAGACTGAAGCAGAAGAAGGTCCCACGAATCGCATTGTTTTGGACACCGTACTGCTCGCAATTCTGGTCATACCTAATGACAGAATCCTCTTTAGGAAAAATCCCTATTTCAAATGATGGTTTTTGTTCAATAATAGTAGAAAGTTGGATGGATTGACTGATCTTGGTTAATAGCCGGTGACCGTAGCCGTGTGCCGCGGTGGTGTGTTCCGTAGCCGGTGTGCCGCGACAAGATCCTAGGTGTGAAGCAGAATCCTTGAAGGAAAGCGTTCATGCTTCCCCTTCTTCCTAATGACTTACATAAAACTCGATGTGTTCTCCAACTGTCGGGAAGGTAAATCAAGTCTGCCGCTGATTTAACAATGTTGTGGAAACTGATATAAATAAAAAAAAAATGTTTGCTTATTTTTTGACAAACAGCCCTCTATTCTAGAACTGTAATTTTTTTTCCTGAAATACCTTGTCTGCTAATTCGAAAAATGATACAATTTTCTAACTAGCAATAGGTAACAAATAATATACATATTTTTGTGTCCTGTAAAATAAAAAGTCTCTAAACATTTCGCTATTTTATTTTCAACTAAAAAGATACAATTTAATTTAATAATGTAATCGAAACCCCAACACATAATTCCATGTTTCAAATAAATAAATAACACAAACATTATATGGAATTATATGGAAACCAAAGAAACTACAACGTTTGTAAACGAAGAAGACTGTAAAGAAACAAATATTATTGTAGAAATAATCACTTTTTTCTTATTATCGAGAAAGGTGTTTCTCTGAAATCAGGAGTTCTTTATCTTGTGATTTCAAGGTACTTTCACTCATGAATAATAGTTGTAAGGAAACTAGTTTGATCTGTGACCGAGACAGCATAGCCACTAAAGCCACTCAACATTTAAAGTCAATCTGATTGAGTCTTGAACCTTGACTAGTGCGCAGATAATGGTGGTCTTTATCATTGAGAGTGCAAAATTATAAGTTTCTATGTGACTCCTGAAGTTAAAGACTTCGCTCACAGCTCACCAGTAAGTCCCATAACATTGATAATATAATGTTTTACTTAGCAGTCAATTTCCATACAACGGACATTTCAAGATTATAGTAAATACGTCTTTACATTGTTCAAATCCATTAGAAAATATTTTGTATTAAAAAACAGTATATTGTTTTTTTCAGTTTTATAGGGAGAGTGCAGATATTGCTAAGACTACATTAAAATTTTCCTTTATCGTTTTGCTACTTTTTAAAACAATGGTATTAAATACTCTTGTTCCTATCGTTGTCTTTATTTCGCTTTAGAGAAAACATTGATATGTGAACAAAAATTTAAGCAATTTTATGCATAGAAACTTCTTAAATGAATAATCCTTTGATTTAGCAGCTAGAATTTTATGTTAATTGATGAAAGCCCACTTTAAACTTTGATTCGTAATATTATTAATCGAACAATTAATTTATTAAGACTATCCCATAGTAGGTTTGACTTCAGGCAGCAATAATGCATTATTTGTAGGAAACTATGATCTATCTTTTAAAATGCAATTTGTACTTAAATGGTCAGTCAGGCAGATGGACTCCTTGAAAACATTTCTCACAAGCATACTTCAGCAATGTTTCCGAAAATGTATTACATTAATTTCTTTGACGTAAGCATTAGGTTTTTAATTCTGAAATGCTTTCAGTATGTCAAAAAACACACTTCTGTGCAAAGAATACGAGCTTAAAGCTGGTAGTATTTCCTTGAAGTGCAGTCTCCAGAAAAGATAGTTATTCTCTGATAATTCGGATTGGAATTCTTTTGAGCTACCTTATACTGAAGCGACTTTTGACAAGAAAGAATAAATTCTAAACTAGGAGGCAGCAGCATTAATGTGCAGAGATACCTTTCATGATTGCCGAACGAAACAGGATTTTCATTATTCGCAACAAAGAAGTTATTTGAAAAGTTTTTGATCAGGATATTGGACCACCAAATAAATTGATGTATCAATCATAAAAAAATATAAAAAACACAATTTCTTTAACACCACCGGTTCAATAAAATTAGAATTTTCTAGGAAAGCATTCCTCGATTCAAAAACAGATAAGTTTTTTAACGTAGAAACAGGAGAAAGAATACTTCGTTAAGCTATTAAACTACACAATATGTGATGACAAGCTTTCTTAAGACTCTTTGTACGAAGAACTCTACTCTAATGTTGAAAACTTCAGTCTCTTTTTCCCTTTTTTTTTCCATTTTCCGATTCCAACTAGAACTTTTTGTCCTCTTGAACGAATGGCAGACATTTGGGCGTACGTGAGTTATGTCGACCACCAGAAGGAATGCTTAATCTCGGTGCGTGAGTTCCTTCTCCATGATTGATGCCTCCGGACACGTATCACTCTCGAGTGTTGTTGGCAGTGCAGGAAGCCAGTAGTAGATCAGGTGGCGATTACCTGTCAGATGCACTTCGGCCTTCTTCCTCTTCGAAACCGGATGTCTCCTTGACTCCCTGTTGCCGCGGCCGAGAGATCTGGGATTTACTACAAAGTGTTTCACAGCTAGGATCTTTAAAAGAAAGAAAAAAGGAAATCTGAAGTTAAATCGAAAGAAACACGAGTTATGAGTCTTCTTTTCTTCGGTTTTGCTTTATTATTTAAACCATTTGAACAGACAATAAATTATGATTACTTATAATTTTAAAACGAATCTCATAGCCAATGCTTGCGAAAATAATTGTTCATGGAGAGACCTCTGGGAAAAATAGGTAAGCAATACAACAATAACTGATTACAAATCACATCCATAAAAAAAAGGTAGGGAACAGAACCTGCCTGAAATATTAACTGAAAAAAATTGGTTTTGACGTGAGTGGCCTACCGCTTGGACAAATATGACCCACAACGGATTCTAAATACCTCAGATAGAAGTAGGTTTTCAGTAGGAGGAATGATCCTATTATATTTGTTTTTGTAAAATTGCATTTTTTGAAAGATCAGGCATTGAGGAGAAGCAAAGCAAGGAATAGAAAAGGCATTTACAAGTTAAACGAAGTTTGCTGAGATAAGAGTTCATTTTTGTCTTTTATCTGCTGAGATATCTTCCTTCTGCAAGAACCAGCAGCAGTCACCCATCATTGCTGGGTCCCACCTGCCTTGGTATCTCTCCTCCATGGTTCGAATATCCTGGTGAAATCTTTCACCTTTCTCATCACTGACAGCTCCTTAGTTTAGTTCTTGAGAAGTCGAGATGCTAGTGCAAGAAATGGATCTCCAAAGGCATTCGGCAGCCAAGATTTTCATAGTTTTTTAGAAGATCTTGAATGAGCTGATTGCAATTTTCCTCTTTGTGATTTCCCAGAAAACCCTGGACCATAGACGTGAAGGATTTCCATGCATCGCGCTCCTTCATATTCAGTTTCTCTTCGAAGACGTATCATTCAATATCTTCCTGATCTGGACACAAACAGATCCCTTATTTGAGTTTGGCATCACTTAGTTTTGAAAAATTTTCCTTCAATTGCAAAAATCCTTTACCAGTTTTGTCCATAACCTTCACAAAGTTTTATAAGCCCCAGTTTGATGTGTAGTGGTGGAAGCAGAACATCAAGAGGGGTCAACAAGAGGCTTATAGCTCACATTACTCTTTCCAGTAATAAAACATCTCTTTTGGACCAGTCTTTTGTTTTATAGTGTTCCTTTCTGGCCCCACTATCTCACAAACACAGAAATCAGCAATATTTTGTGAAGCCTCCTTGAAGCCCGAGCAAGGCAGACATGACTTTTAGGTCACCACATATTGTCCATTTAAACTGGTGATATTTTATAGCAGTGAATATTTTTCCATGCTTTGATAAGATTCCTTTATTCCCACAGAGTGTGTTACTGGAATGGAAGGTTCTTGGTTTCCTTTATGCAAAAGGATAGCTTTTAATCTGAATTTTAACGAATCGATAAATAGACACTTCCTTAGGGTCGTGAGTTTGTTCCAATATTCTCCATGAGACCTGAAATATCTGTTCAGAAACACAAACCATCTTGCATCTCGTAATAAGCAGATAAAGCCAAGTTTCCCTTTCTGAACAGAGAAACTGTAGTATCCTTGGCCAGAATATTCCACTCTTGAAGTCTTGAACTTAAAACCTCAGCTTGTTGTTTGGAAAGTCCTAGGTCTGAACAAGATCATTTGATTCATTTTGCTGAATCAGATTAGACTCGTCTAACTTTTTATGGGTGCATGTAGGATCAGGATTTGTATGTGCCTCAAAGTCTTCCTCTGATGATTGTGAATCCAGCTCTTCCCAGTTGGTTGGAGGTTTTGGTATAGGAAGATCTTGTCCATGAGGAACTGGCTAAAGTCACATTTGGATATTGTATTTTGATTTTGTTCTTTTTTGAAAAGCCCTACACTTTAGTTAAACAAAAATAGCAATCACGTAAGTGACTAATTGGCTCACGGCAAACCATTCGAACTGTAAAGGTCATGGATTTTATCTTACCTTTCAACAATTCACTCAGGCCAACAAAGCATGAAATGCAGCACATATATGGAGCTTATGTTTTGTCCTGATCTCCAACATGACATCCAAAATACACGTTATAGGTTTTCTGCACAATATTTGTCAAAAAACGCCCCTGGGATTTTAAAATATAATTTCCACACACATAACAAAACCTATCTGGCACAATAATGCATCCGCGACGCTGTTTTTGTGCCATTTAAACTCCAAAATTCACTCTTCAACGTACAGCACGTGTTCCTCTTACAATGAAAACACCAACAATGGCGGTCTGAGGTTAGGTTACTGTTCAATTTTTCTCCCACTTGGCAATCAAGGTTGCCAGCCACAAAAAGTAAAATATCTAGTATCCTCCCAGTTGTCTGGAGGTGTTGGTATAGGAAGATCTTAACAAGAGTCAAAATGACCAATAACATAAAAACGTGACGTGCTAGATATTTTTAAGGCCAGATCTCAAATCAGCACCTGAAAAATAGTTAAAGGCAGCGACAATTGTTCATGTTATTTAAATCTTGTAAACAGTGTTATCGATCGTAACTGTCACGGATGGACAGGCCATTGTTTCTCTTATACATGTATATAGATACCCTTGCTTACATTGTTATATTACTGATGCTTGCGTTGTCTTACTTGTTTAGGTACTTATGCTTACATCGTTTTTCTTGTTTACATACTTATGATAAAAATGTTTTATTTATGTACATACTTGTGCTTATATTGTTTTACTTGTTTACATTCGTATCATGTAATTCCCTTCAATTTAACCCATTAATCAAGATCATTGCCATATTAGATGGTCTTCTTAATTGATCTAAGAATGATTCCAGGAGAATTAATATTTGAAGATCAGGTAGTGAATGGTTACTGAATATTTGCATTGCTGAAAGATTCGCTTTTACAGGTGATGATATCATGATTCGTGTTGATGGAGAGGAGCTTCATGGATGATCACGCCTACTTGAATGGGATTGTTAAATATCCCATATGGAAAAACATTTAAAGTCACTTGTGTTAATGGGTGATAAATACGATACAATGATGCTTCAAGATTTTCAGAGAACACAGAGACAATATCACTAAGTCAACTACATTACGACGGAATTCAGAGAATGAAGTGCCACCTTATTTTCTAGAACCAAACCACATCGAACATGTATGTGATATTTTTCCGAGACGTGTAATTAACTGCCTGCCGCCTTTCACCTCACATCCTCAATTGTTTTTTTTAAAGAATCGTTCCACATTTCATCACAGAAACTACGTAACATTGATGAAGAGCTTGCACATCAGTCACCTTGCTCCAATAGCTTTTGGTAGAAAAACATAGGCTATGAGATTCGAATGTATTTAATTGATTCAATGTCATAGTAATCATAATTTATTGCTCTTTCAAATGATTTAATCCATTATCATATCATACTACAAAGTACTCTGTTAACTACCTAGCTCAGTTTAAAGAGTTCTGTTCATTGTCGTCGTCATCATCGAGAAATAGTGACCAGCTCTCTTTTCAGTTATGCTTAATTTAGTTATGAGGTCTGTACCATTTATAAATTTATAATAGCTTACTCCTCTCTAACGTTTGTTATGGTACCTCCATCTGCAAACAAAACAACAGGAAACGTTTTTACCTTTTAATTCTCTTTATTTACATGGTATTTTTAGCATTAGGAATTTTGATTTTGCAACTAATGACGAAGAAATATCAAGGAGTCGGCATCGTATGTAAGGAGAATTCATCATGTTGTTCGCATGCATAACTATCAATCAGCGAATTACAATTATGGGAATTGTACCTAAAGGGTTACGAAAAAAAATAGAAGCAAAGATTCATAAGAGGCATGTATTAGAGAGAATAATGATAGAATTAGCCTGAAGTTGATAAATGTAGTCGCCTTTGCTTAGGAGAGACATGTTTGAAGACATAAACTACAGTCTAATTAAACTCTTTAGCTTAAGGATATAATATGGACGTGTTCCATTTTCGACCTATATATAGATGACAAATTGAGGTATTTGTAAAAAGGTTTTTTTCCAATACGGGTCTCGTTTCAGGAAAGCATTTTGTTAAAATCCCTTTTTAAAATAAGAAAGCTGCGAATATTCTATAATTTTTGGACATTTAAATACTGATAAACTCAGCTGTTGCTGTAATGAGAATTTTTCATTCACTCATTATACATTTTTTCCCAACTCATATCATGTTCTGTTTCCAAGTTTTAAAATATTCTTCTGCAAACCTCGTATGTATGCTTATTTTACCGTTTACTTATCAGTCACAATCTCTGCTTTCCATAGTAATAGATTTGAAAGCTTTTGATTTTTCATATAAATTTTGCGATTTTATAATTTTATAACTGGTGTAAATAAAGTTAGTTTCAGTTTGAAATTTTCATTTCTGTACACCTGGATCTGAGGAATTACTCAGACGACTTTTCAGCCTTACAGAACAAAGCTATTTATACTTGTCAGCGATGTATTTGGATTAAGTCTTAAGATTAGAAATAAAAAATCGAAGAACGGTTAACGACCAAAAGAGCAACATTCATCTCACGTATATTTAGCACTTCACGTGTGAGTGGTGAAAACCAAGCTTTTATAATTACCCTCGTTCAACGACATTTACGTGACAACGTTAACGAATTCCGCTCAGCATCCGATACTTCAGAACATTGGCTCTCCTTGTAGGCGATACAGTAACTTCATCCGACATTCCATTACAGCAAACAACATCGTGACAGCCAGAGATGGCTTCACGCATGCACTCGCTAACTGAAGCGTACACGGGCATTCAGAAAGAGCGAAGTGAGTGAGGTGGAGAGAAAGAGAAGGAAATTTCGTTTTCAAAAGTTTTGACAAATGACAACCGGGACTAGGAAAGTTACTTTCTGAGGAACAGGGGAATATTTCTCTCGTCAGAGCACTTGGAACTTCGTACTACCGAAGTGCTTTTTATTAGCGGTTGTCCGAATGCTTTCTCCACGGTCCGAATTGGACCGCTTCAACTTAAAGCACGGACAATCGATCACATGCGTGACACAAGCGCACGCGATCGATTCGTTGCGCTTATTTCCAGCATCGAAGGAGAGCGAGGGAACAAACGGAAGCAAGAAGAGAAATGCTCAAGTGGGTTGACGCCCTCTTTTCACTCTTGCTTTTTAACGGTTTCCATGCGCCATGCCTCCTCATATATGAATGCGCTTTCCGAGAGAACCTGCAAATATGTCAGATAAACATCGCCAGCCTCATAGATCAAAGAGAACTGCAAATGGTGCAGCTGTAGCATAGTCTTAATGCTACTGTGCGCGGCACTGATGCTAAATTGCAGAGTACTATTCCATCCCAGGAAGGAAGATAGGAAGCTCTGATGGGCTGGAGCATCAACACACACAAGAACCAGAGGATTGCCAGATGTGAATTATTGTACTGCGTTAGGTGGGATTTGGACTTTCTACTTCTCATACACAGATAATATATCACTCAACTGCATCCCATTGCACAACTTTCAAGTGTTTTATGCATGGGAAAATATTCACGTTCTGTGTTATTTTTATGTTGACAAACTTAGGGTATTTTCAGTTTCTTGTTTTCTATTTCCTTTCTGTTTTCCTTCTACAGAGACCGGTAATTTCGAATTTGTTAAAACTATTAAAGAAAACATTTCAGACATAAAAACGTATTAAGTAATGTTTCAATCCGTATTTGAATTTTATGCTTAAACTAGGAATTCCATTTTAAATTGTAATATCAGTTGCACATATGTAGGTGGCGCAAATTGTTCATAGGCTATATAAAGTAAAAGCAAGAGTTGGAGGTTAGAGATTTTGTTTCTCCTGGACAGTTGCTCTTGGAAGACAAATCAAATATTTTAAAAACTTTCATTTTAAAACAATATCTATGCGTGCTCCGTTTCTTCATCATTATAATTGCGTAGAGAACATTCTATTTTGTTAATTAAAACTTGTTCTACTATATCCAATTGCTTCAATGTAGGTTAGCTATAATACCACGTTAAAAGAACTGAGATACTCTAACCGTTTTCTTTTTTTAAAACTATAATATTATTTAAACACTATACTGATTAATTATACAACATTAAGTTTAAAAATTATGTATATCACTTAAAACATATAATATAAATAAAATATGTACAGATAATGAATAACACATAATGGAAACAGTTTTTCCACCGACCTAATGTTATCTAGAAAAGGAAATTTTGACAATATGGCATAGTAAAATATCCCCGAAGAGTGCAATAAATATTTATTGAACTGTAATATTTCATGAACAATCCATAATTGAACTCAATTACCAATTATTAAACCCATGAGATAGGTAATACACTTAAAGGTATTTTCAGCCCATACAGCGACATATCAGCAAAGTTGTCTAAAAACTTACAAATATCATTCTAAAGGATTGTTTCTCTTTATTAGGAATGTTAAGCAAACAAAAGAGTTAAAAAATTTTCTATTCATAAGTAAGAAAATATTGAATTATTTTATGTAATTCTGAATAAGAATTTCCCTATAACGAACTGTATGCTTTAGATATTGAATTTTGTTTAATTCATGTTTCGTATTAGCAAAAATTCTTAAATTGAACCTTCATATGTCAAAAGTAATAACAATAATTATATCAAAGTATTAAACTTTATATAAATCATTATATTATTAATTTTTAAAATCAAATTATTAATGATAAGCATTTATATAAATTAATTCTTATATTTTATTATTACATTAATAATTTATGCTGTTGCAATAGAGACAATTAAATATATGTAAAAGTATATATTTTCTCAGTTGGCAAAATTTCATTTCTGAGTGGGAAATTTTCGCTTTTTCCTCCCCCTCCGTCGACCCACTCATAGTCCCTTCGCTACACCCTGCTCCCAAACACCAGTTTTCACGTTTCTAGCACGCACAGATCAAGGGTTGACCTCTACGTGACCTCTATGTGACTTTGAAGAACACGTCGGAAATGAAAGTTGACATTTTCTCCAGATCTACACCCAGAATTATCTCTAGGCGCAATTTTTCAGAATTCTGCAATGTCTATATCATAGTTAGAATTAGCATGATCCCCTATCAGTTAGTCAGACAGCATTCACAATCGTCAGTACAATGATAACTCGTTATAATGCTGTTCGCTGAATGCCAATTCGCTATAACGTTCTGATTTCATTATTACTACACCTCACGATAGCGCTGTTCTCTACTCGCTATAAAGCTGTTTTAATTCTCTCGAGACATATTAATAAAATATCATCATCATTATCCTTAAGCAGCCATGGGTTACAGATATCCAACAAGTCCGTACAATTTAGCTCTCCAAGCATATCTGTTCTGAACTACATCTGCTGCAACCGGCCACTGCGCACTAATTCTAACAAGGTCCTGTTTCACATTGTCTGCCCCCGCATCCTAGATCTCCCCCTCTTTCTGAGGCCTTTAGGTACATTGTTCATAACCCTATTCGCCAATCTATAATTATCCATACGAACAACATGGCCAAACCAACGGTGTCTTCCTCTACACAATATGCAGCTTAAAGGAGATTGCCGACTCCTTTGACTAACCTCATCATTACTTAAAAGTTGAACCACCTAATGCCCAATATACTGCGTAAGCATCTAGAATCAAATCATCTAGTTTCCTGCTATCTTGTTTACAAAGTGTTCAAGTGTAACTACCATAACTAACCGTAGAAAGAACCAAACTGTTATACAGTCTAATTTTAGTCTTTATGTGTATACGCCTATTTCTCCACACTCTCCGTAGATTTTTGAAAGTCCCGCAAGCAATCCCTATTCGTCTGTTAATCTCATGCCGCACATAGCAATTCCTGAAATAAATAATTATTGCTATGCACCTGGCAACAATACTAAAGCTTTCAAATTTCATAAAAACGGTCGGGCATGCCTTGCTTTGCATGTAACCTGATTTTTAGCGCGTTTTATTGGGCTTAATTAATTAGTACATTTTTTAAGTTGTGCCAATGGGTGATAAGAGTACAATAACATCGACGTTTAGTGGTGTTAAAAGAAAGAAAAGTAAGTAAGAAAGAAAGAAAAAGTCTGAGTTTAGTAACTAAATGAGACGTTTTGAAAAGAATAGATTCTGGTAAACGACAAGTCGATATGTGCAATAAGTAGGATTGTAGGGTTAATAGTAAGAATAATTAAAAAAAATAATAAAGAATCAATTTGTATCGGCGGAAAAAGTTATCTGTTCAACTGCAGGCAACAACATTAGTTAGCTCCAGGCAAGCTATTATGATTGAAACGGAGAGTAATCTAAATATTTCATTGATGATAATACCCAACGTAAAATTCCGTTACGTTCAACTATTATTCAAGAAAATTACTGCATATAAAATTTAGCCTATATGAAGATCTACAAAAAGCTCAGCCTGAAAAATCAGTGGAACCATTTACAGCTAGCAAGGGATGATTCGATAGATCTAAAATACGTTCTAATCTCCACAATATATCAACTCAGGGAGAAACCATAAGTGCAGATCAGAAAAGAATCGAATTTTTTAATGGGGAATGGGGATTATACTTCTCAACAGGTTTTTAACAATGCTACTAATAATGCAATTATCGGATCAACCTATGACAATGACCGGGACATTCCGATTTAGCACGTATTTTTATGGAACTACGACGACACTTAGCACTGATTCACTTGGTTCTCTGTTTTGATGGAACCAGTTAACAGCGTTAAGCGAGAGATTCCTGTTTTATTCGGTTTTTATTTTACATAAATATAATAAATTTAATTTAATTTAAATATTTAAAATAGAAAACATGTTTTAAGCGGTTTTCTACTTCAGTTCCCGGAAACGAAACGAAATATTATATTTTGGAATGAAAAGAAAGAAATATTTTATGTTTTTGGCCCATGGTTCAAAACTTTTTCAAATGCTCATCCTTCATTACTTATCTTATTTATGATTCAATAAAAATACCCTCTTTGATTTCTGCTTAAATATGCGAACAAATCTCAAATTCAGATAATTCAAACCATTTTAATTTTTTTATCTAACGACCTAACTAGATTCTTCCTTATACCGCTTTAGTGTGAAGAAATGCGAAAAAAAGTGACTTTGGAGAACCCAACTTTTATCTCAATCTCATGTTTTAGCACCGAAATACGCTTCAACGCTCCTTTTACATCACTACTAAACATTTCATTTTTGACCTTAAGAGTGTATTCACCGAAATTTTGGTAGAAAGCATCTGGAGAATTACATTTATTTTACAACATATCAGAGAACTAACGAAATAAAAAAGACGACTATTATTTCGTCTCATGTGAAAACCGAAAGAGCAAAATACCAAACCTTCTGCCTCATGCTACGTAGCCCAACAGAAATGAAACGATTCATTTTTACCTGTCACGTCAATGACTGCTGTGAAAATGATGCGGCGCAAGGAAACGTTTCTAAAACACATCGCCGTAATTATATCAGCCGTTCTTCTAACTTTCACTATCACCTTTATTCTTAATCATATCTATTATTTATTTATTATCGTTATACCGAACGATAAAACATGGTTTATAGCTGCTAATTATCGTAGCAATTGTGTTGCAGAGTGGAATGCATCATATTATTGGTTTATGTTATTCTTCGAAATGGAGGAGCAAAGGAACTGACAATTGCTACATACTTTAAACAATGTTTAGCATGAGTCACCATTAGCATCTGAACAGTAGTTATCATGAGTCGCCTCTAGCATTTGAACAGTGCTGAGCATGAGTCACCACTAGCATTTGAACAGTGCTTAGCATTTATCATACACTGGCATTTTAGCAGTGCTTAGCAGAGTCATTTGAACAGTGCTTAGCATGATATCTCACTGGTATTTGGACAGTCTTTAGCATGTCTAACCACAAACCACAGGTACGCTAACTACAAGCCCTACCTGGGCTAGTGGTTAGTGTACCTGACTACTATTTCAGCGGGCATACCCTTAAGTGTTTCTATGTTGTATTCCTTGTGTAAGTGTTTGTATTATGTACGACAAACCAACACAAGTCAAAAGTTTAAGGTTATCTCAGTTCTTTAAGAAAAGAAAAAGGAAATATATCGTCACCGATAGTTTGTGAAGAATTTATTATGAGCTGCCAGGAGCACTACTAGAAGTGTTTAGCATATGTCTCCTGTCGCGTCCCATTTCTCTCTTATCGTTAATTGATATAATATGTTAATGTAATATGTTAATTATTGATGTAATATGTTAATGTAATATGTTAATTATTGATGTAATATGTTAATGTAATATTTTAATTATTGATGTAATATGTTAATGTAATATGTTAATTATTGATGTAATATGTTAATGTAATATGTTAATTATCAATGGTCACTTCTCTGGCCTTCAGTGGTAAGGGTAGGAGACGTTCAACAGTTAAAATTTACAATGAGGTTCGAGGATTATTTAATCCACTGCCATTGTCTTAGAGTGTTTATCCATTGAATAGTTCCGCCCAATACTATGCAACCTTTGAGAGAAATTAATATCCCACCGCTGTGTAGTCACCTTTGGTCGATGAATAATCAGAAGACACACTTGTTGCAAATTTAACTCGAGCCTTCTCATCAGTGTTGCCTTTCTGTTGTTGGGATACGTCATAGGAGGTTGTCTATTATATCTTAGGGATATCTTCGGTTCTTTGTAGTCACACAGACTGCTTAGGATTAGTCATACAGACCTTTGTTTCATATGGTCACAGAGAACTTTGATACATAAATGTAGTCACACAGACCTTCGTTACGTATGGTCACACAGACATCTAGTTACTCATAGTAACACACGCTATTCTTAGGGTTCAATATATCAAACCCTATCCTGAGACCTTCCTTCAGTATCTCAGGCCCCGAGAAACGCACGACTCAATACCTTGACGTCCGATACGAATCTCCCTTTTTCTCTCTCTCCCCTTTCTATCCTCTTCCTATCATCGTACGAAGTGGATCACCTCCTAAGTTATCACACATTTTCGATGTATTTCTTGCATTAGGTACAGTATCATCAACTCGACGTTTCCAGCCAACAGAAATAGCTACATGCAACAACCATACCACAAGAACAAAATGTTCACAAATATCATCAATATGTACATTAATAATAGAAATTATTATCATTAAAAATATCAATATCTATGACATATACTATATTATTCACTTATTAAATTATAAAAAAAGTCGCTCTATTAATTATGCGAGGGATACTACATTTCCCACTGGCTTTCTGGGTAGTATTTAGCCTATATTGTACTGAAAGGTTTAACATGTCACTTGGGAGGGAAATAAAATTGCATATTTCTTGAAACTATGAATTCTAGAAAAAATTAAGGAAATTATCGAATTTGGTGTTGAAAAATTCATTTAATACATCCTCTTTTATTGACAAAGGAAATTCATTGTTAAACTCTGTAACATGCATTCAATGTCAGGTAATATTCGGGGAATTATTTTGCAGTCCCCTCGAACTTATAATATATTTTGTATTATTTTCAATTTTTTCCCGTCTGTCAACGGTAGGTCACTCACGAACGAATTGCGTTATTGGGCCACAGTGCGTAAAGTATCATTTCACCTATTTAAAGGCAATCATTTAAAATCTGCTCTGAGGTTCAGGTCTTTCTAAACTCAATTTTTTATTCGATCTTAAATATTTTAATATTGCAAATCACTCTCCTCCCTCCTTGCCTTTGATTTGCTGGCACTTAGTCAGGTCTTCGAACCGATTCTGGACGAAAACGAATGCCAACCAAACATTTGGCATGAACTCGAACCTAAACGTATTTTGTTCTTGTCAAATAAACCGAATCAAGCGTGAACCAATTTGAACTTTCTAACAAGTTTGTTCTAATTCAAAAATTAGATTTTTGAGATCGTTTTATAATTTTACTCTTTGTATTAATATATCATATAATCGTTGATAGATTTACCCGGCATTGCTCATGTTCTGAAATAAATGATGTATACATATATATATATCCTTTGTAAAAGAGTAAAAATTTACACACTTTATCGAAATGATTTTGTTTTTGATAAAAATGTGAGGATTAAATAAAATTGTGTTTGAAAAGGAAATTAATTTATCCCAACATCACATATAGGCTCTTTGTAGACAGTATTTGATCTATTTGATTTCAAAAGTTATCTTTTTCCTTTAGGCATTCAGAAGCAATGATAAAAAAATAAAATAAAAAAAAACTAATTTTATCAATTCATAGTAGCTATATTTTGCTTTCCAGATTCTTTAAAGGATTAAACGCATACATTATTACCATAGTAACCAATGATGCAAGTTTCTGCATTGTTTATACTCAGCAATCAAGCACTTATTGATAGCATGTTCTACACCATCTCGAGGATGAAACGTAATTGGAAGCTTATTTCTCCTCACCATTGATACCTTTTCCAGCCAACTTCATAACTTAGCCGAAGCGATGCCAGCACCCCCAATCGTTGACAGATCGCAGGCATTCTCAAATAAAGACTTCCTTCTTTCTAACGATGGTTACAGATCCAATTTTATTTATCCAACAAGGGGCTACATATGTACAATCACCGTATCTAATGTGGGGTCATTCAGTCAAATATCTCGGGATTTACAGGACGCCGAAATATGCCGATAAAATTTTTTCAATAATTTGCACAATTACGTTAGTGCACGCGATGACGTCAGCACACCAAAAAGAAACAGCCTGCTGAGTTTCGCAACAGCCTGCTTCTTGTCTGCCTGGAGATCTACCGACCCTCTGGAGTTAGTCAGCCCTTGGGGCTCGACCCTTTCTCTCCCATAGTGGGGAAGTACTATTGTTCAACTGAGTTACAAATATCCTGCGGCTTTGTCCAAAGGAAATTTACCCCTTAAATATTCAATAAAATGAAATAATATGACTATCGGAATTCTGTGAATCCAAACTCTTACTTTGTACTAAGTTACGATGAGATGAAGCGTTATACCCAATTTGGTGGTCCTAGCTCTTATCATTTGAGAGGAGTATTTGGACAAAAGTAGACAAACTCTCTAAAATATATAACAGATATTGATGTTTTATCACTTAATAGTGATAAGATGTGTTTTTTTTTTTATTATGTCAACAAGACCGTTGAATTCCACGTGTACGTTATATAAAGTCTTGGAGCATGTGAATTTTAAGTTATTATAAAGCTTATTATTTATCTATTTCCCAACTTAAATTTCGAATACAACTCAATAAAATCGACTGAGCGAGATTTTGTTTGCCCTCTTTTGAGCAGCTGATGAAAGGATTCTGAATCCAGTTTAGCTTCAAGCGATTTGAACCTGCGTTTATTTATGAACAGAAAAATGCAACGATCCGTGACAAATTGAAGTTTATTAAAATAGTTTTTCCGATAGAAAACCAACAATTTCCTGAAGTCAAATGGTGATAAGCTATGGATTGAAATTTCGGAATGTTATTATTTGCCATTTATTTTGAAATCTTTAATGCTTTTTTAAGGATATATGAATTTTTTATAACTTATATGGTCCCTTTTTTAAGAAATAATTTGTAGTGATAATGTTATATTTACAAATTACATTTGGTAACAACAGCTTATCTAAAAAATTCATTTATAAAATGCAGCAGACACTGAATATCAAATATAAAATCAGTAGTTTTTTTTGTCATATTAGTTGTTTTTATACGCGGAGCATGCGCAGCAGAATTGGGTGAAATTGAAAAAACCAAAAGTCAATTTCTATCACTTCCGATTTTATGTCTTCTGTTTTCCTTATCTAATATCAAAAGGTTTACCATATAAATAAGTGAGAATTTTTTTCCACTGTATATAAGAAAACTTTAAAGTTTTTACCATCATCTCCCTCAAGTCGATCCCAGAAGTCTTCCATATCTTTCCTTTCATTTTGTTTTTAGAAGCCATATTTATCTGCACACGACAGGGAGAGACAGAAAGTGTGGAAAAGGACAGATAGGATGAGTGGGATATGATAGAGCGACGAAGTTGGCGAACGAATATCCAAAACCATGAATGATTCATCGGCGGAGGTTTGCAGATACTACGTGCGACGATTTGTCCGTGTATTTGAGACAGAAGGGAATGGGACCGATGGCTGCGGGGCAGAAATGGTTCAAAACATTTCCAGTTGATGCGAAATCTTAAAGGCTAACCATTGGCGAAGAGATCATAACTGACTATTCAAGAAATATGCGCATTGCTGAGGTCAATAAAAGGAATAAGTATTTCTTAAAGGCATCGTGAAAGAACACATTGTAGATTTTGCATGTTTGCCCTGATTTATGTGTGTTAAACATATTTGGTGGTTGTAGTTCATAACAGAAGAAATATGTGAGAACGTCACATAAATAAACATAAAAAGCGATAAGTTAATTTCTCAAAGAATGTTTGTGAGTGTTTTCTGTTTAAAATAAATACTCTGTCTAAAGCATAGATGTTAAACGTATTATATTTATATGCTGAAAATGATACTACATAAGTTAAATTGATGAAATACATCAATCGTTTCGTTCAACTATCAGAGAAATATTATCTTAAGCCGGGTGGGATACGATTTCCATCCTACCCGACTTAACAGCTACTAGCTGCAGATCATGCCTTCATAAGACAGAAAATTGTGTACTGTAGGTACATCAATTAGAGGAGATCTTGACGGTGGCAGGTACTTGAGCTATCAGAGCATCTGACATGTTATCAGGAGGTAGTGGTTCTGTATCTCATCCGGCTCAAGACAATATTTCCTCTAAATTGATATCGACGGTAAACTAAGAGTAAATATTTCCCTGATAGAGTAAAAGTTATTTTTTTTATAATTATTGCATTAAAATAATAAAGTGAAATAATAATAAAATAATTAAATGAATAAAATAATTAAATGACTAAAATGATTAAACTGCAATATTAATAGAAGTTGTTGGGAAACTGCAATTTTATATATTCTACTCAACTATTCTTTCAGCGAGTTTTCCACCGTCCAATTGTCAGCATCTAAGTTTCGAAACCAAACATTGGTATAGATATCCATCTCAGTTTTCGAAATTATCTCAAAAAACGGCAGGCAGTAAAATATCGTTGAGCTCTGTCAGAAAAACATTTCCCAGTTTTTTAACCGGTTTGCAACCTTGTTGGTCATTTTCGATTTCATAAACTTCCTGGTCAATTTCAGAGGATTACTCATCACTTATCTTTGTGCCAATAAATGAAGCATGATGCCATTCACCACATACAAATGAAGACCTTTCATTTATGCTAAAGCCAGACGCTTACACCTCGATCGAGCGAGAAGGTAGCGTGTCATGCTCGTAGTTAACAGTTCCCAGGTTCGAGTCACGCCTATCTGAACCCCGCCCAGCCCTCAGTTAGTAGGGGACACCGATGGGCTTGCAAAAGCCGCATTCCGTCGGGAGAACGTTAAGTCCTGACTCTGTGGGTGGCAGAGCCATATCCTGTGCACGTGAAAGAGCCCAATGAATGACCTTGACTGAAGACTACCATCTGTCTCGTAACAAATGTCGAACGGTTCTCCTTCCCCCAACATTCTCTGAGCCATAGAAGCCCGTGTGACCTGGCCATTTAGCACATTGTGTGCAAAAAAGTGCCGCTCTCTCATGTAAACCAACCCAACCTACTGCTACAAGAAATTCATTCACTATCAAAAATAGTTTAGCAAGTCCCTAACACATGATTTCAACGCAAACTGACCATTTTTGTTTATAGAAGAATTTTTCGTCATTTCCTTTCTTTAGCAAATCCTAATCGTTATCCCACGTAACACTCCAAGATTAAAATAGTAATTTCGATTAAAAAACGTTTTACACAACTCATATTACTTCCGCTTAGGGTCGGATACAGGGGGAAAGGGAAAGTTTTCCAACCATTTAAGAATGCTAGTAAGGGTAATAGAGGCAAAAAAATATTAAACTAATTTATATTTCATTCACTTTCAAGAAAATGTTTAAAGACCTGTAAAAGGGAAGGGGAAATGGTACACTGCATTGGAAATCCAGTCTCTTGCCCCCTCCCATTTTACATTTTTCCGACTAGATTTTGTCACTAGCCACTCCCCACCCTCAGCCCCATATTGATTTTTTTTTTAGATCCGAACCTGCTTGCACTTATCATAGTTCTTGTCAAGGCAGAATATATTCGGAAAATTTTTTCCATTGCAATCTTTGGAATCAGGTATAATCATAATAAAATCTCCGGAATCAAATATAATCATAATAAAATCTCCGGAATCACAGGACTGTGATTCCTTAGATTAGGGGTTCTCAATGTGGGGTACGCGGTAAAAATTTTTGGGGTACGCTGTGAGAGCTCAAAATTCGCTAGATCTAATAACAAAGTCGCTAAGTTGGCAACACTGCTACTGATTAATTTCTGAGAACTGAGTGACGAAGCGCGGCGCTGTAGTTCATGTCTGTACACGTTTGTCAATCATCGCTTCCCTACCTGAGAGTCGAAACTACCCGAACAGCTGATCGCCCAGTGAAAACATCCATTCTAAGTGAGTGAATGTGTCTTCTTACTGTTCTATGTATTTGTTGGGATTTATTTCACTTGCTGTGCTTAAAGTTATGTTTAGTCTTCAGTTTACTGTGAAGTTAAATGAACGTGTTTCTAAAGTGCCTTGAAACATGGATAAATGGATAATTAAGACGAAAAGTAACGTGGAGCCGGAGCCATTGCTTCTATATCTACGACTACGTCATCATCCCATCTGAGTAAAGAGGTGGATTCAGCAGTAACTAAAAGAAAGTTAAATGTTAAACAATCAAGTGATAAAAAAATTAAAAAACGTAAATATCATGAATCATATTTGCAATTTGGCTTTACATGGACATGAAATTTAGTAGAACCATATCCACAGTGCGTTGTTTGCTCTAAGTCCTGCCACAAAATTCTATGAAACCTTCTCTTTTACAGCGACACTTTGAAACAAAACATGAACATTTAAAATATAAGCCCTTAAGCTATTTTGAACATCTTTTGGAAGACTTGAGTAATAGAAAAACCTCATAAAACATTTTTCTGGTGTAGAAGATAATGAAAGTGCACTTAAAGCGTCTTATAAAGTAAGCCTTCAAATTGCCAAAGCCGGAAAGGCTCACACAGTAGGGGAGTAACTCATTTTTCCAGTAGGGAAGAAATAGCTTCTTCTATGTTTGGTCAAAAAGAGGCAAACCTTGTCAGAACCATTCCTTTGTCAAACGACATAATTTCCAGGAGAATTAAAGATATGGCCTGTAATATTAAGGACCAACTCATTCCAGCTCTTCAATGTAGCCCGTGGTTTGCCATGCACGTGACAATCGACAGACGTAGCTAGACTAGCTCAATTACTTGTTTTTGCGCGTGGAAAATTCCAGGATGCAATATTTGAAGATATTTTATTTTGTAAGCCTCTCAAAACTTCTACTACGGTTGAGGATATTTTTAATATGATTGATTCATTTTTTGCCGAAAACAACCTTGAATGGAAAAATTGTATTTGTGTATGTACCGATGGAGCAAAAGCAATGAGTGGTTATATCATAGAACTAGCAGGTCGCATAAAACAAATTGCCCCAGAATGTAAGTTCATTCATTGTTGTCTTCACCGTGAAGCGCTGATAGCTAATTTTCTCCCTGATGATTTGAAAAGAGTTCTGGATGAAAGTGTACAAATGGGTAATTTCATCAAAACCCAACCAGTCTCGACTTTTTTTCAATTATGTGTGAAAAAATGGGTAGCCTGGATAAGAGATTGCTGCTTCACACAGAAGTACATTGGTTGTCACGAGGAAATGTTCTTTGCCGTTTATTTGAACTGCACAATGAAGTACGCCTTTTCTTCATGGGCCAGGAGTTTCGATTTTCTTTGAGACTACAAGACTTAGAATGGCTCCTACGGTTAGCATATTTAGACGATATTTTTGAAAAAATGAATATTTAGAACTTATCATTGCAAGGAGACAACATTGATATGTTCTATGTTGAGAAGAAAACGGAGGCCACGATAAAAAAAAATTCTCTCTGGGAAAACGGAATTAAAAAGAACAGCTATGACCAATATCAGCAACTAGATTTATTTCTTAAAGAAAATGAGCAAGCGATTGCAGACTTTGACGACATAAGACAACAAATAATCTTTCATTTAAGCACTCTTATAAGGCAGTGTTTTGCACCCCCTGATCAAACGCAAGAATGGATTCGAGACCCCTTCTCATTTGATTTGGAAAAATGTAAGCTTCCATAAAGAAGAGTTGATTGAGATATCTTGTGAAAATAGTTTAAAAAGCATTCATTCCAAAAAGTCATTGATTAGTTTTAGGATTGGAGTGGAAAAAGAATATCCGACTTTGTCAAGAATTACAGTCACATATTTGTTACCTTTCGCCACTTATTTATGTGAAACTGGATTTTCATCTTTAACTCTTTTAAAAAATAAATATAGGAACAGTCTGGATGTTGTAGATGACTTGCGACTCCAGCAAGAAAACCCCAACCAATGATGAATTGTGAAGCGTAAACAAGGGCAACCATTCCACTAATCACCCACTAAAATGTTTATAATTTTATAAGATTTGTTAAATTGTTCATGTCATTTTTTGTGTTTATCGATATATGCAATTCATGAAAACAAAATTTGATGTGTGTGTATATATATAGATGTTTTATTTCATTCCCAATGTTATACTATAACTATAGTTTTATTTATCTGTACAAGGGGTACGCCAGTTACATACACATTTCCAAGGGCCACGTGAAGCATAAATGGTTGAGAACCACTGCCTTAAATAGTTGACCCATGGGTCCAAAATTTAGTAGGCTTCCCCTGAGTGACAAAAGTTTGATTGAAAATTCGAATCCATGACAGTTTGAAAACCTGCGATGGGAGGGGTTTAGAAAATCAAATGACTTTGCAGATATTGTGGATCGAGCAACGGGGGGGAGATTTGTCATCTACGCTGCTTTTTCGGCTATGAATAGTTAATGAAGAAATTGTCGTTAAAGAAATCTGCCTGGGAAAACAATCGTTTTGTACGAAACATTTGGAAACAGACAATTATAATATAAATTATCCATTATAATTCCCAAAGTGATCCCAATTGAATTTCGAAATTATCAAATAATAAATATCATCTCAAGGAGCTGCTTGCCACAGAAGTAGGACAGGATCCTGTTAATTTATACTCCATAGTATAGGTCTGTGAGGAAGGCGGGACCTCAGCAGAAAAACAAGATATCTTACCCGGGGCTCGAATCCAGTTCTCATCAATCAGTAGCTAAGCAGCTAACCACTCGACAGCTGGAACAGTTTGCAAACTATTCCTCCAAACAGTAATATAGAATTTTTTGGGGGGAGGGGGGAGGAGTAAGTAAAATGGATTTGGTGATAGAGGAAGCTGCCTATATCACAGTAGTTGATTCTGAAACATTACATTTCAAAACACATAGTTAGACTTTATAGATAAATGTTAAACTTTCGCATGAAGAACAATAATATTCCGTTGAGTGACGCTCAGGGTGTTTATCTTTGAGAAGAGAGTGATTACCGAATTTTAACGCGATCATTTTAGCACACTTGATATGGAGATACGTTTGTAATAGTGTTGTTTTTTACCTATAAACAATAAATCACACTTAGTTTAGCTAATGGATACAGACAATTATAACATAAATAATTCACTTGAAAAAGAAAGGAAATAAAACTAAATATCTCAAATTCATAAAAAAACGTTTTTTAGGGGTTAGAAAAATTTATTTAATAGAAAAAAAGATTGGAGTAAGAAAAAATAAATGAAATGTTTCAATGAGATATAAATAAATCATGAAATTTTATTATATATATAAATATAGGCAAAAAGCAATGGCTAATTTAAAGTTGCCTTCACTATCTGTGTCATTGAACAATATCCTAATATTCATTTGTTTATACAATTTAAAGATTTTTCAATTAGTCGTACCTAACAGCTAATATAATAAAGAGAAGTAAATATTTAACAGTTTGTGAGTTCTGGTTCAAATTAAGATTATTTGTGAGTTCCGGTTCAAATTAAGTCAAACATTAATTTTTGAATGTTTAAAACTATCGTATTTTTTAAACAACCGATTTCTTGGTTGTTATTTGAACTATGTTCAGTTGCAAGAGAGATCATTACTTCTTCTTTCAACCTATCATATGGCCATGTCAACCAATATGCTGTTTAAAGGAGGTTGCAAACTCCTTTCCCTAACCTCATCATTAGCTAAAACGTTAAACCACCTAATACCCAAGATACTGCATAAGCATCTCGAATCAAGAGCATCTAGTTTCCGGTTATCATGTTTACAAAGTGTCCAAGTTTCATTACCGTAACTAACCCAAGAAAGAACCAAACTATTATACAGTCTAATTTTAGTCTTTAGGTGTATACGCCTATTTCTCCACAACTCCCATAGATCCCTATTCGTCTGTTAATCACATGCCGTACATCACCATTATCTGTTACATAGCTCCAAAGATAATTAAACTGTGACACCTGCTCAAGACTGCAACCATTCAGATTAACTGAATCACAACCTGCCTGACCAATTTTCATCACTTTAGTTTTCTCTCTGTTTATAACCAAACCTACTCTACTACCAGTCTCATCAACAGCTCGAATGAAAGAGTTCATCTCATCAACATCATTTGTCAAAAGGGCTAAATCATCAGCATTATCTAAATCAGAAATTTTCGTATCTCCAGCCCATTTAAGGCCAAAATCTTTCCCTTGAAGTGAATTTCGCATAATATAATCAATAACGAAGCTAAAGAGAAACGGAGACAAAATGCCCCCTTGTCGAACACCAGAAGTAATGCTAAACCAATTGCTACAAGCCTTACCAACTCTCACATACGACTCAGTATTATTATAGAGAGCTTTCATTATGTTAACTAATTTGTCTGGTATACCATATGATATCACAATCAACCACAAAATATGACGATTAACAGAGTCGACAGCCTTTTTGAAATCAACAAAGCTAGCAACCAAAGGTTTCTGAAACTCTAAATATTTCTCAAGAACCTGCCTAAGTGAAAATATCTGATCCACACATCATCTACCACTTCTGCATCCACATTGCTCATCACGCAATTGACTGTCAACAGATTCTTAATTATATTAAGCACAATCATGATAAGAACTTTACCTGGAACAGAGAGTAGGCTAATACCCCTATAGTTATCACAAGAACTGCGATCACCTTTTTTGAAAATAGGGATAACAATAGCTCTGGTAAAAACCTTAGGAAACATGCCTTTATCATAAAAGATATTCAGAATTTCAGTCATCCAAGTGGTAACCGAAACATTCCCAGCTCTAAGCATTTTTGTAGTAATTTCATCTACCCCTGGGGGTTTATGTAGTTTAAGTTTAGAAACAGCCAAAATAACTTCAGATCGTGTTATAGGGCCAACATTAAAGCCACCAATGCATCTATCATCATTGTAAACAATGGGAATAGAACTAACCGCATTGTCTAGAATATCACTGAAATTCTCAGCCCATCTAGTCATGACAGAATTTTCACCTTCTATAACCTTACCTTGTTTATCCTTCAATCCCTGTATACCTGTTCGTTCTCTACCACATAAAACATTAACTATCTGGTACAGCTCTCTGCTGTTGTGCTGTCTAACTGCTTCCTCAGATTTGTCAGCCAAACCATCAAGCCAAAGATTTTTATCAGCAGGTAACTGATCTTTTGCACGTTTATTAAGTTCTCTGTAATTCTTTCTATTAGGACTAGTAGGGTATTGATTAAGGACATTCCTGCAGTTCTTTGTTTCCAAAATAAGTTCAAGAGCCTTATCACTCAGATAAATCTGTCTCTTCTGCTCGTTTTTTCCTAAAAGAATACTGTTAGTGTCCAAAAAAAGCCTGTTTAAAATGATCCCATTCTTCCTCAACTTCAGTAGTAAGCATACCATGTCTGTCATAATGACTAAGTAACCTATCATGGTAAACTTTGGCTATAACAGGGTCTTTCAGAGCTTCAATATTAAAAACATATTTTTAACCCTAGCACAACACTTTTAAGTTTAAGTTGCAAGACACTTTTAACAAGATACTGGTCAGATCCAATTTCAGCTTCCCATATGACCTGCTATTCCTAACAGAACTAGCCCATTTGCTGTTAATTAATATATAATCAATCATATTCTTATGCAGCCCATAAGGTGAAATCCATGTGTACTTATGTATGTCGCGGTGTTTGCAATAAGTGTTAGTTATTCTGAATCCATTGAGTTTACTTTCCTATATGCCCATTGCCATTGCAGCTACCAATACCAAAAGGACCTATTACTCCTCCCCAAAGGTCAGAGTCAGTAAACCAACTTTGGCATTGAAGTCACCAAGAACAAGGGTAATATCCCATTTCTTGACAGAATTCAAAATATCCTGAAGTTGTTCATAAAACCTATCCTTCTCATCCTTATCGGCATCCTCAGTGGGGGCATAACAACAGATAACATTCAAGTCTTTAATGCTTGTCTGAAATTTTTCTGTAAGAAACCTTTCATTAATGCACTCGTATCCTAGATGAGCATTACTAGCGTGTCTGTTGAGAAGCAGACCCACGCCTTGGTGATGCTTATTATTGTCCCTCCCTGAAAAGAGAAATTTAAGATTATTTTTAAGAATCTGACCTTTATCTGTCCATCTGGTCTCTTGCAAGCCAAGAATATCTAAATTACAACGGTGGAATTCTTGTGTGAGGACATCAAGAGAAAAAGCTCTATGCAAAATCCTCACATTCCAACTACCTATGGAGAGAAATTGGTTAGTGGGATGTTTAAAGAAACTATGTTTATTGAGAGAGGGAATGCCGACAATATCAAACAGCCCCCTAATCGCATGCATGGGACAAGGACCCGTTCCCCCACTATTAAAGGCTGAAGCCATCTACACTGGAAGATTTCCTCCAATGTAGAATTTGACGATGCCAATAGAAGCAAAGAGTTCAGGTGCCTGCGATGACCTCTGCTCAGGATTATCCACCAGCTGATAAACATATCCTGTGAATCTATTCACTTGGGGCTGTCAACCCACAAACAAACAGAAAACACAGCGGAAGATTTTCCCTCCATTGAAGCCCACCAGTGCAGCAAATTCAGGATCCATAATCTAGCTCAGAGCCATAATTCAGTCCAGTCCAGTGGGTTTATATGGTCAGCACCAGGACTCTGTGTGGTTGACCACTCCTCAGCAGGGTAGAAAAAAAAAGAAAGGTCGCCAGAGTTGTCCAAATCAGTATGCCACACTAATCTGGCAGCCCTCGCCTTCCATTCACTTCCACAAGAGAGTATCTCTTTTGAAAGGGACTAACGGTCTACGGGGTCGGACATTAAGTGCTAGGCCTGATTGGTTCTATGCATCATCACAGGGGATTGGTGCATAGTTCTCCATCCAGTGACTACCTAGCTACTATTTATAGACCATTTATAGACCAACCTATAAAGACACTTTTCCATCTAGGATTACACCCTAAAATGATCTTAAGGAAATTCATAGTGGCACACAATATTTTTATTCTCATATGCAGACTTTTTCCCCCCTCAATAAACTGTCGCCCTAAACCTACGAATTAAATGTTGTGAAAATTTTATCAAATAATTTATTGTTCCATCTCACACTTTCGATAAAGAATCAGATAATGTGTGAAACACAATAAAAAAACTTTTAACATTATAAAATGACTAATTATCGATATCCTGTTTAAAAAGCACTTGTTCGTCTTCAGCTGCTGTAATATTAAGTAGAACATGCCATGTTAAAATGCATTTCATGATTAATGCGCGGGAAAAAGGTATTAAAGGAAATATAAGCAAGGTTATCAAAGGTGAGGATTCGTTCGTGGAAAGGTCGGCTCAACATTTCAAGAAAATGTTGAACAATGTGATTATTGTGATTCCATTGTTTTTAATGGAAACAGGTATATTACTGGCTTTAATGTTCAATTCAATTCAATTTATTATTCCATTTTGCATTTCGCACAATTGACATTTTATGCAATTTGAGTTCACACAACAAAAAATATTAATTTGTTTCTTTTTTTTATTATATAAAGTTTTATATAAATTGTTATATATATTATAAATATTATAATTATTAATTTCATAATGTATTCTATATATTATTAAATATTATATATATATATATATATTATATTAATATAATTGTGTAAATATTATATATATTATATAAATATAATTTTGTAAATATTATATATATTATATTAATATAATTGTGTAAATATTACATATATTATATTAATATAATTGTGTAAATATTATATATATATTATATTAATATAATTGTGTACATATTATATAAAAATTTGAAACGGATATTACAAAAGATGTAATTTTGCTAGAAAGTCGAATTTTTTTCGTGAAATGCGAAGGGCAGGACGTTTGGGTTGACCTCAATGATTTCCTCCTTATTCCTCGGATGTAGATGTGAAAAAGCTTTCTTTTTCTATCATTTTTGTGGAATTCATTGTAAGGTGGGAGATTGAGGCCGTAAATGGTCTAACTATCTGAAAATGTCTGACTTCGATGATGCTGATATTTTGCAAAATTTGACATCTTTGGAAAATGATGTCGATGTGATGAATACTGTCAGCGCATTTGATGAGACTTGCAATACGATTTATTACGAGGTTCCTATTACATGTATCATCAAAAACAGTCGATGGCTGCAGCGCTTCCGACATTCATGCCAGGCTAACTAAAGTGTACCGTAAGCGGACAATCGACGTCAGCAATGTGCCAGGGTAGATAAAGAAGTTTACCGAAGGAGAAACAACCATAGAGAAGAAACCACGAAATGAGAGACGGTCAGCTGCAGCCACTGATAAGTAACCGAAAATGGACGGATGAATTGATTTACGCTGACAGGCGTATAACCATCCGTCAGATCTCTAATCACAGATTACCATCACAATCTAGTGGGGAAAATCATCAGGGATTTAAGTTTTTGGAAAATGTGTGCCAAATAGGTTCCCCTTTAGTTGACTTCTAATTCGAAAACCAAGAGACTAGAGGTGCGCACTGAGTTGCTGGCGATGTTTGACAACCAAGAAGGCATCTTTTTTGGAATATTGTGACAGGTGATGAGACGTGGGTACATCTATATGATTTAGTGACTCAGAATCAGTCGATATAGTGGCCCATACGCCTAAAGCATTTATAACTCAATTTCGGCCTAGAACAGTCTTTTTGATCAAGGGTATCATCCTCGTGGATTTCCTGGAGCATGGTGTAACAATGCCATCTATATTGTAACATTCAAGAAGCTTCGGAAATCCTTCAAAAAGAAAGGCTGCAAAAGATCTCAAATCCATCTAGCTGCATCATAACAACCCTCTCCTTATAAGTCTTTCCCGACAAAGCAAGTAATTTCAAAAATGGTCTGGTCTGTGATGCCTCGCTTACAACCTAGATTTGACACTCTCAGACTTTAAACTATTCAGCCTAATGAAAAACAGTGTCCGAGGATAAAGATTTAATAGTGTGGAGGACATCATAGTCACCTTTAAGGACACCTTTCCAGACATTGCTCATCAACATTTTTAAAATTAGGATTTCGGTGTTGGGTTCAGCAGTGGCGCAAATGCATTGCCTGTGCCGGATATTACTTTGAAAGTTAGTTTTGTGTAGAGCTACAACGGATATACGTATATGTGTAACTAGAATCTCTTATTTACTAAAATAAATACGATTTACCTAACAGGCATAACTTTCGGTACACCCTACTTATGAAGAGAGAAAATTAGAAGTGGTAAATATAAATAGATGAAAAATATTAAAAAATACCTATCTTCTCATATGCGTACTAAAAAGTAGGAGTTAAACCTAAAGCATATCGATAGGGCAATCAGTCACTGAATTCGTATTCACCTCAAACGAATATAGGGGACGCAATCTTGTCCAAAATGTAAATCAGCGCTCGACCACTTTTCCCTCCCCCTGCTTTTGGAGTCGTGTTTAACGTAACCCTTGACATTAGAGACGTCACAAGCTTTATTTTGATATATAACTCGTTAAGGCCCGCAACCGCCAAAATCCTCCCCTTTTTTGCGGGTTTGGGGAGACTGGTGGGGTGAAAAATTCGAAATATTTTATGACAGTCCTCATATGAGCTTTCCTTTGACACCTATCTCGTAACTGGGCGCCATCGAGTCAGGAATATGTAGCGCAACAATCGTATTCATATTTCCCCTTTTTTGGGGTTTCTGCCCTCGCGTTTCGGAAATATAGCAGAACAATCGTTTTCATAATTCCGTTCTTTAGCGGAGGAAGAAAGCATGGGGGTCATTTTTTATAGCTTATGACACTCCTCGCGTCCCAAACTTTCATTTGACACATACTTCACTAAGTTTGTCCATCACGTTCCAAATACATGGTGGAACAACTGTTTTGGCCACTCCACAAAACCGGCAAGCTGAGAAACCGACAAACTGACAAACCGAAAACCGAAAAATGACGAGTGAAAAGCAATAGGAAGATAATAATAATAAAGATAGACAATAATAAAAATAGCCCAGGTTGATATGTGGTTCGTTTCTTTTGAATGGCTTTATTCTTGAGCAAGTATATTAATTCACCTTGGGAGAGGAGACTGGGAGGGAGTATCTCAGTCGGTAGCGCATCAGGGCTGTAATCTGCAGTTTCCAGGTTCGAGCCCCAGCTGAATCAGCATTAAGATTTATCTCAGTAAAAGTCCCCTCTCTGTCCACGGTCAGTAGGGGACACCGATGGGCTTGAAAATGCCACCGTCCGCTGGATAGTACGTTAAGCCGTGCCTCGTGTGCGAGAGAGCCATGCCCTGTGCGCGTTAAAGAATACACTGGATGGCCTTGACAGCAGTCTAGCATCTGTTATTATTAGTGGGTTCCATATTACAGTGGGTTCCCTCCCCAGACCTTCTCTTAGCCTTCGGGGTCTTTGTGACCTACCCATTTAGCCCATTGTGTGCTCCAAAAAAGTGTAAGGACACCGATGGACTTGGAATGGTTGCCGTCCGTCGGATGGGACGTTAAGCCGTTGCTCCGTGTGTGGGAGAGAGCCATACCCTGTGCACGTTAAAGAATACGCTGGATGGCCTTGACGGGAGGCTACCATCTGTCTCCCAACAGCTGTCCCAGTGGGTCACCTTCCCCAACCTTCTCTGACCCTTCGAGGTCCTTGTGACCTGACCATTTAGCCCATGGTGTGCAAAAAAGTGCCGCTCAGAGGTAAACAACCCAACCCAAAGTTCTAAAAAAAGTGTCCGCTAACAAGTAAAACAACCCAAAACAACAACCCACCTACGGAGTTACCTGTATAATAAAAGATGTCTGTCTGTCTGTCTGTCTGTTTCTGGCAGCTATACCTCATCGGAAAATGAACGTACACGCTCCAAATTTGTCCGCTCACAGGTAATACAACCCAAAACAACAACCCGCCTACGGAGTTACCTGTATAATAAAAGAAGATGTCTGTCTGTGAGTCTGTTTGTCTGTCTGTCTGTCTCTGGCAGCTATACCTCATCGGGAAATGAACGTACACGCTCCAATTTTTCAGAGAATTTTTCTGGTTCTGGTCCGGATTTCAGTGCCAAATTTCAAGTCGAACATCCAAAAGGGGGGCTTGCTAGAAACGCAAATATTTACCATGCTATTCTTACAGGAAATGAGAATCGCTGTCAAATTTGCTGTTGCCATTTATTGCTCCCTAACTGTGAAAGTAAAGAGTTAAAATAGCATTTAAATCTTCTGCTGAAAATCTGAATCCGTTGCCAGATTCCCCACATTTCCAAAAGCATTATTTAGGCGTTACATTGGAGCTAGGGACTTGTATTCTAACCAAACGTGGGGTCAGGCACGGGGAACCCTGCTACGAAATTTGGGACCTTTCGGTGAAGAACGTCGGTAATTACCGAATGTCAAAATCTGACGAAATAAATATCTCGATCGTTTACCACGGGCTCTGAGAGCGCGTGCCGAGTCAGCAATGACCTTTGCGACACCGGGAAATTCTTGGGATTCAAACTGTGTAAAATATCGGAGTGGGGGGAATACTCATAAAACTAACCGTTAGTGCAGGAAACAGAATATGCAAATTAAAAGTAAGACATGAGCTGTGACAATTTGTGTAGAAACAAAGCCACAGGCCCAGTGAGAACCCGTTGTTTAAGCCAATCATCGGACCACACGGGAGAAGCTGTGGTGCTAAAGTGTCGGTACGGTTACAAAATTTACCTTTAATGCAGTGAAAATAAGAATATACAGGTTAAAAGTTACACCCAGGCAGCGCCGGGAACGTTCAGCTAGTAACAAATATTGGTAATTGGAAAATGTAATAAACAGAATAGGAATTGCCAGGACTTGGTGAAATCTGTTGATATTGTGGAAAAATTGACATACGGGAAACACCTAAGTCTGAAATAGGTTACACTGGGCAACAGACAAAAAGGCTTTGAAATGAAAATAGGCAATCTTTACTAATTTAGAGGTGCTGAACAAGAAAATGACAATGGAATTTGTCGTTTGGCTCTTGTTTAGGAGAGGCAGAGATGGTCATGTATAAACGACACAGTCCGCAGTGAGTATATAGGTAACCATTTCACAATGCTGTATTTTAAACTCCAGATTGCAACATATTGCGTTGTATTGCATCAGCCTACCATACACACAGCCCCCGGAGGTATTGCATCATTATCTGATGCAATGTAGTTGAGTCATGACATCGCGGCTTCAGGATCGCGGACAAAAGATGGTGCAATCGTTAGTTTTAAGTGATGTCTTTGTAAGGTGAGCAAGACTTTTGAGCGACTCCCATTTACCGCTGAATCATAAGTACAACACAAGTGATCCTTGCAGTTTTAATCCAGCAATAGTGATGCCTCGTAACTGTCTTAATAATGCAGACACATTTTATTACATTTGCGGGAAGTGAGGTTTACAAGCCAGAAAAGGGTCATCACTCCAATAGTGAAAGCGGCGTATGTTTTATTTTTGTATGCAAGATCAGGGACCAGGAGAAGACCTGGGCCGCACACATATGCTGCAGTATATGTGCAAGAAATCTTCCGAAGTGGCTGAAAGGCGAAAAAGTGGCGATGCCGTTTGCTGTTCCTATGGTTTGGAGAGACCCAAGCAATCATGCAGATGACTACTACTTCTGCATGATTCCACCTGTTTCTGGAGGCATCACAAGGAAAAAGAAGTGGACAATAGCGTACCCGAATATACAATCTGCTCTCTGACCAGTTCGGCATGGTGAATTGAAAATTCCCGAATCTCCGAAAGAATTTTCCATCGATTCAGGCAATGAGGAGGGAGGCAAACTGGCGTCGGCTTCTCCGCAGCCTTCAGTGTCTAATGATGATCCATGCATCTGCCACAGTGCGCCATATGCGCAACACATTCTCACCGAAGAAGAAATAAACAATCTTATTCGCGATCTGGAGCTGTCCAAAAGCAGGCCAAAGCAGCAAGGCCAAAGCAGAGGTACTTGGATCAAGACTAAACAATGGAATCTTCTCAAGGAAAATGTCCGAGTGACTTCGTTTCGAACTCCTCATGAGCTCTTTGTGCCTTCAGAAAGAAAGATGACCTTGTGTTCTGCTCCGATATAGATGGACTGATGAATGCCCTCAGGCATATCTCTATTGTAATTTGAAGGTAGTGGTTCTGTTGATGGGTCTGCAGCTCGGATATTCGAAGTACTGCTGTTTCTTATGTGAATGAGACAGCCGAGCAAAGACTTTGCACTATGTGAAGAGAAACTGGCCTCAGAGGAAATCTCTGAAGGCCGGAGAAGAATGTGGAACACCCAGCACCTGCAGAAACGCACCAAATCCTGCTAATGTCCCTACACATCAAACGGTGCAATGAAAACCTTCGTAATATCCACGGACCGGACTGCATCAGCTATCAGGTACTTGGCTGACAAATTCCCCCGACTCAGCGAAGTGAAAATTAAAGAGGTATTTTTTGTGGGTCCTCAGATCCGCGAGCTGTTCAGAGACCAGATGTTCGACAACCTGCTTCAGGGTGACGAGAAAAAGGCTTGAGACGCGTTTCGTCTAGTGTCAATTAAATTGTACTTGAATGTCAGGGCAGACAACTACAATAAACTAGTTTAGGACATGTTGTTTTTGTATCACAAACTTGGTTGCAATATGACCTTAAAGATCCACTTTCTCCATTCCCACTTAGGTTTCTTCTCCGACAACTGTGGCATTGTTAGTGATGAGCATGGTGAACGGTTTCCACAGAACGTTGAAACGACGGAGAAACGATACCAGGTAAACTGGTCCGCTTCAACGTTGGCTGACTACTGTTGGACGCTCGCCAGAGATGATCCTGAATAGCTGTACAAGCAACGGGCAATGTGACGTCGGAAGTAGAAGCGGAGATTTACCGATGCATGTCATCTGTACATATTACTCTATTATATAAGAAACTATTGCGGATTTCTCAGAAATCATATCCAATTTTGCATTTTCTTTGCCGTATTTGTGTTCAGCATCTTGAAAGCTTTAAGAAATGGCTACTTTTATCTCAGAAGCATGATTTTATGAAAATTTGTTGCCCAGGGTTATTTCCGTCCTCTCTAAAGTCTGTTATGGTAGTAAAACTCGAGTCCTTTGTAAGTAAGATAGTGGGAAGTTGATGATTTTAATTCCTGATGCCTAAGTAACCACTTGAGTGTTTGGAGTTTTGTTTGCAAAAATAATAATATAGCGGTCGTTCTTTTGTGTATTTATTTGTGTGTTGTACGAGAAATCAAGACAAACTTGATAAAAATTATAGGTTCTCTCTCTCCTTTTTGATATTAGAAAAATAAATAACTTGTGGTGAAGACTGTAGATGAAAGAGGATTGGATAGAGATGGGTGTAGATTCAAGGCTAAAGGGCGTTGAAGTCATGTCTTTGATTCGTGGGAATGGCACAGGGAACGATTTCTTTCCAGAGTCTAACCCATCGTATTGAAACATGTTTTCTTAAAATTTCTCTTTGTTAAGAACTGTTTTTGTTTAATTGTCTTTCTGTTAAACAAAGCTTTACGCTAACAATTCGTTACTGACTTCCCTTAAAACCATTTCAATTAATATTATGTCATTAAGAGTAAATTGTTTTTTATATTTGCAACATACCATTACCTGTATAACATAAATGAGATTGCTGCTTAATGATTGTTGTTAGAAATTTTACATTTTATCTTTTTTCCTTTTTCTTGTCATTCTTTTTAAACATTTATTTTTTTTCTTTCAGAACTTAAAGAATCAGATCATGACTACTAACGTGTGGGTGGAGCAGGTAAGAATTGTCATTTAGTATTGCCCAAGTAATGTGCAGCACAATCTTGTGTAGATACTCTAATTGAAAAAGGAATTTTTGATCTTTAGACTATCGTTACACGTGATACTTGGTAAAGTAAAAAATATTTTTTGAAAATATTTTTAGTACAGCTACTTCCATTTAAATTCTTCTCATTTGTTAATATTTGCAAAATTATTTTTGAAAGAGGGAAACTGTTCCTATTGTTTCCGATTTGGCTCCAGCTAGCTAGAACGTATGATTATTATTTAACCAGTAACGCAGAAGCAAGGAAAACACTAGTTGGAAAGTTCCTTTTCGTTTTTCGTTTTGCACTCCACGAAAGACAAAAGCCAGGTTCTCTCCTCTCATTTTATTGTACAGTGCAAACCTTCTTGTCCGCTGCAGAACTAAGATAAAGTTCGACATCTTTCAGATATTGAAATATACAAATGTAAATCAATTATATTTATGATGCACTGTTAAGCTACACTAAAATCTACGTAACAAATGAATTCTACATTAATGCATGAGTTTTGAATGATATGCTTCTGCATCGTTAAATCGTGGTATTCCCCAGGAGAAAACTTATAGTGAAAATATGAGTTCCCTTCTCAATTCTTACCACTAAGTTTTGATCAATAATTTTATTATCAACTAAAATGCTAGTGTCACATCATATTAGAAATATTGATTTAGGAAATCAGCCAGTACAATTTCAAATTGGATTAAGCTATTTCACCTCTGAACGGCAAATGTTTACACACAATGAGCTAAATGACAGCTCACAAGGACCTCGAGGGCTTAGAGAAGGTTGGGGGGAGGAGATAGTCACTGGACTGTGATTCCAAAATATCCTCGCTCAGAATTTTTTTAATGTTCTGCAAAAAATTGCAAAATTTTTACTTTTTTGCCATGAAGAATGGAAATTATATAATCGAAATCGATATAGGGATTCGAACGATAAATAATAGAATTGTGTTAACCAATTGCTGTAATCTAATAAATAATGAAGAAAGATTGTGTACCTTTCCGCTTATGCACTCTGCCCCCAGAGGACTAGAGACTCCAAACGTTGCATGAACCTTCACCCAGAGGAAGAACATGGGCTATTTGCGAACCCGCTGGGGTTAATCAAAATTAGGGCGGACGTGTTTGAATATCTCAAAATTCCCATTGAATTAACATTAACGGTCGAAATTTATTCAAAATACTGTTGCCACCAATAAAGTTTAAATAATGAATACATCAAACTAATTTCTTTCTGATTTCGCGTGATAAACTCATTTTCCAGTTTGTTAGGTCAAGAACGCGAGCGTTCGTAGATATTGAAGTCGTTCTAATTAAGCATTAGCGGAACACGAGGTTTTTTGCTGAAATGAAAGCTTCGAAACCTAAATTCGTATAGTAAGTTAAAATCATCAACTTAATTTGAAAAATATGCAAAAGTTAATAAAAGTTTATATTAATAATTAACAATCGTTTTAAACCTAATTTTAAGTAAAAAATAGTTTTGTTTAATAATAATAAATTTTTAGTACCTTTACATTTTTTATGCACCTTAGACCATGGTTAATTTTCTTTTGCTATAAAGTTAAATATGACGCACAAATTGTATCCGAGGAACTCTGGTGAGTATGAAACGATTTGAAAAGTTCGATATCTGAGCGAGGATATTTCGCTCTTTGATTCAGAAACTTCTGATGTGGGGAGGATTATGGGTACCTCTAATTACGTCCATTTCTTTCCTCCCCTAAAAGAGAGGGATAAAATTTTAACATGAAGAGGGAAGAGATCGATCATAATGATATTTATGTCAAATGAAAGCTTGCGACCTGAGGAATGCATCTACTCTATATTCTAGAGTTTCTAGAGTTCTAGCGCTAGAGATCCGAGCAACGCCGGAAAAATCTGCTAGTAATTAATGTAATTAATTATAGCTGCTTCTAGCTTATAATTTATATTATTAAATACGAAAAACTGAAGTAATATTTGGAAATCAACTAAAATTTAAACTTTTTTTTTCTCTTTATAAAATTTAAACATTATTTTTCCTAGCTTTTTTTGCCATGGATATGAACAATTATAAAGGCCATTAAAATGAAAAGCTGACAATCCTACATCCGGGTAAGGGGCTGGGTGAGCTTTGGGCATTCACATAGCGAAATGATTATACATGGAAGAACCTCATGAACACCCGAATCAGTGGCAAGTATCAGCTTGAATGTCATAAATGTTGTGTGGATTCTAAAAAATCCCCATATAAAAGCATCCAGAGTTGAACAATATGCAGCATGCTAATGTTTAATTTGACCATCAGGGTTTTCTGAGATTGAATTTCTGAATTGCGTGACGCTATAAACTCACAATGATATTCCTCAAATATGGGCAATTGAAGGCAGGCAATCAAGTCTAAGCTCTCAGGTCTTTGATTAAACTGATTGCTGTGTTTCATCACAATGTCCATGCCTAAGTACGTACGTAACAATAATAACGTTGAAATAGGTACTGTTGGAGTTGCCTGGAACATCCACCTTAGAGTCGTGACGTATTCTCTGTTGGAGTTTCTCATCTTAGGGCCTCTAAAAATGCGCCATGATAAGGAGGAAGTTACGTCTGAAGAAGAGATGCAGGGCATTGTAACACGTTTCCTTAAGGAATCGACAAAAATCGCTCTAGGAAAGAATATATCGTGTTGGAGAAGATGTCTCAATAGGCATGACGAATTTGAACAGATTAATAAAAATTTGTGACGTTTGCACTTTTTATTTGAACGACCCTTATACGATAAATTATCAAACGTTCTGGGATATTTCCTTGTTATGGGAATGGAAAACTATATTGAAAATTTCCTAAGTATCAACTAAGCCTTTGGTAACAAAATGCCATAGAAAAGTGAAAATAGAAACTAAAAAACAAATCAAAAACATTTCTTCAAATTTCGCTTCTGGGATTATTTATATTATTTAACTAGATGTTTAAGCTGAAATACTTAACAGCAGTGTTGATGAAAGTAATAATTTTCGCCAAAAGTTTCAAAAATCGGTTAATAAACTAAATGCAATTTTAGAAGTTTGTATAAATGGATTTTTAGTTTCTATCACTTTTGAACCCAACGTTTTTGACAAGAGTAATAAACGCAGATTTTGCTTCACAATTTTCGGCGTCAACAGTCATTTTAAAATGTGCATTAAATAAGTATTGTTTAAAGTAGAGATTTGGATAAATTTTATTGAAATTGGCAATTTTACTCCTTCAACATTATTTTGCAAAATGCTTATTTTCAAATTTAGGGAATTTTGAATAGGTTTTTCTATTTCCATAGCATGGATGTATAAAAATATTAAAATTCTCAAAGGAGAAGTGGACATGGCCTCTTCCTTCCCATAGATCTGAGCCTTCATTTGATAATATGTTATGTATCCTTACATGTCAAAACCTTTAAAAGTTCATGTTCGGTCGGGATGTGAGTGTTTTTAAACCACTTTTGAGCAATGAATATTAGAAAAGGTTTTTATTTATTTCTAAGAATTGTAATGGATATAATTTATTGTTACAGCAGATGTAGCTCAGGACAGATATTCTTGGAGAACTAAATTGCATGGTCTGGTTTGACCTCCGTAGCCCATGACTGCTTGTGGATGATGATGATGATGAAACAAGCAAAATTCTGGCGCCCTTATTCGTTGTAGCCCCTAGATGATTCCCTAACGTGCCTTGCAGGGAAATCTGACCCTTGATGCATTTATATTGTTGGAATTAACTCTATCCTGGTTGCTTAGAAATATCTGCTCTAAAGCAGAGAAAAAAAAAGCACAGAAAAAATTCCTGTTTTAGGTCTTTAACTTACCTCTGTTTAAAACAAAATTGTTGCAACAGATCACTAATGCCCCGTTGAGCCATACAGATCAAAGGGCATATATAAGTAAATGTACTATATGTTTCTTAAGAGCATTTTTTTCACGACAGGATTTATATCCGATTTGAACCCAAGACGCTCAGACGCTCGAGTGAATTTCATCTTTTCGAAATCTTTAAAAGAAATGTTTTATCGACACCAGCAGCCCAGATTGATCTCTTTTTGTAGGGCGCAGGATATAAAAAAAAAAGCGTGAGGATAGAGAAAGGTAACATGCAGAATCTCATTTATTGAAACTGAAGAGATTCAGACAAAAGTATCTGCGGGTTTTTCTCGCTTTCCTCTTCTGTTCGAATGTATACATCATGCAAAAATCCGACCTGCTCTGGAGAGATTGCGCTTATACATCTGGAGACCAGTTACCATGGTAATGGATAGTTGCCGTCGGTTTGATGAGCATTGTCCTCCGTAGCCATCGTTACCGTTCTCCCCGGGGTATCCGTGACATAATAACAAGGCTCTCTTATCCCATTGTTCCCTTTCTCTGAGATCCTTCGGGAATCTCACTGGAGAAGAGTGACAACCATTTTATTTATAGCTCCGAATGAACATTACATATAAAGAGGGTTGGAGGATTTGTCACGAATTTCTCTATCAGAGCTGAAGATATTGAATTCATTCCCTCGAAATCGTATTCGAACGAAAACGATGCCAAAATACACTGCCTATAAAATAACAATCACATTCTCAGTTTAAGAGTTAAATATCATTCTTTTCCACAGTTGAATAGTTCAATAACATTCATTTGTATAAAAATTTATAGATCACTTTTAGGAATCTAGTGATTGATTTTGCAAACTGCTGAAATCTTTTACTTCAATATACTTACTGTTTATGATATATAAAGCAGTTAAGTTAAACTACTAGTGCGAAAAGAATACTCTGGACGTTTTTCGAAGAAAGGCATAAGTTAGAAATGAGAGCGATACTTCTGAATACGTTTTATCACTTAGCCGAAAAACAAAATAATAAAGAAATTAGATATCCCAGAGGTTCTTGACAAAAGTTTCAAATTCCCTCCTGTGTTATTTATTTTCATTTCGAAGAGTTAAAAGAGTTTTTCAAGAGTTTGATATTAGCGTATTAATAACGTTATTAAAGAGGGTAAAGAGCTCTTTATATTAACCTCAAGCTGTCATGGGCTACGGAGGTCCAACCAGACTATGCAATTTAGTTCTCCAGGAATATCTGTCCTGAGCTACATCTGCTGTAACAATAAATTATATCCATTACAATTCTTAGAAATAAATAAAAATCTTTTCTAATATTCATTGCTCAAAAGTGGTTTAAAAACACTCACATCCCGACCGAACATGAACTTTTAAAGGTTTTGACATGTAAGGATACATAACATATTATCAAATGAAGGCTCAGATCTACGGGAAGGAAGGGGCCATGAGTAGTAGCATAAATGAGAGTTCTGGCACAGTAAAAGGGGCTCGAGAATTCTATGAAAATCCATGGGAAAAGTTATGGGGGATGAAGGAAAAAAAGTATGTTCCTTGTGGTTTTTGTGAAAAATATGCGTGAAATTATGAAAAATGGGGGTGAAAAACTAATTTAAGTTTTTTTGGAGGAAGATGAGGTTTAAACTAATTTTGTGAATTAGTATATTTTTATACGTCCATGCTATGGGAATAAAACAACCTATTCAAAATTCCCTAAATTTGAAAATTAGCTTTTTGCAAAATAATTTCAATTAAATTTGTCCAAATCTCTGCTTTAAACAATACTAATTTAATACTCATTTTAAAATGACTGTTGACGCCGAAAATTGTGTAGTAAAATCTGCTTTTATTACTCTCGTCCAAAAATTACGTTTAGTATTTATATTAACAGTTCTCAGCATTACACCTCTCAAATATAAAGATTTGGAAAGGAAAAATAGTATCATTTTTTCATTAAGGAAGCCATTTTTCTTTTAGATAATTGGAATGATATGGGTTGAGATTTAAAATAATTTGTAGATTTAAGAGCTAAAACATCAACGAATATATCACATCAAGAATGAAATATGAGGATCTTACCGAAAGTAACTCTCATAGGGCTGTAAATACGCATAGCAATAGCTGTAGGTTTATGCACTTTGTAAGACATGCAAATTGCATCTCTCTATGTCTTTCTTATCTTCTTTTCAACAGATCAATACTGATGAGCCATGTATGAGAAACAAAACAAAGAACTGTCATCGAGTTCATGAAGAAGAAGGGCTGCAGCACCTCAGAAATTCAGCCGAGATACCCAAAGGTGTATGGTGAGCATGCAATCGAATCGGCGTCAACAATGTGCGAGGGTGGGCGAAGACGTTTACCGAACAAGAAACAACCATCGAAGACAAACCACGAAGTTGGAGGCCGTCAACTGTGGCCACTGACGATTACTGGCAACGGGCGGATGATTTGAATCCCGCGCACAGAGTCATATACATCCGGGAGAACACTGATCACTTGCATTGCGGTTACAATGACGTGGAAACGGTCATCATAGACTTAGGTTTTGGGAAAGTGTGTGGTAAATGGGTTACCTGTCAGCGGACATCTGATATGAACACGAAGAGGATGGAGGTGTGCGTTGAGGTGCAGTCGATGTTTGAAAACGAAGACGACAATTTTTTGAATGCTTTGACAGACTGTGAGACATGGACGTATGTGTATGATCCAGAGACTCAGAATCAGTCGACGAAGTGACGACGCAGCACATAACCTAGACTAAAAATTCACAACTCAATGATCGGCACAGATGATTATGGCCACAGACTCCTGCGATGGCAAGAATGTCATCCACGGGGATTTCCTCTAGCATGGTGTAACAATGGACAGTGTCATTTATACCGTGACACTCAAGAAACTTCGGAAAGCCATCGGTAACAAGAGGCTGCCAAAAGATCTCAAATCCATCCAGCTACACCATGGCATTGCCTCCCTCATTGACCTATTGCCACAAATCAGGCCTTTGCATAGATGGGTTGATCTGCGATGCATCATCCCCCTTACAGCACGTATTTGGCACCGTTGGAAATTCACCCAATTATATATATAATAATATTCATAAATATTATTAATATATATTAATATTATTAATGATATATTAATTATTTCAATAATATTCAGCCCAGTGAGAAACAGTGTACAGTCGCTCAAAAAAGTATCCGAACGCTATGGTTGATTACAGAATTCAGAAAAAATATCTGGCAACGATTTTTTTTAGAAATTACTGATCTGGCAACCTTTGTCTACGTACACGAAGGCTGCCAGATCACTAATTTCCAAAAAAATCGTTGCCAGATATTTTTTCTTAATTCTGTAATCAACCATACCGTTCGGATACTTTTTTGAGCGACTGTACGGGGACAAAGGCTTTGTTATTTGGAGGATATTAAAGTCGTCTTGTAGACCTGGATCATACACTGCTTACCACAATTTTATAAAACAGGATTCCAGTCTTGTGTTCAGCGGTAGCGTAAATGATGCGAATGTACTGGAGATTACTTTCAAGGGTATTTCTGAATAGTGTAACAACAGATGTTCATATTTGTGTAACTGGAACTTACTATTCTTTATAATAAAGGTGTTATTACCTAACAGGTATTATTTTCGATACAACTACATAACAACGCGCTTAAAATTATTATCAACTCATTTTCTGCTCTGTAAGGGAACAGAAGGGGAGGGCTGCCAGATAAATTTGTCCTGTTGATCTGGTCTTCTATGGCTACATTTTTTCTGAACAACTATCTTTCCTGGGGTCGATGGTGGTCGTTTAAACTCACACTGTTTCATGATTTTGATCATTACTATGGATCCTCGACTTCTTAATTTGGTGAATCGGTTGAGGAAGAATACGTCGTTTGTTTTCCATTTATTTTGTAGGATGGTATTCCCAAGTAGGTGTATATACAACCCATAATTTAAACGTAATGTCAATGTCGAGTCAGCATTATTGGTTCCTGAAAGGGTCCACTGTAGTGTCTAATGTTGCTGCCATCTTGGCACTTTAAGAAATTGGAAAGTAGGAAGGATTTTACTCCATACGCGATTACGGGGCTGTTTGACATTGCTGAACCTATTTTTTAAGCAGTTTGAAAAAGAAAAAGAAATAGCTATTCTAGCTTCTTTTTCTTTCCACAAGAACATGGTAACATTGCTCAAAAAAGTATCCGAACGCTATGGTTGATTATAGAATTCTGAAAAAATATCTGGCAACGATGTTTTTAGAAATTAATTATCTGGAAACCTTCGTGTACGTACACGAATGTTGTCAGATCACTAATTTCTAAAAAAATCGTTGCCAGTTGTTTTTTCTGAATTTTGTATACAACCATAGCGTTCGGATACTATTTTGAGCGACTGTACACAAACACCCTTAATGTAGATTGCTTCCTTGATGTCCTCACAAGAGACTATCAGCAGTTTGAGTTTTCTTAACTTAAAAAAGACCACATAGCTAGTTTACAAGGAAAATTATTAAGATCACTTAAATCGGTGATTTACGTTCTCAGGTTGTGATGATGGCAAGCATAAGCCAGGTGTTCGATGATTACTACTTACCATTGATGTTTTTTCCGTATATGATGAATTAATGAAAAATCTCTTTAAACTAAATTTCAAACAATAATTTAGTCCTACCTGGTAACTGGTTACATAGGTATCTGACTGTTAAACCAGAGAACGTTCATTGTGTGTGTGTGTTTGTATGTTTCATGAGAACCCATGACAAGCCGGGTGGAGTTTCTATATTATCTCCATCTTTTGTGCAGGGCAGTACCCTCTTGCATTCAAAAGAAAAGACTTGAATATTATATACTATTATATATTCCAAAGATTGTGGTGATTACGACAAAGATAGTTTTTCAAGAGCAGTTAATGTTATTTCGAATTCCATTACGAATGGAAATAATAATACTATACTATTGTAGATTTTCAATCCATAGTTTGTCCTGATTAAGAATTTTGAGCTGAACTGAGAGGCCCTTTTAAATTTAAAAGTTGCCTTGGCAAAGAGAAAGGTTCTTTTAGAAAATAAATTTAATGTTTGAGCGTTAGGACACAGCGATGTTTCTCGATATTTTGTTTATATGGTTTTTACAAATATAAAATATCACAAGTTTATATGGTTCTTCCAAATATTTAGTTGCATAGGAATGTGATTTATTAAGCATTAATAACTTATCATAAATCGGATAATTTTGTCATAAACCTTCAAGATCTGCTAGAAGGAAATTTGCCTCTGATTCGGTTGAGCCAAGATATGAATCTTGGACTCTAGCAGAACAAGGAGGCATACTCAGTGTATACATTCGATGTTTGTACTCCTGCGAGACAAACTGCGAATATCATTCCTTCATATGGTGAGTTGGTCGTTTGGAACTCTCTACCTCCTGATGTTGTATCGTCCCCAACTTTGCGTATTTTCGAAGATCTTGTAAATACAATCGACTTAGCCAAATTTATAAAATATTTTAAGTTTTAACCTTCTTTACGTATGCAATTATATGTTCTCAAAGTGTTAACCATAATGTAAACCAGAACAAGTGTTAACCACATTGTAAACTTTTATCTGTTTTTGATGTCTTGAGCGGCATTAGCGTACATACCTAGAAATGTTCCATAGAGCCTAAAAAATTGCCTTCAAAGCTGAGTCTCTAGAAGATCTAGAAATAACAAAATCTTTATTATAGCGTGCTTAGTCATTATGGCAAATATGCTTTGCTTACCACTGAAACTGAGGGAGAATGAAATGGTTCTGCACAGTATGTTTAAGACAAATTGTGCTATTGTCGATAAAATGGAGAAGGGAGAACAGAGAGAATTGAGTGATAGATCAATGCATCTTGTTTATGATATAATGGAAGAGAGGGATAAAGCGAATCAATATCCAATTAGTTTTAACACTTAACATTACAGGAAGCTTGATAGATGCTGTAAGGATCAATCAAAGCTGATTACTCAGCCGTATTAATTTTTTACTTGATAATACGGCTGAGAAAAGAGGAAAAGGCATCTAGATAGCAAAACAACAGAGAATTGTACTAGATAGTAATTATTTTGTGGGGAAACACATAATGGTCTGGAAGATTCAAAAGCAAAAAATGTAAGATTATCGAATGTGAAGTATCTATCATAGCAATGTGTTCTGAGCATTTTTAGGAGGTTCTAAATAATGTCGTTATTTATGTTCCCATTGTTTTTAATGAAGATAGATTCATAAATAGCGTCTTCGATGCTGGCCCAATATGAGAATCTTTGGCAATATCAACATTAAAATTACACAAGTCACATTAAACAGATATAACTGCGGATCAGAACTTATCTACTCACATGGTCGATTAAATGTTGAACATTTTGAGATAAAACTGTTGCCCTAAGGAAGGTTACTACAGATATAATTAGGGCCAGTTTTAGAAACAAAATGGGTGATAAGCACTCACTGGTTAGCTAAGCATCGTAATATGTACAATTTCGAGATGAACGTTTTGGGATAAGAGTTGGGAGTAGTTGAATAAGCACACATTTCACTCATAAATGTTTCCGAAATATTCACATAGTTTCAAAACATGTATAGTATTTTGAAAAACATATAGTTTCAAAAATATTTACATAGTTAGTGGATTTGTAGACTTAAGAAAATGTATGACTAAGTTGATCGACATATTTTGAGTATAATCACAAAATCTTTCGAAATATCAGAAAGGCAATTTAACATTATGATGGCTCTCTATTAAAATGTTGAGACATATGAGAGAGTTCAAAACGTAAAGTGACAAGCCTAGCATCACAACTGGTAGTTAGCTAAGGCTGTATTTTGTTACCTTATCCTGTTTAGTTTGTTGTTCAAACTTGTTATGATGAAAACGTTAAACGGATAGAAAAGAGATTTTCGATAATCTAGAGATGTGAAAATATCTGACTACGATTATGCTGATGATTTGATCCTGTTTCAAATGATTTTCTCTAGTTGAACGATTTCATTAATGCTTTTGTATCTTGACCAGGCTTATAAGAAAGTATGCTTAATGAAAAATACAGAACAAATTGAAATGGTGAAAACTGACTAGTTAAAAATCTTCAGGTCTTTTTGATGGCTGTTCTACTCAACAAATTTTTCAATTCAATTAGTGTAGAAATTGTGATAGATACTGCCAAAGGACCACATGAAGGAAGAGAACCTACGGAAATTGTGACAGATACTCTCGGTGAGTCACATGAAGGGAGATGATCTATGGAAATGGTGACAGATACTGCCAATGGGCCACATGAAGAGAACATGTGTGCAATTGTGACAGATACTGTCAATGGGACACGTGAAAGGAGAGGATCTATGGAAATTGTGACAGATACTGCAATTGGGACACATGAAACAAGAGGCGTTATGGAAATTATAAGCAAATAAGCATCACATAAAAGATTAATGCTACATAATAGTTTGGTGGTTCTCTAGAGTTTGCTATGTTAGCAAACTTGGTGCTTTTGTTTCGAGAAATTGACGCAACAACTTTTATAGAGAAGGATTGTTTGTTTCAGACAAGTTGCCAGCTTACAAAACTACAGATAAATAAAAAAAAAATCATCAAGCAGCTGCTTGTCACAGTTTGAGTTCTGACAGGAGCTTGTCAGTTTATACGCCATAGTAGGAGATCTGTGAGGACGGCGGGACCTCAGCATAAAAATAACACAAACATCAATGCCTTACCCGGGGCTCGAATCCAGGTCCCTTAGATCAGTAGACAAGCGTGCTAACTACTCCGGTCATGAGACTAACGAATGGTAATTAAGAGTGTATTTATAGACTCAAGAAAAAGAGGTAGATTTAAAATGAAATATTTGTCAATGTCATACAAAATACAATTAGAATCACTCTACATTGTTGAAGTATCACATCCGCTGTTAGAATCGGCGTATTTGGAGAATTGGACAGTTTTGATTGGACCTCCATAACTTATAACTGATTGAGAATTATGTACAGTAACATACCCGGAATCCGGATTATCGTTCACTGGAACTAGGAGGCCCAGCCCGAACCATTAAAAACAGTCCTAGAGCATGATGCCTACTTCGCCAAACTTCACAGTTGGCACAACACAGTCAGGCAGGTAGTATTCACCTGGCATCCTCCACACCCAGACTCGTCCGTCGTACTGCCAGATGGTGAAGCGTGATTCATCACTTCAGAGAAAGCGATTCCACTGCTCAAGAATCCATTGGTGCTGTGCTTTACGCCACTCCAAACGACGCTTGGTGTTGATCTTGTTGATGTTAGGCTTGTGTGCGTTTACTCGGCCATGGAAACCCGTTTCCTGCACTCGCGACGAAGTGTTATAAAGCTGGCGTACAGGCTAATTTGTTGCTTCAGTATTAGGATGTCCTGCTCTGTCATTTTACATGGCCTACCCGGTCGCGATTGTGCTGTTGTTGTTCTTAGGCGTTTCCTCTTCACAATAACATCACTTACAGTTGATTGGGGCAGCTTCAGCAGGGTCGAAATGTCCCGAACTGACTTTTTGCTAAAGTGGCATCCTATGACCATGCCATGTTGAAAGCCACTGAGCTCTGCAGTATGGCCCATTCTTCCGTGTGTATCTGTGAGGCTTGCCAGACCACATGCGTCCTTTTGTACCTGTTTCGGCCATGGCTGTAGCGTATATGGGCTAATCCACTATTCTACCTCTAGATACTTTTGATGAGATGGTGTATGTATATAGTGGAATATTTTGACAGGAAAATAACCTATAGAATAAGTAAAGCGCTTCGTAATTTTGAAAATACTGGTGGACTAGCTAATTAGGTTCAAGCTTGAAAAATTGATTGCTATAATTTATTATTCCTTTGTTTAAAGAGGGCTGGGCTATCAGAATTGTGCTGGTAAATTAATTAGCTATAACATATCGACAATTATAAGATTCATTTGTCAATATAAAGAAAACAAAGTCATCAAAGAGAGTCATCGCACAAGCCGAGCAAGATACGCCACCCTTCTGATGAAGCGCTTCCTTACGAATATACCTAACTTAACCACGATTACTTCGAAAATAATCTAGAAGATGTGGTATAGCAGATTCAATTGTGGACCCTAAGAAATGTATTGTATCCCATATCCAGAAAAAAGTAATCTTCAATGGGCAAAACAGTATCCACGTTGGATCATTGCTGAAGATTTTTCAGCAATGAGTCTTCTTTTACAATAACTATTACCTACAGATCTGTAATGAAGCACTTAAATTATTGCGAAAAACAGGGACAGTCAAGCACCCCAGCATCTATATTGAAACGATATTCCACGTCTGCTTAAAATGTAGGAAATTTATTTGAGGTCAATGGTTTATGAATGGACAAAAAAATGATCACTAGGAAAGACGTTTTCAAATAGACATTTCGTATTTCTGGGTAATAATACATCTTGGCATCAAGCAATAATAGTGCAAAATTAGCATTACAATAACAGAGGTGCCCAGTTTGAGATTTTCTCCTTTAACTTCTGCTCTGTCATTGGTGAGAAATGACTTCTCACTGCAAGGCCTTTACAAGCCTTGAAAGGCTTGTAAAGGCCCCGTGCTGTCCACGGGAGAAGTAGGCAGAATAAGATGCTGGGTTTGAAGTTTCATCCGACATCAGTCGAATTGGTGCATTTAGCCGTAGACCCGTTTGTAGGAAGGTCATACCATGCATATATTAATGAGCAGGCTTCTATGGCCTTGATCGAAGCCTTCAATGGTACAAATCGAATCGCTCCTGGGAGTGGCAATTTCAATGTCGAACAGTGTATGCCAAGTTAAAAAAATGTTCTTTTTTATGATCAACCTTTTAAAGCAAGGATTGATAACGAAACAGCTAATATTGCTATTACGTGCTGTGGCTTACCTTTTTCTTACTATTGTGACGTCTTATTTACGATGAATCTAGACTCTTGAAATAATCAATTGAAAAAAATTGGTTGTCGTCACTGGGATTCGAAACTAGGTCTCCCAGAAACGTGTTCGGCTTCATAACCGCTAGACCTTCAGAAGCTGACCAATTTCCCAACAAAGTGACATATAAACATTCCTAAAATTCTTATTAATTACCAGTGGCGCCATCTATTAAAAGCAATCGAACAGTCACGATGCCACATATGACAGTAGTAATATTTGTCACTCACGCCCACAGCGCTATATATAAATGATTCAGTAATAAAGTATCACAGAAAAACGTCCTGTAGACAAGAAACATTTGAAAAAATTATTTGGAAAAAATTGTTTTTCCTGACTGGGATTCAAACCCAGGTCAGCTTCTGGTGGTTTAACGGTTATAACTTCCGGCATGCTTCTGTGAGACCTGGGGTCGAATCCCAGTCAGGACAACCAATTTTTTTCAATTGATTACTTCAAATCGTCTTGTCTACAGGACGTTTTCCTATGATACTTTATTACTGAAAATTTTAGATTCTTTCGTTTTCCACAATCAGAAATAATGCCAATTAGTCTTCTTGTGAAGAAGTGTTCATTTTAAATCAGTACGGCTTTGCTAATGTTGATTGGAATAGCTTTCTTTTATAAAATAATGGTAAAATAATAAATATTCAATCGAGGTATTTGAAAATTGATATATTTTTACTACTTTCCTACCCAATGCTGGAGAGTGAGATAGTACAAGTGCTACCATCGGACACAAAGGGTTAAAATGCAAACGAGAAGAATAGATGCTTTTAAATGGCTTCGAAATATTGTTTGCATAATTGTAATCTAAATAGAATACGATTTTCCATAACAAATGTAAGCAGTCTTCTCTCACAATTCCTCTTTTGTTTCCAAATGCGATGAAGTAATTGCATTTTAGTTTCTCAACCTTTGAGGAATTTTGGATACACTATTACAAATTAAACCTTTCTGCTCTTGCATTATTCGTTTTGATTTTCTCTGTATGCAACTGGCTTCGACAGGCTTTCTTCTAATATCGTTGACTTTTGCAAATTAAGATCCTTTCTATATTGTGTCTTTCAGCACGCAAGATTTGTACTAAATCAACAACTCTAGTAAACTCATGAAATATTTCAAATATTGTTCGGATTTTCAAAAACATTCGACTGAAACACAATGTAAATTAAAAGTTTATTTTGTCACGCTATGCTTGCCTTCTTCCACAGTTAATTTCGCAATTCACTCACTTCAGGCATCTTTTTTTGACTTCCACATTCATCTTCAGCTGCATTAATCAACTTTCACAATGCCACCGGTCGAAAACATTTCTGATGTGTCGCTATTCAGCTAATGCACGGAAGTCTACAACAAACATCTGATTCATGTCTAAAGGCTCGTGCCATTATCGAACAAAATTATGAACTTCAAATTACTACGAATGTGCTCCGAGTTAATCCTCAGATTCATTAAACTTCGTCGCGGCTTTGCTGACTTTTCCTTTTAACTGCTGGATGACGAAATAAGCTTTGAATAACGAAGAAAAAACGTCATTAAACTTGTTCCTTCTTAAGTCGGAGATTATATTCTGCGCAGCGCTTCCTTTGCATTTTTATTGCTATGAATTTTGTTTTTAATATTTGAATGGGTAACGAAATATTAATCTTGAACGAGGAATGTTTTAACGAAACGAGTAGTTATTTTTAGCCTTTCTATGGTCTCTGAGCTGCGAGGTTCCAAGCGATTCATCGTTTAGTTTCATTGGGTTTTTTTTTGAAGACGTCTGTTTGAAGTTTGAGCAATAAACTTCGTTCGAAACTGCTAAATTATCAAGGAAACATCCGTTATCTGAATTAATTCCTACAGCAATACTGTCTCATAGATTTCATTTTCTTCTTGGCAGTCTATTCTGAACCGAAAATGAAAATATTTAAACACTGAAGTCACATATTTTGGGATTCCATTTTACAAAGTTAGACAACTGTAAATGAAGCTAATGGTTGCAAAATTATTTTAACAGTTCAATTTTTTGTAGTAAAATTCCGTTAAATCTATTTTAGTGCAAATTCTTTTATGAGTGTACTCTCATCAGTTGCAATTCTTTTTTTTTGCTGAGAATCGAAAATTATTATATTAAATAAACTAATTATTATTTTTCCAGTGCTCACAAAGTTTGCAACGTTTTCCCATGGGCATATATCACCGATACATTAATGTCGAATTTGGATAAATTGTGCACCGTTGCGTATATTAGCTGGTAAATTTCATTTGGGATTGAAATTGTAGCACAATCGTCATATTTTTGTCTGCAAATAAAGAGATAAAAATCCATAGAAGATCGACAGGGCTTTGTACTCATATACTAGGTAGCTGTGGAGATATTTTTTGCCTATTTAAACTGATATATGTTCCTTACATTTGCATCTATTATTGCTGCATCATAGACTTACACAATATTAGTGACTTTGCTTTGATGCACATAACTAGTAATAGTTTTCATAAAATTACAATTTATACACATTTTTCTCCATAAATGTATTTAAAAAAGCAACCTAGTATTCTGGATAATGCAAATATTTTGCAATTTAGAGCGTAAATGGTGTTATACTAAACATACAGTATGATCCAAATGTCTGAACAATTCATCAATATGCGAACAAACTGAAATACGTATATAAGTATATAGATATATAAAATAAAAAATAATTAAGTATAATTATGAATATAAATATCATAAATAAATAATTAGCTGGCATGCAAAAAGAGTGGCTTCAACCCACAAATTTATGTGAAGAAATTATTTATTTTTAATAAAAAAAATTATATTTCATCTATCTTCCAGATATCTGAATCATACAGCATTATAAGCATCGAAAAACACATTCGCTTAATAGTGTACAATAAATAGTGTACGCCAGTAACAGATAATACAGATAACAGATAACAACCTTAATAGTGTACGCCAGTGACAGATAACTATCGATATTTTAAAGTGTGAAAAATTCATTCCACGATCTCCCAATTTCTAAATCAGTATCACCTGGACACCCATCAGTTTCGACAACTTCAGCTCAGCAAATGGGCCTCGTGCATGCCAAAGGCTCTATCTTGGAATCTTACTCACTTGTCTTTATTCAAATTACACTCTTTTAAGGAATAGTTTAAAGCTGCAAAGTAACTTGACTAACTTGTAGAAAACATATTGCAACCAAGGAGGTTACGATGCTTCCAGGTAATTAGCACTGAGTTCAAAATTAATATATTTAACAACTCTTTAATCTATTCTAATTTAAACACGAATTGAACATCATCGAATATAATAAATAACGGTAATTCATTCCCGGCAGACTAAGTGACGTCCGCAAAACTGCATGTTTAGTTTTTCACATGGAATACATCAACTTTCAGCTTGAACGAATGATAAAAAGATTATTTTTAACAGATTTAGGACCTCTATAATTTTCCAAAGTATTTGAAAAGTCCCAAACTTCGCACACGAGTTTACTGCATGCCATTTCGTACGGTGTTAAAAATGTAAGTCTCTGTCTGCTATAGAACCCGATTTCGAACTTTAAACCATTTTCATAGTTTGCGTTAACACAAAATTGTTTAACATCCACCCACACCCTCTTCCCAAATTCTTAACCTCCCAATTCTATGCTATATGTTTTTCTCTTTCACTCTATTGCGCTAAAAATTCAAGTCTCTACTTATGACGGAAACCGAATTCGAGTTTAACACAACTTTTATTTTTAATCACTTCATTGGTTCCAGGAACTCATTGAGGTTTAAAGGTAAATTTCTAAATAGTATTAATGAATAAAATAAAAATGCCGCTATACTCCCTAAGCTATACGTTCATTGCATTGCAACAGAGTTTAAGCAACTGCTTTTGAGGACTAAGGTAAACTGTAATTCGTTATTTCTATAATCTTTGAATTTGAAGTGTTAGTTGCAAAATATTAGTTTCGTAGATGAATTTATTTTGCAAACTATGTGAAAACCTATATTACTTTGTGATAATAATAATAATAACACGTGATGGCCAAGAAACATCCGCTACAATTTCCGTTTCATCGGCATTTCATCATCATCGGAAGCTGTAAGTGATCATGCATTACAGTGAAGCCCATACCACACATTGATTCCAGACTGATGGAGAAATTACATCCCAGATGAAAAAGACAGAAGTCACCACATAGCTCCAAATGGGATTAGCTGTTGGTGTTCTACATTGTGGTGTAATGATTCAGCAGATCATGACAATTATCATTGAGTCCAAAGGCCTTCTGTTAAAAGTGAATAATGCCAGCAAAACACATCCAACAGCGGATATTTCGTAAGATGTTTTTTGCTTCGGAAGAGTAGTAATCGAAACAGTGCGTAGAAAGGTACACTCCAGTGTGATACAACAGACTGGTGTTTCCAATCAGGGTAAGGATTGCGAAGGTAACTTTAGAGTTGCAATTTTTTATTCAATACCCATTTGTAAGTATTTAATTTCATAGGTAAAGAGGGGTAATGTACTGCAGCGGTGCAAAATGCGCCTACATCGGACTATGGTCACGTTATGCGGCTTTACGTATATTAGAGGTTTAAATGACGAATCAAATGTACGTTTCCAGACGATGATGGACATTTCCAAGACGAATGCTGCTATTCATTGTTCTGGATGAACTCTCACATTAAGTGATTAATGCGATAAATATATATATTCTTTAGCCTTCATAGTCACTGCATCTCACTTCCCTTAGAGATCTTATTCCATGTCCTCCAATGTTATGTTCCATCGCACGGCCCTTTACCATTGATGACAAAAGGATTTTCAAGTTCATTGAAACTGTGATGATATCCTGACTCATTCCATTGGGATGATTGTATACCTACCACAAAGTATTATTAGTGCAAATAGAGGTCCAGTTTATACTGAGAAAATATTTCTAACTGTTTTGGCCACTATACAGTATGCTGAATTTCACAAAGTGTATCTTATTCTTTGAACATATTTTTTGCAGGAATGGAATGATTATAAACTGCGATGGGATCCCGATGACTACGGTGGTGTGTCCAAACTCCACGTGCCAGCAGATCAAATATGGCTGCCGGATATTGTTCTTTATAATAAGTGAGTAAAATTAAAGTTAGAAAATTAATTTGTCGTGCATATTATGCTTTCCGATTATTTGTTCTTTTCTGTTTACGTTTACATTGTCTCAATTAATATACTTTAGGTCAGGCTCCTTTAAAGTTTTATTTTTGTGGAAAATGAGATAATTTTGCTTCCGAAAACTTTAGTAGATGTAAATAAAAATAACAGTTAATGATAGTAATGGTAAATCAAATGTTACGCGATGCTCATACAAAAACATGCTCCAAGACAGTTGTTTCTTTTCTTCAAACTATAACGTAGAAGGCTAATGAAGTATTAAAAAAGTGCAATAGCTGTTTCTAATAACGTATCATTAATGCTGGGAATATAGTTCCCAACTTTTTTTAATGAAAAGAAATTCATATACACTCGCATAAGCTGTTGTTTAAAGTTCAAGTCTTAAAATGAGCAAAACCTGCATCACCTTCTGATAAATTGATCCAGATAATTCTAGGTTATTTAAATATACGAGTACTTAGCATTACTAAGTTTTTAAGCTATTTCTTTAATTGTTAGCTATCTGTGTTTAATTATGTGAAAGTAGTGTGTTATTGAACTAGTCATGAAAGTTATAAATAAATGTCCAAACACTAAATGAAAGAAAAGTTAGAGCGTTAAAAGCCTTACAAACAACAGTCCGTTGTAGGCGCACTCCAAATCTGAATCCCTAAACAGATGACATTCTTTCTCCGTTATGACGGAGATTCTTCTTCGGAGATGTCAGCGCCGTTTCTGAATCGTCAGCGTCTATATCGTCATCGGATTCGCTGTTTACCGGCATATTTATGCTTGTGTGAAACTGATGATCACAGCATTACCCGCACTTGAAGCAGCGTCATCGTCGATCAACAACGTTACTGCAGTAAACAATAAATATTTAGATTCTCAGTTACTTCATCAGTTGATAGGCCCATTACTCTCATTTTTTACGCCTGGGATATTTAAAATCTTTCTCTGCTAATACTTGAATATATACAGTATTATATTTTACATAATTACTTACGTGAGATAAAAAAATATTCGCAATCAAGCATTTGGATCTTGTAGGTCAAGCAGTATAATTTTTAAAGTAGTGTTGCGGATCACAAAAATATGGATAGCCACTGAGCGTGAGTATTAAAAGCTATATTTCAAAACCAAATTCAATACAAGGTAAATTGTTACAAAGGAAATATGGATGAAGTATCTTATTAACAAATCAACTATTAACATGCACAAGTCATCAATCTTCCTGCATGAGCACACATCAGCTCTGTGTATTTTACTAAATACTACCTTTTACTTGATTTACCAGGTCACCCGAAGATCTTCACTCGTAAACCAATTCTCGTCCTGTGCTAATAACTTTTCACACACTAGCCGAACAAAAAGACAGTCCGTGTAGACATTCGAAGTTAGCCATAAAAGTTCCCACTTTTATACTTCCGCGTATACACAACACATCAAGTTACTTCTTGATACTTAACGATAAAAGATCCCACTTTTATCCTTCCGTGTATACACAACACATCAAGTTACTTCTTGATACTTAACGCGCACTGTCTCAGAACAGCTCACCGTCCATTTTCGAACTCCAGACCGTTACAACACAACGACCGTTACAATACAAAACGACCGTTAACGCTCCACTCTTCTTCTCCAAATTCTCCCAACGTTCTTATTCGTTGGCTGAAACTTTTTGCTTTCGGTTGCCAGATTCCTTCTGTCGTAACACTGCCCCCTTCCTAGGTCTTGTTCGTCCCGAACAATTCTGGATTCCAAAGCTTCTTCAGTTCTTCGATGAAACGGGGCCAAACGATCCACGTGAACCACCTTGCACTTTGTAGCTGGACGTCGACGAATGCGATATACCACGTCTGTGTCAAAATGAAAGCGAATCTCATTATGACGTAGATTTCTTTTCTGACTGAAGCCTCGTCCACAAACATAATACGTGTAAGGCCTATAGCCTTTGTGAACACGTTTATGTCTCTGCAGGGAGAAGAATCGACTAAGAGTGTTCGTGCAAAACCTGTAAAAAGTTTTCTTCTTTGTCGAAAGTTTTCTTCTTTGGATTTTTACTTCTATCAACAGTAACAAGGAATGAAAGTCATTAGTGACATAAAATCTAGGGAGAATTTTCATCCTGCAATCTGACCCTTTTGTCAGTTGACTTTCACTTAATTCAGAACTGTCGTGATGAACCTTCAGCCATATTTCACCTGATTCAATTTGATCCCCAAGGTGCTTCACAAATATAATATCAGCTCCATAATTCTTTTTAGCGCTTCGGTCCATCTCCTCCTTCCATACTCTTGCTAGAACTGCAGCTTCTAATCCGACAACCTTACCTGTTTCTCCTGTATAAGTGAAATCAGTGATGTGTCGGGCTGCTAGCAATATTTTTTCTGTTTTACCTTCACATAGCCAGCTTGCAACATCTTCAGATACTCCTTGTTCTATTAACATGTTACGAAACTTGTTCAAAGCATTGCCGTTATGCAGAACCTTGCAGACACGTGATGCTTCATCTACCCTATTATCCACAATGTTCACCAAACGCAGAAGTTCTCCTCCTAACTCTTCGACGAGCTCTTGCAGTTCCAAGGATCCGTTACCAAGGAAACACTGAACAGCTTCCATCACTTCCAGAGAGTTGTCAACAGAGTTTTCAAGAGGTGAATCCATGTTACTGATAACAGCTGAACAACTCAAACTCTTCATTCCACGAGCTTGTGATGCTGCAACCATTTTCTTAACTAAATCAACAGCAACATCTTCTGTACTGATGAGATCAATAGCTCCTTTTCCGAATTCAACATCATAAACCAAAGCGCACACTCCTTCAGCCAGCTTTTTGGACACAATTGAGCATCTCCTTAGAGGAACGCTATCTACGGTAGCCGTCAGATCCTTGTAGCGGTAAATCTCCTTATCTGTTGGCACCAGCTCCTCTGTCTGTCCTACGATGCAGCATCCGACGTCTTCCATCATCTGCTCGATTTTATCTTTAGTGCAGTCGACTGTGAAGCCAGGGATGGATTCCAATTTGTACAGAGTATCTCCCGTCAATTGGAGAGCACGACCGGAGATCATAGGGACCTTGAGACCTAAAGCAGCAAGTGCAGGAGCCAAGACAAGACTCACTTTGTCGCCGACACCTCCTGTGCTGTTTTTATCTACCATCCGATGGCGCCACTCGGGTCTCCAGCAAAACACATGACCCGAGGAGGTCATAGTTGCTGTTTCTTCGGAATTCACTTTCTTGGAGCTCTCATTGTAATTAGCCAGGGAAACATCAGTCATGATTGCCAAATTGTTCATTCTGGAGATCAGCGACGAGTTTTGTAACATGATATTGTCCACTTTAGAGCTCTTGTAGTCGTGATAAAACTTTTCTATATCCTTATAATCTAAATGGTTATAATGTCCAAATCTGCACATTGACTGTTCAGAAAAGAAATTCACCGTGGCTACGTTGAAATTATCTGAGGGATTCACTTCTCTCTGATCGTAACTCTGAGGCTTAGTTTCATCCAGAAAGTTAGTCTTTGAAGTACTGTCTCTGCCTGAAGCTCTTTTACTAGCATCACCTGTTATGCTTCTAAGCCATTCTTCGGAATTCCTCTTCCTTAAATCCCCACTTTCTATAAACGATTCAAGTGTGGCTATATGCTTCGGAAAAATCTCTCCGACTTCCCCAGTAACGTCGAATGGCACTTTGTATCTATGATGAATGGACACCTCTTCTTTACTCGGACCACTCTGCGAAACGTAAACTCTGTTTCGTTCCCCCTCATTACCACTCGTTACTCTGCCTTTGCGATAATTGTCCATGACACATTTTGCTGACGGCGAGGAATAGAATACCTTTCGTGTGGATCTCTCTTCAGATCGTGCCAGACTTGTATACCTAGGTATTTTGAAGTGCAAAGCGTACTGTATAGTCTCACAGCTCTCTGATCTGTGTGATTGTTCTTCACAGTTCCTAGACATGTCACCAGCGACATAGACACTCTGCCATGCATCACCAGTAGTTGCGTGGTCAAAGGCATTATCTGCGTGTATATCTACGATTCTTGATTTCCAGTAGCAGATCCACATTTTTATATGCGTTGCCTTTCTCTTTTCCATGTTTACAATCTAACTTAACACTATCAAGATCAACTTTTTCACTGACAAATTCAACATTTAAACTATTGAATTGTCTATTGAGTTCGGTTTTACTATCCTTGAACTGATCAATAATCTTACCAACTTGAGGAGCCACTTCATCTCTCATCTCAGTATTTTGTGCGGCCATTTCGGCTTTCAAGTCACCTATTTTATCGCTTTGGGCAGCTAGATCACTTTTAATATCAGTCATCTGCGTAGCCATATCGGCTTTCATATCGGTCACCAGCGTAGCAATAACGGCTTTCCTATCAGTCATCAGCGTAGCAATAACGGCTTTCCTATCAGTCATCAGCGTAGCCATATCGGCTTTCATATCAGTCATCAGCGTAGTCATATCGGCTTTCATATCTTTCATATCAGTCGTCAGCGTAGTCATATCGGCTTTCATATCTTTCATAACAGTCATCTGCGTAGCCATATCGACTTTCAAGCTATTTATCAACTTTACTAATTCATCCATACTTCTAGTTAACGGCATTCAAAAAATTATCCCGCTTCTGACACCAAATGTTGCGGATCACAAAAATATGGATAGCCACTGAGCGTGAGTATTAAAAGCTATATTTCAAAACCAAATTCAATACAAGGTAAATTGTTACAAAGGAAATATGGATGAAGTATCTTATTAACAAATCAACTATTAACATGCACAAGTCATCAATCTTCCTGCATGAGCACACATCAGCTCTGTGTATTTTACTAAATACTACCTTTTACTTGATTTACCAGGTCACCCGAAGATCTTCACTCGTAAACCAATTCTCGTCCTGTGCTAATAACTTTTCACACACTAGCCGAACAAAAAGACAGTCCGTGTAGACATTCGAAGTTAGCCATAAAAGTTCCCACTTTTATACTTCCGCGTATACACAACACATCAAGTTACTTCTTGATACTTAACGATAAAAGATCCCACTTTTATCCTTCCGTGTATACACAACACATCAAGTTACTTCTTGATACTTAACGCGCACTGTCTCAGAACAGCTCACCGTCCATTTTCGAACTCCAGACCGTTACAACACAACGACCGTTACAATACAAAACGACCGTTAACGCTCCACTCTTCTTCTCCAAATTCTCCCAACGTTCTTATTCGTTGGCTGAAACTTTTTGCTTTCGGTTGCCAGATTCCTTCTGTCGTAACAGTAGTTTAAATCATAATTAAAACTCATTTACCTTGCATTGATAAGAATTTTAATCTGGGTTTAGTAAATCTTTCTATTTCATTGTAGATAATTGGAATTGTTACGAAATAGAAAAGTTTTCTTAATCCAGATCATTGAAAACCTATTAGATTTTCCTTTTAATTTTTCAAAATTTTCAGTTCTTATCATTGACAATGCTTGAATTAATCGTTTATTATTTTTGTTTCAATGTTGAGAAAGAATTGAGTATTCTCATTAAGGAACCACTGTACTAGTATAGCTCAACACTCTGAAATGCAAAAAAAATGCATTAATATAATTTTGTTGCCACTTCACACTAATAATTACAGTGTATTGAAAAATAACATAGTAAAAGAGAACAAAGATTACGTGGATGGTAAGTTTTTCCTATAGTTATTTACTTTTCCGTAAATTTAGTCTCTAATTGCAGACTTCCTTATGTGTTTATTATTTAGATTCATTGAAAATAAAAGGTTAATCCAAATTAAAAATATTGAATGATAACCAAAATGGCCATAGTTTTTGTTTGTCTCGTTTTTTATTTTGTTTTGTTCTCGTTTTTTATGTTAAAAATAGAAAAGTAATTAATTTTTATTTCAACACTAAATTTCAGGTAAAGTTGTATTTAAACGATTCCAACGTTTCTATTACCCCAATTGTCCATTCACACACAGGAATTAAGAAGCGTTTTGAGTTTGATCATGTTTCATCCAAAAACAGATAACTAAAAATATATAATATATATACTAAAAGCATGTAGCAGAAAACTATAGAAAATATACAGAGTATCTCAAAAATATAGGTACAAACTTTTAGGGGAGGTAGATAACATCTAAAGGAATGAGAATTGCAGAGGAACCCATAACAGGAAATGTCATGGGAAAGTGGTAGCAGAGGTACAAGATCTGAATGGACACAAGACAGTGATTAATGGGAAAATATTTATTGGATATAATTATTACAAATGGCGTACTAGATGATACATTTCATAATGTTACAGCAGATGCTCGAAGTTTCCACCATGAGACGCGATGCATGCGTGACACCGACCGAGCATTGATTGCCGGACATGGTCGAACATACCTCGAGATTCTTTGATAGTAGCAGCGGCGAAGACGAGCCTTGCCACGAGATCCATGTCAGACTCCACAGGCGATTCATACACGGTAGCTTTGAGGGCCTCCCACAGAAAGAAATCAACGCTCGTTAAATCAGGTGAGCGTGGGAGCCGGGCAACTGGTCCAGCACGCCCAATCCATCGTTGCCCAAAAGACATGTTCAAATGCGCACGAACACACCTTCCATAATGGGGAGGCGCCCCATCATGATGAAACCACATGTTGCGTCTCACATGCTGGAACATGGGCAAGTAAGCCTGGTAGAACCTGTTTCAGAAAGATCAGATACTTCGCGGAGGTCATGCGAGTTGGTAAAAGGTATGGCCCGACTAAGCAATCGCCGACCAAACCTGCCCACACATTTACTGCGAAACGATGTTGTGCCGCATGGGTGCGCACACCGTGGGGGTTCTCGGGAGCCCACAAATGCTCATTTTGCTGATTGAATACGCCATCCCGAGTGAAACTGGTCTCATCAGTAAACAAAACATAAGCTGGGGAATTCACATCTTGGACACCTTCTTGGAGATACCACTGCGCAAAACGCACACGTGCAGGATGATCTGCAGGGAGAAGTAACTGAACCTTTTGGAAATAAAAGGGGTGTAAGGACTCGCCGTGGAAAACACGTTGTACACTGCAACGAGACTCTCCTAAGACAGAGGCAACGGCACGTGTGCTGGTACAGTCGCTCAAAAAAGTATCCGAACGCTATGGTTGATTAAGGAATTCAGAAATAATATATGGCAACAATTTTTTTAGAAATTAATTATCTGGCAACCTTTGTGTACTGTACACGAAGGTAGCCTGATCACTAATTTCTAAAAAAATCGTTGCCAGATATTTTTTCTGAATTCCTTAATCAACCATAGCGTTCGGATACTTTTTTGACCGAGTGTACTAGGATTAGTCTCCACATCATCCAACACACTTTCTTCCATGGCGGGGGTACTCGTCGATCGTGACCTGCACTCACTTCTGCTACCTTTTAATTACCCATAATCGCACAAATTTTGATGCGCACGCGCAAGCAAAAGGTGGCCCGGTACATGTCTGTGTGGGAAGCGTTCTTGATACATTCGTTGAACGGCTCGTCCGTTGCCCTCAGCTATTCCATACAGTAAGTGCATTTCTGCCAGCTCCCTGTTCGAATACCTTTGCATGCTCTTCGTAAGCCGACTACCGCTCGAATGAGGAAATCCGTAATTTCCACTCTAGCGCACTGATGAACAGCGCCGCCTCTTGACTTAAGTGACGTTTCCGGTTATGTGTTCCTATGCAATTCTCATTCCTTTGGATCAGTGGTTCCCAAACTTACTATCCCCCTTCTTATAGCAAAACTTCTTATAGGACCCCTTCTTATAGCAAAAACCTGATCATGAACCCCCAAGTGAAATAACTCTACATAACTGCATAATAGAAAAATTACAAATTTAACTTTGATGTCTTGAATGGTAAATGGTGACGTAAAAATAAAATATAAATAAAACATTTTGATATTTAAAGTAGTATTTATTGAAATTATAACTTTTGTTTTAAAATGCAAAAACATATTATTTTTTTTTCAATGAGATGAATGAACCTGATGGGATGATATGAGATTATCTATGTTCGGCTCTATGTTTGTGAGAAATATTCGTAAGTCTCTACGAGCACTAATTTCCAGTCGTTTTCTTTTTTTCGTAATGAGGCTCATAACTGCACTAAATCCACGTTCTACTAAATAGGAAGACGGGAAAGTTATCAACAGCTTCTGTACAGTGACCCATAATGCAGGATACAAAATTGGTATCTGTTTTTGTAACCAGAATTTGTGGTATCCTTGTTCAAACATTGGTTTCAGCTCCTCATTTGTGGATAATTCAATAAATTGCTCCTGTATTGGTATGGATTCATCTGAGTTTGTGGGTCTACTTGCAAAATGGTCCAACACCCAATCGGGGATAACCAAGTGAAGAATGTCTTCAAATCTTTTGCTGAGGTCAGAATGAAGAGCCGTTAAATGTTGACAATAAGCAAGCAAATCTTCATCTCGTTTTTGCAATTTTGAAAGATTTGGAAACTGAGAGCATGCTCCTCTCCTCAAGTTTTGTTTTTATAAAAAAAGTTTGCAACAAACGCAGATATACTTTTAGTTTTGATTAAATTTAATTGATCACCTTGTAGCTTCAAATTGGTTTCATTAAATTTGGCAAATAAGTCAATCATATAAGCATGTCATTTTTTGAATTAATTAAATTGAGCCGCAAATCATTGTCTTTACTTACCAGGAATTTCAACACTGAATCAAAGGTGCATGAAATCGATCCAAACATGCACTTTTAGCTTTTACATCGAAAAATCTTTTAATTCGTTAAATATTGTTTAACCTTTTGTATCAGTTTCCAAACATTTGGCAAATAACAATTCTTGGGAAATTTTTTTCTTCTTTTACAAATCTCACATAAGCTAAAAGTAAAACTTCGTTTCCTGGCAAAGTTGACTCGTCAAGCTGTATAGATAATTCATATGTTTTTAAGTACTCACATAAAGAATTTTCTACGCACTGAGCCATTTCGTCAATCCTTCTTTGTACTCTATTATTACTCAGTGGAATTCTTCTTATAATATCGAAAGCTGGTTTATGCAGCACGGTGCGTATTACCTCACTTACAGCTAGTAGAATAAGTTCTTCACCAATGGTGTGCGGCTTTCCGGACTTTGCAATCAGTAAAGAAATGTTATAAGAAGCACGCAGTCCATCGTCATCTCGCTCAGATGTTGTCGCGAAGAGTTGTCGCAATGACGGTGTTTTCAAATGTACTTTGTTTTAAAAAAAGTTAAATCTTTATCTTTTTTGTCGCTATGGACTTTTGTCAAATGTTCCTTAAGCTTAGAAGGTTTCATTGATTCGTTTGACAAAGTTTTATTGCATAGAAGGCACACAGGTAAAGTACTATTTCCTGGTAACGGAAAAAAAGCCATATTTTAAATATTCAACACTATATTGTCTGCATTTTTTCTTCGGCTCACTCATACTGTTATCTGTAAAAAAAATGCCACAAATTTAAGATATAAGAAAATAAAACAAATATTTTCTTTGCAAAAAACCACTTTATTAATATTTTGTTTTATTTTGAAAATGGAATGCCACAAAGTAACGCTCGCATCAATTAATTATTTAAGATATAAGGATAAAATTTTAAGTAAGTGTCACATATTGTATAAGTACGCATTTTTTACTAATTTAAATTTTTTTTGAAAAATAAATAATTCAATTATTGTCAAATAAATTAATAAATAACAAAATATAATATTGATAAATATTATATAATAAAACTATTTTATAAATTAACTTTAACAAAAGTATAACTTTGCTTAAATAAATTTAATATACAAGAAGATATCAATTGTATTAAAAAATACTTACGTAACGTAAGCTATTTTCGTAACAATACAAAAAATGATACTGCTTTTTGTTCAAAACTAGGAAATTTTTGTTGCATGCACTTAACATCACGCACAAAACAGAACTAAATTGTTGATTAGATGCACGACCCTTTTGTAGTACCATATTTTAGACAAGTTATTTCACGTAGCGGCGAGATACCGTTCCTGTTTAAACCTGCATAGATATACAGATAGACGGTCGCTGTCGGCCCTACTCCCACCGTACGATGCTTGTCATTACTTGTATTTTATGTACCTATCTATACTTATATTTTACTCAGGACGTAAAAATCGCTACCAATTTATTTATTGCTATTTATTTTAACTTTCATAATAATAAAAATGGGTCACAATTATTTTACTTTATATTAAACCTTTCGCGGACCCCCGACGTTGTCCACGCACCCCCAAATTAATTTTAATTTGCCACAGACCCCCTCAGAGGTCACAAGGACCCCTAGAGTTCTGTAGGAACCACTTTGGGAACCACTGCTTTAGATGTTATCTACCTCCCCTAAAAGTTTGTTCCTATATTTTTGAGACACCCTGTATACATTGCACGGACTTCATAATCAACACAAAATTCATTCTAACAGTTCAAACTGGGACTTGGGAATCTATAAATGCTAAAATGTAGTTTCTCGTCCCATAAAGTAAAAGGTAACAAAAAAGGTAAATTTAACATTACATTTTGTAGATATGGAACAACTTGAGTTCGGGATTCGAACCTTGTCTCCTGTTACTTGAGCGATACCTTGAACAGATGCGTTACTATTTGGCTATCGAGATTACCCTTGTATATTATCCCAAACATAATAAAAACAAGCTAAAATGCTATTTTGATTCAAAATATATTTTCAGCATATTTATCCAAGTTTTTCTGTCAAAGAAATTATATTTGTTTAAATGTAAGAAAATGCAAAGCTTTGCAGCACGCTAACAAATATTAAACTCATCATCATCGGCGTCATCATCATCAATTTCAGGCATCCAGGGGATGCTTTGCTCTAACGAGAGTGTACACTTTAGTTCTCCAAATATATCTGTCCTCAGCTACATCTGCTGCATCTGGCCACTGTAGACAAACTCTAACAAGGTCCTGTTTGACATTGTCTGCCCACCGCATCCCTCTTTCTGAGACTTTTAAGCACACTGTCATAATCCTATTTGCCAATCTGCAGGTGTGCATACATGGCAAAACTAATACAGTCTCTCTTTCCACAATATGCTGCTCAAAGGAGGTAGCTGACTCCTTCTTCTAATCTCATCATTACTTACAAAGTCAACCCAAGATACTGCGCAAACATCTTGAAAAAGACATCAAGTTTTCAGTTATCTTGTTTACAAATGGTCCAGGTTTCATTACCATAACAAACCTTAGAAAGAGCCAAACAATTATACAGCCTAATTTTAGTTTTTAGATGTATACGCCTAGTTATTCACATTTCCCATAGATTCTTAAAAGTCCTATCAATAATTCCTATTCTTCTGTTTATCTCATGCCACAAATCACCAGTATCAGTTTAACAGCTCCCAAGGTAATTAAAGCGCGATACTTGCTCGAAAGTTCAGCCGTTCAAGCAAACTGAAGCGCTATCTGCTTTATCAATTTTCATCACTTTAGTTTCTCTCTGTTTACCACGAAATCTACTCTACCACCAGTCTCATCAACGGTCCTGATGAAAGAGTTAATCTCATCAACATCTTTGCCAAAAGCGCAAAATCATATGCATAATCTAAATCAGAAATTCAATCTCTAGATCATAATAAGCTCAAAATCTCCCCCTTGCAATGAATTCCGCATAATATAATAAATAAACAAAGAGAAAAGGAAATAAAATGCTCTGTAATCGAACATCAGAAGCAAAGCTAAACCAATTGCTACAAGCCTTACGAACTCTAATATACGACTGAATATTGTTATATAAAATTTTAAATATGTTAATTAACCTGTCTGATATGCAATATGATGTCACGACCAACCACAAATTATGACCGTCATTAGAATCAAAATCTTTTTTTTTTTTAAATCTATAACGCTACGAGGGGCGTTCAAAAAATACATGACGTGCATCTGCAGAACAAAACATTGCACTTAGCTGAACAAAATTTTCTTGTCCATCCAAGTACTCTCCTCCACAATCTATAGAAATTATCAGACGACGCCAATTCTGGAATGCCTGGTGGTGCTCTTGCAATCGGGAATGCTTGGCAACTCAAAATGGACGCATTTGCAAGGTTTGGGCCCTTGAAAAAGGCTTCCCAGAAAGTATCTTTTCAATTTTTGGAAACGAACAAATATCTCATGGTGCAAAATCTGGTGAATATGCAGGATGGGGCAGCTGTTTCATTTTTTCTGCTCCAGGAAGGCCACAACTTGCCTGGTTTTTTGAGCGTTTAAAATATATGCTATTAAAAATTTCTTTTTTAATGTTTGATGAAATACTATATTTTTAAAGTAGGTTCCAATAAAGTTTTAATCCAATAAAGGAGGGTCCAATAAGTTTTAATCCAATAAAGGAGGGAAAGAAGCACTAAAATGAAAGTATAGTAAATTTGAATATCATGAAAGCTTAGAATGAAGCCGCAGCATGAATCTCTTTTATTTCTATATGTAATATTAGTTTCCTATTCGCGCGACTGTAGATGAGACTACCTTCGAAATATTTACAACTCCTTACAACTGAATTGATATTTTTGAACATGTGAAAACTTTCACCTGGTTTTTGTAATTCTTAGGTGAAATTGTTGATGTTTAAAAAAATTAAAAGTGAATTAATAAATACATTTAGCACATCACGCAAATATTTTGCTCCCTCTCATAAGAAAACAAATTGCATTTTTAATTTTTATTATTGTTGCAGGTAATTGCTCATATACCAAATTTGTCCCTGTCTATTAGATAACGTGGCACAGATCGAGGGAGGGGTAGGTATCATTTTTCAGGTTTAGCTGGGGGCCAAAAAATTCTTAATTTTACTCTGAACATGCTTAGCTACGGTGCAAAGAGACTTCGGTTCGAACTCTGCATACGGCGTGGACGCTTCTTGTGCTGTCTTTGTCCTGATGTCTCGTGTTCTTCACAGGCCTACTTTATGACATATTTTAGCTATAAGTTTCTGCCAGACTTTATGGCAAGTAGTTGTCTGAGAGTAATGTTTTTCTATCATGATTCTTTTGATATAGAATGATTTAAAGAAATCAAACCACGAGATTTGTTTTGTTCTTACTTAGAAACAATTAAGCACTAAATTAGAGTGGTCATCGAATCTTAAAAGAGGGTTTTTTATTATTTTTCACTGCTCTTTTTTTCACATCCATAGAATTCCCCTTTCCTCAGTTTCATCATTTCAAAAAATAATTCGGACGTATGAAATTTGGGAGCGCGCTTAAAATTAATCGGAATGCTAAAAGAGGAAACCTTCAATAGGAACACAAGAAGCTGCCTAGTATGCAGCAAGCGCTGGTCGATGACATGAGATATTTTTCCTGCAAATAAAGTACTCTTGCAGGGAAATGAGCCACAGTAATACTAATTTTAGTACGTTCAGTGACTCTTTAACGGAAACCTGTTTTATGATAAACCACTTTTGATCTTTATAAAATATATAGCGACATTACCGCACTTTGTCATACACCAAAGCTGGATACTACTTCGAACGTTTAACGATTAGAAATTTAAAAAAACATTTAGAAATTTTAAAACATTCGAAGATCTCTCTCATTCATGACGATGATGGAGCGAATGGATTTTTAGGAAAGTCAAAGTCATAAAAAATATGTATGTTTAGAAAGAAAATCCTGAATAGTTAAAATTAGTTAATTATCGTATTATGTAAAATTGATAATTTTGAATGAATGATTTAATTTTTTATGGTATTTTTCCCATGGACCTAAAATATATTGTTTCCAAGCATTACATGTATTTCTAAAAACTGTGAATCCGTAAATATATAATTTTTAAGAGTAACTTATAATACATTTGATGTGCAAAATTTGCATACCTAATATTAATTTTGAAGTAACTATCCCAGAATTATTTCAATATAGAGGATTATCTTGACTTTAATATGAAAACGTGCATTATATAGTGTAATTAATATATATATACTGTTACGACAGATGAACGAGCAAAAAAGAAACCGTGATGTGCTGTATCATTTTGACGCTCGCGTGTGCTTCAGCATGTGAATTACGTCAGAAGCCGTTTAGAAAAGTAAAACCTTGAACAATAATATTGTAGAAGAGAAGAATAGGAGAAACTTGTCTGAAATAGTGGAATGTGTATAGTCCATTTTTTTCTCTAAGTGATTTAGCATCAAGTTAATCTTAAGAAAGTCACTCAAGACATTTAAAGATATGGCCGAGGAGATATTAAAGATGTTATTTTAAAAGATATCATTTAAAGATGTTAGTCGAGAAACAGAATTGAACTAAACTTCTATGTAGGAAGAGTTTATCGTCTGATGAGCAGTTATTTTTATTTGTAAAAAGAGTTGGTAAGAGTAATCTTAGTAATTTACAGGTATATTCGCAAAGATAAATGTGTCCTTTATACAGTGTTGTTAAAAGTGTTCCTTTATGCCTTGAGGGGAGGCTGTGAGATTTATAAAAGCTGCTATTTATAGTAATAGTGATCAAATATTCTTTTAGATAGTTTAGTTTCATGTTGATGAAGATTAGAATTGGTGTTGGTTGAATTTAGTTTATATAAATGTTTTTATTTATACTTATGTGATAAATTACCTTAGTTTAGAATTTTTTTGTTTGTAAAAATTCTTTTGAACTCACCCTCGAGATTTTCTAATTATAAATTTATAACATTTGGTGTCAGGGCCGGTACATGTATATTGAATGCCACTACTAGAAATATGGATGAGTTAGTTAAACTTATAAATGACATGAGAGCTGAGATATCCACTCAGAGTGATGACTTGAAAACCGAAATGGCTGCACAAAATAATGAATTGAAAGCTGAAATGGCTACACAAAATAATGAATTGAAAGGTGAAATCGCAGCTCAAAGACGTGAAATAACTGACCAGTATAAAGACATAAAGACCGAACTCAATAGACAGTGCTCTAGAGTGCCGAACTCAATAGACTTTTCTATCAGTAAAGGTAGAAACTGATGGTATAAAATATGATATTGATGGTGTAAAGTGTAACGTAAATGAAATCACTTGTGATTATAACAACAAACTTTACAGAATTAAGATAGATTGTAAGCATCAAATTGATAATGTAAAAACAGATTGTGAGCGTCAGTTTCAGATTTTAAGAAATGAAGTGTTACCCACTTTTTGTGACAATGGTAATCTTAGTGACAATATTGTGTTTAAACGTATCGCTAGAAATACAACTAAACCTTCAACATATGATGGTCAATCAACTTGGACAGTGTTTAAAACACAAATCAAAGTCAATGATAGAGCTGATGCGTGGAATGAGTTTCAGAAGGCCAGTTTTCTTGCAGCTTCCTTAAGAAATGCTGCTGCGGAAGATTTAATTAAGATTTTAAGAAGAAGTCTGTTCCAGAAGAAAAACGACTTGAGTATCAAAGTTTAGTATCTGCATTAGAACTCAGATTTGGTGATAGTTATTTAAAACAATACTATATGACTCAATTAAACATTGTATGCAGAAGAGTGGTGAAACTTTGCAAGAACCTGCTAGTGATATTGAGCGCCTATCTAGATTGGCTTATAGTAACTGTCCACCAGAAATTCAAGAGAACTTAGCTCAATTACAATTTATTGATACTATTGCTGATCCTGACATTCAACAATCTCTGAGGATGTTGCAAGGTGAATTCTTAAAGTCAGCTGAGGTCCATGCTATGAAGTACGAGTGCTCCAGGTTTTCCTCTCGAGCGAACAAACGCACAGTGAGATTTGTGAGTGCAGAAGAAATTGTAGAAAAGGATAGTGAAATGTAAGAACTAACCAAAGACATTCTATCCGTTTTGAAAGAGATAAAAGGATTGATAATAAATTCAAAACCTTCCACAGACCTTCAATGTTGGAATTGTGGCAAGACCGGACACATTCGAGCCATCTGCAATAAGAAACGAATTTAGAGTCCAAGTCAATCTACTAGACAGAAGGAACAGGGAATCTGTTATCAGTCAGTCTTGCGGGTCAAATGCTAGCTGTTGATTGGTTGCCCACAGGAGAAGTCGCCCAATTTTCAGGACTGTATGGTGGAGACAGCAGGTTGGCAGCTGATGGAACTATGAATGGAGTGCCTTGCCGTATGATAGTAGACACTGGTGCAAATGTGACTTTACTGAGAACAGACATAGAAAGAAGAAAATATCTCACACTTACTGGAATGCTAGACAGTCTATTAACCCTACAAACAGTCACCGGAGATCGTGCTATAATTCATAGAAGGGTGGAACTCATCATCAGAGTTGGTAGCTGTCTGTAACCATCCTGTTTGCATCGCTGACATCTACGATAAATGCATATTAGGTCTTGATTTCCTAAAGAAACATGGATTCAGTATTATACCCAGTGACAGCTTACTCATATATAAGACAGAAAAGATCCCTCTGCTTAGCCGAACATCGGATTCTTTATAAGTGTGACCACAATATTCGTAATGTAAGACACAGAGATCCCAGCACAATGTGAAGTTATAGTCCGTGGACATCGGGCGGATGATCATTGATGCCCCTGATAAAGGAGCTTTTTCTCATGGTATCCTGTTTGCAAGGACTCTAGTCAAAGTAGATAAAGAACAGATTCCTATCAGAGTGATGAACTGTAACAAATCCGATAGATTATTGAAAAAGGGTGAAGAATTAGCAATATCTGAACCTGTTACATGGGTAACTAGTATAAACGCAATAGAAGTTACTGACTCAAACCAACACCATATAGACATCTTCTCTCATCTTGCTGACTTGTGGAGAGAAATAAGGAAGTTATTAACTGAATACCAAGCTGCTAAGGCCGAGAACCTACTAAAAGAGTTTCCGACATTTTCTACGCTACATCAAATGATTGTGGCCGTACTAACCTGACAGAACTTTAGATCAACACTGGTGATTCTCCTCCAATCCATCTACCAGCAATAAGGCATCCATTAATACAATTGGAGGAGACAGAACAACTTAAAAGAGACATGGAAGCTCAGGACATTACAGAACCATCATCGAGCCCCTGGACATTACCTCACTGTCAGGAAAATTATTGGTCTACCCGATTTTGAGTGGATTGTGATATAGATTGAATAATTTAATTTCAGATTGAATAATATAACAAAGAAGGAGTGCATTCCTTTACCCAGGAATGATGATACACTTGACATTCTGGGTCAGAATGGTTCTCGATGTTAGATTTGAAGAGCTGATATTGGAAAGTTGGTATATATCCTGGAGACCGCGAGAAAACAGCTTTAACTATAGGAAATGGAGTTTGGCAGTTTAAAGTGATGCCATTTGGATTTTGCAACGTACCTGCAACATTTGAACTACTAATGGAGTCGATGCTCAAAGGTTTGTCTTGGGAGGTCTGCCTGGTTTACTTGGACAACATCATCGTCCTTGGAAAGTTTTTTGAAAAACATTTGAGAACTCTTCGTCAAGTGTTTGAAAAACGTAGGACAGCCAGATAAATTTGGGACCGACTAAGTGTAAATTGTTCCAGCAAGAAGTTCATTACCTTGATCATGTCATCACTACCTCAGGGATTAAGATTGATCCTAGTAAGATAAAAGATGTAAGAGACTGCCCTCCTCCACAAGATGTTTATCAACTTCGCGGTTTTATTGTACTTTGCACATATTATGGAAGATTTCTCAAAGGTTTCTTCAAAGTCACAGGCCATTACATCGTCTGACAGAGGAGGACTAGCGGTTCATGTGGACCACCGAATATGAAGCAGCCTTCCAACTGTTGAAGCAAGCCCTTTCCATGGCACCACTGTTAGCATATCCATAAGCTGGAAAAGAGTTCGTAATATATACTGACGCAAGTAACACGGGTATTTTTGCTGTACTTCCACAACAACAAAACAAAACAAGAAAGAGTTATTGCATATTTTAGCAAAACTCTATCTAAACCCGAACGGAATTGTTGTGTCACACGTAAAGAACTGTTAGCAGTAGTAAAAGCCACAGAACATTTCAACGTTATCCCTATGGCCAGAATTCTTATCCTTATTGATCATGCTGCACTCGGGTGGCTACTAAACTTGAAAAACTCTGAAGAACAAATTGCTAGGTGGATACACCAGTTGCAAAGTGTACAATTTCTCCATTGAGCATCGAAGTAGCAAGTTACATAGGAATGCAGATGCCCTTTCCAGACGTCCATGTATTGACAACTGTAATTCTTGCTATAATGCATAGTTGAAATATGGTACTAAAGATATAATGCACATAACACAATTAACATCGACACAAGAAAAGAATGATACTCAAAACATCTGGAGCCCAATAGAAATTAGAAAGGCCCAACTACACGATGAAGATATAAGGCGAATAATAGATTTGATTGAAAATCTCATATAAGACCTAATTGGGAGCAAATCTCGAGGTATAGTCCGACTACCAAAAGTTACTGGGTATTATACAGTATTATGTATTATACAGAAGATGGGAGAATCCCACTGGATGACTGATCTGTTCTTTTTGTTTTGAAAAATGTGATTGCAGATAAAGATCTCAATCAAATGTATGAATATTTCAAATTTCAATAATCTTCGTTCAGTATTTAATGAGTTATGGAAGTTTGAATATTTAGAGATAACAATGCCAGCCACAAAAATTGACTTCAGAAGTTAATTAAAACTTAATAATAAGTATTGTATCAAAGAGTTTAATAAAATAAGTTTGTATTTTAGAACTTTGTGTAAAGAATTCTTTCACTATTCTTCAGTTTTGTGTAAGTTTTTTAAGACTGGCATTGCTGTTGTTAAATATTCAAACTTACATAAGTGATTAAATACTGAAAGTAATATTGTTGAAAATCAAAATATTGATTTATTTGATTGAGATCTTTATCTGAAATCACATTTTTCAAAACAAAAAACATATTTTAGAAGTTATAGAGCTTAGACGTTAACTTCCCATTGATTTAACATAGGGATTTTCGTTAATTTATGTAAACCAGTGTACTACGCTCACTGTCAACAGAGCCGATTATACACATTACTTAAACTAATGTACATATATACTACTACATATATGACTAATATATTGTTGTAAATTAAAATGGATGAGCACTGAGCGTGAGGTAAAGTAAAAATATATCAATGAAAATTACAATACAATGCAATTTATTACAAAAGCATGGATGAAATTATTTATAAACAAACTAAGTCAACCGGAACGAAACTCTATAATAATACAACGATAAACATTCAGAAGAATCATTATCTCAATTCTGCCAACACGATCCACACCAATAAACTAGTCAACCTTCCGCGCACTCACCATATGAAATGATTCTTCACTTTTTACACCCATCGCATATATACTGAAAATAATTATGCTCCTTTCGGATATCCACAACTCCAACAACAATTCTATCCTTTCTATTTTTCAGATCGGTTCTGTATTCCAATTCATTGGTTAAACAATTCTCACGCAGATGCATATGCGAGCGTTCATGACAAGTTTATCATAAATTCACTGTTGCACATTCATCTGTCGTAACAATATATATATAACTAATATATATTTTATTACAAAATAAAATATTACTTACCCGTAAGCATCGGTAATCGTACCTCATCTGCTGAGTTTCCAATAATCAGCTACTGGTGGTGCTGTAATGAGTGATAGCTCTAGGTATTAACTTGCAAAGTGTAGTATAGGATGCGTGGCAATTGATTCGCACAAACATCGTAAAAGATGAAAATTTATGGGCACACTAAAAACTTGCCCTATAATATCCCACATTTATCCATGCTTATAATTACGGTGACGAAAAGCAGGTTCGATTACATTACTTTACTAAATGCTTATTGAAATGAAAACAATAAAAAAAATGGAAAGATGTTTTAGGAAACAAATAAACATGTAGAATATCATTTTTATCATTCATTTTAATTCGAAGTTTAACATTTTAGTACATACATTATAGAAATGTTGGTGGGGCCTAGCCTCTTCTGCACCTAAAGACCAGTACCCCCTGAGTTCTACAAAGGTATATCGGTGGAATCTCAGATTAAGGTGTCTGAAGGCTCTTGACGCATAAGATTCGAGACGTCCCCAATGTCCGGAAATTTGTCTGTTTGTGGAAGACAGATGAGATACTCTCTCTACAAAAAGTTAGCAACCTACGAATTAAAAAAAAATGCATAAATCAGGTTAAATAAATTGAATTACAAAAATGTATGAATATAAAATTTAATATGTATTACATACATTGCATATACTGAAAAATAAACAAAAACTTCTTTATTTTGAACGAATATAAATCAGTTCATTTTAGTATACTTTATAAAAACGCCTAACATTTAATATTAAACTATGTAGAAATACGAGATGTGTATCTAATAGTGTATTATACTGATTGCGACATAATTTAATCCATAAAATGCCCAAAAAATTCAGTTTTTTATTGTTTTGACGCCCCCCATGAGTGTCGAGGCCCTAGGCGAACGCCTAACGTGCTTATGCGGTAATCCACCTTTGCAGTTTACATGAACTTGATTAAAAAGCTTCACGAAAATTATTTAGCAATGACTTCGTCAGAATATAGTATGGAATTAAAGGAAAATAGCACAATGAAAATAATTTACCTCAGTCGTTTTTTTTTTTTCATTGTTTATCCCAAGATTATTGTAACATTTTGAGTATTGGAAAATGACGAACAGTTAAAGTATGATTTTTTTTACTGCATTGGTTCTTGTTATATTCTGAGTCTACAGTCTGATCGTAATTTAAAGTGTTCGTAGAGATGCATGCCTCTAAAGAATTAAAGGTAGAAATTTCATTGAACAGTACGAAGCAGAATTTAAAAGTAAATCCTTCTTCTTTTTAAATGTTATTCTCTCTAATTTCGCAGTGCAGACGGGAACTACGAAGTGACCATCATGACGAAAGCGATTCTCCATTGGGACGGCATGGTACTGTGGAAGCCTCCTGCCATTTACAAGAGCTCCTGCCAAATCGACGTCGAGTTCTTTCCCTTCGACGAACAGACTTGCTTCATGAAATTCGGTTCTTGGACATATGATGGCTATACGGTCAGTTATTCTTAATCGTGTGTTGAATGAACGCATTTCATCTGACTAGATTGTATCTTTTGTTAAAAAATATAAATGCATCCTTTCCAAAGACATTTTTTCCGTTTTGAGGAGTGCTTTTCAAACCCTTTGATAATGGTGAAAAATGAATGATCGTGTGCCTTGTGCTTTCTCGAATTCTCGGCATGTAGAGGAAGATTAATATCCAAAAGCAGCAAAGATAGACGCACCGAATGTAACACAAATGGGGAAAATATCGTTAACACGCAATGACACTAATAATAGCAAATAATGATGCAAAGATTTCGCGATAGGAAATTGCGACGCTGCACAGCAACACGAAAAGTAATGCAATCACTAGGTGCAGGTAAGGATCCGTTTTCGCTTCTCAAATACGTTTACTTTGTTAGTAATCAGCGAAACAAAAATGCAACTAATGAATCGCAGGACTTTCTGCATCTGTTCTTTGTGGTCTTTTACAAACAATCTCAATCTGAAAAACTAAAATTTTGAAATAATGGACTTTATTATGTAACGTACGATCTAACGGCCTAATTGATTCAGGAATTAGATTTGCACTAGACATGCGTTTATTTTGATTACCTACAGTCTTGATTTTGGGAGTGGAAGTTTATATCCATTATGATTATTTTCCTTGCTTTGTCTATTCCTGTTTGGTATGGCATGGTTATTTCCACACTTTTAATTTCGAAAGGAAACCTTAACTGTTGATAATTATAATTTTGATTCAGTCGATGCATGTCATCAATAAATACTAATGGGAATGCTCACTTTATTTAATCTTATAAGGATTCCTAACTCTTTTAAATTAGCGCAATTACAACAGTTATCAACATTCTGTTATTATACACTATTCAAACTAAGCCTACCCCTTTGAATGTTTTTTCTCTACTACAGCCAGACATTTTTATAAAATTCGCACCTGAACAGTAGTCTTGTTATCATAACTCTCTCTTCACATAATGTGATGATACCTTTACTTTTTGATTTTTTGTAATTAGGTTGATGTGTTGGGTTGTTTTACCTCTGAGCGGCACTTTTTTTGCAAACCATGGGCTAAATGGTCAGGTCACAAGGGCCCCGAAGGCTCAGAGAAGTTTGGACGAGGGGACCCACTGGGACAGCTGTTGGGAGACAGATTTTAGTCTCCCGTCAAGGTCATCCAGTGTGTTCTTTAACGTGCACAGGGTACGGCTCTCCCGCACACGAGTCCACGGCTTAAGGTTCCATCCGACTGACGGCGGTCTGTCCAAGCTCATCGGTGTCCCCTACTGACCGTGGACATGGCGAGGAGTTTTGCGGAGATAAATCTCAACGCTGATCCAGCGGGGACTCGAACCTCGGAACTGTAGATTACGAGCCTGGCGCGCTACCGACTGAGCCAACCTCGCCCCTTAAGTTGATAGTACTTATAACTACTTGTGCTTTATGTCCCAAAGAGAGAACACATGATTTTTGACTTATGATGAGAAGTGAACAAGAGTAGAGTGAAGAAAAAACAATCATGTGATCTCTAGACTCGAACCCTCTGCAGTTGTAGTGTCACCAGGAGCGAACGCGATACCACTGCGTGGTGGCATTTCCTCGACTCATTCTTGACCCCCCTTCTTATCATGTCACGTGATACATAAATTATCTATCCAATCTTATCTAATCTCTAATGACACACATAATAATAAAACCAAAAGAGCACATTACAGTTAGTAACTTTCAAATGTTAGAATGGACGTCGCTATGTTCTCTCATGACATCCCTGCGTGTAAGAGCCAACACCAACAGCTGTGAGATTGGAATCAAAACGGTAGTAATAGATATAATAAAAGAGGAAAGAAGGAAAATATGAATATAACAGAAGAGAGAAAGAAGAAGTAAGAATGGAACTTAGTTGAAATTCACGTATTTATTGCAATTAGGCGTACGAACAGATTACAATATCGTGCATCCGAAATGACCTTGACCATTTTTAGAACTATCATCGTTTCAGTATTATTTTTAGCTTTCTGACAAGATTAATAAATTTGTTATTAACAGTTAATATTACGCGCTAACGTTGTTGACAGAAGAATATGAAATAATGAAACATCTACAATTTTTTAAGCCATTGGAAAGTTAATCATATTTCAAAGGTTCAGTTGTTCTAATACGGATATAAATTAAAAAAACACTATCTCCCTACATGGGTCTTAAAAGTAAAAACAAAAATAAATACAATAAAACTAATGCATGCCAATTATGACATCGTTTACTGACTTCATTGACTTTAAAGGAATATAGTGTGCCAGTAAATTTTTCTCAGCTGGTGAGAGGCAACTCCTATCTGCATTTAAAGCTAATATGAATTCAATGAGGATTCCATCACAAGTATGTGTTACTTTTACATTGCACATTTTATGGCGCATAAAGCAATAAAGAGTTTTCTGATTTATATATTTATTCTTGCATTTATTGCTAACTTATCAGGTAACTTTATGGCTACGAACACCTATCCTTTCCCTGTTTTGAAGAAGATTGTTAAATTCCTCAGTTTTTGATCTCTTCTTAAGCTTTCATTTGACATACGACTCATTACAAGCGATACCCGTTTACATTTTCCTTTCCCTTTCATTTGAGGGGGGAGTTAAGAAGGAGGGGACGTGATTTGAGATAGCGTAGGGAATTCTTCACTTCACAAGCATTTATTGGAGATATAACTCGTTATGATATATCATCACACTATCTATTAACCCCCTACTTTTATCAACATATTCAATTCACAATTAAAAAGGAAAAATAAACTAAAAAAAATTCACATTCTGCCTCAATTGGATTTTTATCACGTCCCCCTCCCTCCAGTTTTTTTAACCCCTGCTTTAGGTGGTTAACATCGAGATAAAATTGATCAGGGTGGAAAAGAAAAGAAAAAAAAATACTTTAGAAGTCCAAATCAGTACATTAAATTATTGATCTGGAAGCCATCCCCTTCAGGAGAGATAATATCTGTCTAAAAGGTACTAAGTGTTTGCACCACGAGAAGGCGGAATAGGGACTTTAGGTGGTATTCCTTGGCAGGTTCTGCACATCATCACAGGGAATAGTGCACAACTCTCCTTCCAGTTATGCCTAACCCATTTTCAGGCCGGAAATGATTAAAATGAATTTAATCCACATATATTTTTACCCTTGATCCGAAATATTTTGGCAAAGTATAACTGCTTAAGTTGTCCCAGGCAGTTTTATTCATTTAACTGTGAATTCAATTCTTGTTCTTCACGTAATTGAAAATAAATATAGTGAGGAATAATTCAAATATCACAATCGTGATCATCACTCATCTTGCCTGGATTTTTCCGCTTATTTCTTCTATTTTCTTTTCATTCACTCTATTACCATTGCACTCCCCAGCACTAATAAAAATATTCATCTTCTCTAGTAACTTAAAACCAAGAACTAAATTCTTCTCCATTTCACCGATTTGCCCACTTGTATTATCGAAATCAGACATTCTTAATAACCAGACAATAATATGACATATGCATCATCTTCATCAACTTCACAAGCAGCAGTTGCAAGTGTTAGCTACGCTTTCCAGGTGATTACTTCCTGATCTTCATTCTACTCTCTCCCCCCATCAGGATTGACCAAATGATGCTATTGACACCAATTCCAGATCAATGCCCTTCAGGCAGACGATGAGGAGTGAAGGCGAGCGAGACCTCATTGCGCAGCAAAGGACGATGGGAGAGTATAGGGCGTGTGATTACTATTGATTATGTAATAACCTTCTGTTGTCCCGAGGAGAGAAAGAGAGGGAAATAAAAAGAGCAAGAAAGAGATGTCCAAGATGCTAATGTCCATGGTTACATGGAGTCGATAGGATTGACAGCAGCAGTACATTAAGGAGATGGCTGTCACACACTCCAAGCACAGTTAAAAGAAGTCTGCTGTCCGGTAGGTTTTGTGTTTGCCTTTCTGATTTTATCTGGAACTAGTTTTTAATTCATTTTTTCTTGATGATATTAAAGCTCGTAGAGCTGATAGCTGAATAATATAAAAAAAACTAGGTTTTTATCGCAATACGTTAAGAAAGCGTTTTCACATCCTTTAAAAGGAAGCTATTTGCCCCGTTTATTCGCTAAAGCGAAAGGCAACTTTTATTCGAGAGCCTATCTCCTCTGTTCTTCGTTAGGGTTAGAATCCATAACAGAAAAAACTTGAAACGAATTTGTTTTCCATGGAATTTTTTATTAAAGAGCATGTCCTAAAATGAAACATACGAACGTGATTCATATATTTGTATAGAAGTGCATCGCCTTAATTACTTCGGAAATGAAGAAACTTGGCAGCAATATATTTCATACGCCACAAAGATTACAAGCTTTAGTTATATTAAACAGTTTGTCTTGTTCCCCTTTTTATTCTAAGAAGAATAGTATAAAATTTAAAAATATTTATAAGGGACTGAATTGAAAAAAAAAAAAAAAAAACAACCATGGATCATTTGTAGGCAGAATGTTATGATTATCTATTACAGTTGCTAAATTGCAACATTCAGCATCTGAGTCAAGTATACCAAGAAAGTGATTAACATAAACCTTTTGATTTCTCAAGCTAATAGTGTCAAGGGTTCAAAATCTTTATTCCGCGGAGGTCGACATTGTCATGTGCACTCTATGACGCGCCTGGGCGGATAGATTGTGATTCCGTGGGTGGTCATATTCTGATACGACTGTCTATAGATAAAGGGCATGTGGAATGTTTTAATTATAAATGTGTTTTCGAAAACATTTGCTCAAAAAGCAATGGCTTGCTACTTTTCATTCGAAAATATTTCCTTATTTAACTCTTTTATTTATTCATGTTTATAACAAGCATACTTAATAACTAGCAGACTCTCTAAAGTATAGGCATGAAAAATCTTTACGATCCATATTAAGCGAGTGGTTCTAATTGGAAATATCACAATATATTCCCGACGTCAGAAGTTTCTAAATCGAAAACGAGTATTGCATCCTTAACAAAGTCGAATTTTTCAAATAGTTTCGTACCTAAGAATTTCTCGGACGTAATTTGTTAAGCATAGGTAAACGTGTAGCGAAATCAAATTAAATCTGAAAAAGTGGCTTGCAAGATCCTCCCGACCACAATTCTGTTGAGCATATCTGCAATGTATTGGGGAAACAGATTGCAAGTCTCAATTCTCCTGCTAGAATAATCCATGATCTTAGAATACCTGTTTTTCACTAGTGAACGTAATTCACTCCAGAATTCGTTGCAGACATCGTTCGTAGTATAAGGAGGCGTTGTGAGTCCTGATTTGCTGTCAAGGATGACCATAGCTCTTATATAAGTGAGTTTTTATTCATCATCTGGGAATTAACTTCGCATCGTCGTGTAAACATGATAATTTGTCACAGAACAACTTATCATATAGTCTTTATTTTTATGCAAAATCGTATTCATATTGCAGTACAAATTGCACTTGTGTTTCAATTTTCGTTAAAATCTACAGATATTTCAGCAATCTCTTTTTGTGTGTTGTGACTCAACTGTTGAATATGAATGTATAATGCACAAAATTTGTTACGAGGTCCCCTATGTGTAGTTCTCTATTACTTTCTTCATAGAGGAAGTTCTGATATGAATTGTTATTTTAAGAGGGAGGTCAAAAGAACGCGGGACCAAATGCTGACATGTCCGCACATGAGCATTCCTGAAGGACAGGTAATAACAAAAAGTAAAATAGATCTTCATTTAACCTCCATTCACGTCATTGTTACATGTGATAATTATCTAAGATTATATGCAAAACGCTTTTTAAGAATTTCTGTTATATACATAAATAATTTTATTTCCCAACAAATGGAAATGATTAAGTAACATCACGTACAGTCGCTCAAAAAAGTATCCGAACACTATAGTTGATTACAGAATTCAGAAAAAATATCTGGCAAAGTTTTTTTAGAAATTAGTGATCTGGCAACCTTCGTGTCACGTGACACGAAGGTTGCCAGATACTTTTTACTACGGATACTTTTTTGAACGACTGTACAATATTTAGCAATCAACTCTTTCGGGTCTGTATCAAAAAGTAAAGGAAAATCTGTAAGACAAACAGGTTTTGTATTATTGGGAGATACAATAAGCTATTTTTCAGTTATTTATTGAATGATTATTAGCGCAGCTTTAGCAACAGATTAAATAGAATAAAATTAAACGGAAAGTTAGAAACATTTCTCCCGGGAAAAAGCATTTATGCTGTTCCTATGTATATTAGAATCATAACATTTTGAACTCGATATTTTTCACCAGATTGAAACGGGAATAAATCGTGTTTTTCTTTCCTTTTTCAGATACAAAATTTGGTCTTCAGAATTAAGCCCCGCATATAATAGCAAGCATATCAGTCGACGAATAATCATATCTGCAATGACTAAAACTCAAAATTCATTAGTAATGAAATAATTTGCTTCAAACCGTGCGGGAAAAAATGATGATTAAATTGCAAGCAATGTGGATTCCATGAAATTGGAATGTTTTTATTTTGAAAATGCAAATTAAGCAAAAAATCCAAATTAACAAAATTGTAAACACATAAGTTACGTTAGAAAACAATTGCACCATAAAAATGAGAGATGGATTCTTACGCCATGCGTAAGAATTTGTCATCTGCGGACTTTCAAGGACATCTTGGAAACAAAAAAAAGCAAGCAATAGAACGCGGAAAAGTAGTTGGAAGTAACACCTGAAAGAGAGAAATCGCTTAAAATAGTGTAAAAAAAATCCAGCTGGATCTTGTTGGAAGTCTGTAATCGAAGGTTCTTAATCAATTGCATTTAAAGTAAGAGAGCAAATACGATCTTCCTCAATGAAATCTTCGCGCAGTGTCGGCATATCCAACTAACGCAAATACCTTAAGCGGGTTGGAAGCTTCTGCCGTCGCGATTTATCGCACGAGCGACACCTGCACGCAAATGGGCTTTGGAAACTTACGACAGAGTCGAACAATTTCAGTGATCGCTTGGTCATCTCTTTCCGTGACTTCTCTTTCGGAGCTTCAATATGACACTGTGATTAAAAGAGAAAAGAAGAGAAAAGAAAAACCTCGTTATTCCATTTCTCGCATCTTTTTTTCTGAAACAATTTCAGCTCGAAGTAAGACATTAATTCTATTGCACAAAGACATCAATTCTTCCATGACGATCACGACCATTTTGGATTCCGAATCAATTCATTCCGTTTCCTCCAATGGCACAGTAGCAACCGACGGAATTTGGTATTTAAAACAGGACATTGCTACGTTGTGCTTCCCCCATCTCTTCCTTTCTTTCCCCATCAGACCCCCCACACAACCAATCTCTAAACCTTCTACTGGTTTGCCTTTTTAAGCCGTCTAATAGCCGCTTTAATTTGCATGCATTTGCATCCAGGAGAATGTTAAGCCATCTTGATGATCAGCGGACGGGACGACCTGACTTACGGCGGAGATGCGATAGGCTGGGAAGAGGAGAGGGATATGAGATGGCTGCCCGCCCGCTCCTCCGCAGAATCAACTTAAAGAGCCTTCGCCATTGTAACGCGGAAAGGGTGGAGGCTCATGATGAGGAAGGGAGAGAGAGAAAGGCAGAGATTGAGGGAGACGGTGACTCGCCAATATTTGCGCGTGTCTTATGTATTAAACATGGGTCACACTGAGATGGATAGAAAGATAAAGGATGAGTGAGAGAAAGATAGAGGGGGGGGGGGAAGTGACAGCACTGTCCACTTGACCCACTTGAGAGACAGATTAAGGTTCCCAAGAGGAGAGGGGAGTGTTTCATCAAATAACTTTCCGCATACCTACTAAAGTTGCTGACATACATAACTTCGAGTAGCTAGTTCTGTATTGAAAGAAATCTTTTCGAAAGGTGAGAATTTCGAATAACAATATACGTTAAGGAAAAATATTGAAATTGAGTATTAAAGCTTAATTTTCTCTGCTAAAAATCGAGCGAAGAAAATGACTTATTGAAGTCTAGCGGAAGTTCTTTTCTAAATGTTTTGGCGGGGCACCTCTACTAGCGCACAGGCAGGGCCCGGATGTAAGAAAAAAATGTGAGGATATGTTTGATATCAAACTGAACTGTATTCGACTGGAACGACTTCCATAATATATATATACTTTTTTACAGCTATTTTCCAAATGCACTATTTAATAAATATTTCGAAACAACAACAAATCTTGGAATGGCGTTCTTGTCTTCTCCGGTGCAATTCCGTATCTAGAGCTCTTCCTCTACGATATTTATCTACATATATAGATATGTATTTCCCTCTCCATTGTAGTGGAATTTTAAAACAATATCGGGAAATATATCTCAATAACTCAAATAGAAAGTTTTTTTTAGAGGAAGGGGGAGGCTGAACCTAAGATTATTTGTCAGTAGTGTTGAAGCAGTTTCTGGCATGCCACATACAGTAGCGTGTGGTCAAGACAATTCTGCTGGCGAAGTGTGTGTGGGGGGGCTTTCTTTCTTTTATTCATTCGAAGCACTTTGTGTAGAAGAAACATTTGTTTAATTTTTGAAGATAGTCTTCCTTGTGGAAAACAAAGCTATCTACACTGAGATGCCAGTTTATTAGAGCCACCACCCCTCATCAAACAAATGGTTCATTCCAACACGTAATACGTCACGTTACGGTGATTTGAGATATAAATCAGGCAGACCAGCTCTTCATGCATCAGTTAAATTTGGATTGAGCGTCAGAATGAGCAAAACCAGCGAGCTGGGCGGCTTTAATATGGCATGATAACTGGTGCTAGGTGCCAGTTTTAGCATCTCTTAAATGGCCGTCCTCTTGGGTTTTTCACGTACAACCGTTTCAAGGGTTTACCGAGAATGTAGAGGAAATATATTCTTTTATATCTAAATATTTAAGCCGATCACGCCATTTGGCAGTTATTATTGTATTGCGCAGTGCAACAATAACAGAATATTCATAAGTACGTTTACGATTCATTAGAACTTAACATCAACGTGATTTATCATCATCATCATCATCATCATCATCATCATCATCATCATCATCATCATCGTCATCATCATCATCATCATCATCAAGCAGCCATGGGCTACGGAGGTCCAACCAGACCGTGCAATTTAGTTCTCCAAGCAAGTCTATCCTGAGCTACATCTACTGCATCTGGCCACTGCACACCAATTCTAACAAGGTCCTGTTTGACATTGTCTGCCCACCGCATCCTAGGTCTCCCCTTCTTTCTGAGGCCTTTAGGCACACTGTTCATAACCCTATTCGCCAATCTATAATTATTCATACGGGCAACATGGCCAAACCAACGGAGTCTCTCTCTGCACAATATGCTGCTTAAAGGAGGTTGCAAACTCCTTTGCCTAATCTCATCATTAGTTACAAAGTTGAACCACCTAATGCCCAAGATACTGCGTAAGCATCTGGAATCAAAAGCATCTAGTTTCCTGTTATCCTGTTTACAAAGTGTCCAAGTTTCACTACCATAACTAACCCTAGAAAGAACCAAACTATTATACAGTCTAATTTTAGTCTTTAGGTGTATACGCCTATTTCTTCACACTCTCCATAGGTTCTTAAAAGTCCCGGCAGCAATCCCTATTCGTCCGTTAATCTCATGCCGCACATCACCATTATCTGTTACATAGCTCCCAAGATAATTAAACTGTGACACCTGCTCAAGACTGCAACCATTCAGATTAACTGAATCACAGCCTACCAGTCTCATCAACAGCTCGAATGAAAGAGTTCATCTCATCAACATCATTTGCCAAAAGGGCTAAATCATCAGCATAATCTAAATCAGAAATTTTCGTATCTCCAGCCCATTTAAGGCCAAAATCTTTCCCTTGAAGTGAATTTCGCATAACATAATCAATAACCAAGCTAAAGAGAAAAGGAGACAAAATACACCCTTGTCGAATTGGTTTAGCATTACTTCTGGTGTTCGACAAGGGTTTTTATAATACAAGGCATTAAATAAAAAGAGGCTCTATACAATTAATATAATAACTTTTATATAACATAATGTGTTGTATAAAAATAAACCTTATGCAATATAATAATATTTTACAATACATTGAATTAGCACCTGAAAAACAATTAGGAGGCAGCTACAATTGTTCATGTTATAAAAACCTTGTAAACCAGTGTTATTAGTGTCCGATACGTGGTTTAACTATATAGCGCTCTAGCATGTGTCTAGAGAGTTGCAGGTTCGATTCCCGCCGCTTCAGCAATAATTGTTTTTCCAGATGAATAATTGTTGAATTCTTTATCTATAGTAATCTGTGTATTTACTATGGATGTACTCTATCACTTTAGTTCTCAAAATGTATAATGAGGCTAATAAAATAGGTCTCTCTGTTTTCTTTATATTTCAGCAGTGGAATTGGTGCACAACTCGTTTTGCAAGGTTCAAGTTAGGAAAATTACCTTTCCTTTGTCCTAAATTCTTATTTCTTCGCGCTTTTGTCGAACTGTGGTATATGAAATACGAAAAAATACTGCAACCGTTGCTGCGTCAAGAAGCGTACAGCAAAGTCACATCTGTTCTGCGACAACAAGGCAGTAATGATTAGAAGCAGATCCTTCGAACAATTCTTCGTCATTTCTTTCTGCTCATCGATTGGAATGAGCTACCAACACTCGATACTTTCGTTTCTACGAGATTAGATAAACAGCAATCACAGTTAATGGATCTTCCTCGTCGTTTTCCTACTTAAAATAGAAATCAATTAACAAAATGCAAATGAACATGACGTCGTATTATTTCAAAGAATAACCGTGCACAATAATTAAGAAAACAGATAGACCAAAAAGACGAAAATTAATTATCTTACTGGGTTAATTGCATACTAAATAAGAAGATTAACTTACTAACTCATTCGTATATTGCGTATTAAAAAATAAGAAATATTCCCTCTAGCAACTGCTTGCCACAGAGGTCTAACAGGAGCCTATCAGTTTATACTCCAAAGCAGAATGTCTTTGAAGATGACGGACGGGGCTCGAACCTAGGTCTCTTTGATGAGTAGCCATGAAAACTAACCAATTTGTCACGGATTGCATTATGCATTACGTACTGCCAATTCCTTTAAGCTGTGAATTAAATGCAAAAGTCGAATTATTCCTATCAGTCATTAATTCAATAAAACAGGGGTTGGTAACTTTTTCATCACGTGGTCATCAATAGTTCTTTTGCAAAATGTAATAGTTACTAATAGCCGTCCGTGATCGATTGGTTAGCGTGCTTGACTACTGATCGCACGGATAAGATTTGGCTGTTTGTGTTGCCTTTCTGCTGAGGTCTCACCTTCCTCAAAGATATTACCTATGGCGTATTAAACGATAGGCTCCTGTCAGACCTCTGGGGCAACTAGATGCTTGAGGGAGCTCTTGAACAGTTTCAATAACCAATTAAGGAAATATAAAAGCCTTGCATGAAACAGAGACAAACGGTTTGCTTTGTTCGGAAGATTGACTCAAAAAGTTTATAACAGAAAAATTAATACTTCTTTATTTTAACAGATACCACCTTCTCGCCATGTTAGCGTCAACAACTGTTGATCAAAGGATGCGACAGCTTCCATGATGAATGCTTTGTAGATCATCAATGTGTGCCACATTGATCATCAATGCGTGCTACATAGCTCCAAAGAAAGAGTCCAAGGGTGTGTTGTGAAAGGAACCGAATGGTATGGAATCGGTGTGTTTCGACCCATCCATCTGCCAGGGAATTTTTTCATTCAGGTGGTCTCGAACGAATTTTTCTCCAATGAGGCGGAGTTCTATCTTGTTGCCAGATAACGTTAGGCTGTAAATCAGTAACTTGAGGGACTACGGACTGTTGAATCATATCCAAATAGGATTCTTTATTGGTGATGAGTTCGGATAATACACAAAAGTTCATTTTCGTGTGTTGTCTTTCAGCTTAACTCTGTCCTTCCTCACAGACCACTTTCATAGAGTATTATACTCGTACTGACGTCAGATGCTTGAGGAATAATGTATTCATTAAAATTATTATACTCGTACTGACGTCAGATGCTTGAGGAATAATGTATTCATTTATATTTTTATACTCGTACTGACGTCAGATGCTTGAGGAATAATGTATTCATTTATATTATTATACTCGTACTGACGTCAGATGCTTGAGGAATAATGTATTCATTTATATTGTTATACTCGTACTGACGTCAGATGCTTGAGGAATAATGTATTCATTTATATTATTATACTCGTACTGACGTCAGATGCTTGAGGAATAATGTATTCATTTATATTATTATACTCGTACTGACGTCAGATGCTTGAGGAATAATGTATTCATTTATATTATTATACTCGTACTGACGTCAGATGCTTGAGGAATAATGTATTCATTTATATTGTTATACTCGTACTGACGTCAGATGCTTGAGGAATAATGTATTCATTTATATTATTATACTCGTACTGACGTCAGATGCTTGAGGAATAATGTATTCATTTATATTGTTATACTCGTACTGACGTCAGATGCTTGAGGAATAATGTATTCATTTATATTATTATACTCGCATATATACGTATATCTATATACTGTATATATGGGCGTGCAGTCAGTTAACAATAAAATATAATTTTCGGAATTTTAACGATATGTTTAAGTTTAAACCTATCTACAAAGTATTTGTATAAATGAGTAAATTTTGTATGCATTACGTCTTTCAAGTACTCACGAGTTACGTAAAAGATTTTTGGCTCACTTATCGCATGTCCCGATTCTAGATATTTTTAATTCAAGTATTAATAGGAGAATGTTCCTCTTTCTTTTTGAGTATCTCTCAGATCTATTTTCTCTACGTAGCACCAAGGTGTAAAATAATCTACAAGGAGGAGCAGAATATTGGCGTCGGATACTAATAAAAGAACTACAGAATTTAAAAAACATTAGTTTACTTAACTTATAAATAACACCGTTAGATTGAACAACGTCATAGCATTTAGAACAGCAGAGTTTTAATTTTAAATATCTATTCTTTTATGTAGTTACTAACACAAAGAACAGAAACGGAAAATAAGCAAGACTAGTTGTTTCAAATAAATTTTGCGTTACGTTTCCTGTAATTTAAAATCTGCTGGGCTAAATTTTCCCCTGAACAATATTTAAGGGTTAAGAAGAAGATTGCTTCATCACTGTGCTTTGAGTTCGAAAGGTTATAGGCTTGGTTATCATCAAATGCTAGAGAAAAAAGGTCATCGTAGCATTTCATGAAGGGTGACTGGAGTGTTTTCTTTTGAACAATGTTCGAAAGTGAGGAACTGATGAAGTTTCTTGTAAGAGGATAGGAGCCTGAAACTGGATCACTATATAATAAGAAAATTCAGCATTAATGGTACAACTAATATATGACTTAAAATAAACAGCAACACCCCCACCATTTTTATCAGTTCTATTTAAAAATTGCCTTTATAATCTAAAGGATCAGAGTTTAGGGTTGAATCATCCAACCAAATTTCAGTTATACAAATAATATCGAATTATTGATATAGTTCCCTTAGAAATGTTCAGTTACTTCAGTTTTATTGTTTAGGCTTCGAGCATTTGTATTAGATACGGAAAAATCAAAAGAGGTAATTTTAGTTAAATCACAATAAGATAAACTATCATAATACTGAGTCATTTAGAAAAATAGTTAAAATTATCAAATACGTATAATTCAAGCAATGTTACTTAATTCATTCAAAGTTCTTATATGTAGAGATTGCAATCTATCTTCCTTACGAATAAGAATTTTACCATTTAAGGCCCAATTGTTTCGATTTTAAGTAATAATTGTAATTGTTTCGATTTTAAGTCGCCTTGCTTTGAGATATAATACTTTGAAGTAGGGGAAAAATATTCCTTAAAATATATTGGATGTTTCTCATTAACAATATCAGCTTCTTTATTATTTAATGATTGTTATTTCTGCTTTTGGGTAATAATATGATTTCTGAAAGTTCCATCCTTGAAAGCTACTATGATAGGACGGGGATTTTGTCTATTTGGATCTTTATGTTGTATTCGATGACAGATTTCAATGTCCTTTTTTTGATATCAACCTGTAAGGATTTTGCGATTTTAACTACTATATTAGTTGTAGCTATATTTATCATTTCAGGTATTCCATCTATTTCTAGGTTTCTATTATAACTGTATTGTTCCATTTCGTATACCTTGGTTTTCAGATCACAGACTACTGATATGAGGGCCTTGTGTTCATTCTGCAAAGTTTTGTTGGCTTCATCCACATGTTTTAATTCAGTTCTCATATTTTTAAATTCATTTAACAATATATCATATTGTGACGAAAGGAAGTCTACTCTTCGTTGGACTTCTTCAATTGCAAAAGTGTCTTTTTAATGAGTGAGAGCTGAGAAGATAGCCATTTACCATCTATCTGTAACTGCTGAGTAGAACTATCTTATTCCAGAAATATTGTAGAAGCATTTTGAGAATCAGGTTCGCTGGCCTCTGTGGTCATGTTTAACTGCTTTCCTGATCGATCATCAACAGGCAATAACTTGAAAGCGAAGATTCTGTTACTATTATCATTGGATGAAATAGGCAGGTTATTACATCGTGAATATTTCCACTTCATACGAGCTTCTTTATCATATCGCTTCTGAATCAGGCCATTAATGATAAATTATAAATTAATACACAAGACACCGTATGGAACATATGCAAAATATGTTTTATGTTTTTGGTTTGGAAACCTTCCTGAGATACATGAATAAAGATGGTATTTATTTTAAATAACTTTTGGTATAACGGCAATATGAAGAACGATAAACTTGACATATTGTGATGGCGCTGTATGGTTTATTTTCGGATACTGTAAAATATTAATAATTGTTAATTGTTTTTCTTGTAAAGCGTATTTTTAATATACTTTCATCAATTGTTTTATGTTTCATGTAGGTCGATTTAAAGCACAAGCATCAAACGGATGAAGACCCTGAGATACCGCTGGGGATCGATTTGAGTGAATTCTATCCCAGCGTGGAGTGGGACATTATGGCTGTTCCTGCCAGAAGGAAAGAGAAATTCTACAGCTGTTGCGAAGAGCCTTATCCTGACATAACGTACAATATTACGATTCGAAGGAAGACTCTTTTTTACACCGTCAATCTCATCATTCCTTGCGTGGCCATATCCTTTTTGTCAATTCTTGTGTTTTATCTTCCTTCCGACAGCGGGGAAAAAGTATCCCTCAGCATCTCGATCATGCTCTCATTAGGTGTTTTCTTCCTCCTGCTCTCAGAGATCATCCCTCCAACCTCCCTCACAGTGCCTCTCTTGGGAAAGTATTTGCTGTTTACCATGATCCTTGTCTCATTTTCTGTCTGTGTCACGATTGCTGTACTTAATGTTAACTTCCGATCGCCTGCAACGCACAAGATGGCCCCTTGGGTGAAAAAAGTGTTTTTGGAAGTGCTTCCAAAATTTCTGATGATCAGTAGACCGGAAGAAAACGATTCTTCGGAATCGTCGGACACAAAGTCTGGGGTTCTTCGGACCTTTGACCCCGTAGACATAAATGACACTTTTCCTCCAGCGCTGATGGACAAGGCAGCCTCAACGGCAGCCACGACGCTGGAACTGGAGTGCTCGTACATCGGAGGAGCATCCACTTATACAGTTCCACCAGTGTCCGAAGTCCCTACAGATCAGGATGTCAGCCCAGCTGAGAGGACACAGAATGCAGAGCTAGACAGTGCTGTCCTTAATGTTCGTTTCATCGCACAACACATGGAGAATCTGGATAGTTATTCTGAGGTAAGCTGAATTCATCCTTCCGTCGCTCTGCTGCTAAGTCTATGTGGCAAGGGTTTCGTTATTATTTCTACAGCATTAATAAGCAAACATTTGCTTTCAGGTGAAACATCCTAATTATTACTGAATAAATTATAATTTAAACTTTTCTTCTATTTTTGTTTTGCAATGGTTTGATGCAGAGTAATATCTATAAGTGACACTTACGTGGTTTCCCAATCGATTAATTAATATTTTTTTTGTTTTCGTTTTGAAATGATTTATGATTCAAATTTATATTCTAGTTGCTACCACAGATTCTTAAATCTATTCATGCCATGATAAATTTTCAACACCCTTTATTTTATATATATTTCTGGTTTAATAATTCTGAGAACTTTCATGTGACCCAAATGCACATGCAAATGTATTTCATTTTTCGGAGTATTTTGGATTGCTTGAGATTATATTAAAAGAATCCTAGCATATTTGTTTTGTATCTGGCAAAAATCCAATTCCTTCCGAAAACTAAAGAGCGTTATTGGAGTTACGCTCACAGCGGGGGCCCGGAGGACTCCCCTTGGTTTGTCTTCTCGCACGCAGACGACGGATTTCTTTTTAGTAGTTTCAAGCTGTTATTATTTTACTAAATTTCGCCGTTTTTTAAATTGCAAAAAATTTCGTTGCATCATTTTCCTTGCAGTGTTGTCTATTATTTTATACCTTGATTATTACTAACTTTTCTTTTTCTTTACTTATTTGATTTGATTTGTTTCCCTTGTGGTAAGTACAAAACTTAAGAAATACTTTAAATAATATTTTGCAATTCAGATATATTAATAAAATTAATAATGAAAGCAATTTTTAATAAAAAAATTAAGAATTAATAACTTTTATTTTATAAAGCCAAATATTTTACCTCATTAATCAATGTACTTCCGATTTAATCGCTTTATGGCAGTATGTTATTCGATGAAAAGATAAAATTTCTCTCCATCCATGAGCATATAAAACTTTCCATTTATGTTTTCTGTTTTCGATGACTGTAATACTGGTTAAATACTGCAATGGAAATGGGTTAGGACTTGGAGATTATATAGCACGTTATCAACATAGCAATGTGTAGAAGCATTAGGACTAATTGGAATAATAATTAATATAAATTAAATTGTTTGTAAGGTTTCTTACTGTTTGACAATTCTGAACAATTCGTTTTAAAACTGTATGTTTATAATTTGTATCTATCAAGAAAGTTTCCATTCTGCTTATAAATGCAATTACTGCATGATTAATTAGCTATGGTCATTCATTGCAGAGTGTATTTGTGAGGAGTGCCTTTGTAATAAAATGAAACTTGGGAGAATACGCCCACAGTACAGATAAATTCTGCTTAACGCGGTCCGTCAAAATTTCCATCAAAATGTGTGTAAAACCAAAACGCATTAAACAAAAGTAAATCTTGCATTAGATGATTTTGAATGCCACTTTTAATGGCCCTCAAACATTGATACAAGCTTAAAATCTTTATTGTCTTGATATTTAAAAGCATGCTACATCTATATATGGAAGAAGATACTCCCCCTGCACAAAAGCCGAAGATAACATAGGAGCTCTATAAGCTTTGTCCGGGTATCTCATACAGCATACAAACGCATACACGAACACATAACCAAACCTGGACGCGATTGCTATTTGTGGGCGAACATAGGGCAATTGAACCCAATACTATTGCCACAGTACAGGTCCAGTCGGCTGTAATTGCCGAACCTGGAGCCCGGTACAACGTCAGATGGAAAGATGACATGACACATATCTGGAGGAATGCACATGAGACTTAGAAGTATGCGACCTCCAACGAAATCTCGACCCAGGTTCTGGTATATTGATACGGGGTGGCAGTTCATGCTACAGGCATTCTGGGTACTGAAACTGCCCGGTGAAAGGTTGACCTTATTGTGCAACTCGCACACTTACCATTCCTCTCGCAACGTTTACGAATAGTATGCTGCAGCAGGATAATACCCTAACACAATACTGCATGTATTATACCATGCATGATTTGATACAAAACCAATGTCTTTATCGCCGCTTATTGAATGAATGCTAGTTGTGCATATTGTGGTACCGACTTTGATCGCTTTCTTTTCATGATGCGGCGATATTTAGCTTGAAATTCGCATTATAAAATTCAACTTGAAATACATATTATGCAACAGAACAAAAGGAAGGAAGTTCAAAATTTGTTTAATCATGGTAAAGCCCTTTTAAACTCTCAAACATCATTTCCATCATTCCGCAGTCATCGTCACAGTTTGCCATCACAGTAATTAACCCTTTGAGCCTAACTGTAGGGATGCACTCGCATCAGTAATTCTAAGTTCTGGAAACGTATCGACGAATTCCCAAGTGCGATGTTTCGCCTGTTTCCACTGCAGTCACTTTGTATGCATGAATCGATTGCATTGACCTGAAATGCACTGAGTGGGTTCAAGAATTATCGATGAGACCACAAAGAAGGGACGGCTTTAGATGAGTGCAAGAGATGAATCCAACGTACTTCTCACTCTAACTGACCAGAACGACCTAAATAGAATCAGACAGAAACAACTATCGAGAAAAGAGTGATTTCATTTATGCCCATGAGTCTAAATTTGGACCTAGAGGTTATTGATTTCGAAATGCTGATTATTATTTTGATATTATTTAACAATAAAAATTTTAATTTTAACAGGGGAAAATTATTCTCAGAGCTTCTTTTTGAATTAATGATTAGCGGGGTGTTTTTTGTTTTCATTTTAAATTTTATACTTGAGTATTTCACCTACATGTTTAGCCCTTTACTGGTTCCCCTCCTTTGGTGTGCCGGAGGATTTCTCAGTCCATCAGTGCGTCAAACTCTTACTCTGATGTTCCCAGGTTCGAGACTCCACTGTGTCTGAAGTGAGAGTTTTTTCTGCTAACGCAACCTTTCTTCTCTCGGTGAGAAAGGGAACACCAATGGGTTTAGGAAAATGTGTACAGGACCATTCCTACTACGCTAAAGAATTACTCTCTAGAACTGATAGGAAGCTTCCATTTGGCTCCTAACAGCTACCCAGTAAAGTTTCTTCCCCTACCCACCACGATATGATATTATCTACGGCTTTGTATAATTTGGAATTAATTGCATTAATTATTAAAATTACTTTTACTTTGAAAATACGGTATTAATAAAAATTTAAATATTCACAGGTTTGTTAAATAAAGTTTGGGTGAGGAATCAAGAATAGCAACATTTTCTTAGGCAAATACTAAAAATTTCAAGAGCGTTCTGTAATTATTAAACAGAAATATCTGTGATGTCTCATATTATTTATGCATAAATAAGGAGGTAATTTGGCAAAGAAGTGTATAATTAAAATGAGATGTATTAATGCTTATAAATAATGCCGTTTTAACTGGAGACAATAACAACTTTTAAGTTTGGAAAGCATTAAGAAAACAAAATGAAGAAAGCAACAAAAGGCTATTGAGGTCAAAAAGCTTTTTGAGTTTTGGAAATATTTGCCCTTGCAATTTTTTTGGAACAAATTAAAACTGTGGTTCTGTGTCCATATATAAGTATGGAGTCTCCATTGAACTGCAAACAAATTCATTAATTCATAAGGTAATGAAGAATAATATTTGAAATTTGTGCATATAGGTCCACATTGCAAAGAGGCAGAAAAACGGTCCTTAGGTCTAAAAGAGTAGAAGGGGAAAATCGACCCTCGCATCTCTGTCAATCTGTACCGCTGACAGAGGCTTCTCTTTTCTGACAGCAATTATTGAGCGGTCCCTCAAGATCAATGTACCTAGTGTTCCCGTCATGCAGCGCGCGCGGCTAACCGACCATTTATTGATCGGTTAGGAAATTAATTTGTCAAATCCTATACAATGGCTAGTGACAGAGATATTCAGTCAGAGGTCCATACATCACTGCAAATGTGGGACCTGTACGTACTCTCTTCTTCCCTCTATCGGACTTCCTGGAAATGTATCGAATTCTCTCCGTCTTTTACAATGTTCTGCTGTGCTTGAGAGAGCAACGGATTACTTTGAATAAGTTATGGCTTTCTTATTCCTCATTGAAATAGCTTTGGGTGGCTTCGACCGATAATTTGAAACTGGATATTTCATATGAGAAAAAGAATATGAATCGATTTAAGTGTAAAAGGTGAATGGAAAAAACAATACATACATCGAAAGGATAATGGTAAATAAGATTAGAAATGAGCGTATTATCCTACTAATCAGCTATGATTACTAGGAAAAAATTCCAAGAGTGGAACAAGTGTCATTTTTAATTATATGGAGGGAAACAGCAGATTGCTATATATCATTCTTATATATCATTCGTATGGCATAATTAGGGAAATGGCAAAGATGCACTCGAGATCGTGGGGTAAACTCGAAAGATACACTGTTTTAATAAATTAAGAAAAAACGAGAAAAATCGCGATAATTCGCCAAAAATTTGTGTGATTCTCACCAAACTTGTTCATGTAACCAATAAAGTAATACCAAGTAAGCATATCGTATGCAAATTAGTCTAGTTTCGTCAATTTGCGTAATCGGATAGCGGCATATAAAAATGGGTAATTTGGAGTTGATCGTTTTTTTATGTTGTAAATGTGAGTAAAGAAATTCGAAATAGCCATTTTGTATCAATGACATCGAGACATCATTTGACAAATGAACTGCGGTGGAGAGCTATTGCCCGGCTCGAAGCAGGTCAAAGTCAGTCAGATATGACACAATGGCTGAATGTGAGTCCTGTGGTACATGGACTGTGAAATCAATTTCTTAACACGGATTCCACGTCTCGGAGGTTTAGCAGAGGGAGGGCTAGAGTTTCGACTGCGGTACAAGATCGATATCTGCGATTAACAGTACGAAGGAGCAGGACGTCTACTCCCTCTCAGCTACGATCGTCTCATGCAGCAGCCACTGGGAGGCTGATAAGCTTCTATTTTGCATAGAAAGCTTCAATAGGGCTCTATGCTAGAAGGCCAGTATTAATACCCCTTACGTCACGTCACAGGAGAGAGCGGTTGAATTGGGCATGCAAGCATGGTAATTGGACAGAAGAGCAATGGAGGTCCATACTCTTCATAGATGAGTCCAGATATTACTTGCAGAGTGATTCCGGACATTGTTTAATATGGAGAGAACGAGGTACCCGCTATCATCCCAGTAACATCAGTTAAAGAGACAGTTACGGCGGAGATAGCATGTGTATTTGGGGTGGCATTTCCTTAGGTGGACGCACTGATCTCTATGTGTTGACGAGTGGGAACCTTATTGCTCAAAGGTACAGAGATGACATCCTGGACCCTTATGTACGTCCTTACGCTGGTGCAATAGGTGAAACATTCATGTTACAAGACGATAACGCTCGTCCACACAGAGTTCGACTAGTGGAACAATGCCTTCAAGAGGAGACCATTATGAGCATGGAGTGGCGAGCTCCATGCGCATAATCGGTCGGGCGATCTCCCGACCTAAATTCGATTGATCATATGTGGGATGCTCTACGGAGACATGTTGCTACCCTCAACTCGCCACCTGAAACAAAGGGGGTGTTTATTACTGCATTGCTGTAAGGGGTGACCACACTTCTTATTATCCTTAGCATTGCTCGTTGCATTCTGACACCTCATTTTTGGGCAAGTTCCTCTAGGTGTTATTTTTTGACGAAAAAATGTTTCTAGTGTAAAATATTTTATGCCATTCTGAAACTGTCATTGTAATTCATGTTTTCATCAAATTTCATTAAAATCATTCATATAGTTCTTTTGTTTATCATAATTTTTCTCAGTTTTCCTTAATTTATGGAAACTAGTGTAGAACTAATATTCGAACTGATTCCTTCATGAGAATGATAAGCAATTGCAAAAAGATAAGCAGATGTAAATTCTAGAAGAAATAAGAAATAATTCTGTACTTGAGTAAATGTTCTTGGGTGGAGAAATAATGGAAATACAATAATACATTTTGACTTTAGAAAATATTTAGTAAACACTTCAAAAATCATCATGACTGATTTGGATTAAAGTACCTAAAAACGTAATCCCAGTACTTTTCCAGCAATGCTTAGCAGAGAAAAAAAATATTCATCTCAATTTTCAGCAATAGTACCAACAGTTGAAAGCATTTCTGGAAGAAAGAATTTCATTTGGATTATTGGTTGCCAATATCAAGGCACATTTCCTTTAATGTTTTTACCGTTACTGAATAGATCAGAGGATCCAAAAGATCAGACATAATTTCTAATTCATGATGGTTCTTCATTTTCATCTTTTCGTATGATACTGATTGCACGTTGTCAATAGGGGTTGCGTGAACAGAAAAGCTGGAGTAACGTTCAGGAATACAGTGTGCAATGAATGCATCGAGTTCACGTCCAGGAAGGAGCTTCATCACTTCTGTCAGAATTTCTCTCCACCAATTTTACTAATTTCTAACGTTTCTCGCGTAATGCGACAAATGTTTTTTAATGAAATGGAAATGGTTTTAAGTGAATTAAAAAGAGGAATTGAAAGATTACTCACGATGTGGAGTTTTTCTGCAATTTGAAAGAAAGCATTTTTAGGGAGAGACTGAAAATTTTGCATTCCGGGAAAAAACAGTGCGAAGATTTCGCATTTTCGAGGTAAAAATTCTCCAAAGATTTCACACTTCATGCACAAAATGCCACGGAAAATCGTATATCTGAAATATCTGTCTCATTACTTTATCCACACGGCTTAAATCTCGCGGATCACGGATCTGCGAGGTTCAGTTCAAGGCGATTTCAGTTCAAGGAGATACGTTCAAGGCGATCTACAGGAGCATAACGCCTGATGTCTACGATCCACTGTATTCAGGGGTATACATTCTTTAGGAAGAGTAAAGTGTTTGCAATTCTGTGAAACCATCGAATAGTTGTTTTGTACTTAAACCATTGACTTATATTAGAGTTTCAATGATCACGCTTGGTCTTCATTGTGATTAGTAAAGACTTTAACGTGTGAATTCCTCAGGCGACGAGAACTAAAATGTACAGAGATGGCTCCTAAGACTTTATACTCGTGTATAATTAATGATGAGTGTTGAGAATCTCGAATGATTGGTTCGGTGCATGAAATTACTGTCTACAACTTTTTTTTCACTCTAAAATTATGCATAAATGTTGACTTACCTGAGTTAGAAAAAAACGAACAAGAAAGTAAATAGCTTTAGGTTGCTTCAATCCATGAAATTCTCGCATTAAGTCGTGTTGACAAAGCATCCCGAAATAACAAAGTCATGTTTGGCCAAGCAACGACGAAGAGGAGACATAATGCACAGAATATGCCAGGGAAGTCTCTGCTGATTACCCAGCTCCTCTAATCTGCCAGATAAGTGCTTACGTTACAGATCCTGTTCTGCACGTGACGTATGCTAATTAAGATGTTGGCTCGCTACTAGTACGTGCGTGCGGGTCTGCGCATGTATGTTGTTGTACTTGTGTGCGTGTGCTTCCTTTCTCAAAGGACGTCCACCGGCAGCGGTGTTGTTCCAGAGGAAAACTAATATAGGTCCTCTTTGTACGGTGTCTCGAGCAGCTGTTGTCACATAGTGATTATAAAACTCTGCACGGTTCCGTAATTTAAGGGGTTGTGTACCAATTGAGAAGAGATCTGAAGAGCGAGATTTAGATTAAGCTCCCTCTTGAGCTTAAGGATAATTCTCAAATAAGTATTGAAAACAGTACTTTGGGAATCGTAATAATACCTAGGGAAATTCTTATTGCAGATCCAATTTTAATAAAGTATAGATCAACAGAACCACAATTGAAATCGTGGCAATGTAATAAACATCCTGATGATGAAGCTGCAGTCAGTAAAGAAGAGGGTAAAATTCAGAGAAGTAATTATCATTCATTTAATCATAATTGGGGACACTTTATCACTTCAAAGCACATTTGCATCCAAGTATGTTGTTGACGCATTTAATTTACTCACTTCGTCATTCTATTGATTACTTCAAAACTATGACGCAAGACTCTTAGACCCACAAGGGAAGAAAAACTGAATAGCAAGTGAATATTTTTTTTATATTCATCGAAGGAAGAAATAACAGATTTATTAAGAACGGCTCAGGACTGTCTTAATTTACAATGACCGCAATCTTATCATATCCCCTTGGGGTGCATGGAGACGCTACCCGGTTTCACAACTTGTGGTTAGGAGTTTTGGTTCCTGTTTTAAAGTTACAAGCGTTGATATTTTCTCTGATTGCACGAGAATTACTCTCGGTGATAAAAGACCATCGTTGGTGTGAATGGGACCCTGAGATGTGGCTCGCGGTCAGCAGTTGGTCTGTGACTCGTCGGGCAGCGCATGGAGACGAACTAAGTGGTGGAGCGAGCTTTGTGCTGCTCACGGTGTAAAAAACTGGAGTCTATCTGCTGCTAACAGTTCCCATTAGGTCCCCTCTTTCCACCCTTATTGGAGCTTTGACGTCCTTGCGATCTATTACTTGTCAGTCTCAGGATGCAGATGGGATTCATAGGTCATTCTGTGTGTTCTTTAACATGCACGACCTATGACACCACTTCACCCTCGATATCATTTCAATAATACATCGTATCGACAGAAGTCATTTCAATGGCTGTGCTGTTATTCTTCTAACGGATACGAGAACTTGAACGAGAACTTGGAACGAGAACTAAAGAACGAGAACTTGGGTGCTCACATAACTGGAGATAAAACCTGCGAACTTCAGGTTTTACCTTCAATTATGTCAGATATCGATTGCACCTCCTCCTGCAGCACCCGTGTAAAGAAAAGAAGACTATATGCACCCTGCAGCACCCGTGTAAAGAAAAGAAGACTATATGCACCCTGCAGCACCGAGTGTAAAGAAAAGAAGACTATATGATTTCTTAAAACGGATATTAGCTTTCGGAATCCGGTATCATTGCCTTGCAATTTTTTTAACAGGGGTTCCCCGATTCTGAGGGTATGTTTGAAAGGATAAGCGCAACTTTCAAGTCGTTTGAAAAGTGTACCAAGTATAAAATGAGGCTTTTGTACACCTTGACAGTAAAATTAAAATGAAACCAGTAGAAGTATGATAGAAGTGTACAATCGATAATATTGTAAGTATATGGTATTATACAGCATACTAAAAAGTTAAAATTTCCTTTCATTTTTGCTTAAGAGCTCGGGTTCCACAGAAGTTCACAGTATAAATATAGGTTGTTTTAACCAATAAAATGCTGAAAGCCAGTTGTCTAATACATAGAAAAACAAAGAATTCAGAATATCGAAAGAGTGATACTTAAGCTAAAGTGTTGCGCAAAAAATCCAACTAGCGTTTAATTTCCACTTTACTTAAACTCACATCCCGTCTGTCGTTCATCATTTTCTTAAGGGAGTTATATATAGGCTGCAAACTGACCTTGATAGTTTATTGTTGTACACGTAACTTGGCTTTAAAACCCATAATTTATAAAAAAAGAGAACAGATGTATTAAACGTCAGTCATCCTTAGCTTTATGCAGTACTAAAGTAATGACTCAATAAACTATGGACTCGGTTATTCGCCTTTAACAACGTAGTTGGAAAACTCCTGAAAATTCATGGTTTGCAGTGGAAATTGTGTCATTTGCTATCTTTCAAGCTGTCAAAATTCTAAGAGGCTGTTATTTAAAGATTTTTCGTATAAGCTAGCCTCTAAGATTACCAAGTATGAAAATGACAGGAGAAAGCTCTTATCACCTCTTTGCTGAGATTTGAAGCTTCATCGTACCTACACTGGCAGAGTATAGTCTTTATCAATCACATCAAGGTTGAGAGTGAAAAAGGTATGGAGAATATGATGCATCAGCTTTCTCAGTGGATTAACGCGAAGGTGTTTTAACTCCATTTCTTTCGCTCAAGGTTTCAGAAAGCCGTAATGAAGCAGATTGCAACACGTTTTAGCGCCAACCTTCCTGTGACATTATGTAAGGAACAACATTCTCTTTTTCTTAGTGGATATAAAATGAATTATTTGTATTTCTATGGAGAAGTCTGATTTGGCCATTAATTTAACACGAAACTGTCAAACCTGTTACGGTGAAAAGCATATGTTCTGCATCTCATATCATTTATACGTTTACTTCAGATTACTCATTTCAAACTTTTATATAGCTATGAGAGAATATTAAAGAACATCAGAAATACGTAATACATCAACTATCATATTTCAAAAAAACTTTTTCTTTGAGGCTTTTAAATTGCAGTCCCTGATACTCTGCTCCAAACACGATCATTTTTGGGTTAAACATTCTTAATAGTGTTTCTCGTTTTAAAAAGGGTCATGTGTTTCTTAAAAATGTCATTTAAGGGAATCATGTTTTGACATAAGACAAAAGGAGATGGCTGGAGATTTTGATAAAGACCCAAGACATATTGATTTTTTTCATTCAATGCACAAACAATCTTAAATAATATCTCAGTATTCAACATTATATGGTGTACAATTAATTTAAAACAAATATATCACGAAATAAACGAACACTGACCATAAACATGCTTTTCTTATCAGTAAAAATAAATAAAATAAACACCCCCTCAAGCAGCTGCTTGCCACAAAGTTCTGACAGTTTATATGCCACAGTAGAAGGTCTGTGAGGATGAAAGGATCTCAGCAGAAAATCACAGGAAAATGTCCTGTAGACAAGAAATACTTGGAATAATTAGTTGAAAAAAATTGTTTGTCCTGACTGGATTCGAACCCAAGTCTTCCAGAACCATACCAGATGTCATAATCGCTAGACCCTTTTTTTTTCCAACTAATTATTTCATGCGCTTTTCGTTTTTTAAATATTTATCTGTTTCAAAAGCCCCTAAACTAGAGAGCACATAAAAATGCTTTGGAATCAAATGTTGCTTGGTAATAAGTAGCCGATTTAACAGGTTTTGTTTTTTTACTCAACTTTCGGTTTTTTGCTCGCGAACCTAAAGTGAACAAACTTGCGCCTTTCGTCAGGATTTATGACCTCATCAAAGACATCGCCATTAGAAAGGGTGCTAACGTCTGCTGTTCATCATCTCGGCATTAATTACCAGGAATGCAAGGCGCCAACAGGGCCCGCAACATTAGACCTAGTTAGGACCTGCAAATCATTGTGTTTGAGAGAAATTGGCATGCACTGCGTTTAATGTTGCCCACTCAAGAGCGTCCTTCGGCGCAATTTAAGGAAGGAGCAATTTTTGAAACTAGTCTGACTTTATTTCCACCAAATAGTTAAACTGCGAAATTCGTCTTTTATATTGAATATTTGATGTTAATAAATAAATCATCTAACTCCGAATTCGATTAAAGTGAATTGAGAAGAACTGCAATTTATCTTGGAGTAACAAATTTGAGTGGACATGAATATAATGATTCAGTAAGTTTTAGTAGTAAGGCTTCTTCAGATTTTTTTGTTTAATGAAAAAATGACGAAAATTTTAGCACTGTACAACAAAATTAAGCTTTTTTTTCTTCACTACAAAGAAAAATAGGTGATTCTTATACTTTCGTATGCTTTGAATCCGAAAATGGAAATTGGTGGTTTGCGAAAATTTTAATTTTTGCAACACACCAATTTCAAAGGAAAAACAAAGAAAAGGAAAAATTTACGCATTTACTAATTTTCTGGTAAGGCATGGATGTTTGTGTTGTTTTTCTTCTGAGGCTCCGCCATCCTTAGAGACCTTCTACTACGGCGTATAAACTGACAGGATCCTGTCAGGCTCTGTGGCAAGCACCTGCTTGAAGGGCTTTTTATTTATTTATATTTTTATTTATATATTTTTATTTATTGATGTTTAAGATATTAAATTTTTTGGCTAACGCTTCCGTTTAGGACTGATACTTGAACTCTTCTCTGATAAGAATTCAACAGTTGTCGGTGAACATATTTGGACTACATCTTATCTCCAAAAACTTTTCTGTAAAGAATATATCTTCAATGAATATGAATCCATTCTTACCACTGACAGCACACATCAAAATCTAGATTACAGTGAAGAAAGGTACCTTTAAAATCATATTACATCCCATTATTTTATATGCGTTTAACATATACAATGGTTTATCAAAATAATGGAAACACCGACGGCGACTGGAGTTTACGCAATGCGCCATATGCATATCACAGGGACGACGTCACCCGCAATATGAGGTATATAAAGGAGAGAAGTACGATGTCGGCTATCACACAGCAGTGCCACAGGCGCAGGTGAAATAACTGTTGTGGTGTAAATGTCGACAATGTCAGATCTCAGTGACCTACAAAAAGGATGATCATTGGTGCGCGTCTTGCAGGAGATTCAGTAACCAGAACGGTGGAAATAGTAGGTGTAAGACGAGGAACTGTATCGAAGATTATGACTACCTATCAAAAAAGACAGGGCGTGGCCTCCAAACGTGTAAATTGTGGACGCCATACCAAGTTGTGAGATAGGGATAGGCGAACGTTGGCACGGATTGTACAACGGAAGAATAAAGACCTCTGCACCGCAAATAGCAGCAGAGTTGAACACCATTCGGAATGATCCCATTTCCGTCATAACAGTTGATCGGAAATTTCATCGGGCAGGTATTTATGACCGTGCTGTAATCCACAAACCTTTGATTACCAACATCAATGCAACAATATATGTAACGTGGTGCAAAGCACATTAAAATTGGGATGCTAAAGACTGGCAACGTGTTATCTGGTCTGATGAAACGCGCTACACATTGTTTCCCACCAGTGGGATAGTGTACATCAGACAAACGTCAGCAGAAGCATACCACCCCGACTGTTTGGTTCGGACTGTGAAGCAGAGGTGGATCCTTGATGCTGTTGGGTGCCATATCATGGCATTCCTTATGGCTATTAGTTATTTCGCAGGATCGTATCACATCCGCAACATACAAATCCATTCTCGGGGACCACCTGCACCCAATGTTGTGGGCATTGTTCCGTATTGACCGTCCCTGGTTTCAAGGAGATAATATACCAATGCATTGTACGAAACGTGTCAAGTTGTGGTTTACAGAGCATGAGGATTAGGTATAGCAGCTACCCTGGCAACCTCAATCTCCAGACCTCAATATTATTGAATATTTGTGGGAATATCTGGAGCGCAAGGTCAGATCACACTTTCCAACACAAGCATCACTGGCACAGTTGGGCCAAATTTTACAGGAAGAATGGTCCCACCGTATGTACATGACTTGTATAACTCTATTCTACGTCGAATTGCGTCTGTTCAGTACGTGTTTCCATTATTTTGATAAACCTCTGTATCTTTAACGAGATCAATATTGTTACGACAGGTTAACGAGCAAAAAGGAAATCGTGATGTACTGTATTGTCTTGATGCTCGTGTGTAGTACAACGTGAGAATTAAGTCACTAACCACTTCGAACGATAACGTAAAGAAAATAAAGGATAAGAGAGTTGTAATTAGGAAGAATCAGTGTGAAGGAAAAAGTAGTTTGTCTTAGTCTGTGCACGATAGTCTAAAGAAGAAATGTTTTTATTTGGCGTGTGAGCGGGAGGATAAATAATTTATTAGTGTGAATCTTGTTAGTCAACTAGTAAAAAAAACGGGTGATTCATTGTCTTATGTGTGGTGATCAAAATCTGAAAAAAATTGGTTCTGAGAGACCAGTATATTTAGTTGTAGTTTTGGAGTACTTGATGAGTGTAGAATCCTAGAAGAAAAGTCATTTGGTATCTATAGCTACATTTAGTTGGTTTAAGGAATTGGTAAGATTATTCTTAGTAGATTTTAGGTTTATTTTCATACTGATGAAGAAGAATATTTGTGTTGTTGGTTGAATTTAGTTTATATAAACGTTTTTTCTTCATACTTTTGAAAAAATTACATTATTTCAGAATTATTGTTGCTAAATATTATTTTAAAACTCAGGCTCAGTTTCCATCCGTTAAATTTATAACAATATGATTACTAAAGAAATTGGTATGCACTGCGTTTAATGTTGTCCATGCTGTTACTGTTATTGTTTTCCATAAATTTACTAACTTCTGAGCTAACAAATATACGTATCTTGGCTTCTATATAACTTTTCAAAAGAGGCCATTCTTTAATAGTATAATGGCTTTCTTTTGCTCATCGTCCCAGTGACGAGTGGTTAACTGTAGTTAATGGGACTTTGGGTCAATCTCTTGATATCGTACAGATATTTCTTTTCTGGTATTATATTCTTGCTAAGGTCTGACCTTCGTCACAGACTTTCTCTGCGGCGTACTGTATGCTGAAAGGTCCTGTCAGACTTATGTGGCAAGACGCTGCTTGGGAGTAATTAATATACGTTTATCTTTTGCTCGGCTGCCTTGATTCACATAAAAAGCAATAATAACTTTCCATACCCTAACTCTATGAGTAGAAGAATTATCACCACTTTAAAGTATGTACAGACATATTTAGAGTATTTTTAGAGTTAACAAATCTTATAACCAATTATTTATCTGTAGATGTGCTAATATGTTGTTTGCATATGAACAGACGTGAGATTGACGCAAAGGAATAAATATTACTACGATGTAGCAGCCCTGGTTTTAAACAGAGACAATAACAATTTTTTTTTTAATTTTGTCTTCAAATAATTAAAAATATATTTAAATTTATAACAACTCTGCAGCTGGAACCTTTACGAATTTGTGGCCTACCCGAATAGCAGCATCTTGATTTAGGGAGAGACTGCATAGAGGACTGCATTGGTGATGTCCGCATGATACCCGCATGGAGTACTGTAGATTAGCTAATAACACTGTATGTAATGGGTTCGCAAATCGAAGAAGGTTTAGAGTGCGATGGGTGGACAACGTCAAACAATACCATGTAAGAATTAACAACAATGACCTAATACAACACTTGTAACTCAGGTAGACATGTGTGAACGATAAAATTGAACGAGCTGACTGGACGCCTATGTCCCGTGACTGCTTGAGTAATACACAACCGTATCAGAATAAAATGACCATCTACCATAAATATACTATGGTAGGTGGTCATAATATTATGATACGACGGTGTATTTACGTATGTACGTATGCATGTATGTACTAGAAGCCAGACAGTGCCTTTGGCACCTCTTGATTTCTAGAGAGTCTCTATGACCCCCATTTGGCCTTGAAACCGACAACGGATATGAACATTCTTAATATTTATGAACTCTACTGTTCAAATAACCCTATTCACCACTTTATAGGTCTCTAGCAACATTGCATAGAATTTGATCTTTGACCTCGAAAGACCCACTGCATCGAAAATTCCAAAAGTTCATTGTTTCGGAATTCTACCTTATGAAATGCCCCCATTTTTATACCCCTAGTACTGTTAGAACGAAGTCTGACCTTTGACCTTGAAAGATCCCCATTCAGATAAAACATTTCCTAGATTTATGACCCTAAATACTCCCAGACGTCAATTTTTAGCTCTCTACCCTAGGAAGATCTAAATTTTATGTTTGACTTCGAAGGATCATCCGGATCTGAAATTACATAGCGTTTCCGGCATCTACAACCCGAAACACACCAAAACAATAAATTTCACCCTTCTAGCATTCGTCGATAAGGTTTGACCTGTACGTGACTTGCTCCCGAGATCTACGACCCGGATTACCTTTGGGTGCAAATGTTTATGAACGAAAGAAATGTTCATATCCGGTGTCGGTTTCAAGGCCAAATGGGGGTCATAGAGACTCTCTACCATTTTTTGCCACGTAATTAAAATGAGTGTGATCCCCTGTCAGTCATTCAGCCCTCGATCATTCGCAGTCGTCTGTATATATGTATATATAAGATGTATGTATGTATGAGAAGAGTGGAACACTTTTTGAAATGAAGAATTTTGTGCTAACTCTGATGCAGTAACTTCGGTTTTAGCAAGGCATGTCCTTGTACGAGAAAGCCTGTACAAACTAAGAGTAGTGTACAAACTAAGAGTAGTGTATAAGAGTATATTTAATTGCACTGCATGTTGTAGATAGAAAAAAGGAAATTTAGCTTCATTCATTCTTCTTCAGTCAAATTCTTTTTTCTCTAACCGGGTTTAGCAGTTATCACAATAATTCTTGCCTGGGCCGATTAGGGATCGAAACTTTGAGCCTGAAATTAATTAACTAATTCAATCTGCTTGCAGCAACTTTGAAATTAAAATCAAACAACAGCTATTGCTTCAAATTCGTAATTTCTTTACCAATATCACAATGTTTGCCACAGAGACAAACTGTAAATGCTTACGATAACTCATTTGACAAGCTGAGATAACACTCATCAATAACGACTCACTACTGTGAGTTGGTGTTGATGTATGGCAAGTATCAACTAAATGCCCCAGAAGTTGCACGGCGGTATGCCGCACGTTTTCTGGCTAATCCCCCATCCAAATCTGGCTACCATTTTCTGTGTTATTTGATGGCTCAGAGAGACCAACGGATCACCCATGATCGAGCATATTAAGATGATTAGGTATTCACTTGCATCCGGCGGATATCCTGGGATTTTAAATAGGGAGTGATTAGTACTACAACACCCAGTGAGGACTCTGGCTTAATACCAGCTCGTGTGCGGCAAATCCTGTACCATGGTACACACCAATACCGTCCCTTGCTGAAGCATGATTTGATGCCAAGAGACCATCAGAGAGGTTTAATTTCTGCAATTTGGTACCGAATACCGCAGAGGATAGTTCACACGTTTTGTCCAGGATCCTTTGGACAGATGAGATATAGTAGATTACAACACAGGCCAGATTAGTTAACAGGCAGAATGCTCATTATTGGGTTCTTAACAACCCATTTCTTGAACGAGTAGTGAGGCATCTAATATGCTGCTGAACTGACGTCTTGTGCAGTATTTGGAACGACACGCTCGTTGTACTGGTATTATACAAGGGAACGTTAACAAGTCGTAGGTAGTTATAACTGTTACAGAACACAATACCTGACTGGTTAGATGACCTTCCCCTCAGGGATGTACGACACGTGTGGTACCAACATGAAGGTACCTCTGCAATAGCCATCAAACATACGTTGTTTCCGTCAAACATACGTTGACACGTTCCAACACCAGATCATCGGATATGGTGGGCTTGTGGAGTGGCATCTGCAATCACCGGACTTCAATCATTATGGACTTCTTCCTCTGAAGTTAACAGAAAGAGCAAATGTCTACTAAAATATCTGCAAATCGGTAAGATTTACGATTTCAGATCGTCGATGCCTGTGCTAGCGTGATACTTTCAGCACTGGTTGCTGCAAAAATTATACTTTCTTGCATTCAGATGTGCATTGTAGCCTATGGTGAGCAAAACGAACACGCTCTACGTTAGACACACGCTCATATCAGTTTTGTTTATACCATTCGTGAATTGGAATGTAATAATTAATCTGTGTAATAAATGGTTTCGTCACTATTCTCACTTTTTCTGTTGAATGTGTCATGTTTCCCACGGACTTAGGGTTGTCACAACATTTTGCGGTGACTAAGCGTCGAGCATCTGATTTCGAATGGTCGGCGTCCACACCGACCATTCCAACTGTGGCCACACCGGGTGACCATTCCACTGCGACCGCATTGGGGGCAAACTTGCAAACTAACGACCATACCTGCAGTAAAGTTGACTTGAATAAGTACAATCTATTTTCAGACAAACGATTTTCAATTGCTTTTAAAATTACATGAAATTTAGATAAATTAATCATTAATATCAGAGATCACTCTTCGAGAATGGGGCGGCAGGTATCCAAGTTTGCTCCGGGCAGTAAAATAGTTAGCATGGCCCTACAGAATTAACATTTGCACCTTTAGGACCCTTCGCTAAATTTTGACTGGATGTTGGATGTTTTAGGACTTCCCTTTGAAGCGTGTACGTATTGTCCATAATCTAGAATATTCCAACACCGATAACTTCAAAGGATGCCGAATTTCGGACTTTCTACTTCCAATACAAAAAAGAAGAACCATTATTTTAATAACTGTGTTAAATCCTTTAATTTCACTTTATTTAGAGAAATGATGGTGATGCAAGCAAATAACTACCCTTGCGACTGTACTTCCCAGGTTCGAGTCCCAGCTGGGTCAGCGTTGAGATTTATCTCCGCAAAATTCCCCCGCCTTGCCCACGGTCAGTAGAGGACACCGATGGGCTTGGAAAGGTCGCCGTCCGTCGGATGGGACGTTAAGCCGTGGACCCGTGTGCGGGAGAGCCATACCCTGTGCACGTTAAAGAACACACTGGATGGCCTTGACGGGAGGCTACCATCTGTCTCCCAACAGCTGTTCCAGTGGGTCCCCTCCTCAAACCTTCTCTGAGCCTTCGGGGTCCATGTGACCTGGCCATTTAGCCCATGGTGTGCAAAAAAGTGCCGCTCAGAGGTAAAACAACCCAACCCAACTACCCTTGCGAGTGTTATCTTCAGAGTTCACATATGCATTAACCCCCTTTGTCATTATTCCTTATGAGAAATATGTTTTGTTTTACGTCGAACCTTTACAGAATATATTAATGACATAAATAGGGTCTGACTGTACACGCCACGGAAGCCATTTCACACATAATCATATCACTTTACAACAACTGATATTATATCTTTATAATGTATATATTTGGGTAAATTACTGTATAAGTAATCGGGCGTGATTATATAGGCAATAAAAGTTATTTCATAGATATCCACATCACGTCACATTAACTGATATTAATTATTATTATTTAATTACCAAAGAAATACCAATAGAAAATTACCAAAATAAAATCATATTTTGATTTCCTTTTCATTTCTAAGAGCATTTTTCGTTAAATGCAAAGAGCAGTGACCGGCATTCCATATGCATTTCTATACAGTGAATACAATGAACAGTGAAATTTTAAATCCTCTTTCAAATGATAACTGATAAAATGATAACTTTTTTCATTAATGCTACCTTAACACGCAATTAGACTATTAACTTTGCGGACATGATCACTGATGATGCCCCTCGACGTCTCATTAACTGTTCAGAACAATTATAGAGTGATGCTTGATACGTTCAGTGGAATGTCCCATTAAAAGCTCCGTGACTTGCAAAATAAGACTCTGACGGGAAAGCGTAACTGCATTAACGATCTTATAATAAATCACCTATATTAATGATCTGAAAAAAAACAACATCATCATAATATTGTTTTTCAACACTATTCCATGAATACACAAAGAGTTTTCTAAGTTGAAGCTTTTAGGAGTGGTTTTGAAAGTTGTAAGAATTTATCAAACAAATTAATGGAAATGATTCATTTCCTCTGATTTTTAATAAAATGTTTAGAACAGTGGAGAAAGTTTTTAAGATTTTATAATTCTTTAAAAAGATTTTATAATTCTTTAAAAAAATACTTAACGGAATATTGATTAAATTAAGATTTAGAGAATTTGATTTTTTTTAATTTTTTTTTTTCATTGGCAGTTTTTGATTTCGAAGTTTTCGAGTTTTAAATGATGTTTTTTGCTTCAAATGCCATGCATTCGATCTTAATTGCTTCAACTTCATACATAGAAACAGGTATATATGATTAATCCAAGGCAAAGGATGTTTCTTCAAGGTGATTGCTGACTCACACGACGAACCTCATAATTAATCCCATAATCGAGGCAGTTAATAATCGAGATGATGCTAACATTTGATGACAAAAATAGTATTGAACCTACTATTGTCTATTTACCACGTTTTCTAAATTTCAGCGCCATTAACAAGTATCAGAATGATGAAATCATTGTAAAAGCTATATTTAAATTTTAGGTTTTATACATATTTGTCTATCCATTATTGACCATTCTGATATGAGACGTTGCTCGAGAAAACACGATTTAAGGCAAATACTCTCTTTTCATCTAAGGAATCTCATTTACACGAGATGACATTTAGACGAATGAAGTAATAGAAACCAGAAATATTGATAAGACTCTCTCTCATCCGTCATGCAACCCAGTTTCTCATGGAAACGTTGCGAGTCATTATTATTTATAGTTGTTGGCAAAGGAGGAACTATAACACTGAGGACGCTGCAGTTGCAGCAGCCCTACGGCTCGGGGATACCGGAAGGGCAGAGAAAATGTATACTTTGATAACTCGTATGAGAGCTATCGAAAGAAAATATTTCGCAGAGGGAGAGAGGACTTTAAAAATTTATAGTTCCGTCACTGGTTGTTGCTATCTATTACAGACCCGTAATATAGATGCGTATTTTACTTAACGTAGCAATAGTAAATAAATTTAAAAATAAATAAATAAATACCACTTCAAGCTACTGCTTGCCAGACACAAAGGTCTGACGGGATCCTGGCAGTTTATACGCCATCGTATAAGGTCCCAGAGGAAGGCGGAACCTAAGCAGAAAAACCGCAGAGACATCCATTCCTAAACTAGGACTCCTAACCAAGGCTAACCTTAGCCAAGCACCCTAACCTCTCGGCCACAAAACGGATTTTAACATATTAGTTGAAATCAATCTGTACAGCTGTGCATTCATCGTCAAGTAAATTTAGCGGCATTATTAATCCTGTCATTACAGCCCAAACTAAAGCCAAACTTAAAAATACAAAGTTTGATAAAATTAAGATAAAAGTTTTTCTTCAATGTTTAAATTTTCTCAAAGGTAAAAATATGTTATTATAGGCAAAATTTCGAATATATAATATAAATTGATCTACGACTCTACAATTCTTTGCAAATGCAAATTACAAATGCCTATAAAAATACGAGTTACTACAAGACGACTCCATTTCAAAATTGTTGCTTGCAATGAGGATTAATCTTATTATTTCTATTGATGATGGCAAGTCATCATCGTTTAGATGATTTCTTGAGTTTGAAGACTTGAAGCAGGACAGTCTCAGGTAGAGGTGGCCAGATGGTCAATGTGTGGAGAAAAGCGGTATGGACACTTGCGAAACAGTTCTAGGAACCATCACCAGAAGAGCTGGAAAAGGTCGCCAGAGAATTATTTCAACCCGAACTGATGTTATCAACTGAAATGACGGAAAGTACGAACACTTAGTCTGAATTGTCTTTTGAGGTTTCCGCGGCCATATTTTTTGCCAGCAGGACTATTACGAAAGTTTAATGTGAGTGGGTTCTATGCAAGGAGGTTAGTAGCTTGTATCCCACTAACCTCCAACCACCGTAACACTCATCTAAACTGGTGTCACCAACATATCGCTTGGAGCCCTGAACATCGGACAAATGTCCTTTGTGTTCTAGCAAGTCTCGATTGAGCGTACAGCTAGGATCTAGAGGTTGCTTAATCTGCTGAGAACGAGAAATGAAATACCATTACTCCACTATCATAGAAAGGGACACTTGTAGTGGAGCTAATGTCATGATATGGTTTGGCATAATGATCAACGGCAGTACTCTTCACGAGTTTAATGTGAAGCAACGGAACTGCTCAGAGGTACAATGTACAGATTTTTAAAACTTATATGCGACTTTTTTTAGGAGTGTGACTGGCGATGGTTTCCTTTTATTAACGCAATGCCTGTTCGCAGGCCGTATATAGAAAACAATCGAGGTGGGGGGGGGGATTTGGGTTGGGTTGTTTTACGTCTGAGCGACACTTTTTTGCACACCATGGGCTAAATGGCCAGGTCACATGGACCCCGATGGCTCAGAGAAAGTTGGGGGAGGGGACCCACTGGAACAGCTGTTGGGAGACAGATGGTAGCCTCCCGTCAAGGCCATCCAGTGTGTTCTTTAACGTGCACAGGGTATGTCTCTCCCGCACATGGGGCCACGGCTTAACGTCCCATCCGACGGACGGCGGCCTTTCCAAGCCCATCGGTGTACCCTACTGACCATGGGCAAGGCGGGGAATTTTGCGGAGATAAATCTCAACGCTGACCCAGCTGGGACTCGAACCTGGGAACTACAGATTACGAGCCTGGCGCGCTACCGACTAAGCCACCCCTCCCCATCGAGGGGGGAGGGAAGAAATACAAACAAAACGTAAAATAGGGAGGGGCAATCAACTGGGTTTCAATGCTGTATATTAAGCCCACGGGACAAAAAAATTAGTCATCTCCCGCCATAAGCGGGTTACGTCCATTCGACAGCAACAGAGGGCGCATCAGTAGTAAACGAGTCCTACAAATAGTTGTGTGTGTGCTACGAGGCTCCTACAGTGACAAGAAGTGGTTGTGTGCCATGTGTGTGTTAGTCGCTCTTTGAAACACGGGCCGCGCCAAAGATGTGAATGAGTGGCAAAAAGGTGTTATTGCGTTTGGCCGAGTCATAAAGCATAGTGTACAAGAAGTTGCTGCCTTTGCAGGTGTGTCGAAACGTACTGTCCAAAAGTTCTTCCTGTAGTGGCGTACATCGCAGTCCAACGCTAATCGTTGCCAGAACTGCGGCAGAAAGACTGTGCTCACCAATAAGGACCATTGCAGTGTGTCACGCACTATTAGGGCAAACCGCTTTGCAACGAGGCAGGAATTGCTCCAGTCAGTCAATGCAGGCCTACAAGAAGCTGTTTCCGAACGAACACTCCGAAGGGAACTGCATGCCATGGATATCTGGAGCAGAGAACCACGGAAGAGACCCATGTTTAAATTCTGCACAAGGCTGCAAGGCTACAGTGGGTGTGGCGCCATAAAGACCGGACTGTCGACTCTTATTAATAATATTAATTACATATTGGATTTATCAGAATCCACTTTTTATTAATAATTATAATAAATAATTAACTTAAAATCAATACCCAAAGGTTAGTTACCACTGATTAAATATCATCTTTCTTTCAATTTTTTTTTAATCTTTTCTTTTTGAAACTTGCGTTTGGAAACAGAGTGTATAATTGTGTTTCAGCAGCTTGTCTTCTTCAGTATATCGGGATCTTGTTATTAGTTTTCAAACCTTTTGTTGAGGAAGAAAATGCCACTTTGTACAACTTTGTCATATTAATAAGATTATAGGAAATGACGTAGCGTTAATTGCTGATAAAAAGGAAGCTCTATGGTGAGTTTTTCCTAGCTTTCATCGTTTTCAGAGTTGACAGATAACTATGTTCGATTAGCTATAATTTCTTCAGTATTAAATTGCTTTACAGTCGATATCAATTTTGATAAGTTTCTATGCACTATTTTAAACATTTTTAACGACGACAGTGACGCATAGTCGATTGCGAGTGATTGACTGACGGCAGACTGACAGGGCATTATGATGTAGAAATGGTAGAGTTCTGATAATGTGCATCTAGAGGTAATCCGGGAGGCAGATCTTGGAAAGAAACACGAAATATGACCTCTGACGAGTCCTTTAAAAGTCAAATAGAGGTCACGTAGAGGTCAAACCATGATCTACGAAATACCGAGTGCATGAGAGTTAGAAACGTGAAAATTGGTGTCCTGGGATGTTTCCTGTTGTAGATGTTGGAAACATTATGGAATATCGGATCCGGAGGTTCTTTCGAAGTCAAAGGTAAAATTGAGATCTATCAATAACAGAGAACTAAAAATTGGTTCCTGGGGGTATTTTGAGTCGTAGATCTAAGAAAGTATGGCAAATGTTTGGATGCAATATGTCCTTCGAGGTCGAATTCGATATACCCATGCTGGTAAACTACAAATTGTTGAATAGGGCTATTCGAGGCAGTAGAACTCGGAGATAGGATGAAGTTTCAGATCCAGGTCAAACAGGGTTCGGAGTGACGACTAGAAATAGACAGTTGCCGAAGTCACCGATTGATATCTAGTATTTAATATAGATCAAACCTTCGAGGTTGAGAGGTTACTTACATTCTTTGAAATTCGACAAAAATCGCGATACGCAAATTCAGTACCTTATGGAAAAAAATAAAATAGGTATTCACGGCCAGAGAACGCAATGTAAGAATAGAGTTTGATGTTTTTTCGCAATAGAAACCTTAGAGTAAATTCTTTTACTTATGTATGGGGCAAAAAAAATCCAAAACTAAATTCATTTACTGTATAAGAAATTCTACAGTTGCTGGTTGGTTTGATGCTTGGGTTTTTGTAGCGCAAGAACAGCTAAGGCTATGTTGCGCCAAAATGCTACAATAAAATAGGAAAAAAAGGTAGTAGAAGCATCAGATTAAATTATATTTGAAAACTAGGATAGAACAACATTTAAGGTGCCTCATTCTCTATAGAAACCTGAAATCCATTCTACTTCCGCAGTCGGTGGAGACTCCATAAGGCCTAGGGCCCCCTTGGACAGGGTCTAAGTAGTCTCCCGTGCAGCATAATAAATATTTATTACACAATTTATTCAGCAATGAATAATGATGACAATAAGTTAGCAGATCACGATTAACTGCTTGTAGGCTGAAGGATCACCAGGCTAAACTTCACTGAAATTGTTGGTTTCCGTTTAGGAACTATAGCCAATTAAAAGAAGATTTAACGTAAAAGAGGAAATATTTTTAAATTGAAATTTTCTAAAGTTCTCTGAATGTTACTTTTGTGAACAAAGTAAGCTACGTGAAAAGGTCACAAGTGTTCAAGGTTAATTAGGGAAAGAGAACCTACTCAGCAGCTATGGGAGCTAGTTGGAAGCCTCTCATCAAAACCATCCTGTGTGTTCTTTAACACTCATAGGTACTGTGATCAGATTCAAAGGAAATGATCCAGAAACGTTTGAAAATTCAGTTTAAACGATTGACCAAAATCCTTGAAAAACGGAAACACCTAGTCACCCTAATTTGACAGCTTAGAATTGGCGTTTTTCATTATAAAATTCCAGTCACTTGCATTATCGACCAATATTTTTATAACAGTTAATATAATATTCGAAAAATATCTAAAACCAAATTCCAGGGGAACTTTCGGGGACATTTATCTGTCGGCGACAGTGCTTTTCATCCAGGGGCTGTCTCTGGAAAACGGGGCGTCTGGTCACCTTACTCATAGGGTACACTAAACATGCGACTACTTCAATAAATTACCATAATAACTAAACTGACAGCGAGAGTGCGCAGAAAGAGTTCAGCGTGGTTTACAGCAGAAAATCCGAGATAGCTTCTGACGTCACATGCTTAATACATTATTCGGTGCTCGCATAATTCATAGTTCCTGTCGATGCTGCAAAGCACATAACATGTAAACTGAATGGACAAATTATTATATACACCTACCTAATGACCTGTTTCTCGACCTTTTGCCCTCACAGTAACAGTCAGACGTGCTGCTAACGACTTAATGAGTTATTGAAAACGTGGAGGTGGTATTGCCGCACATGAAGCGAGGATCGCTTGATGTAGAGCATACACAGTTACCGGTGGGGTTGGCGGGTACGAACAGATTTTTCCAATTCGTCCCACAAATTCTCAAAACAAGAAGTCAAAACTATGATGGGTTTGAGGTCGTGCGAGCGAGGGGCCTTTCGAGTGTAGTAAACCCACTTGAATGCTCCTGGAGTCAATTGGTTGCCACTCGGCGAGTATGTGGTGTTGCGTTATCCTGTTGAAAGATGGCATTATGGTGCCAAAAGATAATCGTTGCGAACTGGTGTAGATGGTCGGTGAGGAGGTTCACATACCTTGTGCCGGTGACGGAGGTCTCGGGGGATGTGAGGGGCCCAAAGAAAGCCTATGTAAATGCATCTGAAACTGTTACACCGCCTCCACTTGACTGTTTGATCCCAACTTGGCAAATTGGGTCCATCGCTTCGTGCGGGTTTACACCATACACACACCCTCCCATCGGCGTGATAGAGTCAAAACTATAATTCTTCACTCCAGATAACGTGTCTCCAGTCTCTGCACTCCAATTGCGACAGGTCTTTGCCAACTGCAGTCAAATCTTTTAGTGCCTTGCAGTCAACAAGGGGACACGATGTGGACATCATCTGTCCATAGCCTATTTTTCCCAGGGTACGACGGATAATATTTGTGCATAAGTTTGAGGATGCACCCTCATTCAATTTCTATGTTATCTGCTTCACTGTAGCCATGCGATTCCTTGTAACGATGATGGACAATTTGTGCTCACCTCGAGAGTCAATTGTTCCTTTACATCCGTATTTCTCCAGCTAAATTGAAGTTTTGCATATTTCACGTAGTCTTGGTCTACATGTACAACGGTCTGACATGGAAATCTCAACAATTCAGCAGTTACAGTGTTTGAACAATCGGCCTTCCTCACACCTACTTTCCTGTATAGCTATTTCGTTCTAGTTATCTTTCTTGTTGAAAACACTGATAATAATTCTTTAAGGTACTATTTAATTTCGCTGATTTGCGACTCTTTATGAGCACTGGGGCCATTCCAATTTATTCAGAAGCTGTCATCTTCAGATATGGTTTCGTAATACTATTATTATTAATATTAATGTAAGGTTCAAATATTAATTATAACACTAAGTCCTGACCTGTTTTTCTATAACAGGGGTGTAAAAACTCTGATTCCTGGTCAGTCCGATCCATTTAACAATTTTATCCGGCCTACGTGACAATTGAAAAATATAAAATAATTTTTTTAATCTGTCTCTACTAAAATGAATGGTGTTTTAATAAGACGAAAAGAAAATATGAACAACATACAACTAGCTACAACATCATTGAAGCCGAATGTTGTTCAGCAACTCATTTCTACTATCAAGGCCCATCTTTCATATATGCTTGGAAAAGCCAACTTTAGTTTTGACGTTAAAATAAACTTCATAATAATATGAAATTGTTTAGTATTATTTTATACCTATATAGTATATGTACAGGGTGATTCAAAAGGTCTTAGACAAACTGTAAAAGCTCAGGAATACAAAAACAAACCATTTTTACATAGGAACATATAGCCGCAAACGCCAACCGAGTGTGCTAGAGGTACAGGGAGAATCAAAAATAAAAGACTACAAATAAGGCATAACAACATGTTTATTAGACATCATGTTTGCTATCTCAGAGGAAGTGCTCCAAGTTCTTTTCATCCACAGCAATACATGCATTGCAACGTCGACACATGGATCAGCGAACGTGTTCAAAAATGCCAGGTCTATCGCTGACACGTGTTGCTGCCTCAACGACTCTTGCGACGAGGTCAGCATCAATGGGGGTTTCGTACACAAGGTCTTTGAAGTAACTCCAGAGGAAGAAATCAATGGGAGACAAGTCGGGTAATCTTGGTGTCCAAGCAACAGGTCCGCCCCGGCAAATCCATCGCGCAGGAAAGGTGCTGTTCGCACACAATCGCGTTCGCACACAACTCGCGCACAATCGATGAAATGTGGGAGCGACCCGTCGTGCTGAAATCAAATGCGTCGGCGCAAAGATGGAGGAACATCATGCAATAGTTCCGGAAAGACCTCCTCCAGGAATATCCGATAACTACGCCTGTCTTGTCGTGATGGAAGAAGGTATGGTCCAAGCAAACAGTCTCCAACAATGCCCGCCCAAACATTTATGGTGAACTGGTGTTGCCCAACACGAGGGCATGTAGCTCGTGGGTTGTCATGTGCCCACACATGCAAATTATGAACATTAACAACAACCTCACGTGAGAAGGTGGCTTCATCGGTAAATAGACAAATGCTGGAAATTCCGGCTGTGCGACACAGTTTTGCAAAAACCAACGTGCGAATTCCAGATGCAGGTGGTCATCTCCTTCTTCCAATGACTGGACCCGTTGCATGTGAAAAGGGTGTAACAACTCCTCATGTAATACTCGCATCACATTGGGTTCAGGTACATGAATGTGATGCGAAATAGTTCGTGTACTTGTATTGCGTTCAATTTCATGTAAGACTGCTTCTTACATGACAGGTGTGCGCATCTCTCGGTACCGATCAAAATGTATGTTTACTTTCGAAGATCCAGTTTCACACAATCTGTGGTGCAAACGCGCAAACGTTTTATGATGGGCCAGGCATCTCTTTGGGAACCGTTCACGATACAATCGCACCGCAGCTCGTCCGTTTCCATTCGCTGCCCCATAAGCTAAGTGCCTATCAGCCATCTCAGTTTTACTGTAACGATGCATCCTACTCCCGCAAGGTCAACAACTCGAATGATAATGACTCGCGCTGCCTAACTCAATTTCTAGCAATAACGCCCTCTAACACACTCGGGTGGGGTTTGCAGCTATGTAAAAATGGTTTGTTTTTGTATTTCTGACCTACCTTTACAATTTGTTTAAGACCTTTTGAATCTCCCCGTATATATGAAAGTAAAATATAATTAACAAAGTTAAACTTTTTTTGTTACTTTTATTGCGTCCTTTTCAAATAGTGGCTCAGAGCAAACATAATATTTTTCTATGCCTCGATTGCCGCATTCGACGGCAAGCCATAGCAGCAGCGCAATCCAGAGTGGACGACATTCAACACTGTGTACAGGCAGCTACGGACATCCTCGTGTCAACATGGATTGTGAATCGCAGATTGACTGAGGCAGGTTTTCGCTATCGCCAGCCATTGCGACGATTACCACTCACCACAGCCCATCATTGAACAAGGTTGCTGTGTTGCCATACTAGACATGCATGGTGGGACCAAGGGAACCATGTAGTATTCAGCGGAAAGTCTCCCTTCTGACTCAGTGCGTACGATCGCCGATTGAGAGGCTGGAGACGCGTTGTCACTGGGCTGATCTTGTTGGCATTCGTGAGCATCATACAGCTCCTCAGTGATGTCATGGCTTGGGGCGCTATCAGTTTCAACAGCTGTTCACAGCTCGTACGCATAGTGGGTACAATTATAGCATGATGATACATCAATGAGGTTCTGCAGCCCGTTTTGTTGCCATATCTCCATGGTATCCCTGATGACCAGTTTAAACACGATAAGCCCACCCACACACTGCCAACATCAGCAGATAGTGCCTACAAGGTGTCCAGATGCTGTCTTAGTCAGCGCGATCCCAGACTTCTCTGCAATAGAAAACGTGTGGGATTTAATTGGCAGATGACTGCACGCGTCTGCACGACCCCCTTGCAATGATGATGAATTATGGACACAGGTCAACGACGTATGGTCTGTGATACCTCAGTAACCTCTCTCGCTTCTTGAAATTATCTCCGAAATCTTGAAAATATATTTTGTGATGAATTTATGGTTCTGAATACTTTGGTCTGGGATTGATCCCTTGTCACCTTGTCTATCGCTCACCGCGCAGTATATCATCTATACCTTGTCTTTGTGACATGGGGAATTCAAATGGCTACTCAAGTCGACATTAGGCTGTGTAAAACGTTAATGAGTGTCGGCCGTAGCCACTCGTTCTTTCATATCAAACCCAATTTACATTTTCATGGTTCCTCGGTTAGATGTGGAAGCATTTCCTTCCTTCACATTGTAAAATTGACATGTATGCTATTATTTGATGTCATTTCTTTACATATGTAGTTTAGATACAATAATCCATGCTAATTTAGTTAACATGATTTATACAACATTAGTATTTATTCCGATCACCAGTTTAGAAATATGTATAAGTATATATATTTTCTATATATTACTGTGATCTGTTCATATAATAGCAGCATTAATTCCGTTTTGTTCACATGTGACTGTTCACGCTAGCCAGTTATAAAAACGTAGCAAAATCAGAGATGGTATTAATTGCAATACACAAAACTGTAGCTTCGTTTCGTTTATATCTTGATAGGATTCGCTTTTGACTATTGGATTTAATACAGTATTATAACTATGATAGTTTCGTTTTGATTTGTTGGTATTAGTCTTTAATAGCATAATATCTTTCATCTCAATAGATGTTTAAGAGAGCAATTATGCAGTCTAAATGAACCATTCTGCTTTTGATTGCTTGAATGTTTGCACCAAGTGAAACAGTCAATACCTTCAAACTGCAAGTAAAACAATTTAAAATTGGCAATAAAATAATAAACTAAATTCGTTTCTTATTTGACTTTAAATCTATAAGAATAACAGTGCTCATTTTTACAATTCATTCCTTTAGAATTATTTATTTTTCATTCTATTTTCCATAAACTCTTGTATATTGAATTAGAGTAAAAAAAAAGAGAAAAATTATCTGCGTTTATATCAGATACGATTTAAATTCAGCATTGGAAAAGTGAAAAGGGACATTACATATTTATACTATCGATGCTGTTTTAGATTATAGGAACACATTCTGCATAAAACAGGATGAAAATATCAGATCACTGATAGCAGGGATTGCTACGCATAAAATTGTTAAATGCACGTGAATTTCAACAGCTTTACTTATTTTTTTCTTCCTCAGATTGAAGGTGATTGGCAGTTCGTTGCCATGGTGTTGGATCGACTCTTTCTGTGGATCTTCACCGCTGCTTGCGTCATTGGAACGGGATGCATAATTCTGCGAGCGCCCATGTTGTATGATGACAAACAACCCATCGACGTCATCCTGTCCAAAGTCACACCTCGTCTGCGGCATCTGGATGACTGACTGCGTCTGCGGTAGGATGATGAAGATAGGATAGTCAGAAATCTCAAAAAAATGTTTAAAAACAAAAAAAATATATATCAGTTTCTTATAGATAATATACGAGGTTCTGAAAAATTAATATTATTATTTTAAATTTAATGACAAGATGTTAATAACATTGACGTAATTATGAGCAGTATGAGGCTTGTACCCACAAATCTGCACCTATCTCATTGTTCGATCTTTAATCTTGTCTTAATTAAAAATCCCTTTCGTTGCAAATAATAACCAATAATCCTTGTTAATTTAGGTAACATGATTTATTCTAACGAATAATAGTTTGGTTCATATGGAAAAGTTTCTGAAAGTTAAATTTAATTACGCGCATTCTCATAAAATGTGTAATATTTCGTGAGAGATCAAAATTTCACTCTTTACTGCGAAATATCCATGCATGACAGTTTAATACTTCTATGTATTGTTAGCACTAGAGCTATTATAATGTTTTCCCATTCTGCGTTTTTAACCAATTAAGATATAAAAGTGTTATAGTCGAGATAGGGAGCACCAGGGAGATGCCCAGTACTTTTATTTTAAGAAGTAGAGGATCGCCATGGTATTTTAATTGCTATTTAATTTAATATTTAAGTTATTATTTTATTTTATATCTGATAACTAAATAATTTAAATATAAATGGAAGTTCTGACTCGCCTTCCGTCCCACGCTATTTGCGATAAACCTGAGCCCAAGGCTGAAGTACATTTCATGTCATTTCATTTAAGTTCATAGGATTTCGGAGACCATTTCTCCATAATAAAGAAAAGCATTTACCGTTGGTACTAAAATAAGTTACCGGTAGTTACCTAACAGAAAGTTAGAATTTTATTTCAAAAATTCCTTGCAATTAACTTGCTAACAATTAAGAGAGTTCAAAGATTCAATGAATAGGAATAAAATAATACTTTAGATTACAATAAAAAATACCCAAGGAAATGAAAAATAGGGAAAAAATTAAAAGTAAGATATGGAGTACACTGCAGAAAAGAGCCCAATTTTTTAATGATCAGCATCAAAGGAATTATTGACCGGTTGAACCATCTACCATGCCAAAAAGTACAATGCTTTCTCTATGTAGTTCCGGGGCGGGGGTGGCTCAGTCGGTAGCGCGCCAGGCTCGTAATCTGTAGTTCCCAGGTTCGAGTCCCAGCTGGGTCAGCGTTGAGATTTATCTCCACAAGATTCCCCGCCCTGCCCACGGTCAGTAGGGGACACCGATGGGCTTGGAAAGGCCGCCGTCCGTCGGATGGGACGTTAAGCCGTGGCCCCGTGTGCGGGAGAGCCCTACCCTGTGCACGTTAAAGAACACGCTGGATGGCCTTGACGGGAAGCTACCATCTGTCTCCCAACAGCTGTTCCAGTGGGTCCCCTCCCCCAACCTTCTCTGAGCCTTCGGGGTCCATGTGACCTGGCCATTTAGCCCATGGTGTGCAAAAAAGTGCCGCTCAGAGGTAAAACAACCCAACCCAACTATGTAGTCCCAATGAGAAAGTAAAAAGCTCCCGGTATTACTTTTAAGGACTATAACAACTGGATATGAATAAATATGAACAGCTATTCATAATTGCAACAGAACGTTTATTTAAGAATTATCTATTGTAATTATCTATATCTATTTTATATAACGAAATCATTTTGAAATAATCCTGTAACTCATAATTACAAATATTACTCTGTACGAAAGGCTTATTGAAAAAATGAGTTTCGCCTCAAGTGCGGTACGAGCCCAAGACATAACATGTCAGGTGCTCTACATATGAGCTATCGAGGACCAAGTTCACAGGGAAATGTTATGAGTATGTAGTGAGTTCTTATCCACACGAGGGGAAGTTCATTTTTTCAACAAACCTTTTTTACTACGTTTGCAGGAATATTACCTGTGATTTTCTCTACTATTACTTCGTAATACAGCTTCAGAAAGGTTCATGAAAGCTTTCAGATTCTATGCTTCATTTTACATTAAACGGGACGTAATGTACCCAAAGAAGTAGTCCTTTATTGGCTAAAAGCTTAATTACTGCTTTCTCAAGATATTCATAAGCCAGAATCACAGTATAGTTTTCTTCCTAAAACATAAACATTAAAAAAAGATGTTTTAAAACTATTAATTAACCTTTACTTTGTATGCATTAGCTAGTTTAAGAAACTGTTTAAGATAATGATGATATTAGTAACCGAAAATGTTTTTGGTATCGCTTATCTCATTCAGTCAACACCTCTTACAAGAGAAGACCAGTGGACCAAGTTATGATGCCTGCATTAGTAGTCCTGTAATCTAGAAAATTCTTATGCATCTATTTGTTTTGTTACTACTGCTGTATTTTTGTATTAATATTTAAATTACGGTTCATTCATAAATATACCACATTTAGAAGGTAAATTATTCTTATATATTAAAAAAAACCTTCCTTGGCAGATGCTTGCCACAGAGGTCTAACAGGAGCCTGTCAGTTTATACGCCATAAATTGAAGGTCTGAGATGATGGCGGGACCTCAGCAGAAAAATAGCACGAACATCCATGCCTTACCCGAGGCTCGAACCCAGGTCCTTTCGATATTAGCATTGTGATAATTTCTAATAAATACGAATAGTGTTTCTTCTGAATAAGGTATGTTTAATAATAAACATTATTATAAATAATAGTATACCATTATTGAAATTAGAAATAAATTTCTAAAAATTTTTGCAGACATATGACTACTTACGATGGCGTCTTAACTTTGTCCATCGGCATTTTGTTACAGGAGGTATTGATTTAATTCGATTTTCTCTTTAGTTGTATAACTAGTATCAAAACAGTAACCCCCGTTCATCGCGACCCCGGCGAGTGCGGATTCGTTATATCGCGATCTTTTTTTTGTCTCGGCACTTGTGTGGCTTTGAAACATGCGAGGAAAAGTCAAAATGAATGGTTGCACGTGCGTGCTAAGTTTCTTTCTCGCTCAATCACATCATACACATGTACATAACGTAAAGTTACGAGCATGGGTGAGACAAAAGAATGCCGTACGACGGTGCCTAGTACGGTTGAGCCAGTGCATCATTTGCGTCTATCCTTCAGTGTAATCTTAGCTGCAGTGTCAAATGCACGCTAATTAAATTGACTATATATTTTTTTATCCCTTCGTAATTTTTAAAATGTCAAAAAGACAATGTGAAAATTCGGTTAAGAAAATTCGCAATGTAGTGACTTTAGAAAAGAAACTATAAAAATTATAGAAAGGATAGAAAGTGGTGGTAAATTTACAGTTGCAGGAAGGGATTTCAAATTGCCTGAGTCTACAGTGCGATCAATTGTGCAACAAAAAGACAAAATTAAAAAGGCTGGCGAATGTGTTACTCCAATTACAACGACGAAAGTTTCACGAACCAGAAGTTTTTTGATGACAGAAATGGAAAATTTATTAAGCAATGGATAGAGGATCTAAATCAACACCACATGTCTGAGTACCCAAATCATAATGAATAAATCACTTAGTCTTTGGGATCATTCAAAATCTCAACATGGAGAAAAAGAAGTTTTTAAAACACGCAAAGGTTGGTTTGATCGGTTTAGAAAACGATCAAACTTGCATAGCCTTAAAATGATTGGCGAATCGCCTAGTGCAGACGTAGAATCAGCTGAAAAATATCCAATGCAGTTCCGCGAAATTGTGGAAAGGGGAAATTATCCACCAAATTTAATTTTAATGTAGATGAGACGGGACTCTATTGGAAACGAATGCCAACACGTACGTTTATTTCCATAGAGTAGACTGCTTCTGGATTTAAAGCAGCCAAGGATCGTCTAACTCTTCTTCTCGGCGGAAATGCATCCGGAGAATTAAAATTGAAACCATTGTTGATTCATCAATCAGAAACTCCTCGTGCCATGAAAGGTTATTCTAAAAACAATTTACCAGTTTTTTGGAGAAGTAACCCTAAGGCTTGGATGACACAAAATTTATTTATGGACTAGTTTAAAACTTGTTTCTGCCCAGCAATAAAAAAAATATTGCGAGGATATTGGAGTTGAATCTCGAGCTCTTTTGGTGTTGGACAATGCGCCGGGACATCCTGTGGAACTTGAGACTCTGTGCACTGATTTTCCCGTTGAAGTGGTATGCTTACCTCCGAATACCACTTCCATCTTACGGCCTATGGATCAAAGCGCAATAGCAGCATTCAAAGCCTATTTCTTAAGAAAAACGATGCGCCAACTCATTGAAGAAACTGATGGAGGTAGAGATGCCATGCGGGTTTGGTGGAAACAATTTAATATTATGAAAGCTATCAGAAACATCGACGAAGCGTGGAATGAAGTCACCCAGTCGTGTATGAAGGGTGTTTGGGAAAGGTTGCTCACAGAAATTGCTGAAGATCACATCAATTATGAAAATGATATTTAAATGTCATCGAAGAGATTAGTCTTATGGCCACTTTCGGAGGCATCGAAGGTGTTGATGTAGATGATATTCAGACTTTGCTAAAATCACACGGCGAACCCTTAACTAATGAAGAGCTGCAGGAAATGGACTGCCATACTATGTCCCAAGAAAATGACGTCTCGGAACCTGTTCCCGTGCGAAAGTTAAGTGTCAAAATCATTGAAAAGGCCCTTTCTCTTCACAATCAATGCATGGAGTTGTTGGAAGAAAACGACGAAGATTACGAGCGAGTGAATGCTGTAAAGCGTGATTGTAACGGATTATTTGACAGTTATCGGCAAATTTTGCATAATAAACGTAGAGAGGCCAAACAAGGGAATTTTTTGCAACGCGGAACAAAATGAATGAATTATGAATTATGTTATGTATGACTTTTTTGTTATTAATAATATTTATTTTATTCATAAAGTGTTTTTTTAAATTTTAAAATGATTTTTTTAAATCCCCCGTTGATCGCGAAATTTCGCTTATCGCGACCATGTCCAGAACGTATCCTTCGCGATGAACGGGGGTTATCTGTAATACTTTATATTTAATATTTAATTCATTGCAAATGCTAACTATTTTACTTTAATTATAAGGCATGGATTATTACATGGGACTCAATGTCAATTAGGTAAACCTCGCATCAGTGTTACTAACCGTACTATAATTATAGTAAAGTTGAACCGTTTTTCGTTAGTAAGTGTGATAGATAACGAAGCAGTTATTCTCATAAGGTTTAATGTAATAGAGCGGAACAAAGTTCTAGGGTTCTGAAATGCACACTCCCAAAAGTAGCAAAACATTTGGCACTTGTGTTATTTACTTGATAACAGTGTATTTAAATAAACAGCAATTGAACAAGAAAAAAAATATAAAATATAAAGTCTAATACGAGAAGCGTTCAAAAAGTTCTTGACATGCGTCTTTCAAAACAGAAACCATTGTACTTACCTCAATAAAACTTTCACTGGCCTTCAAAGTACTCTTCTCCAGCTTCTACGCAAAGTTACAGATGTCTAAGCTAATTTTGGAACGATTGGTGGTACTCCTGTCGGAAAATAATCCGCAACTCTGAATGAGCTCATTTTGCAAGATCCATTTCACCTTTGATAAAGGCTTCTCAGAAAGTTTCTTTTTAATTTTAGGAAACAACCAGATATCCCATGCTGCAAGATCGGCTGAATATGTAGTATGGTGTAGCTGTTTAATTTTTGCCTGCTCCAGATAGGACGTAGCTTCCTAGATTTTGTGAGCACTGGCATTGTTATGAAGAAGGAGAACCCTTGCCACTCCTATTGTTCGACGTTGCTCTTGCATCTCCTTAACCATTTTGAGCAAGACGATATTTGTATAGTATTGGCGGTTTATACTGATTTTTGCAGATAAGGTATCAAAGGATATCAATCCTTGGGAATTGAAAGAAATTGTGAACATCCTCTTTCTTGAGCGAAAGTCTTGTCGAAGGATATGGAGACGTAGTTTATCTTCTGAACCCAAACATAGTTGTCGATCATTCTGCAAGTCGTATAGTAATAAAACCGTGTCCCATCATATGTGACAATGTCTTTTAATCGTTTGGAGCACTAGGTCAAAACATTGCCTGCATCTCCTTGCACGAGTCGGTCTAGCTCTTTTACGTTGTTCTGTCAGTTTGTGGGGTACACATTTGGGACAGGTTTGTTGGAACTTTAAATGTTGATGAAAAATTGTTTCCACACTGCCAATCGATACACTTTACATCTAAATTTATTTTCTGAACGGTGATGTGGAGTTGCCTTAACCAGTTCACGAACAGTAGCGATAGTTCTCTTGTTCATGTCTCCTTGGGTTTCCAGCACGTGGAAGTTTTCGAAGCTCTGCTGTCCTTCTCTTAATTTACACATTCATCCCGTAGCAGTGCCATATGAAACGATCCCCAATACTTGTGATAAAAGCGGCATGGATATTTTTTTGCGTCGTCCCCAATTTGCATTCTCGTGAAAATGTAAAATCTTTTCCCATCTTTAGTAGTCTCCATAGCAACAATTCACAGATTTCGCAGACTGAATTTTACGGGCGGGCCGCCAGCGAAAAGAGAAATAATGAATGATACGGCTTATGTTTTGAACACGTAAGGGCAAGTTTAGACAAGCTTTCAAACAAGTCGTATCTCGTTAACTTCGGAAGAACGAATGCAGATCTACTGACACGTGTTAGGAACTTTTTGAGCGACTTCCGAATTTGTGTCTTAATATAACTGCACCTTTTATTGCCCTATAAGCATATGGCTTCATGGATTTGGAGTTTGTTGAACAATCTACTACTGGTTATTTTTTCATTGAGCTGAAGTATACTTCTGTAGTATACTACTGTAGTACTTTCATGAATATTATTATTAAAGGATGTCCACAATAAATATGCGAAAGGGAAAGTTGATAATATAATTATTAACAATATATTTTCTGGATGGAAATCAAATAATATTTCCTGTATAAACTTGTTGAATAATAACCGTATTTACAAATTTACGAGTAGTTTGATCCATATTTTTCGAAGGTTTTTCCCTATAAACAAAACGTGCATAGTTATATTAATCTGAGTATTCAATATTACAATTAATCTACATCCTCATAAAAACTCAATAAAATGAGCCCTAGGTGGCGGCAACGTTCCCATTAGAAACCATTGACATATAGGAACACACAACCTTGCCATATGAAGACTCGAACCCCGACACCAGAAGATGAAGTGTCACGAGGTGCTAAGGCGATATAAGAAGTATTAGTAAGAAAATTAATAAGAAGTATTAGTAAGAAAATTAATAAGAAGTAAAATGAAATAGTAAGACTAATAATAAAAAGTAAGATGAAATAGTAAGACTAATAATAAGAAGTATTAGTACAAATAATAATAACAGGAAGTAATAGAAACAATATTAATAGAACGTAAGAAGAAGAAGGAGGCGTTGGTTGTCAGAACTTGATCTTGAACTAAAAATGCTTGCAATTTGACTTGAACAAAGCTATTTTTCGAAAAACGCCGGTCAATTTCATAAATGCTTCTTTCCAGGCCAATTTCAACTAGAGTACGTGAGGAAGCAAGTAAAATAAATTCATTAAACCATGTTAATTGATAAGCTTTCACTATTTAATATCTGTAAGAGTCTTATAAAGTTTTTCCTCTATCTGTTACTTATTCAAATTGTTAAGCTACTTATTAGTTTCATAAAAAGGGCTATACCACACCCAAAAGTTAGGTGGTTTATACTTTTGCTTATTTATTATTCATTGCAGAAAATGCAACTGATTTATGCGAAAGATAATAGGTTATTTCAGTGAATTATTATTGAGTCGTGCAATTAAATTAGTGATGTCAGGTCATTATAAAAAGAAAGGTTTTCCAATAAAATTATCTAATCTATTCGTAATAAAAGATCGAAGGAAGAGTTCATCTGAAGGTGTTATTTTCAAACTTATTTCTAAGTTATCGATTGATAATTATTTCTTTAAATAGGTAAGAATGTTTATATAAATGATAAAGAGAGAGAGATAGATTTCACTCTTGACCTTCTAAAGGTAAATTACAGAAGAGAAAAATAGCAAAATTGGAGCAAGTTAAATTTTGACTCTTTATTGTGTGTGTTGGATAAATTCAAGTTTGATAAATTACATAAGTTTGGTGGACTTCCCAGATGTCTTTTCAGACAGCAGTTTGGCTCATCATTTTGTAACAGTAAATAAGAAGAATTGCAATTATTTCTCCAGGTTATATGTTTGTTTTAATAGTAGGCGATTAGTTTGTGCAATATATGTTTAGAGAATATTTATGCGAAATGGTTGCGAGGTATTAAAGGAACAGAAAGGAAATGGCAGTTTTTTCTCCAGGAAAGTAGTCAATTTTTTACACGGTTTTAATAATGTTCAACATTTATTTTAGCTTATAGTGATACGCTAAAATAAGAAATAATGTAATATATTTTACCTAAAATTGCAATTTTCTTAAAAAGCAGTTCTTCTCTTTCATTCAAATGTTACTATCATTACGTTTTTTCCTCTCAAAATTAATCAGTATAATTTGTTTAGAACGGCATGCAGTTGGGTTCAAGCTAGAGAAAAAATAGAAACTAAAAACGTGCTTGAAATATCCCTGAATTACATTTAATTTTTATTCTAATCATTTACTTACATTCATTTGTACGTGCATGCTTTCAGTTCAAATATTTCAGAAAAGCAAACATTTAAGAGTTAAGAGTAATAGCATTAAATGTACGAATATTGTTTTTTCCCTTTATTCATAGAAAAAATATTAATCTGGAAGAAATATTTTGCAATTTTTTTCATATATATACATATACGTTGAGTTGCACTGCATTATGTTAACAACATTTTGAAATTGTAGATTAATTTTTCTTTATGTTTAATATACAATAAACATTTTTCCGATTTCCTTAAGTTTCAATTAACGTTCGTCATAGAGTAGTCACTTTTTTACTTTTAATGTTTGATATTTTTGCTATTGTGTTTTAATTAAATATCTGGTCTAAATTGCTTTTTATCAAATCAATGCTTCTCAATTTGGGCACCATGTAAAGATTCGCGGTATGTACGATAGTTTTTGTTTTTACTATAATCAATAAGTAGTGAAATAAAACATTTTGGAAGAATAAAAAGTCTGTAATCAGCCATAGAGCTCAAATTATTTTACAGTGCTCTGCGTTTAAGAAACTTTTCGAACGAAAGAATACTGAACTATTCTACATAGTAATAGATCATTTTTATTTTATTTCCAGACCCAATTTAATATTATCTGAAAAAATTTGTTTAGTTGTGTAGTGAGAGCCGAGCAAACTCCAAAGTGTACTCTCAACTAAAAAAGATTGAGAAACAATATTTCAGATGCAATTTTGATTTAGTCTGAGAATACTGTTGTTAGAGTATACATTGAAATTCCAAAACATTTCCTGTTTGATATGTTTCGCAATAGAAAGTATTTCTCGTTTTATTATATTCATTGACATCACTTTTATTCTTATTACAGTAGTCCAGAAATGAATCCAAATTGATATAAAGTTTAGAATGCAAAATTATCTCTTAAAAAGATAACTGCTCTACTTTGCATACATTAATTCTTTTATACATTTTGAAATTGTTTTGTATTGATTTTTGCAAAAAAAATTCTGAGAAAATAGGAATATGCCCAATGTACTTTTTAAACGTGAAACTATTTTAGAGTTAAATATTTAGAGGGATGCAAAATTTACTAAAATATAGACTTATTCGGATTTTGACTTCTAATTTTCCATTATTCCATCTAGCTAACACAATAGCATATTATCATATTCTGTACTATTATAGACTAAATCAACATACTTATATTGATTTCTAGTTGAACAGTTAAATATCTTATGTAAGTCATATAAATCATATGAGTCTGAGTAAATTTGTAAAGTTAGATAAATCAACAAATTCTGATAGTTGCAAATTTGTGATGATAAGAAATGAGTTAGATAAAGAGTAGAAATTAAAATATATCTGAAGAAATTAAAAATATTATAATCACTCAATAGATAATAATAAATATTGCAGAAAGGTACTCTTAAAGGTGCATACAGCATTCACCCATTTTTAATGTATAGGAAAATTTAATGTATAGGATTGAAACAGTTATCGAAGCATCAGTCCAATATTATGAACAAGAGTCTACAATTTTGTAAAAGTACCATGCATCTTGTTCAATTGAATTGTATCGTAAATGGCAATATGAAAATTTCCCCTACTATGCTAATATGGCATGTATTAAAATTAAAGTTATTGTACCTAACAGTGTTTCTACTAGCGCTGCTTATTATGGAATCAATATCTCTGTATGTTTTAATTTCCGATAATCTCAAAATTTGTATATTTGTAATATGTAAAATGTAACTAAATGTATTAATGAAATTGCGGCTTCTGTATGCTGTAGGTATCAAGATAGAAGTTGGAGATCTGCTTGTAGATAAAATAACTTCTAACTATAGCCAGTGAGCTTTTCCGGGTAGTTCTAAAGCTTAGAGATCTTCAGACAAATATTCTTGCTCATATCAGTCGTTTCGTCTTTTTACGACTTTTACATCTTGTAGATAGCAGTATTTTCATACATATTCTGCGTTACTAGTGCTCTTATATTAAATGAAAACTAACAAAGTGTTTTTCATGCTGTGTACCTTTTAAATCAAAATCATATTTCATATTTTGCAGCAATAAACTTAGGCGATATTAACTTGTGCACTATTATGAATACTTCCTCGAGGTACTTGTTAAAATGCACTTTTTTACGGAAGCACGGTATTCATATATATATATATTATTAACTTTAATAAATGTCACATTAAGACCACTGTGTTCGAAATATTTAACAAAAGTATTATATGATCTAAAATAATACACAATTTACAATTAATGACGTTATATAAATTTCCATATTGTTTCATTCCTTGATGTTTGGGTTCTCTTTATGAGAAGCTGTTAAAATGCAATTAATGATTTTGAACTTATTCCAATTTCTTTGTGCTTTGCTTGAATACGGAAACTGCACATTATTATTAACAAGATTCTTTTATTTGATGATCAATCAAATATTTTTACCATCCAATTCTTGAGCTATGAGGTGAGGGGGGGGGGGGGGTCAAGAGGACCATGTCTGCACCTTTCGCAATGCTAATATGGTAAATAGAGGCAAATTATTAAACTTATTTATATTTGATGCATTTTAAAGAAATATTTTAAAGAAACGGAGAGGCATTTTGTTTCTCCCCACCTCCCGATTGTTTCTAGATCTGGGCCTGTTACCATCAATTAGCAAAGGAATTTCTTTTGTTCTTATATGGCGCAAAATAATATCATTTGAGGAAATAAAAAGTTATTAATGAAAACAATTCTTGTAGTGCAATGATAGGTAACTTAGGATGTGATGTAAAAAATGGTTATACATTAGCTATCGAAATAGCAAAGAAAATCCAGCACAGTATGTGTAGTCAATCTTTGCTGATGAGTTTCTACCATATCTTCAATGACAAATGCATCACTTATAAACAATACCAATACTCAATAGCATCTCTAAATAATAAATTAAATCGAAGATTTAATAATCCAACAGTAGTATAATCCAAAAGATCAATTATTCACTGAAAATATACTGCAGCAAAATATGAAATTGAACTTTGATATATATCATTAAAAGTAGTTCAGTGGTTTAAAGATTTCTCTTGTTTTGATGAGAATTCCATTCATTACGTGGAAGAGGCTGCAATAACATTTTTATTAAACCATGTACACGAAATTTGACTATTTTATTAAAGAGAATTTAGCAAAATTATATTTTGAATTCCTGTACGCATTTGAGTTATGTTAATATCATTTTATTTGGTATTAAACACAGAAGCAAAATAGTGACAATTTCAGTTACATATAATTCGCACGAGCTTTACAGACTGTGAAATAATTTGGAAATGTGAATTCCGAGGGATGCTATCTCTGAGTGATATACAGAAAAAAGAAGGAGCTTCATTAGAAATACTTTTTAGTAATTATACCTTTAACGATTGACATGCTCAATCTCTTCTACTTATATTTGCTTAACAACTTCAGTAAACTAATGCGGAAATATTTTTTAAAGTATCAACGAACGTTTTTCACTAGCTCTTTAGGAATTTTTATGACTAAAGTTTTATTACGAAATCAGTTTTCATTGACTACATAATTAAATCAGCAGTTACGGGGAACAGTCACTGTGGGAGCTCCTGAGAATAATCATTTTGCATATTTGCTGTGTTGAAAGAAAAAAAAAACGATATTTGTGTGAAGGAAGAATCTCGGTCTTGGAAGTAATTAGACGCTCGTTGCATTCCCGGAAACCATCGAAGGCAATCTAAATGTAATGAGTTTTTTCTATTGTCTTTTCTTTTTTCACCTTTGGTATTGACCGCAAAATCATGCCATGCTAATTTTATTCGCCATTTTGGTAACTCTAAGGATTTTGGTTTCCACTTGAAAAAAAAAAACATTTATTGCATTTTCGTAAAAATAACTTCTTGTAAAAGAATTATTTACTTTTAAAGTTGTGGGTAATGAATGATACTCTAACAATTATTGATTAAAAATGAGATAAAGTAATAATTCTTTAAACCTCTGAACTGTTATCTAAATGCGATGACAATTTCCATAGCTATTTGTACTTTGGTAAAATAAGTAGAAGTAGAATTTTCGAGAATTTTCATATGTCCGTTGGTTATAGGTATCGTTGAACAAAGTAATCATTGAAATTTTAACTTTCAGTGAAAATAGATGCTATTTCACTGGAGCCTGCATTCTGATGATCTTGCGGAAAATGTGTAAATATCCTTCAATATCAAAGTTTTTCAATCATATGCTTTACTCTAGGGAATGCTTTTGAAGTTATATTTGTACGTATATTTAAGATAGCTAATGTTGTATGAAATGCATTTAATTTAATGACCTCATGGCAAAGACTCTTCCAGTGATTAATCGTTTTTATGATGGCGATTGTATGTCATCCTGAGTGTATTTATTTTCTTGAAGAATATTTTCAACTTTCAAATCATTTTCTTGCTAATCCTAGGAGCACTGAGAATAATATAGAATCAGTAGTCAGTAATTGAGATTTAACCCTTAAGAATTAATTTAGCAGATATTGGTTTCATAAATACTTTGCTAAGAACAAAGCAAGGAAAACAAAGCGTTTAAAATAATATTCAAAAGACATACATAATATTGGGTTCCACATGTTCACTAAATCCAAGAGAAATCAATTTCGGTTTTGTGTTTCATTTCATAGCATCATAATGACAGCTCAGGCTGTGTCTTTGATACATTATGTCATCAACAACAACTAAAGTAGCTCACGAAGCCTTCAATGAATTTAGAATATAATATGAAATTTTGGTCCAATACCTATCTCATGCATTTTAATTCCCTTTATCTAATTCTGGTGTTTGTATTATCCATAATTTCTTCATTTTTCCGAATTAGAGGATTGCGGAATTCACTGGAAGTGTCTTCGTCGGAAATATTCCTGTTCCCGTTATTCCTCTTCTTGACATAGTGTCTTCACAAATGTACTTATGGCGTTATTCTCAGCTTTATTTACTGTTCCCTATATTTGTAGATATTTTATTGATATTTCAAACTTTGCATTTGTGTCAAGCGGTTAAGCTGAAGTATGCAATCACAATTTAACTTTATGAATACAATATGTGCTACGGATAATTGTTAGAGCATTTTATTTCATTGACTACAGTTAATACACTTGCTTATATGATATTTGATTTTCAGACGTAATATATAAAAACTCACTATAAAAATAAGAATGGAACTACGTGTCTCGAATAGCTTATCATTTATCTGTTTAAGAAATACCTAGCTTACAATATTTTTAAGGATAATGTTTCCATGGTATTTTCTGCTCGATGTAATAAATTAATTATTTGATATTTACATTTTTTTACAAAATGTCTAAAGAATAGCAACGCATAGATTCTGAATAGTAGAGAAAACTGTTTCCATTTATTTTCGGTTTTAAATCCCAGTTTAGGAGTCGTCATCGGATTTCATATTTCGTCTTTTTTTCGTGTTTTATTTAAATGTTTTTGTACTACAAATCGCTTTCTTTAAAATGCCACATTATAGTGCTTAACGCTCAGAAGGGTTTTTATTTTAGATTTTTTTAGTTGTTTAAAAGCCTAATAGCATATAGATGAAGATAACATTTCTATTAATGGTCACTTTTTATCTAAAGGATAAGAAAAAAAAATTCACAAGTGTACTTTCTACCAGCTTCCATTTTCTAGCTACAAAGAAAGCAATTTCTCTTTTGTATACGCTAATATTATATATTATTGTCATTTATCACTGTCCTCTATATTATACTAAATGATCAAATAAACTCTTAGTACACCCTATGAATCTAAGACATTACAAGTTTCTCATTCATCCGGGAATTCAAAAAATAAGGGAAAAAAATAAATCTCCCAAATTCTACTCTAGATTCACAGAGAAGTCAGGCTTCGAAAGAAGGGAAGTTTCGAAAGAGCTGATGCTTCATACTTATTTGCACAAAGAATTATTAAGATTTCTTAGAGATACTAAAGTCTAACATATTATATTTAATAAAAAAAAGAACATTATTGTTTAATAATACATAATAAATAAAAACTTATTATATAAATATCAAAATTATAGAGAATTAGATGAAAATAATAAAAGCTATTTTAACACTGATACAGAGATAAAACGCATACTTTTTTGTTAAATGGTATATGTAGAGGGTGTCCTATTAATGCGGGTTATATCCCCGTAGATGGATCCTCCGTCGAAAATTACAAACCAAATGGTATAAGGCAATTTTACATCCGAGGTTTAGGTAGAGAGAAAAACGTCCAGAATGGTATGGGCGACTGGCCGTGGTTTCCCATTATCGTGAAGTTGTATTGTGAAAGAAACATGTCCGATGCAATTCCACAATTGACATTTATTGACATGAGAAATACAAAAGAGCTTTAATTCTTCCTTGGACAATAAATACCGATTGTTGATTGTCTCGGTAGCGTTTCCCTCACAGTATACGTATACGGTAATGGGCAACCATGGCCAGTAGCCCCGCCCCTTTTTGGCTGTTTTTTTTCTCTATCTAAAACTCGAATGTAAAATTGCCTTACATCATTTGGTTTGTAATCTTCGACGTCGGATATATTATCGGTATATTACGGGTAAAGTATCCACCATTAATGGGACACCCTGTGTATAAATATACTTAATGTAATTGCTTCTACCATATTGTATTTGAAAAGAACTTTTGCAAAGGAACTCGAAACTGAAACGCTTGTAAATGGAAAACTGACTTGAAAGACAAAAATCTGAATATAAGTCCAAAACATCCAGATGAATTTTGTTTCCCACACGTTTGTTCTAGGTAACATGTGACACTGAAGGATAATTCAAATGAAGTGTTTCAATTTTCATCACATCAATAACTTCACCATAAATTAGGTGGCCGAGTGGTTAGCGCGCTTGGTTACTGATCTAAGGGACTGGGTTCGAGCTGCGGGTATGGTATGGATTTTCGTGTTCTTTTTCTGCTGAGGTCCTGCCATCCTCACAGACCTATTATGGCATATAAACTGATAGACTCCTGTCAGACCTCTGGACAAGCAGCTGCTTGAAGGGGTATTTATATATTTATTTATTTAAATTAGGGTGACCAGATGTCCCAGTTTTCTGGGATAGTCTCTCAGTGAATAGCTCTGTCTCCAACTGATATATGTCCCAGAAAGTGTCTCTGGAATTTATTTTTAAACATTATTTTTAATTTTTAATTAATTGCACAGCATGAGAATATATTTTAGTAATAGAATAGTAGTGGTCAGGCCCGTATGTAGATAACAATAAGGGGGGGGGGGGTGTCAAGGAACAGGATTTCCATTGCAACATAACATTTTACCCTTCGTTTTAGATGTATTTAAACAATTTTTTTGAAAAATGCCTGAAGTATACCCAAGTGTAATAACATTTTGCTTCCATTACTGTAATTTGCATTCGCAGGGGAGGGGGAGTGCTTAGATCTGGCACTATTAATGGCAACACTGTTATTAAATAAATGTGACTGAGAAATGAGACCAGGATTTTAAAACGAAAGTCGTTAGTTGCGAGCTGTCGAAATAGGGTGACAGACGTCTGCGGAAAACGAGAATGTCTGGTCATCCTAATTGACAGCTCGAAACTGAATTCAACTGAATTTTTAAAAACCCCGGACTTCTTTACATCTGGTCACCCTGCCCTACCCTAAATATAATAATCTACTGAAAAGTGGCTAATATCGTCTTTGATCTTCAAGATAATTAACAAAATGAAAGATCAAATACCAAGACGTTGTACAAGTATCTGGAATCAAAAGCACACGAAGACAAACTTTTAGTTCTATAACAAATTTTCGAAAATAGCAAAGTATTATAACGCTAAGTTTTCAGATTTATTCGCAAGCTCTCCAGAATATTTCGCACATCATTAAGCGTTACAACGACAGTACTAGTTCTTTTTGAAATTTCAAGTCTCACGGAACAAGTATCACTTGCACAGCTGAAAAAAATCGTATATTATACAGGATGATTCAAAACTCTTGGGCCAAACTTTAAGGGGTGATAGAACACACCTAAACAAGCACTTTTCGTCATACAATTCACGGTCGGAGCTCAAGCGGTGAAGCGCTAGGGGTTAGCAGTTACTGTGTCAGGAAATGAAGAAACACAAGAATGAGAGGAAAAAACCGTTTGTGACATTTCACATGAGCTTTATGAAATACGCCGTTAGCCACCAAGAGTGGCGGTTGTGATTTTGAATTGTGCGCGTTCGAAGCTGATAGTAGCGTAATTTTAGTGCTTTATTTTAAAGATTTTAGACTATAATTAAGTGCGATCTGTGCACAGAATAAGCTACTACAATTTAAAAACTAATTCATACGAGAAGTATGCAAACTTTTGCTTAAATTAACATGGCAAACGCTGGAAACCGGGAAAAAAATCATCGCCGTCTTCAATGAAAATAAAGGTGAAAAGAAATAAATACCAAGATGTGACAAGTACAGATAAAGAAAAAGAAACTCCCATCAGCAAGGATTATAATGTGCTTTCTGAAGATCTGAAAATGTCCTCAGACTCGGACATTTCACCAACTAAATCTGTTGAAAATAACTGTAATCCTGCAACAGAACGGGATAAAACCCCTCTTCAAGAACTACAAGTAAATGATAATATTAATGTTCAAAGCAAAGATCTTAAAATCGCATTAACGGATATTAAAGATAAAACATTTCATATATCTAAAAAAGAAAGAAATTACACAGTCATTACAAAAATAGATTTAGAAACTATCAAATTCCCAGATATCATAGAAAGATCGATAAACTCAAATGATGATTTTTTACTTGTAATTACAGGTATTGATTATGATATCAGCAAATGTGACATACCAAAAGCATCTTCATATTTCTTCAAATTACTTAACGATCATATCGGGATAAATTTATTTCCTCGGGAAGACTCTTGGTATTTCCAAAAAACTGTGTACAATAAGAAAAGGTTTTGAATATTATGGAAATTCTGGATAAAAAAGTCATTGTAGAATTTCCAGAATTCAAATAATCTGTCTTAGGAACAATTATAGGAGTACCTATATGTTATGATGATGACCATATCTTAGATATCCTGGTTAATTAAAACAACGTAATTAGCATGAGAAGAATGCTACACTACGATAAATCTCCGTATTCCAAGGGATACGTAAACTGCAGTCCAACACACAAGATTGTGCTTAAATTCGAAGGTAATGAACTTCCTACACATGTTTTGCTGGACTTTACACGACATCGTGTTAAGAACTATAATTTGTCTCCACATCTATGCCTTAGATGTTATAAGTTCGGGCATCTAATATACAGGGTGAATCTGAAAAAGTGGGCAAAACTTTACGGGGTGGTAGAACGCAGCTATACGAGCAATATTCGTTATAGAAAGTATGGGCGGAACGCAAACGGCGAGCCGCTAGGTGGCGTTGGAAATGGTATAAAAGGGTCGGTCCTCGCACCCAACGGCATTTCTACCGTGGATTGCCGAGAGGATGGCTGGTTATACTAACCACGAAATGGCGGATATGCACTTTGTGTACGGTGCGGTTGTCCTGTGGGGCCATATGAGAAGCCTAATCTACGAGTGCCCCATTGAAACCGATATTGATCTAGTCGCCAGGATCGCCGTTGTTGCCGGCGATATTCGGGAAATGCCTGGTGTCTTCGCAAATGTGCGTCGGTCCCTATCCCGCAGGTGTGAAGCCTGCATTACAGCTGGCGGCAGCTCTTTTGAGCAATTTCTTTGAGCATGTACCTCAATTACATTCCTGTTAATAAAATGTTTTCTGAAGTATCTCCTCTCCTTCTTGTGTTCATTCTTTAAATGTGACAGTGGAAAACTACCTTTTAACTTCTCACCGCTTGCGTTCCGACCATACATTCTATGACGAATATTGCTCGTTTAGCTGCGTTCTACCACCCCGTAAAGTTTTGCCCACTTTTTCAGATTCACCCTGTATACTTGTAATGGAAAAAATCACACGTAAAAAGTGTGGAGGACGACACAGTCACAAACATTGTACTTCTAAATTTTTTCATTGCTCGAACTGCGCCGGTGATCATCCAGCGACTTTCACTGAGTGCCCTGTTAGAATTCTGGCTTGTAAGGCCAGAAATATTCAAATAAATGAAAAATTAACTTGGATATAAGCTTTTAATAAAGCTAGATTCACAGAAGAAAATGCTATTAGAAATTTCAAGGACTTTAATCGCAGTAATCCTCAAGATATCTTAACTTCTGAAGCATTTTCACGAGATAGGATTCAAACTACCATTCATGCGGACCTGGAAGAAAGCGGTCGCTATAAAAGTGTTGCGGACCACCGAGAAGATCTCCCCTCGCTTCCGTCAACTTCTAATGAATCTGAAACGAAATTTTTGCACAAAACGGAACAAGTGAAGAATATTGACTATGCAAAACTGTTAAAAACATATCACTGGAAGTAAATCAACTAAAACACCTGAAAATAGACAAATGAACACTCATGATAATTATGAAAGAAAACAAAAGGATTACACAGAATCTGATCTTAATGCCCAGCATTCAATGTCACATGATGCTAAAAGCCAAATCATTGAATTGCTGATTAAACTGTTTGACTTTTTACTACCAAGTTGCACAGAGGCAAACTTGATTAAAGATCTATTAATAATATATTGAACAATGGATCATGAAGCAAAACATCATAATATGTCAGTGGAATAGCAGAAGATTAGAAAATAAAAAGCATATAATTAAACATTTAATTAAAACTAAAAACATTCTAGTCATGTGTTTACAGGAAGTAGCCACTAATAATATTCCTAAATTTAATGATTTTATTTCATATGTACAGAAAAATAATATAAATTCTAAAGGTATTGTAACATGTTAACAAAAATATTCCTCAATGAAAAATTGATGTGCCTATACTTATGATAAATTGGAATGATTAATAATTCAAACAAAAAATAATAATAACTACTGAAAATAATGAATATTTACAACCATGGCATTTTATTCAATACTAACCAATATTTAAAATTAATAGATAATTTAGTAGGAGAATTAATAATATGTGGGAATTTTAATTCCCACAATAAAGCCAAGAATTCGTACAAAAATGACTATAAAAGCATTCATTTATTAAAATTCATAGAAATCAGTAAATTAATTATTTTAAATAACAATTATGCCACTAGAATAAATAAAAATCTAATAAACTCTATAATTGACCTAACTCTATGTACAAACAAAATTAATAAAGATTTAGAATGGGAAATTACCTCAGATAGTTATGGTAGTGACCATTATCCTATGTACATTAAAATTATAAATCATAATAAATCAAAACCATATGTTAGAATTACAAACTGGAAAAATTTTAGTAAGGAATTAAATGATCTAGAAATAGATAACAATAACTCTGATTACATTACAATCATGGATAAACTAAAAAATCATAGTAAATTAAATACATAAATAGTTTATAAAAAAATTCCGAAAAACTATATACGTACCATATTTATAAATAAACTAATAGCAATTCGGCGTAAGGCCGAAAAAAATATTAATAATAAGAAAACATTCACTGCATGTGAAAATTACAAAGGATTAGAAAATGCAATTTAAAAAAATTAAAAATATTTTAAAACAGAATTGGAGACTATTAACTGAAAAATTATCACCTTTAACATCAACTACAAATTTATGGAGAATATAGAAGAAACTATACAATGAAATGACACCTGCAAATCCTTTATATTCTCTAGCACTAAAAAATAATGAATATATACAAGAAACCATAGAAACAATTGCTAAATATTTCATTGACTTACATTATAAGCCAAACAATAAAATTGATAAATTATATAATAGTTCTAATATATTTCATCAGACCTTTCATTGCAAACCTATAGAATTTTTAAATGTTCCTTTTGCATTTTCTGAACTTAAATTTGCTATTAAATCATTGAAAACAAAAACTACTCCTGGCCCTGATGGCATTTCTAACAGACTACTCAAAAATCTTTCATATAAATGGTTAAAAGTTTTATTAGATGAATTTAATAAATTTTGGCATTATAAAAACTGTCTTGAAACTTTGTATGAAAATTTCTTGGTATTTATAAAAAAGCACACAAATCTGCTGATGAATTAAATTCTTATCGACCAATATGCCTCAGTTCCAATGCTTTAAAGTTGTTTGAAAGAATGATTTTTAATCGATTAATCTGTTTTCTTGAAAAAAAAATAATATTCTTAATAAAAATACTTTTGGATTTCTACCTCGAAGATCCACTCAAGATTTAGTTTTAAATATAATCTCTGATGCTGAATATGCTATTAAAAATGAATTATTTATGACTGTTATGATAATTGACCTTGAGAAAGCCTTCGACTCTGTGTCACATAATGGTTTACTAAATAAATTAAAAAAAATTAAATTTTGTGGAAATCTTTATAGTTTTCTCTTAAACTTCATCAAGAATAGAAAATTTAAAGTTAAAATTGGAAACAATACATCCTCTCCATATAAATTTAAAAAGTGGTTTGGTTCAGGGTAATATTTTGTCCCCATTATTACTTAACCTATATTTAAATGATATACAAGATATTATTAATAATGATGTATTTTTTCGAATTTATACAGATGACATCATCTTTTGGTCTTACAATAAAAATCCATATATTTTACAAAATAGATTGCATAAATTAATGAATAAGTTTATTAAATACTGTGATAAATAGAATTTGAAAATAGCTACAAATCAAACAGTAATATCTTACTTCCACAGAAATAAAAAATTACCTGAAGATTTCTCAATTACATTAAAGAAATATAGTTAAAATATCTCTGATAATTTTAAAGTTCTAGGTATACACATGGATTCAAAATTAAAAGGGATACAAAATATTGACACTGCAAAAGATAAGGCAAATAAACTTTTTAATTATTTAAGATATCTTGGAAGTATAAAATGGGGATGCTCAACTAAAAATTTACTATTAATTTATAATTCTATCATTAACCCAAAATTTTTATATGCATAAAACTAATATATAATATTTCTAAAACTAAATTAAAATCATTAGAACAAATCCAAATAAAAATAGTAAAATTCTGTCTGGCACTTCCTCAGAACACAAATGGCTTGAATGTCTATGCTGAAACTGCATTACCTCCCATACACATAAAAATGAATATTTATTAGAGAATTTATTATATAGAATAGTAGTTAAAAACAAAAATCATCCTATAATTGATAAAATTAAAGAAAATTATCCAGATATTTCTATAAATTCATCAACAAACAAAAATAAATTTATAAATATCATAAATAATAACCTAAGTGGAGACTATATTATACAAATTCCTTGCTGGACCTCAACATCTCCAATTTTAAATACTAATATACCTGGAATTGAATCAAAAAATTAACTAATACGATTATTTTGAAAACATTAGCTGAAGTTTATATAAATGATAAATATTTAAACTTTATTCATATATTCATAGATGGGTCCCTCAACTTAGATAAGAATGCTCTTTCTGGTGCCTTTTGTGCCCTGCTGAAAATTATGAATATCTTTTTAAATTTACTACTCTTTATCCAATTATTATTGCAGAACTATCTGCTATAATTTTGGCCATTAACTGGGCCCTAAAATATGACAAAAAATATAGTTACTTTTACTGACAGTAGAGCATCAATAGAAGCTCTATATAACAATCCTCTTAAAAGCAATTTTAATATTTATATTAGTGACATTTTAATATTAATAAAACAGCACATAACACAACATAATATTATACATATACAAAGGTTACCATCACACTCTGGAATTAAAAACAATGAAATTGTAGATAAATTATCCAAAAAAGCTAACAATATTAACCCAAAGTTAGAAACCCCCTTCCTCATATACATTCACAAAAAGCAATGCAAAAAACAGCTAATAACTGATATTCAAAATTCGTATGATTCCAATGCATCCAATACACACAGATACAAAATACCTAATAAAATTAATAAATTTAATGAATATATCTTAAAAGAAAAAAGAAATAAACTTATTTCTTAAAAAAAAAACCATCCCTGCTCTTACTAAATCATTGCTTTATAGGATGAAAAAATCTGATAATCCTGTTTGTGATAGATACTCAATATACGAAAATTTGGATCACATCTTTTTCATTGTAAAAAATATACATTAGAAAGGAATATATACTTTACAAAATTAAATCAATTAAATATTACAACTTTTGACTTTAAAAACATTCTGGAACCAGTTAAAAATGCAGACAAAATTATTTGTTATAATTATTTGTTGGCCTTTTTAAGATCTGTTGGTCTGTTTGATTCATTATAAATAAATAAATAAATAAATAAATAAATATTTATATCTGTAAGAAAAAAAAAATATATATATATATATAAATGAACCAAAAAAAATTAAAAAAAGATATTAAAAAAATGAATGAAAGAAAATGAAGAAAAAAATAAATAAAGTAAACAAATAAAATATAAATATATAATTAATTATGGTCTCAGAAAGTTTCACTGAATGAGTTTGTGTTCGGGAGTTCTCCAGAACACAAGAATATTCAATTTGGAGATTTGAATCATCATCACAAGAATGACAGAAGAGGTTTGAAACAATTGCAGAAATTACAGAATAGAAAGTACAGAATTTTATCAAACAAATTACAGAAACTGCTCAAAAGAGCGACCGCCAACATTAATGCAGGCTTCACACCTTCGACGTAGTGATCGGCGTATATGGGCGAAAACACCAGGCATTTCTCGTACAGCGGCAGCGGCAATAGAAATCCTGGCAACAAGGTCCTCATTGGAATCGATGGGGCTATCGTAGATGAGGCTTTTTATATGTATCCATAGGAAACATAGGCACAGATAACGGTGCAATCGCTGAAAGGTTTTACGATCAGGCATGCGTCTAGTCGGAAAGCGTTCCCGGTACAGTCTTTGGGTTTCCCTCGCATTCCCGTCCGCAGCTCCGTACGTGAAATGCATGTCTGCATTCTCCTGATTCGTGAAATAATCCATCCATTCTGCAATCCACGGTAGAAATGACGACGAGTGCGAAAACCAGCGCTTATAAGTGTTCATTGGAAAGCGTCCTCTAGCGTTTCACCGCTTGAATTCCGACCGTGGATTGTATGACGAAAAGTGCTTGTTAAGGTGTGTTTTATCACCCCTTAAAATTTGGCCCAAGAGTGTTTAATCACCCTGTATAATAGTCGTCATACCGAACGAACAGCCGGACACATGTGGAGTCAATTGGTAGCAGAAATTGGCAGTTTCCCCGTGGTCTGGCGGCTACTTGAGCGATCGTCCCAAATTTGGTAGGGTGATCTTATTAAGTTCTAGCTTTGTTGTGGTAACAGATCGGGATCCTAGCTGCTGTGGGTTGGAAGTGATTCCTCGAAAAGTGTCCGAATTTTCTAGGGACGATGCAGTCAAGTACCTAGTGAATGGAGAGCTGTGAATGAAGTTATAAAATTAAGAGACTATGTAAGGGAAATAAAGAATTAAAAATGCTCAGGGTAACAATAGTTAATAACTAGTAAACACACGCCGAACTTTACGCGTGGTTTAACCAGTTTGAAACAAAAGACCGCTTTCGAAGCATACCTGTTCGAAAGAACTAAAGCAGGCGTTTTTCAACCAGTGCTCTGCGAAACCAACTAAGACATTCCTGAAGCTTTCGGAAAAAGCAACTACTCATTGTTATTCTTGAGTTAGCGTCTTAGCAATAATAAGACTTTTTTGACGAAACTTTCCCTACGAATAGATAAAGTCTATGGAACATGTAGTCCCAAAACTCTCATTAAACTTGGGTAACATTAGTTTAAGATGTGTGCAAAATTAATATGTACGTACGTATATATATATATTTTTAGGAATTAAAGCATTTTATTCGAGTAAAATTAAATTTACTTCACTGATACCTATTTTACGCCGTTATTCTATTTAATTCATTATCCACAATTACGTTGTGTAGTATAGAATAATATTTTATTATGAAACATTAACATTAATGAAAAAATAAATACATGGTTGACATCCATACCGTTTTGTACTTTACTGTTATCCTGAATATTTCTAATTCCTTACTTCTCTTACATAATAATAAAAAAGTATCCCTTCAAGCAGCTGCTTGCCACAGAGGTCTGACAGGAGCCTGGTAGTTTATACGCCATAGTAGAAGGTCTGATAAGATGGCGGTACCTCAGCAGAAAAACATCACAAACATTCATGCCTTACCCAGGTCCCTTAGATCAGAAGTCAAGCGCGCTAACCACTCGGCCACGGGACGGCAAATCTCTCTTAAAAATATATCATTACAGTCAGTTGATATCATATCATAGGCATGCCGTAGAAATTGTAACAAACTCACCACATATTATTCCGTCGACCATGTTGGATGTAAGGTAAGCCTCACTATTTCGGAGATGCTGAATAAACAGTCCACCTGACTATTGGCTGAGGCGATGAGTGAGGACTACTCATTGCTCTACAGTACGCAATTTCGCAATAAAAAGAATCATCAATTAAGTAGTTATTAATTCATTTTCCGGAATCATTTTTGAACGAATGCGAAATAAGTAGGTATTATAAACACTGCTATAAATGCAAAGTTCAGGCCTTCCTCATAACTCATTAAAACGTAAGACCTCCCACTAAGATTGAAATATTACACCAAATTATCACTCACATAACCCATTGCAATCCTCTTTATATAAAATACAACTACTTACGATAATTTGGCACCATCTTTACTAATGAGCTGTTTCTGTGTTATCAGCAATCCATTCGAGATTATATATTACGAATGGAATCTTAAAGCTGAATTAAGATGTTTTAAAGAGTTCCAATATCATGAGCATATCTTGCGTTATATGAAAATAAATGTAAAATATCGGTAGACCTAATTTTTTTAACATTCGGTTGCTCAGGAATTATATGCAGCTTTTGTGGCTTATCGAATTTTCCTATTTACAAGCAATGTTTTGTTTCGAGTTCCTTTACAAAAATTCTTTTCAAACATTATTATCTTTTATCATTCGAAAGGGTCTGTTTTTTTAATAATTTGCAACATTATATGTATAGTAAGTAGGTCCTAAAATTTTAGACACTTTTGGAAAAGTTATTTTCTTCTTGTAAAGAACAATTTGAGTTATCATTTTCAGTTTATCGATTGTTTGGTAGAGAATTTTATGTATCTATACCATGTGATGCTTCTCATTACCTCCCTTATTGCATCTCATTACTTCCTCCCTTGTAACCCATCATTTTCTTTTGTAGCCAAGAACGTCGTAAAATTTGTGATGCACCAACGTCAAAACGTTTTATTTAGCTTCACTAGCTCGCGATTAAGATTAAATGAGATATTCACTGGGTGACATATTGGAAAAATAACTAGGTTGGAAAATATCTTAGAATGCCATATCTTGCACTGAACAAATTAAAAAAAAAAAGTCTTGTGTAACCATATCATTTATTCCACTGAAGTTTTAGAGGTTTCTCCTTGAATTCAAGAGCATAACTGAATTCAAAGCAACATAGTTGAAAACAAAAAAGGAAAATGTTAAATGTTCCACGAATAGAATTAAACGTTATCTAAAATAGTCGCTTTCCAATTAAAGCGCTACGTTTACTGGAAAGCTCATATGAAAGTACCACTAAATTAAAATATTTGTCATGATAACATACTTCCCCATCTATTTATTAAATAGCAAACTACGCATAGTTAATTAGTTTTTTTTTTTCAGTTAGGTTTTTTATTACCCTTTAGTGTTTATTTGAAATCTTATCTCGTAGGAATATCCCCGCTAAATAATTCGGAGGCGGACATCATTCAACTAATTAAGTTGTTTAATGTTCTCTTTAAATAAATTGCTATTTTAATTAGTTGAAATTGTAATACGTTTACATTCAAAGCATTCCAGAACGCTGTATTTTCGGCTGAACAACATTTGAAACTATTTGTGAATTCCGTTGAAATATTTACCGAAGAAACAGTTCAGTGTGAAATTGCAAATGCCTACGAAGACTAGGAAAAATTCAGTTTAGTTATTCGTATGAATTTTACCAGGATAGAAGTTATCAAAATATTGAATATGTAATTTTTTGACTCTCTTATTACTCTTCAATCTGAAAGTGTAACTTATTTATCAGAAAAATTCAATTAGACGGCATCATTTCAAATCTATTCACAGAAGCGCGGTCTAATATACAGAGAGACGATTGTGAGGTGATTGACTGAAGGCAGACTGACGGGGGATCATGCCAATTCTAACTATGATGCAGATATGGTACAGCTCTGAATATTGCACCTAGAAGTAATCAGGCAGACAGTCGTCGAGAGTCAAATGTCGGGGAAAATCCGACATTTGACTCTCGACGTGTCCTTAAAAGTTAAGTGGAGGTCACCTGAAGATCAATCCTTTATCTACAAGTGCTAGAAACTCGAAAATTGCTGCCCGGAGGAATTTTCAGTAGAAGATCTCAGAAATATATCAGATTTGGATGCAATGAGTCCTCGTAGGTCAAAGGTCAAATTCCGATATAGCATTACTAGAGAGCTAAAAGTTGATAAATAGGGTTATTTCGAGTAGGAGAACTCCTAAATATTAAATATGTTCAGAGCCTGTTTTACGTTCAAAGTGAAATGAAAGTCTAGTGATGGGCTAAAAATCAAGAGGTGACCAAGGCACCGATTGATTTCTGGTTTCTCAAAAAAAAAAACGAGATTTTTCATTTTAAAACTACTAACGACAAAGAGGTTACGAATTTTGCATATGAGGTCGTTAGGGTTTTCCGTTTGTACCATAGATCGATTTCCAAGGTTTAAGATCAAATGCTGTTATACAGGTAAGGCTCACGAATATGAAATACATGAACTGAATTGTAGAAAAAATACGCTAAATGGATAGTAATCAGAAATTAATTGTTAAAATGGCTAAATATCAAATAAAAATATTTTCTTTTGGTATTCAATCACGTACGAAAAATAAAAGTGAATGAAACATTCGATCAGACTTTCATTAATAGTGTTACTTATTTTTATGGATACTTGTTTTTTATGGATTGAATATAAATGAAATGTTAATCATCTTTTGAGGAAAAATAATTAATGACGTTCATACCGAACGTCATTAATTATTTTTGTCTACTTAATGTTGTTGTCTACTTAATTATGTTGTTGTCTACTTAACGTAACATGGGCAAAGCAAATTTGAATTTCTCATAATCCAACCCTTTTAAAACATCTGTAAAATAAAATCAATAAAAAATATTATTTTTTAAGACCTTATGACATATTTTCCCAGATTCAGATAAGATTTGCCACAATAGAAAATGCTGCAAAAGTCATCGCTCAGTAAACGGAAATTTGTAAAATATGACCGAAAGACAGGATCGTATTTTACTCTGAAGGCATTCAGGCTCTTGTTTCGTTGACGCAAAGCAATTGAGTATGTCAATAATTATGTTGAAAAATACACGGTGTTTCAAAAAGGACGCAACACTCTATCGTATTTTTCTATTTAAACTTGACAAAAGACACAAATTTCAAAAGATGCAAATTAGACATATATCTACTGTACAACAGATGTGAAAGTGATTTCCTGCAACCTGGATGCAGGTTCGTACTCGTTTCATGACATTTGCAGCTACCTTTCGCAATGTTTGTTTTCTTATATTTAAAATCTCTCTTTCAATGTTAGGCTTCAAGTCTTCAAGTGTATGAGGATTGTTTTGAAACACTACACATTTGAGATATCCCCTAAGGAAACAATCTGCAGGAGTAAGATCTGGGGATCTTGGGGCCACAAATTTTTTAAAATCAAATGATCACCAACAAATTCCTGCAACATGACTATTGTGTCATTTGCAGTATGGGCGGTCGCTCCATCAAGTTGAAACCAACACTATCGTTCATTCACATCCAATAGTGCAATGAACTGTTGGATGAGGTCACGATAAACTTCACCTGTTAAAGTTGAGTCAAAAAATAAAGGCCTTATCACATGATAACAGGAAATTGCACACCAAACACCAATCCTCCGTGCGTGTAATGGTCGTTCATGAAAAATGCGAGGATTTTCACTGCTCCATATTCGACCGTTTTGACTGTTAACATACCCATCCAAGTGAAACCAAGCCTCGTCACTGAAATAAACACAGTCCAACACCTCAATTCCATTTTCATCAACAAAAAACCGAAACTAACGACAGTACTGTAAACGTTTTTCATGGTCTGGTTCTTTCAATTCATGAACGACACCAATGCGGTAGGCATGAAATTTTAACTTCTTTGTAGACCTGAAAACAGTAGCTGGTGACAGTCCAACCTGTGAAGGTAACTTTCTAAGAGATTTTTTGGGTGAGCTAGTTAAACGCTAAGACACATCAAGAACTTCGTCAATTAACAGAGTGATGGCCGGCCTGGACTCTTTCGATCCTGAACAGACCCGGTGTCACGAAAGTTATCAATCAATCTAGATATTGTCGACTTGCTGAGAACTGCAGACTGAGAAAACTTCCACTCAACGCCTCTCTCACACGTTTGTAAGATTTGTACGCACAATAAGTCAGTTGGAGTGGAACTTATAAATGACACGACTCATCTTGAAAACTGATTATAAAAGATGACTCAGTTTTTTAGAAGATAATGCTGCCAGTATTCTGTTTTAAATAAATAGAGTAATTTTAATCTTACTTTTATTTAATCTGTTTCATTTAGAAGCTATTCCCGAATTAACTTTGTCGTTTGTTTTGGCGACAGTTTTTTTTTTAAGTTCAGCATCAGTTTAGGGACTTGGCACCAAAACGGTTTATTACGTAAAACAGAAATTTTCCGTTATTTGAATTATTCTATTGAGAAAAAAATTATTGTTAATTCGATCTTATGAATGGAAAAATGAACATCATTTCTAATGCTCAGTTGATATTAGGAAACATATTAACTAATATACATATTAGTGAGCACTTATGACTAAATATTGCACTCAGAATAGAAATAAATTTTGAAAAAAATGTAATCTGAATATAATATAAATAAAAATAAAACAGTAGAAACGATGATATTTAAGTATCTAACTTTAATTAATTATTAAAATGGCTCAACACCAATTAAAAACTTTCTTTTGGTATTCAATCTCGTACAAAAAATGAAACATTCCATCCGACTTTCATTAATGGTTTTACTTATTTTTACGAATATGCATTTCATTGAATATGAATGCTGTAATTTTTATTAAGACACTTGTTGTTGCAAAGAAAATTGGGGTATTACAGAAAATAAGAACAATGCATTTTAATATAATGTAATATAGATAACCGCAGGAATTTAAATACCTGCGGAAGTTTTATTTACAAATCTTTCGGACGAATTTACTGAGTTAAACATGAAAACAAATTTTATGTTAGAAAACAAATTTTAGAGTTAAACATGTCCGGAACTACGGGGGGGGGGGGGGGGGTTAGTGGGTAGTGCGCCAGGCTCGTAATCTGTAGTTCCCAGGTTCGAGTCCCAGCTAGGTCAATGTTGAGATTTATCTCCGCAAAATTCCCCTCCCTGCCCAAGGTCAGTAGGAGACCCCGATGGGCTTGAAAAGGAAGCCGTCCGTTGGATAGGATGTTAAGCCGTGACTCCTTGTGCGGGAGAGCCATACCCTGTGCACGTTAAATAACACGTTGGATGGCCTTGACGGAAGGCTACCATCTGTCTCCCAACAGCAGTTCCAGTAGGTCTCCTTCCCCAACCTTCTTTGAGCCTTCGGGATCCATGTGACCTGGTCATTTAGCCCATGGTGTTCAAAAAAGTGCCGCTCAGAGGTAAAACATCCCAACCCAACGGAAAATATACAATAAGACTCAACTGTCCTGTACAGAAATGCGACTAGACTAAAGTTTCTAACATTTGAAACATCAATCAAACGGCTGTGGGTATATTACAAAAGTTTAAGATGAAAGAAGGTATCTTATTTTCTGTACGATGGTTACAACACTCCGATCAGTTCTTCAAGAGAATCTAGGAGCAGTTGTTTTCGCCCTCTTGCTGGAGGATAGTTCATTAAGATTTGTTTGTTACACGTTACGTTCCAATGAGATTTCCTTTTTCAGGCTTTCATAGTACAAAATTTGATGTGAACATTATATTAGTTCGAAAGGTTGAATAAGTTCATCCAGATTTTTTTTTTTTTTTTTTAAATTATTTTGAATTAATGTTCGCCTATGTGTGTTTTGAGTGTATATAATAGTGTTGGGGAGTTATTGATTATTATGTGGTGGCTATCTAGAGTGAGGTGTTATAAGTGGTATAAGTATTTTGAGGATTGAGAGAAAAAATAAGGTGAGATGGTTATTCCTGTTTTGTTATACATATTTTTCCGTGAGTCTCTGCATTTAAGTTTGAGTTTAAATGTTGATTTGCTAGTTTAATAACGCAGATTTTAATGTTGAAAGTTTTTCTATTTATATATATATATGTTTTTTATTATTATTATTTTTTTATATATATTTTTCCTCTCGGACTAGAGAGTGATGTTTTATTTTATTTTTATTATAGTTATTTATATTTTTTGCAAAGTATTTTATATTTGCTTGTGTTTTTATTTATATTTCTTTGAAGTATTTTCAATTATGTCTTTTCATATTTTTTTCTCATGTTGTTATAAGTATTTTATTGATTTTTTAGAGTATTTTAATTATAATTATTTTTTTAAGGTATTTTCATTAATATCTTTTCATATTTTCTATTTTTTTGTTTTAATAAATTTTTTTTAAGTTACACCTGTATTTTTTGTATATATCATTTCATTTTTGGTTTGATTTTGTTTATTATCATAAATTTTTTTGTTTATTTAACTTTTCTTTTTTTTCCCTTAAAAAAAGGCATATGCACAGTGAGGGTGAAGAGTGTGATTTTAATGTTTGGGCCAAGAGGGTCTGGGTTCAAGTGAGTTTATGGGAGTGTAATTTTTTTTTTAAATGCGAGTGAATGGGTGTGAGAGATGTTGGGATTCCCATTTTTAAATTGTTTTTCCTCCTTTATTTATTTATTTATTTTTCCCCTGTGATTAATGGCAGGATTCCATGGAAGAGAAGTGTTAATGTGTTGTGTGGATAAGAGTTGGTTAAGGGGAAGAAAGGAAAGTGTAACAGACGAAGAACAGGAAGGAGCTAGAGGCGGTTCCAAATAGGTGTGGAGATGAAAAGGTTAAACAGGAGGCCATAGATTTTAATTTTAGGACAGTTCTCTGGAGGGTCTAAAGTATTTTGATGTGTAGCTCCTGAATGTTCAGCTCTGAGAGGGAATTTAATGAGATTTCTCTTTGTGGTGTAAATCTATCACAATTTAGATTTATTGATAACAGATATTTATTGATAACTTAGATATGTGATTACAGTTTCAGGTGTATTGCATTTGCAGCAGTTGGGGGTAGGAGTCAATTTTAATTTATACAGGGAAGAGTTTAGTACAGTAGAATTTATCTGAGGCAGTAAAGGTTTTTTAAGTGTTTTCTGGGGAAGGGATAGTTTTCTATGTGGGAAGTGTGTTGTGCAAGCATGAATCTAAAGTTATTTCTTATAGAGGCATGTAAGAGAAAGTATTTATTGGTAAGCTGCAGTTCAAGTTTGTTGATGTCATGTTTGGTGTTTATGTAAAAATTAAAGGTGTTGTGAATCATATGTGAGGTGTGTGCCATTTTGGCTAGAGTGTGTTTGCATTCAGTTGGGAGGGAATAATTCTTATTGTAACTTTTAAAGTTGTATAGCATTTAAAGTTTGCATTCAACCACTATGCGAGATATATTTCCACAGTTTTACAGATGTCGCAGAATTCTCTTTGCGAATCTGAATAGTCTACCATCCATTTCATAGCAATTCATAGAAATTCTGCAATCTTTCTTGTCATGTTCTTAATTATTTTGTGATCTTCAGTCTACAGGTATTGACAATAAATTTCTGCGGAATTTACTGCGTTTGGAGATTACTTATTATAATAAGGTGACCACTTATTAGAATAAGTTATTTGTCAGTTCCCCTATAACATTTAGGTCTTAGAATCAGTAATACAAAAAAGAATTAGAAAGATAGAGAGGTTTAGAGAATTTCACTAATCCATTTGTTAATGTAAATTTCAGAACCAATGATTTCTTAAGAAAAAATTTCCCCATTAGTTCTTTTGCCTACGACACTGGTTGAAATGATATTTTGGATCATCATTGCCCCCTGCATCGTATCCTTGATTCCAATGTGGCAGAGAATTCAGTGAAACTTTATATAAAGTAATGTTGAAAAGCTAAATCTCAAATTGAAATACATCTTAAAACTAATGCAAAATAGAGGAAGCACGTGGATAAGCATTCAACCTCTATAACAGCGCTTGTATGTAACAACAATCTGAAAACATGGCAATGTTAAAAACGTAAGGACTCTCTGTCTAATTCATAGCGTTTAGAATATTCAAAGATTAGATTTCATTTAGCTGTGAGTTTTGCTTATGTCTTGCTAAAAGGTAGTTTTGTTTCGATGGGACAGTGTAGCATAGACCACAATTTCTATGCTTTCATCTCTTGAATCATCAGAGTAAAATCTGCACATAAACGTACTTTTAATATGTAGAGACCCAAGAGATTTAATAACTTAGTTATGGAGCCATTTTTCCAGGTATAAATTTTAAACCGTTACAAATGACAAAATGTTTAAAGGTTCCAAATGCGAAAGATAGGGTAGACGTCTTTGTGATCACTCGGCAACTGGTTATTTCTGATTTGTTCAGAAATTAGTGACTTGAATCAAAATCTGACAATCTTCTCAACAGCAGGATTATAAACTGCTTTGGCTTCCAACCTTTCCTCAGGTATTTTAATAAAAACGAGAATCTTCTGAATTTAGGGAATGTAATACGTGCCTCTTTAAAAGAAGAATCATACATGATTTTTTTTCTTAGAGTAGAAGGCAGCACCTGATGGCTATATTTTGATATATTTCTAAACTCATTGAGATTGGTTACAGAGGCTTTAAGGTAAAGTTGGCTCGAATATTCTAGAATAGTAGAACCAGACTTTATAGAGTATGACTGATGTGTATCCTGGCTTTCTATGTAACCAGGATGGGTAGTACCATTTAAGTATCTCCACACCTTAGATTTCTCAACCATTGAGCAAAATGCGTTAATTTTCTGACTACATATAAGATGGTGGAATAAATAAGCTACCTGACACTCTCAATTTTCTCTCATACCATTGTCAAAATGCATTCCATTTTCTGATTCTCCGCCTACATATTAATTATGTATCTGGTTTTCTGGTTAATCAAGCTTTTTATGAAACATTCTCATTTATGCACATGCAAAAATCAGTTAATTAAGTCAGTCTGGATTTCTGGATTTTTTTTTGCAGCTCACGTACGTCTGTGTGAATGAACCAGAAGGCAAGGTCAATTGTCAATAAAGATCATCGAATTATTTTATTACTCATATCTGAGAGATGATGTATTATTAAGCTAAAGAATGCTGCGAGGGCCAATAAAAGAAATGCTATTTCTTCCCTTGTTGTTGAAACATGGTTACAAATTACACTGGTTCTCAAAAAAGCACAATGCTGAAAGCTTTGTCTATTGCAGCGCTGTCCAACTAGCGGCCCGCGGGCCGCTAGTTTGATATTTGTGGCGCGCGAACAAAATCAAGCTTTTACTTGAAATTTTAAACAAATATCTATAATACACCTTATAATTTTTGTCAACTTATATTACTTTACTTGATATGAAATCTTCAACTTACTCATTCTATTTGCAATTATTATTGTATTTTCTCAACTTACTCATTCTATTCTTATTGCCTAGCAACTACGGCCACAATGCTCCCATTAAATTTACTAAATATTTGATGTGGTTTAGAAAATTTATATTGGTTTATTATTACTTATTATTTTTCGTATAAATAAAATAATTTTTTGAGGTGAGTGAATGAACTGACTTTTCAATTACCTATCCTGTCCTATTCTGTTTTTTGGCCCGCGAAATATTGGCGAAAGGAAAAATGGCCCGCGGTCTCAGAGAAGTTGGACAGCACTGGTCTATTGCATTTGTAGCAATGATAAGTGGGAAAAGCCGCTGTAATTTCTACAAATGCACTATGCATGCAATCTGTTCAAGAATACTTGCAGAGTGATGTGATGTGATAAAATGTGATGGGAAGGTTAGAAACCCTGCTAACAGTTATATATATAAAGTAATCTTTAGGCAGTGAAGTATCAAAAGCGAAATAAGTGGAAAGTTTTGATATCTAAGTAATGACACATTTTGGAAAATGTATATATATTTTTTCGATTTTAGGTATAAACATTTGCTGGAAATGTATCACCAAAATATCAATTAAAGGATATTAGGTAAAGATCCAGTGATGTATTTTATTACCCCGCGTAAGAATACAAAACTGAAGTTAAACTCTATTTCAAGTACATTTTGCACTTTTAAAAGTGGCTTAGGTTTCGTTTAAAAAAAACTGAGCCTGGGTTACCATTTTCGCATTTCAACATATTATTAAAAAAAGGTAAAAAAAAACAATTTTAACATTTAATATTGCAAAATATTCTGCTTTAAATCCGCTTTATGACAACTTTGTACAAACTATATATTTTATTTTAAAATTTTAACTAAATAAAGTTCATTTCAGGTCCGATGACGTCGTCGTTAAACGTAGAACAGTTCAAAAGAAACTTGTTAATAAGAATAATATTAACGTTGACAATTAGTATCACTGTTTCTGTAGAAAAACAATCTTTTCAGAAATTAAATTAATTCCAATACGTAGGTTTATCTCACCTGCGATCTTGCTGTGATTTTTCTTTTAAATTCGTTAAATCAGTTTTTTATGTATTTCCTGTGTTATAACTGTTCATTGTAGTGTTCATTGTCATAAATTTAGAGCTGTACAAATTTTTATCATGTTGACCGAAATTTGTTGTTGTTCTGCTATCAGCATCTTCGACTTCCACTTGTTTGTGAGTGCCAAAGATATGCAGAGAATAAAAAAAGTGATTTGTTGTTGAAATGTGTCTGATTATGAGCTGTTTTTTTATCACTGATGAAAACAAATATATATATATATATACAACACTGTATAACATTTAGATTTACAAGAAACAGTTAAACGTATTATTGAAATGTGGAGTAAAACTCTTCCAAGTAGAAGGTTATGTTCTTGACAACGTGTTGCGTGAATATTCGATGGGAAAATTATTAAAATTATGAGGTAGAATAGATTAGGGTACAAATCCTAAAAATATACTGAAATATACTTTTTTCGTTAACTTCTATTATTCTCTTTATATTAATTAAAATAATATTAAACTGTAGCAAATACGGTAAAATATTTAAAATTGCGCAATTTACGATTGACCATTGCATCGTAATATGTATCAGGGTGTCATTGACATTGAGTGAATGGCACGATAATGATGAATTAAGTGGCGGAATAATTTTGTGGATATTGTTGTTATACATGTAATACAGGCAGGCTAAAAATCAGAAAAATCAAAAGAAAATCAAAAGTTTTGAACTTTTTCAAGAGTTAAAATAATTATTTGCAGAAAGAATTCTTATGAAACAAGTGCACAGTTATTTGTTAATTTGCAAATGCAATTATATGAGTAAGGGTTTAGCTACATATTTCTGGATTATTATTTATTTATTATTCAAAATAAGTCCTACCAGTTGCCTCACTTTGTTAAATCTTGTCGTCGCTTTAGTGTTAATGATAACGCATTGAAATTTTTGGTAAAGAACGTCGAGGGTGAATTCGCACAATTTTCACCGCTTTACAAATCAACAACGACAGAGGCAGGAAAAAGGTGGCAGAGAACTTCAAAGTTGATGTGAACCAAATTCAATCTTCCAAGATTGATTATAGTCAAAGTTTGTTTGTTATTGACGAAGAGAAGTTTATACACTGATTAGCAAATTACTGTTTAAACTCTCAATGCAGAAGGTTAAACAATAACAAATAACCATTTAAAAATCTTAAAACACTTTTTAAGTTTAGCCATCTCCAGAATTGAAACACCTAAACGGAATAGTAGATTTTTCAATGGTTGGTAAGAAAAACTTTTGAGAGAACGATTTTTGTGTCACTTTTCTTTTTTTTTATTCTTCTCCCTTTTTCGAGTTTTATATTTTCTCGCGTCTTTTCTAAATTCCTACCTCTTCCATTACAATCATATATGGGCAATTCCCAGAAGCAAACCATATCAGTTCCCTCCCGCCCTCCAAGAAAACAAACGTAAATCATATATATCGGAACCAATAATGTATTTAATAATACAACAACCTAGAATGGCGGCAGCCAGAAGCAGAACTAAAACCATTGCCAGCACTCAAAAACAAGTTGCTATAATAAAAAACTTGCAAATGAATAAATATTATTAACATATTTAATGACACAAGCATTTTGCAACGAGATCAATAATGGTATTTTGCGGAGGTGAAAATCCATCTCCAAGTACCGAAGACAATAATATGGAAATAAACAAACTCTCCTAGAAAGAAAAAGAAAGACAGAAATTCCGGAAGGAAACATACCGGAAATTAGGGAAGAGCGCTAAAATACAACCTTAGAAAAGTTATAATGTCAACCTTTCAGGGATATTTCCAGGATATATCAATAATGATTCCGGCATATTATTTTTATTTTATTTTTTTCTTAGAAGCGGTGGTGGGATCTGGTGTGGCTGGAGAATCTTTTAATTTTCCATGTTATTGAATCCAACAACAACTGAACTTTTTTACATAATGAAGACTTAATACAACACACTAACACACTTATCACATATGGCTACCTACTATGAAAGACTCACAGCAACAGGTAATGTATTAATCCAGGCGTGAGCAAACGTTTTAGCTAAAGGGCCTCATAAGAAACTGAAATGGAAGGGATGGCCACCAAAAAAAAAATATGTAATCAATAACGCAAAAAAATCTGAAGTGAAACATAAAAAAAAATATAATTTTTTTACAATTGATTGTATTGGGAAGAATTAGCTTCGCCAAAGTTGGGTTTCTTGTCCTCTCTACGATCATGTTCTCTTTTATAAATATGATTTAATTGTCATCAATAGTCCCAGGCCTGTCCAATTCGAAATAGAGTATAAAAATATAGATATATTGTAAAACACTTTGAAAATAATGCGAATTAAAATGGAATTTAGAATACCTAAAGAAACAGTAAAATCCTATGGCTTCATTTAGAAGAATACCTTGAAATTATTCGAAATATAGCTCAACTTCATTAAGGGTATTCGTATGATCCATTTCATTCCCACAGAAGACGGACATAAATCATAGCGGCCAGAGATAAGCACTTAGCTTCAAGACTCTAAGACCACCTAAAATCACATTTAAAGATCAAGTCCGAAATGAAGCGTAAATCACTTATTGATTTGTCGAAATTCGTCTCTCCTATTCAGACATTTGTCCTAACGTGAAACATCTAGAGTAACTTTGGCTGTTGCTTGAGGACGTCTGTGACACCGCATCTCCCCCCCCCCACCACCACCACCACCTTCATCCCACCTCACTGCCCTTTTCCTGAAGTGTTTAGAAATCCAGAGAGGAAAATATTAATAGAGGAGATGCTAGGACAACAAGTAGGATGTTCCAGGCCGGTGGCGTGCAAATATATATAAACACTATTAATAATAGCAAAAAAATGATACCTACAGAAAACGATTTCTGGTATGATCATGATTTCCGATATGATCTTGGTTGCAGCAGTAAGGCATAATGTCTACATGCATCTGTATGCATTCCCTACCATGGATTTTTGGACTTCGCACGCCGCAATTCCAAACATTCCCAATCATACCTGTTCAACATTGTTATTGCTACAATAGAGCAATTAGGGAGAGGATGTTTTCATGAAGCAAAACAACCGTTTTACTCAAAAGTTCTAAAAGCTTCGACTTTATTGCCTGCCTTCAAATGCCCAAAGTTCCGCAATATCGTTGTGAGTTAATGGTGTCATCACTCTATAGAAAGCTGCTATGGACAGCTTACCCTGATAATCAAATTAAAACGTCGGCACACTACATATTGTTCAACTTTCGATATTTTCATGAGGGTATTACCTGGAATCTACACAGCATTCATCACGTTCAACCCGATATTTGCTATTTATTTTGGTGTTGCTCAATTCCTTCTACATATATCCGTTTCCCTCCTTGAGAACTCAGTTCATTACTCATATATAAGGATTTTCGACTTTTCATTCAAAGGACATTTTATATTTTGATCTCGCAAGATTCAAAGTAATTGATATATTAAATCACCTACCATCTCCATTAAATGCTATAGATTTCACTATGCAGCCTTCACTCGTTAATAGAAAATCAATTGTGGTGAAAACCATGCATTTAAAAACAACACTGCCTCCAGAATAATCTACCCAATCAAGGCAACCGCCCAGCCACATGGACCAATGAATTTTTGAAACACGACTTACAGGTATGCCCAATAAAATTGGGGAGCAAAGAGTATTTTAATTAAAACTCATATGGATATAAATTATTTAACTCTCAGTAAGTTATCTGGGTTCTTGGTCAACACATTCTATCACCAAAATATTTAATTTCGAGCATAAATATAACATTTCAATTCTACTTTCAATATTGCTTTACTGTTTCCTACATTTAACGCCTTCTGACGATGTAAATTAAAACTTTTAGAGAAGCTGAGAGTAAAAGTTTCTTAACCAATGCCCCAAGTTTCATCAGATTGAGCTGAAATAAATGGATTCACTCCTCTGTGCGACTCATAAATCAGAAAAAGTGGAAAAATTATTGAACACAAAATTCATTTGGAAAAAACCTTATTAATGGCTTCTCCCTTACGTTCCATAGATTTTTACTCCCAGGATTCTACCATTGACTTGACAGTCACAGGAACTGATCCTGTAGTATATTCTCATACATGACTTTATTACACTGTATGGGGAATACTCCGTTTCTAATACTGATCAACGTAAAAATGTGAACTTCAATATTATCAAAAATTACTTCCGCACGAACTAAATGAATTATACAAAGGACTAACAAAATATTATGGTTGACACAATAGAAATGATGTTTTCACGACATTAAAGGGGAAAAAGAATAAAATGCAAAACTTATCAAAAGAATTTGAACTAAAAAACATCATTGCTGCATGCAGGAAGGAAGGAAAAGAAAGCAACATCAATGAATTTCTTCCACATACTTGATATCGATATTACAAATGCTAAAATTCAGATGATGACGATAACTATTAATTTGCCTCCTTCACTTCCACAACTGAAATCTGGAATATCTTCAACTTTATGGAACAAAAATATTCCCTCCTCGAGAATATAAAAAAAACCATGTGCACAAAAATTTTCACCAAGTGACCTACCTTACTCCTTTGTAAATCACCCTTTTTCTAAAGATAACCATACCATTAACAGAGTATGGGATAAAATACATCATACAGGAAATATTAAAAATGAAAATGATATGTTTTTGTCTACCCATGAATATCTGGATAATAAATTTTCATCTAGTGAAATCAACAATGCACTTACAAGCTTCAAAACTAAACCAACACCAGGATTAGAATTTATCCCATATCCTGCTGTTAAAAATCTGCCTAAGGAAGCTCTTGTGCAACTTTTGGAAACCTTCAGCAAAATATGGAACACCTAGTTTGTATTAAATTAGGTCAATTTTTTTGAAGTCCAAACCCTTAGACTGAAGACTGGAAAATAACTTTTAAAATATCCTTAAAAATAAATATTCGTATTGAACTTTGTCTTACAAGTTTATTGCATTGAGTTCTCGTATTTTTCAAATATTTGAAAAAAATGGCTTAACCGGCGTCGTTAAAAGTATAAAATAATTACTAATTCAACAACTTTAGACCCTGAAGAAGTACCCTTAACAAATGATTATGAATTTATTAATTGATATACACTATGCATTACATTGCGACATCATTTTAGCAATTATCTTTCTCGATCAAAAAAGAAACGATCTCAATATTCCTAAATAGTGTGACAATTTTAGATTTTTTTCATAAATTTTGAATTTCGTTATTATTTTTTTAATTAAAACTTTTTCCGACATTTTCTGGATTACGCAAGATTTGGCTTAAGAAAATCCGACTTGACGTAAAAACCAGAAAAAATAAAAACCCTAGTTGCCGAAGTTTTTGTTAGCATGTAGGCACATTACTTGCATGAGCAACTCTACACTTGACAAACTGTTGAGTACTGTTGACAACTTTATAAGAAGGGTTCAATGGAGATCAGAACTTTTTAGTTTGCCACTAGCTCCAATGGAGAATCTTGTAGCCTTTTCTCCTTGGTCAATTATCATCTAATAATATCACCGGCCATTTACATTAGGCCAATAATATCCCCGGCCATTTACATTATTTTAATTTATCTCTATACCTAGTGTTACACTAGGTATACTTACTGAGAGTTAAAACACTAGGTATAGAGATAAATTAAATTGAATTCTAAATTCCTTTTTTGCTATCCATTCTAAGATTTTTAAAAATAAAGTCATTTGCTGCATGTGTTACTTTTTATATGCTACCACTACGAATTATGTTGAACTATCTCTATATCTGACAATAACTCAATTTTTTTATTTATTTTGAACCTTGCTCAAGCTTTCTCAAACCTTGAACTAGAATTTCAACCTTGTATATCTGGGACTGGTAACATCAGAAGAAATTTTTCATCTGAGTCGTAGTTTTCCAAAAGAAAAAAATCTTAATTTTCAAGATAGCAGCTGACTAATTTTACTTTTCCTATAATTTAGCTGCTCCGCACTGCTAAGCTCCGGAAAAGGTCCTTTAGTGGTTATCTTATCATACTTTTTTTTTCTCAGTCTTGTTAGACTTTGTAATTTTTGTTATCTTTCTGTATCAACTCTTTCTCAACTTTTAGTCTCGTTGGGTCTCATAGACCCAGATGATTTTGTTTAAACAATGCTAGCTAGGACTTATTCTTTAACAGCACTTTTCAGCACACTCTTTTATGATATCTTGGTGCAATTTCGCTTAGTTGAATTTAATTTGTAACGAATGGGTCTCACAGATTAAGCGCGACCCTTCGTGTGATTATTTGGAGATATCAGATATATTTCAATATCTCCCATTTTTACTTATTACAAGAATAACTGAAAATTGTTTAAGTAAAATATTCATATATGCTGAATCAAATGCAACAATAGACTTACATAAGAATCTCATTTATTCGACACTCGTTTAACCAACACTCAGTCTTAACGTTTTCTTTTTTTTAGATAAATTAAATATTATTTTAAGTGGTTGGATAGGTATTGATGCAATATTGCCTTCGTATTTTTCAAAACTCTCGATAGCTTAATAGCTCCCTTTAACGGTGAAAAAAGGTGGAAAATGCCAAAACTTCAAAGAAAAAATTTAAATGATCTGTTTTTGCAAGAACGTTTGTTGGTAAATTGTGGTATTCAAGAGGTGTTTGCATTGGCAGTAATAATTTGCCCCGATACCTCCAGTGAGGTTGGTAAAACGAAACATTAAATTCAATTAAGAATGCAGTTTTAGAGATGAATGAAAATTCATTGTGTGCGACATAGATACTAGTAAAATATTACTATTTGCATTTTTCCAACCATCCACTTCCTCGAAGTTTCACTGGTAAAGAATGCTAAAAGCCGAAAATAAAAACCTCAATATCGCCCACTAAAGGTGGAAGTGGTAGAATGCCAGAATTTGGAAGAATAGATCCACATTATCTATCAATTATGGAAATTCGAAATGTTTAGTGGTAGGATTTCATTGCCAAGAAGTTATACCTGCAGCAAGGATTTTTTTCATTTACCAACGGGGGAGGGTGATGGCAAGAAACCTTTTCTTTAAAGATATTAAAATAATAAAAGTAAGAGGTTACGTAAATCCCCCTGTTTTTCTGGGGGGGGGGCAGAAGGGGGGGTTCTTACATTGCTTAGAACCATTATGAGAGGAAGCTGTACGTCAGATTCGGTGATCATAGTTCTTAACTTTTACCAAAAAATTATTTTTCTTAATGAAGTCGCTTCACGCTATTTAACGTTATTAATTATATAAATAATAAATGACAGAGTTATATGTTGACTTTTTAACATCTTTTATCGTTTAGGATAAATTTCCCGGTATTTGCACGTGTGTGTTTTTGGGTAGGGGCGTTTTGGGGAGACTGAAGAAAGATGAGAGAACAAATTACATCAATAATCTACATAACAGAACAATTCTACTATAAGGGGATGTTGTATACCGATTTCTATTATCAAAGAATGATAATATGAAAAAAGAAATGATAATAGAAATCGGTATACAACATCCCCTTATAGTAGAATTACTATTTAAGCAATTACTATTAAGAGAAATTACTATTTAAGAGATTACTATTTAAGATTTTACTATTTCAGCAATTACTATTTAAGAGAAATCTCTCCCATTTTTTCTAGAGAAAATAAACGAAAGAGAAAAAATTCTTTGAGACAGAAAGAAATTTTGATGACCAAACTCTTTCACTCTTTCACTCTTTTTTGTTACGGTTTGAGGAAACTGCATTCTTAATTAAGTTCTTACATTTCAGAAGCAGTTCGTACCAATTTTATAGGAGGAACTTTTTTGCGGGGAGGAAAGTTTTTAAAGATCTTAACCCTTGCATTGCTCTAGGTTAAATATATACAGGGTGTCCCTGAATTCATAGTCCAAACGTGAGGGGATGGTAGTACACACCGAACCAACCAATATTTGTCACAGAACATGCGGCTGCAAACGTAATGAGGAGTCGAAAATGAAGAACCGACACAGAAGTTTCCAGAGTGACATTTATTGGAAATCATTACAACAAATGCTCAAACGTCCACCCACCACACAGGCGGCACAACGGCGGAGTAGTGATCGGCGTACCTGCTCGTAAACACCGAGCTTGTCGCGCACATCGGCGGCTGCGACGAACAGTTAGGCTACCAGAACCTCTACGGACTGCACGGGTGTCTCGTACACGACACCCTTCAAATGTCCCCACAGAAAGAAACACTGTACATCAGGTGCATATCGGCTTTCTCTGCGTTCGTAAACTGCTGCATCTTGTGTCCGGTCGACGCTGAGAATTCTGGGGTTTGGCCGATCTAGCGCTTTTAAGTTGTGCCGCCTTGTTTGCGCTCCCTACCAGCACCAGGCTGCCTTTGCGGCCGCATATTCTAAGACGACTATTGGTGGGTTCATTGTCTACTACCATCCCCTCACGTTTGGGCCATGAATTCAGGATCACCCTGTATATATAGAAGCTAGAGGTATGTTAAATTTGTCGGTTCTAGCTCTCACTATTTAGCTTTTATCGTTTAGAATGTATTTCAACTATTGTGTAAAAGTGATACGGGTAATTTTAGAGGGGGGGGGGGAGTTTGGGGTACAAACCTTTACATTGGTCTCAGTTACGATTAGAGGATAATGATTAGTAAGTTTGCAGGTTCTAGCTGTTTCCTTTGGGAAGCAGTCCTATCACTATTTAAAAGTGCTGGGAGTACTTTTTTTTGTTGGGGAGGAAAATGTTTGAGGTCCAAACCCTTACGCTTGTCAAAATTACGACTAGAAGAAGTAGTATACTGAGTTTGTAGGTTCATGCGCTTATCATTTAGAAGCAATTCCTACCTCATTTTTAATGGGGGGAGTCTGGTTTTATTTATTTATTTTTGTTAGGGTAAATAATTTTGGGGGTTCTGAAAACAGAGAAACCCAAAAAAGAGAAACAGACCCTCTCAGATATATCGCAGATTCTCTTCTTGTCTGGTATTTAGAAATACTTTGATGTCATTCACAAGTTAAACTGTGGTTATTGAAGGAGAAAAACGAACATCTGTTATGGCCTAAAATATATTAATATGTATATCGCTGATAGGAAAATGTTTCAAATTAGTAAAAAATGGTTTCATAAAAAAAATGGACACATAGCTCTTAATGTTAAGAAACAACATATCATGGGTCTATGTGACCCAGTACAACCATTCGTGTTAAAAAACAGCGCAAGAACGGTTAATTTCTCTTTTCCGTGGTGCCTAAAACATTTCTCCCTTGAATTGTTACCGACAAGGACGTCAACAGATGCTTCTTATTGACTAGCGGGTGATTTGATATGACAGCATCCGAAATTTAAAGAAATAATAGCAGGACTTGCACCTAGGAATGTATACGGAAGACGCAAGTCTTTTTTTTTTTTCGGTCTCAGGTTTTTTTCTGTAATCGGATATATATATTAGTAAAAGAAGAAAAACACATTTAATAAGGCCAAAAATTTTTACTTCCATATCAACTGTATTTCGTAATCATGGTAATGTTCACTTAATGCTAATGAAAAATTTTCACTCGAGCTTCATTTAGAAATTATGATTAACAGCCTAGATCAGCGGAGAGAGGTGTCAGCCTGCAATAGTCATGTCACGTGTGACAAGCACAGCTCTTCTCATTGGCATATGTCCCCTTTTTAGCTATTTCAAATTGGATTCGCCCTGGATGTCTTTTGGATCCGCCCATATGTAACATGCGATATATTTCCAATATGATAGACATCAAGGTGCAGAAAAAATCTTAGGCACCACTGGCCTAGACCTATTTTATTTTTATTAATATAAAAGTTCCACTTTGCTACGCAATAAAAAAGCTCCGATTTTGTCATTGAAAAAATATCATTAATGCTTTTGGAAATAATGGATGAGCAAATAACTCTTTATTCGGAGCAAATTAACTGGTATTTTACAGTCGCCAAATGGCATTGCGTAAGTGGCATTGTCACATAAGTGATTGTAAAGTATGTACTGGTCAGCATTCAAATTTGAACATGCCATATCCTTTGGTGCGCACGTACTTTATAGTTTCCTAGATTAATGAGAACTCCAAGAGCAGATGGATGGCACCATCCGCCTTTTAACCAACTATTTCAGTTGTGTTGATATTTTGTACTGGTGTATTTATTGCTTTGTAAACTTACGTATGAAATTGAACGACAAAAAAAAAAACTTAAAAAATACTTAAATTCTAAATTTTAAAACTATAACGACTAAATTTGTTATTGTTTTATACAAAGTTTGTCCTCCATGAATGACTATATTTATGTAAATTCTACTATTTTACTTTATTAAATATGTTTAAAATTAATAATAATTTTTGACAAAAATTTAGTCTTTTATTTTTTAATATTTTTAGTTCATATAGACTATTTTTACACATTGAAAATTACCTACACTGGCCCACAAAAAAGCCAATGTCGAGCTAAAAGTCGAGAAAAAATGAACAGCCTACTTTTTTTACACATTATATATTTCCTTAGTAAGATTGCTTTTCGAATATTAAAAACATGAAATTTAATAGAGAATTGATGTAATATATTTTTGTCTTTTTTCCAATTCTTCTAGACTTTTCTAGTCTATCCAGAGCCAGATTAAGCAATTATGGGGCCCGGGGCACTTAGAGCCATGTTATCATATCAGCCCCATGTTATTAGAAATGAAACATAAATGAATGAGTGGATAACAGCACAGATCTTATGCTACTTTTCTTTTAGTGAAATATTGTATTATCAATTTAAAATTTTCACACTTTCAAAAATATGTTATATTTACTTAAAATATAATAGGTTTTAATAGCAAAAGGTTCTCTCCCTTTTTATTGGGGCTATTGTCCCCTTTGCCTCACTCTTAATTCGGTCTTGAATCCATTAAGCTTTTTTCCCCCATTGACAGTTACCTAAACTGCCCTACCACTTCTGAACCCATGTTATGTTTACGACGTGTTCCATGGACTAATTGTTTAATTCATTCATTAATGTTAATGGTTTGATTCATTTTATCTCGGCATTTGCTTTTAGGGATAGAATAGAAAAACTTTGTGAGAAATAGCAAAGTAATATTAAATTTCTGTTTGCTGAATTTAGCTTTCCCATATTTATCAGTTCAAAGTGAACTGGTGTATGTTCACAGCTTAATATATGAAATAATTATTTATATTCGAAACATATATAATGCTTAAAATATTGTAATAGAGTAAAAGTTCTGACACCTAAAACATTCTGCAGGGCAAAAAACTATGAATAACATCATTAATAACAGCTGATGATTTTTGCAAGTTCCTTATTGCCATTTCACATTGCTATGTGAATATCTTTATCAGCATAGCAAAGACGAAAGATTTAGTGCGTTCGAATCTCAATAAGAGTTTAATAGTGGACAAATCAAATCGATATGGATGAAACATTGTAGCAAAGTATAATGTATATATATAATAGAATATTGTAGCAAAGTATAAAATTAGAGCATGGATTAGGAAAAAAATGTTGGTTACTCGATAATCTATTTATCCAATTTACTTGTTCTTAAAATGTTGATTAAATCAATTTTTTTACATTTTAATTCATAAGTTTTGTTTCGAGTATTTTTCTCTTTGTTACACTATTCTAAATTTTAATAATACAATTTTCCATCCCTGCAGGTGAAAGCGAATATCTAATGTGATTTCAGTTGATTGTTCAAGAGCAATCTCTATGTTTCATGCTCCGTTATATTAAGTTCCTTCAAGTTCACTTCCAAACAAAATCTTTTCGAAATTCCCTCGAGAGTTTCCTCTTCATTATTCATCTTCGTTTTGTCCCTCAGCCGTAAGCTTCCGACTAATTGCATTGCGACTGTCCACGTTTAGTCCTCTGCCGTGCAACACATAAAAGACAAGGAACACTTAAAGCTTCTTAAACGGTGCATTAATTTTTAAGCTTGTGTTCATGCCGATTCGAAATCTCAAAGGATTATGCAAAGATTGAGGCTGAAACGTCGCTTTATCCAGGTCAACTTATTATCCTGTAAAATGTTATTACAATGTCGCATAAATCAACAGCTTCCGATAGCATCATGATTTATTAGTTACACATTACGTTCACGCAACTAAAAGGAAGGATATTTGTTTTGCTTCGTTATCAATTGCTGATGATTTTGATTTTCTTTTCTACCAATATATCCATGCTCTAAGAGAGCATACATTTTCAAATGAGGGTACGCCTCGTCATGCCACAGTCATTATCCCGCTTGTTTTCCATTGCTCTCCGTTTTCTTGCAATTTTATTTACTTCTATTTTTCTTAGGCTTTATTTCACTTTGATTTCGCTCCACTATTGTATATTTTTTTACGTTTTATTTATTTTGGTTTCGCTCCACTATTATATAAACTTTTCAATTTTACGTTTTCTTAGTTTACAGCTACAGCAATACTTTTATAATATTGCATATCTACTTAGATTTGCGTAGATGTGATTTGTACAAATGGGTAAATAATACATATCAAGCATATTTTCGTCTCATAATGCTCCTTGAATTTCGGCGGAACACGTAAAACACGGATAACAATGATTCTGTATTTTTGTGTTTCTTATTGAAGTATTAAGCGACCATTTCCCAGTAGAATGCAGGTAAAAATTCCAGGTACCTACATTATAGATCGAAACGGTACGGCTATTCGACTTGGAAGGAATGATCGCATTGTAAATTTATTGTGCTTTGTGCGGTGTATGATATGAATCATCCCATGTCACAAAGGATTTCGTTTATACCACTTTTATTTATTTCATTTTTTTTTCAATTTCAAACTTTATCAAATTTTATCTCTATCTTTACTTACTCAGAAGAAAGTGAAATATTATTTCTTACATTTTCGTAGCTTTAGTGTGCAGCGTCTCACATATACTCCACATATATCCGATAAATCAATTTTTACAACATTGCTTCATATAAGAGGTATAGTTAATATAATTATCATCTAGCTAGATAAATTTAAATAGGTATTTATTTTTTGTTCTTAAATCAATTTTTCTAGTTTTAATTCTACTTCTTTTTCGGATATCTCTTTTCCAGAATACAGGAGTAGGATTTTCCCGAGACACCAAGTTTCTAAATAATGTCACATTCATTCCCGGACATCAAGGTGAGCATTTCTAACATACCGACATATGTAAAACGAGGGCTATTCAAAACATTAAGTTCAAAAGACATTTTAAGAAACTATTTTTATTACAAGGCAAGTAATTATTAAAAATATTTGATGTTCTTCTTAATCCTGATGAAGTAAAAGAGAAGATCCTTAGGCTTTATTCAGCTTCGAATGGCTGGTTGCGAGTGAGAGTTTCAGTTTTGTTTCACGTTTACAGACATTTTCTTATCTGTCTTAAATAACAATGCTCTCTACGACAGCAATGTTTTCATCTGCTATTGGCGAACTTGTGCTCTGGCTTCCATCTTGAAACTTTGACACTACTTCTTTGGTTGATTACATTCTCTCAATAAACTTCAACAAATTGGTAATGAACTTCTACTGTGTAAACATTTCTCGCGTAGAGAAACGAATCCTGTGATTCACATTCAGTGGTGTCCACGCGTCTAAGAGAGCATACATTTTCAAATGAGGGTACGCCTCGTCATGCCACAGTCATTGTCTATCTATCTCTGTTGCCATACTGAGGAAATCAGTACCGATATGATTATTGTATTACACGCAATGCGTTTGTAATTAATCATATAGCTTGCTTTTTGAACCACCTTCTTAGATAAAAATATAACCTCTACTTGCCCTTTCATAAACGTTAATTCAAATTTTTAATTTCCTGATTCAGTTCTAAATATGTTACTTTTTATCAGAACTAGGATATACAATGAATGGAGAAATTATTATAAACATCCAGGTAACAATATGCAAAGCAGAAGTGTTACGTCCAGTCATATGGGACTCTGAAACTGGGAATGCCTGTAAATAGGTCAGTTATTTACGTATTGAAAACCAATCACAAAAAAGTAACCATAGGTAAAGGCAGCTACGTAAATGAGTTTGACCCCAGCCAGAGAGTTATTAAGGGTTTATCAAAATAATGGAAACACGTGCTGTTTGTAGAGACCATTTTATTAATAAGCTATAGGCCCACCTCGGGACTTCAGAACAGAGTAATTCAACATGGAATAGATTTATAGAAGTCATGCACATTCGGTAACGGAATGTGGACCATTCTTCCTTTGAAATATGGCCCAACTGTGCCAGTGATGCTGGATGTGGAAAGCGTGATCTGACCTTGCGCTCCAGATATTCCCACAAATGTTCAATAATATTGAGGTCTGAATATTGAGGTGGCCAGATTAACTCATACTCATGCTCTGCAAACTAGACGCATTTCGCATAATACACTGGTGCATTATGTGCTTGAAACCAGGGATGATCATTAGGGGACAACGGCCGCCACATTGTGTGCAGGTGGTCCCCGAGAATGGATTCGTAATTTGCGAATGTGACGCGACCTGCAGAATAACTAATGGCTCTAAGAAATACCATGATATGGCACCCCACATTATCAGGGATCCACCTCTATGCTTCACAGTCAGAACCAAACAGTTGGGGTGGTAGGCTTTTGCAGGTTTTCGCCAGACATACTCTACCAAGTGGTGGGAAACGATGTGTAGCATGATTCATCAGATCAGATGACATGTTGCAAGTTTTTAACATTCCAGTTTTTATGTGCTTTGCACCAATTACACGTTTTGTTGCAATGATGTTGGTAATCAGAGGTTTGTGGATTTCAGCATGGCCATTAATACCGGCAAGTGAAGGGTTGGGTTGGGTTGTTTTACCTCTGAGCGGTACTTTTTTGCACAGCATGGGCTAAATGGTCAGGTCACATGGACCCCGAAGGCTCAGAGAAGGTTGGCGGAGGGGACCCACTGGAACAGCTGTTGGGAGACAGATGGTAGCCTCCCGTCAAGGCCATCCAGCGTGTTCTTTAACGTGCACAGGGTATGGCTCTCCCGCACACGGGGCCACGGCTTAACGTCCTATCCGACGGACGGCGGCCTTTCCAAGCCCATCGGTGTCCCCTACTGACCGTGGGCAGGGCGGGGAATTTTGCGGAGATAAATCTCAACGCTGACCCAGCTGGGACTCGAACCTGGGAACTACAGATTACGAGCCTGGCGCGCTACCGACTGAGCCACTCCCGCCCCAGGCACGTGAAGAACACCTTCGTAGGTGCAAGACTTTTTTTTTTAGGAATAATAATTCTTATTTTACAGCGTTGGATGTCAAGTGCAATTCAGGTTTGTCATCAGTGTTGTTAGGGAGATATCTTAATTATGAATTAAATTATGAAAACAAGAGAAATGACAACTTGCGGATTATAATTTCATGCTCCAGTGACAAACGAGTACAAACAGCTCTCGATTTACGTGGGGTTGTTTTTTTACAAAAGGGTAGCGTAAACCAAAAACTACGAAAGGAAGCATAATTTTCCCATAGGTTATAAAATAATGGTAGGAATAGGCGCGATTCGCTGACTCAAAACATACATCTATTTCGTTCACTGTTATATTCTTCACCATAGAATATTCGTTATAACGATAAAGATGTTGCAATAACGCCTATATACAATAAGGAAATAATAATTGCAAATGATTTTTTCAATACATAGAGCTATATCCGATGGCTTGCTGGTTGTGGTGGGACTATTGGGAGTAAGAAGATTAGGGGGAATCATCTGCGTCACATGACTGACTAGACAAAGGTGTCTTCTTACCTATTGGCAGCCAATGGGCAGAGGCAGACGTTCAGGTTCAGGATTTACAATCACATTTATCTTAAGGTTCGAAAGCAACGATGCTTGAGAGGCTTCCATTTTCTTTTAAAATATCTGAGTTCAAACTGCGTTATTTCAAAAAAAGATAAAAAAAAGGTGGAAATACAATGTTCATATTCTTCCTAAAGTGGGTAAATCAAATCCGTTTAAATCGAAAGCTCACTGTGCTACTGAAGATTATTGCATTATCAGTGGCTGATTTCATATGAAAACGTATCTCGCTGATGAATAACCCACGATGAAATGGTGGCTGCGGTATATATGGCTCTATAGTTATACGTGTATCTCTTTGTGAGCACGGACCATACGATATGCCACCAAGGATACACGACTTTTACGAAAGGATACGTCGTTGCCTTTTCCTATGTCCAGTATTGCGAGTCATAAAGTACACTGAATGGACAAATTATTATATACACCTACCTAATAATAATATTGCTCCACCTTTTGCCCTCACAGCAGCAGCCAGACGTCTTGGTAAGGACACAATGAGGTGTTGAACGTGAAAACACGGAGGTGGTGTTGTCACCCATGAAGCGAGGATCCCTATTGTAGAGCATGTGGTTGTACCAGTTCTCGTAGAGTTGGCATTCGGGGTTGGTGATTCAAACAGATCTTTCCAATTCGTCCCACAAATTCTCAATGGATTTGAGGTCGGGTGAGCGAAGGGGCCACTCGAGTATGGTAAACTCACTGGAATGCTCCTGGAGCCAATTGGTCCCCACTCAGGAAGTTTGGGAGTTGTCCTGTTGAAAGATGATGTCATGGTGCAGAAGGAGAATCGTTGCGAGCGTAAGGATATTCACATACCTTGGTTGGTTCCCCCCCGATAGGGGACCACCTTGTCGTGGTGGGGGGCCTAGGGCCCAGCAACCCGGCTGAAGGCTGTGCCGACCGGATTGGTTCTCCGGTTGGACATGGCTAAGGCCAACCGAGGTCGAAGATGCTGCTGGCCGGCTTGATTGCCGGTCGGATGGTGACGGTGTCGGAGACCTCACCTATCAGGAGCTCAGTGGAGCTGTTTGAGGGCTCTGCTGAAAGGTCACGAGCCCTCAAAACAGTCTGGGTCTTACTAAGAGTCTCCACCCCGGGTGCCGATCGAACTTGGATCTATATATCCTTGTACATTTGCAAACCGGGGAATAGATTAAAGTAAGGTTTCTTCCAGTGGTCAGCTTTCCTTTTATAGGACTGCTGCCATGTGAGGCTGGGGTTGAGGTACGCCTATAGGGCGTATTCCTTGCCCCCGGCTCTAGATAAGCACGGCTTTTCATAACCAGGTAATGTCGTGAGACGGAACTGGGAATTGCCGTGGTTGCATAAGATCGCAACAAAAGAGATTCATACCTTGGTTGGTAAGGATATGCACATACCTTGGTTGGTAAGGATATTCATATACCTTGGTTGGTAAGGATATTCACATACCTTGGTTGGTAGGGATATTCACATACCTTGGTTGGTAAGGATATTCACATACCTTGGTTGGTAGGGATATTCACATACCTTGGTTGGTAAGGATATTCACATACCTTGGTTGGTAAGGATATTCACGTACCTTGTGCCAGTGATAGAGGTCTCAACTGGATACACGAGGTATGAGGGGCCCCAAGGAAGTCCAAGTAAATACACCCCAAACTGTTACACTGCCTCCACCTGCCTGTATGACCCAACATTTGGCAAGCTGGGTCCTTAGCTTTCTGTGGCTTCCATCCACACACGTGCCCTCCCATCAGTGTGCTATAGTTGAAACCGTGATTCGTCAGACCAGATGACGTGTTTTCAGTCCTCTGCACTTCAATTGTGATAGGCTTTTGCAAACTACGGCATAATCATTCAGTGCCTTGCAACTAAAAAGGGTATACGATGTGGACGTAGACTGCCATAGCCTATTTTTTCCATGGTACTATAGATAGTTTTTGTGCATAGGATTGTGGATGCACCCTCATTCAATTCCTATGTTATCTGCTCCATGGTAGTCGTGCGATTCCTTGTAACGATGTGAGACAGTCTGCACCACTCACCTTGAGAGTTAATTGCACATTTACATCTGCATTTCTCCCATTGATTGAAAGTTTTTCTTATTTCGCATTATCTTGGTATACACGTGCTACAGCCTGACATGGAAATCCGAACATTTCAGCAGTTGAGGTGATTGAACAACCGGCCTTCCTTGCACCTATTATCTTGCGATGGTCAAATTCACTTACGTCAGTGCCTTTACCCCTGATTAATTTTCCATGTATAATTTCCAATGAACAGAGACCTGCTGTGTTTGTAGGGATCGCCAGTTTCAGCGTCTCTCGTGACTGGACATGATAATTCTGCTTTGCATATTGTTATCTGGGTGTATGTAGTAATTTGTCCATTTAGAATATAAAGATGTGAAAAGCCATAAAACCTAGTCTTTTTTTAAAGGGAATCTATATTGTGAAGCAGCGTATTGGAGATGGACTGCAGAGAGCAGTTGGAGGTACAGTTGCTCAAAAAACATCCGAACACTATGGTTAATTACAGAATTCAGAAAAAAAATTTGGCAACAATGTTTTTAGAAATTAGTGCTCTGGCAACCTTCGTGTACCGTACACGAAGGGTGCCAGATCACTAATTTCTAAAAAAATCGTTGCCAGATATTTTTTCTGAATTTTGTAATCAACCATAGTGTTCGGATATTTTTTTTGAGCGACTGTACTTAAAAATGCGTAAAGCTCCCATTTTCCCACCAAATGCTATCATGAAGGTCTACACAATGGTCAGTAGTCAAAACCCTGCAACCTAGATAATTCCGCCAAAGACACGAAGATATCCCAATGGACTGTTCACAATATCATCGGAGACATTCCTCACGTACAGCACAGCCTCCCATGTCCCATATAAATCCTATGTCCAAAGGTTGCTGCCTCGTCACGTAACATTGAAAGCTATATGATAATCATCTGGCAGACGACAAATGAAAAATGTTGCCACTTTGGATGTGGGATACGTCTACCTAGAAAACTACACGTCCCACTCAATATAATACACTCTCTGATCAAAAGTATCTGGATACCTATTCTGAGTAGTGGATTCGCCCATAAACACCACAGTCGTAGCCCAAACAGGTATAAAAGGATGCACGTCATCAGGCAAACCTTATAGTTGCGCATGACAGTTGGTTGACTTTCAACGTGCCACAGTCATAGGATATCACCTTAGCAACAAGTCAGTTTGGGACTTTTAGGCCCTGCTGCAGCTGTCCCGATCACCTGTCAGTGATGATATTGTGAAGTGGAAACGCCTAGGAGCAACAACAGCGCAATCGCGACCACCTAGGCCACGTAAAATGACAGAGCGATACCGCCGAGTGCTGAAGCGGGTGGTGCGACAAAATCGCCTGTCTTCAGTTGTAATACTCACCATTGAGTTACAAAATGCATCTGGAAGCAACGTAAGCACCATAATAGTTCGCCGTGAACTGCAGGAAATAGGTTTTCATGGCCGAGCAGCCGCACACAATCCTAACATCAACACGATCAATGCCAAGTGTCAGTTAGAGTGGTGTACAGCACGTCGGTAAGTGCTAGTGGACTCTTGAGCAGTGAAACCGCTTTCTCTGGAGTGATGAATCACGTTTCACCATCTGGCAGTCCGACGAACGAGTCTGGGTGTGGAGGATGCAGGTGAATTCTACCTGCCTGACTGTGTTGTGCCAACTGTAAAGTTGTGTGGAGGAGGCATGCTCTGGGACTGTTTTTCATAGTTCGGGCTGGACCCCTGGTTTCAGTGAACAGGACTCTGAACACAGCTGCCTATAATGACATTCTACGCAAATCTGTGCTCCAACTTTATGGTAACAGTTCGGTGAAGACCCTTTCCTGTACCAACATGACAATGCACTCGTCCACAAAGCGAGGACCGTGCAGGAATGGTCTAATGAGAGAGGTGTGAAAGAACTTGAGTGGCCTGCACAAAACCCTGATCCCAATTCCATGGAACATGTTTGGAATGAATTGGAATGCCTACTGAGAGCCAGGCCCAATCGCCCGACATCAGTGACCGGCCTCACTGATGTCTTGTAGCAGAATGACATGCAATTCCCGCAGCAACGTACCAAAAATCTAATGGAAAACCTTATCCGCAGAATGGAGGTTGTGATAGCAGAAAACAATGGACCAACGCGATATTAAATCCTCTCCTACTTCCGGGTGATTATGGATGAGCCAGTGCCCTGATACCTTTGATCATATAGTGTATTAATTGACCAATCGACCAAATAACAGGATGCTTCATCCATGTACTACTACGCATTTGATTCTTGTAAAGGGCTCTGGGTAAAGTCGACCGTGGACTGTTGATGGATTATGGGAAGCTTGCAACGAATAATGGGACTGATTAGATATGACAGTGCTTCGCAGAAACATAGTGTAGTGGAAGGTACGCTTTAGGGCATTGTTGTACGATAGGGGCACGAGATCTAGCATGGTCGATGGTGGTGTAAATGTAAGAGATATTCTGCGGTCCTCTAAAAACAGCGGCATTTAGCATAATCAACCTCAGTATGCAAATGTAATTTTTATTATACACGGATTTATATATTGCATACAAATATTTATTAACACTTCTCTGTGCTAAGATCAACTGCAAAAAATTATTTTCAAAACAACATCGTAGAAAATATACTACTTTCCACAATGACCCAAGATCTGCTACAGTCACTGTTATTGACTGATGTCGACTGAAAACGAAATAATATTTTTCAATGTAGGAAATTATCTACAACGTCGGCAGGAGTTTTACGGCATTAGTAAAAAGCTATTTTAAGCTATAAGTATGAACTATCAACATAATAAGAATTGAAATCTTGCAAAAAAAAGTTTCATTGAAAATGCACTAAGCTACAGCAAGAGGCCGCTCTCTGACTCTTTTGCTATACCTTCGCCTTTACAACGAAAAATTATTTATTAAAATTAACTATTTATTATTAAAAATTAATTGTTTATTTTTTAAATTATTTTATTGCGAGAAACGCAGTATATATAAACGCAGCTAAACTCCTGCTATAGCTATGCCTCTGAAAAAAAAAAGGGTTCTGATCCACCCACGTCCCCAGACTTCCAATTTCATATTTGTAGTATGATTGCATCGCAGCAAAATTGATAATTGACCTCAGTGATCGTGAAGTAATGAGCAAATCCTAATTGTTCTACCTTTTCTGAAAAGTGCGATGTGGATTGTCTTAAGTAGGAGCACATTTATTACTAGCATTTTAGTTTTTCAAACGTAACGTTTTGTAACAAGCAAATTAGAAATGGATTGAAATGTTTGCTTTGAAGGAATCATAGGACCATAAATCTGTTACTTTTCATGAGATCTAAGGTGTCGATAATTATTAGATACGGAATTTTAGATTCCCAGCACACAGCATGGCTATTCCGGTCACACTAAGATTAAATTATTACATTTATTGACTTGTCGGATCTCGAATTTCCTATATATTTCTGAGATGTAAAGAAGCAAATTACCCCTATTTTCCAAGTAAGAAATGTTCGAACGTTTTTAGACCATAATTAGTAATATCATGGATGACTCAGTCGCCTGGTCTCTGAATAACTGAGCAGCATATGGTACGAATGTAGTATTTTGGATTCGTCATCGATTTTTTTTTCACAGAAGGAAGTCGCAAAAATTTTACTACCTAGATAAAGTAGTTGAATGAGTGATATAATATTAAAATCATTTTCTTCTTCCTTATTTTTACAAAATTCCCTCCTTAGTTCTAGAGTAGTCAGCAGCTGCACTTGTGAAGTGTCGTAAGATCGATTTGGATTCGTTTAACACATTTAGATTCTCAACATAAGTGGAACAACTTTGAATCTGAAAATTAAAAACTCTGATTTAAAAATGCTGCATTTGTTTTCCTTCGTTTAATTTAGATAATATTTGACATTTGCTTTATACATATACGACCAATTGTATTTTTAGAAATAGTAATACAGAATTAGCAAATTCATTACGCGACTAAACATTCTAATTTTAATATGCTTTATAGCGTGTCATAAGTAAGAGCGTAATGAATTTGAACCAATGAAATTTGCTTTAAAAAGCATAAATTTGAAGCTAGATTTTAAGAGTAAGAACTGTGTAAGATAGTTATTTGTTACGCTCTACGAAGAAACATCGCAATGAGCTATTGCGAAATGAAAACAACTATTGTTATGCACAGCAACTGAAGTAAAAGGAGTGAAGTGATTGCTCTTCAGCTTGCTAAGTCACATCGGCATCGGAAGCGGTGGAATGAACTCTTCAACTCTGCATAAGCGATTCTATTAGAACGTGTCACAAACAGACCCTCAGCAGCGAGCGAAGCACACACACATCGACCTGGATCCTCCTCCTCCACACATTAGAAACTGTAACAGCGACCGATGACGGTTACTGAAGTCAATGATTAATATCCGCAATATCTCAACGGGTACTGTAATTACTGAGGTTTTTTTTTAAAGTTCCGTATGCCACATCCGTTTTTGTCACCGCTGTGATATTCTCGGATTAATTTATTCCGAAGCCTGAACTCCGATGAGACAAGGAGCTTTTTTATCGTGCTCTTTTCCTTTTTAGGGCTTTCTTCGACGCTCTCTTGCAATCTCGACTCTTTGCAGGGCAGCGAAGTTTCTTTTCGATACCGAATTTTTAAAGATTTAATTATTTTCGGTTTATGGCAGTTTAGAGAGGATTTGTGGAGAATGTGTTATTTAATTTACACTAAAGTTAGAAAAGTCTGTTAAATACAAAAAGATAAAAGGAAAAATATTCATATACAAATTATGTATTCATTTTCAGAAATATACTCAATCTTATATTTAAAGTGTATCTAAAAATGTTCAATACAGAATGTTTCTGTCACCATCAGACTGAACAGGATTTGCTTCTCTTTATTTTGAATCGCATCACTTGGTACTTTGAGGTTAGAATGTTAACTTGTTTAAGAGTAAATACTGGTTTTCCCTAACTCAGTTGGTTCAAATATTGGTTGATCAAAGTAAGAGGTAATTGCTTACTAATGCCCATAATATGATTCTACTTATTTCAATCAATAATATCCATCGCTGTTTGCTATCCATATAATAACAGTGTCATCAGGCTTTTGGAAGAGAAACGCTTCATAGCTGCTCTACGATGAATTAAATATTTTTAAACGACTTTCGTATACAGTAGGGGAGAAACAACTAAGAATCCTAGTTGTTGTTTTTTTTCATGACTTGAACAGAAATTTCCAATCGTGTAGGTACAAACTAATCTTATTGCTTGATAGTCAATGATGAAACGGAGAAATCCTTGAACAATTTAAATAAAAGGAAATTTGCACCGAATATTTTTTTCCACAAATCCCAAATAATTGTTCTTACCTGACCACTTTTAACTACTTCACTTTATGAGCGCTTTTCGCCTTATGAAGACAATCAACATACAAAAAATAGCAACAACATATTCTTGATTTCGAAATATATGAAATTCGTGGATATGAATGAATCATATAGTCCTTTTTGCATACTTACAGATTCGGCAATAGAGAAAATTTAGTATTTGAGATTCTAAATATATTCATGAGCTGTCAGATGAAGAAAAATATGTTTTGTGTAAAATTCTTTTAGGACCCATATTCATTATTTATGCTATTTAAATGACCAAATATTAATTTGTGCATTCTTTGCTTGAAAGCAGACTTTTGTCGATTTTGGAAACATTGGATCACTATTGGTCGGAAATAGTAATGAAAAAAATCAATCTCTAGATAGGAATGCATAGTCAGGTTTACATTTTATTCCCACATAAGGGGTTGTCCCCATATAAAGTTTTAACCTCTATTTTTCACATATTTGGAAATAAATTGAAAACCACATTTAACTAGTTGTGTGAAATGCAAAACAAATGGATTGCAACGTAAACGAAACATTTAAATATCGAAACGAAAAGAAACGATGAAACTGCTAAGGTGAAAACTGCTATAAGGGTCTTGTACATTAGTCGATAAAACAAAAAAGTCGAAGAAACAAGAAAAGCCAACTTTATTTAAACCAAAATCTTCCATCTTCGAATTAAGTTGCGTTCTTGCCTCTCGTGTTGCGATCTTATTTGCAGAAGGAAATCAGATCGAAAGGAGGATAAAACGCTCTGAAGAAGCCGGAAAAAAATCTGCTTGATGTCAAGTAGTAATGCAAGCACGTTAAGAGGTTTCACGTGATTGAGCACGTGCTCACCTAAGTGCATTGTCGGCTTGTGGCATATTGATTGGTTTGAAGGCAGTTCCTTAGCGCTCATGGCGATTTTCTGTCTTTCGCAATGGGAGGAAAAACAGAAGACTCAAGGCATAAGAACTTGGAGGAAAGACATCACTTCTCACTGATCTGGGCACAAGAAGTGCCAAAGGGAGGATACTGCGGTGGAAATGAAAATAACACTACTGCCACTTTTTGTATTATTTTCAGCATTTAGCAGCAAATCTACTTTTGGGATGGTTCATGTTATGATGATGCTATTTCTCAACAGTTTTTTTAATTTAAATCTGGTATACCTTAACAGATATTTAATTTATTAAAGAAATTAAAACGTTATTCGACGTGAAGTATCTTTGAAACTAGGGTAGGCTCAACGTTCAAATAATAATTTTTTGCTAATAATTGGAAGTAATAGAATTTACTTATAGAACGTAACACAGATATCTATGGTTACTAAAGAGATGTTATCTAGAACCTATAAATGTACAAGGGATTATGTTGATCGCGCAAGATGAGTAGCGTGGAAAAAAACTGGATAAAGAATAAAAATATTTTGTCACGAATACACTGAGTGAACTTTACGGCCATCTCTAGTTTCAAATGCACTTTTCGTATTTTTTCTTAACGATACAAATTTACGTTTATCAAACATTATGTAATGCAACAGCCTATTTAACTATAAAAAATCGTCATAGTTCTTCTTCCTAAATTTTAGAAAAACGTTTGGAGAAGGTTGAGACTGTCACGCGATTCCTTAGACATTCCACTGATTCCGAAAACATTGCGCAACCAATTGATGTTTTATGTGAGAGAATCTTTTATGAATATTAATACACTGTCTCAGTAAAAAATCCATACAAATCTGATAATTAAAATGAATCTTAATAATTCTTAGGAAGGAATATGATTGATATATATTAATTAATAGCAAATGGGCTAGTTCTGTTAGAAATACCAGGGCATATAGGGGAGCTGAAATTGGATTTGACCATTAACTTGTTAAAAGTGTCTTGCAACTTAAACTTAAAAAGTGTTGTGCTAGGGTTAAAAAATTTGCTTTTAATACTGAAGCTTTGAAAGACCCAGTTATAGCTAAAGCTTGCCATGATAGGTTACTAAGTCATTATGACGGTCATCGTATGCTTACTACTGAAGTTGAGGAAGAATGGGATCATTTTAAATATGCTTTTTTGGACACTAATAGTACCCTTTTAGGAAAAAAGGAGCAGAGGAGACAGAATTATTTGAGTGATAAGGCACTTGAGCTTATTTCAGAAAGAAGGAACTGCAGGAATGTCCTTAATTAGTACCCTACTAGTCCTAATAGAAAGGATTACAGAGAGCTTAATAAACATATAAAGGATCAGTTAGCTACTGATAAGAATCTTTGGCTTGATGGCTTGGCTGACAAAGCTGAGGAAGCAGTTAGGCAGCACAACAGCAGAGAGCTGTACCAGATAGTTAATGTTTTATGTGGTAGAAAACAGACAGGCATACAAGGATTGAAGGATAAACAAGGTAAGGTTATAGAATGGGAGGATTCTGTCATGGCTAGGTGGGCTGAGCATTTCAGTGATGTTTTAAACAGTGTGGTTAGTTCTACTCCCATTGTTTGCAATGATGATAGATGCATTGGTGGCTTTAATGTTGGCCCTATAACACAATCTGAAGTTAGTTTGGTTGTTTCTAAACTTAAACTTCATAAATCCCCAGGGGTAGATGAAATTACTACGGAAATGCTTAGAGCTGGGAATGTTTCGGTTACCACTTGGATGACTGAAATTCTGAATATCTTTTGTGATAAAGGCATGGTTCCTAAGGATTTTACCAGAGCTATTGTTATCCCTATTTTCGAAAAAGGTGATCGCAGTTCTTGTGATAACTATAGGGGTATCAGCCTACTATCTGTTCCAGGTAAAGTTCTTTCCATAATTGTGCTTAATAGAATTAAGAATCTGGTTGACAGTCAATTGCGTGATGAGCAATGTGGATTCAGAAGTGGTAGGGGATGTGTGGATCAAATATATTCACTTAGGCAGATTCTTGAGAAATATTTAGAGTTACAGAAACCTTTGGTTGCTAGCTTTGTTGATTTCAAAACGGCTTTCGACTCTGTTGATCTTCACAATTTGTGGTTTATTGTGAGATCATATGGTATACCAGACAAGTTAGTTAACATAATGAAAGCTCTCTACAATAACACTGAGTCCTGTGTGTGAGTTGGTAAGGCTTGTAGCAATTGGTTTAGCATTACTTCTGGTGTTCTACAAGGGTGCATTTTGTCCCCTTTTCTCTTTAGCTTGGTTATTGATTATGTTATGCGAAATTCACTTCAAGGGAAAGATTCTGGCCTTAAATGGACTGGAGATACGAAAATTTCTGATTATGATGTTGATGAGATGAACTCTTTCATTCGAGCTGTTGATGAGACTGGTAATAGAGTAGGTTTGGTTATAAACAGAGAGAAAACTAAAGTGATGAAAATTGGTCAGGCAGGCTGTGATTCAGTTAATCTGAATGGTTGCAGTCTTGAGCAGGTGTCACAGTTTAATTATCTTGGGAGCTATGTAACAGATAATGGTGATGTGCAGCATGAGATTAACAGACGAATAGGGATTGCTGCCGGGACTTTTAAGAATCTATGGAGATTGTGGAAAAATAGGCGTATACACCTAAAGACTAAAATTAGACTGTATAATAGTTTGGTTCTTTCTAGGGTTAGTTATGGTGGTGAAACGTGGACACTTTGTAAACAGGATGGCAGGAAGCTGGATGCTTTTGATTCCAGATGCTTACGCAGTATCTTGGGCATTAGGTGGTTCAACTTTGTAACTAATGATGAGGTTAGGCAAAGGATTTGGGAACCTCCTTTGAGCAGCATACTTCGCAGAGAGGGTCTCCGTTGGTTTGGCCATGTTGCCCGTATGGATAATTATAGATTGGCGAATAGGGTTATGAACAGTGTGCCTAAAGGCCTCAGAAAGAAGGGGAAACCTAGGATGCTGTGGACAGACAATGTCAAACAGGACCTTGTTAGAATTGGTGTGCAGTGGCCAGATGCAGTAGATGTAGCTCAGGATAGACTTGCTTGGAGAACTAAATTGCACGGTCTGGTTGGGCCTCCATATCCCAAGGCTGCTTGAGGATGATGATGATGATGATGATTTTAATATTTTGTTCTTTTGTCTGATAAGATGTCTTCTTTTGTGCACTAGCTTTTGTTTCTGGCAACGTCATTCTCGATTGTAAACAAATGTATTAAATTCTTTGGAAGAAAAGTACAAAGGTGAAGGTGTCAGTACACACCGTAGACACAGCACACATTAGTACACATTGTTATTTGATTTGCGAGTAAAGCTAAAGTCCGAATCAGAAACTTTTAGTATATGAGCATCCTCCAAAGAAGAAATAGTCATGGGAAATAAACAGTAATGTTGAAAAACATAACATAAATTTGTACTTCAAAAGTTAGCTGAAAAATCGAATTTTTGTTGTGAGTGAGATCCGAACCCGTAACATGTCATGTGCTCTAACAACTTAAATATAGCAGGCATAATACAATTCCAGCTAACGAAGACTTCAAGTTGCTAATTTTTCAATCATCAGCCACTCATAGTGCCATCTATTGTTCAGAGAAAACAGACTTGCTAACTCAGACAATAAAGTTCTTTATGTAAATAAACCTTGATTGCGAAATCTGACGCTAAGTAATAGTTTCCGACAACGACTGAAATTTATTATCGACTGAGTGATAGAGGCAACACTTTGGGGTGCAAATGACCCATCGGTAGAAAATAGATTCTACAGTGATGCTTGCACTTGCAATATACTTACACACTTTACAGAGAACTTACCTCTATTTTGATCCATTTCTAAGTAACCGTAACCGCAGAACGGTAATGTAACATTTGGTTCGTTTGTACTTCTTGGAGTTTTTTTATTTTGTAGGCCTTCAGCAGTTCTTAATGTCTTGAAAAACGGTGTTCGTTTCTCGTAAATTTCGTGCCTCTCTTTGAAACACTTCAGGTATTGTAATCTTATCTCCTCACATTTTTTGTTAAGATAATGGCGCCTAAAAACATGATAGCAACCTAGCTAAAGAATGTAGCTCTCGCTAGCAAAGCATCAAGCTCGCCAATGGGTAAAAGCAGCCCTCCAAGGTCACCCCCTGCCTCTAGCGCTGGTTTGTCGCTTTCGGACGACGATCTGTTGGCGTCAATCTTTAAATGCATTGAAATTTTATTTAAATCCCAAGACTCTGTTCAAACGATTGTCTCATTACTCACTGAAGCTGTTACTTCTGCTACTCTGCAAGAAACCAAAATCACTGTCGAGTTTTCTACAGAGGCTATACATGAGCTAAGAGATCAACTTAGAGAGAAAAATGCAGTAATAAATGAACTACGTTCTGAGATTTCTTTAAAGTGCAATGAACTTGAATAGTATCAACGCAGAAACTCGATCAGGATTTTGGAGTGGAAGAAGTAGATACGTCTACTGATGACCTTGCCATTAAAATTTTCAATGAAAAATTAAACATTGACATTTCCGTAAATGGCATTGATCGCAGTCATCGAGTGGGGATTGGTCGTTGGGACCGGTCGGAACGGAAAGCCCCGAACGATCATTGTAAAATTCTGTTCGTATCGGAAAAGAAATGTTGTGTTCCGTGCTAAAAGTAAACGTAAAGGCAGTGGGATCACTATTCGTGAAGTTCTAACGTCAGAAAGACTTAAAGTGCTTCATTCGGCTATTGAGAAATTTGGTTAATGCAATGTTTGGCCTCAAGATGGATTAATCGTGGTAAAAATGAAAAACCGTAACAAGCGCTTTATTACATCAAAAATGAGTTAAATGAACTTCAAAATTAGTTTAAAACATTTTCTTTGTGCACCTACATATTTATATATATTTTTACTCATGCTTATATATAAATATTATCATCTGTAACGTACTTTACGCAATTCTATCTCTCTCAAATTCAATTATTGCTAAACCGCACATATTTTGTCGTTTTTTAAGTAAAAACTTTCCTGCTACTAGTACTTTTCCGACTTTTAGATACCAATTAATTCTTTCATTTATTTATTTTTATTATTCTATGTTCGTTTTTCATTTGTACATTTTTTATAATGTTGTATCCCTAACTACCGATAGCAATTTTTTTTTCTGAACTCATACTCAACTCCCTCAGATATATTTATTCCCCAAGATCATTGGTTAAACCTTTGTCATATCACTATTCGTTCTGTTAAATCTAAACACTCCTATCTACTGAGTTCTGACATTTTGAAATTTGATGTAATTACTCTTACAGAGACATGGCTCAATATCTCCCTTCCAGATGATCTTTTTGAACTCAAAGGATATAAACTCTTTCGCATCGATAGATCTAGTGGGACAGGAGGAGGTCTTGTATTATATGTGAGGGAAACATTTAATGTCGAAGTAATGCCTATTCCTTCTTGCTCTTGTTTCGAAGGTCTCTGGGTCAAAATCTCCCTTATCATATAAACAAAACCCTGCTCTTATTATCGGCACATTCCGAACAGCAATACTGAAGATTTTATTAATTCATTGTACTCAGTCCTTGAAAGTTTCCCTTGCAACATTACTTCCATTCTTACGGGATATTTTAATATCGATGCTCTAAAACATAATTCTGCGTATTCCAAGCTTGAAATCTGCCTAGAAACATTCGGGCATATTTCATTTTAAACAAATTATCCACTTGCATTAGTTATCACAGTGAATCTCTCATTGATATGATTTTTTCTAATAGACCTTCACTTCACAAGCATACTGTTATTCTCTTCGAAGACATTAGTGATCATTTTATTATTAGCACATCTGTATTGTATTACACACCTCGTGCACCTAAAGTTTTAATTTCAAAAAAGGTCCTTTAAAAATTTCAACAATGATGGATTTTTTGAGTTTGCAAAATATCTCCCTTTCCACAAGCGTATTTCCGAATGCACAACTCCTACCTCAAAAGCACAACATCTCTCCTGTTTAATCAATTTTGCATTGATACCTATGTCCCTGCAAGACTTTCAGAGTTCGCCCTTCTCTAAAACCTTGTATTACAGAAGAGCTTTTGAAAATAATCTCATTAAAAAATAAACACTATAAGAATTATTATTCACCCTAATCACCCATACATATGGGAGAACTATAAAACTTTCCGTAATCTAGGCAACAGTAGTATTAAAAATGCCAAGCGTTTACATTTTCTTAATCGACTTTCCGTTATTAATCCAAATGTAAATCAAATATTTCGAATTTTTTATTCTATTACTGGTAACTTAAGAAACCAAACCAAAATTAATAAGATCGTTTACAATGACAATTCCTTCTATGATTCTAAAGACATTCCTAATGTTTTGAATAGTGTATTCTGTAAATCCGAAAGTACAGAAAATCATGCAAACGCAAATTAGTCATTATCCTATTCCAATAAATCATTTAAAAATCTGTAAACTTTTAAGCTCAAAAATGTTACCGAAATCGAAGTTCTTAACCTTAAAAATTCACTAAAAAAAACTCGCAGTGTCGGACCAGAAGGAATTCCTGTCTTTATTCTAAATTTTTAATTCCACATTAATTTCTGCACCCCTTTGTGATTTAATTAATTGCTCACTTAACTCTAATGAATTTCCAATTCCATGGAAAGAAGCCATCATCTCATCTATACAAAAAATTTCAAATCCTTCTAACCCTCTAGACCAGTGGTTCTCAACCTTTTATGCTTCACGTACCCCCTGGAAATGTGTATGTAACTGGCCCTTATATAGTAACTTCGCCCTTATATAGATAGATAAAACTACAGTTATAGTACAATAATGTCAACTTAGCGACTTTGTTACTAGATCTAGCGACCTTTGAGCTCTCACGGCGTACCCTACGTTGAGAACCCCTGCTCTATACTATAGACCTATTTCAGTTACATGGTGTGCTTTTAGCAAAATTTTACAAAAAGTCATCGAGAGACAATTATCGATTTTGTTGAAAAATTTAATATATTTTCGTGCAGACAATTCAGATTTAGGAAAAATCGGTCAACTGAAAGTCTCATGACACTTCTTGTTAATCAACGGAGATCGGTTTTAGACAGCAAAGTGAAAACGGTTTTGGGACTGGTTTCTCTTGACATCTCAAAAGCATTTGTTTCTGTTGAACGCAAACGTATCTTGCAAAAATTCAGCTATAAGTTTAATCTATCGCCCTCAGCTCTTTCCTGGTTTAAAAATTGTCTCAACGACCGTGTTATCCGAACTAAATTAAGCACTAATGATATCTCTACACTTCTTAAAATCAATCAGGGAGTACTTCAAGGAGCCATTCTTAGCCTACTTCTCTTTAATCTTTTTGTGAACGATCTTCCAGAATGCGATTGTCTTCTTTCTTTTACCTTAAGTTTTTCCTTCTTTAAAATAAGAAATATAAAAAAAATATTCATGATGTACTTCATTGGTATACTAAAAATGAATTCACTGTCACTATCAAGAAAACCAATATTGTTTTTATTTCAACATCAATTTCTCCCCCGCATCATGCAAACATTAAAATTAATAACACCCATATTACAGTTTCCACTTCCATGAAGTACTTAGGTATGACGATATATAATAATATTGACTTTGGAATTCACATTAATAAAACCGTCGCTTCATCTTCTAAAAGAACTTATACATTGAGGTACATTCGAAATTATATATCCTTCTATGCCCCAATTTTTTGTCTTATATGTCTTACAAATTTTACATCCGACCGAAACTCGAATATTGTGCTTCCACTCTTTTTGGTATTAAAAAAAAAAAACTCTTATAATTCAAAAAAAAGTTCAAAATGATGCTCTCAAAATCACCAGCAAGATCTAATTTAACAAACGAGAATCTCTAACACTTACTGATATTCGTTCCAACTACCAAATTCCCACTCTTGAATCTAGAAGAAAGCTGCGGTTTATTACACTTATATACGACACTGTTTATAAAAAGTCTCATTCTTGCACTCTATATTCGATTACGATACCGCAACATCATTCGCCCTGAAAATAAAATGTTTTCTACTCCCAAATTTTTCAAAGCTAAGTATGGTGAAATTTCTTTTGCCTTTCAAGCAACCTCAACTTGGAACTCTCCACCGAGCGATATCACTTCTTTAAATTCTTAAACAAAATTCAAAAACTGTATTACTCCACTCCTATTAAAAATATTGAAACCTTTGATGAACAATATTTCCTCACCCATATTCCCACTCCCCATCTTTGCCCTTTGTCTGAATTATCCACAGTAATTTTTCCCCCTGTTCATTCATTTAATATTATTATCTGTTGTCTTAAACCTTCTTTTCCCCTCCTAAGTTTACTGTTTTTTTTATCATATTTCATGTTATATGTTTGTCTTCGTCTGTGCAACTTGTCATTTCGTTTATATGTATCAAATAATTATGCAATTTCTATAAATATGTTTGTATTTTTGTACCATCCTTGATATTTCTTTTTAATTTCTCAATATACTGGGGCCACTTGAACATTTAAATTAATATCCAAAATTACTTTACCTTGGCTTTACTGTAACTCTCTCCATGGAATAAATTATTATTATTATTATCTTAAATATTTTTCTAGAAAGAGACCAAACTCCTCCGTAACATCTAACTCCTATGTGAAGATTAGATGATATGTTAGATTTTTCTTAAAGAGGTGCATTGTTTGCAATACGATAAAGGCTTTTGCTTCAAAGAAGGTTTGAAAAAACCGAAATAATCAAAGCAAAACTTTCACGTCGTTCTACCGAGATGGCTCGCAAAAATTTATGTGTCAAATGGAACTTGTGAAGCATTTGGCATACAACGTTTGTAGAGAATGTTATAGGCTACAAAAAATATTTACCTGTCATGCTTTCGTCCCCCCTCCTAAAAAGGTGAAATATGAAAACAATTGTTAAACTATAGCTTCGGAACGAAAGTAATGGTCTATGTGTCAAATGAAAGCTTATGAGGGAATTTCACAGTTATAAAAATCCCCTATACCTTCTTTCCCTGCAAATAAAAGGGGAAAATTATGCAAAGAATTGTTCTACTATATCTTTTGAAAGCGAGGCCCAAACGTAAAACGTTGTATGCCAAATGAAAGTTCGTGACGTGACAAATGTTGTGGGCAATAAATGTACCCCTTTGCTTTATTCCCCTCTAAGTGTAAAATGGAAAGTTGTTCTTTTATTATATCTGCAGAAAGTTAGGGACTACAGTTACAGTTTAGTGTCAAACGGAAGCTCAAATTTCGGCGTAGACACTCCTTCGAACTATCCCCACCACCACCAACACCATTCTTCTCTCCCTCAAAAAGAGACCGAAATTTCGCGAGGTCGGCTTTAACAATTTATATCTCATAGCTTGTGACATGTCCAATGTCATGGACTACCTCAAACACGACTCCAAAACGAGGAAGTGGTAAAATGTGGTTCTCTGTTTATAAGTGTTCTCTGAGGAGTATGCATCCTTAAAATTTCCTGAAATTGCTACTTTATATCTATTCTTAATTTATGTCCTAACCGGTGGTAGGTAATTAGATGTCAGCACAGTGTCAGGAATAAACTGTTATTGCCAGAGTGCAGCAGAAAGTTATAAGTGAATAAGTTATAAGAGAAGTTTTAAATGCCTTCTAAATGTGTTCTCTGTTTTTTAAGTGCTATAGCAAATGAGAGTTTCTGAGAGTAAATGTTTTTAATGACAAAGAAAATATATAAATAAAATTAAAAAAAGCTATCTTCCTCTATACGCCTTAAAAAAGAAGTAAAATAAACCTAAAACATATAGAAGGTGAAATCAATCACTGAATTTCTATTCACTTCAAAGGAAGATAGGGCGCCGATTTACCTACTCCATAAAATCTTCCTTTGAAGTGAATACGAATTCAGTAAATGATTGCACCATTGATACGCTTTTAGGTTTATTTTCGACTTTTTAGAGCGCATATACGAAAATAGGCATTTTATTTTTTACATTTTTAGTACAGGGTGATTATAATTAAATTGACATTACTCAGAGCGATGTAGAGAAGGATCTAATTGACGGATCACAGCGAAAAGTGGTGGATACCTTAATAAAGACATGGGGTAGAGAATTTGCATATAAAAATATAGTTAGTGTTAGTACCACCAGGTGGCTTGGGTGCGGTAAAAACGTGATAGAACATACTATGTTTTTAACTTCTACATGGAAGTGAAAAATAAATGTCGTAATGAATGCAATTTCAATTTGTAGTCTTTGGGTCTTGTGCATTTCCAGAGATGGGGTACAGATAACTGAATTGATAAAAGGGCTGTTATATGCATAGTTCCAGAAGTCTTATCAAATTTTCATTTGCTATTCAATATCAGTAGCGTTACTTGGATACGTCGTCCAGTTTTCGTTTCTTTCGGATCGGTTTTATGTCCTCAGTTTTTCCGATATCTTCTTTCATTTTAACGATCAGTGTATATTTAAAGACTTTCGTGATGGGTTGGTTTTTTTTACCTCTGAGCTGCACTTTTTTGCACTCAATGGGTTAAATGGTCAGGTCACAAGGACCCTGAAGTCTCCGAAAAGGGTGGGGGAGGGGACCCTCTAGAACAGCTGTTGGGAGACAGACGGTAGCATCCCGTCAAAGCCATCCAGTGTGTTCTTTAACATGCACCGCGTATGATTCTCTGCACACGGGCCGAGGCTTAACGCCCCATCCGATGGACGGTGGACTTTCCAAGCCCATTGATGTCCCCTACTGACCGTTGGCAGGATGAAGAGGTTTGCGGAGATAAAACGCTGTCCCAGCTGGAACTCGAACCAGGGAACTACAGATTACGAGCCTGGTGAGCTACTGACTGAGCCACCCCCAATTTCGTGGTGAGTGGAGTGCTTGAGAAGTAATATTGTTTGTTCTTATTTCATTTATGACTGGAATTGTAACTTTCCAGAACTTCAAAATAGAGAGGTAAAGTTTCTTCTAAGAGAGGAGCTTCCTTAGTACGTTGATATACGTATCTTACATAAATTCATTTTCAGGACAGGATTCATTTACCTGGAACAGAGAGGAAGATGAAAATCCATAAATTCATTTTCAGGAAGATGAAAAGATAGTTGTTGAAGCTGAAACGATAGTTGCAGAGCAGACTTCAAAGACTCACATAGCTCATAATCTTTAATGATTTTGCCTACCACTAGTTAGGACGTAATTGAAGAATAGATCTAAAGTAGCAGTTCCTGGAAATTTTACGGATTCATGCTTCTCAGAAACTAATACATAACATGATGCATCCATCTAAAGTCAATCTATTAAAGTTTACTTATAAGAGAAAAAGAAAATTAATTGGTAGTGAAGTTTATCTTTATTCAAAACGATCCTCATTTTTAGAGGTTTTCTTTTCATCGTAAGTGTTATGTGAAGGACGGAGCGAATAGCGTCTTCTAGGTGGCACTAGAATGACCTTGGTAAAGCGTAGCCTTTTGGTGACATCCTATATATACATATATACGTTCACCTTAATTTTTATCACATCAGAACATCGTCTCGTATTCAATCCCTTCTTCCCTCTACTGTATTAAACTGCTATGTTACTTTAGGTAATAAGAGGGATTATTTGTATCCTTTTGCGTATTTTGATTAGTTATTGTACAATAATGCTTACTATAATTGGTATTAATGCAGTATGTAGCAGAAAATAAATCTTACTTTTAGGAATTTGGAGTTCTTCGAACTTTGACCATACACAGTAGAGAAGTTCAATTAGTTTAAGAATTGGACTTTTCAATTTCTGCTTAATTATTTTTATGTGACAGTTGGACAGGTAAACCCGAGTGACCTAGTGAATATCGTCGAGATCACCGGGAGAGCTACTGGTTCCATTTCCTACAATACATTTTCTGCAATTCAGTTTGCTGTTTATGCTGTAGGGAGTGACTTCAAAGACTTGTCACAAAATATTGTCTTTATTATATTATTTTTATTATTATATTGTTAAAATATAATAATAACACAAAATATTGTGACAAGAGTCTATTCATCGTGTGCTTCCTGAAGGTCTTCTTTCTGGCTAACAGTCCAAAAGACATGCCTCAATCTGTGAGTCTTAACCTGTGGCCGATCGTACCTTAGCGTCAAGAGCGTGTCCCTTCGATTCAGGACAACCCAAAGCTTTAGCACGAAGACGACCCCTAGGCGTTGACAACGGAGTCTGTCATTGCCATGTCTCCAAAACATCATCCGTCTGCTGCTGCACTCTGGCAATAACAGTTTATTCCTGACACCGACGTGAGAGTCAGACTGGAAATATCATGGCGAAAGCAATAGAATGAGGGAAGAGAGAGAGACAGCTGGCAGAAGACCTTTGCCTGCGCTACAACAAATGAAAAAGAGAAGTGCTATTGATTTTCCACAAATCAAACCTTCATTTTTAGATGGTGTGAAACACATAAAGGGGAGAAGGTTGTTAAAGAAAGTGAACGATATAATTGCTGTTATTGATTTCTTTACATTTATGTACATATATATAGACTAACGTATGATCAAATACTGAGCCAGAAGAAGTATTCGAAAGCAAACACGCTTCTGTTTGCTAACTAAATTTCAACAAACTGTATGTTTGACAGATGGCGAGGGCGCCTCATTACTGATAACTGGTAACTTGATAACTGGAAGAAAGACGTTATACCAATCTAATACTGCGGGGAATGTTGGCTACTAATGAATTACACTAACAATCTTAAAAGTTAGGTGAATATGCCAATTCTACAAAACAGTTGTGAATTTTAGTCGATTCTTGTTTTTCATATGCGATTTCTTATAAAGAGTGATATAAGCTGATCAGATATTGATTAATTTTGATATTTCTTACAGTATTGGTTTCGGTCATTCGTGTTTACTACTTCGTGCAATGAGTATCTCGTTTTCTGTTGAAAATATGGAATGCATTGCAGAAATGACTTTCTATCGATAGACTGCAAAGTGTAAAACTTGCATTTCGTCTCTTTTTCCTGTCTCAGTGAGAGTCCAATCGCGAAAAATCAATTTCTGTATAATAATAACTTCTGTAATACTAATATATATCTGTATCGTATATATATTAGTATATTTAACAACATCTGTAAACAACAGTCATTTAACTAGTTTTTTTCACATTTTTATTAAAGGTGATTAAAATATTTTTCTTATAATACTGTTCAGAAATAAATATTAATTTTGAATGATTTCAAATATTTTCATATTTCTAATTTTTGTTCTTCAGAGGTTTTCATTTTCACATCATAATAACTGCCCTTTATGAAAATCTCAGTCATAGACTAGTTTAATTAATTTCAAGTTTTCATTTTATAAGGATAATATTCAATTGATCTTTTTATTTAGACAAGTTAGAGATATGCACTGTTAAATTTGTAAGGCAGTTTATAGGTAAACACCTGCATTGACAAAATACATCGTGATAAATACCTTTAGACATTTAGAATATTGCCAAAATTCAGTTATTCACAGCAGTGTTGTTCTCAGATGTGCACCTGGAGGTTCGTTGCTTCAAGGTTTATCACTGCACTTTTCAGTTCATGATTCACCGTATAGTACAATGTTAATTTCACTGTTTCACAAAAAGTCCCCGTTGTGGGAACACTGTATGCACATTGGTGTGTACTTTCGAAAGCATCATGGTGCATAAAAGAACTGCACAGTCCTCGAACATTTAATAACAAATAATAAAATCAAAAGTAATCTTCAATCCTTTAACCGGAACATTTTGTGAAACAGTGAAATTATAGTATATGTTTTTCTGTCACAGATACAGCCTGTTTCAACAATCGATATCTGCCACTCGTAAATGAGTGTATTGGTAAATTGTGGCCACTGGAAAATGGTGTTCTGTCACATTAGTGGAGAGAAAGGTTAGCCGCTGGTGGTGTAGAGATCAGAGCTCTACGCATGATACTGCGAAGTATGAGTTCGAAACCCAGTCACGGCAAAGCTAAAATTTTCAGCAAACTCTTTCATGAGTCCCAACTCCACAGAACATCTCTTGTGATACTTTATTACTGAATCTTAGTTATGTGTTTCCCTGTATCAGAAACGTATTTAGTACCGAAATAAAACTAGACTATTATACGTACGTTTTATTGAATCCATTTATTGCATATGTTCATGAAAATTTTACTTAATGTCAGTTTTTCAGTTTGCTAACTAATGAAACGTTTATGAAAACTTACACTGGCGGAAATTGAAAAAAGAACACCATTAACAATTAAAGCGTAATCAATGAGTTTTATTTAGTAGAAACAACTTGTTGAGAAAGGACAGTGATGACACGTGTGAAATGAATCATGTTTATTTTATCTTTTAATGAGTATTACATTTTATAGAAGGCCCATTTTAATAAGGTGTTGAATCTGCTCGAACAACAATACAAGCTCTCAATCTGGCATATAATCGGTCGTGCAATGCTAGGAGATACCATTCTATGTGCTTTCAATTTGGACGAATAATTCAACAATGGTCGTTGCCTGTCGTGGTCCGTGGAAGAGTCTTTGTCCGATCCAGTCCCAGATATGCTCGATTGGAGACAAGTCCGAAGAGCGTGCTGCCCAAGGGAGTTGGTGCACTGCCTGAAGCGCATGTTGAGTTGCCCTGGCGAAGTGTGGGCGGGCGTTATCCTGTTGGAATATCGCATTTGGGATTACACTCAAATATGGCAGGATGACCGGTTCTACGATGTCAATGATGTACGTATTTCTATTCAGTGTACCCTGTAGAAATACCAGACACGTACGAGAGTAATAGTTAATCGCTCCCCACACCATGATGCCCGGTGTGTCGCTGGCGGATGCATAATGGAAGAAGCAGCTCACCTTGTCGCCTTCGAAAGCGTAAACGACCATCAGATGCTCCTAAGCAGAATCGGCTTTCATCACTGAAGACCACAGACTGCAATTCTTCCCTCAACTGAACTCGTTCTTGACACCACTGTAAACGTGCTCGACAGTGACGAGGTGACAGCGGTAAACATTCAGCAGCACGCGTGCCCGTAGTCCTGCTTCGAAAAGACGATTGCATATTCTTCTTGTAGACATCATTGGTAGGACAGAGGATCAAATTTGTGACGCCGTAGCGGTCCACTCTGCCACTGCTGATACTGTGACACTCTGACTGACTGATACGCCGATCCTCTCGTGCGTCCGTAACTCTGTGTTGCCCAGAACCACATCTGCGAGTGTGTGAATGCTCTTCTCTTCATCGACTATACGACCTCTCTCAAACTCCGCTAACTGAACAAATGCTACGCGCCTGCGTCCTCCAAGCATGGTAGCTTCTTCAGAGAGCACTGAACAACACGATACAAGAAGAATAACTTCTTTCTACACTCCCTAGTCCTTAAATATGCGCTGCGTACATTTGCATGTTGTCGTCCTCAGTGACGTCATTATTTCATCCAATGACTTTCAATCGTGGATCATGGTTTCTGCTATCCTTAACCGTTAACATATTATAACATGACGTTCCTAAATGAATTCCTTCTGGGTTTTCTTTTTTCAATTTCCGCCAGTGCATATTAGTAATCGATAATGAATAACATGAAAAAATGCTGATCAATGATATTCACCTCTTCATTTACTAATCACTCTAAATATGACGTTTATTAAGCCATTGTTTTACAATAAATTATTAATCATATTAAAAAAAAATATTTGAAAAAGTGGAAATTTTAGACTGTGGTTCAGTTAATCAGAATGGTAGCACTCTGGAGCAGGTGTCTCAGTTTAATTATCTTGGGAGCTATGTAACAGATACTGGTGACGTGCGCATGAGATAAACAGACTAATAGGGCTTGCTGCTGGGACTTTTAAGACTCTATACCTAGTGTGGAGAAATAGATGTATGCATCTAAAGACGAAAATTAGAATTTATAATAATTTGGTTCTTTCTAGAGTTAGACTGGTTACCATAAATTAAGGAAAATCCCTATGTTAAGTCAATGGGAAGATAAAGTGAAAGCTCTATAACTTCTAAAATAAGTTTTTTTGTTTTGAAAAATGTGATTACAGATACATATCTCAATCAAATAAATCGATATCTCAAATTTCAACAATATTCGTTCAGAATTTAATGAGTTATAGAAGTTTGAATATTTAACAACAGCTATATTTGTTCTAGGAGCAGATGGCTTAAGAAACGGATATAAAACTGAAGAATAGTGAAAAATATTCTTTACACATATTTCTAAAATACAAACTTATTTTATTAAACACTTTGATACAATACTTGTTACTAAGTTTTAACTTTTGAAGTCAATTTTTGTGCTTCTTACCGCTTAATATTCAAACTTCCTAAACATGATAAATACTGAACGAATATTGTTGGAAATCGAGATATTGATTTATTTAATTGAGATCTTTATCTGCAATCACATTTTTCAAAACAAAAAAAAAATCTCGTGTTAGAAGTTATAGAGCTTTGATCCTAGCTTCCCATTAACATAACATAGGGATTTTCCTTTAATTTATGGAAACCAGCGTAGTTAGTAGTGAAACGTGGACCCTTTGTAAACGAGATAGATGCTTTTAATTCTAGTTGTTTCCACAGTATCTTGGGCATTAGGTGGTACAACCTTGTAAGTAATGATGAGGTTAGACAAAGGAGTTGGCAACCTCTTCTGAACAGTATTGTGCAGAGAGAGACTCCGTTTGTTTAGCCATGTGGCCCGTATGCAGGGGCATAGCTATGGGGGAATGGGAAAGGCTCCCCCTCAAAGTAACTCGGAGTTAGCAAAATTCGAACCGACTTCGTTAAATCTAGGTGAGTTGTGAAAATTTGTAATCTCTTTTTTGTAAAATTAAGGGGAGTTGTCAAAATCTCGGCAACATGGCAAATCTAGGGCAGTCTGGAAAATGGAGAGACAGCAAAATTTAGAGCAGTTGGAATAATCCGAAGCCACTTAGTAAAATACAAGTGAGTTGGAAAAATCGGGACAATTTGGCAAAATCTTGGGGAGTTGGTAAAATTCGGAAAACGTTGGTAAAATCTTGGGTAGTTGGCAAATTTCGGAATAACTTAGAAAAATCTTGGGGAGTTGGCAAAATTCAGGTGAGATGTAAAAATTGGGATTTTTTTCTGTAAAATATGGCGAGTTGGCAAAATCTAAGGGCATTTTTCGGAGGCAAAATTTAGTAAAATTCGGAGTGTCTTGGCAAAATCGTGGAGAGTTGACAAAATTCAGGTCAGATGTAAAACTTGCAATATTTTTTCTTAAAAATTATGGCGTGTTGGCAAAATCAAAGCGACTTTGCAATATCTAGGAGAGTTGGCAAATCTTGAGGAATTTGGCAAAATTCAGAGTGACTTTGGAAAAATCAGGTGAGATGTAAAAATTGGGATCTTTTTTCTGCAAAATTGTGTCGAGATCGAGGAAACTTGACAAAATCTAGGGCAGTTGGCAAAATTCGAATCCACTTGGTAAAATACGAGCGATTTGTTAAAATTGTGATTTTTTTGTGAAATTAAGGAGAGTTGACAAAATCGAGACAACTTGGCAAAATTTTGGGGAGTTTGAAAAATTTGAAGTGACTTTGCAAATTCAGGAGAGATGTAAAAATTGGGATTGTTTTGCGAAATTAAGGAGAGGTGGTAAAATCGAGGCAACTTGGCAAAATCTAGGGAAGTTGGCAAAACTGGAAACCACTTGGTAAAGTAGAGGTAAGTTATAAAACTTGGGATTGGTTTTGTGAAATTAAGGAGAGTTGGGAAAACCGAGAACTCTTGTCAAAATTTAAAAGAGTGTCAAAACTCGAAGCCACTTGTTAAAATACAGGGGACTTGTGAAAATTGTGCCTTTCTTGTGCAATTAAGAAGAGTTGATAAAATTCGAAGTGACTTGGCAAATTCAGGGAAAATGTAAAAATTGTTATTTTTTTCTGTAAAATTACGTCAAGTTGGCAAAATCTAGGGTACTTGGCAAAATTCGCATCCACTTGGTAAAATATAAGTGATTTGTGAAAATTGGGATTTGTTTTGTGAAATTAAGGAGTGTTGGACAAATCGTGGAAACTTAACAAAATGCAGGGCAGTTGGCAAAATTCGAATTCACTTGGAAAATACGGGAGAGTTGTGATAAATGGGATTGGGTTTGTGAAATTTAGGAGAGTTGGTAAAATCGAGAAAACGTGGCAAAATCTTGGGGAGTTTTAAAATTTTGAAGTGGCTTCAGATGAGATGTAAATATTGGGATCTACATATTAATATTTGCTCTGTTAGCAAAATTTGAATTTCGGGCTGTTAAATTTTTTATTTCTATCCACCCCAACCACAGTCCTTAGCTACCCCCCTGCCCATATGGATAATTATAGATTAACGAAAAGGGTTATGAATAGTGTGCCTATAGGCATCAGAAAGAGGGGAAGACTTGGGATGCGGTGGGCAGACAATGTGAAACAGGACTTTATTAGAATTGGTCTACAGTGGCGAGATGAAGCAGATGTAGCTCAGGACAGACATGTTTGGAGAACTAAATTGCAGAATCTGGTTAGACCTCCATAGCAAATGGCTGCATGATGATGATGATGAGTTTATATGATTAAATAAAAATTATGTAATATCATTAATAAATCAATTTTTGGAATTAATATCTGAATGATGGCCAACATTGGTTGAAATATGAGAGCCAAATATCTGCTCCTGAATAAAATAAATATTTTTGAAATAAATTTTGAAGAATTGAAATCGACTATATCTCATGATTAAAAAAAATCATTTATGGTTTCATCAAAATCATCTTACATTAAATATCGAAAAATCGTATTCAATGTATTTCAGTCTCACTAACAAGAGTTATTTCAAAGACAAAATTGTATATCACATTTTTACTTGTGATAATAATATTGTATGTATATGTGCAGAAATTAAACAAATTAAAACATACAAATATTTGGAGATTACTATTGATAATAATTTGAAGTGGAATGGTCATACAAATATAATTGCAAAACGTTTAAGATATTTCCTAATTAGAATATATCATCTAAAGAAAATTGTAGGTACTTCCTTTCTAATAAATCTTTATAATTCATGAATTCAATCTACTTTACAATAGTGTTTAATTAGTTGGGGAGGAACATATTTTAATTCTTTAAATAAATTAATAACATTACAAAACAGAATTCTGAAGGTTATTATGAATAACAATATTAAGAATTTAAAAAAATATGATTATTGAAAATGGAATTTTGAATTTAAGACAATTACATATTTATAAAATCCTTATGTTTGTGCTTAAAAACCCAGATTTCTTAAAATTACAACATACAAATACTTAGAAATAGAGAACTTGATCATGTACCTTTTTCAAGAAAAGAAACTATCCATAAACATTGCATGATTCTAGCTCCACAAAATTTTAATAAATTACCGAAAAATATAATGGAAGAAAAAATGAAAATATATTTAAAATAAAAATGAAACAAAGATTATTGCATATACACAATATTGAGCCTTTATTTCATTGTTAAGTTATTACCTCATTTCATGTCATTAATGAATAAATCTAAAATTATTAATTTTTTCACTCTTAAACATTTAATTCTGTATTATTAAAATGCATATTATTAATTAACTAATAATTTAATTTGACAACCTGTAAGAACATAAAGCTCATTGGTTGTTCTTATACGGCTTTTATTTTATTGCATTTCATTTCACAATAAATATTTTACATTACATGGATTTATTTATGTCAGTTGTATATTTTGTTCAATTGTTCATACCGAATTGTGGATTTTATTTTAACTCATTATGTTGTAGAAGCATTATTTATTTATTATTAAATGCATTATATGTTATATGTAGTCAATAAATAGTATATTAATAACTTTAATTTCACTGTTGAGAGCACAAAACTCTGCTTAAAATGTTCAGATTTTTAGTTGGGTTTTTATATATCTGAGTGACACTTTTAGGCTCAGGATGAGCTAAATGAAAGGTCACAAAGGTACCAGGGGTTCAGAACTGAGTAGGAGGTTCATCTAACAGGAATTTTGAATTAATCTTTATTAGAACGAATCAGTTAGAGATGTAATTTAGAATAGTAGCAAAAGAGTAATGAGTATCTGCTACCCATTTCACTTATTCCATGAACAATTTTGAAGTAGATTTCTATTCCAAATGATGAAACCACTACTGTTAATTTTTACGTTTATACAAAATGTTATTGCAAAAATAATAAAATTTCCTTGATTCGCTGTCCACATGAAATAACGACTAGTAATTGTAAATTTCAATCTTCACTTTTCCTTCAAGATTTTCAATGCATAAGAAAACAAGATACTTTTCAGAAATAACCCGCTAGAACAGTGGTCTCAACCTTTTATGCTTCAGGTACCCCCTGGAAATGTGTATGTAATTGGCGTACCCCTTATATAGTTAGATAAAACTATAGTTATAGTATAATAATGCCAACTTAGCGACTTGGTTACTAGATCTAGTGACCTTTGAGCTCTCACAGCGTAACCCAAAAAATTTTACCGCGTTCCCCACTTTGAGAACCACTGCGCTAGAGTAGAACTCGTTTGTACGTGTGATTAGGCATAGTAATAACATTTTTGATGCAATATTTTACTTACGACACATGATGTACAAATATTAGTGTTTACAATAAATCTTTTTGTTAACACTATATACGAGTACATATACTTGTACTATTTTTGCCAATAGTGAAACCAACACCGACAGAAATTTGTAAATGTTATTTCAAATAGTTAATTCCTTTAAATTTAATTTCAATTTTGCGCCAGTAGCAAAGATTCAGTACTACCAAAAGTTAATAAGCATAATTTTACTTGTTTAAAAAAATGTTTTTCATTGTTTAAGGTTTAACTTCTTTTGGCAACGCATCGAATAATTTGTTTGACAAATAAACTAATAAATATATAATATATATTATTAGTAATATATAATGACAAATAAACTAATGTTTATATTATTAATAATATATAATGACAAATAAACTAATGTTTGACAAATAAACTAATAATTTAATTTGACAACCTGTAAGAGCATAAAGCTCATTGGTTGTTCTTATACGGCTTTTATTTTATTGCATTTCATTTCACAATAAATATTTTACAATATATATTATATCACAATAAATAAACTTATGTTTATTAGAAATATTTTTATGAACTCTGGCAGTTTCCAATTGCCAAATATGTGTAAAACGGTAATTCCTTAGTGCTACTCTGATTAAGATATTATTGCAATTATTCTCTAACAGGTTTTATTACTTAATATACATAGGTGTAGTTTCCGAAACTGCAAAAGTTCTATCTTAGGGTATTCTGGAACGACATGATTAAATTTTCTCAATTTTAGCATGCATCTAATAACATGATTTTTTTTTGCTTATATTCTAATGGTTTTATAGTAATTGTATGAGTTTCCCCAAAAGAATTTATCCGTAAAATAAGTAAGATTTTACCCATCGTATGTCTCCTACGCCAGCGTTTAACATCATATCAGTGGGACGAAGCTTTCCCCCAAGTCCATTGATGCCGCCTTTGCATCGCGGTCAACATAGGGATTAAAAGATAAAATATCGATGCAAGTACAGAGGGTACTCGAACACCGACCTATAGGATTGCCCCACTACCGACTGAATAACTGTATGCAATGGTATACTTACTTAACTGTATATGTAAATAATTATGTATTGTAATGTTATTACAATATTTGAATTACTTATTGAATGCATTACTTATCATACAAAAATATTTCTTCATATGGAAGCAAAGTAAGCTTACTTATAGATCCCAATTCCTAATTCTCCCCTTTTCTGAAAACCGTTACTACATCTACAGATATATTCTGAGCTAAATTCTCTTTGAATTGTCTGTAGCTCCTAAGCTATAATCAGAATGCTATCGATATTCATCATACATTTGTGAATCAATTTTCCCATCAACGATGCATTCCAAAATGCCTTTATTGTACGAGCCAGTTGGCCTGCATTCTTTCAATCCTCTATCAAAATCATCTCCGATTCATTTTACAATCACTTTGTGCCTCTTGTGATGTCCAACTCATATTCCTCATTGCATGCCACCTGATGGATATTACTTATGAAATTTCTCTACTTTTAACTAATTAGGAATTTTCATGAAATTGCTTAGTTGATTTTTCATGTCTATTAACTCATCATCATCATCATCATAAACATCCTCAAGCAGCCATGGGCTACGGAGATCCAACCAGACCGTGCAATTTAGTTCTCCAAGCAAGTCTATCCTGAGCTACATCTACTGCATCTGGCCATTGCACACCAATTCTAACAAGGTCCTGTTTGACATTGTCTGCCCACCGCATCCTAGGTCTCCCCTTCTTTCTGAGGCCTTTATGCACACTGTTCATAACCCTATTCCCCAATCTATAATTATTCATACGGGCAACATGGCCAAACCAACGGAGTCTCTCTCTGCACAATATGCTGCTTAAAGGAAGTTGCAAACTCCTTTGCCTAACCTCATCATTAGTTACAAAGTTGAACCACCTAATGCCCAAGATACTGCGTAAGCATCTGGAATCAAAAGCATCTAGTTTCCTGTTATCTTGTTTACAAATTGTCCAGGTTTCACTACCATAACTAACCCAAGAGAGGACCAAACTATTATACAGTCTAATTTTAGTCTTTAGGTGTATACGCCCATTTCTCCACGCTCTTCATAGATTCTTAAAAGTCCCGGCAGCAATCCCTATTCGTCTGTTAATCTCATGCCGCACATCACCAGTACCTGTTATGTAGCTCCCAAGATAATTAAACTGACACCTGCTCAAAACTGCAACCATTCAGATTAACTGAATCACAGCCTGCCTGACCAATTTTTATTACTTTAGTTTTCTCTCTGTTTATAACCAAACCTACTCTAGTACCAGTCTCATCAACAGCTCGAATGAAAGAGTTCATCTCATCAACATCATTTGCCAAAAGGGCAAATTCATTGCATCATCTGGATTAAAGATAATCATCATTATTTTTATCATTCTAGGTCTGTAAATGGTAGCTAGGTAGTCACTGGAAGGAGAGCTATGCACCAATCCCCTGTGATGATGCATAGAACCGGCCAGGCCTAGCACCTAATGTCCAACCCCGCCTTCTCGTGGTGCGGACCGTTAGTAACTTTCAAAAGAGATACTCTCTTGTGGAAGTGAACGGAAGGGGAGGGCTGCCAGATTAGTGTGGCCTACTGATCTGGACAACTATGGCTACTTTTCTCTTTTTTCTACCCTGCTGAGGAGTGGTCAACCACACAGGGTCCTGGTGCTGACCATATAAACCTACTGGACTGGACAGATATATGGCTCTGAGCTTGATTATGGATCCTGATTTTGCTGCACTGGTGGGCTTCTGTGGAGGGAAAATCTTCCGCTGTGTTTTCTTTTTGTTTGTGGGTTGACAGCCCCAAGTGAATAGATCCACAGGATATGTTTATCAGCTGGTGGATAATCCTGAGCAGAAGTCATCGCAGGCACCTGAACTCTTTGCTTCTATTGGCATCGTCAAATTCTACATTGGAGGAAGTCTTCCAGTGTAGATGGCTTCAGCCTTTAGTAGTGGGGGAACGGGTCTTTGCCCCATGTCTGCGATTAGGGGGCTGTTTGATATTGTCGGCATTCCCTCTCTCAATAAACATAGTTTCTTTAAACATCCCACTAACCATTTTCTCTCCATAGGTAGTTGGAATGTGAGGACTCTGCACAGAGCTTTTTCTCTTGATGTCCTCACACAAGAATTCCACCGTTATAATTTAGATATTCTCGGCTTGCAAGAGACCAGATGGACAGATAAAGGTCAGATTCTTAAAAATAATCTTAAATTTCTCTTTTCAGGGAGGGACGACAAAAAGCATCACCAAGGCGTGGGTCTGCTTCTCAGCAGACACTATAGTTAGTGATGCTCTTCTAGGATATGAGTGCATTAATGAAAGGTTTCTTACAGCAAAATTTCAGACAAGCGTTAAAGACTTGAATGTTATCTGCTGTTATGCCCCCACTGAGGATGCCGATGAGGATGAGAAGGATAGGTTTTATGAACAACTTCAGGATATTTTGAATTCTGTCAAGAAAGGAGATATTACCCTTGTTCTTGGTGACTTCAATGCCAAAGTTGGTACTGACTCTGACCTTTGGGGAGGAGTAATAGGCCCTTTTGGTATTGGTAGCTGCAATAGCAATGGGCAACGTCTCCTACAGGTAAGTAAACTCAATGGATTCAGAATAACTAACACTTATTACAAACACCGCGACATACATAAGTACACATGGGTTTCACCTGATGGGCTGCATAAGAATATGATTGATTACATATTAATTAACAGCAAATGGACTAGTTCTGTTAGGAATACCAGGGCATATAGGGGAGCTGAAATTGGATCTGACCATTACCTTGTTAAAAGTGTGTTGCAACTTAAACTTAAAAAGTGTTGTGCTAGGGTTAAAAAATTTACTTTTAATACTGAAGCTCTGAAAGATCCAGTTATAGCCAAAGCTTACCATGATAGGTTACTTAGTCATTATGACAGTCATGGTTTGCTTACTACTGAAGTTGAGGAAGAATGGGATCATTTTAAACAGGCTTTTTTGGACACTAACAGTACTCTTTTAGGAAAAAAGGAGCAGAAGAGGCAAAATTATCTGAGTGATAAAGCACTTGAGCTTATTTCGGAAAGAAAGAACTGCAGGAATGCCCTTAATCAATACCCTACTAGTCCTAATAGAAAGCATTACGGAGACCTTAATAAACTTGTAAAGGATCAGTTAGCTGCTGATAAAAATTTTTGGCTTGATGGTTTGGCTGACAAAGCCGAGGAAGCAGTTAGACAGCACAACAGCAGAGAGCTGTACCAGATAGTTAATGTTTTGTGTGGTAGAAAACGGACAGGCATACAAGGATTGAAGGATAAACAAGGTAAGGTTATAGAAGGGGAGGATTCTGTCATGGCTAGGTGGGCTGAGCATTTCAGTGATGTTCTAAACAATGTAGTTAGTTCTACTCCCATTGTTTGCAATGATGATAGATGCATTGGTGGCTTTAATGTTGGCCCTATAATACAATCTGAAGTTCTTTTGGCTGTTTCTAAACTTAAACTTCATAAATCCCCAGGGGTAGATGAAATTACTACGGAAATGCTTAGAGCTGGGAATGTTTCGGTTACCACTTGGATGACTGAAATTCTGAATCTCTTTTATGATAAAGGCATGGTTCCTAAGGATTTTACCAGAGCTATTGTTATCCCTATTTTCAAAAAAGGTGATCGCAGTTCTTGTGATAACTATAGGGGTATCAGCCTACTCTCTGTTCCAGGTAAAGTTCTTTCCATGATTGTGCTTAATAGAATTAAGAATCTGGTTGACAGGCAATTGCGTGATGAGCAATGTGGATTCCGAAGTGGTAGGGGATGTGTAGATCAGATATTTTCACTTAGGCAGATTCTTGAGAAATGTTTAGAGTTTCAGAAACCTTTGGTTGCTAGCTTTGTTGATTTCAAAAAGGCTTTCGACTCTGTTGATCGTCATAATTTGTGGTTGATTGTGAGATCATATGGTATACCAGACAAGTTAGTTAACATTATGAAAGCTCTCTATAATAACACTGAGTCGTGTGTGAGAGTTGGTAAGGCTTGTAGCAATTGGTTTAGCATTACTTCTGGTGTTCGACAAGGGTGCATTTTGTCTCCTTTTCTCTTTAGCTTGGTTATTGATTATGTTATGCGAAATTCACTTCAAGGGAAAGATTTTGGCCTTAAATGGGCTGGAGATACGAAAATTTCTGATTTAGATTATGCTGATGATTTAGCCCTTTTGGCAAATGATGTTGATGAGATGAACTCTTTCATTCGAGCTGTTGATGAGACTGGTAGTAGAGTAGGTTTGGTTATAAACAGAGAGAAAACTAAAGTGATGAAAATTGGTCAGGCAGGCTGTGATTCAGTTAATCTGAATGGTTGCAGTCTTGAGCAGGTGTCACAGTTTAATTATCTTGGGAGCTATGTAACAGATAATGGTGATGTGCGGCATGAGATTAACAGACGAATAGGGATTGCTGCCTGGACTTTTAAGAACCTATGGAGAGTGTGGAGAAATAGGCGTATACACCTAAAGACTAAAATTAGACTGTATAATAGTTTGGTTCTTTCTAGGGTTAGTTATGGTAGTGAAACCTGGACACTTTGTAAACAAGATAACAGGAAACTAGATGCTTTTGATTCCAGATGCTTACGCAGTATCTTGGGCATTAGGTGGTTCAACTTTGTAACTAATGATGAGATTAGGAAAAGGAGTTTGCAACCTCCTTTAAGCAGCATATTGTGCAGAGAGAGACTCCGTTGGTTTGGCCATTGTTGCCCGTATGAATAATTATAGATTGGCGAATAGGGTTATGAACAGTGTGCCTAAAGGCCTCAGAAAGAAGGGGAGACCTAGGATGCGGTGGGCAGACAATGTCAAACAGGACCTTGTTGGAATTGGTGTGCAGTGGCCAGATGCAGTAGATGTAGCTCAGGATAGACTTGCTTGGAGAACTAAATTGCACGGTCTGGTTGGACCTCCGTAGCCCATGGCTGCTTGAGGATGATGATGATGATGAGATATCTAAGGTATGATTAGTTGCTTTAAATCTTAAAATTAATTGGCGTATCCAATCTGTGGTCGAATACAGGCTCTAAATATTATATAATGCAACGTTTATGACACAGAACTTCCAGAACATGAAAAGCTAATTACTCCATTATCGTTGGTCATTATTAGAGCTCAAAATAGCCAAAAAACCGTTGATTTTGGAATCTAATTGATTAATGTTAGTTTTAACTACTAAACGAAAGAGTGACTTGTTTTCAGTTTCATGCAAATATTGACTATTTTGATTTCATTTTTGTGCTCTTTTCAGAGTATTGTAGACAGTGTAAATATAATTAACTTCTCCATACTAACGTTTAGTTCAGTTTGTGTGTCTTTTTGTTTCGTTTTTGAAACAAAAGTTGATCTTAATCCACAACGACTTTAACACCATCATTTCAAGATGCCAGGAATTTAATCAGGTTTGTAAATATAATCAGGGGTTTCCAACGACAAGGAAAATAGAGAAGCTGATGAAAAGAAGACTAAAAGTGAGATCTGAAATAGCTGAAGTGAAAATCAAGATAGTGGAATAAAAGCTGAATTAAAACTAAAAAAAAAAAAACTGGCATTTTCAAAACGCGTGGAGAGAAATTGTCTGAAAACATTTAAATGTCCAAATTGTTAAGGAATGGCGAAAATAACAGAAAGCAATATGGATATTAGTTGATAAAGTGAAGATATAAGTGAGATATTAGAATGTGAAGCAGAGATAGTGATGTTTTAGCTGGAAAAGCTGAGGGACGAAATTAAACAGATGTCAATAACGTGAAGGATGAGTTTGAAGAGGAATTAAATAGCAATATTGCTATATGCAAGAGATAAGTCTAGAATGTGGAGTAGAAACTGCTGAAATCAATTTATGAGAGAAGTACTTGAAACGAATATCCGAAATAATGGCATAAAAATGTCATGCTCATTCAGCTGAGTAAAATGCAAAACAAATCAATCTCCTCTTGATGGTTGAATATCACAGGGTGCCTGCATCAGGGGGCGGGGGTGGCTCAGTCGGTAGCGCGCCAGGCTCGTAATCTGTAGTTCCCAGGTTCGAGTCCCAGCTGGGTCAGCGTTGAGATTTATCTCCGCAAAATTCCCCGCCCTGCCCACGGTCAGTAGGGGACACCGATGGGCTTGGAAAGGCCGCCGTCCGTCGGATGGGACGTTAAGCCGTGGCCCCGTGTGCGGGAGAGCCATACCCTGTGCACGTTAAAGAACACGCTGGATGGCCTTGACGGGAGGCTACCATCTGTCTCCCAACAGCTGTTGCAGTGGATCCCCTCCCCCAACCTTCTCTGAGCCTTCGGGGTCCATGTGACCTGGCCATTTAGCCCATAGTGTGCAAAAAAGTGCCGCTCAGAGGTAAAACAACCCAACAACCCTGCATCAGTTAAGTTCGAGTTGTACTCTGAAGCCAACAACTGAAACGATGAGCATACAGTCGTTGAGGTCCTGCTACTAAGCAGCCAAGGTTCTCCAGGCTATTCCTGAGGCCAACAGATTGGATCCTAACAGTTAAATCGCTGCATTTGAACTGCGATTTGGAAATTGCCTCAAGCGTTTTAAGAGAAGGATCAGAGTAATGATGAGATTTGGATGATAGTACAATTGAACACGCTAGGTTGACTATCTTGCATCAGCAATCATTGTCTTGCGGGAGATCAAAACAACCTGTGGCAGCACAATTTATCAGTGCTCTCGCTGCTCCAGAAACTCAACGTTTAATGAAGTTGGCGAATTGAAAGACACTGCAGTATAGTGGTAGTCGGCGATTCAGGTTTACTAGGCAGCTTCTTGAGTTCTTCAATGAAATGTCTACTTTGAAAACTGTTAAAAAAGAAGTAGCTAAAAATTCTTTTTAAGTATATGTACAAAAGGATCGCAAATGTTTTAATGCTATTATTTTCAAATTTCAAGTTTTGGCACATTTACTTATTCAATAGGTCACGTTTTGTTGCAACCAAGGAAATTTAGCAACTATTTTTCGTCGTAAATGTTTTATATTTAATTTTTCGACAAAATCTACAATATTGCCGAATGAGAGGATAATGCTATAGTAAATCAGCATACTTAACTACATAAGTATGAAAAGGGTGTTAAAACATCAATAAATTGATACTGAATTTTTTTGACGAAATTCATGAGAAACTAGGAATTTTATTACGTTCCGTAGAGTAAAACTGCAGAAACAAGTAAAGGTTCCTGCATATCGTATTCAGAATAACAGTATAACGTGAGTAATGGAAAATTGGCATCCTACATTAGCTACCTGCTTTCCCAAGCATCGCATTCACGGCACGGTCCACAAGAAAATTGTTGTTAAAAACAAAATTACTGATAGTTTTATATTATAAATATACACATTCGTATCGGAATAACATGACCATCTACCATAGTATATGTATGGTAGGTAGTCATATTATTCTGATGCGACTGTGTATATATACCATCTTAAACTATTTATTAGATATTTTCTTTAACAATAAGAGTTTGTTTCGTTTTCTCAAGCGATAATGTTGCTACATAAACGCGTTGAATTTCAGGATTATGAATAAAAATATTGGTTCACTTTAATCACATTTTTCCGCTCTCCTCAAGATCACAAATAATCTGAATCTACTTAGAAATATGTGCATGATGATATCGGAATAAAAATGTATTTTTATAGAATTTTATGCCTAGCTGTTTCAAATTATGAAACAATATTAAACTGTTCTTTCGTTTAAGAATATAGCTTTGATTCTCCGTCTCCTCTTTCCAAAATATGTATACAGAAAAAATAAGATTTAATCTCTCGATATTATATAAATTTCGGTATCTTAACTCCTATGCTAGCTTCCAAGCATTTTCTTTCATATGCTAGAGGTATGATCATTTATTATAAGGTTTTACATAAAATGAAAATTTCTTTGGATTGTTCAAAGATTAATGTCTCAATTAAATGCGAACTCTAAAATGTATGGTGAAATTTTACATGTTGAATTCTAGCATTGAAAACATTTACTGGTTTGTTATTTTTATCTTCAGTCAGATTTGTTCGCCGGTGAAGAAGCACCAAAATGTAAGTGCTAAAGAATTTCTCAGCCTCGACATTACTCAAAAATATCAAAGTCCTTTTTATTGGTTAATGGACGAAATGTGGTTTCACAATGAAATTGCATGAAGATTATCAACCATACAACTCTGATCTTTTCTGTGGGTTGAGTGTTAAAATATTGATTCTGCAACCGAAGTTTGTCTCTTCAAAAAGCATCTGATATACTGAATTTTACAGATTTTGTACCGGAGTTTACGGGGTTAGAAAGTTTTCCTTTTGCCTTGTAAAATCATTTATAAAGCATATAATACTTTTCAATTTGACTAATCTTTTCAAATAATATTTCTCAGATTTTACCACAATCACGGCTTTAGTAACTTTTTATACTGATATATGAGCAGTTCTGATGTTCCGACAGAAAACGTCGTCTTGATTGGTTTTTCAGATCCTGCACAGCTGCTGGGGTTGCATTGGACACTCCCATGTACAGGACATCTCCTGTAATAAATTGAATTATACGTAAAAAATAAATCTTTATGAGAACAAAATTGAAGATTTTAAATTTTTTTTACGTCTGAATTTTTAGTGTTTTATTAAATTCGGTTATATTGTGAAATTGCTTAAGAACATTAAGAGAAAGATATTCACTTTTTGTTCAGCAAATAATGTTTAATTATAACTTTTTAAGAAATAGCGGTAACAGCAATAATAATAATTCAAGCAAACATAGGTAATATTACTTCGTAATCGTATTTCATTTTTTTTTCAGTTACTTTCTTTGGCAAGATTTTTAGAGGCACTTTTTTACTTTTAAATTGCTATATGACATATAATATATAAGTATAAATCTATTAACCAATGTCAAAAATATTATGCTTATATGTTAATACAAAATTATGCTTACGAACGGCCCTACCAAAATATTAGAGCATTTCCGTATTAATAAGAATAGAAATATATAAGTTCGAATCTCTATAACGTCTAAAATATGCATTTAGTGCAAAAAATATGATTGATATTAATTAGGGATCATAATCAAAACTGTAAATCTCGATTTTCAATAATATTCGTTTTCTATAAAAGCTGAAATATTAAACAATAAATAATCATCTTCTACAAAAAAAATTCACAATTGTCTAGTATTGAAATAATCATTTCGCAAACTTCTAAAATGCATATTTATTTTATCAAATGGTTTAAATAGTCACCTTTTTCCATTAAATGCATATTTTAGAAGTTATAGAGCTTCGGAGTTAGATTCCCATTGACATAACACGGAAGTTTTTAAATATTTTGGTAGGGCAGTGTATCATTGATTAAAATCATTGTTTCGAGATACGGTAGTAACGACAAGCGAGAGTCCTGCGGTGTTTGTCGTTCCTTCCGTAACTGCTAGTTGTTAAAAATCGAACAAATTACCGAGTTCGTTTTCTGACATTACCAAGAACGGCAGTAGTTCACGTTGCAACTTTTGGATTTTTATTTTCGTTAGAAACGATAATCTTTGGGGTTAATTTTTAATATATATTTATTGTGACAGATTATATGAAGAAGGCCAAGTTTGAAAGAGTATGTCTAATCGCCCGATACTTAATTTAATTACAGTGAATGGTTTCATTTCATACAATGAAAGTGTTAATCGTGTGGCAGGTGTTTTATTCCACCACGAACTATTGTGCTTTTGTATGGCTTAGGTACAAAAGGTTTTAGGGGAAGGAGTAAATCTGTTCGACGCAGACGTATGCTATGAATGGAAACAAATGTCAAAGTGATCCAACAAGCGATGTGAAATCGAGTCTTTAATCTACACAAGAATTTAACTTCTTTCATAGCGGCACTAAGCCTACTGTGTTATGTTGCCATAAAGTATTGAAATAGAAAGAAATAATAACATCAATTACCTTATAGAGTTTTCCAGTTTACGCATATAATCTGTCTTTTTATCAAACAAATTTAATATGTTCTGCAATAATATGTTAGAGAACAGTTCTAACATTCGCATCAGGAAGCAACCGATAGCGTAGTGGGATCTCCTTCGGTAAAGAAAGAAATCCATGATGCCGATAATCACCAAACTTTCTTTTTCTCGTCACATTTGACTTTCTTGCTTTGTTTCCGCTTAAAACGTGTGAGCATTTGCAAATAAACGATATGACACAATTTGCGAAGTTACTTTGCAGAATAATTTGAAAACAGAAAAAATTTCCCTTTAAAAGAAAATTCGAAGCCTCTGTCATCGTGTGGTTTACATTACCTCTAAGGTGTCGGAGCTGAACATCACATTCTGCGAATGCGTATTAGCGACTATGTTAGTTTCTCCCCGGAGTTGTAGAGGCACTGATAACTTGTCCACTACCACCACGCAGCCTATCAAAGTGTTGGAACCTTGCAGAGCATTTTAATTTATGACAGTGTATAATTCAAGCAAAATCATTTCAACGTTCACGTGCAATTTTCGGATTTTTATTAAAATTATTACCTTGTTGTTTTGGAAGCTAAGAATATTTTCTTTCGATAAATGTTTTGTTTTCAGCAGAAAAACAGATCCGTAAACTAATAATCATCAGAAATATTAAATAATCATGAATTTTTCTTTTGGAATCTTCTCAATAAAATAGGTCGCTCAAAACATCTGAACCTTCACTGACCTAATTGGAAGTGCATGCATTTCTGAACACTTTGAATCATGTGTTAATCTTCATAAATATTAGAGCACAAAATTCACATTGTGAAAGTCTGTATATAAAGCTTAAGGAAACAAATATCTGAAGAGGTTATCTCAATGACTGGCAGAGAAAAACATCGCATTGACAGATTATACGATGGCCCTCTAGCAATGCTCTGCAAGAGAAACATTTCCCGTCTCTCACCTCATCACTCCCCACCATGACAACCACTCATCCCTTCCATATCCATCTTGCTCCTGGGCATCACTTGCTCACTAGGAACTGCGACATGAACATCCACCTCCAGCAATCGATCACAAGTATAACGGTTGCCATGGAGAGATCTGGTGGTTGGGGGTGCACTGAAGATGGGATTTGAAGGTGTTTCTTTTTTTGCCTTCTTCTGCGACCAATTCGGAGTTTGCATCTTTCCAGCGATATTGCTCTTCCGATGCGAAGTTTGCGTCCTTAATGTTTGAAATACACTTGCCTTGGGACAAAAACAAAATGTGGAGTGTTATGAAGTGGAGTCAAGTAGCACTCGCTTCAGCGGGGCAATGATTTGGAGTCTCATGTAAACAGGAATCATACAGAAACATTTGTCAAAAAAGTTGTAACGAAGAAAGCACAATGCAGTGAACTACTTGTGAAGTGCATCATAGTTTGAGATAAAATGAATATTTCTGAATCAGTGATTTTGCTCAACTTTCTGGGATGGTTGATCGAAATTTCGTTACAGGAAACTTTGTGATTTCAAAGATTGCAGTTATTGATAAATCATTTTAAATCGGAAACAAAATGTGCAATGAAACTGTAATACTGTTAACCCGACTGAACATACACTCATTAGGTTCGTTTTATCTATGACAAATAAATTTAAATGTATTGTTTGATGAAGATATTTATTACGCAAACTGCAAACGCTTTCCTCATTGTTATTCAATGGAAATCGATTTCATAAAGTTATTCAGCCAAGAAGAATTTTCGAAAAGTCAATATAGTAAACAAATAAATTACTCTTCAAAATATGTTTGCCACGGAAATCTGATAAAGACTACCAATATAACAGGCCACAGGGAGGATATGTGAAGAACGTGAGATTTAAGAGAAAGGCAAGCGTAAGAAACACCATGTGTTGTATTTGACTCCAACGTAGGTCCGTTTGAAGGAAACTGCACCTAACCATTCGGTCACTGGGAAGGCGAAGCTAAGAAACCTTTGTATTTCCTGTGCCCCTTCCAGTCTATAAGTCGGTGTAATCAAACTTCTTCATGACCCCAGATACCTTCACTTAGATTGACGCGTTAACCACTTGAGAAAGAAGAAGAAATCTTGCTGCAATAGTAATGACCCGGGGTAGTTGATTGATCTTGGTTGCAGCGGGAATAATAATGGAGAACGCAGAGAACAATTGTTGGCCTCAAATTCTATGTTGAAGAAAGCTTCAATAGCTGCGAAGCGTTTTCTGTAAAAAAAAATATTTTTACACAGCTGACGAGGCATCCTCTATTGAGGAAAAATATTCTACAAAGCTGGTAAAGAAGCATCTGCCGAGAAAAACGTTTTAATAAGTGGCGAAGAACTCTGGTTGAGGAAATGTTTCTCATGACCATAAAATGGAAACCTTTTTCATGAATAAGGCTGGCAATCAATCAGATGCAGCATTAAATTAAATCGAACTTTTGCAAGTACATACTACAGAAAAGAATAGAATCACTAGTCAATGTCGATGTGTAAAACGGGTATATTACAACCTTTATTTTGAGAAATATATATCGCCGCTTAGGGAAACTTTTGGTTTCCTCATCGTCCTATATTATTAAATTTGTTTTTCCGTCAATGGATAAAATAAAAAAACAAAATACCAAGAGAAAAAAATACAACAAACCTTGTTCAGTGCATCTTATTTCCCCGATTCGGGAAGTTGGTACTGTATGTTATTATCAACTAGACATTTGGTCATCTTCCTGAAAATTTCTTTAAACCATTCTTCAAGTTTCAGAAACTGAATTATGAAATGAAAATTGATGAAATTTAGCATTTGTAAAGATCTTATTGAGATCATTAATTTACTTTCTTAATATTTGTGCATACAACTCTTATTACACAGTTACTCAACTGTTCTCTCCATTGACTTAGTACTAAAGGTGCCGCTATTTTGTCAACTCTCTATACAGAACAAGGATTTGCTGCGTGATTATGTCTTTTATTTTAATACTATGTAGAAATTCGACAGGCGTAAGCGAAAAATTGGAAATGACGAATTAAAGAGAAAGTAGGAAAGTTATTTCCAGATTTCGAAGTCGTTTACTATTGTAGATAGGGACTTGAATTTTAACGCTACAAATAATCTTTTGAAATTCATTATTCCCTTGACCTCCACACCTAAATATGGCTGTAAAATAAAAGCTATTTTAAACTCGAACTCGGGTTCTATCATAAGTAAAGGCCTGAATTTTTAACACATAACGGGGGACGCAGCGGAAAATTGATTTCGGGATTTGCAATCAGATGACCGTAAAGTATTTGTGCAGTTCGAGAGGAGGAGATCAATAATTGTTAAGTTAAATAATCAGCTGTTCAGCTTTTAGGATGATAAGAAAGTTTTTCGAAGTTCTAAATAGCGATAAGCAGACTTGAATATTAACGCAACGTGATGAGACACAAGGGAAACCATTATACGAAATTTAAGACCTGGTGACTAAGTATTTTCGGAATTAGGGTGAGTCTAATTCTGCTAAAAATGAGACAATCTGTTTCAACAGTTTCTGTGATCATTAAGGTCTCGCAAACAATTTGACACCGGAAGGAATTGGGTGGTTTACTAGAATTATAACAGCACTCGTTCGAGCGTTCTCCCTAATACATCACAAAGAACGACAACCTTTGTTCTCTCCAAGTGCTGACACCAGCGACAGTTGGAGAAATGCCAAGAGATATATCAGAAGGCCATGGAACATTCCGCAAAGATATTTGAGTTTTACATGTATTGCATTTTTATACTCTATAAGTTTGTCAAAGAGATTTTTCCCCTGTCTTTCTGTCTCTCATGGTTCTCGTTTATAGTAGTTTTACATTGTGCATTTCACATACTACAATTTTTAATTTGTTCTGCACAGCCATTTTATCCCATTCTTTCCTGTTTTGGAGATATTCGCCCCATCTCCAGACTTTTACCTTATCCTCTATGTAATACCATTGCGTTTAAATAAAAATTTGTCATATATTAATGAAGTGTTGTTGCTGAAGTTCTAATGAGAACAATATCTAATGAGTATATATTTGAAACAGTATGTTTCAAAAAATGTATGAGAATTACTAACGAGTGTTTAAAGAGTATATCTTTAAAAATAGCCTAAGTAGCCATTAATTCCGCGATGCACAGGAACTGACATCTCCGGTGAGCTCTTGGTTGCATTGATATGCAGGTAAGATTTAAATCTGATGCTGTTCGAACGATTGTCAAACATTTACTTCTTCGCTCCCATTCAAATTGAACATAATTGACTTAATAAACAGATTGCTATTTAACAACTGCAGATAGTTTCTTATGAGGAATTCCAATAAGATGATACTTTAATCGATATATTGATGCATCTTTTATTGGGTGCATTTCCTGAAAGTATCATTATCACATTATGCTAATCGTTTTCAGATCATGATTTATTAATAGGATGCTCTCTCTTTTCTTTAAAGTTTGAAACCTGAACATCGTAGCTAGTGCTCAATAATAAATGTTTTGAAACTATAAGATTTCAATAAATTAAAACTGCAGTTTAAAGTTTAAAAAACAAAAACTGTCATCATTTCATAGAGGGAATCTACTGTAGGATCACTAAATTTCATTTACTTCACACAAAATCCTGAAGTCACCAAATGCTACGGAATGTTTGATATCCTAACATGTTTATCTTGAGCCATGAACATGGCCTAGGGAAAGCTGCATCCAACAACACCCAAATGACCTTTTCCTTCAGTTGTAACGCTTACCTATGCACAGACAACTCATAGGTACGTTTCAATACAATATTGATCGATCACCCTTTGTAGGAATATCAAATATATATATATATAGAGAGAGACGATTGTGAGCGATTTACTGATTGACAGGGGATAACGCTAATTTTAACTATGAAAAAGAAATGGTTGAGCGCTGAAAATTTGCCCCTAAGGGTAATTCGGGAGCTAGATCTCTGGGGAAAATCTTAAATTTGACCTACTATGTGCCTTCAAGGTCAAAAGAGGTCATATAAAAGTCTACTAATTATAGTTCTACTAGAAATAGATTTAGAAATAGTTCTACTAGTTCTACTACAAATGTCTGGGAGTGTTTCGGGTTGTCGACCTCGGAAACGTCACGAAGTTTCGGATCCGGAGGCTCTTTCGTATTTAAAGGTAAAATTTCGATCTGCCAGTGCTAGAGAGCTAAACATTGGTGGATATGACTATTTCAGACAGTAGAAATAAGTAATAGCAAGTATTTCCAAATCCGGTGTCATATATTCACGGTAAAATATGGGTCAGAGTGACTGGCTAGAAATCAAGATGTACCGGAGGAATCGATTGATAGATGATGATATATTTGGCAATACAGACGCAATAATCATTTTAAGAGAGAACTTGTTTCGTTCAACTTGGCCTTGGTTGTCCTGGTTCTGCAGTAACTCGTGTCTGGCAAATAGCAATTCCCTGCAATTATGGGACACAATTCCCTTTCATGAGCCATTATTCCATTCCCTTTCGGACGTTGATGAAAACATTTGGATAACAAGAGACATCTAAGAGATGTTTCTTGCTCATAATGGGTAATTAATCACTTCTATGTGTCAAGCAGCTGCTTGAAAGGGTATTTATTTATCGTTTTATTTATTTATTGGTTTCATGAAGAAGTGTGACCCTTTTTATATTATATTTATGAACGAAAGTGATAAAGCTCTAAATGTATGGTCTATGAATTCTGCAAGTTCAATATATAAACCAGAAATCCTTTATAATATTGTAAATAACATCAGAAATATATTATAACACTATATTTATTGAAATCTTAAATATCCTTGTCAAATATGTCTTTTCAATTAACTAAGTTGCTATTACACTGTTTCTTATTTGGACGACAAAACGTTGTTTAAATAGAGTTACAAAATTTAGGTTGCTTATTAAGGAATCACGTTATTAAGAGAGAAACAATTTTTCGTGCCGAAGCAAAAGTTCAAAATCATCAGTACACAAGAAAGTAAAAGAAAACTTTGAATTATTTTGTGGATTAAAACTGAAAATAAACCAAGACAGAGACTTATTCTCCCAATTGACAGAAAAACACGTTTAAAGCATTTTGTTAACTCAGGCACATACATATTTTGCAAATCTGGCCGGTAAATCTCGTCGCGAAGACCTTCTTTGCAAAACAATTCATCAAAAGGTGTTAAAAGAAATGTAACTTCGATTCGGGATCTACTTACGATTAAGCATCTGAGATTTTTCAAATTCACATACGCCTATTAGCAGTGAATGATTCTGTAAACGTAAAATAAGAGAATGAAGTATTGAAATGGTCTAGGCATTTTAAAATGCCCTAAGCAATTGTTTTCAGCATCTTAACATTTTTACATGCTCAAAATTTGAACTCTTTACCCAGTGCCATTGTTGCAAGAGTTTGTAAAAAGAGCGTTAATAATGATAAGAAGAATAAAATAATAAGGAAAAAGGTTGTGAATCGTAAATATCCAAGGAAAATTTTCGACATTTATAACTCATCGATATTTATGCTAGTGATGTGAAAATTGAAATAAAGGAATCAGAAGAAAATACATTTTTTTAAATAATTGAGACGTGCCCTTCAACAACAGCAAATTGATTTTATTCCTTGTTTGTTGTTCTCTCCATACTAAGGGGAATGCAAGAGATTTGGTGCTTTTAATAGCATAACGCTTAAAAAGCATTTTGGGAAATCAGTGGCTTGCCACAGTAAGTAATGATGCGGAGCGCAAATGGGTCGTCAACTGCATTTGAAGCACATGCCGTTTCATGAAGGCATGGCGAAGAAGTTCGTTTACCAAAGTTGGTCGCATTCGTGATGATGGATTGGAGAACGCTAACGATGAATAGATTTCTTGAAGTGTCGACGACAGCAGATGGAGAATGCCATGATGAACAACGTCAGAGAAAAACTTGAAAATACCAGAGCTTTGTGGCAAAAATAGCAGTTTCTTTGCGGTCACATTGTATAATACATCATCATCATCATCCTCAAGCAGCCATGGGCTACGGAGGTCCAACCAGACCGCGCAGTTTAATTCTCCAAGCATACCATGATTGCGTATGTATGCATGCACATATGTATGTACATACATACATACATATGTGCATGCATACATACGCAATCATGGACTATAAAGTCCAACCAGACTAATTTAGTCCTCCAACCGCGTCCATCCTGAGCTATATAGCTGCTGCTTTAGGTTACTGCAGGCCAATTCTAACAATGTTCTGTTTTACAATGCCCACCATTCCACATGAATCACAGATTTTTCTCCTTTTTTGAGGCCGTTTAGCAAATTGTTCGTAATTCTATTTCACTATTCTTTGAATTATGCATTCAAGCACCATGATCAAACCAATGAGGTCTCTGTAAACATGATTCTGCTCAAGGTGGTTGTTGACTTCGTGCCTAACCCCAAATTTCTAGTGCAAAAAACATAGTAAAATATTACTGAAAACTCATTTATATAAGCAATGTGTGGTAATGATGCCTGATATAAAATATTCATATTATGACAAAGAGCATTTTACTTTTGATTTCCGAAAAGTGGTTAAAGCCGATTTGTCCATTAATATGGTTGTGCCTTCAAAATAAGTGACTGAAAATATAATTTATAACTAAATTCAATTAATGCCTTCTTAATTAACTTTAGTATCTCTCTTAAAAGGAGATACTGTATATGCACTTAAAATAGGTACTTTTATAGTGAATTGTTTCTGAGCAGAATATGGTTAAATTATAGAAAAATATTAATAACATGCAACCAACCTTCTCACTGGGAAGCAAAGGCCTTATGATGACCTTTGACATTTCATAGTTAAGAAATAGTTTTCGAGCTTTATCCCCATTCCCGAAATGTAATTTTCTAATTTCTGTAGGTTTACGCAAAATTCGAAGTTAATTATTTGCTATAGCATAACATGACTTCGCTAAAATTAAATGTACAGTGTTTAAAATTGGCACTTAAAATAAATCAATCATTTCAATAACAAATATTTCACATATATTAAAGGTGGATATTGTTCATAATTATTCCATTTAAAAATTGCTCATAAATCACTTTGTTTCTCTAACGGGATTGTTTACAATGAAGTCTGTGAGAGAGAGTGCATCTGGAACAAATCCTGCTCATAGTTGACAACCGGTGCATTCCCTTAATTAAGGCCAGCGACTATGCAAGCCAGACATTAATTTGTTACGCATAAAATCTAAATAATGCAAAGCCAGATTTTCAACTGATGGGCAATGAAATTCCCTCAACATTTGCCAGCTATCCTTTGTGTTCCATTAGCTCTCCGTTACCAATAAATAGTCAGCATTCATAAAATGACACTGTCCAGGTTTCTGTTTCGCTGAAGTAGTATTTAGAGCTAACAGAAATTTCTGAAATGAGATGAGTGTTTGTTTATTGTAGGATCACAAATGGTGCGACATATGCAAATTAAGTTTAAAATCAATAAATCAATCAGCCAGACGATCAGTTTTAACTGAACCTGATTTTCTGATCAATCTGATTTTCCTTCAGTGGTGGAAATAGTACACTGGTTTCCATAAATTAAGGAAAAATGAGAAAAAAATTGATTTTGCGATGATTTGGCGATAATTCGACAAATCATTGTGCGATCCTCATCAAACTTGTTCATGTAAGTAACGTCGGGTAAGCATATATTATGCAAATTACTCTAGGTTGCGTCAATTTGCGTAATCGGATAGCGGCATAAAACGGGTATTTTGGAATGGATCGGTATTTTGTGTTGTAAATATGAGTAAAGAAATTCGAAACAGCCATTTTTTAGAAATGACCTCGAGACATTATTTGAAAAATGAACTGTGGTGGAGAGCTATTGGCCGACTCGGAGCAAGCCAAAGTCAGTCAGACATGGCACAATGGCTGAATGTGAGTCCTTCTGTGGTCCATAGACTGTGGAATCAATTTTTCAGCACGGATTCCGCATCTTGGAGGTTTAGCCGAGGAAGGGCTAGAGGTACGACCGCTGTACAAGACCGATATCTGCGATTAACAGCAAGAAGGAGCAGGACGTCTACTCGATTTCAGCTGTGATCCTCTCTTGCAGCAGCCACTGGGAAGGTTGTATCAGCTTCTCCTGTGCGTAGAAGGATTCATGAGGGAAGTCTGTACGCTAGAAGGCCAGTAATTTGTATACCCCTCACGTCACATCACAGGAGAGAGCGGTTGAATAATAAGCACGCATGTTAACTGGACAGACGAGCAATGGAGGTCCGTACTCTTCACAGATGGGTCCAGATATTGTTCGCAGAGTGATTCCGGACATTGTTTGATATGGAGTGAACGAGATACCCGCTATCATCCCAGTAACATCCGTCAAAGAGACAGTTACGGCGGAGGTAGTGTGTGTGTTTCGGGTGGCATTTCCTTAGGTGGACGCGCAGACCTCTATGTGTTGACGAGTGGGAACCTCAATGCTCAAAGGTATAGAGATGACATCCTGGACCCTTAGGTACGTCCTTAAGCTGAGGCAATAGGTGAAACATTCATCTTACAAGACGATAACGTTCATACGCACAGAGCTTGACTAACTTGACACAGAGCACAACAGAGGGAAATGTTCTATGTCAACACAGAGCTTGACATAGAACAATCCTTCAAGAGGAGACAATTATGCTCATGGAGTGGCCAGCTCGATCTGACGACCTAAATCCGATTGAGCATGTGTGGGAGCTCTAGGGAGACGTGTTGCTGCCCTCAACCACCATCTGGAACAAAGGAAGAGCTTATTACTGCTTTAAAGGAACAATGGTCGTTCCTCCCTACTGAGCTCATTCATAACATCATAAACAGCATGGAACATCGTTGTCGTGCCTTCGTTGCTGAAAGGGGTGGCCATACTTCTTATTAAAGAACTTTGCCCATTGCATTCTGACACCTCATTTTTGGACAAGTTCCTGTAAGTGTTATTTTTTGAAGAAAAATATTTGTAGCGTAAAATATTTTATGTCATTCTGAAACTAGCATTGTAATTCATGTTTTCATCAATTTTCATTAAGATCATTCACATAGTTTTTTGTTTATCACAATTTTTCTGACTTTTTCTTAATTTATGGAAACTAATGTACTATCGAAACTCAGTGCACAAACAAATATTATAACAACTGAAATTTAGTTTTGAATTAAGTTATGTATATCGGAATTAAATATATTAACGCTATTGTTTATACATTACAACTAAACATAAAAACAAAGAAATAATCGAAAAGTAAATATTAAATCTTTAAGCCTTTTTGTTAGAAGCAAATAATTAAAAAGGTATTGAAGCTCATCAGTGAGCTATCTAGCAACATCTACTTGAGAATTCCCTACCTATTATTTCAGTAGTTAGTTCCCTTCAAACATTTCTCAGAATTGGTCGATCCTAATATGAACTAATGGTTTTCCAAAATTTAAGAAACATTTAAAATATGATCATATTTGGAAAACTTTGAAATAAGTGACTGAAAAGTGAATGTTATTTAATATATACTACAAATGAAGCATGAAATGTGAATACAGAACCACACAAATCGTTGATGTGTCAAGAGTGAAGTCTTGGACAGAATGTCAAATGATGGTGAATAGGGTTTGGTCTACTCTGACTGTAACACAGAATTCACAACTATATTCATGCTGATTACGAAACTGTCAAAAGATTCAGATAGTAATAATGTCCATTAGTTCGTTAAGCATTTTTAATTCCTGGGGAGACTGCATAACTTCTTAGGCATACTTAGAAAGTCGACTTGGCCCCTCCATAAGTATGAATTATTATCCATAAGTATCCAATACTCCATAAGTATGATTCAAATCTAGATAAGTCAATAAATCTGGCTCGATGAAGTTGGGCATAATCATCCTGCAAATGGATTTAGTTTTGGGCACCTGATTAAGACATCATGTAAAGATCAGGATGTCATTTCTATATCTCTGGAAATTAATAGAGCTTTTTGTAAACACACAGAGATCGGCATATTCATCCAAAGTCATGCCTACCCAAACCAGTTCACTTCACTGGAAAACGTATCCTTTATGATTTTAGAGGGGTTAGGCCGTGTTCCTCACTCCATCCAGATGAGTATACCTTTTGAACAACTCTGTAGCGCAATGTGCAGAGCAGATAAGCTCTCTAGATCAAAATTCATCTTTGAACTTTATTATATTGGAATTCCACTCGGATTCCAATAAGCGAAGGAAATTCATCATACTAAGTTTGTTACATAATGTGACATTAGTTGAATTATTTCGGTAATTCAACTAATGCTAACTGAAAAACGAATTGGTTCACAGTTTCGGAAAGTAGTGCACTTTACAATTCTTACACTTATAAATATATTCTGTCTTTCAAGACTTATTTCTAAATCACCAATTCTCGGAGAATCAACAATTAATATCAGTTGAGTTCTCGAGTGTGGATTCTCTGCAACCAGAGAAATTTTCCGTCTGCCTCGTGGTCTGGTTCCAATGTCAGACAGAAACTCTCTGTTTCCTTAGGATGTCCGACAGCAGAAGTGTCTGAAAGATTGCTCCTTGCTGAAAAGTCTAAATTCAATGACCAATGGGCAATGTAGCTATCCAAGAGTCTCTGAATGAGTTGCATCCCAGGGTAAGTGAAGAAACGTTGAGGTCATTTCTTACCTTCTCTCTTTTTAAAGTGTTCTTTGAGGCTCTAAAAAGGAGTCATCATCTAGCGATTCAGTTACCATATTGGTTCAGCGAAAACATGACAGTTTCTGTCGAAAGGAAATGTTTTTGAGCACGCACCAAGCTATGGCGAGTATGATGCAAGGATTGTCATATAATTGACCTGAAGGGAAAAAAAGCACCAGCAAATTATCATTTGCAGAGATGAATAAGTAATAGTTCTAAACAACGTTACGTTAATTTCAAAAATTGGAACAAAATAATTTTTTTAGTTTTATTTACTGTTTACTTTCCTCCTATGTTGAATAAATGAGTAGCTAAGAACTCTGTGATGTGTTTCATTCATTTTCTAATAAACATTTCAGCTTCTATTTGGCAGCAACTCTGTCTCTCTATGCAAACGACTTCGAGTTCACAACGGCAATCAGCTTAAATAGAGCAAGAGCCTTTTGAATAACGAGCTGTTTCTAATTAAGCTCGCTATTTAATTAACTGATGTTGTTGAAAGGATCGTTTCGCGGAAGCTTTGCTTCTTCTCCAGAAAAAGATGTCTTCCTTCGAATGTTGTCTGTCAAACAAGTGCTCTATTTGCTCAGCTTCACCGAGGCTTGTTTTTCCCTTTTTCTTCTCTGACGTGTTCCCATCTTTCGCTTCTCTACTTTCGTGGCTTCACCGACGACCGGAAAGTGAAAGGAAGGAAGCGGTGGCGAGCTATGAGATTCTGCTAGCCAGAGTATACCGACTAAGAAAGAGGAACGATTTGCCCTGCAGCTAAGGGAAGATGTCCTCACTCAGCCCAGCATTATACGTTTGGTACACATACTGGGATGTACTAAGGTAAAATATGGTTGGTGTTAGTCTTTCGGACGATGTGCTTTCTATGCCATCAAAGTACGGAAATAAAATACGACCGGGGAAAGATAGTATTAAAGTCCTTACTCTTCTCTGCAAGTGACGTAAAGAAAGCTAGAGCACATGTCAAGATGTCAATCTCTTACTCAGTTTATTTTACTTTTGCAACAACTACTCGTTGAAAGGAAACCTTATGCTCCGTCTCCCCAACAAAATTTAATAAAATAAGGGTATTTTTTATTTACTGTGGAGAATTTCTTATCGATCCTATCAATGGGTTATAAATGACGTTTACGGCGAGAGTGCGTTCATAATAAACTGAAGCGAAACACGTGGAAGTCAAGAAGAATAGAGTTACATCTAAAAATATTGTATATTGCCAACTGTTTTACGCCCTTAGGAAAATAATGGATTTAAGATGCCTTGAAAATATCCTTTTTGAAGTTTCATGTTATGTCACTAATAGAAGAGGAAGCATTTCTTAAAAAAAATATAGTTCAATTTAGAATTTAAGTTAGAGTTGTGATGCGGCTTCAAATAACATTTGAAGTAGCAGCAAAAGAATAAAAGCTAATAGGATAAAGGGTAAAAAGGAACAGATTATTATATGAAACAAAATCAGTATTTTCAAATATTGATCTATATAATATATAACAATCTAAATCACTGCAGGCCATTCCAATACTATCGTCAAAATGGCAACGCACGTAGTCTGTTGCATACATTCTTATAGAAAAGTCAATGATGCAAAACTGTAAGTAGCGTTAAAAGTAATGTTTTGAATGAGTGTCAAAATGCATTTGAACCACGTTTCAAAGTTATTTTCTAGACTATTGTTTTATGTTGCGTTTTCGCTTGTAGTTAATAGAGCTAACAGGAAAGAAATTGCAAATTGTTTTATACTTCTAATGGACTTGAGAAAGTGCATAATAATATAATTAATTAAAGGAAAAGTAATGGAATATTTACTAATTCGTAGCTCCATAACTTAAAAAGTTAAGTTTCTCCGGTGGCTGGGAGGATCACGGAATACACTTATCGAAACTAAATTAAATATATGAATTAAAATACATTTAAATTTAATTTTAAACAACATTGTTTTAGTATTTTATTTTATTAAAGTTAAAACATTTAACATTCATTTAAAAAATATCGCTCAAAACTGGGAAAATTTAATTAAGAAATGAACATATGTATTTATTATTCAATTAGCATTTGATAATAATGCTTGCAACGTTGCAAATAACTGATTCACTATTAATTATTCCTTTAAAACACAAAGAATATTGAGATCTGATTTAAGCCTACTGCGTTGTTCATACAACGAAATGAGACATTTAGATCAAAAAAGCTATTCTAAGATTTTAGTTTAATCTCGTGAATAAATGATTCATCGATTGATTAAATTTTTCATCTCTTGCACGCGACAAAAAGTCGTTAGATTAAAGCAATGTAGCGGAACCATTTTGCTTCATAATCGGTCGGGAATTGTGGAATATAATAGTATTATGTAAAACGTAACACTTGAATGTGAAATAAATTTGCAAATAAATCACTAGTATTATTTCAATTATAAATGCTTTAGAATTCAGAATATTTGTTCGAGTGATCGAAAAGGAAAAGAGCAATGTGAATGTATTACATATAAAGCATTTAAAAGAAAGAATATTTATGAGATATAATACTTATAAATATACCTAAAATATAGAATTATTATAAATGAATATAAACTGTTTCGGGGACTTGAAACTAGAAGCTAGAACCAAAAACTTAGAAGTTTGAAGTCAAGTTACTGTTGGCCCTAGCAGGGCCTTTTGGTTACGGTGGGATCTGTGAGAATTGCGCATCTGTACTTTCTTATCTGTGATGCATTTCCCATACCCCATGCTCTATGACGTCATTGTGTCTGCTGCGTCTCAATGGAATAAAAGAGAGTGTGGCGACAGCAGCGATGTACCCAGGAGATTTAGAGAACTAGTGAAAATAGAAATAGTAGATCTATCGATGAAAGCAATAGAGTTGTAAAATAAGATGTGCTTCCAAATATATCTATATGAAATTGGCTACAGGGGTTTATCAAAACAATGGAAACACCGACGGCGACTGTAGTGCACACAATGCATTGTATGCCTATCAAAGGGACGACGTCACCCGCAATGTGATGTATATAAAGGGAAGAAGTACTATGTCTGCTCTAACGTTTCACCACAGGCGTAGGTGAAACATCTGTTGTGGTGTAATTATCGACAATGTCAGATCTCAGTGACATCCAAAGAAAACTTACCATTGGTGCGTGTCTTGCAGGAGTAACCAGAACGGCAGAAATAGTAGGTGTAACACGAGAAACTATATCAAAGATTCTGGCTACCTATAAAAAAGGACAGGGACATCGCTTCCAAACGTGAAAATTGTGAACACCATACGAAGTTGTCAGATAGGAATAGGCGAACGTTGGCACTGATTGTGCAACGGAAGCACAAGACTATGGCACCGCAAATATCAGCAGAGTTGAACACCAGTTATAATGATCCCGTTTCCGCCATAACAGTTCGTCGGGAACTTCATCGTGAGGATATTTTGGCCGTGCTACAATCCACAAACCTCTGATTACCAAAAGCAATGCAACAAATGTGTAAGGTGGAGCAAAGCACATAAAAACTGGGATGCTGCAGACTGGCAACGTGTCATCTGGTCTGACGAATCGTCCTACACATTGTTTCCCACCACTGGCAGAGTGTACGTCTGGCGAAAACTTGCAGAAGCGTCCACCCCGACCGTTTGGTTCCGACTCTGAAGCAAGGAAGTGGATCCCTGATGCTGTGGGGTGCCATAACATGACATTCCTTAGGGTCATTAATTATTCTTAAGGGTCTTGTCACATCCGCAAAGTAACGAATCCATTCTCTGGGACCACCTGCACCCAATACTGTGGGCATTGTTCCATATTGACCATCCCTGGTTTCAAGGGGACATTGTGCGAAACGTGTAAAGTTGTGGTTTACAGAGCATGAGGATGTGGTACAGTAGCTACCCTGGCCACCTCAATATCCAGAGCTCAATATTATTGAACATTTGTAGGAATATCTGGAGCGCAAGGTCAGATCATAATTTCCACCTCCAGCATCACTGGCAAAATTGCACCATGTTTTACAGGAAACATAGTCCCACATTCGAGTACCGAATGTGCGTGACTTGTATAAGTCTATTCCACGTCGAATTGCGTCTGTTATGAACGCCCGAGGTGGGCCTACAGCTTATTAATAAAATGTTCTCCACAAAGAGTATGTGTTTCCATTATTTTGATAAACCTCTAAATTTCATATAGATAAATACTTTTATTATTAGACTAGTAGTGACTGACTGTTGACTATTTAACCCTTCCAGTGTCCAGAACGTATACATAAGTTTTTTTGTACAATAAAAGATAACGATTTAAAAAAAAATAAAAATTGTCATTTTAAATTTTTATAGATATTTTATAAAAATATGTAATTTAAGCTTGATAAATAATATTTTATTTCTTCATTTGATGGATATTTTATTAAACTATGGCATATATAATTTGTTAAAGCTATCTGTTTGCCATTTCTTAGAAGTTATATAAGGTATTGTCAATTTGTTTGTTAACATTACTCTGTGCTGAAGCAATCCCCTAATTTAAGCTCAGAAGTTTCATTTGAACTATTATCAACAAATTTTTCCTTAAAGTTTTTAAAATCTGCTGATAATTAACAAAGAACTGCTACTTTTTTAAAAATGGATGATTTTGGATGTAATTATGAAATGTGTACCTTTTTTTGGTATCATCATCATCATCATCATCATCATCATCATCATCATCATCATCATCATCATCATCATCAAGCAGCCATGGGCTACGGAGGTCCAACCAGACCATGCAATTTAGTTCTCCAAACAAGTCTATCCTGAGCTACATCTACTGCATCTGGCCACTGCACACCAATTCTAACAAGGTCCTGTTTGACATTGTCTGCCCACCGCATCCTAGGCCTCCCCTTCTTTCTGAGGCCTTTAGGCACACTGTTCGTAACCCTATTCCCCAATCTATAATTATTCATACGGGCAACATGGCCAAACCAACAGAGTCTCTCTTTGCACAATATGCTACTTAAAGGAGGTTGCAAACTCCTTTGCCTAATCTCATCATTAGTTACAAAGTTGGACCACCTAATGCCCAAGATACTGTGTAAGCATCTGGAATCAAAAGCATCTAGTTTCCTGTTATCTTGTTTACAAAGTGTCCAAGTTTCACTACCATAACTAACCCTAGAAAAAACCAAACTATTATACAGTCTAATTTTAGTCTTTAGGTGTATACTTTATATATACTTTTATATATACTTTTAACACTCTCCATAGGTTCTTATAAGTCCCGGCAGCAATCCCTATTCGTCTGTTAATCTCATGCCGCACATCACCATTATCTGTTACATAGCTCCCAAGATAATTAAACTGTGACACCTGCTCAAAACTGCAACCATTCAGATTAACTGAATCACAGCCTGCCTGACCAATTTTCATCACTTTAGTTTTCTCTCTGTTTATAACCAAACCTACTCTACTACCAGTCTCATCAACAGCTCGAATGAAAGAGTTCATCTCATCAACATCATTTGCCAAAAGAGCTAAATCATCAGCATAATCTAAATCAGAAATTTTCGTATCTCCAGCCCATTTAAGGCCAAAATCTTTCCCTTGAAGTGAATTTCGCATAACATAATCAATAACCAAGCTAAAGAGAAAAGGAGACAAAATGCACCCATGTCGAACACCAGAAGTAATGTAACCTTACCAACTCTCACACACGACTCAGTGTTATTATAGAGAGCTTTCATAATGTTAACTAACTTGTCTGGTATACCATATGATTTCACAATCAACCACAAATTATGACGATCAACAGAGTCGAAAGCCTTTTTGAAAAACAAAGCTAGCAACCAAAGGTTTCTGAAACTCTAGATATTTCTCAAGAATCTGCCTAAGTGAAAATATCTGATCCACACATCCCCTACCTCTTCTGAATCCACATTGCTCATCACACAATTGACTGTCAACCAGATTCTTAATTCTATTATGCACAATCATGGAAAGAACTTTACCTGGAACAGAGAGTAGGCTGATACCCCTATAGTTATCACAAGAACTGCGATCACCTTTTTCGAAAATAGGGATAACAATAGCTCTGGTAAAATCCTTAGGAACCATGCCTTTATCATAAAAGATATTCAGAATTCCAGTCATCCAAGTGGTAACCGAAACATTCCCAGCTCTAAGCATTTCCGTAGTAATTTCATCTACCCCTGGGGATTTATGAAGTTTAAGTTTAGAAACAGCCAAAATAACTTCAGATTGTGTTACAGGGCCAACATTAAAGCCACCAATGCATCTATCATCATTGCAAACAATGGGAGTAGAACTAACTACGTTTTTTAGAACATCACTGAAATGCTCAGCCCACCTAGCCATGACAGAATCCTCCCCTTCTATAACCTTACCTTGTTTATCCTTCAATCCTTGTATGCCTGTCCGTTTTCTACCACACAGAACATTAACTATCTGGTACAGCTCTCTGCTGTTGTGCTGTCTAACTGCTTAATCGACTTTGTCAGCGAAACCATCAAGCCAAAGATTCTTATCAGTAGCTAACTGATCCTTTACAAGTTTATTAAGGTCTCTGTAATGCTTTCTATTAGGACTAGTAGGGTATTGATTAAGGGCATTCCTGCAGTTCTTTCTTTCCGAAATAAGCTCAAGTGCCTTATCACTCAGATAATTTTGCCTCTTCTGCTCCTTTTTTCCTAAAAGAGTACTGTTAGTGTCCAAAAACGCCTGTTTAAAATGATCCCATTCTTCCTCAACTTCAGTAGTAAGCAAACCATGACTATCATAATGACTAAGTAACCTATCATGGTAAGCTTTGGCTATAACTGGATCTTTCAGAGCTTCAGTATTAAAAGTAAATTTTTTAACCTTAGCACAACACTTTTTAAGTTTAAGTTGCAACACACTTTTAACAAGGTAATGGTCAGATCCAATTTCAGCTCCCCTATATGCCCTGGTATTCCTAACAGAACTAGCCCATTTGCTGTTAATTAATATGTAATCAATCATATTCTTATGCAGCCCATCAGGTGAAACCCATGTGTACTTATATATGTCGCGGTGTTTGTAATAAGTGTTAGTTATTATGAATCCAATGAGTTTACTTACCTACAGGAGACGCTGCCCATTGCCATTGCACCTACCAATACCAAAAGGGCCTATTACTCCTCCCCAAAGGTCAGAGTCAGTACCAACTTTGGCATTGAAGTCACCAAGAACAAGTGTAATATCTCCTTTCTTGACAGAATTCAAAATATCCTGAAGTTGTTCATAAAACCTATCCTTCTCATCCTCATCGGCATCCTCAGTGGGGGCATAACAGCAGATAACATTCAAGTCTTTAACGCTTGTCTGAAATTTTGCTGTAAGAAACCTTTCATTAATGCACTCATATCCTAGAAGAGCATCGCTAGCGTGTCTGCTGAGAAGCAAACCCACGCCTTGGTGATGCTTATTGTCGTCCCTCCCTGAAAAGAGAAATTTAAGATTATTTTTAAGAATCTGACCTTTATCTTTCCATCTGGTCTCTTGCAAGCCGAGAATATTTAAATCATAACGGTGGAATTCTTGTGTGAGGACATCAAGAGAAAAAGCTCTGTGCAGAGTCCTCACATTCCAACTACCTATAGAGAGAAAATTGTTAGTGGGATGTTTAAAGAAACTATGTTTATTGAGAGAGGGAATGCCGACAATATTAAACAGCCCCCTAATCGCAGACATGGGGCAAAGACCCGTTCCCCCACTACTAAATGCTGAAGCCATCTACACTGGAAGACTTCCTCCAATGTAGAATTTGACGATGCCAATAGAAGCAAAGAGTTCAGGTGCCTGCGATGACTTCTGCTCAGGATTATCCACCAGCTGATAAACATATCCTGTGAATCTATTCACTTGGGGTTGTCAACCCACAAACAAACAGAAAACAGAGCGGAAGATTTTCCCTCCACAGAAGCCCACCAGTGCAGCAAAATCAGGATCCATAATCAAGCTCAGAGCCATATATCTGTCCAGTCCAGTAGGTTTATATGGTCAGCACCAGGACCCTGTGTGGTTGACCACTCCTCAGCAGGGTAGAAAAAAAAGAAAAGTAGCCATAGTTGTCCAGATCAGCAGGCCACACTAATCTGGCAGCCCTCCCCTTCCGTTCACTTCCACAAGAGAGTATCTCTTTTGAAAGTTACTAACGGTCGGCACCACGAGAAGGCGGGGTCGGACATTAGGTGCTACTCCTGGCCGGTTCTATGCATCATCACAGGGTATTGGTGCATAGCTTTCCTTCCAGTGACTACCTAGTATATAACATGAGCTATTTCTGTTGATTAGTTATTTATTAAAAATATTCTAAATGTGACTTATTTATTGGACTGCAATAAGCCTGGACTTTTTCTCAAAGTATTGTATAGAGAAAAAAATTTCAAAATAAAAGAAACGTTTACTTTAAACAAGAATTTTTTTTTGTTATTTAGAAATAAATAGCCTTTCTATTCATGTGCATTATAGTCATTTCTGTCTATTAGCTTTTTTTTAATATAAATTTTTATTTGTGTTGCCAGATGCATATTTTTACTACATGACTAAAAAAGTCCTATTAAAATGAAACATATGATCTTTTCGTAAATATTTTATTTTCAGAAAATCCAGAATTAAATCTTGATTAATTTGGCATATAACATGCCATAATTCCTTTCACTAATTATTTGGCAAAAAAGTTCTAAAGTTAAATTTGGCCTCTTGATGTAAACCTGTTTTTCAGGCTGGGCACTGGAAGGGTTAATGCAATGCTTTATTTGATTTAGTGTTAGTAAAATACATTGCCTTTATGGCGAACATGTACAGTCAAACTATAAATTGCATTAGTAAGTTTTTTCGCTCTTTGTTTAAAACGGAAGACTAATTCTAAGCTGCAAAATAGTCTAATGGCCCATTGCTTTCTTTTTTAATATTTTAAACAGTTCAGCATACAACGTCTGTGTTTTATTGACAAAAATCAATCCATTACAGAAACAATATTATTTTTATAAAAATAGGGTTTACTAAAAATCTTTGCGATCTAGTAAAACCACTCATCATGAGAAGATATCAACTGCCTTGAACAAATACAGTCGGCCCTCGACTTTCGCGCGTTTAAATTTCGCGGATTTGATTATTCGCGAGTTTACCATCAATAATTAAATGGGATTTTTTTTTTGGAGTTTTGCGGCCTAGTGCAGAAAATCGCAGACGACGCGCATAGACTAGAAAATGTAAAGAAAACTAAAAAAAATTCAGTAAGTCATAAATGCATAAAATGCATGCATTATTAATCTATTTTATCATTTACTACCATAAATACATACACAAATTTATTATAAAAAGTTAAATTTTGAATAAGGTTTCAGTGCGCTAAAAGAATTGCGACGGATTGTTATTATGACATCGATCCGTCTATGATACGTTCCTTGAAGTTGAAGGAATTGGTAGAAGAGGCATTGTCTACGTACACCAACATTTTTAAGGAAATGAAGAGGCAAAAAAGCCAAACTGGAATCACAATGTATTTCAAGAAGGTAACACTGAGTTCCCTGCCTCCCCTTCTACCCCTTCCACTTCTGCCGCCCTTTGTACCCTGAGGCACCCCTTTCTTCTCCTCCTCTCCTCCTCTTTCGCATACGGAACACGCAGAAGACGACGAGGATGAAGACCATGACGATCCACTTCCACTGCTCGAATAAATGGCAATAATGCAGCACAGTTACAATAAATATTGTTTGAATGTGTGTCTTTGTGCGTACTGTAAGTCTCATAACTGTACAGCAAGAACTGTGTGTCAGAAGTGTTTGCATTTCATCATCATCTGTACAGAGTCATCGCTAGCCTAGTCATCGTATGAAAGACGAAATAAAAGTAAAAGCATAAAGATATTAAAGTTTATAAAACACAATACTGTATTGTATTGTAGTGTATATATCTGTGTTTTATAAACTTTAATAATTTTACTGCTATCTAAATACTGTACATGTATTGCATCACATACTATACGTGTACTGTATTACCTGTCTCTCACTTTCTCTCTCTCTGTGTTAGCCTACATTGTTCATACTGTAACTTTAAATTTATTAAATATGCTGTTGCATTACAGTGTATTGTTTTACAAAATATGCATTGCAGTACAGTGTCTTAAATATGGTTAACAGTATTAGGAGTTAAGGTTTGTGGGGGGAGGGGGACAGTGATATTCGCGGTTTTTCCACATTCGTGGCAGTACTGCGCCCATAACTCCCGCGAATGTTGAGGGTCGACTATACTTACAAAGGTATTGTGGAGAATATTTCAAAGTCGAATTATCTCTGAGAGCGATACCTTCCACGTCTTCTACTTCAATAGCTAACAAGAAAATAGAAGATGTCATCTATTCGAGAAAAAGGACAATAACTGTTTTTTAGGTGAAATAAATGTAAGAAATTTACTTGCTAGAATCATCTGCCAATTTGTGGAAATTTTACTATACTTAATCAGTAATATTTTAGGTTCTGTAGTTTTAATAATCGTGTGCAATTTTAAAATATTCAAATTTACCTTTCAGAACCATGCTTTGCTTATCTGAAATATGTATTCCAATTGTAATCTTTTGCCTAATCATGTCGCAATAAGCCTTATCCATTCTGCACAATGCATACTGCTGTCATCTCAGTCGTGTGTGCAGCTGTTTGTCACGACAAACAACAATTAAGTTTTTTGTTCGTTAACCAAAATATTTATTTACTAACTACTGCGGATGCCAGACGATAGTATTGTATTTAACTCCTTAAAGAACTCACTATTGGCAAATAGAATCACTTAAGTAGTCAAAGTATTTTGACTCTTCATTTCAGAAGGTTACAAAGTTCGAACCCGGCGTGAATTGGTTTTCCAGTTCTTTTGCCTTTCCGACCAATCATGGGAATATAGAAAAGTATGATCAGGGTAATAATTAACCAGAGATACATAGCGTTCTGAGTAAAAATATATATTCTCTTAAAGGGCATAGATATTGCAAAATAATATATTAAATGAATACCAGGAAATTTACATTAGCGTCAAGTAATAATAAGAAATAAATATTCCCTTAAGCAGCTGCTTGTCACCAGAGGTCTAACAGGTACCTAATGGGACCTCCCCAGAAAAACAACACAACATCCATACCTTATGCCGAGGTTCAAACCCAGGTCTCTTAGGTCAGTAGCTTAGTATGCGAACCACTTGGCCACGGGACGGCTTCATAGCGTGAAATACTTTCAATAAATCATCTCTAAGAGATCTGACAACAAGCTACCGCTTTGAATATCCCTTTATTCAGTCTACATTAAATTGTATTAAGACATGGCAACTATATGTTAAATCCAAACTCCCTCCCATCCAAAAGTTTCCTTAGCTAGTTGTTAAAGGACCCATCTCTGCCCAAGTTCTCACCTATAACTTGTTTCGCGCCAATGGTTCTTCGTTCCCGTCTTGTTCTCGGCTCGTCACCGACCATCTACCCGTTATCTGCTTCACGGTCTCATTCAGCTCCTGCTCTGGATCCTGCTCCAGCTACCTCTGTGTCGCTTCGGCTCCTGGTTCTGTGTCCACCGTTGAGTCCTATATTCCCAAAGTTTCGTCAGTAGGCCCGTAATCATGACTAATTAGAAGCAATTTTTGCAGAGTTTCTGTATCCTGCTCAAGCTAATTACTAGTAAGTAACTCGCTGTGTCGAAATCGTTCTTCAACTCGTCAAAGTGAAGTCATCTTTCCTACCTAGCAGCAAATCTTAATTGAAACAGGATTAACACAGGAATCAAAACCCAAGGTCGACAATGCATTTCCGCTTGTTTCCGATTTTACTCTGAGAGAGGAAATCTAACTACATCTCAAATACTGCTGGTTTAGATGGCGTTATATCTAAAACAATGTGCCGTATTTTTTAGTAAATACAATGCATAATTCTGTCTCCTCAATAACTCCTAATATCTTACAGACATTAGGAGTCACGCTCTGCATTAAGAACGTCTTTATGCTCTCTCCTCACGTGTTCAGTTGAAAAGGAGCAGTTCTCAGTTAGGCAAAAAGTGGTGACATTTCAGTGTTTGGCATTTGTCTTAAGTAATCTGAGGAATTAAATACACCCTCAAGCAGCTGCTTGCCACAGAGGCCTGATAGGAACCTGTCAGTTTACACGCCACAGTAGAAGGTCTGAGAGGATGGCGGGACCTCAGCAGAAAAACACCACAATCGTCCATGCCTTACCCGGGGCTCGAACCCTAGTCCCAGCAGATCAGTAGCCAAGCTACTGGTCGAACTAATCACTCGACCATGCGATGGCTCTAAGGAATTGCATACGCTTAATAAATCCGTCATGTTATGATTGTCACCGTCTAAATTGGAAATCTAGCACAGTGAAAGGAGTGCTCATTCAAGGAAATTTGGTGTTTGCGTTTTTTATAACTTGTTTACCTTTCTACTATTTTTTTAACTTTATAATAATAATGTAAATATTAAAGATGTTTCCAATTTTTAAAAAATATAAAGTAACACAAGTTGTTACATCACACGAGAAGTGGCAGACGTCAATCCTCCAAGACCTTCTCCTTTAGCCTATAAGTCAAGCTGCAATGAAACTATTATATTTATTCAGTGCAATATTAGAAATAATATTAAATCGATTACAAGTGACAAATAATGAAATTGATTACGTTACCTTTATGCCATCACCGATCGTACTCCATTTGGTGTTCTTTTCGTGCAACAATTGCCCTGCAGCGTACCGTCTATTATCGTAGGTTTCTATGAAGCGCTATCATATCTAATCAGTCCCATTTCTATTTACAAGTTTTCTGTAATCCATCAACAGCCCGCAGTCGACATTTCCCCAGGCCCAGTTTCAAGAATCTGAACACTCAAAAGTTCATGGGCGAAGTATTCGGTGATTTCACCAGGAATTCCTCGAATAATATAGCATGGATTTCGGTTTCCTCTATCATCCGTTGAAGATGTGCGCGCAGAAGCTGAGGTATCAGCAGCTTTTGTCTTGAAGCCACCATACAGTGTTGATGTCTGTACCACACAAGGAAGCAATTCGTCTCGGTTTATTGGCTCCTGGGTATTGTCTGATAGTAGAGAGAGAGAGTTCACTTTGGGGTTCTTTTCCACCCTACGGATTTGTGACTGACCGTTACAGTTGCACCCAGCAAATGACTATGAAACCTTTGGAAGAACTGCGGCACATTCTCTGCACCATTTGTGATAGGGTATTTGTTCGACAGATCCGTAATATATTGACTGGGACTTGTTGCAGTTGCCTAGGTAGACGTATCCCTCGTCTAATGGTACTACATTTTTCCACTAGTTCCCAGTCAAGTAGCTCTCATACAGCTCGCAGCAAATGGAACATCATTCCGTTACTTGACTAGGCAGGAACTTGTGGACATGGCACTTAAAAGTGCGCTGTAAGCAAAGATTGTCTATGATGATCTTTGCTTACATTTTGGCAGTCGACTGGGACATCTTCATGTAAGTGGTAGTTTCGAGTAAATGTAAAAATGCATTTAAAATTATACACAATAATCCGCAATTACCATATTAGAGTACAATTTCAAATCTGTTTCAAAATTTGTTCGACAAGAGCTCCAATGCGTCAGATATATGGAGACGTGAAGAAACTTGAATGACATCTATCTTTTTACGTTGATCAGTAAGACTATTTGCATATGCTGAATTTCAAAAAAAAATATTTATTATTTTGGGCTATGAGATGAGAATATTGTCACTTTTACAAAAATTATTTTGGTTACTATATATTAATGTGGAATCTAAATTTTAATCTAGTTTCAGAATCAGTTTAGAATTTTTAAGATGAATGGTTTAAAATAAACTATTTATTATTACTTACTGATTTATTTAATTGCTTTTTAAATTTGTAATAAATTTACAAAGGAAGATAATTAAATGGATTCATTCTCTTTGATAAAAATATATTTCGAAAAACTTGTGGTAGTCAAAATGATCTTGAGGACAATAGAAAGATGAAACAGACGAACTAATATCAAAAATAATGCTGATTTATCTTGCTCGAGTGCCCTTTTTGTTAGTTTTAAAGACACTAGAATCACTTATTAGATTAAACCAATAAATATCTACGGATTTTGATGAATAATTGTATCGTCAAAGCATTTAAATAAGGAAATAATTATGGTCACAGTTTAAGAATCATTTTCCAGATATTAGGCATCTTTGATGCGTTTTCCACAAAAATATCTGTACTTTCGCATTGTGAGTTTCAATCACGTTCATGGTATTCACGTGCAATAAATGAGTATTTTGGAAATCCCAAAGGATTCTTGTTTTTTTTTACCGTTAAAGACGCTCTTGACGGTTCAGACAATTTAATTGCCTCTAACTTTCTCATTTCCAATTTAAGTTTTATTTTTACTGTTGTTTAAATCAGCTTCTCCGTTTTAGATGTTATTTGTTTTATTTATCTTTGCACTGGAACTTCTTTCGCCTTCTTTTTCAAGAAACATATTTCTAGTGCAAGTTAATTATCACGTGCGTTTTTAATTTTTTTTCGTTTACACAAGGGACGGAAAGAACCCAGAAGCTCTGGTGGGCTGGTCCCGATTTCTCATACAACATACAAACACGTTTGTCGTTAAAGATTCTCGGTATCTTTCAGATAAAAGAAAAGTGTTTTTCTGAATTAGATAGCTATGGAGCCCTTTCTTTTTCTGTTTTGCAATTACCAGAAGAATTGAAATTAATAACTAATAAAAAGTACTATATTAGTAATATTAAAAGGTAACTTCTTAATATGTAGAATATGCAATTATAATTCCACCAGGTTTGGATTTGCTCAATCCAAATCATTGCATATACTGTTATGTGTAAGTAGCTTTGTTATGTCTATGTGTTATGTTTATATAACAGGAAGAAGCTTTGGGATTTCTATTACAAAAAAAACAGCTACAGGTTCTACTGTGGAAGATTGCTTTTATCTAGAAAAGCTTACTGCCGTAGCAGATAATTCGCGCAGTTTTACACCATAAGCTAGGGACAGATGAAATAGCAGTGGAAACTCCCGATTTTAACTAGTCTATAATGTTAGCATCAAAAACCGATGTAACACTGCCCCGTTTTATAGCTCAGTCACAGTAAAAAACAAAAAGTAAAAATGCTGATGAATTACTCTGCACATAGATACTTAAACGCTAAAACATGTGAACGCAAGAAACAAAAATGCAAATATCACTGCTTTTTTTGCGTCAAATCTTAAATGTAGTCAGAGACAATAACTGTCGATTACTTCTAAAAGACTAAATCTTCCCAGCACTGAGTATACTGGAATTGTTAATTAACTCCATTTTTAGATATTTTTTCTTCCTTGACGAATAATTTCCACTTACTGTATCTCGTTTGAAGTACTTCAACTTAATGACCAATTAGCTCAGATGCTAAGTATTACTTTTGCGCCATTTTTTAATCCTAGTGCAGTGCTTAAACTGTGTCCATAGAAAAACAGCAAACTCAGATCCACTCAGTTTCTTGAATGATCGTCCAATTATAGCTAAGTGGTTTATTCTTTATCAGCTTCATAGTGCATTTCGAGAATTTCATCATTTGTTAATTAATATTATACCGATGTAAAAGATGTCCTTGTGTTCAGAGCAATATCATAGAAACTGAAACAAATATTAATTTATCATTTGTATTAATCGCAGCAAGCAGCAAATGCTTCATACTTTTCTAATATGCAAAGGAGAATTACTTGAAGTTCTGAAGTCTGAATCTGATGATATAGCCGGCAGCGCTGTCCAACTAGCGGCCCCGGGCCGCTAGTTGGACAGCGCTTTTATTTATATATTTATATTCCCGCGAACAAAATAAAGTTTTCACTTGCAATTTTAAATAAATATTTTTAATCCACCTTATAATTTTTGTCAACTTTTATTACTTTACTTGATATGCAATCTTCAACTTACTCGTTCTATAAACTTTAAAAAACATTCTTAAGCCTATCGACAAACTACTGAAACCTTTTAAGAGCGGTGCGGCGTCATCAAACAAATGTTTTTATGAAGCTACAGTAATAAGAAGCATCTAACGACAGCACGAATCGCTCTCAATGCGCATGCATTGTCGAATGTTGCACTGTATTGTGCACCAGGAGACATTGTGTGGCATTTCGCTGAGACTAAACGACATAATGGAAAAGGTTGTCAAAATTACCAATTTAATTCGTTGCGGAAATCGTTCTCTTCCACACAGAAAATTTAAAGCTTTTTTGGACGAACTGCATGCTGAGTATGGCGATCTGCTTTTACATAAGTAATATTCGCTGGTTAAGTGCCGGAAAATGCCTCAAGAGATTTTTTACACTTCGAAAAGAAATTCATCTTTTTCTCACAGAAGTGGGCACCGATGAAGATTTCCTAGCAAGTTTTGTTGATGAAAATTTTCTGTGTTCACTTGCTTTCCTAACAGACATTACAGATTATTTAAATGTCTTGAATAAATCCTTACAAAGAAAAGATCAAAACGTGTGCCGTCTTTATAATCATGTTACTGGGCTTAGAAACAAACTACAATTGATCGGCTTGCAGCAAAAAGGAGGCAGCACCAATTGTTACTCATTTTTAGTTATATATGTGCTATCCTGTAAAGAAAAATATGGCCTTTAATCTGGTGCAAGAAGGAACCAGTTCCGAATAACCTTGGTTTCCAACAGATGCAGCATTACATATTTGAAAAAAAAAACTTGAATTTTAAACGGTAATTTTTGTTTACTCAAAATTGACAGAAAGTGGAGCTGACTCGTTATTGCTGCAAGTCCTTCAATTGTTGAAGTCGAATTTGCAGGAAAACAATTTAATTCATTTTGAAACTTGTAAAAAGTTCTACGAAGAAATGAAGCAACATAGTAAAACAGATAATTTTGAAAAATTTGTTCCTAAATTAGATATCATAATTGAAGATTTTAATAAAAGATTTTCTCAATTTGCTGATTTTAAGCAAAGTTTAAATTTATTTAGTAATCCATTAAATAGTAATATTAGCACCGTAGATCCTAAATATCAAACGGAATTATGTGACCTTGAGGCCGACCCAATTATTGCATTTAATAGAGAAACTGAAATAGAATTGTTCAAACTTTTGCCTAAAGAAAAATATCCAAAAATGAAAGATTTTAGACTTCAAATAATTTCTATGTTCGGAAGTACATATATCTGCGTGCGCACATTTTCTGCTATGAAATATATACAATAAAGTTACAGAAACTACTTGAAAGACTCTAAATAAATAAAATAAATACCCCCTCAAGCAGCTGCTTGCCACAGAGGTCTGACAGGAGCCTGTCAGTTTATATGCCACAGTAGAAAGTCTGTGAGGATGGCAGGACCTCAGCAGAAAAACGACACATACATCCATGCCTTACCCGGGGTTCGAACCCAGGTCCCTTAGATCAGTAGCCAAGCGCGCTAACCACTCGGCCATGGGACGACTGAAAGACTCTACACTTGAACATATACTTCGGCTCGCAAACAACAAATATCGATATGGACGTAAAACAAATTATTGCCCAATAACTATGGCCACAGTGCTCCCATTAAATGGGGCGTGGTGGCTCAGTCGGTAGCGCGCCAGGCTCGTAATCTGTAGTTCCCAGGTTCGAGTCCCAGCTGGGTCAGCGTTGAGATTTATCTCCGCAAAATTCCCCGCCCTGCCCACGGTCAGTAGGGGACACCGATGGGCTTGGAAAGGCCGCCGTCCGTCGGATGGGACGTTAAGCCGTGGCCCCGTGTGCGGGAGAGCCATACCCTGTGCACGTTAAAGAACACGCTGGATGGCCTTGACGGGAGGCTACCATCTGTCTCCCAACAGCTGTTCCAGTGGGTCCCCTCCCCCCACCTTCTCTGAGCCTTCGGGGTCCATGTGACCTGGCCATTTAGCCCATGGTGTGCGAAAAAGTGCCGCTCAGAGGTAAAACAACCCACAACCCATTAAATTTATTAAATACTTGATAAGGTTTAGAAAATTTATACTTGTTTATTATTACTTATTATTTTTCGTATAAATAAAATAATTTTTTGCGGTTTTTGAGGTTTGTTCTTACTTATTATTTTTCGTATAAATAAAATAATTTTTGAGGTTTATTATTACTTATTATTTTTTGTATAAATAAAATAATTTTTTGAGGTTTTTGAGATTTGTTCTTACTTATTATTTTTCATATAAATAAAATCATTTTTTGAGGTTTTTGAGATTTGTTCTTACTTATTATTTTTCGTATAAATAAAATAATTTTGGGGTTTATTATTACTTATTATTTTTCGTATAAATAAAATAATTTTTTGAGATGGCATGAACTGACTTTTCAATTACCTATCCTAATCGTATTCTTTTTTTGGCCCGCGAAATATTGGCAAAAGAAAAATGGCCCGCCGTCTTAGAGAAGTTGGAGAGCACTGAATGGTGTAATAACATTACAGGTAAAACTTTCAAAACTTTGAGGTCTGTAGCCCAAACGGAAATTACGAAAGCTGCTGTCCATTCTAATTTTAATATTCACACATCACTGATCATTGACAAGAAAATATTTATATATATAGGGCAATATAATATTAGTTGATTTCATTTTCATTTGCTTCTTCAATGATTTCGTTTTTAAATATTAATGTATCTGAAAATTTATTCGATTTTGGTAATTATGCAAGCTTTTATGATATTGTGTCTAAATAGTAGCTAGGCATAAACTGGAAGGAGAGCTGTGTACCAAAAACCAATGATGATGCACAGAACCGGCCGGACCTAGCACCTAACATCCGACCCAGCCTTCTTGTGCTAATGCCTTTCAAAAGAGATATTCTCCTTTGGAAGAGAACGGAAGAGGAAGGCTGCCAGATCAGTGTGGTCTACTGATCTGGTCATCTATGGTTACTTTTTATCTCATTTTTTGTGGAGTGGTTAACTTCACAAGGCCATGCTGCTAACCATTTATTCCCACTAGACTAGGTTGGTTTACGGTTTTGAGATTGGTTATGGATCCTGGACTTGCTGCACTGATGGGCTTCTGTTGAGGGAGAATCTGCTGCTGTATTTTCTGTTTGCTTGTGGATCAATCAATCATCATCCTCAAGCATCCATTGGTTACGGAGGTCCACCAGACCGTGCAAATTAGTTCTCCAAGCGTATCTGTCCTGAGCCAACACCTTCTGCATCTGGCCACTGCACATCAATTCTAACAACACCCTGTTTGACATTGTCTTCCCACCGTACCTTAGGTCTCCTCCCCTTTCTGAGGTCTTCAGTCACACTGTTCACAACCCTATTAGTTAATTAATAATTATCCAAACGGGCAACATGGTCAAAACAACGGAGTCCCTTTCTGCACAATATGCTGCTCAAAGGAAGTTGCCGACTCCTTTACCTAACTTGATAATTATTTACACAGTTGAACCACCTAATGCCCAAATACTGCGTAAGCATCTAGAAACAATAGCATCAAGTTTCCTGTTATCTTGTTTGCAAAGGGTCCACGTTCCACTACCATAACTAACTTTAGAAAGAACCAAACTGTTATACAGTATAACTTTAGTCTTTAGGTATATACGCCTATTTCTCCACAGTTTCCATCGTCTTTAGGTATATACGCCTATTTCTCCACAGTGCTCTCCAACTTCATAAAAGTCCTGGCAGCAATCCCTATTCCTCTGTTCATCTCATGCCGCACATAACCAATATCTGTTACATAGCTCCCAAGATAATAAACAAATACACCTGCTCGAAATGGAAATTATTCAGATTAACTGAATCACAACCAGCGTGACCAACTTTCATAACTTTAGTTCTCTTTGTTTATTACCAAATTTACTCTACTACCAGCTCATCAACAGCTCGAATGAAATAGTTCATCTCATCATCATTTGCCAAAAGGCCTAAATCATCATCATAATCTAATTCAGAAATTTTCGCATCTCCAGACCATTTAAGACCAAAATCTTTCCCTTCAGTAAATGTCACATAACATAATCATAACCAGACTAAAGAGAAAAGGAAATAAAATGCACGCTTGTAGAACACCACAAGCAATGCTAAACCAATTGCTACAAGCCTTACCAACTCTTACACACGATTCAGTATTATTATACAGGGTGTCTCAAAAATATAGGTACAAACGTTTAGGGGAGGTAGATAACATCTAAAGGAATGAGAATTACATAGGAACCCATAATCGGAAACGTCATGGGAAAGTGGTAGCAGAAGTACAAAATCTGAAAGGACACAATACAGTGATTAATGGGAAAACATTTATTGGACATAATTATTACAAATGGCGTACTAGATGATACATTTCATAATGTTACAGCAGATGCTCGAAGTTTCCACCATGAGATGCGATGCATGCGTGACACCGACCGAGCATTGATTGCCGGACACGGTCGAACACACCTCGAGTTTCTTTGATAGTAGCAGCGGCGCAGACGAGCCTTGCCACGAGATCCATGTCAGACTCCACAGGCGATTCATACACGGTAGCTTTGAGGGGCCCCCACAGAAAGAAATCAACACTCGTTAAATCAGGTGACGTGGGAGCCAGGCAACTGGTCCAGCACGCCCAATCCATCGTTGCGCAAAAGACATGTTCAAATGCGCACGAACACACCTTCCATAATGGGGAGGTGCCCCATCATGATGAAACCACATGTTGTGTCTCACATTTGCTGGAACATGGGCAAGTAAGCCTGGTAGAACCTGTTCCAGAAAGATCAGATACTTCGCGGAGGTCATTCGAGTTGGTTAAAGGTATGACCCGACTAAGCAATCGCCGACCAAACCTGCTCACACATTTACTGCGAAACGATGTTGTGCCGCATGGGTGCGCACACCGTGGGGGTTCTCGTGAGCCCACAAATGCGCATTGTGCTGATTGAATACGCCATCCCGAGTGAAACTGGCCTCATCAGTAAACAAAACATAAGCTGGGAAATTCTCATCTTGGGCACTTTCTTGGAGATACCACTGCGCAAAACGCACACGTGCAGGATGATCTGCAGGGAGAAGTAACTGAACTCTTTGGAAATGAAAGGGGTGTAAGGACTCGCCGTGCAAAACACGCTGTACACTGCAACGAGACACTCCTAAGACAGAGGCAACGGCACGTGTGGTGGTACTAGGAATAGTCTCCTCGGCATCCAACACACTTTCTTCCATGGTGGGGGTACGCGTCGATCGTGGCCTGCACTCACTGCTGCTACCTCTTAATGACCCATAATCCCACAAATTTTGATGCGCACGCGCAAACAAACAGTGGCCCGGTACATGTCTGTGTGGGAAGTGTTCTTGATACATTCGTTGAACGGCTTGTCCGTTGCCCTCAGTTATTCCATACACTAAGTGCATTTCTGCCAGCTCCCTGTTCGAATACCTTTGCATGCTCTTCGTAAGCCGACTACCGCTCGAATGAGGAAATCCGAAATTTCCACTCTAGCTCACTGATGAACAGCTCCGCCTATTGACTTACGGTGACGTTTCCGGTTATGGGTTCCTATGCAATTCTCATTCCTTTAGATGTTATCTATCTCCCCTAAAAGTTTGTACCTATATTTTTGAGACACCCTGTAGAGAGCTTTCGTTATGTTAACTAACTTGTCTGATATATGTATATTGTCTGATATTGTCTGATATATCGATATGATCATACGATCTCGCAATCAACCACAAATTATGACGATGAATAGAGTGAAATGCTATTTTGAAATCAACAAAGCTAGTAACCAAAGTTTTTCTCATTCCTCATCACGCAATTGCTCGTCAATCAGATTCTTAATTCTATTAAGCACAATCATGCAAAGACCCTTATCTGGAACAGGAAGTAGGCCTTTATCATAAAAGATATTCAAAATTTCATTCAACCACGTTGCAACCAATATATTTCCAGCTCTAAGCATTTCCGTACTAATTTCATCTACCCCTGGGGATTTATGTAGTTTAAGTTAAGAATTAGCCAAAATAACTTCATACTGTGTTATAGGTTCAACATTAAAGTCAGTAATGCATTTATCAGCATTACAAACAATGCAAGTAGAACTAGCCACGTTGTTTAGAACATCACTGAAAAGCTCAGCCCACCAAGCCATATCAGAATCCTCACTTTACCTTGTTTATCCTTCAATCCCTGTATACCTGTCTGTTTTCTACTACTCAAAACATTAACTGTCTGGTACAGCTCTCTTCTGTTGTGCTGTCTAATCGCTTCCTCAGCTTTGTGAGCCAAGCCATCAAGCCAAAGATTCTTATTAGCAGCTAACTAATCCTTTACACGTTTATTAAGCTTTCTGTAAATATCTGACCTTTAACTCAAGCATTACAGAGAGGTAAAGGTCAGATACTTAAAATTAACATTAAATTTATCTTTTTAGGGAGGGAGGATGGAAATCATCTCCAAGGTAGTAGTTGTTACGCCCCACAGAGGACTCTGATGAGAAAGAGAAAGATAAGTTTTACAAATAACTTCAGAATATTTTAAATTCTGTCAAGAAAGAATACATTACCCTTGTTCTAGGTGACTTGAATGCTACAATTGGTACTGGATATGAACTTTGGGCAGGACATTTAAGTTCCAATGGCACCGGGGAACGTATCCTACAGATATATAAACTTAACGGTTTGTGAATAAAGAACACATACTACAAACACGGACATTTATAAATACATATGAGTTTCATCATATGGGTTCTAACCTTCCCATCACATTTTATCACATCATAATCTTATGGGTTGAATAGGAAGATGATAGATTATATTTTAATTAACAACAAAAGGGGCTAATTCGGTTAGGAACACCAGATCATAGAGGAGAGCTGAAATTATGTCTGCCCATTACCTGGTGAAAAGTGTCTTGCAGTTGAAGCTTAAGTAATATTGTGCTAATGTTAAGAGAATTGCTTTTAACACTTGAAGGTCTTAAAGATCGAGATATATTCAAAGCTTACATGATAGGCTACTTGGTCATTATGACAAACGTGGTTTGCTTATTGCTGAAGTTGAGAAAGAATGGGATCCTTTTAAACAGGCTCTTCTTGGAACCAAGAGTATTCATTTGGGTAAAAAGAAACAAACGTATTTGAGTTATAAGGTTATGGAACTTATTTCTGCACGAAGGAAGTGCAGGAATATTTAGCAAAATCTTACTCTTCCTTATAGACAGCATTATAAAGAGCTTAATAAATGAGTAAAGGATCAGTTAACCGCTGATAAGAATCATTGGTTTGATAACGTGGCTGACAGAGGAAGCAGTTAGAGAGCACAAAAGCAGGGGATTGAACCAGATTATTAATGTTTTGTGTGGAAAGAAACAGATAAGTATAGAGCGATTGAGGGATGAACATGGCAAGGTTGTTGAAGGTGACGATCCTGTGATGGCTAGGTGGGCTGATCTCTCAGAGATATTCAAAACGATGTGATTATTTCTACACTCATTGTTTGTAATGAGGAGAGATGTATTACTGGCTTTAATGTTGGCCCTATATCACATTCTGATGTTGCTTTGACTATCTCTAAATTAAAACTGCATGAATCCCCAGGGAAGAATGAAACCACTACTGAAATGCTTAGAGCTGAGAATACTTTTTGTTTTCATTTGGCTAACTGAAATTTTGATTTTTTTTATGACAAAGGTGTTGTTCCTAAGTATTTTACTAAAGCTATTATTATCCCCATTTAAAAAAGAGGTGATGGTGCTTCTTGTGATAATTATAGAAGAATTAGTTTACTTTCTATTCCAGGTAAAGTTCGTTGCCTAATTATACTTAATAGAACTAAGAATTTTCTCGATAGACAATTGTACGATGAAGTGGTAGGGGATGTATAGATTCGATATTTTTACTTATGCCTATTCTGGAGAAATATTTAGAGTTTCAGAAACCTGTGATTACTAGCTTTATAGATTTCAAAGAGGCTTTTGACTCCGCTGATCGACATAATTTATGGTTGGTCGTTAAGTCACATGAAATAACTGACAAGTTAGCGTGATGAAAACTCTCTATAGTAACACTATATCGAGTGTGATAGTTGGTGAGGCTTGTAGCGATTGGTTTAGCATTGCTAGGGGATTTAGACAAGGCTAAATTTTATCTCCTTTTTTCTTGGTTACTGATCATGTTAAGTGGAATTCTTTGCAAAGAAAATATTGTGGCCTTTAAATATCTAGAGATTTTAAAATTTCTGATTTACATTATGCAGATGATTTGGCCCTGTTGGCTGTTGAAGAGAAGAATTATATCATTAGAGCTGTTGATGAGACTAGTAGTAGAATAAGTTTGGCGATAAACATAGAAAAAACTAAATTGATGAAAATTGGCCAGGCAGATGGTGCTTCAGTTGCTTTGAATGGCTGCACTCTTGAGCAAGTGTCTTAGTTTAATTATCTTGGGAGCTATGTAACAGGCACTGGTGATGTGCGGCATGAATGAATAGAAGAAAGGGATTTACTGCTAGCACCTTTAGGAATCTGTGGAGAGTGTGAAAAAGTAGTGTATACACCTAAAGACTAAAATTAGAGTGACAATAGTTTGGTTCTTTCTAAGGTTAACTATGGTAACGAAACATTGTGAATAGGATAACAAGAAACTTGATGACTTTAATTCTAGATGCTTACGCAATATCTTGAGCATTAAGTGGTTTGATTTTGTAAGTAATAATGAGGTTATAAGAAGGAGTCAGCAACCTCCTTTGAGCATTTTTTGTGCAGAAAGAGGCCGCCGCGGTGGTTTGGCCATGTTACCCGTATGCATTGCTGCAGGTTGGCAAATGGGAATATGAACAGTATGCCCAAAGTCTTCAGGAAAAGTGGAAGACCTAGTTTGCAATTGGCCTACAATGTACTCCACCCTCCCTTCAGCCCTCTGCAAGATGGAGGACCATCTGTAAGTTTTATTGCTCCTTCGACTGCACCCTCCGTTGCACCTTCGCTCCGTTTCTTCTTCATCCCCTACTAATTAGCGAACTCACATTGCTTCAATTTATTTTTGCTGGCATATTTCAAAATTGGACTCTTAAATTGATGAACAGCCTATTGACGGATGTACTAATTTTGGTTAGCAGAATGACTTATAATAGTAAAAATATTTCTTCAAGTAGGTTGAATTATCTTGGATAATTTCAAGATTTGGGTATCTCGAGTGCTACTAAAATGAATTGTTCTCATAAATGCAACGGGGAAATAAGTGCAGCTAAAGATAAATAAATGTATAGGATTATGACGAAAACTGTTTTGATGAAGACAACATTAGACAATGTTCAAAAGTCATTAGCATTCTTGTCTCACAAGTATGATCGGCTTCTGGACAAAATATTTAAATCGGAAAAAAGAAATGAAGCATTAAAGCAAGAGGTTGAAAAGAACCATGAGGTTATCGAAACATTAAAAGATAAAATTAAGGAACTGGTTATAGCTAATAATAATCCAGAGCAGTATAGCAGAAATAAAAATATAAAGATTTGTGGAATTGAGCAAAAAAATTGAAAGACAAGAGGATGTTCTGGGGATAATGGAGAAGCTGGCCGAGAGACCTAAAAAAGTATAAATTAAAAATTTTAAGAAATGCCAATCTTCCTATAGGGCCCTAAAAAGTATAAAATAAACCAAAAGCATATCGATGGCCCGATCAGTCACTGAGTTCGCACACTTCAAAGGAAGATAAGCGCCAGCAATTTTATCGAGTAGGAAAATCGGCGCCCTATCTTCCTTCGAAGTGAATACGAACTCATTTACTGATTGCACCATTGATACGCTTTAGGTTTATTTTATACTTATATGGTCGTAAAGGTAGATAGGGATTTTAAAAAAATATATATTAATATTTTTGTTCTCACTAAAAATACTTACTTTCAAAAATTTTGATATACGACTCACAAACATTGAGCACATTTACTCCCTTTTGGAGTCATGTTTGAGGAAGCCCATGGCATTGGAGACGTCACAATCTTTAATTTGTGATACGACTCGTGGTCGAACCCCGCGAAAATCCCCCCCTATTTTATCAGGGGGTAATAGTGAGGGTTATTATAGGGTTTCGAAATAGTTTACGACTGTCATTATACGAGCTTTCATTTGACACCAAACTAACTGTAGGTACATATAGTAGAACGACTTCCACATTTCCCATTTTTAGGGGAGACCTATATGGCCTATGAAACTCCCCGCGCCACAAGCTTTCTTTCGACACATAGCTCGTTACTTTCCTCACTCACGTTCAGGAGATATAAGGGAACAATCATTTTCATATTTGCCTCCCTTTTTTCACGGGGGAAGAAAGCATGGGGGCTAAATGTTTCCTAGAGAATTTGTGAATTTAAGCAAAATTTCTGAAGTTAAGGAAAAAACTATTTTAGTGGTTGATGAAAAAGCGAGGTTTTTGTTCCGAAGCATTTATCATTTTGTTTTTCTCCTTCATTTTCTGTAATTATATCAATGTAATCTAGATCATATCTATCAAAACCAGATACATTCATCCGATAAGCATCGGCTTAGTGGGATTCTTTATTTAAAATAATTGTATTGATAATAATACTTTTGAAAATAAATTTGAATTTGAAAAAAAGAAGCGGCCAAATGCAGTAATTGTAGCTCAGGACAGACAGGTCTGGAGATCAAAGTTATACAATCTGGTAGAACTTCCGTAGTCCATGGCTGCACGAGGAATCAGTAAGAGATTCTTTGTTCTTTACTATTGCACTGTTCGTCACAAGTTAAATACGGATCAGCAAAATGTGAATAACAAAATAATCGTTAGAGAGGGAGAGAGGTAGGAATCAACAACGAAATCATAACATCGTTCAGAGAAGTGCATTTGATTGTGGAGGTGTAACTGTGTAGCCTGGATTTTCTTTGGTTTTCACTTCTTGTTTTGTTCACTTCATCTGCTTTGGTGGAGATTATGTGAAATTATTTTGCCTTTAAATATAGGGTTCAATGAATAGAAAGATGTTAATTTATGTTTCATCTTTTATGCAGATCTTCATAATTTAAGGCTAATAATTTTCTCAGTACTCTGTTTGAACGGATGAAAAGTAACAGATTCATACTTGAGCATACGTGAAACGCAGAGAGGGAGCACTTCTATAATCAGTATAAACATATTATAAAATTAGTATTCGATTAATGAATAAGTTCTCCTCCAAATTAGTTAAGAGTTTAGAAATTTCTCGTCAGTCTTCCTTGTACTCTTGTTGACTTCTCAGTGCATTTATATCTATTGATGCCTTCTCATAAGATTGTGTAATACGTATGTGTACCCTATCGAAAAGCCATTAGCATCACTTTTAATTTGAACGAGTAATATAATTTTTAGTGTCGGATACCTGCGAAATGCAAATTTTTATGACATTTATTACTCAATAAACTTTTTAATCTTTTCTTGTAACGCTAATTTTGACCTATTCGCAGTACTGATACTATGCAATTGATAGCAATGTTATGCCAGTTGGGTAGAAACTTTTTTTCAACGTAATAATAAAACTATAATATTTAAAAAATCGGTATTCTTGGTTTTAGGTAAGGGAGGGAAAAGAAAAAGAAATTTTAAATTTCCTAATTGGGAGAAAATGACCATTTTCGCTTTAAAAAAGGGAAGTCGCGCTCAGTCTATGTGCCATCACTGAACTAAACATATACACCATACATTAAACACAAAGTACAGCTAAGGGACGTCATTTTTAGTTCTATTTTCAAGATTAATTTCGACTTTCCGGGAAGCTCATTTGTGACTACAAAATATTAACGTAAGTACAGTCGCTCAAATAAATATCCGAACACTATGGTTGATTACAATCATAGTTTCGGATATTTATTTCTAATGACTCTTAAATATATTTCATAGTCATTAGAATATTTGCTACATTCTCTCATTTTTTTTTCACTTCCTTCTTGGTAACACACCGTGTATTCATTTAGATATTAACTAAGATACATTTTAATTTCTTCATCTGCTTTCTGGTTTTCATTTGGCCGCTCTCTCCAATCCTCAAGGCCTCTCTTGTTGCTTCTTCTTTCTATCTTCAAGGTTTCTCCAGTTGTAAGTCTCACGTCATTTTGATATGAAAAATTCTGCATTTATGCAACAAAATTACTATCTGTGGAAAGATGGGCCAATCCAACTGAAATCTATAACCATGTTTGATCCAGTAATAACATAAGAAGCTGTAACTCGCCTCTTCATCCTTTAACCTACATGAAACATTCGTTGGGGCTGCTCACGTAGCGGCCCTTGACCTTATATAATGAACTTCTCGTAAAATCGTCAGTCCTGTAATAGTGGCGACTACCTGCGAGTTCTGTGGGATGGCAGAAGAAATGATTGACATCAACTCTGGGAGTTATCGTGCAGGAAGATACACTAAACTGAGAAAAACTAAGAAAATGATAATTTACAGAGATATTTAATTAGGTTAATTTCCCTTTAGCAGTGAATGCATTCCTGTTCCCTAGCGGGAGATTTGTTTCCAAAACGAAAGGTATTACTATAGATAAACAAGAATAAATATTCACAGGCATTATCTATCCACATAGTTCTGCTTCTTGTTTTTTAACACCTCTCTTATTCCACCACGCAGATCAGTACGAAAAACTTCCAGTGGGTTCATAAGCTCTGAAGAAACCGCTTTGTGCGTTTTCACTTAGGCGCAGTTTACGCAAAATCTAAGCAAGCAAAATCTAACCTGTACAAAAATTAACATTCCTATGGTTTTTGTTAGGCGGCAATAGTAATTTATATCTAATTAAACAATACTGAACACGAAGTGTAAGTAACCCAGCTCTTTACTACCTAAATTCTCTAGGTATTATAGATTTCTTGACTTCTACTCTTCTGATAACTCTGAAGTCCATTAGTTGAGGAAACGCTTTCATACTATTCTCTAGACTTCTTAAAAATATTTATACTTTTTTAAATCTTGAACACGCTGCCATCACAGTATTTTTTTTAAAATTCGAAGTAGAGCTAAAATTTAAACTCAAAACATTTTCTCCTTAACTTTCATGGCATAGGAATTTCGATGAGCTCTTTGTAAAGTGTAGGCAACATTTGTTCTTCCAATCGAGCTCTCAGAACTTGCTATGTTCAACTCTGTATATTTAATCAGAAAGGAACTAAAGAATTAATATACCATTATTATGGAGGGTAATTACAAGAAACACTTACCTAAAATCAGAAATGGTAAAAGAAAGTCACGATGCTGTTGGAAGGATCTTGTACTCCACTGATCCTTTAGCACAGAGTACAGGATCATAAAAGAGATAGTGGATAACCGGATATGTTACTCAGATCCTCAGAAGTCTTAGAAACAGAAAGCCATCTGGACTGATGATAGTTTGTGTCCTATCCCAACGAAAATGGTGATGCGTGGTTTCTGGGGTAGACTGAAGAGAAGAAGCATACAGCATGTATTCGGCTAACAGCGATGCATCCCATGGAGTTGACTGCTTTGAGAATGCATGTCATCTAGAAGTGTGTCATTTCCACCTCGTTGACGCAGAAATGAATACATACCAATGCCTGTATATGATTCTATGATGACGATTACCATCAGCTGCCACATTTAATCAGAATGGAGATTCTCTCTCCCACGCAATAATGCCCTGTACCACCGTGTTCGCGCTGTGGTACACTGATTTAATGCCACCGATGTGTGCAATGGGTCTACCATCAAAATTCCTCAGAATCTCTATGATGGATAACCTGTGGAACACTATGATCAGAATTATAACGAATGGCAAAACAGAAAGTCGCATGACAATTATTGCTATAACGTATCACGTCACTGAAAAAATAAAAAAAATTAAAAAAATGTCTCATCCGACGTACGGCGGCCTTTCCAAGTACATCGGTGTCAGCTAATGGCCGATGGCAGGGCGGTGGGTTTTGCTGAAATAAATCTAAATATTGGTCCAGCTGGAACTCGAACCTGGGAACTGCAGAGCGCTTCTGACTGGACCATCCCCGCCCCTTTATATCTAGGGTGATTCAGAAGTCTGCGTTTTTCGCCATGGAAAATGTGCACGGTGACACATTGCCGTGTTTCATTTGCATACCTCTGAATGTAGTGCTAAGGGAAAGTATAAAGTTCATTGCATTAGTTCATAACTATTACAAATATCAGTCTTGGTTACCCATCGTTACAAACTTGTGCAATGAGTGAGTTAGGTATTTAAATTCGTGCAATTTTACGTCACTGCTTGAGAAGAAAAGAATTAAATCTACTGAAGCTGCCCGAGATATATCTGAATTGGAAGGTGAGGGCAATCTCCATTTACGCTGCTCAAGTGTGATTCAAGAAGTTCAAAGGTTGTGACACGAGCAAGAAAAATAGGTCGCGATATGGGCGACTAGTATCGGTAGATCTCAACATTCTGTGCGACGCTGTTGGCTGATCCATTGGCAAGTACTACTAGGTTGCAACTATAGTGCTCGTGATGCATCAGTAAGGTAACCAGGAGATGCTGATCTGTTCCATATGAACTAATACTGAACTAGCAAACGGTCGTACTGTAGTCTGCAAGAAACTCCTCGCTCTTCACAGCGACCATCGTTTTGTCAAGCGATTTGTTACGTGCAATGAGAAAGGTGTCTTTCTTCAACAATCAGAACACCCAAAAATAGTGCCTTCATTCAGGCCAGCCTGCGTTTCCTTGTCTAAACAGATTCGAAACGAAGGCAATGTTGTGTGTGGGTATGGTGGAGGTTTGAGAGTTCATTTTATCGTCTCTAACGGTTGAAAATTATCAAAATTCTAAATATCCAAACGAATATTGCAAACGATGTATTTATGCTAAAAATTTGAAATTTCGGTGATGGAATATTAAGGCCATTACAATTTGATTGATAATAATGAGTTGATCCAGAATATGAAATTAATAAAGTAATTTCTTCTTTGCAAACAAGAAAGGCGACGGGAGCAGATTGCGTATCTGTGGAGATAATTAGAGAAAAAAAATAATATTTCAGCTATTTTTGTTATTAATTTTCAGCTTATCACCAGGGGACAATGCAACTTCTTTTTGTTTTAACACATAATTGTTTGCTTTTAGAGAAAAATTAATAATTATTTTTGTGTTCGACAGGCTTTGATGAAATATCATGATCTCACATTCCGAATCTCACAAAAGCTACAGTTCCGCCCTCAACGGTGGAAATCTTGAAAATTGAAAACGTTTGAACGAATGTTACAAACGGTGTATTTATGCTAGAAATTTGACACTTTGGTGGAGGAATCTGATTATTCTAAAGTTTCCATTGGTAGCAATGAGTTGACCAGTTAAGGCTAGGGTGGGTAGAAAGCACATTTGTTTTAATTGATAATTGAAAAACTCTTTTTTAGTTGAATTGGTACTAATGAATTCTCATTTTTTTATTTTTAAGTAGGAATCCTAAATATGGAAACGGCAAAACTTTTAACGAATGTTACAAATGATCTGTTTATGGTAGGTATCTGAAATTTCGGTGGTAGAGTAATAAGAGATATTTTCTGGCAGCAATAATCTGCCCCCTTTTCTGAGAGGGGTGTAAGAAAAGCGTTTTTAAATTTCACGAATAAGAGACAAATAACTTTTTTTTTATATTGTAAGTAACTGGTTAAGTAATCTCCTGGTTACCTTACCAGTTACTAATAAAATACTACTCTCTGCATTTTGCCTATCCTCCATTAGTTCGAATGAAAACTTTTAAGGAGTGAAAAAGTAGATAAACGAAAACTTCACCTATGTGCCAGAGGCGATATGTGTTATTCTAGTTTAATAATTTCTGATAATTTTTTGATGACACCGCAAACAAAGATTTGTACTTTTTTCTGAAATATGCCGCTATATGCGAAGGAAACTGCGAGTTTTTCGCAAATGCTAAATGAACTATAAGGGTGCTTTATTGAGCAGCAAAGAAACATAGGTTTGGAATATGGAGAAGACATGGATGCTTATGTTATCTTTTTGCTGGATATATCTTGTCTTATCTTATTTTATGTCTAGCAATATCTATTTGTAATATTCCTCCAATGCAAACAATTGATTGAGAAAGATTTATTTCCTTGTCTTTGCCTCTTTTTTAATTTACAAATCCTTATCAACCACATAAACAAATGATTTTAAGGAAAATGATATTTTCCGAACTTAAATATTTAATGCTAAACTGCTGAACCGTTTAAGGCAAACAGAAAGAAGTTTGCGTTGCTGTAGAATGCAAGATATCTCTGAGGTTTTCATAGAAATTTGTATGGTTTTAAGGTGTTTATGGTTAGCTAGATACTTAGGCAAGGGAACACTTTGAGCCTGACAGAAATCTCTAATTACTCATCGCCTCATTGGGGTGAAGAGATCGTGAACGCAGCGTTTAATGCCGCTCTCGTCTTCATCGCTCTCGTGCGAGAGCTCTTCGCGCGTACGTGCTCCACGTGAAGAAGAACGATAGAGAGGGAGCGAGCCAGGATGCACCAAGCGCTCGGCCTCTCCAGCGCACGCATGCGAAGAGGAGGAGCTCGGCCATTGTAACCAGGTGGAGCAATTCCCACGTTTTCCGCATTTATGTTCACGATGAAGCCCCATTCCCGGAATTACTGGCTATAGAGGCGATAACCGAAATGGTGTTTGCAGGCATACAGACACATACACATGTGAAGGAGGTGATCGCACTTTAGAATAGCTTGTTAGCCAGATAAGATTAAACAGGAGAATGCGAAACTAAAGAGCTCTCGACTAGAAGAGGTGGTGCATAAGTACCAAAGGCAAAGGCAAAAGAAAAGACTATACGTTTTTAACCTTCTAAATAGCTACCTTGTTACGTCATCCAAACTGATTTTTCAGTGCATATTTTTTTTATCAAGCTAGTATAAACAAAAGGGAAAAGGGAAGACGGAAAAACAGCACTTTTCTGCCTTCAATTATTAATAGCGCATTAAATGGCGTTCAACAACGTCCAATTATATTCAACCGGAGTTTGATGTATAATAAAATTCTGCAAAGAAACAGAAAGGAAATGTGAGGTATAATTTTAATAAACGTTTAGCAATATATAATGATAATGGCGCTAAGAGAAATATATTTAGAGAGATGTAATATTATTTCAGTTTTTAACTATTTTGTATGTTGAAATAAATATTAGTGCATCCAGAAAACAGAAAAATATAGCAGGATAAATTTCGCACATGTTAAAGGACAGATTTTTCTTTCTAAATCGACTAAATAACATTGCAGTTTTGATATATAATAAGAAAGACAAAAATTGAATAATATCTGATATCAAATCTTACGAAAGGTTTAATTTATGTTATTTATTTATTTAATTTTTTCGTTTTATTTATTCAATGCTCATTACTGATCATTATTTCATAGATTTAAACATTCAGTCTGAAATGACCAAAAGTATAGAAAGTTTAAAACAATACCTAAGACAAATATTACAAAACTAAAGAAATTGTTGAAGGACAAGCACTGAAATGAAGTTGAAATGGGAAAAGATATCAATAAATCTTTGGAAATGTTTTTATTACAATTATAAATATTAATGGAAAAATCAAAATACACTATACATTTAAAACGGAAAGAAAATAAATCGAAACCTTGGATGACGGATGGGCTTATACAATCTATTTAAAAGCGAAATAATTTGTAAAAATTGCGGAAAATTCAGCCTTTTAACACTGATTAAAATAATTATTTTAAAAAGTATCGAAATTTACTATTAAAATTAATCAGAGAAGCAAAGCCAAATTATTACACCAAAAGCTTATTAGACAAATATGGCAACATAAAGCAAACACTGGAATAATAAATGAATTATCTGGAAGGAAGCAGCATATATAAATGATTCCAATAAAAATAAAAATAAATAATATTGTATTCTTCGAATGAAAATCCTATTCTATTAGTTGAAAAGTTGAAAAATTATTTTACAGAAATAATAGAAAACTTTGTAATCGAAATTCCAGAATGCACTGAACAGAAAAAGGATAAGATATCTGTAACAATAAATTCGCTTTTCATAGGTTACTTAACAGAATATGAAACTAATGAAGTAATTTCTTCTTTGCAAATAAGAAAGGCGACGGGAGCAGATTGCATATCTGTGGAGATAATTAAAGAAATAATAAATAATATTTCAACTATTTTATGTCATCTCTATAATTTATCTTTTCATTCTATATATTTTCCAACAAATCTTAAAAATTCAACTATAGTACAGTCGCTCAAAAAAATTTCCGAACACTATGGTTGATTACAGAATCCAGAAAAATATCTGGCAACATTTTTTTTTAAATTAGTGATCTGAAAACCTTCGTGTACGGTACACGAAGGTTGCCAGATCACTAATTTCTAAAAAAATCGTTACCAGATATTTTTTTCGAATTCTGTAATCAACCACAGCGTTCGGATACTTTTTTGAGCGACTGTACCTATTAACAAAGGTGACAAACATTCAGATATTAATAATTACAGATCAATAGCTTTATTGTCGCTGATTTCAAAAATATTTGAAAAGCTAATTAATATTATACTTTTAAATTTTCTAGACAGAAATATTTTTTTTTCGAAAAATCGGTTTGGGTTTAGGAAAGACTTTGGAACAGAGGTGCTATATTAAAATTAGCATCTTCAATCTACAGTGCAATAAATAAAAATTTAAAAAGAGCAGAAATATTTTTGGATATAAAGAAAGCATTTGACTCAATTTCACATGACATATTATTAAACTTGAGAAAGCAGGAGTTCGAGGGACAATTTTATTATGGTTTCAGACTTAGTAAAAAAAATAGAACTCGAAAGGTTAAAATTGGGAATTATTACAGTAATGAAAAGAAAATTAAATATGGTGTTCCGCAACGGTCTGTATTAGTTCCGATATTATTTAACATTTTTATAAATGATCTTTGTAACCTGTAACTAAAAGGAGAATTAAGAGCATTTGCTTATGATACTGCTCTGATATATACAGCAACTACTGAAAATATTTTGATTGAAAAAATAAATGAAGATTCATGGAATATCAGAAATTGGTTTATGAAAAATAAGTTGTTTCTAAATGTAGAAAAAACGAAATATTCATATTTTCAATTGAGAAAAAATCAAAGAGATAATTTGAAAGAGAAATTATTTTATCATACATTTAAATGCATCGCTACTAGTTGTTCATGCAAGCCACTAGAAAGTGTTGAGTGCTATAAATACTTAAGAGTACATATTGATAGTAAACTAACTTGTAATAAACACATTGTTTTTTAATAAAATAAACTTAATATAATAGTATTACAATTATTTTATATCAGAAAATTTCTAAATATTTCACTTTTAAAACTAATTTATAATGCATGGGTTAAATCTCATTTAACATGTAGATTAATATCTTGCGGGGAAGTATATTACAGCAATATTAAACCATTAATTAAAACTAAAAATAAAATAATTAGATGCATTTTTAAGGAAAAGAAGGTATGAATTGCGTATATTACCTTTAAGGAAATTATACATATACAATATCATTATATATCTTAAAAAGCACTGGATTGAAAATGATATTAGACATATAAATTACAATACAAGAATAACTAAACATGTAACTCTTACTTTACCTCTTCTTAAAAAAAACATTGTACAAAAACATTATATATATATAGAGCACCAAAAATATTTAATAATTTACCTGGAAATGTTAAATATGAAACAATATTTCACTCTTTTAAAAAGAAGTTGTAAATCTTGATTTTTGAAACAAATATGTTTAATTAATTGAATGATTTTTGAACAGTCTAGCTTACTATCACTATATAACGAAACCGAAAAACGTCTTTAAAAATGTTAATAATCATTATTTTGTTAGGTATACTTTTTGTGTTTTTGAATTTCTGTATTTCATTATTATGAAAGTAGAATGGAAAATTATATCACACATATAGATTTTGAATTAAATTTGTTGCCTTTTTCAAAATGTTTTACCAAATTGTGTAAACCCACATGAGAGTTACTTGAACTCTTGCAGATATTTTCAATGTTCCTAAAGTTGAATACATAATTTTAGAAAATGTTATACAAAATTCTTTATATAAATCGTGTAACTTGTCTATTCAATTGGAATAAATGTCTATGTCTAAAATAAAAAAAAATGTATATTCACCACAGAAATAAAGCCTAAATAGATGATATTCCCTAAAGTATCAGCAATTCCATGAAATTCCCTGATTACCACAAAGAGATTTTTTCAAAGAGGAACAAAGAGACAAACAAACAAAAATAAAACAAATCCTGCGTGAAAATCACAAATATGATCAGCAGTACGTATTCTATTCAATAGAAAATGAATATCACGAAAAGGAAAAACGACTTGCAAATTGGGAACAAAGTTTAGTTTATTAAAACCTTGTTTCTAGTTATCTAAGAAGTACTGGTCCAGACATAACGTTGCAACAGTTGCACAATAGGTTTCTATTCCATTATAAATAACTACCTTGAGCAGCTGCTTGCCACAGATGTCTTTACAGGAGTCTGTCAGTTTAATACCACCATAGAGACGATCTGTGAGGAAGGCGAGACCACAGCAGAAGGGCAATACAAACGACCACGCCTTACCCGTGGTTCGATCTCAGGTCTTTTCGATCAGTAGCCAAGCGCGCTAATCATTCGGCTATGGGACAGCGATATATTACAATTGTTAAAAAGCAACTGACTTGTACAACAAATATGTTTAATTAATTTTAACATCGGACTTAAGGCTAATGCTCTGTTTGTTTTCATAGTGGGAAGTTTTGTACGCTCTTGTTAGCGCGCTTGGCTACTGATCTAAGGGACCTGGGTTCGAGCCCCGGGTAAGGCAGGATGTGTTGGTTTTCTGTTGAGGTCCTGCGATCCTCACAGACCTTATACTATGGCATATAAACTGACAGGCTCCTGTCAGACCTTTGTGGCAAGAAGCTGCTTAAGGGGGTATTTTTTTTAGCAACATCATGCCCCAACACAAAAACCAGTTCTCCTGTCCAGTCTCCAAAAACCAGTTACTGGAAACAATTTCTCCAGTAAGTGCAAGAAATTGCAAAATCATCGATAATGGAAAAAAAAGCTATGAATGGTGTTTTGAAAGGGATTGAAGAGGAATTAATTTAATGCAAGTGGAGTTTAATATAAGGTATAATATTCCAAAAATATAAAGTCGCTAATACGAATCTATACTTGTCCTACTCGAAATGTTATCGGCTATTTAAAAAACGTTGTATTTGATACGATAATTAAGCAAGCAACCTTTAATTGCTTCAGAGTTAGACATGGAAGTAAAAAAGAAAAAAAAAAAGAATGAAAAAACGCTTATTTAACATTATCGAGCAAATCTAGGATTAACAGAATGCGATAATTCTCAACTGCATAATTTCCAATAGCAGAAATCTAACTGGTTTTGACGATTATTCCGGAGATCAATACGCGCAAATTGAACGCTTCGAACTGAAGGGAAAGGCTCTGTAACATTGATTACCACTGGCTACTAATGCAATTACACTATGAAGAGATTAGAAGAGCTATTCCGACCAATGTCAGCACGCACCCACTTAACGATCTTAATTTCAAATTACCACTGTCAATCCCTCTTAAAAGCCCTACAAATTAGTTTGGAACCCAGATGCGACACTGCAACTGTTCTACTGCCAGTTTGAATTGGATATTTTCAGCAGCTATCCTTGGCAGTAATCCCTGTTTTGTACTATTGCGACCGAGCCGGATTATGAGGGAAACGCTTTTCTCCCTCAACTGTTCGTTACTATAGCAACCGAACTCTCGTAGTTGCGAGAGAGGTCGACGTAAAGAGGGAAGGAAAGGGGAAAAGAAGAGCCACTTGAAGTGGCAGAGAAAACATCGTTTTGACGCCGTGACTGCCTTCCTTTGGGATGTGATCACCATCCGCATCAACGGATCAGTTGCTATGGAGACGCGAAATCTTCCTTTTGGCCAAGAAATTCTAGCTCTGTGTCAGCCCTACAATTAATAATAACGACTGGGTCACCACCTAACCGTCATCCCCAGTGATCCTAGGAGAAGCCAGCTGTACAACTAGAGACTTGATCTGAAACTCAAGCCCAGAGTGCCATCGTTTCTGTCTGCAGAAAAGCTCACAATTAATTTAGACCATTTATTTTCTTATAAAATAATGTTTTTCATTTATATAAGAAGTGAAAAGTCTTAATTCATGATGAGAGCATTTCTTGTTATATAAAATTTAAAAGAATCTGAATTAGATTACGACAAAAAATAAATAAGTAAATTTATCAAACTTTTAATTTTTAAATAATTTGGATTAAGGAAATAAATATGGTTCTGATTAATATTTATTTTCTAATTCCGAAATATATAATCAATCACAAAAATAAAATAACCATATAAAGCTCAGAAACATGGAGTACAACAATACAAAATGAAGCACAATTACAACATTTTGGAACCACGATATTTAACGCAATATTCGTTCCTATCAAAAATAATATCACTTATGGATAAAGAATAAGGACAAATAGGAAATGCATCAACTATATAGGTCTTTCCTGAACACCAGTGTTCTAAAGGCTAACGGAATCAGATGGTTAGGACATGTCGAATGAATGGGAAATGATAGAGAGGCAACGAAAAATTTACATAAAATATGTAAGGCACAAATATGTGGAGTGTGCCCACGAAAAATATAGATTGAAAAAGTATAGATGAAAAAAGATAGATAGAAAACGTAGATTTAAAAGTAATGGAAAATTGGTAAAAGTGAAGAGATACTCTTAGGAAAAGAAAGAAATAGAAAAGAATTTTGTTTGCAGCCAACAATCTAAATGGTTCACAGTTCTAAAGATATTTAAAAGGAACAGAAAGAGAAATGGAGAGTTACTGTTAAGAAAAGAAAGAATTAGGAGAAAGTTTTCAGCCATGAATTTAAAGAGTTCACTCAGACTTTTCAATTCTAAGGAGATTTAAAGAGAGTAGAATGAGAGAACTGGAGAAGTAGTTAGGAAAAGGAAGAAATAAAATAAAGTTTTGTTTGCCGTCACCGATCTGAACGGTTCACATTTTTAGAGCTTTAAAAGGACTACATAGAGAGAACTTGAGAGGTGTTGGTAGGACTTTTAGCGAAAGAAAGAAATGGCAGAAAATGTGTTTTCAGCCCGAATCTAAATGGTCCACAGTTCTAAAGTGATGTAAAAGGACTAGAAAAAGATCACTGGAGAGGTACTATTAGTAAAAGAAAGAAATATGAGTAAGTTGCATTTGCAACCACAAATCTAAAAGGTTCACAGTTCTCACTAGATTTAAAAATTTTAGAAAGAAATCACTGGAAAGGTATTGTTAGGACTGTTAGAAGAAGGAGAAAATGGTGAAAATGTGTGTTTTCAGCCAATAATATAAATAGCTTCCTCTTCTAGAGATATTTGAATTGGCTAGAAAGAGGGAACTGGAGAGGTACTCTTATGAAAACAAAATAAATAGAAGAAGGTTGTGTTTGCGGCCAAAAATTTAAGTGGTTCACCAATCTAAAATGATTTAAAAGGACTGAAAATAGAGAACTGGAGAGATGCTGTTAGGAAAACAAAGAAGTATTCGAAAGTGGTGTTTGCATCCCAGAACCTAAATGGTTTACAGGTTAAAAGGTGAAGAATTATTTTAATATTGTGTATTAATATATATTAAATATTATATGTTACAGTCTTTTTAGCCTCCCGTGGCCGAGAGGTTAGCGCGCTTATCTACTGATCTAAGGGTTCGAGCCCCGGGTAAAGCATGGATATTTCTGGGGTTTTTCTACTGAGGTCCAGCCATTCTCACAGACCATCTACCATGGCACCTCTGTGGCAAGCATCTGCTTGAGGGGGCATTTTTTTTTTGTTATTTTTTATTTAGTCTTTCAATACACAATAAATTTTTGATCAGTTAAAGTATAATTTTTCTCTTTAGAAAATTGTTTCAAACTAAAATTTTTGAACTTAAAACACATTTTATAGTTTTTGGTAATTTAAGTTAGTATAAAATCTAATATATTTATTATAATTAAAATTAATTCGAGCAGTGCAGTTTGCTTCTTAAAAATTTAACTGCCGAACCCAGGGAGAGGTAAAAATATAAATTAAAATATGCAGTTGAATTTTCAAAGTTATCAGAAACAGTATTATACGTATCAATCGTATTATATAAGTATATTATTGAGAATATTGAGATTATCATATTATTGAGATTATCACATAATAAAAGAATATTAGTCAAGCAATTTTTCCATGTTATTTTATCTCGTGAATTACTCAACAATATGTGAATCAGTCAAATTAAATTATATAAATAAAAAAAAATAATACGATAATATATATTAATGTGTAGTGATACACACCGAATAGTCAAATCATTATGTCCACCTGTTTAATATGATGTTGGTCCTCCACGTGCCGCCAAAACAGTTCTTACACGACGAGGCATGGACGTCCATATGGATAATTATAGATTAGCGAATAGGGTTATGAACAGTGTGTGTAAATGTCTCAGAAAGAGGGAAAGACCTAAGGTGTGATGGACAAACGATGTCAAACATGATCTTGTTAGAATTGGGGTCAGGTGGCCGGATGCAGCAGATGTAGCTCAGGACAGATATGCTTGGAGAACTAATTTGCACTGTCTGGTTGGATCTCTATAACCCATGGCTGCTTGATGATGATGATGATGAAACTTTTATCAAAATAATTGGAATTATAGAGCTAGTTTATTGAGATTTCATACCATTACATAAACAAGTCATTTTTATCATTAGATGAAAGTGATGATAACACTGGGCAACACACACAAATGCTTTGAAATGGAAATAAACAATCTTTGCAAATTTTGAGGAACTGAACACGAAAATGACAATAAAATTTGCCGATTGGCTCTTGTTTAGGAGAGACAGAGATGGTCATGTATAAACGACTCAGTCCGCATTAATTACCTGTGTCGACTCAGTCCGACACAGGTAATCATTTCGCAACGCTGTATTTTAAAATCCAGATTTCAACATATTGCATTGTATTGCATCAGCCCACCATAAACACAACTCCCGAAGGTATTTCATCATTGTCTGATGCAATGTAGTTGAATCATGACATCGCGGCTTTAGGATCGCGGACAAAAGATGATGCAATCGTTAGTTGTAATCGACGTCTCGTAGAGTGAACAAGTCTTTTGAGCGACTACCATTTACCCCTGAGTCATAAGTATAACACTAGTGATCATTGCAGTTTTAATCCAGCAGTAGTGATGCCTTCTAACTGTGTTAATAGTGCAGACACATTTTGTTACATTTGCGAAGAAGTGACGTTTGAAAGCCAGAAAAGGACCATCACTCCAATAGTGAAAGTGGCGTATGAGTTTAATTTTAGATGCATGATCGGGAACCAGGACAAGACCTGGGCCGCACACATATATTCGTGTTCAGCACCTTGAATTGTTTAAGAAATGACTACTTTTATCTCATAGGCATGACTTTTATGAAAATGTGTTGTCCTGTGTAATTTGTTTACTACAAAACAAGAGATTTATTTATTTTTATTTTTATATTAAGGACAGGGAAGCATTAAATATTTTTCGGTACATTCATTTTTACCTATACAAAACCATGACTCAAACGTCCGAAACACCCGGGATGAATCCTTACCTGGGTTGCTCCAGTGTTGTAGCGAATCACTAGTATATGAGTCAGGCATTATAGTTTCATTACGGATATTTTATAAAAAAATTAATAAATACATCCTGAAGCATCTGCTTGCCACAGAGGTCTGACATGAGCCTGTCAGCTAATGTGCCATAGTAGATCTGATAGGATGGCAGGACCTCAGCCGAAAAACGACACATTCCATACCTTACCGGGGATTTAGAACCCAGGTCCCTTAGATCAGTAGCTAAGTGCGCTAACCACTCGGCCATGAGACGGCTACTGCTATCTTATACTGGACATTAACCTAGGTTCGAGGTATTTCTGATCAATTTCTGCAGTCCAATATCTACAAATGATGATGATGACGATTCCATCATCATCATCATCATCATCATAGACAACCAATGGCCAATCAGATTATGGTTTCAAGAAACTGTTGGTTACGGAGTTTTAATCAGATTGCAATTTTAAGAAACTGTTGGTTATGGAGATCTAACCAGAGTGCAATTTTAAGAAACTGTGGGCTACAGAGGTCCATCCAGATTATAGGTTAGCTCTCAATACTCGTCTGCTGCTGCACTTGGCCACTGCAGATACAATTCTAATTCGACATATTGTTGTCGACAGTATTCTAGTTCTTCCCCTTTTTCTAAGGTCTTTAGGAACACTCTTCATAACTCTGCACGATAATCTAAAGAGTTTCATGAGAGCAACATGGCGAAACAAAAGCATTCTCTCTCTATATAAAATAATGCTCAGAGATGGTTGGGCCTCCTTCGCCTAACCTCGCCATTACTTGCGTAATTGCATCAATTGAGAAATTAACCACAATAATTTCGATATGAATCTTAGTCTTAAAGTGGGATGTGTTAGCTCCTGATCTGATGTTTTTAGGTTCATATCCCAGGTGTACAATATTGAATAGCTCTCTGCTCTCCTGCTCCCTTCCTGAGATTAAAAATTACATTAGTACTCGATAGAAGCTGCTCTCATGTCAGGAGGACATCAAACAGAATTCTGTGCAGATTAAAAGCGTGTTACATGGCCTTTATGTGAGGTTTTCTTCCATCGATTCCTAACAAAGATCGTGTTATTGAGTTTCCTTGACCTTGCTCTGAATGTTGAGACCTTGAACTCTATTTTTAGCATTTTGTGTATAAGACAAATAAACATAAAGAGTTGAATATATGCGAAAAATGCGCTCAGATTTCAAACACATCTATTCTCAGTTTTAAATTTATATATCTTCATATTATTTTTCTGCCTTTACAGATAATGTCACCATTATCTCTTCAAAGTAATGGATTAATATTCACAAGCACTAGCACAATTGTAACGTTGGTAGAATTGGTCATCTTTTGTTGATAGGATGGATGTTACCTTTTTTATTCGCATTGGAAACTAATTAGTCTACTCTCATTTTTTCGCATGATTAATCAAAGTGAATTTAGATTCGTTATTTAAGGTAGAAATATTCATCTTTTTCAATAAATTGCTACAGTTTGGAACATGTCTGTATAAAACCTTTTATCTAACATTGTTGAATATCAGAAATTGTCTGAAAGTCTTGATTAATTGTGACATGTTTAATGTGTGTATGTAAGCTCTATTCGAAGTCAGATGCAGGATTTCTCACGATTACATGCATATTATATTCTCTGTGAAAAATCATTGGATCATCCTTCCGACAAAAAGGTTTCATTCCGTTATGTAATACTCAGGATTATAAATATTAAAATCAGATTACAACAATTAAAAACGGAGAGGAATATTAAAATATTAATAGATTGGACTGTATTTAGCTTAATTTTTGTAAAAGAAACCATAATTTGCACTGAAATTGAGGTTCTCTGTTCTATTACTGCAAGAACAAAATAAAAGTTATTTCAGCAGTTAGAAAAATTATCGGTTTTCAGCTAAGACTTGCATATATGTGCCAAAAACTGTGTTGACCCTTTTTAAAATCATGCCTGCCTAATTGCATCATTTTATTGTTTCCCAATAACAAAATTTCAACTTTTTCAATATATGCCATTAATTATTGTTTGGCAATACCATTTTTCTTAAAGTGTTGCGAAATCAAAGACATACATTTTCATATGTCGTATCTACATAATTGTGATTACATTGGACTTCATTAAGAGTATAAAAAATACCTTTTTGTGTTTTGTCAGCTTCTGGTTCCTAATTGGCTGTAGCAAAGTAGACACTAGCTACCCTCTAAAAACTTTTTCCCTTGAAACATTATCCTTAAGTGCAAGAAAGCATCGACATTGTTTCACGAGGCAGGTGATTAAAGTGAGGCAACAGCTGCTGCTTTTAATATCTCCTCTTATTGGAAATGAGTTGATACACATCGTTCACTTGAGGAATTTTGATGTTGCTGTAGTTATTCTTTGCTCTTTTCCATGTCAAAAATATTTTAAACCAGATTCTAATTACCGTGAGCAGTACTGAAAAGCTGGAGTTTCATTGCCAACTGGCCACTATGAAAGTAATCTAAGTTCAGCTGTAGTGCATCAGATGGATTTAAGTCTTTGTTATCCATTTGGTCCTTTCTTTTTCTGACATGTAATTCACCGTGATGTATTGATCACCGCTCGAATTTAATCACTTTTTTTTTTGTTTTAAATCGCTATCATCATTGTTTTTCGTTTCAGGCAAGTTTAGGTGAGGAAGAAATTCATCAGCACTTCGAGTCGATAAAGTATTTTTTATCCTAGTAAATTTGAGGCAAAAAACGACTTCTCCATATCTGGCTGACAACAAAGATGAAGTTTTACAAGGTTCGATAGAGAAGAGAAAAGTTGCTTCTCTCTTCAAATTTAAACAGGTGAAAAAAATTCTGAAAAAAAAAAAAAAGAACATCTAGTTAAAAATAGTAAAAGCAAAAGAAGTTGAGACAGCTTGGAGAAAAAGTTTGTTTCGTCGTTAATCGAACAGACATCACTTTGGTTGCTGATTTTTTAAAATCAATTTTGGTAACTTAATTAGAAATATTGATTCAATGATAATTGGAGGAATGGAGGTAAATAATCTTTATATATCCGAAATCAGCTCATTCGAAAATAATTTATTAAATTATACGAATAAAAAATGTTGATATTTGAACCCTATATTCCGGCTTCAGACACTTCGTAACGAACTTCAAACTCCAAGTGATAACACATAAGGACCAAACGGAGCACCTAAGGGGAGCTTAAATAATATATATTTCTAAAGAAATCTCAGGAAATCGGAAACAACCTTTCTTATGATTCAAACATGTCAAAAAAGTATTAGAGCTTTATGTATACGCTACTGGTGCCTTTGTGGCTTAGTCGGTAGCGCGCCAGGCTCGTAATCTGTAGTTCCCAGGTTCGAGTTCCAGCTGGGTCAGCGTTGAGATTTATCTCCGCCAAATTTCACGCCCTGCCCACGGTCAGCAGGGGACACCGTTGGGCTTGGAAAGGCCGCCGTCCGTCGGATGGAACGTTAAGCCATGGCCCGTGTGCGGGAGAGCCATAACCTGTGCACGATAAAGAACACGCTGGATGGCCTTGGCGGGAGGCTACCATATGTCTCCCAACAGCTGTTCCAGTGGGTCCCCTCACCCAACCTTCTCTGAGCCTTCGGGGTCTATGCGACCTGGCCATTTAGCCCATGGTGTGCAAAAAAGTGAGGCTCAGAGGTAAAACAACCCAATCTGCTGCCTTTAAATATACCGGTTATTTTGCAGTTTGGATTACTGTTGAAACTGTGGGTTCCGGTTTAGGTTACGACCTTTTCTATTTAACGAAACCCAAAATAACCAAAGCCTAAATGCAGCCTTGCATTGGACATGTATAAGCATTGCTTTGATAACTTTGAACAGATATGACCATTCGTATTTTTACCGGTACGCTACTAGTATAAGTAAATCTATGATAGCGGACTAGTAGTAGAAGGGAAAAGAAATTATTAAGCGAAGCCAATGAAGTGGCTTCAGTGCAGAGGAGTATTGAGCGAAGCCCGTTAACGTAGCCTAAACTGGAACCTATAATTTCCACAGTAACCCACCTTGCAAAATAACCGGAGAAATGTATGTTTGTCCTCTCTTTTCTAAAATGTATCCCATGGCCGAGTGGTTAGCAGGCTTGGCTACTGATCTAAGGAACCTGGGTTCGAGCCCTGGGTAAGGCATGGATGTGTGTGTCGTTTTTTCTGCTGAGCTCCTGCCATTCTCTCAGACCTTCTACTCTGGCATATAAACTGACAGGCTCCTGTCATACCTCTGTGGCAAGCAGCTGCTTGAGGGGGTATTTATTTTTATCATTTATAAAATACCGTAAATGTGGCTGTTACTTCGTTTTCATCTTTCGGGTTCCAACAAAGGGATGGGAATATGGGTTTTTCATCACCTTCTAGATTCGACCCTCGTAGCTTGTAAATATGGTCCCGTGTCAATTTAAGCGATTTTTATTTACTAATGTTCCAACCGTTTCATTTGCAGAACAAGATTTTTAAGCACCTTTTTTTCCCCGACACATACGTTCTCCAAACGAAAATGAGAAGAGAATGAGAGTATTGGCTCAGTCGACAGCGCATTATGGTGGTAATCAAATACTCCCAGGTTCGAGTTCTAACTCTGAAAATTTCTCAGTTAGCACCCATTCTGCCATTGGTGAGAAGGGGTATAACATATTGGGTGGATGCAGATTCCTACGCCTAACTTCATGATAATTTGCAAAGTCAAATCATCTAATGTGCAAAATATTACGTATGCATCTAAAATCAAAGAAAACTGTTTTTTTTTTTTTGTTGTTGCTTACAAAAGGTCCGAGTTTTACTACCATAACTAACTTTAGATAGCACATTACAGAGCCTAATTTCAGCCTTTAACTGTATATTCCTACTTTTTCACACTCTCCACAGATTCGGAAAAGTCCCATTAGCAATCCCTATTCTTCTCTTTATCTCATGACGCATAGTACCTGTATCCGTTAATGCTCCCGAGATGATTAAACTGAGACACTTGCTCAAGAACGCAACCGTTCAAAGCAACTGAAGTACAATCTGCCTGACCAATTTTAATCACTTAAGTTTTCTTTCTATTTATGATTAACACTATTCTATTATTAATCTGAACAACAGCCCTAATTAATTAATTGATTTAATCAATATAAGGACTGAGATGCTTGTGTTGGTTTCTCGTACACAATACAAACACTTACACAAGGACTGCAACCTAGAGACATATCCAATGGAATAGTACTCAGATAAGCTAACCACTAGCCCAGGTAGGGCTAAAGATGAATTTTTGCTAATGGAATAATCCATCTCATTAACAGCCCAAATGAAAGAATTCAACTATTCAGCACCGGCCAACAGAACCAAATCACACACATAAGATTAATGAGAAATTTTAAAATCTCTAGACCTTTTAAGGCCAAAATATTTTCTTCGCAGTGAAATTCTGATAAAATAATCAGTTAGCAAACGAAAAGGAATGGAAACGAAACGCACACTTGTCGAACCTCAGTAACAATGCTAAACAAATGGCTATAAGATTTATCAACTCTGACACAAGACTCGATGTTAAAATAAAGAGTCAAAATTATGTTAACTAACTTGTCAGATATTCCATATGATCTCACAATCGACTACAAATTATGATGATCAACAGAGTCAACAACCTTTTTGAAAACACACAGGTAATAACCACATATATACTTTTGCAGGAAAAAAATAGTTTCGTTATTGATATATATTTGCTATTGGGTTATTTCTGATATTAACCACAAATTTCTGAAACTCTGAATATTTCTAACGAGTCTGCTTCAGAGAAATTATTTTATCAATGCATCCCGTACCTCTCCTGAATCCACACCGCTCTTCATGAAGTTGTCCATCAACCGATTTATTAATTTTCTTAAGCACAATAATGAAAAGAATTTTACCTGGAAAAGAGGGTAGACAGACACCCCAATGATTATTACAAGAAATATGATCACCTTTCTTAAAAATCATAATAATTTGAAATAATTAGCTGAAAAGAATTGGTTGTCCTGAGTGGGATTCTAACCACGTCTCCCAGAAACATGCCAGACATTCAATTGAAGTGTTTCTTGTCAACAGGACATTTTCCTGTAATACTTTATTAGTGAATTAGGAATAATAATGTCTGGTAAAATCCTTAGAAACCACACCTTTATATAAAGGATATTCACAATTTTAGTGAGCTATGCTTCAACAGAAATATTTCCAAATTGCAGAATTTCAGCAGTAACTTCATCTATCCATGGGAATTTATGTAGCTTTGATTTTTAGGTAGCCACAATAACTTCCGATTGTTATATGGGTCCCGCATTAAAGCCAGTAATGCATCTATCGTCATTACAAGCAATAAGAATAAAACTAACCAAGTTCTTTAAAACATTACTAAAGTGCTCAACCCGTTTACCCATGACTGAATCCTCACCTTCAAGTACTTTATCGTGTTTATCCCTCAATCCCTGAATGCCAGCATGTTTCTTCCCTCTCAAAATATTAACTATCTGGAACAACTCCCTGCTGTTATGCTGTCTAGCTGCTTTCTCTGTTTTTTATACAGGCTATAAAGCGAAATATTCTTATCATCTGCCAGCTGATCCTTTACACGTGTCTTCAGCACTTTATAACACCGTTTGTTAACTCCAGTAGGGTATTGATTTGGATTATTCCTGCAATTCCTTCTTTCAGGAATAAACTCCGTAGCCTTATCGTTCAAATGATTTTGTCACCTGTGCTCTTTTTTACTCAAAATTGTACTGTTGGTTTTAAAAAACAATGTCTGTTTAAATTAATCCCATTCTTTCTCAACTTCAGTAGTAAGCGAACAATGACTGTCATATTAATACGCAACCTATCATGATAAACTTTGGCTACATCTGAGTATTTCAGAGCTTCGTATTAAAGTGTTAAACTTTGCACAGCATTGCTTAAGATTCAGTTGCAAGAGACTTTTAACAAAACAATGATCAGATCGAATTTCGGCACCCCTATACGATCTGGTACTCCTAACAGAACTAATTAGTTTATTGTTAATTAGCATATAATCGATCGTATTCCTATACAACCCATCAGGAGAAACCCATGTGTATTTAAAAATATCCGGAACTCGGTCCAAGCCCTGGTAAGGCATGGATGTTTGTGCTGTTTTCCTGCGGAGGTCCAGTCATCCTCACAGGCTTTCTGCTATGGCTTATAAACTGACAGGCTCCTGTCAGACCTCTGTGGCAAGCAACTGCTTGAAGGGATGTTATTTTTTTATTATAACTCATTTCATTTCTTAGAAACAAACTTTCTTCAAACGAGGCTTTCCCTTCGAACGTCTTGAAATTTAAACATCAAAATAAAAAAAAAAATGATATGCTGAACTTTTTTTGTTTTTTCCCTGGAATCATGGGACAGAACGTTTGATTTCTGATCTCTCAACTGAGGGCGTCGCAGTCATTTGCCAAGCAGCCGATTTTGACCTGAGCCGCAGAGAGGAAGATGCAAACAGAAAAGCAACAAGATATAAGCCACGTGTCCTTTAGGACATAGGAACTCGATTATTTCACGACAGAATTTTATGTAATTAGAGAGACTCAAGTGAATTTATTACATTACGGTAAATGCCACTTTGCAAATAAACAACATATTGTGCATCTGGAACATATCCCTATTTATGCCATAACACCAATTCGCTGCGGTGGCCGATGTTAAACAAAAATTATTTATTCGTTACTTTTAAATTTCTAAGTTACAGTCGTCGAAAAAAGACAAAAGAATTTGCAAATTTATTAGGTTTATAATGCAATTGGATTGTTTATTTTTGGGATTGATGTAGCTTTGTTAAACTAACTTCTTGTTACTCTTCTAATCATAGTAGACTCAGGCACTATTCGCAAGATGAAGTTTAGTAATCTATACCAGCTTTGCAATTCATCACGGACCAAGACGTTGTTCATTGTTGCGTAGTTTTCTGTCTCTCATGCCTCAGCGTTTTATAAAGTAAAATCACTAACTTCTTTCGCCAATGGGCAAATAGGGAAATATTTACATCAGAAAATCAGAATCTGAAAGTGCAAGGAAAAGTGACTTAGATACTGATCTTCAAACTTTTTAACCTGCATATTACAGAACTCTGGATTTTTTTTCTTCTATTTATGGACTGTGATAATTCTGAACTGTATAACTTATTAGATCCTGACTGTTTTATTACAAAAGATTTCGGTAGTTGGCTCAATGATAAGTTTAGCGAAGAATCTTTTTCAAAAGATATAATTAGTATTTTTTACATTAATATTCGTAGTTTAGAAAAATACTGGGACCAGTTCATTGTTAATTTAGATGATTTCTGCATTATATTGATGTTATTATTGTTTCTGAAACTAACGTTAACCGTATATAGTATGATTCTTATGAGATTGCTAATTTCACCAAAATGTATGTAGATAGTGACTTACCTACTGCACATGGTATGTTAATCTTTCACACAAACAAATTCAAATGCAAAACATTATAGGATAATATTCCATCAACAGAAATGATACACTTATGTATTAATGATCCAAGTTACTACATACATATAATAGCTTTATATCATTCGCCTAGTACAGATGTTCATGTATTCCATCATAACTTAATGCTTTGGTTAACTAAAAATGAAAACCTGAAAAATGTCATTATGATTGGTGACATTAATATAGATATAAAAATACCTCAAAATCAGGTGTAGATAAATATTTAGACGCACTAACTAATTGCAGTTACTTTGGATATATAAATGGGTTTACAAGAGAAGAATACAGAAAAAAATACTCTAACACAAACGTGCATTGATCACATTAATGCCAAAATAATTAATGTTTCCTTGACAACACTCATCTACCCAAAACATTGCTGATTATTATCCTGTTATAGCAATATTAGATAAAATATCAACAAACACACGGAAACGAATAACATGAATCTACTAAATAGTGTCCTGCGTTTTATTATAATGAGGAAAAAATTAAAATGGAGTTGCAAAATAGTGATCGGAATACAATTAGAGGACATTTAAATTTTTCAATTGTGATATATAATGCAATTGTAAGGAAAATAAATGAAATTAAACAAGGCTCAAAAATTCAGTATACTACTCCCATTAAGGGGAAAATTAACAGTGTAACAAAAAATGGATTACAACAGAAATAAATGATTTAATCGAGCAAAGTAACAAAGCATGGATACATGTTAAGAACAACAAAATAAATGACCAATATAGAACAGCCTATACAACATTAAGAAATGAAGTCACAAATGTGATTCAAAAACAAAGAAAAACTTTTATTCAATCAAAATTATTCAATGAAATTACTCAATGAATTCAACCTGGAAGATGTTTAACGAAATCTTGGTCGCAAGAAGTAGTTATCTGTTGATGATGTAATTATACAGAATATTAAACATTTAATTCTTCTAATTATTGCTAATGGCACTATGTATAATAATGGATATTGCTAATGGCTTTAATGTTTATTTTTCAAATGTCGTGCCTAAGCTGCAGGTAAAAAATTTTCAACAGTCTAATAGTTTTAACTCCAATATTACATTTCCTCACACACTTAGCACTTACCCACAAACAATTTTCCTCCCTAATACAACACCTTTAGAAGTGCATAATATTATTATGAGTTTCGTTTGTGAAAAATCTCCTGGCATTGATAACATCAGGTACTCAAATTTCCAATTTTGTGGATTTACCCTCTCAGAGTGGGTTTCTAAATTGCTAAATGGAGTTTATAATACCCACATAATTCCTATTGAATTTAAAACTTCATTTGTTAGATCAATTTACAAGTCAAGATCAAATAAGAAGTTTGATTATTATAGACCATTTTCTATATTACCAGCAATGAAAAAAATAATGGAAAGGCATGTTGCTAATCTGCTTATGGATTACCTAGAAAAATACCAGCTTATTTCTAAAAATCAATTTGGCTTCCAAAAAAACACAGGAACACTAAATTTACTGGAGCATATCTCTGATGAAATCAGTGCAGGCCTAAAAAAGGGCAACGTTGTGGGAGCATTATTATTACTTGATTTCCAAAAGGCATTCGACACATTAGACCATACGATCTCACTTAATAAACTGCATAACATAGGCTAAAGGAATTATGGGACATTAATTTTACTTCATTCAAAATTACTCAAAAGAGACTTATTGTAACAAAAATGGGAAACGTCACTACTAAAGTCAAACGAGTTGGCTACGGAGCTCCCCAAGGCTCTTTATTGAGACCATTACTTTTCCTGATCTATATTAATGATATCAGCAACGTAAAGTTATACTCCTCTATCTACGTATATGCTGATGACACTGTCATATTAAGCAGTGATAAAAATTTTGAAAAAGGTAATAGTGACCTACAAAGAGATTTCGATATTATTTCATTATGGTTACGAAGCAATTGTATATAGTATTTAAACACCGAAAAGTCTAAGGTCATGTATTTACATCTATTTAATATCTAAATTTCCGATACCAATCAAATTTTGCACCATTCAAAAAGTTGCCTAACAAATGTGCACACTAACATTTCAGGTAATTGCAAGTGTAACGATATTATTGAAAGATTTTCATCAGTGAAATATCTAGGTCTGATTGTTGATGATTTATTTAGTTGGAAGAAACATTTAAATTATGTTTAAGGCATATTAAGATACTGCTCTGTAATTTTCGCCAGACTCCGCTCTATATTACCATTAAATATCTGTCAAATGGTTTATCATGCAAATGGAGAATCAGTCATAAACTATGGTTTAAATATTTATGATACAACGTACTGTTCACGTGTATCTAAAATAAGAAACATTCAAAATACAATTGTTAGACATTGCACCAACCATCACAAAAGTAAACTCCAGAATATCAAGGCACGCTATTATTATGAATAGATGACCTATCAGTCAACTATATAAATATACATTAATATTTAGGTATTATTATGATAATGCTTATAAATTCAACATTAATGATAATGAAATATTAGACATAAATCTAAAGGTAAATACAAATCACCACTTTTTGGAAACAATTAGGGAAAAATTGTAGAAATTGTGAAATTCCCTCTGACTTCAACAGCATCCCTGAGGAGTTATTAAATTTTAAAAATATGGGAGACGTTAAAAAAGTTTTCAGCACATGACTTCTCGAAAATATTTATAAACGTTTTCTCTGTGGTATCTCTTAAGTGTAATAGTGAGTTTATTTTACAAAATCATAAGTGTTTATTGTATGCTGTATTTGGATTCCTGCGGACAAAATTTTTAACTTCGTGGCACTTTTTTTTCGTGGACATTTTTTTACTTTGTTAAGATATCGTTGTAGTAATAAAATACAAGCGAGAGATGATTCTTTATAATTTACAATGATAGGCTAGTGAAATTATTGCAAAATACGTATCTCCATGTATGGGAAGAGGAAAGTATTGTAAAATGATGATGCTTATATGTACAAAACAGTATCATTAAAAATAATACTGCAAAAAAAAGCTAAATATCATTTTAAGCATCGACACGATCAATTCTGCAATTTGTTCAACAGAGAAGTAGTTTCAACTTGAATACATATCCTGGAGAAATTATCATGCTCCAAATACCACGAAACATGCCAATGTATGCAAATTTCTTACTGATGCAAGTACTCTACGACATTACGAAGTCCTATATAGCCGTAACTGGAAAGAAAAGTCAAATGCGATATGAGTAGAAAGGCTGATCTGACTGACTTCGAAAGGGGCTCATCGTTGGAGGGTAATGGGCAGGGGCATACATAACGGAGGTGATGGAAATCAGCGTAAAGTCACATGCAAAATATCCCAAGTATATATACAATATATATAAAGATATTAATACGTAGAATAATAAAATAGGTTTCTTTCATTCATCTTAAAGCGTTACACCAAAAACGGCACAACACAATTAAAATTTAAATTAGTATGCATGTTTTAAAACATGTTATTCTTTTTTTTTACCTTCTGAAACCTATAGATCAATAGGAACGCATCTCGCACTAGAATGCATCTTTTACACCATACATTAACCCTAAAATTTTACTCCTGATGAAAGAAACATTATTTTTTAATAAACACGAAAAATGAAGATGACTTGTAAAACCTTTGGTTGTGTTGGTTTCTCATAAACACTTAAAAATAATTTTGTTTGTATTAAATACTTACACAATATTTTTAACTCCCCTATTACATTTCGTCACACACTTAGCACTTGCCCAGAAACAATTTTCCTCCCTAATACAACATCTTAGGCAATTGCGCTTAACAGTCAGTTTCTCATACAGATACAAACACTATGTTCAGGCACAAGAACCTGCCAATTTCTTTGCAGTCAGGTTCTCTAATCACTACACTTGTTAGTGAGTTAGAATATTTCAAATGATAAATGAAGCATTTTTAGAAGATGGAAATTTTGAAGCAAATCGTTACATAACTATGAAATTAAAACTTTTAATTTACTTCAGAATGTTTTAAATAACAATAACAACACAGGTAGATAATGTGGTACCAAGCATTTATGCGTACTTAAAGTACGAAACATAACCAAAACTCAGTTTTCGCAAAAAGAATTGTGAAATGTTTATCTTTAAATTAGGATAATTCTTTAAATTGGCAAATGAATAGAGAATCAACTATTTATTACTTTTAGGGAGAAGGATGAATATAAATTGGCATCTTAATTGCTAAAATCAAACAATTTTAGATTCCTTCACATTCAGTGAAGATAATAAATGCATTTGAGTTCTTTTTTGTTATTTCTCTCATACAGTGAATTAAAAGAAAATCGCGTCGTTTAAAATGCGTAGCACATCTTGAGTTTGTTACAAATAATATGGATCGTATTGAAGATACAAAAATAATCAAAATAACATTATAATTTAGGTAGACTACCACAGTCTTAAATCTGCACATTTCCTTTATATCAAAACACATACTCAGATGGCCTTTACTGTTATAGTGGTTAAGAAGCTAGCTACTAATACAGGCACACTTAGCTCTAACTGAGACAGTGGTTAGCAGTGACTTCAGTCTTGGTAGTGAATATCATTGTCTGAGATGGGCAGTACAAACTAGTAGTTTCTCTATATGTTGCAAATAAAAGATAAATAATGATATTTTATTTCCTCCAAGTATATATTGAGTTGGTGCACATGAAATGTCCGAAATGAGAGTGCTACCTGCAAACCCTCATAAAAATAGGAAACATTTACCTGCCTAGTCAAAGTAGTCCCCCCGGCATCGATACATTTCTGCCAACGAGTTATGAGACTGTGGATCCCACGGCGATAAAACTCTGGAGTCTGTGAGGCAAAGAATGATTGATATACAGCTCGGTCGTTTGGGAAGGTTTTCTCTGCCAGGAAATGGTCCAGATGCCTGAATAGGTGGTAATCCATGGGAGCAAGGTCGGGGGAATATGCAGGGTGTGGCAATGTTTCATAGTCCAACTGGTGGATTTGTTGGATCGTCCTTTATGAGACATGCGGGGGGGGGGGGGGACATTGCCATGGAGGACCCTAACAGGAGGAACGTGTTGACCAAAACTGATGGACTTGGTACTGACTTTGGTACTGAACTTTGCATGCATCTACAGTATTTCACACAATAGCGGACTGAATTAGTGGTCTCATCTGGTCGAAGAAAATAATGATGGCTAACGCTGGCAGCCATATGAGAATCAGCACTTTCCGCAGATATAGGGGTGGCTTTCGACAATTTTTTGGTGGCTCTGTGGTATCAACTATTGTGGTGATCGATACGATTGTCGTAGAGGACTCACGTTTGATCGCAGGTTACGATCAGATGCAGAATTTCGTTGCTTTTATTCCAGGCAATGAGGGAAATGCACACCTCCAGACAGCGTGTCCTGTTGGCTGCTGTCAATTTGTGTGTCACCCAGATATCCAGATTTTACACTTCCCCAGGGCCACCAGGCGCCAGACAACCATTGAATGAAACACACGGACCTTCGTTGCCATCTTACGGATACTTTGCCGTGGATCAGCATACACGATATTCTTGACATCCTCATCTGTAACCGCTACTGGTGGACGACCATGAGGCTCATTTTTAAGGGACGTGTCTCCTGCTTGGAATTTTGTGAACCATCGGCGTATGGTACATTCTTTTGCAGTACTCTGCCTAAATGGCGCATTAATGTTAAATAACTCAGACAGAAAAATTACACGCAACTGGCATGTCTCCACTTTAACCAAAGCCTGTGTACATGGTTGAACCTCGTCACGAAATGGGGCACATAACTCGTACACCAGATAAATACCGACTTTCTGACGTCTGCCATGTGATGTTGCTGGATGACACCAATCCTCTGGAGGGGTTTAAAATATCCATCCTTAAAAGCGGACATTTCACATGCACCAATATATAAGAGTCGCTGAAATGAAATATTAACAACCCCTCTATCTGGTTAGTGGAAAAAGTAATATTTGTAGTTTGTCACAGGAAAACGTGAATCCCAGGAAGGAACTCATTAGCACCAAAAATGTGACAAGTGTCAGTTTGCATGCCTGGAACATCATCCCTGTAGTTTTAGTCCCATATCCCTCATGACATTTTCTATTTTTAAACTTCCGACAAAGTCACGAAAAGGAAAAAGTTCTTTGTCACAGACGTCCTCATTCAACAGCCAAAGTCTGGCAAGATTAGGAAAGAGCTGATTTCAGGTTGCGACAAATATCTCAACAGGCATGGCGAATTTGAACAGATCAATACACGATTTACGCTTCGTTTCAGATATGTCCACGTTTCATTTGAACGGTCCTTATATATGTAGAAAAATATTTTATTTCTTCACTATCAGTTATATAGATGATAACTGACATTCATGAAATAAGAGGAACAGAACCCGCAGAATGCCTCTCGTTACCCATACATTACTTCTAAAACTTTATTTCTGATCAAATAATATTAACGTAATTGTATATACTGAAATGAAATAATAAGTATTGCAATAATCACTGAAACTTTCTTTAGAACAGCGTTTTTCAAACTGCGGGTCGCAACCCATTAGTGGGTAGTAAAATCAATTTAGTGGGTCAAATTTTAAAATCAACCAGCATTTTTTTAATGAAATAGAATAGAAAATATCAGATCGATCTCACAAACGGTCGCGATGTAAAATCTATTTCTTGTTATGAGTCGCGGTCAAAAAAGTTTGGAAAAACATTGCTTTAGCAAATAATACCAATTAGATCTTGAAGGATTAATGCCATAAATAATTATAATGTGACCTTTACTTGACCTTAGGCTTCCGTAGAAACTTTAATCCGTCACATTTTCTGAAACCTGTTTATAAATTATCCGTAGACCACAGTTGTTCACCTTTGAAGATTTATCTCACCATTTATAGATTTACCTCACCATATATTATATTTATATATCTATAAATGGTGGTGTATATTTACACCACCATTTATAGATTAGAGTTAGATCGAAAACATGACTACAATTAAATTTGAACACTTTACAAATTCTTAAATTTCGTAAATTTTTAGAGATCTAAGATCTGAATTACCCCTAGGTGAAAATCATCAGAGCTCTACTACTTTTCATGTAGTTGGAATTATCAGTATCTCACTCATATACCCTTCTCACTCACAATAAGCTGTTTGCATGATAATGATGACATGTGATTGTCCTTTTTGTGATTCTGTAAGCTGCTTCCGTGAAAACAAAAAAAAAACTCACGTATGAAATTTTTTAATCAGAATGAAAGCTAATATAGGTTTTTCATGTTCCATCTATGAAATCATGAATACACTTCCAAACCCTGACATAAGGATTATGCAAACTAAACAAACTCTAAGCACTGCTACATATGATTATGAATCAAACGATAATAGCTAAACGAGCGCATTGTGTAACAAACAGTTTCAGAAATGAAATTCACGGGTTATTACTGAAACTTGTGACTGACAAGAATTTATACTTTCAACTGCGTTAATTATTACTTTATATTTTTAAAGAGTCTTTAGTATAAAACATTAAAAAGTAGTATGAAATGCAAAATAATTTAAGTCATTCACATTCATTTTACTTCTAACTGCTTATGATAAACACTAAATACAGCTTTAATTTTGTTTCTCTTGCAACCGTATTTTACATGAAAGGCTCTGGTCTCCGAATAAGATATTAAAATCCCACTTATTGGAAATTTTAATCTTTAACATTCTCATTCTGTTTTCTGTTAGAGTTCTTTTTCCCAATACTCATCATTGTCATCGCTCACAAACGATGCGAACGAGCACTCCATGAAAATTGTTTGTTGCAACTGTAAACGAAATTTTATTCTAGAAAAATAAAGTATGGAGGAAAAAGTCTAATCCACCCTCCACGTCTGAATCTCTAGTAGATCCTCTTGGAGTCCTCTATCACTCTCTCAATCTCAAAGTGGATTTAGTTGTAATTATAAAGTGAGCGAAACCGATGGAGGGTGAAAAGAAGGTACAAAGCTCCTACTTCATCGTTTGAGCTGAATATTTAGATGCATCCTTCACCTGCTTTTTCATCGTCTCCAGAATCATCTATTTTGTTCCATACAGTGCCAGTATCCATAGCAACTGTGAGCATGAAGAGACGGTTTTTGATAAACACGCATCCTCAGCCTAATGAGAACTTATTTTTTTCTCAGATATGTTATTAAACTGCCATTTCCTCTTTATCTCCCCTGAGGCATTCGTTTTTACAATCCTTCTTTTTAAACTTCCCATCTAATTTTTCTTCTTTTTTGTTTCGCTGAACACTGATCTCATAATGAAATGCTCAAAGCAACTATATATTAATTTCGATATTTCCAACGATCGATAGAGGGTATCTTCAGGCATTTTATTTTTTTAGGCCCAGAAGTTTTTTAGATATATTTTTATGCTGCACTAGACACATTTAAAATTTTTTTTTCAGATCCAAATATTTTTAATATCGAAGCTACTCCAGTTTTTTAAAATTTCTATGTCTATATTTTCTATACCTAATGTTCGACTCCACCTTCTCATGGTGCAGATCTTTAGTACCTTTCTAAGAGGTACCTTTTCTAAGCTTCTGGAAGGAAACGGAAGGGGAGGGCTGCGAGATCAGGGTTGCCTACTGATCTGGCCATCTAGAACCGTTCTTTTTTCTGCCCTGCTGTCGAGTGGTCAACTTCAGAGGGTCCGGACCATTTATACTTATTACAGTGGAGTGGTTTACGACTTTGAGCGTGATTATGGATCCCGGACTTGCTGCAGTGGTAAACTTCTGTTGAGGAAGAATCTGCCGCTGTTGCACGGGATATCGTATATCAGTTGGTGGATAATCCTGAGCAGAGCCTTCACTTAGCTAGTTGGGCATCGTCAATCCAAAACTACCTCACCCGCAATGTGATGTATATAAAGGGGAGAAGTACGATGTCTGCTCAAACGCAACAGTGCCACAGGCGTAGGTGAAATAGCTTTTGTGGTGTAATTATCGACAATGTCAGATCTCAGTGACATACAAAAAGGGATTATCATTGGTTCGCGTCTTGCAGGAACTTCAGTAACCAGAACGACGGAAATAGTAGGTGTAACATGAGGAACTATATCGAAGATTCTGGCTACCTATAAAAAAAGGACAGGGACGTCGCCACCAAAGGTGAACTTTGTGGACATCATACGAAGTTGTCAGATAGGAATAGGCGAACGTTGGCACTGATTGTACAACGGAAACACAAGACTACGGCACCGCAAACAGCAGCAGAGTTGAACACCAGTCATAATGATCCCGTTTCCGTCATAACAGTTGGTCGGGAACTTCATCGTGACGGCCGTGCTACAATCCACAAACCTCTGATTACCAACACCAATGCAACAAATGTGGAGGTGGTGCAAAGCACATGAACACTGGGATGCTGCAGACTGGCAACGTGTCATCTGGTCTGACGAATCGTGTTACACATTGTTTCCCACCGCTGGCAGAATGTATGTCTGGCGAAAACCTGCAGAAGCGAACCACCCCGACTGTTTGGTTCCGACTGTGAAGCAAGGAAGTGGATCCCTGATGCTGTGGGATACCATATCATGGCATTTCTTAGGGCCATTAGTTATTATTAAGGGTTGTGTCACATCCGCAAAGTAACGAATCCGTTCTTGGGGACCACCTGCACCCAATGTTGTGGGCATTGTTCACCATTGACCATCCCTGGATTCAAGGGTATAATATACCAGTGCATTGTGCAAAATGTGTCAAGTTGTAGTTTAGAGAGCATGAGGATGAGATACAGCAGCTTCCTTGGCCACCTCAATATCCAGAGCTCAATATTATTCAACATTTGTAGGAATATCTGGAGCTCAAGGTCAGATCATACTTTCCACCTCCAGCATCACTGGCACAATTGGCGATATTTTACAGGAAGAATGGTCCCACATTCAATTATCGAATGTGCGTGACTTGTATAAGTCTATTCCACGTTGAATTGCTACTGTTCTGAACGCCCGAGGTGAGCCTATAACTTATTAATAAAATGTTCTCCACACACAGTATGTGTTTCCATTATTTTGATAAAACCCTGTAGCTAGCTACTTTAGATTAAGGAAAGCATTAAGACCAGCTTTAGAGTCATTAGCTGATCTTTATATGAATAAGATTCTGAATTTTTGTCAAGTGAAGCCGTTTATAAGTTATGCTCAAATCATATTCTCCACATGAATAAGATTCTGAATTTTTGCCCACTGAAGCCGTTTATATGTTATCTTAAATCATACTCACCACATGAATAAGATTCTGAATTTTTGCCAAGTGAAGCCTTTTATAAGTTATGCTTAAATCATACTCTCCACATGAATGAGTTTCTGAATTTTTGCCCAGTGAAGCCTTTTATAAGTTATGCTGAAATCATACTCTCCACATGAATAAGTTTCTGAATTTTTGCCCAGTGAAGCCGTTTATAAATTATGCTGAAATCATACTCTCCACATAAATAAGATTCTGGATTTTTGCCAAGTGAAGCCGTTTATAAGTTATGCTTAAATCATACTCTCCACATGAATAAGTTTCTGAATTTTTGCCAAGTGAAGCCGTTTATAAATTATGCTGAAATCATACTCTCCACATAAATAAGATTCTGGATTTTTGCCAAGTGAAGCCGTTTATAAGTTATGTTGAAATCCTACTCTCTACATGAATAAGATTCTGAATTTTTGCCAAGTGAAGCCGTTTAAAAATTATACTGAAATCCTACACTCCACATGAATAAGATTCTGTATATTTGCCGAGTGAAGCCGTCTATAAGTTATGCTCAAATCATACTCTCCACATGAATAAGATTCTGAATTTTTACCAAGTGAAGCCGTTTATAATTTATGTTGAAATCATACTCTCCACCTGAATAAGATTCTGAATTTTAGCCAAGTGAATCCGTTTATAAGTTATACTAAAATCATACTCTCCACATGAATAAGATTCTGAATTTTTGTCAAGTGAAACCGTTTATAAGTTGTTCAAATCATACTCTCCACATGAATAAGATTGTGATTTTTTGCCCAGTGAAGCCTTTTATACGTTATGCTGAAATCATACTCTCCACATGAATAAGATTGCCTAATTTATTATGCCTTAACTGGCACAGTGGTTAGGCAGCTAGCGACTGTTCCAGCAAGGCAAACTTTGTGTGTTGTGTTAGCTCTAACTAAGGCAGTGGTCAGCAGTGACTTTGTCTTAGTAGGGCATGTCCTTGTATGAGAAGGCCGGTAAAAAGCTAGGAGTAGCTTCTAGGATTCTTCTCTGTCCTATATATCGCAAATAAAAAAATACAATAAAATTCTGAATTTTTGCTAAGTGAAGCCGTTATGCTGAAATCATACTCTCCACATGAATAAGATTCTGAATTTTTGCCAAGTTAATCCGTTTATAAGTTGTTCAAATCATACTCTCCACATGAATAAGATAGTGAATTTTTGCCCAGTGAAGCCGTTTATAAGTTATACACAAATCATACTCTCCACATGAATAAGATTCTGAATTTTTGCCAAGTGAATCCGTTTATAACTTATGTTAAAATCATACTCTCCACATGAATAAGATTCTAAATTTTTGTAAAGTGAAGCCGTTTGTAAGTTATGCTGAAATCATACTCTCCATATGAATAAATTCTGAATTTTTGCCAAGTGAAACCGTTTATAAGTTGTTCAAGTCACACTCTCCACATGAATAAGATTCTGAATTTGTGCCAAGTGAAGCCGTTGTAATTTATGCTTAAATCATACTCTCCACACTGAAATTTTTGATCAATTGATTCATCGCAGGTTAAAGGAAAACATAAAAAACACGAATATATATCTCATAAAACATTGAACATTAAACAGAACTGTTATGAAAATTTAATTAAAATAAAACGTTTACTTTCATAAGAGTTGTTCCTGAGGGCAGGATCTCTCCGGAACAAAATCCATGATTCAGCCTCATGCTGCTCAATCCCGCGATTAGGCTATTGAAAAATTATAAGCTAAATAGCATTATTTGAAAACGAAATTATTATATTTTAACTTTCTACAGAATATATATATATATTTAAACTTCGGATTCAATTGCAACCCTGATTTATTTCAAAATTTACTTTCACGGGTAAAAGTTATTTTATCCTTTTTTGGACTTTAAAATTTTAGGTAAGTTTTCAATTTTTCTATTTGCAGAATTGTCTTTTCCATTCAACAACCGTTTCCTTTTTTATTTATTTTTACTTTTACGTTGGAAAATATTATTTAACAAACAAACATTTTGTGCATTTCTGAAAAAAATTTTCTTATTGTGGATAATTAAAATTTCCCCTAACATACATCTCGATATAAAAGAAATTTTCGTGTATAACACTCATAAAAACGTGTGGAATTTTAGGTTTCATTATTGTTTGATATTTCCAACATAAAACAGAAAGAAATGATTAAAGTGCAAAAATCCTATTAGCAGTAATTTCGAAGCACATACTACGTTTCGTACATAATTTTTTACAGATTTCATTTGTACACAGAAGTACGTTCCTTTTTGATACCTTCCTTTAGTGATGATTTATACGGATTTCTCTCATCACTGAGGGATTTCCTTTTCAAAGGTGTAATTTAAACGAAATAATTATACTGACACTTATGTAGGAATATACACCAAAGAGTCAAAAGATTATAACCCAATGTGAGGTTCGTCCTCCACATTCCTCCAAAACAGCTCTTACTCAGCGAGGCATGGACGCTACAAGATTTCTAAAGGTGTCTTGTGGTATCTGATAACAACAGATCCTTTAATTCTTGCAAGTTACGTGGTTGAGCCGCCGCAGATCGGATATGCTGTTCCAACACAAACCGGAGATGCTCAATTTGATTTGATGTATGGAGAATTTTAAGGCCAGGGCAATACTTGGAAGTCTTCCTCGTGTTCGGCGAACCATTCGCGAACAATCCAGGCAGTGTGGCATGGCGCATTATCCTGTTGAAAGAAGACACTTCTAGAGAATTATACTGTTGCCATGCAAGGATGTTTAGGTAGGAGGTAGACGTCATAGTTTCCTGCACATGAATGACTGGACAAAGGGCTTCCCAGCAGAACCTTGCCCAAAGTATTACACTTCCTCCACCGGCTTGTTTTCGTCCCATGGTGCATCCTGGTTGAAACACTTCCCCAGGTAAACGATGTACACGTACCCCTCCGTTCATATGGTGCAACAGAAAACAAGATTCATGAGACCAGACGACCTACTTCCAATTATTCGAGGTCCAGGCTCGAGTGTGCATTGTAGGTGCTTTCGATGGTGAACCGAGGTTAGCATGGGCACTCAGAGCGGCCTGCAGCTAGGCAGCCCCATATTTAGCAGGGTTCGATGTACTGTGTGTTGTGACACATTACTTCCATCAGCAGCATTCAAATTACGGGCGAATTCCGCCACAGTAACCCTTCTGTTGGCTCGTACCATATGGGATAGCCTTTGCTAACCTCTAGCTTCAATGAGCCATGGTCGGCCCACACCTTGCCAGTGATTCGTGGTTTTTCCCTCCTCGAAACACTTTTTGAAGGTACTAACCATGGCTGACCGTGAGCACCCCACAAGTCTTGCCCTCTGGCCATTACAATTTGGCCTTTGTCAAACTCACTTAGGTCCGCTGCCTTTGCCATCTGAAGAACAAGAATAACACTTATTACATTGGGCAACAAATTTTCATAAAATCATGCCTCTGAGATAAAAGTAGCCAATTTTTAAAGCTTTAAAGGTGCTGAACTCGAATATGACAATGAAAACGCAAAATTGACTGCAATTTATGAGAAATCCACAATATTTTCTTATAAAATAGAGTAATACGTACATATGATATGTATCGGTAAAACTCTGCTTTTATTTCCGACGTCGCTTTGCTCGTCGCTTCTATAGCTGTTCAGGATTATCACTGGCGAGCGTCAAACAGTAGTCAGCCAATATTGAAGTGGACCAGTATCCCTGGTATCGTTTCTCCATCGTTGCAATGTCCTGATGAAAACGTTCGCTGTGCTCATCACTAACCATAACGCAGTTGTCAGGGAAGGTATCTAAGTGGAAATTGAGAAAGTGGATCTTTAAGGACATATTGCAGTCAAGTTTGTGATGCAGAGACAACATGTCCTTAACCAGTTTCTTGTAGTTGTCTGGCTTGACATTCCCGAGGAATTTAGTTGACAACAGACGAAACGCTTCCCAAGCCTTTTTCTTGTCACCGAAGCAGGTTGTCGAACATCTGGTCGAACATCTGGCGGTCTGAGGACCCACAAAAATTCCCTCTTTAATTTTTGCTTCGCTGAGTCGAGGGAATTTGTCAGCCAAGTACTTGAAAGCTGATGTAGTCCGGTCCATGGCTTTTACATACGTTTTCATCACACCGAGTTTAATGTGCATGGATGGTAGCAGGATTTTGTGCGTGTCTGCCAGTGCTAGGTGTTCCATATTCTTTTCCCCGAACTTCATAGATTTCCTCTAGATCAGAAAATTGTTCCCATCTGAGACCAGTATCTCTTCACGTACTTCAAAGTCTCTACTCGGCTGTCCCATTTACATAACAAACAGCAGTTCTTCGTATATCCCAGCTGCAGACCCATCAACAGAGTTACTACCTTCATGTCAAAAGAGAGATACCAGTATACTTGCTGTATTGAACACAGTTCAATAGCTGTTTTAGGTTGCCATAGGTTTAGTTCATGTAGACAGCATGTCCAACCGGAATGGATGGAAGTCGTTTTCCATTATGCAGCAACACCACCTTAAGACTCAATTTCGAGAAGTCTATGAATAGACGCCATTCTTGAAAGTTATGTTTGATTCTGAGGGCATTCATCAGGCCATCTACATCGGAGCAGAACACAATGTCATCTTCCTTTCTGAAGTAAGGTGCAAACTGTTCATGACGATTTCGAAGCAGAAGATTCCGTTGTATAAGTCTTGATCCAAGTAACTCTGCTTTGGCCTTCGACAGCTCCAGATGGCGAACAAGATCTTTCATTTCTTCTTCGGTGAGAACGTGTGGTGCAGATGACGCACCATGGTAGACATATGGACCATCAATAGTCACCAAAGGATGTGGGGAACCCGACGCCGGTTCACCTCCCTCCTCATAGTTTGAATCGATGTCAAATTCTTTTGGAGGTTGGGAAATGGCAAGGCCTCGGCGTGCTGAACTGGTCAGAGAGCAGATTGTATGTTCGGATGTGCTGTTACCCACTTCTTTTTCCTTGTGATGCCTCTAGAAACAGGTGGAACCATGCAGAAGTAGCGGTCATTTGCGTGATTGCTTGGCTCTCACCAAACCATAGGAACAGCAAACAGCATCTCCACTTTTTCGCCTTTCAGCCATTTCAGAAGATTTCTTGCACACGTACTGCAGCATATGTGTGGGTCCCAGGCATTGTCCTGGTCCCCGGTCATGCATCCAAAATAAAACTCATATGTCTCTTTCACTATTGGAGTGATATGAGGTTGAGTTTTTTGGCTTGCAACGTCACTTCTCCGCAAATGTAACAAAATGTATCTGCACTATTAACACAGTTACGAGTCATTACCACTGCAGGATTAAAACTGCAAGGATCACTTGGGTTTTAGTTATGACTCAGGGTTAAATGGGAGTCGCTCAAAAGACTTTCTCACCCTACGAGACGTCGCTTACAACTAATGATTGCATCACCTTTTGTCCGCGATCGTAAAGCCACGATATCATGACTCAAATACATTGCATCAGATCAAATACATTGCATCAGGATACATTGCATCAGGATCAAATACATTGCATCAGGATCTCCGGGGGTTGTGTGTAATGGCGGAACCATGGAATACAGCGCAATATGTTGCAATCTGGAGTTTAAAATACAGCGTTGCGAAATGGTTATCTGTGTACTTAATGCAGACTGAGTCGTTTATACATGACCATCTCTCTCTCTCCTGAACAAGAGCCAATCGACAAATTTCATTGTCATTTTGGTGTTCAGTACTTGGAAATTAGCAAATATTGGCTATTTTCATATCAAAGTCTTTTTGTGTGTTGCCCAGTGTTAATAGAGCTCATGATCAGGTGTTATTTATACCGTTTCATGACCTTCACACGCGCCATCGTTTACCTGCAGTTGCTTCGATTTGCATAAAGACGTGCTGCTCATAATGTTTCGGCTCTTCGGTGTATGTATTGATGTATAAAACTATCAAGTATGAGTTTCAAGGGGTCCTCTGCATATCCTTCAACAACTTTTTTTTCGTTATGTTTCAGAACTACTCTGAATAAAATTTATCAGATATAGTTCTATATCAGAAAGTCTCCTGTATAAAAAAGAAATATTTAAATTTAAAATAATTTTTACACGTGAAAATAAATTTCGAAACAAATCAGTGTGTTGCAATTGAACCCTAAGTTGAAATATACTCTACAGGAAATAAAAAAATGCAACATTTGCAAGAAATTATGCAAATGTGACAAAATTTAGGAAGGTGGTAATGTATGGAACTGCATGGAAATGAATAAGTTTTGCAGGAAGATCAAAACGATTGGACAGGCGCGAGCTGGCGTCACAGGTATGGAACAGTGAAACACAGATAAAGGCAACCAATGCTCCCTGGTTCACAAATCGTTGTGGAAATTGCTCTAAACCGCTAAAGAGAGCCATTCAAACAGTTAACAGTCTGTGAGCGTGAAAGAATCATCGGCCTTAGAGAAGCTGGTTTGACGTACAGAGATGTGGCCAACCTTGTTGGCTGCAATCCCAGCATCATCATACACGATGATGCACATATGTATGATATGCACATGTGTATGATATGTGTACACATATGACTCTCGAAGATATATACACATATGACTATATGTGTATATATCTTCGAGATGAATCCAGCACATGCCGACAAATATCGGGAAGATGACTTATAACCACTGAGCGACAGCGCCACCATTTGCGACGCATGGCATTGAGTGACAGATTCGCGACTACAACGCAACTGCAAAGGGGCTGACAACAGGTCGAATACCTTCCAGGCGAACAATCGTTGTTCTACACAAACAAAATGTTCAGGTACTGCCATGGACAGCACGCTCGCCGGACCTTTCACCTTTTGAACACGTCTAGGATATGATGCAGATGACAGCTACAATAGCACCCAAGAGGTGCGCCAACCACTGGTTGCTGAAATGGAACAGCGACTTCGCGTTATTTGGTACTCTATCCCTTCAGACGACATTATACAGCTGTACGATAGCCGTGTCCATGAATGCATTGCTTCAAGGGGCAGTTCAGCATCCTACTAATTATACCACTTTACCGAGTAGGTAAAGCGGTAATTTTGCATATTTTTTATAATGTAATAAATCGCACATCTCAGTGTATGCTAACAGCTGCCTGTATTTCAATAAACTGGTATTCATCCTTCTAGGTGTTGCAATTTTTCTTCTGTAGTGTATTTATGTATATTATAGAGCATGGGGTTCTAAACGTGGGGTACGCGGTAAAAATTTTGGAGTTCACCTTGAGAGCTCAAAAGTCGCTAGGTATGTACATGTTATATATATATATGTTTTATTTTATTCCCATTGTTATACTATAATTATAGTTTTATCTGTCTATACAAGGGGTACCCCAGTTACATACATGTTTCCAAGGGGGTTCGTGAAGCATAAAAGGTTGAGAACCACTGATATAGAAAATAAAAATATAATATTTGCGGTTTCAATTAACATTAATAAAGTTACATATTTTTCAGTAGTATATACGCGGGATTGAATAGCATGTGGCTGAATTACAGACTTTGTTCCATAGAGCTCCTGCCTTCAGGAACATTTCTCCATTTCCGATGCGCGCCTGTCGATTGTCTTGTTTTATGTAACTATTCTTATCGTAGAGTTATTTTATTCAAGTGAGCTCTGCATAGGTTGAATTCTTCAGCTAACTGTAAGACTAAACTGGCTAAAAATACACTATTTTCGTGCAGCTAGTGAATGCAAAGACAGTGTAACAGTACTTTAGCACTGTCGATTTTTGTGTGAAAAGGATATTTACTGATAGTAAGTTCAAACTCCAGATATTCCTATACGAAAATCACACTTTCTTCTTTTTAAAAAAATTATTGAGTTTTTACATCTGAATGACACGTATATAGTCAAACTGATAGACTTAATGATGAACCTTAACTGACATATTGGTTAGGGAATTAGCCACTGTTCCAGTAGGGCTAGCAGTGATTTCGTGTTTAGTAGGGTATGTCCTTGTATTTAGAAGGAGTGCAAAAGCTAGGAGAAGCTTCTTCTCTACCCTATGTATCGTAGATGAAAAAACTTAATATAATGATCAATTAGTAATAGATATTCGTAAGCCAGATGCTGTTCCGATGATTAGATCAAACATTTAAAATAAATATTGTAGCAATTTTTACCTATCTTCCTATTGCTTTTGTCTTTGACATTTGTCGGTTGGTCGGTTTGTGGATTGATGAAACGTTGTCCCACCATATCTTTCGAACGCGACGGAGAGAAATTTAATGATTTATGTACTAAATGAAAGCTTGTGATGTGGGGACTGTCATATGATATCAAAAAGTGACTCCCATGCTTTCTTCCCCCCTAAAAAAGAGTAATATGAAAACTATTCTTAAGATATTATCTCCAGAACGTGGAGGCCTAAAGTAACAAGCTATACGTCGAATGAAAGCTTCTGATGCCGGGAATGCCGTAGGTTATGAAACTTAACTCACTTGTTTTCTTACCCCCTATAGGAGGACAGTGTGAAAATGATTTTTCCTCTATATCTCCTGAACACGTTGGTATGTGTGGAATGAAAGCCTGTGACGCGAGGAATGTCATAGGCTATGAAAAACTGACCCCCATGCTTTTCTTCCCCCTGAAAAATGTATATCTGAAAGTCGTTCTACTATATCATCAGAACGCGAGGCCTGCAGTTACGAGTTAGGTGTCAAATTAAAGCTGGTATAATGACGGTCGTAAACTATTTGGTATCCCGTTCTCACTATCCCCCTCTGATAACATATTGGGGGCAAATCGTCTAGGGGGTCGACACTAACTTGTCGTATCTCAAATTAAGCATTGTGATGTCTCCAATGTTATGATCTACCTGAAACATGACTCCAAAAGGGGGTAAATGCGCTTATGAGTTTATATCGTTATGAGTCGTATATCAAAGTTTGGAAGGGTAGTGTTTTTAGTGACAACAAAAAGATATGAATTTTTAATTTACATTTTTTAAAGTGATCCTTTCATGTGGATTAGGAGAGACAACATTTATACAGTCTAACAAACCTTACTTATTAGTGTCATGTGTGTATCATTATATTTCGAGAATTATCTCTATAAGCTTAATTGGATAGAGTCTGCGATTCATAGCAAATGTAAATAAGTTTTGTTTTATTTCAACGTTAGGAAATGTATCGTATACGTCTGAATATGATGTTTTTAAAAATTTTCATTCATGCTTTTTCATTCAAAAACGGTAACCAATTGAAATGTCTGTCCAAATGTCCACTATATTGCAATGTCTCTGTACCAAATATTTGTATCCGCCGTTATTATAGTGTTTACCCACCCGCTTTGCAAAAAATAATCCCATTGAAGCTTTTCTAAAAGGACCTGTGAACGGCTAAGGTTAGGAAGATGAGTGTTTGTGCGGTTTCTATAGGCGACTCCTACACTGAGCGAGATGATTAATTGTTGTAAGCGTTTAATCCGCCTTAAAAAAACCCAGATCTTCGTCCACACCACTTCATACAATGAGCCTCTAAGAATCAAAATTATCAACTGCAGTTGAGAAAAACTGATGATTCTCTAATATTTAATTTTATAACTTTGCTTGAAATATACGAACAAAGAAATGTTATGTAGAGAAATATTATAACTATAGGTTCTATATATATATATTTGGCTGTATAGTTGCTGAAATGTTTAGCACCAATCACGTGCTTGGGTAGTGAAATTGCGAAATTTACAAAATTTTCAAAAAGTTGTTCAGTTTGGCTTCTGAGAGGCTCAAAAAATTATTATAAGTTTTTTTTTTCGAATATTTTATACCAATTTAAAGGAATAGGAGGTGTCTTGCGTTTAACCTTTCACTACTATTTACTGTTTTTTTAACTGATAGAGTATGATGGTAGCCTTTAGCTAACATTTCGCTTGCATATATGTATAAGTTTGAATGCATATTCTAAAATAAAAATTCGAAAAATAAATAACTTTGAATGTAACTCTCTTTCATTATAGACTATGTGAGTCTGAGTAGAAATAATGTATAATTCATAAGGTATATCTATCTTAGGTGAAAAAACAGAATAAAGAGTTTTGATATCTTGTGTTAAAAGTACTTTTTGTTGATTAAGAAGCGTTTGTAGTTATTATTACAGCCTTTGAAAGTTTGCGATATTTTTAATAATTAGTTTCGATACAAAATTTCTTCTTGTGATTTGACAGAGAGTTGAAGATCTGTAAAGTAAGAATATTTGGGTTTCACAATAGGAGCGATTTCTGCTCTTCATAGAAAAGGCCAGTTTTCTGGAAACATATATTTAAATATTCCAAAAATATATAATTATAATCCCTGATTACTTCCTATTCATTTTCGGTAATCGTTATATCGTTTATTTGGTCACATAGCCTATTTTATTTTCTTCCCTTTGTATGTGAGTCAGTCAGTTAGTAAGTGACAATTCCGTTTTCGTAGTCAGTAAGTGTTTTACTGAGTGAGTGAGTAATTAAGTAAGAAAGGAAGTAAGTATGTGAGTAAATAGGGTCTGGTACTAATCGTCTAATGCCAACTGGTCCAATGCCAATTCGTCTAATGGGGCGATTGGTCTAGAGGGACGATTCTTCCGAAGTCGATTCGTCCAAATCTCGTTCGTCCAAAAGTGCAATAGCCAATGATGATAACGTAATGTTATCAGGGACAGATCTGGGGTGTGTGTGCTTCCCTTCCCCCAGATAATTCTAGGAAGGGTAAGGGAGACGAAAAATTCGTGAACTGATATATATTATGCATTTTACAAGAATTTTTTTAAGACCTCCAAAAGGGAGAGAAAAAATATTATTGTGAATCAAGAATTTTTTTTATTTTATTTTTGTTTTGTTTTTAACACATTTTCTTGAAAGAAAAACATGATAATATTATCGCCAGGTCTGACCTTCCGTCTATCTGTCTCTACATTCAATATCTCCGGAACCAATCGATCGATTTCGATGGTTCTTCTTGCGTTGGATGGAGGAAAATGCTCAGTTTGCATGCAGTTCTCTTTTATATACGTTTGTCTATGCATGCAATATTTCTGCAACTAATCAACCAATTTCGTTATATTTGCGTTCAATAGATGAAAGGACCTAGGTTTGCACGCACATATTTTTAGTTCCCGATAATGAGGGGGGGGGGGGAACGGGTACCTAAAATAGATGCTGCATCTTTAGTATGGACCATTAGAAGTGAAATATATCAAGGAACCGTGTCATTTGATCCTCCCTGAGCGAATGAAAATTTTCCTTTTTCGTGTAAAACATTTTTTTTCATTTCCTCATAAAATCGCAACTATATTTTATGTTTATTTAAATATACATATAGCTTTTAAATATTCATTGCAATGCAAATATGATGAAAGAATTAAAAAATACACTGCGGAGTGGAAAATCTACACAGTTTTTGTTAGTGTGCTTCAAATACTATTAATATTACTATTTGTTAACTTGGTAAGGAAAACAGAGATCGTTATGATTAATATAGTTGTCGAATAAATTTAAAGTTCCTCGATTGTGTGATTGCTTAACTATTTTTTTTTAATTTTATATAAGGTTAAAAATGATTATGCAGTTCACTATTAAGAAGTATGTATTACGTCACCATTTTATATTATGAGCAGCACTAATAGTTTTTTTTTTCAGAATAATACGACCACGGTATTCCATTACCATGCTTCTTCTATTAATTACTGAAATAGGCAATTTGTTAATGAGGTATATACTTATTTGTGATTCCTTTTGAACCATGTAATCTAGGTTGCATTAAAAAGGAACGATGTAAATTATGGTCTCCGGAAAAGGAGCTGAAAAGGAAAAAAGACCAGGGAGGGGTGAGGCAGTACCTGGTAAACAGTAAGCACCCCTTATTAACTTCACATTCTACTATCAGATGTCAAATTTCGATCGCAAACACATCGTACGAAATATTCGGAAAAACGTTTGTAATTTTAAGCTTTTTCCATCTTTAGAGGGCGCAATTTAAACGTTTGAGTGATTCCGATAGTGCGAATCGTAATATTTCATCATTATCTATCTAACCCAAAACGGATTTTTAATATAGCTGTAACAGAAAAAAATTTAAATCAACAGACAGACGGACCGACAGACGGACAACATTAGCTTGTATATTTTGAAAACGAGAAAATAAAATAAATGAACTTGTTTTGTTTCTCAGTTTCAACACCGTTTTATAACTATAGTAAAAATGACAAATATATTATTTCTATATCTATATATAAATTTTTCCCTGTCTAGTGGCAAACATTTTAAACCGTGTTACTGATCTAAGGGCCTGGGTTCGCGCCCCCGGGTAAGGCATGGATGCCTGTGTTGTTTTTCTGGCTGAGGTCTCGCCATCCTCACAAACCTTCTACTATGGTGTACAAATTCACAGATTTCTGTCAGACATCTGTGGCAAGCAGCTGTTTGAGGGGATTTCTTTCATATATGCGCTAAGTTTGTTCTTTCAACAAAGAATGAAAATGCTTGCAATATGTTCATTTCTCAGTTTACTTCTTATTTTTGCCTTGGAAGATGACTGCATTGCTGCGAAGTGTGTTACTGAGATTAAAAAAAGAACGGAAAGGAAATAACAAGAATGAAGACTTTGTATGCACTTTTGTCATTGTGTTGAAAGGTTTGCTCATTGGGCTGAACTTTTTCTAAGTGGATTACTGAAATAAAAATAAGAGAAAAATAAAGGAGAGAAAATGAACAACGATTCCAGAAACTACTACTGCAAATTTCAATGATTACTTTTATTCAAAAAACTGTAATTTGAACCACATAAAGTAATAATGATGACAAAATATGGCAATGGCTTAAACTTCTAGTATGACGGTAAATTTTAACTAATGACGAGTAATATATGCATGATACATATATACAGGGTGATTCAGAATTCATCATCAATATTTGGTGGGGAGGTAGGTAATAAGAAACGAAGGAGATTTCACATAGGAAAGCATGGGCGCATATGCCATGTAGTAGGGCAAAATGACCCCAGTTCAATGATGGAAAGAACACATAAGAAGGAAGTGGTAAGGAAAAACATTTATTATCTTACATGTAACATTTCTTTGCATTGGTTGTACAGACTTACAAGAGGTGCTCGAACTGCCGACCATGTGCTAGAATGCATGACTCACAACGGCGTTGCATGGACAGCCGGACCCTGTGGAAGATGCCTGGCATTTCCCGGATGTTTGAGGCAGCAACTGATATGCGTGCTACAAGATCCATAGCACTATCAACAGGGGTCTCGTACACCATGTTTTTCATAGCACCCCATACAAAGAAATCGATTGGAGATAAATCCGGTGAACGTGGTGGCCAATCCATTGACCACCAAACTGTCTGCGTAGGTAAGCACGCACAGCATTTGTGAAATGTGCAGGAGCGCCGTCATGCTGGAACCACATTCGCCGGAGACTACCATCAGGAACCTCGTTCAGAAGATCCGGTAACACAGTCTGAAGAAATGTTAGGTACTTGGCACCGTCCAAACGGGATGGTAGTAAATACGGGCCCAACAAACAGTCACCGACAATCCCAGTCCGCACATTGACAGCAAAACGTTGTTGCGCAGCTCCAGGTCTTGTACCTTGTGGGTTCTGATGAGCCCACACATGCCAATTGTGTGTGTTGAAGACACCCTCTCGAGTGAACAACGCCTCATCGGTGAAAAGAACATACGTTGGGAAATTGGGATCAACGGCTGTTCTCTGCATGAACCACTGACAAAAAATAACACGCTTGGGATGGTCGTCTGCTGCCATTAATTGCACTCTTTGCAGATGAAACGGATGTAACCCTTCATCGTGTAATAATCGCCACGCTGTTGCTTGCGAAATTCCAAACTGCCTAGCCATACCTCGTGTGCTAGCACCAGGTTGTTCCTCGATTTCCTGTAGGACAGCTTCCTCTACTGCTACTGTCCGTGCCGATCTGCGCCTCCCTCGATTAACATTACTAGCAGCAAACGATCCTGTTTCACGCAGTTGGCGATGAATACGTGAAAACATTTGATGCTGTGGCACACGGCGGTTTGGGAAGCGCGCTGCATACAATTGCCTGGCTCGAAGACATCTTTCTCCTGCCGCACCGTAAGTTACATGCATATCTGCACATTCATTCCACATATACCGGTTCATGTTACTTCTGCAAATTCACCTTGTCGAATGACAACTGACTGCACGCGTCAAACAGCTGTGCTTCTGTATGAGAGGTGTGTACACACAGCGCCCTCTACACCACCATGCGTTCGTCTGCCCCATACTTTCCTATGTGAAATCTCTTTCTTTTCTTATTCCCTTCCTCCACACTAAATATTGATGATGAATTCTGAATCACCCTGTATATATAAGAAAAAATTATATAAATTATCCTAAGCGATATTTCACTAAATTTTCGGTGAATCGTTCAAAATCTATCTTTATGTTAATGAGAGTAACCAGGCCGAGATTTAGAAAAAAATTGAGGTGCGTGTGATGGGAGGAGGGGTAAGTAACGCAATCGCGCTGGAAAACAGACTGAAATGTGTTATTAACACACATTTCACACTCTATTTTCGAGATCTTTTAAAAATTCCATAAGAAATGCAAGAAATATGCACAAATTAATATTTTTGCCTCCATTATTCTTATTAGAATTCTTAAACGGAGGAACCCCCCCCCCCCCCTAGATCCAGCCTTGGGGTAAAATAAAGGGAAAATGAGGCCTAAACACTTTCCGAATAGTTTTATATATGTGTGTGCATTAATCATAGAAACAATTTGGAACTCCCCAAGAAAATCACAAAACCACCCCGGAAATCCTTTCCTGGATAAAATTCTACTTAAGCCACCAATTTGAACAATTGTGACATTTTATGAATCAGTATTGGATGAATCGTACCATTGTACGAATCGTACCATTGGATGAAACGTATTGGACGAATCGTACTGTTATGAACGGATCCCAATCTGTTCATAACTTAATAAAAACAATTCTCCAACAGATGCAGATTTCGTCAGCGCCTCGCATGACCTTGGTGGATCGCCTTCATTCCTAAGAAAAAAGAGGCTGCTAGAGCGCGACCAATCTCTTTTCCCAAGAGAAGCACTTAGGGACATCCGCAGATTGTTCAACGTCCGTACTTCAAAGGAAACCGACGCTGCTTCCAAAGGGGCGCGTATCCCAGTGGAATGGCGCTTGCCAAAGCGCTCTGCATTAGCACGCAATACACCGACCGCCCCCTGGTGCCCAGGAAGGCCCCAATGGTTGCCCGCACCGTTTCTGGGAATAATTAGCCCAAGAAAGGAAACAAAATTCATGAGAAGAAGTCACGGATGCCGTTTCCCCGAAATCCCAGGACCACGTGGGTCGTGCAGATTTTTGGAAAACCCCCATTGGACCCAAAGCGAGAAACTGGGGACAGAAGACCAAGGTCGACCAATGAGAATAATGGTGGGATCGCTAAAAAAAAGATCCGCCAAATTTCGACCTTTGGAGAAAACTTTTGTTTCATTATTCAAAAAAGAAAATTCAGACAGTCGAGAAAAAGAGATTGAAATAGAGCAAGCTCGGGTACAGTCGGATTCGGAACAATGGCGATCTTGGAGGAGTGAGTAAAACATTGAGATGTGAAGCGAGTGAAAAGGAGAGCGATGCTACGTTTTATAAAAGTGTGTTTGAATCCTCTTCGAAATTACAGCTGCCAAAAAAATGCCGAATACTACGTGATGGACAGTTTAGGTTGAAAAACTTTCTCAGCTAATCAGGAAGACATTCATCTCACTGCCGATGATCTTTCGTGCCTGTTGCCGCAGACATTCTCCGTTATCCCTTCGCTTGCCGTCGCATGGGACCACGATGTTTCTATCAGCTTGAGCAAAATTCTTGACAAAGACAATTGTGCCATGTCCTGTGCTTCCTGCTCCCGTGATGCTGAAAGTCGCCGAAAATAATAAGAGGTATGAAATAATCACGTTTTCTTTCATAAATCAAAACGTTTGTTCATCAGCTTTAAATCAGATCTGCACTTAAAGAAAAAAAGGATAACGACAGTAACTGTTGGTCACATATTTAATTTACGTAGGCCAGAGAGAAGTTTGGATAATTTTAATTAGTTTTTATAAAAGACTAAATCATTAAATTGTAAGAGTAAGCATGAGCTCTAGTTCAGGAGAGAAATAGATATAACTATGGTCTTAATACTTCTTCTCGGTAATGTAATATTATTACATCATTAAATTGTTTCGTTTATGTTATGAGGAAGAGTTGGCGTTATTTTGCCTGTCAATGTGGTCTATTTTTTCAGATAGGAAGTAAATATCTACGGCCAATACATTTTCAGAAAAATAATGCAATTTACGCTTAAAATAATAGATATGCAAACATATTTAGAGGGAGAAGAATAATTTCCTTTTCTCCCCTAACAGTACCATTGGATGAAACGTGTTGGATGAATCGTACCATTGGAGGAATCGATATTGGATGAATCGTACCATTTCACGAATAGTCCATTGGACCAATCGGGATTGGACGAAATGTCTCCTTTGGACGAATCGTCGGGAACAGTGAAACACATAGCGAAATAACAGTATTTACTATATTTATTAGATTTTTGAAATTCGGGAAGTACGATTTGTACATGCAAAATCCTCATGCAGCCATTCGCTACGGTGATCCAATAGTAGGTATAAATGGTCAGCACCAGGACTCTGTGAAATTGACCAATCCTCAGCAGGATTGAAAAAAAAAGAAAAAGTGGTGTAGGTGATCAGATCAGTAGGCCATATAGAACTGGCAGCCCTTCACTTCCGTTCCCTTCCAAAAGAGAATATCTCTTTTGAAAGGTACTAACGGCCTGCACCACGAGAAGACGAGATAGGACATTAGGTGCTAGACCTGGCCGGTTCTGTGCATTGTTAGGTAACCCAATACGGTTTGATTCTTATAAATACAGATGAATGAGAGACAGACAATGAAGAAAAACCAATGTCCGCACATTTGCGAAATACTAGCGAGTTTAAATCATTAAAATAAATGGGATAAATTAATGCCGTGATTAAGAAAAAAAAGTTATATAGCATTAAGAGTCGTTTTATACAGATATTCAGAGAGGAAAAACATTTCTAGGGATATATGCTATCTTTAAGAACCTAAGTACAGTTTCACCCATTGGCGTAGTTCATAAACGCTTTTGCTAATAAGTCAACGCGTTTATATGAACTAAACCATACTCGAGATTTCGACGCAATGCTCGAGATCGATCCTACTGTTATTTAGATGCTAGTCGAGAGGGAAAATGGACCTTTGTGACAGTGGGGAGTGGTACTATAAACAAATTCGAAGAACCTTTCTGACAGGGTGTGTGGCACTATCGACAAGATAAAAGGACTTTCTGCGACTGAAGGATCAAATATTGTTTTCCCCCAAAAGGTTCCCAGATACTACTAATGTCTTTCCGAGTCATCGATGTCTCTTTTTCTCACCGAGGATTCAGCTGGAGTTAGCAGAGAAATTGTCCATGGATACACTGCTGAACTCGAACCTGGAAGCATCAGAATGCAGGCCCATTTCACGCTGAATAGTAACCGAGACTTGTACATCTTGCAACGTTCTGTAAAAGAATGACTGGAGATTCCTGCAATAAAGAACCACAGTTCTCTCTATGATGTTGATATCATACGTTTTTGAACTGTGGTTCAAGATCATATCGTAGGAACATCATAGAACACCAGCAGAGAACCGGCACGTTAAAACAATAACATGGTCACCTAAAAACTTGTCGGAAGCTAATTACACTTTTCCTCTGTCATCATCTGTAACTAAGAGTTCATGCTCCATCGCCAGAAATTATCGAATGTCTAAACAGGGATTGTTCAAACCTCATCGAGAGTTACAAATGGGACATGTGACCCTATTTCTCGCGACATGAGATGAAGAAACCAAGCGGTCATAGACATTTCAACTCTGGCCACTTTTAATTCATTAACATTAATAATCTGTAGTATATCATTAAAACTGAGCCATTTGTTAAAAGGTTTTGTTTCTTTTTCTCTTGAATACTCAGTTTGCCATTCACCGCTGAAGAATCCGGATTTCTTTTCCTTTTGGAAGACCAAATCTACTACAGATAGTCCTAATTATTTGAAATTAGCATTGAGGTTAATTCTGCATTTGATGCGTATGCATTGAGTTAAGTTTCTGCAAACCAGAGGATTTATTTTAAATGAATGACGAGCATCTCTCACTGACAGGCTCGGGTGTAGAAAAAACTGCTTGAAACAGCCTCCCAGATAGAGTTGAAGAGATACATTGATTATTAAAAGTTTGGCAAAATGTAACTGTTTATTCTAGTTTTTACTAATTCGGATGTCGTGATGTTTTAGTTTGAAAAATTTATCTACTTTTTCAAAACATTGTTACAGAAATGTGAAATATAGACCACTGTTTTAACAAATGAAATTGAATATTACTTGATATATAAGCTTTTATAAATAATATTCAGTAGCAAAGAGTCTTAGGGATGCCATTAAAATGTTTAGCTAACGAACGTGAAACTTCAGTCAAAATATGTTCGAAAACACTAGGTTACTGAAAAGAAAATCACGAATTTCCCAATTGTTAAAATTCAATATTTAAAGAATTCAAACAATGTGAAAGATAAATTTATGAAATTCAAGTCGATTAACCTAGCATTGATCGAGATTTTAGAAAGCGAATTGAAAACTTATATTCAAACAATAAACATATAATTGCAAACCCTGAAAAATATATGTGTGATTTTGATATTTTTGGTTTTTGATTCCTTAAAAAAAATAATTTTTTTTCTTTTAGTTTTTGGAAAAGATTTAAATGGGAATTCCATCAAGTGTTGTAGAAGTTCCATTCAATCAAGTTTTCTTCATCCTGATAAATTATTACGACTTTAAATGCTTATTTTTAATGTACTACTGTGAATATAATAATTTCCAATAAGATTCTTATAGTTTTCAAATCGTAAGCGTTGATATAGCTGTAACAAAACAAAATGATTTATTTTCATAAAATTTCTCGAGAAGTAATTTTATTCAAATTCATCCTTTTTTTTATACATATATATTTTTGCAGCTCTTGGTTCGGCTCCTTTCAGCGCTTTTTCAGCATCAAATGTGTGGGTTAAAGTGGATTTGGCGATTTTTCTCTCTTTTTCTGGCACAACCAAAAACACTCGTTGCCTTAAATTATGGTAAAAGGAAGTTATATGCCTATATTGGTGGTGACCGTTAAAAAACTATATTGTTATAATTAAAACTATATTGGTTTTACCGTTCAGGAGAAGTTCTTGATCAAACAGTCAAACTCTCAAAATATAACATAGTAGACTTCATGTAAAGAAAAAAAATAATAACTGCAATATTTTAAAGTTATAATTTTGTTTCCTACATTTTAATAGAAGCATCGAAACATTATAAATAAATTAACCTTTAGGTACAGGCCTACTCATGACCAATTTTAATAGTCCCGCGAGCAACTGGTCATTTATGAGTGGTGTAGATAGAGCAACGAAATGCTGCAGCATGCAGCAACGCTGATGTTGACAATCGTGTAACCAAAACACTTACGTATCTGTGACACCATTATTGATAATGGTGTCATGGGGAGTATTAGCTTAAATAATCCTTTCAAATCTTCATAATCCGATATTTCAGTTGATGAATAATGTTCTTTACCAAATCTAACATGATGCTTTATTAGGGTTTTGTTACTTTAACAATCCTTTTACAAATGGACTAAAGTGTGATAAAAATTTGGCCACTATGACTAACTATAATTATGACAACCTCTTCATTAATCATTCTTAAAATATTTGCTTGTTTAATTAGGTTTGTTTTGCCCTGTAGAAAAATCATATAATATCAAATAAACAGAAACTTCAGTTATTTCCATAATATAATCATATTGATAATTCAGAAATAAAACATGGGTTGTTTTCCTAATATTTGTTCAAGGAAAAAGGTTTCATGAAATAAAAATACTGAAGAAACGTCCTAATTTTTTTAGATTTTTTCCAAATATTGAACCGACGATTATGTAAATAAACAGCCAAACGATAAAAGTATTCAGCCCCTTGGATGCAAATGACAAGACAGATTGGATTAATTGAAGAGAAACAAATTGTTTGGTAAGAAAAAAAAATAAAAAAAATACCCCCTCAAGCAGCTGCTTGCCACAGAGGTCTGACAGGAGCCTGTCAGTTTATACGCCACAGTAGAAGGTCTGAGAGGATGGCGGGACCTCAGCAGAAAAACATCGCAAACGTCCATGCCTTATCCGGGACTCGAACCCAGGTCCCTTGGACCAGTAGCCAAGCGCGCTAACCACTCGGCCACGAGGAGTTTCCAAAATACGTAGATATTGACAATTCAAACTTGCTTCTTCATTTCAGCACTAATTGTAGAAAAATGCGAATATTGAAGATGTAAATTCAGGTACTCATTTCACCACTAGATACTGAAGATGAGATTTCGGAGCTTTAGTTTATTAGTAGATATTAAAGACGATATTTTAGAGGTTCAATTTATTACTAGATGATGTAGAGGCGATTTCAGAAGTTCATTTTTTTTACTTAAGTAATATTTATATATGCTGAAGATAAGATTTCATACGAGTATATACATTTTACTACTGGATATTAAAGACGATAATTCTGATGTTTATTACTACATTCGTGCTCAGATTTAAAGGATAATGTATCTCGAAAAGCAAATAAGGGAATTATATGAAATGTGAGAGAAGAAAATACGTGCAAATTTTGCCGATGCGACCAGGAGCATACAGATTAGATTTTCTATAAAAGAGTGCTTGGCTGTGATCAACACTTTAATTTCTTTCCAGGCAGCCTCACGTTAACTTGGGTAGCAATTTGAGGTCATATGTTACAAAGACGATATATGGATGATGTTATACGGTGGAGAGGGATGGGTAAGATGGGAACAGATCAATCCCAACATCGTGGTAAGAGAAGTTAGTCGTATATCAGGACAAAGGTGTTCCAGGATGGCAACCGAAGCACATTTTCAGAGCGATTCATTGCTATTTATCTCTTTATTAAAAGCTATTAAAAGGAACAGAAAGAAGTGCAGGTTCTCATATCGGGGAAGCAGATCTTAAATATATACTTAGATATTTGTATAGGAAATGATTGAAAGTTAGCTGTTACCATTATTTACCAATACAATTCTGTTCCTTTTAGAATCCAATTTAGAGGATGAGACTGTATTAGCTTAAATATATGCAAACAAATCATTAACACAAACGTTTAAAGTATATTCGTCTAAAAAACACAAGATCAACGAAATACTTTTTATAGTATACCATCTAAGAATTTCGAAGAATAATCATTGTTAAAAGTTCAAATTTCTCTCTTACTCATGAAAACTCATCAAATCATTTTGCTTTAAGTACATATCACTTCCCTAAGAATGATGAAAAGTTTTTTCTCGGCATCAGTCGTGTTTGAACTCTTAGAATGAACTTGTAGGTTGCCATCATAAGAACGGAGGTGGGAAATTGGGGATGTAGTACCATCGGAAAGAACCCTGAGACTGCTCAGCTCAAATCAACGACGTCCTGCGGATGAGACTGGTTCGGCTGATGAGATGACTTTCGAAACGCTTCACTCCCTCGAGCACATGAGTTTCTTTTATTTTTTCTTTTATTTTTTCATTTTATATTCCTATCACCGAAGTTTCGAAACTTAAGATGTTGAGCTGAGAGAACTGCCGATCTACTAGGATCCTTACGATTTCGGTTCTTCGTGTGAGGACAGGATCAATAAAATGGGTAGGAATAAGGTCTCGTGAACACGGAGATGAGAGGAACGGCTGCTCTCACTTCGACAACGAAGCCATTTTCGGACAAACAAGTAGAGCAACATTTCTCTCCTTCCGCGATTTTAAAAAAAAACCGTGATGCTTTGGAACATTTCCCTTCAAGACGAAGCATCGTGAAACTAGTGGAAGGGTTAGAATTTTTTTATACCCATTTTTCTCTCGTTAAAGTGTGTTCGAGCAACTTTCTGCTTATCGCTCTCCACTTTTTTTTTTTATTCAGCGGTTTACAGGAGTAAACCTGATATAAATAATGCTTAAGTTATTTTAAATGGAAAGTTCATTTTCTTAAATTAAACGAAAATGTGTAGTTTAAGTTCCATTATTTTGAAGTAACATGTAAAGTAAAAAGAATAGATAGAAATGAGTAAGCAAATTATGAGTAATCTATATTTTACTGTTTGATGGAAGCCAATAAACTTAAACTTAACGGAAACTTTAACATAATGTAAAAGTTCTTTGAACAATGAGTTTCTTGTCAACGTTTCCAAGAAACTCGCCATTTTTTATTTAATTTTATTCTGAATACTTTCTTTTTTTCCTATTATATTTTCTTTTTTCTTTTTGTTTTCCTCCTTGCCTCCTATAATCTTGTGTTTATTCTATAATTCCTCAACGTTTGAAGGGTTTTTAAAAACATCTTGTCTTCTCCTGTTTGTGTTAGTGCATCAGTTTTGCTTCTCACCACGTATTCAGTGAGATTAATTTACTGCTTCGTAAAATCTTACTTCTTTTATTAAATCATTACTTCCTCTTCTTCTGCCTTCCATTTCTTCTATATAGTACACTCTTTCCGATCAGGGAGTTGTGATCCTAAGAAAAAACACTTTCAGCAAATCTACAGTCCTGAAATCCAGTACCCTTAAGGGAAAAATTAAAATGAGGATGAACGACCGCGGAATGTAACCTAGAGAAACATAAGTAGTTTTGTTCTGCAATAAAAGCCTGTGAGTTAAAGATTACATATGTATGAGATAAACAAATGTAAAAAAAGGGAATATAAGAGTAAAATTCATGTTCTGTACAGTAAATTCCTCATAAAACATTAAAAATAAAAGTCACTGTTTCATTACTTTTACTTATTACACGATATTTTAATACCCTTGTGCAGACACTTGCTAAGCGACACATGCAAAAACTACCTGTTGTAAGCAGTTCACTTGATATTCTCCAACAAGATATTTCTCCTATACTATTTGTCTGAAACAACTATTTTTTAAATAAAATCTTTCGAAAATCATAATCTTGAGTGATTTGTTTATTGCACTACTGCTACTACAAGAATAGACTTTATCTTTTTCTTGGGAGCTACTTCAATTGTATGAAGATAAATTCAATTCAAGAAAGAAATAATTAAAATGAAAAATTTCATTAGGAGAACAACTTTAATTAAATACAAGAATGAAAGGCAAGAGCCAGAAAATTAGTTGAGCGTTGCTTGAAGCAAAAGTTTACGCTCGCTTGAGACGTCACATGCTGATTTGAGTATCCCGTCCAATCCCGTCCAATTTAAGCATATGCGTCCAAAGATGTCACATGCTGATTTGAGGGTGCACGTCCAATCCTTTGTATCAGTGATGCTACAAGAGACATGATACCCATGTGGCAGCCATATGAGACAGCAGCCCATGATTATTTACATGATACATATGTAAGAAAAAATACATGATTATGATACATATATAAGAAAAAATTAGATAGATTACCCTAAGCGATATTTCAGTATATTATCGGTGAATCGTTCAAAATCGATCCTTATGTAAATGGGCGTAACCTGGCCGGGTTGTAGAAAAAAAATTGAGATGGAGGGTGGGAGTAACGCAATCGCCTCGGAAATAAAACAAAAGAGGAGGAAGGCGAGGGATTGTGTTGCTCTATAACATTCTACACTACGTTTTAGAGGTCTTTAAAATTTCCTTAAAAAGATGTGAAATATGCACAAATTAATAACTTTTTGTTCCCATTACCCTTGCTAGCATTTTAAAATGGGGGGACCACTTTGCCCACCCTCCCCATAGATCCAGCCCTGGAGTAATATCAAGGGGACATTGGGGTTCAAATTGCTTCCGAATAGTTTTTTTAAAGCATTATATATATATATATTCACTAATCATAGGAATAATTTAAATCTCTGCCGGAAAATCATAAAAATCACTTCCGAAAACCCTCTCGTAGCTAATATTCTATTTACGCCACTGCTTACATTTATGATAAAATACATAATACAACGAATGATTTACACCCTTTGGCATTAGATGCATTGTATCCCTACGTGAACGGCTCCTATAGAAATCGGTTGTAGACGAAATCATCCAATTTGACCAATCGTGCCATTTGATGGATGGGTATTGGACAAATCGTACCAATGGACGAATTCTTATTGGAAGAATTGGTAATAGACGAATCATATCATAGACGAATAGTACCATTGAACAAATTGTCCCCTTTGGATCATTATAGGCCAATCGACATTAATCGAATCGTCCGGGACCGCAGATTTGTTGTACTCTTAACAAAGAAGAAAACATCTCATCGACGCTTTATGTTTTACGTCACAAAAATATTTGATTTACTACCAGTCAGCATTAGAAAAGAAATCTATTTAAAAAGCTTTTAAAAAGCAGTTAAGATCATTCTTGATGGATTTGAATGAAGTTGAAGATTTATAAGCGTTATTTAAAAATAAAATAAAAATTACACTGCTATATATGAGGAAGCTCCTCATATATATATATATAGTGGTGTAATGCTTGATTTGATTTAAATTTGAATTGATTTGAAAATACATTGACAAAGCACACTACGTTGAGTCATTATTTCTGAATCAATTACCTCAATTAACCGAAGCAGAAAACTAGTTTTTTATCTCTAATAATTTGAACTATTTTTAACCTACCTAAAAAAGGTAAAAAATAAAAATGGAATATAATATCAATGATGAAATCAGAGACAAACACAATAACATGAAAGTAAAATACGAAAAAAGGATTGGTTTATTTTGCCAATTTAAAAGAACTTTTGGATTCTTTGGAGTTAACATGAATTGAATAAGTGATATTAAAATTAGCATATTATTTATTTTAATCATTCATTCATTTATTTATTTTTCTTTTTGGAGAACACATTGGAAATTAAAAAAAAATATACATATTTTTAATTTATATTTATCATTTTTTGCTTTAAATTGAAATTTTACAGGGATTTTTGTAATTAAATGCTCCAATATTTCCCTGCTTGAGAGGAGGTCATTGCAGGTATTTATATATTTTTTGTGTTATACGGCATAATCAAAGTTTTCGTTTGAAGTATAAGATAGTACAATCGACTCCCTTTAAAATTTCCTCCATCTCTTGAAGGATGAAAAGCGAGAAGAATGTTTTCTGGTAGTCTGTGAAACTCCCGATGTCACGAGCTTCATTTGACACATGATTCTTAAACCCCCTGAAAGTTCTCACTTTTTCGCATAAAAAATAGGTGGGTAATTTTAGGTACTAATAACAATTCAAACGTTCCAATCTTTCATTTGAGATGGAAAATGTTATGCTCGGCTCTTGAATTCAGAAGATATAGTTAATCAATCGTTTACACATCCTCCCTTCTATGTGTATGAATGAAAGATGGAGTTAATTTTTATATCCTCAAACACTCCCCACACCATAAAATTTATTTGATACGTAACTTATTAATCTTGGATTTTACGGTATGTTCTTAAGACAGAAAAGAAAATCATTTTTATATTATTGATATTCTGGGAGCATAAATGACCGAGAACTAATTTTTATAGTATATATATCTAAATCCTCTCACGTCACAAGCTTTCATTTCAAAAAAAGACTCGTTGTGAACGCCGTCGGGTTTGGAAGATATGGACGATTTGAAACACCAATAGCTTCAGAGGAGAGTCACTTTTGGTGAGCATACCTGCAATGAAAATCTCCCTGCTTTTTCAGCCAACAAGAAATCTTAACTAACTAAATAACAGCCAAATTCGTTGTTTGATGCTGTCGTTTGTTAGCAGTAATTTGCTAATACGATTGAGTGTCCTTTCATCGAACGAAAGCAAAGTTAATACGAATGGTGCAATTCCATCGATGAAATTATGTTTATTTTTTTACCTTATGGGCAGGTGGTAACTGAAGTGCTGCAAGCCAGAAGAATTTGCGTGACTTGAAACGCTTCTGTTAAATATTTCAACGATAAAAATTCGGAAATGCTCATTATTATCATTATATATTATTATTGGTGATGATGCATTTAATATTGTTGCTATAATAATATTCTAACGAAAGTATTTTTGGTTTTCTTCTCTTTTTGAAATTATATTTGACACACGATTCGTTAAACTTAATGAACTTTCACTGTTGTTCATAAAAAAGAGGGTCATAATAAGGATTGGAGCAAATATTTCTTACACAGAGAGTCTTTCGGTTTTGATGGGAGCACCGTTATTTCGAAGAAAGCTGCTTAGATTCCACGGTCCTAATATCAGCAAGAATAATGATAATCTCAATGGAAACTGTTGTCATTAAAATTTGAAATATTTTTACTGTGCAATAATCATGTGTTTTATAAAGTAGAGTAGTATTTAAGTGATAATCTATGTTTACCATCTGATTCAAATTTCATAATATAGTAAACCCTGATTAATCCACATGAGTTACAGGTTCGAGTCCCATCTATGCCACGGTTAAGAGTCATCTCCGCAAAACACCCCACCCTGCTCTCTGTCAGTACGGGACCCCGATAGTCTTGTAAAACCCGCCGTCCGTCGAATGTGACGTTAAGTCGTGACCACGTGTATGGGAGAGCCATACTCTGTCAACGTAAAAAACACGCTGGATGGCCTTTACGGGAGGCTACCATCTGTCTCCTAATAGCTGACCAATGAGTCCCCTTCCCCAGGCCTTTTCTGAGCTCTCGGGGTCAAAAAGCGCTCAAAGCTTCTGATCTCTTGGTGTGTTTTTTTGCACACAATGGGCCTATTTATCTAATTGTGTGCATAAAAAAGAGCCTCTCAGAGGTAAAACAACCTAACCCAACCTGGATGAATTAGGGAACGGGAGACCGGATTACGAAACAAACGATGGCCCTAAAAGACATAATGCCCATAACTCAAATAAATGTTAAATTTAGTGATATAGTACTCACAATTAAATGCTTATTAAATACATAGGTAAATGAGAGTCACTTTCTCTGTTTATAGTATTGAATTTCTACTTCAACCAAACACGCAATTTGAGTTTTTATATTAAAAGGTAGAAAAAGTGTTTTAAACAGACATGCACTTTTCAGTCTTTGTTTAAAAAAAATTGAATAACACTCACATATATTCATCAAAAGATGACTCAAAAATATTCGAAGGTGATTCAGGAATACTCGCACTCAAATCTGAAAAATTGCCGAAACGTGAAACAGAAGTAGAAATTATTCTTGAGCGTAGAAATGCATGTTTGAAGAAAATGTCAAGTTTTGTCTGAATAGACCTCTGCATCTGTTCTTTAATAGTGATGACCCTAACAGTTCGTAAGTGCTACTAATGCGTCTGTAACTCTAGATTTGATAAAGAGCCCACATACTTGATCACTGCATCAGTGTCATCCAGGCCTAGAACAAATAAGGGTGAGGGAGATTGAATTTCAACTTCAGTGTAAGTTTCCCCATTATTTTAGAGGATTTCTTTTTAAAAAAATGTTGAAAAATTCGTGAAATATACAAAATTTTAATAATTGTTGGTCTCTATTACCCTTACTCACATTCTCAAGTGGGAGGATCTGATTGGATTGGATTGTTTTACCTCTGAGCGGCACTTTTTTGCACACCATGGGCTAAATGGCCAGGTCACATGAACCCCGAAGGCTCAGAGAAGGTTGGGGGAGGGGACCCACTGGAACAGCTGTTGGGAGACAGATGGTAGCCTCCCGTCAAGGCCATCCAGCGTGTTCTTTAACGTGCACAGGGTATGGCTCTCCCGCACACGGGGCCACGGCTTAACGTCCCATCCGACGGACGGCTGCCTTTCCAAGCCCATCGGTGTCCCCTACTGACCGCGGGGAATTTTGAGGAGATAAATCTCAACGCTGACCCAGGTGGGACTCGAACCTGGGAACTACAGATTACGAGCCTGGCGCGCTACCGTCTGAGCCACCCCCGCCCAGGGGGGATCTGAGAGGGGGGAGAGAAAAGGCATTAAACCCCCCCCCCTTACGTACGATCTGGTGTCATCTCTTGCAGTGCTGAGAAGTTGCTTCTCAATTTTGATCTTTCTGGTTCATCAGTTTCATCTAGTTCTTTATTACCTGATTTCTATTCCATAGTAAAAGCCTTAGCAACATCAGTACCGATTTCTGCCTCTGTCAGCTGCTGAAATCTAGGGTCTCCTTCATCCAGTCGAAGCCAATCTTTGTTTTTTTTTTGTGTGTATGGTGTCCCTCCAGTTTCTCTGAGCAGACTATGAAAGTTCTCTAGTTCAAATCCTTCAAATCTAACTTCAAAGTCGAAGCAGCCATTTCTGTCGTGCAAGAGTTTATTCCAGCAATTGACTCAAGTTTCCACTTTAATGTCCCTCCAAGTACTAAAACTCAATACGCACGCATCTATTCACGCATCAAAATATTCAACTGGGACAGTTGAAAATAGCAGATTTGATATTGGATCACGTGATATTTTCTACCATTCTTCTCATCCACTCTACCCTCGAACACTTCCACTCCTAACCAAGAAACTTGTGCTTATAGAGATATAAAGACGATATAAGAGACAGCAACAATACTGAGCACTCCAAACGAAACATTATTTTTGAGGGCGGTGAGCAACGAGTCCGTTCGTCAATCCGGGTTAGCTGATTTTAGAATTAGCTGTATCCGGACTAGCGAGGGTTTACTGTATTTACAAAAAATCACTGTTGTGGCAACTACGATATTGGATGCATTTCTATAATACTATATACAGAGTGACATGGAAAGTTATTCTATAAATCAAGGAGCAGTATCAGGGCAAGAAAATGAGTCAAAAAGGAGTAGTTAGCATGGTGCTCTTCAAATTATTCGTCCTGTGAGATGGGCTTTCCACACAGGCATGCGCAACGACACGGACTTAATGTAAATATTGTAGTAGAGAGGTCCGACTATATATCACGTGCAAAAATGCCATGTAAAACACACTCATGTGTATCAGCAGTCAGCTACCGGTTATTTGCACATGACAAAATTTGCATACTGTGATGAAACCACCATAACGTCCTGATAAAACTGCATGGGTTACCCACCATCGCAAGTTTAGTCATCTGTGATACAATGAATTACACGTATGCTGAGTACTCTGATATGCATCTAGTGTTGGCAGAATGTGCAGGGAATGGTGTGACAGCTACTCGCCAGTAAAGAGAGCGCTATCCACGTCAATGTGCTCCTGATCGCTGAACAATCCTTCAGGTTGATCGTTTTTTACGAGAACATGGCTGCCATCGAAACGCACAAATCGAAGATACGCTCCTTAATGATCTACAATGATCCAACAACGAGTATCAGGAGTTAGCACCATTGTTGGGAACATCGCTAAATCTAGTTTGGGAAATGCTACATGAGAACCGACTGCACCCAAATCACATCCAGAGGATGTTGGCTTATCACCAGAAGACTGACTTCCAAGGCATACTCTCTGCGAGTGGTCCTTACTAGGCACGTACCCAGGATTTAGTTTCGGGTGATTCCGAGAATTTAGTTTCCGGGGGGAGGGTGTGAAAATAAGCCTTTCGTAAGGTTTGCCAATTACTAAACTATTACACCGGACAGGAATGGTTAAAATGTCATTCTATATAGAATAATATTTTATAGTTCTTTTTAAACTATTTCAGTGTCTGACATACTATGGGGCTGAAATAATATTATACAAGAATACATGTTTTGGATTTCATAGCAGGCAGACAAATTTTTCATTTCGCATAAGACGACCGGATTTTCGGAGGGATGGTGGTACAGAACTCTCTAGGTACGTTCCTGGATTTTACGTAAATGTGTCCACGACCCCATGTTGCCACAAAACATACCGATGACAGGGATGGAATCATGAATGACCGCAACCATCACAACTGGGCAGAGGCCAATCCACATGCTACCTTTTGTATGGACCACCAACGTCGTTTTTCCCTCAATGTGTGGGTTGGCATCATGGGAAGCACACTCATTGGCCCGTATTGACTACCCACACGTCTGAGAGGTCCATATTACCTGCACTTCCTTGATGCCTTTTTACCCTGGTTGCTGGACTGAACGTATGTATCATTGGTCCTACGTTGCCTCATGTGGTTTATGTACGATGTCGCACTTTAGATGTAGAGTGACGAGGTAGAAGTTGATCAAATGGGAGTTTGCAAAAAAAAACTACCAAAAGAAAGTACGATAATGCGCTATATGTATATATTCTATACATCCATGGAATTCTTTGATGTAATGATTAAATTATTGAATATTATAAAATTAAAATAAATTACAAATTGAAATTTCCATGAATAAATTTCAACTTGTCACTTTTGATGGATGTTTAATCTACTACCTCCTGCTATCTGTAATATACATATTCATAGGGCGAAAGGCGCAAACCTTTCCTTGAGCACAGAATCTGAGAATAAGTTCTGCTAGCCAAGAGGTTAGCGATAACAAATGTGTGTTTTTATTATTATTAAAGCGGGTAGCGATTTAAGCGCAGCTCAGAAAAAGTGATTGAACAAATGTTTTCTCCATATGTAGAGATCCCCTGGGTTTTGAAGGAAGCATCGTTATTTCAGAGAAAGCGGCTTAGATTTCAAGGTCTTAATATCAGTAAGAATAATGTTAGTTGGCAAGGGACTGTTTTGTCGTTTAAGTTTGAATTATTTTTGCTTTGTAATAACCACGTATTTTATAAAGTTTACTAATAGTTTTGACTTAATATTTGTTTACCATCTGATTCAAATCTAGATTATGCTGACTACTGAGTAATTTGCATTAAGTTTTAAAACAATTTTTTTCTCTAAATATTTGCTTTGAAAGTTTCTTTATCAATATCTATAGTGTGCAGGTGATATTATTTATTTATATAAACAACTGTTTAAATTTCAACAGTGATTATACTGATGCCAACAGCGAAATCTCTTCCTACTCTGATGATTTTGACTATCGCGATACATCCATAGGAATAAATCTTGAACTGATCCGCAGTCCTGAGATGTGCTCATGAGATGCATTGCAAAATGATGGTTCCAAATTAGAGCACTCTCAACCGGTGAACTCTGATATCAGGCGTTCTTCACTTTCAAGTACAGAGGGTGTTCAAAAAGTTCTTGACATGTGTCTGTAGATTTGTGCTCGTTCCTCCGACGTTAACGAGCTACGACTTGCTTGAAAGCTTACCTAAACTTACCATTACGTGTTAAAAACAAAGGCCATATCGTCATTTCTCTCTTGGCTGGGGGCGTGTAAAGTTCGATATGCGAAATCTGTGCGTTGTTGTCATGGAGCCTACTAAAAACAGGGAAATATTTTACATTTTCGCAAAGATACAGCTTGGGGACGACCGAACAAAGATCGCTTATGTTCATGTGACATTGTTAAGGGATGGATGCGCAAATTCAGTGAAGGACGGCTGACCTTTTCGAATACCTCCGTCATGCAGGATGACCGAAGGAGGCCGTGAACGAGAGACACATCGTTCTGTTCGTGAGTCATTAAGGAAAACTCACGCATCACCATTCAGGTAATAAGTGTAGATATCAGTGAATTAATGTTTGTGTTGTGGAAGATGAACCATGTCCCCAAATAGATTGGCAGTGTGGAAACAATTATTTATTAATATTTAAAGTTCCAAAAGCTCAGTGCCAAATGTGTACCCCACAAACTGACAGAACAAGAAAAAAAGGATTAGAGTCGAGTTGTGCAAAGAGATGCTGACAATGTACCTAGTGGCTCCAAAGAGTTAACAGATATTGTCATAGGTGATGACACGCGATTTTATTACTAAACAAACCCAGAATGATCGACAACTATGCTTGGATTGCGAAAGATGAACCTTGTTCCCAAATTCTCCCACAAAACTTATGCTCAAGGAAGAGGAAGTACGCAATTTTTTTCAATTGCCGTGGAATGGTAATCGTGGGCACCTTATCTGAAACAATGACTATAAATGGCCTGCACCAACATTGTTTTGCCCAAAATGGCTAAGGATATTAGGAAACAGCATCCAACAACAGACGTGTCATCATGACAATACCAGTGCTCATAAACGCGACAAGTTAAGGCTTATCTGGAGCAGGAAAAAATTAAACAGCTACCCCACCTTGTAATCACAGCCTGCCTGACCAATTTTATTCAGTTTAGTTTTCCCTCTGTTTATAATATAACCTACTCTACTACCAGTCTCATCAACAGCTCGAATGAAAGAGTTCATCTCATCAACATCAATTGCCAAAGGGCTAAATCATCAGCATAATCTAAATCAGAAATTTTCGAACCTCCAGTCCGTTTAAGGCCAAAATCTTTCCCTTGAAGTGAATTTCGCATAACATGCAACATCTTACACCATGTGCCATTTTTGGTTCTTTCCAAAAACTAAAAGCGTAATGCTGGGAAGCCTTTTTTAAGGGTGCAAGACCTTGCAAAATTCGTTTTTTCCGAGTTGCGAAGATACTGTCACAGGTGATAAGACATGATTTTATTACTATACAACTCCCAGAAAGAACGACAACCATGCTTGGGTTGCTGAAGATGAACCGTGTCCCTAAATCTTACCTCAATATTTCCCAACAGGAATGCCACAAAGCGTTTCAGAATTGGCGTAGATATCTGCAACTTTTCATAGATGCTGGAGAGGAATACTTTGAAGGACAGTAAAAGTTTTGTTGAGGTAAGTATAATGGTTTTTGTTTTGTAGATGCATCTCAAGAACGTTTTGAACCCACTCATAGTTTTAACAATGGGCATTAGGTGGTTGACTCTCACGAAATTATTCTGTAACATGAAATGAAACAGAATATGAACAGAGGAAAGACATAAGAATTCGAGTAATAAAGATAGATAGTTAACAATTATATCGAAGCGATTTATCTGGCCTGATTACAGCAATATGAAATATAGGTGTACGAAATTGGAAAAAAATGTTTCAAAGAAGGCTTAAAGATAGGTTAAGATAGGTTATGGTCTAAAGAGGAAATGAAACAGTTTATGTGATATTTACATTACTGTTAATATAATTAACAATAGGGAAACGAATATACGAACAATGTGAAAAAGAAATCTTGATATATCTTCAGCTTAAATCATTATTAAATTTAAGGATGACCTGTTAAAAATTAATTAATTCAGATGTATCGAAATCAAAATGCACATTACGAGATAGATCACAGAGAGTAACTGAACTCAAACTAGAAATCAAACTGGAGAAAAAAAAGGAGTAACAAACAAATAAATATTATACGAGCAAATAAATTAAACGACAGTTCTTAACCAAATGATTCTCAAGGATCTAATATACCGAAAAGGAAACTCATCATCATCGTCCTCAGGCAGCCATGGGCTACGGAGGTGCAACCAGACCGTGCAGTTTAATTCTCCAAGCATATCTGTCCTGAGCTACATTTGCTGCATCCGGCCACTACACACCAATTCTAACAAGATCCTGTTTGACATTGTCAGCCCACGGCATCCTAGGTCTCCCCATCATTCTGAGACTTTTAGGCACACTATTCATAACCCTATTCGCCAATCTATAATTATCCATACGGGCAACATGGCCAAACCAGCGGAGTCTCTCTCTGCACAATATGCTGCTTAAAGGAGGTTGCAAACTCCTTTGCCTAACCTCATCATTAGTTACAAAGTTAAACCATCTAATTCCCAAGATGCTGCGTAAGCATCTAGAATCAAAAGCATCTAGTTTCCTGTTATCTTGTTTTCAAAGTGTCCATGTTTAACTATCATAACTAACCCTAGAAAAAACCAATCTATTATACAGTCTAATTTTAGTCTTTACGTGTATACGCCTATTTCTCCACACTCTCCATAGATTCTTAAACGTCCCAGCAGCAATCCCTATTCGTCTGTTAATCTCATGCCGCACATCACCAGTATCTATTACATAGCTCCCAAGGTAATTAAACTGTGACATTTGCTCAATACTGCAACCATTCAGATTAACTGAATCACAGCCTGCCTGACCAATTTTATTCACTTTAGTTTTCTCTCTGTTTATAATCAAACCTACTCTACTACCAGTCTCATCAACAGCTCGAATGAACGAATTCATCTCATCAACATCATTTGCCAAAGGGCTAAATCATCAGCATAATCGAAATCAGAAATTTTAGTATCTCCAGACCATTTAAGGCCAAAATCCTTCTCTTGAAGTGAATTTCTCATAACATATCAATAACCAAACTAAAGAGAAAAGGAGACAAAATGCATCCTTGTCGAACACCAGAACCAGTAATGCTAAACCAATTGCTACAAGCCTTACCAACTCTTACACACGACTCAGTGTTATTATAGAGAGCTTTCATTAGGTTAACTAACTTTTGTGGTACACCTTATGATCTCACAGTCAATCACAAATTATGACGATCAGCAGAGTCGAAAGCCTTTTTGAAATCAACAAAGCTAGCAACCAAAGGTTTCTGAAACTCTAAACATTTCTCAAGAATCTGCCTAAGTGAAAATATCTGATCCACACATCCCCTACCACTTCTGAATCCAGATTGCTCATCACGCAATTGACTGTCCACCAGATTCTTAATTCTATTAAGCACAATCATGGAAAGAACTTTACCTGGAACAGTTAGTAGGCTGATACCCCTATAGTTATCACAAGAACTGAGATCACCTTTTTTGAAAATAGGGATAATAACAGCTCTGGTAAAATCCTTAGGAACCATGCCTTTATCATAAAAGATATTCAGAATTTCAGTCATCCAAATGGTAACCGGAACATTCCCAGCTCTAAGCATTTCCGTAGTAATTTCATCTACCCCTAGGGATTTATGAAGTTTAAATTTAGAAACAGCCAAAATAACTTCAGATTGTGTTATAGGGCCAACATTAAAGCCACCAATGCATCTATCATCATTGCAAACAATGGGAATAGAACTAACCGCATTGTTTAGAATATCACTGAAATGCTCAACCCACCTAGCCATGACAGAATCCTCACCTTCTATAAACTTACCTTGTTTTTCCTTCATTCCCTGTATACCTGTCCGTATTCTACCACACAAAACATTAACTATCTGGTACAGCTCTCTGCTGTTGTGCTGTCTAACTGCTTCCTCGGCTTTGTCAGCGAAGCCATCAAGCCAAAGATTCTTATCAGCAGCTAACTGATCATTTAAACATTTATTAAGTTCTCTGTAGTGCTTTCTATTAGGATTAGTAGGCTATTTATTAAGGGCATTCCTGCAGTTCTTTCTTTCTGAAATAAGCTCAAGTGCCTTATCCCTCAGATAATTCTGCCTCCTCTGCTCCTTTTTTCCTAAAAGTATACTGTTAGTTTCCAAAAAAGCCTGTTTAAAATGATCCCATTCTTCCCAACTTCAGTAAGCAAACCATGACTGTCATAGTGACTAAGTAACTTATCATCGTAAGCTTTGGCTATAACTGGATCTTTCAGAGCTTCAGTATTAATGGTAAATTTTTTAAACCTAGTACAACACTTTTTAAGTTTAAGTTGCAAGACACTTTTAACAAGGTAATGATCAGATCCAATTTCAGCTCCCCTATATACCCTGGCATTTCTAACAGAACTAGCCCATTTGCTTTTGATTCATATATAATCAATCATATTCTTATGCATCCCATCAGATGAAACCCATGTGTACTTATGTATGTCACGGTGTTTATATCCTCACATTCCACGTTCCTGCAGAGAGAAAGTGATTAGTAGGATTTTTAAAGAAACTATGTTTATTGAGATAGGTAGGACCAACAATATCAAACATCCTCCTGATCGCAGGCATGGGGAAAAGACCTGTTCCTCCTCCGCTAAAGGCTGAAGTCACCGATGCTGGAATGAACTTCAGGCACCACCTTTTCAAGTGGACTTTTTCAAGAACCAAATGGCCTGCCTGAGACACATTACTCCAGTTTAGGATTGACGATGCCCAAGTAGCTAATAAGATTCAGGTACCTGCGATGGCCTCTGATTAGGATTATCCACCAGCTGATATAAGGTATTCCATGCCTCTGTTCACTTAGGGCTGGCCACCCAGAAGCAAACAGAAAACATAGCGGCAGATTCTCCCTCAACAGAGGCCCACCACTGCAGCAAGTCCAGGATCCATAATCAAGCTCAAATCCATAAACAATTCCAGTCTAGTAGTTGTAAATGGTCAGCACTAGGACCCTGTGAAGTTGACCACTCCTCAGCAGGGTTGGAAAAAAAGAAGAAAAAGTGGTCATAGATGACCAGATCAGTATGTCATACTGAACTGGCTGCCCTCCACTTCCCTTCCCTTCCAAAAGAGAATTGCTCTTTTGAAAGGTACCGACGGCCTGCACCACAAGAAGGCGGGGTCGGACATTACGTGTTAGACCTGGCCGGTTCTGTGCATCATCACTAGGGATTTGTACACAGCTCTCCTTCCAGTTTATGCCTAGCTACCATTTACAGACCTAAGATAACTAAGAAACAAATAAAATTAAAAAGTCACACAAACACGTTAGAAGATGAAAATTGAATATGTCGTATAAAAGTGAACCCACAGAAGAAGTAACAGAAAAAGATTTTATACTAAAAAATAAATACCCCCTCAAGTAGCTGCTTGCCAGAAAAGTCTGACAGGAGCCTGTCATTTTATATGCCATAGTAGTGGGTCTGTGAGGATGGCAGGACTTCAGCGGAAAACAGAAAAACAACGCACACATCCATGCCTTACCCTGGACTCGAACCCAGGTCCCTTAGATCAGTAGCCAAGTGTGGTAACCACTCGACCACGGGGCGGGTAATGCTTTATAAGATAGTCAAAAAGTTATAACGCAAGCAGCTTATTATAGAAGCTAACTCAGTTTTTCTCCAAATGATTAAATTGATGATACATGTTAGTTACCTGATTTATTGAACATCTTATCTTTGTAAGGAACAAAATTATAGAAAAAGACGATATCCGAGAAAATGAATGATAGAAAGCAAAAAGGGTGAAAATTAGAAACAGAAATTAAAAATAGAATTGATTACTGCAGAAGACACGTGTTTGCTAATGATACTAAAAACAAAAGAGAACGCAGAAAACCCTTTATGCACGGCAACAGAATTTTTTCCGAGGAGGGGGGGGACAAAAAGCAAATCAGTGCTTCAAGATAGAAATATCTGAATCTAGCCGTTCATTGATGAGCCCAGTTGCGAATGCAGATCCGCGATTGGCAAGCAACAAAAATGAATGCAGCAATGATGCTTTCAATCAATAAAACTAAGGATGCTCGAAAACAGGTAAAATAAAACATTTTAAACAGTGCATTTCGGCGAAATTTTTACTTTCATATATGCACGAAGTTTTTTCCAGATTCGAGAATATTCACACATATTTTCAAAAAAACCACAAGAAACATAATTTTTTCCTCATCCCCCATAACGTTCCCCATGAATTTTCAGCTGATTATTTCATAAGCGGAATTTATTACTGAAAATACATGTACAACATGTTTTTTTCTTCATATTAATGAATATATGATATGATTCCGAAAACAAAAGAAAACTTAGAAAGAAGTCAAGATTTTATTTCATGATGACCTTATTTTTTTGATACATCTGATATTGTTTAACATAATTTTTTGATCAACATTTTCAGGGGGAGAGGGTCAACTGTTCCCTCCTGCTTGCCAATCGCGGATTTCATAATACGCATTTAAATAAACGACACTTATTAATAGACACGGAAAAATATTACACGTGGTATTGAATCTCACATCCAATATAGGTCATTTAATGAATTATTTTCATCCATGAATTTCCAGTTTGGTAGGAAGCGAACCACAGTACTCGCCATTAGTTATAATTCCCCGTCATACTAGGTTTTTAAGCCATTCCATTATTTTGTCATCATTATTACCTTATGGGATTCAAATTGTAGTTTTTCCGCTATACATAAGAGAATAAGATATGATATATATGAATAATAGTAATAATTTAAATTTTGCAGTAGCAGTATCTGGAATCATTACTGTTGTTTATTTTCTTTCCTTTATTTTTCTGATTTTATTTCAATAATCCACTTTGAAGATCTCAAACGGGCAAAATCCATCGCGTAACACTTTCAATGGAACGTCAAAAGTGCATACAAAAGGCTTCAGTGCTGTTATTTACTTCCGTTTTTTTAAATCTCAGTAATCCACTTAGTAGTAATACAGTCAGCTTCCAATTCAAAGGCATGAAAAGAACCGAAAAATGAACGTATTGAAAGCATTTTCATAGTTTCTTCCTTTGTTGAAAGAAAAAACTTCATGCATATATGAAAGTAAAAATTTCGCCGAAATGCACTGTTTAAAATGTTTTACACTTGAGAATGGGAATTTTTTTATATTATATAGAAAAAATATATTTGTCAGTCTTTTCATTTAGTTATATTACGATGTTGATGCTGAAAAACAAAACAGGTTAATTTTTTTTTTATCTCGTTTTCAAAAGAAACTAGCTACTATTGTCTTTAGTCGTCTGTTTGTCTGTCTGTCCGTCTGTCTCTATCCTCCCGTTTGTATTTTTTTGTTATTACAGTTAAATTAAAATTTCTTTTTGGGTTAGATAGATATTGATGAAATATTACGATTCGCGCTTTAGGAATCACTGAAAGATTTAAATTATGCCCTCTAACGATGGAAAAAGCTTAAAATTTCAAATATTTAAGCGAATATTTCGCACAATGTGCTTATGATAGAAATTTGAAAATTTGATAGTAGAATGTGAAGGTCATAAGATTTGCTTATTGATTACCAGGTACTGACAGTAGTAGAATAAATGAGAGTTCTGGCACAGTAAAAGGGGTTCGAGAATATTCACACATATTTTCACAAAAACCACAAGAAACATAATTTTTCCCTCATCCCCCATAACGTTCCCCATGGATTTTCATAGAATTCTCGAGCCCCTTTTGCTGTGCCAGAACTCTCATTTATGCTACTACTACTGACTCTCATTAGGTGTGTTTTCCTTCCCAGCTCTTTTTTCGGCGACCCAATTTCATATCGTTCTTTTCTAGTGCAACCTACATTCTATGGTTCAAAACGAAACAAAAATAAGGGTTATTGGACTCCATAAACAATTGCCTATTTTCAGTATTTAATGGAAGAAGCATGGAAATGAAATATTAGGATCATTCTGAAATAAAACTGTTACTGCTGCTCAAAATATAACATGGTAACGTAACACATACTTTTTAATAGTGAACTGCAAGATTTGCATTTAACCCTATGTAAATGAAGTTAAAGATACATACAATCAAGGAACTATAAATACGTATGAAAACCATATTAATTGTAACGTTCTTTGGTTTACTTATCAAGATATAACATATAGTAATATCATGGAGCACATTAATAAAATATATGATTTTTTTTCCATTCCGCAGTGTATTTTCCAGTCATTCCTTTATCATATTTACATTGCAGTGAATATTTAAAAGTTTATGTATATTTAAGAAAACATAAAAAAAAGTTCAATTTTATGAACAAATGAAAAAAAAAATGCTTTCCTCAGAATTCTTTTCCAAAAAAGACCAGTTTCATCTGCATTCCAAACTTGATCAGGAGTGTATCCACCATCTTCAATGATTTGGGCTAATTTTGGACAAAATACTTTAGCAGCCGGCTCATCTGCAGATGCAACTTCACCTTTTATCTTTACGTTATGAAACGCGTGTCTTTGAAGAAATTCTGTAAGCCAACCTGTACTTGCAGAAAATTTATATTTTTTGCTTAACTGAGTTGATGTGGTTGGTTCCATTTCTTGCATCTGCTTATATATTCGTAATGCCATCTGTTTGAAGATATATCCGTTTAAAGGGTTTTTTTCTTTCGAGATATCTTCTATCCACATTACTAGTGTCTTTTCCATATTCACTTTTACAATATCTCTCGTTTACGATGAGCACTTGCCGCTCAGTTTTGTTCCAGAAAGCACAGATTTTCTAATAGCATCTTCATTTTTCTTGATGGTTCCTACGGTAGCTTCGTTCAAACCAAAATATTTACCTATGGATGTTAAACCTTCTCCAGTTGCAAGACGATCTAAAATTTGGATATTAGTATTCAAAGAGAGAGCTTTCCTTTTTCGGCTTTTGTATAGTTGAATTATTCGACATCGTGGTAAGGCTTAGGAAAAATATTTGAATTGTGGTTAATTTTTGTTTAATCAGATGATGAAAAATTGTAAATTACCAGCAAAATTTAATAAATCTATATTACGCACACCAAACTTCAAAAAACAAAACAAAGTTTTTTCGATTTCTTCTATTAAAATCTAAACACTTCTAACTTTAAACACGAAATGAGAGACCAAGACTAACGTATGTATTGAAGATAAAAATTGAAGGGAATTCCCGGAACTCAATGCTGCCACTTTATTCCGAATGAAGTAGGTTTTGTACAATTTTCTCACAAAATAAAGAATAAAATAGAGAAAACTTGTTGTGTAGTTAGGTTAGTGTAGTTTTTAGTTTGGGGATTTTAGTGCACAAAATGTGTATCTATAGTACATTTTCAAAGTTAAAACTGCTTCGAAAAATGTGACAATAAAAGCAGCATCTTTGTTATAAATGTAAAATCTGTGAATGTTTTTAATTGGAGTATTTAATCACAATTAAATTCAAATGGAGTTTTTAAAAAAGGCGCCGTTTGAGCCATGTTAGATCAAAACAAATCGTGTAAAAATCGTACAAAATTGGAATTTTTTCCTAAACCGTGTTAAATCAAAAACGTGTAAAAACAGAATTCGGTTTATATATAAATTTATCAATTTTTCGTCTCTCTTATCCTTCCTAGAATTGTCACGGACTCTCCCCCCTAAATCCGTCCCTGATAACACCATATTATCGTCATTGGCTATTGCACTTTTGGACAAACGAACGTTGGACGAATCGTCTTTTTGGACCAATTATCCTTTGGACGAATCGTCTCTTTGGATCAATTAAGCTAAGTACGAAACGTCCCCGTTAGACGAATTTGAATGGGATCAATCGGCATTGGACCAGTTTGCATCAGAAGAATAATATCAGACCCACAAATTAGTAATCTTTATCATGCATAATTGCCAAAGGCGTTGGGTTGTTTACCCCTGAATAGCACCATGTTGCTCACAATGGGCTAAATGACCAGGTCACAAGGACCCTGAGGACTAAGAGAAGATTGATGGCAGTTGTTAGAATGTCAAAGGAGTTAGAATCCCAAACATTCTTTACAATATCAGGGTTTAGAATCCCAAACATTCTTTACAATATCATGGTTTTTTAAAACATTTAACAAAAGACATGATATATATATAACTTTCTCAATAACATAATTCCCTTATCAATATTTACTCTTTTACTTTTAGTTTTGTTGTAAAAAGTCATAACATTTAGAAATATATTTTGTATACCTGTTGCATTATTTAATAAACACAAATAAGTTCGATCCCAGCTTACCGGACCAAATTGAACAGCTGCTTGAAATCATGCAAAAAAAAGTTTAGTCAAAACATTTTCAGAGAAAAATTATCATAAATAATAAAGATTGTGTAAATAAAATCTTAATTTTTTTTCAAAGTATATTGGTGAATATATTCTATTTTAAGTTGGAGTCCAAATATACAAATGTACTCCAAGATATTATATGGTATTAATTTTTCAGTTTTATTATATTTACCGATGTATGCATTATTGCAAACATTTGACTGAAAATACAATTCAAACATAAACCTTTCTGTGCTATTTAAAGTAAAATATATAATTTTGATTTTTCGGCGTTTAATAACAGCAAATTATTATCAAAACTTTTTTTTGCTCTATTCAGATCATGACGCATATTTATGTTTAAGTTTTCGATGTTCGATCTCTTAGATACAATTGTTGTATCATCTTCATAAGAAACTATATTACCACGAAATTCCAATGAGAGAAAAAACAGTGAAGAAAGAAATAGGATAAGTCCTAAGATTGATCACTGAGGTAATCCTTTTCTTACTAGTAAAAAAGGGTTTGGGGGTGCACGCTCTCATACCCTCTTTGTCTTCACAGTGAACGCGAATCAAGATTGATCTGATCCTCGTCTGTAAAATTTATGAAATAGAAGTAAAAGTTTGTCTACTTTTTTATGCCTGTGGTGTATAAGATGACTGTTGTTAATTGATTGTAACACCGAATTGCCACAGAGCTGTGCCAGAAACCATTAATAACAACGAGTGCGGACCACCGCCCAACAAAAGCAACATCGTCAAGCCATCGTGCCAGAGACAGGGAAGAAGACCCCTAACTCTGGTGGCAATAACGTAAGTAGAAATGTCCCACAGCAGGATTTCGACACAACGCGAGGATAGTGAACCCTAAATTAATATTTAGAGGACATCGTGATATAATTTGAATATTACCATTGTTCAAAGTCATTTAACTGTGCCTTAATCCCTGATTTTCATTTTTTATTGGTATCAACTCAGATGTTTAATCTTTGGTTACCTTCTTCAAGTCATTTATTGTTTATAAATTGTATTCAATAGATCTTTTCAATTTTTCACTTCAATGAGATCAGCAGTCAAAAGCTTATAGATAAATACAAACTCTTTCCCTAATGTCCCTCAAATGCATCACCCCTTCCGTTATGTTTCCCTCATTGTCGTTTCCTTCGCCTTTATCATTTCTACCACAGACGCCTATCCTTCCTCTGTGCTGCAATCAGGTATAGAGCTGCAAAATCACCGTCATATCATTGAGAATATATGCAGGACACAGACGTTTTCCCTTGCGAATTGTTTTCGGATTTGATTTAAATCCTCTGTTTTCTGCACAAATTGCACTTTACCATCTATTGCGCCGTTCACTGGAATATTTCCTAAATTTAATCTCCGTAATGTGAAGCAAAGAAGTATTACACATCAGGACAAACAGAGCATATTAAACCATCAGCAGCGTGTCCAAACAATTTCATTATTCACACAAGAAACACGCGGCAATGATGCTTCTACGCTTCCTTTTTCACTTGCTGATTTTTAAGCCTGAGACCATTAAAACTTACAGGTCAAAAGATTTAAAATATGACTTTTCTTAACTAAAGTCATTTCTGGGAGAGTTCATTGCAATGTGTGCAATGCATGAAAGTGTTGGTAAATGAATCTTTGAAGGACGACAGACTGAAACCGGATTCTTGTTTCATTGCACCCAACTTTGGGGAACAAACCGCTGAACGTTTGGAAGCATAAATAATAAAACAAAAAGAATGAAACTTAATACGACTTGGAAGTTTACTTTTTTGTAGAAGTAACATTTACGTCTCTTGAGGTGTCTCGAAAGAATGGTAAAAATACTCATGGCATTAGAAAATTTTTAAGCAGCAACCATTGCGATAGCTACTGGATCTCATTCTTCCTAACGGTCCTAAACTTTCACTTATTAAAGACATCCTCATATCTATTTTGAACAGCGCTTCATGGGGAAAGCCTACTTAATGATACAGTGGAATTTCAGAAGTTTACAGAATAAATCACATCATCTCAAACACTTGGTAAAAGCTAAAGACATTCAAATTGTGTGCCTCCAAGAAACAGTACTGGGTAAGCTTCCTAAGTTGAATGACTTTGTAGTTTATCAACAAAAAATTCTCCTAATTCGCGTAGTATTGTAATTTATGTCAAAAAAATCAATTCCTCAAAGACATATTAACTTAGATTTAATCTCTGAAAAATTAGAAGATTTAATAATACAAATAACAATCTTTGAATTAGTAACTTATATTATAAATGTTTACAATCCTGGTAAAAGTATTACATGTAGTCAGTATTCTAAAATTTTAAGCAATTTATGTGGTGAATTCATTATACGTGGGGATTTTAACACTCACAACAATCTACGGCACTCTTACAAAAAATGATAAGAAAAGCACTCATCTTATTAAGTTTATTGAAAATAATAGACTGATAATTTTAAATCAAAAACATTGTACATGTATTAATAAAAATAACAATTTATCTGTTATCGATCTAACTTTATGTTCTGAAATAATAGCACAAAACATTCAATGGTCCATCTCCACAGAAAGATATGAATGTGACCACTATCCAATATTCTTAACTTATTCGAAACATCCAATATCCAAACCTAAAATAAAAATAACTGACTGGAAAAATTTTAAAGAAACAGCTTCACTTAATCCAGGAGATGATAACAACTATGATAAATTAATTACCTTGATTTACAAAAAAATTAAAACACCCAGCAAATAACCAAAAAATTACCCAATAACAACATTCAAACTATTTTTATAAATCGGCTTATAGCCATCAGAAGGAAAGCGGAGAGAAACATGAAAAATAATAAAACTTTTTTATCTTGTCAAAATTTTAAAAGATTAGAAAAAGCCATCTCTAAAAAGATAAAAAATTTACAAAAAATAATTGGATTACATTCACAGAAAAAAATCTCTCCTCAAACTTCAACAGCTAGTTAATGGAAAATTTATATAAGCTTATGCAATGAGATTAAACCTTCAGATCCCATCCAATCATATGCTCTAAAAAATAATAAATCAATAATTGAAACTGCAGAAGACTTGGCCCAAAATTTTATAGATACCACTTTTAAACCTAATAACCATTTAGACAAAAAATTATCAAACTCGAATATTTTCCATAAAACATTTGAAAGCAACAAAAATAAATATCTAAATCTTCCATTTTCATAAACTGTATTAAAAAATGCTATTAAAGCCCTCAAACCAAAATCATCTCCTGCACCAGACGGAATCACAAATAAACTGTTAAAGAACTTACCTCTGAATTGTTTAAAAAATTTACTGAGTATACTGAATAATATATGAACAACTAGAGTTTACCCAGACAACTGGTTTCATAATTTTATGATTTTTATTAAAAAGGAAAACAAATCACTTGACTTTCTTAACTCTTTTCGACCCATTTGTTTAAGTTCTAATGTTTTAAAACATTTTGAAAGAATGATCAGCTATCGTCTAAATTGGCACTTAGAAAAAAATAATGTTTTTAATAAAATGTTTTCGGCTTTCGTCCTGGTAGATCAACTAAGGACCTTCTACTTAACTTGATCTCGGATGCAGAATTCTCACTTAAAAATAAACTATACATGGTAGCCGTGATAATCGACATTGAAAATGCTTTTGACCCCTTATCTTTTAATGTGCTGTTATCCAAGATTAGAGATCTTAAATTTGTGGCAACTTATATTATATTCTTTTTCATTTAATTAAAGAAAAAACATTTCAAGTGAAAATCAAAAAATACTTCATCTAATGTTTATAAATTTCAGAATGGGGTGGTTTAGGGGGATATATTATCCCCCTGCTTTTTCAATCTTTATTTGAAAGATTTGTACAAAACTTTTGAACAAGGAATTAACTTCGGAACTTATGCCGATGACATCATTTTCTGGTCCATTGATGCAGACATTAATATTATTCAAAAAGGATTACAAAATGCAATACACAAATTAAATCATTACTTAAACAATAATAATCTCAAAATTTCTATTGAAAAAACTAATATTTTATACCTTCATAAGAAAGTACTTCCTCAGGACTTTAATGTTAAAATAAATCAACAAAACATTAAAATTGTTAAAACTTTACATTCTTAGAACAAATCTTGGAAATCATTACAAATAAATCTAGACTCTAAATTAATTTGTGGTCAATATACCAAAACAGCTAGAGAAAAAGCTTCCAAATTATATAATTTTATGAGATTTCTGGGAAATTCTAAGTAAGGTTGCTATCCAAAATATTTATTATTAATCTATAAATCTGTTATATTACCAAAATCTTTTTATGGTATAGAATTATTAAATACATTATCTAAAACGAAACTAAAATCCCTTGAGAGTATTCAAACAAATATTTTAAAATTTTGCGTAGGTCTATTACAGAGTACATTCAGTCTGAATGTCTATGCTGAAACTACAATACCAAACTCTAGAATATCCAATTATTTTTTTTTTTTTTTAATTTTTTTTTTTTAATTTATTTATTTTTTTTAATAGATTTTTTTTGATAAATTCATTACTAATTTTCAAGATACAACATTAAATAATATTCCTCAAAAAAAATTTATTGAAATCATAAATAATAATTCTAGTGGAAATTAATTTCCAAGTTTCCCCTATTGGATTTCAACTACTCCTATGATAAATAAGGATATTCTTAAAAATCTCTCTGAACTACATATTGATAACTTTTTTAAATAATTTTTACACATTTATACAGATGGCTCTGTTAATTATGACAGAGCCATCTCATCGGTAGCTTTCATTTGCTATTCAGAAAAATATGAATATAAATTTAAATTTCAAAATTATTCACCAGTAATTATTTCGGAATTAATGGCAATTATTTTGGCTATCAACTGGGCAAAGAAATTCAAAAATAAAAAGATTGTAAATTTTACTGATAGCAAATCATCATTGGACATAATTATAAATAACTCTCATAAAAGTCATTTCCAATTTTTCTAAATGACATTTATATATTACTATATGATCACTTATTACTTAAAAATTTATTTACCTTCAATGGACACCTGCCCATTGTGGCATAAAATTTAATGAACAGGTTGATATTTTGGCAAAAAATGCCAAAGACTTAAATATAACTATTAATGCTCCTTTAATGTTTCATATCTTTAAAATGGAAAATAAAGCTAATTGCTTTAATGAATTACAAAAAAGTTATGAAAATAGAGCTCAACATACACATCGCTTTAAAATTTCTCCTAATATTACAAGATTTCAAAATTTTGGTCTGAAAAAAAAAATGAACTTAATGCCATCATCCGAATCAAAGTAAACAGAGCTTTCACAAATTCATTTTTATTTAAATTAAAAATACGAGATTCACCCAACTGTAACTTCTGCAATTTTCCACATACAATTGAACATATTATCTTTGAATGTAATCGATTTAATGAAGAAAGGGAAGAATACCTCAACAAACTAAGAAAATATAATATATCAGATTTCAATCTAAAAAATATTTTGGAACTTTCAAAGAAAAATATGAAACCCATCCTCTTCCCTCTTCTTGTTTCATTTCTCAAGAAGATTAATATGCTAAATTGCCTCTAATATCTTCCAAATACAAGTAAATTCTCATCCAAAAATTGTGACTGAATGAGTCTGCAAGGGTCTCTATTATTCCTTGCAGGAATACTCAAGTGCTGATGTGATGTTCAATTCAATTCAACCATTGGGATGATCATAAAACGTTTAAGCTAAGATAGCGCAAAATGCTTGTGATACTACGACTATCCAACGGCAGCATCAAACGAATAATAAGGTTCCCATCTGGAGATAATTTAGATCAAATTTGATTGTCCTGAAAATGATGGGAACTTTTCGATGCAAGCAGGCGAGGCTTTGCATAATGGAGTTGATCCTCAGATATCCTTAAAAATTGTTTTGTTAAAGTCGCTGTCACCTGCCACTTCTGGCCTATACGTCTGCAAGGTGATAAACAGTTTCTTCAAAAGATCATGAACCCAAATAGACGAATTGATTGACTGTTTGCAGGGATACAGTCCCGTCCATGATGAGAAGACTAGTCGGATTTTGCACTCTTGTTAAGTGGTGGATGTATAGCGTACGGCACTGTGTTTATCCGCTGTTTCTCCAATGTACCCTCCTTTACATATGTGGAAACATATGTAAAGGAGGCTTCCATATGTTTCCAATGGTGGGATTTTGTCCAAAATTTGCATACATCTTCTACGAAGACATGCAAATTTACATAGCATAGTACCTTTTGACAGATTCTTACGTTCTCAAAATGTGCTATACCTCGGAGGCAGCGCTTATGACGCGATGTTCATAGGAACTTTTTTTCATCAGTACACGCAATAGAACACGTTCTCAAAGTTTGACTAGACCTTTTGGAAACGCCCAAAATATAAGGATAGAAAGAAATGTACGCAAATTGTGAACTTCATCATAAACAAGTGCCCAGAACTCATATGTATTTCGAAAAAATGTGTGAAGGAATGGAATCAGAACACTAACACCTGCTGTCCCATTCTGAAGTACATCGACTCTCTCAAGGAAAAATCCTTACCCGTGTTTTGGAACTTAGAACTAAGACAACTTTATCTTCAGGAGAAGAAGCATGCCTTGAATGACTATTTCAAAGATGCTGCGTGGCTGGGAAATTTGGCTCTTTTAGAGCTGCATCTTTCATAACTTGAACGAGTAAACGCTGTCGTGCAGGGATGCAACCAAACCATGGTGAAATATCGATAAAAAAAATATTCGTCTTTTCAAGAAAAAGAGAAACTGTCTCTTTGGAACAAAAAAAAAGTTCAAAAGGAAGAATTATGCATTCCCAGAATAGAATGTTTTGCTAGAGGATTCTCCATACATGTCCATTGACAACTTGCAAGATATTTTTCAGTGGCATCTGTGGAAATTTCTAAAAGAGGTGGTCTCATATTTGCTTAAAAGTGTTGACCTCCAACTCACAGACGGCTCGGGAATACATTCAATTTGAATTCCACAGAATTCTGAAACGAGTTACCTCTATTCTACAGAGAAAATCGAAGTTTAGCCAATTTTCCTTTGAAAATTATCGATGTAGCTGAAGAAGAAGTTGGTTGTCTTTTGGGAAGCTGAGAATCATTGTTTCCCTTTCCCATAACTTACCAATGTGAAGCAAGATTGTCAAGCTCTGTGCCCAAAGCAAAACATAGACTTGATTCTCAGGATTGACCTGCGCTATGCCCTTTCTATCGATATAAATCCAATATTGAATGATCTGATCATAAAAGTGAAACATTACGACAACCAATGAAAACCACTGCACAGCATCAGAAAGCTGAGCTATCAGTGGTTGAATTTTTCTAAAATTTGAGCATGGTACGTGCGGCCTGTTTTCCTGTTTTCCAATAAAATTAAAGAGTGCTATCAAAATTTTAAATGAAAAAAAAAATGGTGTGATTATTTTCTTTTCTAGGTCACGTGCAAATTTAAAAAGTCTAGCATATATTAGAAAAATTAAAGCTGACGATATTAAGCTAATTTGTTTATTCATTTTGATTTATTCATTAAATTTAACTGCGACGTTAAACTGCAGGTAGTGCCCCGTTTGAATCGTAGGGTGATTGCGATTTCGAATTTTAGGTCGAAACGAATAAAATGGAACACTGATTTACGTCATTACATCTTCATGAAAATGGCATTTAGTACAGTAATTTAAGCTAGTGATCTCTACTTTGGATAGAAAATTATAAATGTATAGTTCTAATACAGTTCATAAAATCATCAAATCAATTTTTTTCAATATAGTTAACCTTATTAGAAGGAAGGAAGAATAAAGTTGAAAATATTAATTCGAATGGAGAACTTTAAATAAATAGAAATAAATACCCCCTCAAACAGCTGCTTGCCATAGAGGTCATACAGTTTAATACGCGATAGTATAAAGTCTCTGAGGAAGGCGAGACCTCAGCAGAAAAACGACACAAACATCCATGCCTCGAACCCAGGTCCCTTTTATCGGTAGGCAAGCGCGCTAGCCACTCGCCACCAGACAGGTGGAGAATTTTAGTAACTAGAAATATTTCGTTAATGTAACTGAAACAGAAAAGAAAACATTAGCACCTTGTTAAGAATCATATATTCAGTATCTTATCGAAATCTAGAATTTATCACGTGCTCTTGCCACTTTGATGACATTTGTTAAATTGGAAGTATTTTGCCTTCCAGTACGTTCAAATAAATTCAATGTGTTAACAAGATCAGGAGGGAATTTAGAGCAGACTGACTCGCTCATGAAGAAGTACCATCTCCTAAGCATTATCTCCGATCATGTTGACTGCTGCAGTTGTAGCTCTTTCCTGATCCAAAACATCTGATGGGACTGAGCTGTATCTATTTAAAGTTGATGGCTGTCATCTATCAATAACCTGTCATCCTCAGATGTTCGGCTCTTTCAGAATAATCGAAAATTTTTCGTCTTCACTGTAGTTATCGATCCACAGTCAAATTAAAACTTGCGAACGAAGGGGGAAACACTTTAACTATTGTAATATTAGAATAAAAATTTCATTATTATATTATTTGTAAAAAGTAAAATGTAAATAAGAATTTATTTGTTTTAAAGACATGGGTATGAAACTCGAGAACGTTACTTTAAATCCATTTCTCAATTAAGAAACAATTAAATGTAGGCAGGAAACAAACAACAATCCGACTTAATGGTGAGGGAATATCTCAATAAGTAAAACCATTGATATTTAAAAACTTGAATAATAATTAAAGACATATTGTCATGAAAAGAGGAAAGACACAATGCATCTATACGGGAGGTCGTAGTCTAACTACGTGTTTTTAAACAAGTCAGTTATTATTTAGTCATGAGTAACGAAGCTGTTTTAATCTAATATTAATATTTTAGATTTTTGTTAAAAGTACTATCCTTAAAATGTTAATCAATCGCAGTGCAACAAATCCGCATAATAATAACAGCGTTTATCTTTAATATTAATAAGGTCTTCAGTATTTCACAACATTCAAAGAGTAAATGATAACTGATATTCGAAGGAAATTTAAAATTCTAAAGTACCGGATATGTGCAAAATAGGATTATCTTGTGCACGGATCATTTAAAGAGTTAGAGGTAGAGGTTTCTCCACTATTGAAGTATTTTTTTTTAATTTGCCAGTAGTATTCAATAACACAGTAACATCTTAGAAAAGCTAAAACATTTAATAGTTTCAATATGTTCTACAAAACCTACCTCGTTTTCTTTTGCGAAGAATGTTTTCAATTATGGAAAATAATGAAACCAGCTAAATGTCTCAGCCTTTAAATATGCTACACTGTTTCAGAGTACGTTAGGTAATTTCAAATCTACACTGTGACTTCAACTATCACTTTTAAATTTTTGAAAATTGTACTTTTTCATCCTTCATAGCAATGACTATATCCAGGAGTTATTATTCTTATTGATATCCTGGCCAAAATTACAGTGGATCTTTTATTTTGGTACTGAATATGCATACCTGGACATGACGTTGTTGAATCCGTTAATTAGTGTACTTCTATTTTGCAGTTTATGCTAGTAAGAAGCAGTTAAAAACAACGCACGAAATCAGATGTAACGTTGTCTAATTTGAAATATTAGTTACACAAACTTCAATATTAATTAGAAAATAGAGTCATGTAAAATCGTTTTTAGATGGAGAGGATATTTTAAAGCTCTGCAATGTGTTCGCCTAAGGTCTGTAAATGATTATACAATATATTCTCTCGTATACCCTCCACTATAGCCCCGTAATTTTATATCTCGTTACTTTGTAGGGTAGAAAAAAGCCATGAACCACAGCCTGCCTGATCAATTTTTATCACTTTAGTTTTCTCCCTATTTATAACCAAACCTACTATACCACCAGTATCACCAATAGCTCGAATGAAAGAGTTCATCTTATCAACGTCATTTGCCAAAAGAGCTAAATCATCACCATAATCTAAATCAGAAAATGTCAGATCTGCAGACCATTTAAGACCCAACTTTTCATCTTACAGTGAATTACGCATAACATGATCAAAAACCAAACTAAAGTGGAAAGGGGAGAAAATGCACCCTTGTCTAACTCCATTAGCAATGCTAAAACAATTGCTACAAGCCTTACCAACGTTCATACACGACTCAGTGTTTTAATGGAGAGTTTTCATTACGTTAACTAACTTGTCTGGTATGCCATACGATCTCACGATCAACCACAAATATAACGATAAACAAGAGTTGAAAGCCTTTTTGAAATCAACAAAGCTAGTAATAAAATGTTTTTGAAACTCTAAACATTTCTCAAGAATCTCCGTAAATGAAAATATCTGATCCACACATCTCCTACAACTGCTGAATCCACACTGTTCATCACACAATTGTTCGTCAACCAGATTATTAATTCTATTAAGGACAATCATGCAAAGAACGTTAGCTGGAAATGTATTATAAATTAATATATATAAGCTAAAATAGTGCATTGATAAATGCAGTTTTGTGATATGTATATACATGAAGGTATATCAGTGTCGTAAAAAACTAGAGTAAAATCTACAAATTTTATTAATTAACACCAGTTAATACTGTGAAGTTGCCATCTCTTCTATGCAAGCAACCTGCCCATACCACCAAAACTATCAATATACTGATAAAAAGTTGCTTTCGAAACGTCATAGTCAAAATAAATAGGTGAGAAGTTTAGGTTTATTCCAACCAATTCAAATAGTTTCATTAAAAAATCTTCTGCAAAACCTGAAACCTTAAAGAATTGTTTTTCAAAACTTGGTGTTCATACTCTATTAGCATAGTATTGCGACTCAGAATGTTAAGCCTTTAGTTATGATGTTTATTTTGCAACTTTGATAAATTTTTAAAACGTTCTCATTAGTGCTCTAGCATTGCTTAGTGTTGCGATAGCATTAACGTTGCATTCAGTTGCATGCGTATGTTAAAATTAGATTCATATATTTGCTGCGAGAAACGAAGCCGTTGGTTTAAATAATAAAGACACATACACACATTTCCTTTTGATCAGTTTATTAGTAAAATGAAAACAAAGAAAGAAGTCTCATATTTATTCTAGGTCTTCGTTCAGAAGAAGACGAATATTTCAAAGAAGGAAAATAAGTGTAAACGAATTAAAAATTTGAGTTATGCGTATATATATATTATACCAGAGACCGTTTACAAGTAACTATTAATAAACACAACTTAGAATAAATGAAAAAAAAAATGTGTTAAATACATTAGTGAGAAAATGTTTTGACATGGTACTAACTCAGACAGTTCTAAAAATAGTTTTTGTTTTTACCATTCAAGTCTCTAAATGTATATATTTTAACTATACTCTTTAGAGTCATGAAAATTGGAAGTCAGCATTTAATAAACTCATTTTTCAACGAAGTTTTTTCGTTTCAGAAACTTTTCTATATATGCTAGACTATCGGAAGTGAATTCTTTTACAGCTCTGCGTGTTTCAATGACTTGCACAGAAACGTTCTGCTGTTCTTTGATTGATAGCGAGAAAACATGTCGCTGGATTTTAATTGTGAGATTTCTGTTGCTTTAATGTTCCTTTTGATAAACAATTTTCTTCTTCACAGTGGCGGATTTTTTTTTTCGAATTCGAAAGCTAAACGTCAGTTTTCTCCCAATAATTAGCATGTTTGGTTGTTGCTTTTGAATTCATATTAATCTTTTGAAACAAAACATGATTTCATAATATTTTGATTATTGCTTTTAAATTAGTCTTTGATGCTAATTTGTTTTTTTTTTTTGCACAATAAAGTCATGATTAAGTTACTCGGTAAAGGACATGCTTTAGATGCCTTATTTTAGAGAACGTATATTGATTGGAATATAAGAAAACCTGCTAAAAGATATGATTTTTTTTTTGCTTTAACCCCATATTTTGAAGTTAGAGTAACATAAAGTAAGTCGTTCGTTGGGTGGCACTTGAGCGTTGACCCCTGTGCACATTATGGAACACGCTTAATGAAGAGACTTTTCCATTTTTTTTGTCTCCTAAGAACTGTCCAGTGGATACCTTTACGAATCTTTTTTGAGCTCTTGTGACGTGGCCACTTAAAACATTGAGAGCAAAACAGTGCCTATCAGAAGTACACAACCGAAAGCTGACACTCGAATGAGAACGACGACATGGTGCGACAAATCCATCCTAGTTATCAAAAGACATCTAGCATAGTCTATTATTGAAGGTGACGAAATGTAACTTAAATATTATGGTTCTGTTTAACACTTAATTTTGGATAAGTATTTCTTTGGTTAATGACTTATTTACAACCAAACGCTAAAGCTTCATTACCGTGCCTTGTACACAACAGATGAACTATTACCATGGTAGCGCTTATTCTGAACATTGCAGTTAAACAATGTAATTTTATCGAATAAAAGTTTCTAATATTTTATCATTTACGTCAGGGAAATTGAAAACTGAATTACGGGAGATTTACGCTATGTGACTAAATTAAAGGGTTACGTGAAGTCAGCTTTCGAATAATTGAATTCTTGATATATTCGAGATGTCGCAGTGTGAGGTGGATAATTTCTCAGTAACTAATTAAAGCCTGAGAATTATGACCTTTTAGATGCTTTTGCCTACTGTATTACTGGCATGTGTATATTTACTTATCCCAAGTGGATGCTGTGCTAATTCAGCATCTGGAAAGAATAATAAAATTAAGAGGAATAACCACGCAACTCAATGGATTATCTAAATCATTATGATCATCAATCATAAACATAATTAATCATTTCTATTTTTAATAATATTTTCTTACGTGGAACAATTTTGAAGAATTATTTTAAACGCTTATTGAATTTGCTCTTTTTTTATTCGATTTTTGCCAAAAGAATCATTGAGCAGGGTAAAACATTCTGCAAGTATTTTATGACATTTGCGCCTCTTGTTTGACGCATAATGGTCACAGTTGTCAATGCGCCATAAAGCTCTAACCAATCAAACAATCTTTTAGTTTTGTGAGCTGAATGAGCTCACAAATCAAAATCAGTATCCAATAAATTTTAATTTTTCCACGGTAATGTTCCAGGGAGGAACATTACCGTGGAAAAATTAAAATTTACCCTCTGGACTACTGATATTGACTTTGTGGCTACTTCAGCTCACAAAACTAAAGATTGCTTTGATTGGTTAGAGCTTTATGGCGCATTGACAACTGTGACCATTATGCGTCAAACAAGAGGAGCAAATGTCTAAGGTGAAAGAGAAAAATAAATTTAAAAAAATAAATATTTTTATTTCGAAACAACAGTGCTGGATCCAATGATACCTTAATATGATTAGATACGCAATTTTGGTTGATATTCATTTGATAAATAAGAGTGTAAGGTTACCTTTAAATTTTTTTGTTGTGCAATTGCGGTTTATAGTTATTTTCATTTCAACGTATTTGAATAATTATCACTCAGAATAAGTGGCGATTACATTCCGTAAAATTGAAATTGCCACACCCTTAAGCAGTGGACGATTCTATCTGAAACTATCTACAGGGCGATACAGGATATAGGTTTAGGATCACCTATCAATGACTCACGGAACAAACATTGGAGATATAGAGCATTGGCATCTGATAGGGAAAAGGTTGGGGAACAGGTGGTTGTGGCCCATAGAATTCGGTGCATTAACAAAGATGAAAACGACGTTAGTGATGCAGTATCCAGAATGCAAGGGTAATGTGAATGTGCCTGCAGTATAGACAGCTGGATATATTTGAGAGAGGACGAAGAATAGTTAGATTCTATGACCGTCCATCTTACTAGTGTTGATTTTAGGAGTGAAGGGAGGACAGTTGGAGGTGATTACAAGATGGCACACACATCCGTCAGGCAGGGTTTGGAGCAATCAGATGGCCAACAACGAAAAAATCATATGATCCTGAAACGGGCTCTAGCTGGACCAACCACAGATTTGTGCACTATTGAGAAAGTTTTAGTGCATTCTTGAAGTTCCTCTTAACATTATTCAACTTTGAGGGGAGTTTCATATCACATCACATCCTCTAACAACGAGGATCATTAGCCAATGACTGGCAAAAGCAGGGATTCACTCACTCATTTATCTGCGCCAAATACTATCTGTCAGATTTGACTGCATTATTAATAGTGCCCGACAAGAGCTGCTTGCAGAGATGACTGGCACCGTGTCATCTTCAATGATGAGTGCACGTTTAGTTTGGATTCAGACAATAATTGAAATCACAGGTGAAGAGTTGGTCTTAGGTTGTAGGAAGGAGCTTCGTTCGTCGAATCGTGGTGAGATGTAACGAAGGACCTCTCTTCACTTTTTGATTCTATGTCACGATACATACCTACATGTATCGTCAAAAATAGGGGTCATACTACATATGATGATGAGCATGATTCAATGTTTTTCTCTACGGAGTAAACATTATTTCTCTAATTCATATGTAAGTCGATTGTCATACGGTATCTTTCCATCTTTTCTAGTGGGACAATTTGAGTTTCACAAAATGCATTTTCTATGCAAAATATTTAACCTTCAAAGGCATTAGTTCACGTTCCACCATGCCTGTGAACATGAGTTTGATCACAAATTGCGGAATACGTCTGAAAAACGAAATGACAACTAACGACCCCCATAGGCTGTAAAATTTGAGACCATTAATGATCTATAAATATCAAATGATTTGAGACAATTAATGATCTATAAATATCAAATGAAACATTCCATTTTAAGAGAGCAACGTGCATCGTGAAGCAGATGAATAGACATATGACTATGAATGATTTGCATTTCGATCGGCTGCTTTACATAAGCAAGTTGATGAGAGCATACACGCGGCGATACTGGCTGACAGGCTATTTAAAAAAAATTCAATCACTGCTAGGTTTCGTCAGGCATGTTGAAAAGCAGCTGTGTTGTTTATAAAGCCCTCTAATGATCTAAGTGGTTGTGGACTCGAATACTGTCTAGCATAATTACGAGTAATGGTGGACAGTGTATAGGATTTCCAGATGGTTCCTTTTTATTTTGCCGTCTCATTGAGATTTTAGCAAAACTTGCACTGATGCCAAAACCCGCAGCATCCACATCTAGCCATCTTAAAACCCAAGCGAAAGCTTTTAGTTCAGCACTGAATTATGATCTTGAAATCTGCGAACAATAGAAGTTGTGACACTTTTGAATTTCTGCCATATGAGAAGGAATAGGAATCTTGTTTAGCGTCAGATGTTCAATCAGACAATAAAGGGATTGTTTTACTTTCAATACAAATTAGATGCTTCAATCTACAATGTACGACAGCTAATTTCCATTTAGCATATATTTAATGTATCAACTGTATCTAATATGTCTAATATATCATAGATATCAGACACGTTAGAAAATTTCGTATCCGGGGGAGGGGGGGGGGGGGCGGTCCTTGAAGGTTAAAGGCCAAATTTAGTTGTACGGTGATAGAGTTACAAATTGGCGCCAAGCGATACTTTTGGTCGTAGATATCAAAAATGCTATGAAATTTTGGAATATCCTACAAATTGGTGAATATAATCGTTTCGGAATGTAGAACTCAGAAATCCTAAGAATTTGCAGAACCGGTGTTACGTTCAAGGTTATATAGAGGTCGGTATGACGGTAAAAAATTAAGAGTTGTCGAAGGCACTGATTGATTTCTAGTAGTCCATATACATGAAATTTCATTCACCATATATCGGAGCGTTGGTATGACCATATTGACCACATAACACTTACACGTGGTGAATAGCATATGAAGTGTCCCTAAAGGACTCAGAAAAAGAGAGATAGAATGTGGTGGGTTGACAATATTAAACGGGACGTTTTTCGAATTGGCCTACAGTGGAAAAATGAGAGAGCAGCAATAGTTCAGGATAGATGCGCATGGAGAACTAACTTGCACAATATGATTCGACTACCATAGCCCATGGCCGCTTGAGGATGATATGTGTATCAATGTACATCAAACGAATGTAATACACAGTTAACAGATAAAGTTTTCTATACAACCATCATAACAAATGAGAATGGAGATTAATACACACTCGCTTGGTTCAGAATAGTTTTATTTTATTTAGCATAGAATTACCTTTCACGTTCTTCTAAATGTTAAAATATAAATACAGCAATGAAGCTTTGTCGTTTCGGTGAAAAATAACGTCATATAATTGAAATTCCGGTCGGTATATTATGCCATTTTTACACATCTGCTATGGTGCTAGGTAATGTTTCATGCAAAAGAATAACAACACTCTATTACGCTGCATATAATAATATGCTTACCAGACTTCAATATGAAGATTTCTGATATTATTGCAGTAAATAAATTAAACTTCAGCCTAATTATATATTAACAATTTTCTATAAACATCAGTTGTAATAGGAGTATATATTTTTAAATAATCAAAAAAGAAGTTAAAATAACACTTGAAAATCAAGAACTGTTTCCAAGGTGTATTTAATAAGTGTCTTTTCCCGTTTTGTATTTGTCTAAAACTTACTTTATCTGGTATTCTCTTGATTAAATACGAAACAAGATTTGAAAGGAGTAGTCGTAATGAATATTCGCTGTTAAAATTACAGAGTTTGTTTTTTCAAATATTTTCCTATTGTCTGTGTTCATAAATTTTTATATCATGGGGAAAAATAATAAAAATTAGCGCACGTTTATTCTTAAAATAAATTAATCATTTTGCTTTAATATTATTCAAGCAAAATTATATACACTGCATATGGTTACTTTGTCACAGTATTGACTGAGATTTTCGTAGGTGAGAGGAAAATTACTGAAAACTCTGTTGATAAGTCAGTTCTAGATTCATTATTTTATTAACAAACTCTGTTGATTAAATTGAAAAAGGTGATTTAGTTAAAAAATTTTACATAAGTTATTTGATGATTTTTTAAAGTTATTCGTTTTGCTCCGAACTACTGAACTCATATCTGTACTTTTTTAATTTATTCTAATCTATAAGAGATGGCGTATCGTCTTTAATAATGTGTATCCTCTTTAAAGCTTACTCTAGCATTGCATGTAAATTCCTATTATCCAGATGCACATAATTTTAGTCTTTTAAAACCAGTGATGTCAATATCAGTAGGAACATAATAGGGTCTCACGAACTAAAAGTAATAAAAAACACTGAGAGCAAAATATTCCTAAAACTATTCTAATGAAAGTCATTTGCTTCTACTTGGCACAATGTGTTCGTTACTTTGGCACAAGGAATTCACTCCGCGCTTTGTTCACTGAGCTATGCAGTATATTTATATATATATACAAGTTCCAAAAGTGAGAATCATTTAGTTGCCAATGTCCCGGATAGAGTAATTACGTTTAGTTCTCCAATTTTCAATCAAATATTGAAGGTTTTAATATTATATTATAATGAAGATGAAGCTCTGGAATGGCCATTGAATCATTCGTAATTGCTAATTTCGAAATGCTTTATAATTTATTCGTAAATATTTTAATATGATCAATATCCACGAAAAGTTAAATTATTAGCAGGAAACCAGATAGTATAGTTTCACTATGCAAACGCGCTGTTTTGGTTGATTATTGGAATAATTTAAACCGAATTTTAGAGATATTTCAAATTCCTAAATGAATTAATTATTGAAAATTTACATTCTTGGTGTTTCGAAAACCAAATTAAATCTTAATATTTTGCCCACGCACTTTTATACGTGCTCAATTTAATCTCGTTTCTTCCCCAGAACTTCACGAACACAAGCAATGAAAAAATCTTCTATTGGTATTAAAATGAAGAACCGTTTCCTGCCAGCATCTAATTAGGTTTCACATTCCATTTTGTGTTCACGAATTTCTTTGAGTAAACGATGTTTTCATAAACATTAACTTGTGCCGGAATCTGTTCTCGTAATTCGGAATGCAGTACGTTTATAGTTCGCTCTCGCTGAACGCGAGTTGGTGGTAAACGGATTTGAATATTTGAGGAATATTGCCTTAGTGACCCAATCATTTGCAATCTTTCTTGCGTTGACGCCGAGGATTGGCCTGATTCATTACCTCATTAAGAAACAGTACCTTATCTATGATCGGTACATATTAAGTATAGTTGTACAAAACATTTCACAATCTCATTACGAAAATAATGACTGCATGTTTGATGTCTAGATAACGTGGACATAGTCAGTATTGGTTACGTGTGGGGCAAAACTGCAAAAGCATTCAGGAGAAAAGGGTGTGAATAGATATGTGTAGTACACTCAAGAAAAGGAACTTTTCAACTGAGAGAAGAAAAGGAAGTGAACAAAAATCAGGCTCGCCAAGTCTGAAACTGCACGTTCTCAGAAGTAATTTTTAGTCCTAATTCTATTTTTGAAATGTGCAACAATTTAGCACGAAAACGGGCAACGATTTTAGTACAGTAAAGGGCTTAAGTGCTGAAACGAAATGAATTCTGCAAAGTGTGAGAAAAAAAAAATTCCTCGGTGAAAACAGACCGTTATTAAAATAATGTTGAAATAGGTGTCCGGACACTTCATGTTATGTGAATGGAAATACATTTCCAAAGCTCCCTAACATTGAAGTAAACCTTTTACGCAAAAACTATTATCGACGATAAATTGTAGATGTCATTCAAATCTCTCGAAATATATTTCCCACAATACTCGTTTAATATTTAAAGAATGAATGGAAGCTGAAGCATTTATCTTCAACTTTTGACACTTGTGAAAAAAAATACTTCAATGCATAAAATACAACTCTTGTAACAATTTGTTCACTAACATAAATTAAATATCTAAAGTTTGTATGACGATTTTTTTATAATTTCATCAATTTGGAGGCAATGCGACAGTGTCAATTTTCAACAATCCTCGATCAGTATTTAAAGAGTCATTGAAGCATTTAGGAGAAACAAACAGAAAAACGAGGTGTTATTTCAGATATAATATCTTGTTTGGATGCAGGATTTTATCAGGCGTAGTTTTCATCCATGTGACAACACTTTATAATTAAGCGTGCTGAAGTTTTGTTAACGGATACCTTACGTGGCAGAAACACTTGTTTGAACTACAGTTACGTTACATTAAAAAGAATTTAAAAAACACTAGTTACTTTTCGCTCACAGCATATCTAGCTTTACGCTATGCAGAGTTAAGAGAAGATATATTGCATTTATTTTTAAGAGTGTAAATGTTTCGTTTCAAGTTTAACTTTTATGCACAGTGTCCCACCTTAAACTGTTTTCAGATTGAGGCAGATAATTTCAGTTTATACTGCATATTTTCAAAATATCCAGTTATCTACTTGAATATTATGCTTGTTCAAATTCCTTTGTCCTCGTTGAATCTTTTATCTAGGCAACGTTATGTTGTAATATTTGCGGTTCCCAAAAATATAAGGTTATATAAGGTTATGATAACAAATTATCACACAACTGGAAAAAATATTATTGCTTCTTTCATTTCATTTATTGAAGAAAGGACATTTCTAGTTAATTTAATGTCAGTCATTTCCGAAATAGCGTTAAAATAAAGCGATTTTTTTCAAGTCAACAAGCATATGCATTTAAATGCACAGCATTTATGTTTCAAATCAATATAACGCTGATAAACATACACACACATATATATATATACCCATATTGGATAACTATATTTTGCCAATATGTTTGAAACAGGTTGTTACAAAAAGATTTTTCCTCCAGAGATTATAATTCCATTCTTTCGTAAAAAAGAATAAGAACGCTGTAGATTTATAGATCTTATTCTGGATGATTTTATCGTCTGATGCGAGGTTTAACGGTAGAGCGCTCTGGCATGTATCTAGAGAGTTGCGATTTCGATTCCCACCGCTTCAGCGATAATTGTTTTCAGATGTTTGTAATAACTGTTGAATTCTATTTCTACAGGTAATCTCTGTATTTACTATGGACTGTAGGAAGTTTTCGCTTTGGCAGCTGCTGATTCTCACCTTTGAAGTGTTTAAAATTTCTTATTTTACACAAGATTTTGTGAACTACTTTTGTTCAGAACAGTTTTTAAGTTTGATATTTACACAACTAAGATAAAAAATGTCTTCTGCATATTCAGAGAACTACTGGAAACTTGATTTAAAACAAAGAGTCATTGGTCATGGATGTACTACAAGTCTATGATTATTCCAAATAATAAATAAATATGGAATGTACTTAAATATTCCTTACATTTCAGAACTAAAAAAAATGTAAAGTAAATAATATAAAAGTAATATTATATTCAGAATTAACGTATTAGATGTACCATTTACTATAACCTGAGTTCTTTGCGCTGGATGTTTAATTCTCATATGATGATAACTGCTGACATTAAATGCGAAACGAAATATTACTTTCATTTCAGATAACAATCCCTCTCTAATACTTCAATCTGCAGCGTTTCGTATCCCACCTAGCTCAAAAAGATCTTTTCGCTAACTAAATTTGTTCTCAAATAATAATATAATTAAATATGTTTAAAATGTATTATACAATGGAATCAGTGTTGTGAAATAAGCTTTATGTCAGACATGTAGAAGATGTAAGCTCTAGTTAGTTAAGCAATAAGATAATTATTATAAGTCGACATTAATGACGATGCAATTGTGATAGCTATGCAGAGTTGTAGAAAGTATAAAAATGATATAAGTGCGCTAATAAATAAACCATGATCCTCATGCTCTCTTTGCAGTTCAAAACACGTTAAAATGCTATAAACAGAATATACAGTCTTTTTCAGCAGTTAGAAATATACTCCTGTTATTGACACAAAACCTTTGTTTCAGATGTTAGTGTCTCTGATTTCATTTTGTATTCATGTCTCTTTCCCACTTTCAGAAAAACAAATCCATGGAGGTGAAGTCAGGAGATTTCGATTTCGATTTCTAAGGCAATCCGATACTGTTGAATGAGGGATTCAGCCAAACTCGGATTTACAATCCAATGTAATAATACGAAAATTTTAAATTTAATATAAAAGGGACTGTGAATCACCTATAATTCTGGATTTCTAAAATATGCTGTACTTATCGATCTGAACCTGCACTTCTTCATGACCAGTGGTTTAGCAATGTTCACTTTCATTAAATATTTTTGATTGCAGTTCTGAGGTGAGATATCGCTTTTGAAGTGTAAGGTTAGAGCAAAGCTAACAGTAAAGGGAATGTATTCTAAAATTCACATAAATTTTGAAAAGGGAGAAAGAAACTGAAAAAGGAAAGACATATAAGCCTCTATTTCAATAATGAATGTCATGACTGGCTTGTTATCGAGTTCAAACTTCTCGAAATGTTAAATTGTGCATTGAGAGCTGATGTTTTTGGAATTTTTTGCCGTAATGGGTGCTATCGATGAATTAAAATCGAATAGAATGGTACTATCAATGGTGCTCATTAAAAATTTCGTTTTTTCGAAAATATTTCGTTTTTTCGTGGATAATATCGTTTGAAATTGATCTTTGTGATGTAACGTTTTCTGTTATCAATAAGTATGCTTCAGAAATCATTTGTACGATTTGTTAAAAATAAAGAACAAACATAGACATATAAGCATCTAGGACTGTGCTGAGTTTCTGCCGCAGTCAAAAACTTACAGCTGCTGCTAATGGTTTCTCGAACCCTGTCTTATGTTCATGAATTTTAGGCTTTATTCAATACTGGTGGAGAAAAACGATTCTGTGAATAATGGAGTCCTGGAAGAAAAATATTCGAGTGTACTATATAACATAAAATTTATTATCATGATGTTTAATAACGTAAATAAATTATTAACATATGAACAAGTTACTGTACGATCTAGAACTATCAAATTGTGACCACCTCTCAGATAAGAGTCACCAGTAATCATTTGAGTTGATATTATTAGACGTAATTCTTGTTGAGCTAATTACTTCGCCCATCTATAAAGGCTACACAGTTAAGTGAGATAGTAAACAGTTAATAAGTAGAAAAATAAATATATGGTTTTATATTTATGAGCAATAAATTATAAATTAAGTTTCGCATCCGGATGGACCCCGTATCCCACGAGACAAGATGAGTTGCATACTCTGTACCCACGGGAATTTCTTCCCTGGTGAAGAGGATTCTTCTTGTCTTTAAAGATTCATATTCGCTAATATATGAGTCCTGATAACCTGAACGCATGTTGAACAAAGCTTGGAAGAAACGTGTAGATCTGATTCAAATTTCTGAAATAAGTCGTTTGCAAATCTGTTCATGCCTTTCTTTATACTGCTCAATTATGATGGCCTGGAGAGCCTACAAAAAGGTGTGCATTTTTAAAATCATTAGCTGAATTTATCTTGTTACCCTAACAGTATTGGATTAACCAGAATATTTTGGTGATATAAAAATTTGACCATATATACTAAAGTTAATGTGATATATCCATGACCGTTGTTTGCAGCAGTTCTCATCCTTTCTTACATAAACACACAGCACTGAATTTCGATAAATATACATCATGAAGAAACGTTCATTATAAACAACAAGCCTGCAGTCCTTCTGCAGTTTCAGAGTGTGTGAAAATAGTCACATTGTCACCAAAACTGCAAATATAGTGCGACTACTACTACTGGCAGCAAGATAGAGAAGCTCTTAATTAATTTAAAAAAAACTTCAAACTTCACTTACAAGTATTTGATATTGGATGAAATCACTGGGTGAAACAACACGAGTTAGTTGCAAATAACAAAGTGAAATTTTCAAATGTTATATATTTTAATTAATTTTTCATCAGTCAACAATATTACTATTGCCATTCAGAGAAAGAAAATCATTTAATCCACATACGTTTTGTACTGTCAAGGAATTGGCATACAGCTTTAATAATATATAGCACCAGCTAAATATCACAACTCAGATTTTAGAGATTACTAATTAAAAAAGATACCTATCGTAAAGTGACTTTAGAAATTTTTGTATTCATTTGCGCTAATGCTCATACAAATGCTTTTCAATCAGACTTTCCCAGTTTTTTTTCATGTCACAAACTACCTTATATGTATGTAGCAATCATTAGATTAACCATCATACTGCTTAGCATTAAAAAGAGAGACCATCATTACTACTATTTACCATTTAATTAAAATAAACCAATTCAAAATAAATCTATTAAGAATATAATTTTAAAAAACTTTGCAGAATTTTTTGTTCCTTTTTTTTACCTCAGGATTTGCTGACCACCAACAACTCTTTCGGTCACCAAGGTTCACCGATCACAGTTTGGGAAATACTGAATTAATAAAATGTTTTATTTTCATTAGATTATATTTTTTTAATTTGTAGGGTTTCTTTTAATGGATAAAAAATATTTGAGTTATTACATGAAACGTAATGCATAAAAAATTGAAACCTGAGCAGAGAATTCGAGAAAGATACTTGATATGGTTCTGAAGTGGTATGCTGATTTCAAAAACGTTTTATATCATTAAACAATCATAAAATCAGAACAAATCAGTAGAATCTTTTATAGCTCACAACTAAGTTAGTTTTCGTCGGAATACTCATAATTAATATCAAGTAATCACAGGGAATCAATAATCACTTATCACTGTGAACAAGCACGATTAGAGAGGGAAAAGTGACTATCATTAAACTTCAAAAGGAACGGAAAACATTCTTTTGAAACGGGAGATGAATTTTGTTATCAATGCAGGAAAGATTTAATCTTCAACATAATAGAAAGATCAAACTTTCAAGATCCGATTAGCTTTTGCACTAATCGGATTTTGAAAGCAAAAATTGTTACTTTTTACATTTTGCCACAAAGCAGATTAAATGTGTAACTCGTTATAATGCTAAATATTTAGAAGCTAATTTTAATATATTAGAAGCAATTCGTTATAATGTTAAATACAAAATGCAAGGTTGCAGTATAACAAAGGACGTGTTATAAAGTATCATGCTTTTTAAATAGCAGTATAATATGCTTTAAGGAAAATGGGTACTAAAACTAGTTTCTCGTAACAATTGAGAACACATTTCTGACACCCTGTTTTCCTTTGAATTTAATAGGAATTAAAAGGGTAATCCATCATTGACATTGTTTCACTTTTAATTTTACTTTTTAAGTACTTAAAACTGAATCTTTTTAATTTATTTTAACTTTAGTTCGCTCATATTTTACAGAGACTTAAGCTGTACTTAATTAAGTATTTTAAGTGTACTTTAAGCTGTACGTAATGTAAAATTGCATATCAAAATTAATTCAAATCATTCTACACGATTCCCCTACATTATATCGAAAAAAAAATTCTAATTGATATCATTTTACTTCAGCCCCTTAATTACACTATATGCATTCATCACAATCAAATGCATCGTGATTTTCAACATAGGAATTTCATTGCGGGCTCTAACTCTATATTATAGAAGAATTTCTATTATTTTTTTTTTGAAACATGTGTGGCTGAAAATTATCATTATTGCGCCTTCAAAGAAAATTTAACTTCCTAATAGTTTTTTTATAGCATTGTCTTTTATAGCCTGTAATTAAGGTAGTCTTCATCGGAACATTCAATTTAATATCAAGGAATAAACAGGAGAATCAATAATCATTTAATCATTGTGAATGAACACTGTTAAAGAGGGAAAATTGTCAACAGCAATTGTCCCTTTCTAACCGTGCAGCATTGTCTGCAGAGTGGAGTCCTAATAATTAAAACATTTATCTGATATTATATAAATATATATTACACTATATATTATTTTTAGAGAACATTTATAACATTTATCTGAATTTCGTATATTGGGTAATATATGTTTTGCATTTGGTTTTCTCTAAAACTTTCTACGTTAAAACTAAAACTTGCTTTGAAATTATAAGTCACAGTAAATGTTGCACATAATAATAAAAAAATAATATCCCCTCAAGCACTTGCCTGCCACAGAAGTTTGACAGGAGCTTGTCAGTTTTATACGGCACAGCAGAAGTTCTGAGAGGATGGCGGGACCTCAGCAGAAAAATACCACAAACATCCATGCCTTACCTGGGCTTCGAATCCCGGTCTTTTAGATCAGTAGCCAAGCGGTTACATCAGTAGCCAATCACTCGGCCACAGGACGGCCTGTGTTGTACTAGAAAAGCTATATTTTAATTTGTTTTATGCATTGCAATCCTGCGGTTAAGAATATCCTTTTCACTTTTGCTTCCGCACAGCAATAGCAAAAAAAAAAAAATTGGAATAATTCTGAATGAAATTTAGCACTTGAATGTTTTTAAATATCCGCACACTTGATACTGGATAATGAAATTTTAAGGACAATTTTTTTTCAGTAATATGACGAAAATGGCTAATCTCACATTGCTGAAAAAAATGATTAACCATTGATGATATAATGGTTATCACACCCGACATGTTTCTGGGAGGCGATGGTTCGAATTCCATTCACAGCGAAAAACAAATTTTTTCAACTAATTATTTCAAGTGTCTCTTGTCTACAGGGCAATTTTTTGTGATACATTCTTACTGAATTATAAAATGTAAATTTCAACTTTCTGTATCCAAATTCAATTTAACAACGTGAGAGATGATGCTTCAAAAACAAAAAAGACTGATTACAATAAATCTTTATAATAAAAGATGTACGTGTGTGTGTATAGCTGTGGCAGCCATAACTCGTCGGAAAATCAATGTACACGCTCCAAATGTTCAGAGAATGTTTCAGGTTTTAATCTGGATTCCAAAGGCATTATTGAGGTGTTCCATTGTAGATAGGGACCTGATTTTCAAACCTAATACGGGGTCAGGCAGGAGGAACCCGCCTACGAAATGTGGGACGTTTTGGTGAAGTACGTCGGGAATTACAGAATGCCAAAATCTGACGAAATATTTCGATTGTTTGTCAAGGGCTCTGAGAGCGCGCGCCGGTCAGCAATGATCTTTGCAACACCGGAAGCTTCTTCGTGTTCAAATTATGATAAAATGTCGGGGGGGTGGGGATACTCACAAACCTAACCTTTAGTGCAGGAAACAAAAGAATATGCATATTAAAAGTGAGACACGAACGTCACAATTTGTGTAGAAACGAAACCTGATTTTTTTTAACCAATCACCGGACCACACGGGGGACGCTGTGCAGGAAATTTGGACCGTGCGAACGAATATCACGGGAGCCATAGTGCAGCAAAATCTGTGGTAACGGAAATGAAATCTCGATAGCTTACGCAGAAACTAAGCCACGGGTTATGACGAGTGCTCGCTGACATCAACAACGATCCGGGCAAATTTCTTCCTGTTGAAAATTGTATCGGGTGGTTGCTAAATTTACCTTTAGTGCAGTGAAAATAAGAATATGTAGATTAAATGTGGTACCCAGGCAGCGCCTGGTACGCTCAGCTAGAATAAAATAAAAATATTTTGAACTACTAATATTAACTGATACCGATATTCAATTGAAGCAATTTGGAAATTAACTATCTGTACTGATTACTGGGATCCCATTATTTTGATAGCTAATTAATATAGGGTTGCGTTTAACTACTTACCAAATTTAATGAAAATATACATAAAAAAATACTTTCGTTTCCCAAAAATAGTAAATGTTCAGCAAATTTTAGACCATATTTTTAAAGTGTTAGCTTGATATTTACTTCTTGTTACTCTATTATATTTTTTGCCACTAAAAACTTTTTGTTTCCCCAAATTAGTAAATGTTCACCAAATTTTAGACCACATAATAATCCTAAAGTGATAACAAGATATTCACTTCTCCTTTTCTTAATTTATTTGACAGTAAAAAAGTGTTTTTGTCTCCCAAAAATACTAAATGTTCACCAAATTTTAGACGATATCTAATTTTAAATCAAATTTCTTGAGGAATAATCTTTGTATGCAGTCTCTGTGTTTTTACTTCTACTCTTCGTATCTAATGAATCCGTCGTTCGCATTATAAAAAACGCCCCAAATATTTTAAGCCAAGTGAGAACGAATCAATAAAGTGTTGTCTATTGGAAGTTGTCCAATTGAAGTCAGGATACTAGTATTCCATTTTACTACTTGTCAAATCCATTTCACTGTAGTAAATTTAGTTTAATATATTTGGTGAACATTTACTAAATTCGGTATAACCATGGTATTTAAAATACAGACATTACTAAAACAATAGGAACCGTTGTTATTTTAGTGACGCAAATTTCGTTTTTCGATCTATCATCATTTGGTACTAACAACTATTTTAGATATTCATTATTTTTTGGAGTACAGTGCTAGGGGTTCAGAGTTTAATTTGGTAAACATTTAATTTGATCACATTAATACATGGTTAGTTGCAAGTTATAATAGTCAGTGTCAGATATATGTTTTTAATTCATATATTTTTATAAATTAGCTTTTCGAAGCTCTAAATATTGCACTCATTTGTAATAACTTTCTTGGGTAATTTGTAATAACTAAGCTTGAATAATGAGAACTGGCAGACATTAGGGATTTCTTTTAATTATTGAGATTCGTTTGGTGATTTTTTTTATATCTTTCATTTTTCTGAAATATCAACCTATCATTATATAGTTAAAGTTTTAGAGGTAAAAGTTTTTGTTAGTAGTTTGAAAAAGAAAAACAAAAGAGAACCTTTCTTTAGAAAAAAAAATAAAAATGAAAAAGATCCGGACAAAAGAAAGGGAGAGCAAGTTCTGTTTAAAAGAAACTTTCTGACTACCTTAATCAAGAGCGCATTATAGAAAGATCACGTTCATTGCAAAAGAATGTGTCTCTGACCAAAATCTGAGTTCAGTTTTTCGTTGAAAAAGATATTATAAGAAAATCTCTTTTTCATACCTTTTAAGATCCTTTTAAGTCTTCAATTTCTTAGTGAAACAGACCGAAAAGATAATTGCACTTATAACAACAAAAATACAAAACAGACGCAAAAGAAAAATCCTCAAGAAGCATAATTCTGGGGTGATTCATAAGTCTGGATTTTTAGCCGTTCAAAATGTGTACGGTGACGCATCACTGTGTTGCCTTTGCATATCTCTGAACGTCGTACTAAGGAAAATTTAAAGTTCACTACGTTAGTCCATAACTATTACAAGCACTGAATCCTGGTTTTCATTATTATAAACGTTATACAATGAATGATTTAAGTACGGAAATTCCTGCAAATTTATGCCATTACAGGAAAAAAAAGAAATAAAAGCTTCCGAAGCAGCCCGAGAAATGTGCGAAGTGGAAGGTGAGTAGGCAGTCCTTAATCGTGCTCCTCAAGCTTGGTTGAAGTTCAAAGCTTATGACACGAGCTTCGAAATAAGTTGCGATCGAAACGGCCGATATTGGTAGATCGTAACATGCTCTGCCACGCTGTTAAAGCTGATCCATCGGCAATCACTCGCAGACTCTAGTCCCAAATTGATTGCTTACAAGTAATTGTTGTGCGGCAACTGCGACGCATGTGTAAGGTAGCCAGGAGTTGCCGAAGTGTTCCACACGATCTGACTACTGAACAAGGAAATTGTCGCATTGAAACCTGCAGGAGACTCCTCGCTAATCCACGCGATCTCCGCTTCGTCAAGCGAATCGCTACTTGAGATGAAAAATGGATCTTTTTGAATATTCCGAACACCCAAGCGCAGTGGCTTGACCCAGGTAAGCTCCACTTCCTGTCTCAAAGAGAGAATGATTCGAATCGAAGGCAATGTTGTTGTTTGGTTTAATTTTTAGTGTGTAGTGCTCTTCGATGCACTCGTCACCAGTGCCGACCTCAGCATATTTTTTTAAGATAACCTTAAGCCTTAAATTTCTTAGTAAAACAGATTGAAAGGATAATTACAATAATTACCAAATAGACGCAAAAACAAATCCATAATTCTGTGGATTTTTAGCCAGGCAAAATGTGTACGCCTGCACAACTGGAGTTGTGCACTCTGTGATGCTTCAACGCCATCCAAGATTGGTAAACAGACATCAGACGTTGATAACAGACATCCTCCAATACGATAACAATAAACTACACACCCCACTTCGGACCAAAGAGAAACTTCGAGAACCTGCATTTGAACTTCTTTCTCACCCTGTGTATTGCCCGGACCTAGCTCCTTCGTAATACCGCATCTTTCCTTCATGCCTCATTTTCTTCGAGGCAGGCGGTTTAATGCTGGGAGTTTTCATCTCCAAGGACCAAGCATGATATCGAAGAGGAATCTAACAACCTTCCGGCTGATGATTAAGAAATTTCGAAAATGATGGTTTATATTTCACTGAGTAAGGTTAGTTATTATAATGCAATAATCATTTCACAAGTAACAACAAAGCGCACAGACTTATGACTCTCCTAGTAGGATGTTATCGAGAAAAATATCTTCGGTTTTCATTTACTTTTCTACAATGGAAGAGATAATTATTTTCCGGCTTCTTGGATAATTTACATTTTTACATGCTTTAACGCTGTGAACTTTTAGTTTTCAAACCGTGTCAACTCAGTTGAATTAAACTTGATGTTATTTATTTTAAAAGATTCTATAATTTTGGAATGGGAAATGATTTTTATTTTTTTTAAAGACGATAATGCGAACTGCGATCTTTCTGCTCATTTCTTGTTTTACAGAATGAACATTCTAACTCATTTCAATAAATTATTTTACTAGAGTGAATTTGATCTGATGCGAAATGTTGTTGCCTCATGCGTATGCACACAGGTTCTGTTCGCAGCAAAAAGTGAACAAAAAAGTTAGGCAGAATGGTAGCAGAAGATTAAAAAAAGGAGTCTTAGATTTCCCAGCTTCCTATTGTAGCGTTGGTTGGCAGAATGAATGATGATTATGATCCATCACCATCATCATTCATTATTCATGCTGGCAATGCTTATTGAATTTATGCCAGTTATTGTTCACGTATTTTTTTCCATTAGTTTATTCATTGCATAATGAAAAGCAGCATGTATTTGATTTTGATGAATACGATATCCTGAGTAATTGCGAGAGAATAAGAAGTAGCAGTCTGATTATAGTTTTTTTTATTTAAAAAAAATGGCTGTTTTTAGGAATAATGTGACGAAGGAGATGATGGACTAGGAAAATCAGAATTGTTCGATGGCAGAGTTAGGCGTAATTATTGGTCAGGGTGATGGACTCGCCGGCAGTTAGAAATGGGAGAGGACTTAGAACAAAAATGAAAATATCCCATTCAATGGAATTGAAATTCATTTCGATTGCATCAGCATCATAAGTACATCAGGAAATACCTGAATTAATTAACTCGAAGAAAGTATCCAAGTTCTAAGCATCGATTTATAATAATGCTATCATTACACTTTTAAAATTTAAACAACAACTTTAATAATTTGGATTCGTTAAAAGATAGTATATTAAAAAGTACACTTAAATGCGCAAATTCAAATCCAGAAATTTTAATCATTTGTGAAGGTTAGGATTAAATGATAAAAATGGATTTGCTCCTTCCCTTAGTCTTGAAATTCATTTATTTCATTATATCTTATTTAATAGCCAATAATCCCCACTAACTATGGACTGAAGGCAAAGATAGTTTCATCAAAAGAGATAATTGGATGAGGTGATCTTGAAATTTCCTGTTCCTTTAATTTTTTGTTTGTAATTAAAGCATTATTAGGTTAGACATTGTCGGGTTTCTTTCGAAACAATGACGGAGGGATGAAGGAAGGGTATTCAGACGACTTGGGTCCTCACATGGAAAATGGAGCATTCAACATTCTCATAAATGAACTTAAACATAAAAGAAAAATAAGTATGTTATTAATTATACTTTTTCATATTAACTTCAACATAATTTTTATTTTGCAATATGTAATTGTTTAATTTTTAAAATGTAATTTCACGGATTGCTAATGTTAGCATAAACGAACACTTGTATTTTTTCATTAAAACTTTATATTATTAAATTCTTAACACAAAATTTGTAACACCACAATAGTAGTTTTTAGAATATATCAGTAGATATTTCATTTTTAGTGTTAAAGGTGAACAATATTCTCAAAGCAAAGGTAGGTGCTTGCAATTTTTCACCTTTGTTTGAATTGAGACTGCTTAGGAAACTTGCGAGATTTATTTACACTGTACAAATAAGCAAAAATTGAAGGAATACTTTTAAAGATGCCGAGGCTTTTACAGCATTTTGAGGTGTCCTAAAGGAGTCATTTATAAAACGATTATCCTAACATTCTATATTTATAATGAAATGTAATTTTCATTTAAATGTAATGCGCTTCAGAACTCTCTCGCATATGACAGACAAAGGCATGAGGATTAAATTATTCAAAACTCCTATTTGTTCTTCTCATACTTTATACTGAGCATTTGCTGCAATCTAATTAAGACATTCCATCTTGCTGCCAGATGTCTAAAGTCCTACTCTCTACCGTCCACGTGGGCGTGGCTTAGCTGCCGTGTGAGGGCCGAGGGGGCGTCGATGTGATGGCGAGCAGTCCTAAAGGAACGCCTCGATTGGTATCCTGTCGTCATACAGAGACGGCGCCTGTAGAATGATGCCGCAAGTCCCTACCACGGAGGCAATGGTGAAGATCCAGAGAAACAGGCGATCTAAAACCATGGCGACATATTTCCAATCTTCTACAACCTACAAATGAAACAAGAGAGGAGTTATTAATATACTTGTTGACTGGTTGAGTTCTATCTCTTAGTACCAAAACCAAATGCTAATGTCATGAATAATGGATATTCACTAAAATTAAAATCAAGCAGATATTAGATGTTGAAAAAGAACCCAAAGTTAATTCCTAGTCCAATACTCAAGAATTGTAGTCTGGTGCTATCGTTACAACGTTTAAGAATTAAATACTATGATCCATTTAGAGTTCACAAAGCTCAAAGGATTTTATTTCTCAGTTCCACCGAGTGGTGAAGCGTCCATGAAAGCAATGTTTCCCCTAAAATTCAAATAAATAAAAAATTAAATATGAAAAAATTCTAACCTAAAAGTAAAAGTATTTCCAAACTTTAATAATTTTATTCTAACATAAATTTACTATATCATCATCATCATCATCATCATCATCATCATCATCATCATCATCATCATCATCATCATCATCATCATCATCATCATCATCATCATCATCATCATCATCATCATCATAATCATCATCATCATCATCATCAAGCAGCCATGGGCTACGGAGGTCCAACCAGACTGTGCAATTTAGTTCTCCAAGCAAGTCTATCCTGAGCTATATCTACTGCATCTGACCACTGCACACCAATTCTAACAAGGTCCTGTTTGACATTGTCTGCCCAACGCATCCTAGGTCTCCCCTTCTTTCTGAGGCCTTTAGGCACACTGTTCATAACCCTATTCGCCAATCTATAATTATTCATACGGGCAACATGGCCAAACCAACGGAGTCTCTCTCTGCACAATATGCTGCTTAAAGGAGGTTGCAAACTCCTTTGCCTAACCTCATCATTAGTTGCAAAGTTGAACCACCTAATGCATAAGATACTGCGTAAGCATCTGGAATCAAAAGCATCTAGTTTCCTGTTATCTTGTTTACAAAGTGTCCAAGTTTCACTACCATAACTAACCCTAGAAAGAACCAAACTATTATACAGTCTAATTTTAGTCTTTAGGTGTATACGCCTATTTCTCCACACTCTCCATAGGTTCTTAAATGTCCCGGCAGCAATCCCTATTCGTCTGTTAATCTCATGCCGCACATCACCATTATCAGTTACATAGCTCCCAAGATAATTAAACTGTGACACCTGCTCAAGACTGCAACCATTCAGATTAACTGAATCACAGCCTGCCTGACCAATTTTCTTCACTTTAGTTTTCTCTCTGTTTATAACCAAACCTACTCTACTACCAGCCTCATCAACAGCCCGAATGAAAGAGTTCATCTCATCAACATCATTTGCCAAAAGGGCTAAATCATCAGCATAATCTAAATCAGAAATTTTCGCATCTCCAGCTCATTTAAGGCCAAAATCTTTCCCTTGGAGTGAATTTCGCATAACTAATCAATAACCAAACTAAAGAGAAAATGAGACAAAATGCACCCTTGTCCCCATTACCCTGGTGTTCACCAGAAGTAATGCTAAACCAATTGCTACAAGCCTTACCAACTCTCACACAGGACTCAGTGTTATTATAGAGAGCTTCCATTATGTTAACTAACTTGTCAGGTATACCATATGATCTCACAATCAACCACAAATTATGACGATCAACAGAGTCGAAAGCCTTTTTGAAATCAACAAAGCTAGCAACCAAAGGTTTCTGAAACTCTAAACATTTCTCAAGAATCTGCCTAAATGAAAATATCTGATACACACATCCCCTACCACTTCTGAATCCACATTGCTCAACACGCAATTGACTGTCAACCAGATTCTGAATTCTATTAAGCACAATCATGGAAAGAACTTTACCTGGAACAGAGAGTAGGCTGATACCCCTATAGTTATCACAAGAACTGCGATCACCTTTTTTGAAAATAGGGATAACAATAGCCCTGGTAAAATCCTTAGGAACCATGCCTTTATCATAAAAGATATTCAGAATTTCAGCCATCCAAGTGGTAACTGAAACATTCCCAGCTCTAAGTGTTTCGGTAGTAATTTCATCTACGCCTTGGGATTTATGTAGTTTAAGTTTAGAAATAGCCAAAATAACTTCAGATTGTGTTATAGGGCCAACATTAAAGCCACCAATGCATCTATCATCATTGCAAACAATGGGAGTAGAACTAACTACATTGTTTAGAACATCACTGAAATGCTCAGCCCACCTAGCCATGACAGAATCCTTCCCTTCTATAACCTTACCTTGTTTATCCTTCAATCCCTGTATATCTGTCCGTTTTCTACCACACAAAACATTAACTATCTGGTACAGCTCTCTGCTGTTGTGCTGTCTAACTGCTTCCTCGGCTTTGTCAGCCAAACCATCAAGCCAAAGATTCTTATCAGCAGCTAACTGATCTTTTACATGTTTATTAAGTTCTCTGTAATGCTTTCTATTAGGACTAGTAGGGTATTGATTAAAGACATTCCTGCAGTTCTTTCTTTCTGAAATCAGCTCAAGTGCCTTATCACTCAGATAATTCTGTCTCTTCTGATCCTTTTTTCCTAAAAGAGTACTGTTAGTGTCCAAAAAAGCCTGTTTAAAATGATCCCATTCTTCCACAACTTCAGTAGTAAGCAAACCATGACTGTCATAATGACTAAGTAACCTATCATTGTAAGCTTTGGCTATAACTGGATCTTTCAGAGCTTCAGTATTAAAAGTAAATTTTTTAACCCTAACACAACACTTTTTAAGTTTAAGTTGCAACACACTTTTAACAAGGTAATGGTCAGATCCAATTTCAGCTCCCCTATATGCCCTGGTATTCCTAACAGAACTAGCCCATTTGCTCTTAATTAATATCTAATCAATCATATTCTTATGCAGCCCATCAGGTGAAACCCATGTGTACTTATGTATGTCGCGGTGTTTGTAATAAGTGTTAGTTATTCTGAATCCATTGAGTTTACTTACCTGTAGGAGACGTTGCCCATTGCCATTGCAGCTACCAATACCAAAAGGGCTATTACTCCTCCCCAAAGGTCAGAGTCAGTACCAACTTTGGCATTCAAGTCACCAAGAACAAGGGTAATATCTCCTTTCTTGACAGAATTCCAAATATCCTGAAGTTGTTCATAAAACCTATCCTTCTCATCCTCATCGGCATCCTCAGTGGGGGCATAACAGCAGATAACATTCAAATCTTTAACGCTTGTCTGAAATTCTGCTGTAAGAAACCTCTCATTAATGCACTCATATCGTAGAAGAGCATCACTAGCGTGTCTGCTGAGAAGCAGACCCGCGCCTTGGTGATGCTTATTGTCGTCCCTCCCTGAAAAGAGAAATTTAAGGTTATTTTTAAGAATCTGACCTTAATCTGTCCATCTGGTGTCTTGCAAGCCGAGAATATCTAAATTATAATGGTGGAATTCTTGTGTGAGGACATCAAGAGAAAAAGCTCTGTGCAGAGTCCTCACATTCCAACTACCTATGGAGAGAAAATGGTTAGTGGGATGTTTAAAGAAACTATGTTTATTGAGACAGGGAATGCCGACAATATCAAACAGCCCCCTAATCGCAGACATGGGACAAAGACCGGTTCCACCACCACTAAAGGCTGAAGCCATCTACACTGGAAGACTTCCTCCAATGTAGAATTTGACGATGCCAATAAAAGCAAAGAGTTCAGGTGCCTTCGATGACTTCTGCTCAGGATTATCCACCAGCTGATAAACATATCCTGCGAATCTATTCACTTGTAGCTGTCAACCCACAAACAAACAGAAGCCCACCAGTGCAGCAAAATCAGGATCCATAATCAAGCTCAGAGCCATATATCTGTCCAGTCCAGTGGGTTTATATGGTCAGCACCAGGACCCTGTGTGGTTGACCACTCCTCAGCAGGGTAGAAAAAAAAATAAAAGTAGCCATAGTTGTCCAGATCAGTAGGCCACACTAATCTGGCAGCTCTCCCCTTCCGTTCACTTCCACAAGAGAGTATCTCTTTTGAAAGGTACTAACGGTCCGCACCACAAGAAGGCGGGGTCGGACATTAGGTGCTAGGCCTGGCCGGTTCTATGCATCATCACAGGGGATACACTATAAAATTACTATATAATTATACTACATAATGAAGAGAAGCAACGATTTGCCAGGCTAGTCGAGTTGGAAGTGCATAAGAAATACCGTGTCATTGCTACTGAATTGGTAATCGTATCGCACAGTGGAAGTTCCATTTTCCATATTCAACCAGCTGATATTTCTCTCACGGAAGGTTCACATTTGGCTGCTTCATAGCATTGCTTATATTTCATACCTTTGTCACTATCCGCTAGAGGCATATTGTTCGTTCTATAAATCTTTGCCGGCTCATCAAAGGTTGATGCAATCATTGTACTATGTTTTTCCTTTTTGGGAAAACGAGACGAAATCCTTATTTTTGTCATTTTCTTTCTTATATCCGGCTTTCATATTACAAATTATATATGTATATATATAAATATTTTTATAGTATTTTTCTGACGGCGAATGTAATCGTACCCTTTCGCTTTCAGATACCTCTAAACCTAATTGACCCGATGCACCGTTGTTGAAGTGACCTATATCTTCTTGATTATTTTAATGTTCTCGTCATTTTCGTAATAACTAGAGATAATTTAATGCTGTTTCGCTTAACTCCGGGTTCTAAAGAACAGATTAACGGTATTAAGCATGCATAACTGTATTGGGCTATATTCAAATACAAACAATTAGATAAAACTGAAAAGTTTTGAAAATACAATGGAATCATATGAAAATTAAGGAAACTTGCAACTCGAAAGTTATGTAAATAAGCTTTAAAATATTTGAAAACCAACTATAGGTAGTCTCTGATACAAATTTATTAACAACTGGGTCTGTGCAAGTGTGATTTTTTTTTATTTTACTATTATTTTAACATAGAAACACACGAAAAGAATTTAGGAAAAGTTTCATGTATAATAATCATCTTACAATACGTCGACATAGTTCTTATAAATGAAATGTGCTGGCTGATACCGGAAGCGATTGACAGACAGTTTGTTTGTAAACTTTTGCTCCTAATGTAATAAATTTATAACTCAAAATTGTGCATCATTTCGGTTTCTTTAGTATTCACGAATTACTTTTGAGTGAACATATTGCACATCGTGATAGTGATTTAATTAGCAATTTTTTTAAACCTAAGGACCTAATGGTAGCACTGGCGTATCTTATTTATCCTATTCAAACAAGATTTTCTTATACCAATGTTGTCCAGGGACGCATCACTAAGAATAAGTCATATCATATTTTCTTAAAATTCCAACTACACCAGTGTTCGAAATTAAAGAATAATCGACAAAAACGTATATAGCTGCTGATATATGTAACATAATGTACCGAAAATGGGCGAACATGAGAAATACGCTTTACGGGAAAACTATCCCTCATTTACAGTTGCAGCCCGTAAGCCAGAACATGCAAATTAGAAATGCATTAAAAAGACTCATGAATCTACTCGCAGATAGTAGCTGTTCTAAACAACTCTTACTTTCATTTCAGTGGCACGTCGAGCTGATTATGTCTCGAAGACATCGTATGGGTGATTTTCAGCGGTGAAGAGCGATTGGAAGGATGGAAGAATGCCAGTCCCAGACGTAAGTTTCCAGAGCATTGAATGTTCCACAAAATGTCCTGTCAAGACTGGAGACAGTTTCAACAGACAGGCGATGTTCATCGTCGACCAGGACAAGGCCGTTCCAGAGCCATAACTACTTCAGACGATCGCCATATGAGTCTTACTGCCAGACAGAACAGAGTAATGACCGCTAGGCAACTGTCTTTGGAGCCTGCAGCAGCTACAGGAACAAGGGTTTCGAGGCATAATGTTTACAGGAAACTTCGCAAGCAATGTCTTTATGCCAGAAGACCTGTTATTTGTGTCCCCTAACGCCCACCACCCGACGAACTTGTTTAATGTGGAATCTCCAACATCACATTTGGAGTCCTGACCAGTGGGCGCATGTTATGTTCACAGATGAATCACGATTCAGCTTAAGTACAGATTCGCGATGCATTGGCATGTGGAGGTAACCAGAGACCTGTAACAGTCCCTTGAACATCAGGGAAAGGCCCTACAATGGTGGCCGTGTCGTGATGGTTGGGGCATGAATCATGACAAACGGGCATACAGACCACATTTTTCCGAATGGTTCTGTTACTTCCCTCAGGTATAGAGACGAGTTCCTGAATCCATATGTCAGGCTATTCCGGGTGTCATCAGTCCAGATTTTATTCTTATGGACGATAATACCGACCCTCATCGAGCTCGTGTGGTCGACGATTTTCTCGAAGAAAACTGGCACCACCGGCTCATCAAAGTGTGGTATGGAGCAGGTATGGGATACTCTAGAGGACTGTTACAGGTCCCTGGTTTTCTCCATATGCCAATGCGTCGCGAATTAGTACTTAAGCTGAATCGTGATTCATCTGTGAACATAACATGCGCCCACTGGTCAGGACTTCCTTGAGAAGATTCCATTGTTTAAGTCTTGATCCAAATAACTCTGCTTTGGCCTTGAAGAGCTGCAGATAGCGAACATGATCGTTCATTTCTTCTTCGGTGAGAATGTGTGGCGCAGATGATGCGGATCATCATTAGACACCGAAGGCTGCGGAAAACCCGACGTCGATTCACCTCTCTCCTCATTATCTGAATCAATGGAAAATTCTTTTGGAGATTCGGGAACGGGAAGGCCTTTGCCATGCGGAACTGGTCGGAGAGCATATTGTGTATTCGGTACGCTATTATCCACTTCTTTTTCCTTGTGATGCCTTCAAAAACAGGTGGTACCATGCAGAAGTAGCAATCATTTGCGTGATTGCTTCGCTCTCTCCAAACCATAGGAACAGCAAACGGCATTGCCACATTTTCGCCTTTCAGCCACCTCGGAAGATTTCTTGCACATGTAGTGCAGTATATGTGTGAGTCCCAGTCCTCTCCCGATCTTGCATCGAAAATAAAACTCATACGCCACTTTCAGTATTGGAGTTATGGTCCTTTTCTGGCTTCCAAACGTCACTTCCCTGCAAATGTAACAAAATGTATCTGCACTATTAACACAGTTACGAGGCATCACTACTGCTGGATTAAAACTGCAAGGATCACTAGTGTTGTACTTAAGATTCAGGGTTAAATGGGAGTTTCTCAAAAGACCTATTCACCCTACGAGACGTCGATTACAACTAACGATTGCATCCTCTTTTGTCCGCGATGTCATGATTCAACTGCATTGCATCAGACAATGATGCAATGCAGTTGGATGATGCAATGCATCTTCGGGAGTTGTGTTTATAGCGGGCTGATGCAATACAACTCAATATGTTGCAATCTGGAGTTTAAAATACAGCGTTGCAAAATGGTTTCCTATATACTCAATGCGAAACGAGTCGTTTATACATACATGACCATCTCTGTCTCTCCTAAACAATAGCCAATCGACAAATTTTATTGTCCTTTTCGTGTTCAGCACTTCAAAATCAGTAAAGAGTGGCTATTTTCATTTCAAAGCCTTTTTGTGTGTTGCCCAGTGTAATCTTGTGATGTAATTGGACTTGTATATAGTTAGAAATCTTTCCTGCAGACCGATTTAAAAAATACTATTTTTGCATTAAGTGGTTTAATGATTCTTATCAAATCTTCTCTCTTTACATAGCTCCCATGGGAAATGTTTCACGTTGGGAACTCCACATTATATTAAGCCATTGAAAATTATCTAGTTTGAAAGTAGCAGGAATTTTTAACAACCAGATGTCATTTTATGATGATTAATGATCTAAGTGAATAAGAACGTAAATCGATATATATGTAAGGGTAATTGAAAGATCGGACCATTTGGTTACAGGAAATCAATTCATCAGTATCTTGCTAGATTTTAAATATCATGAAGACAGAACTGGAACAGTGTGTATCAACGGACACCTTTAACAGATGACTGAGAGAAATTGGGTTGCATTCTTGCGGTCCATCGGCTTCTTCTACTTTCCACATTAGCTTTTCAAGTATTATCAGAAAAGAAGAAATTGTCGTGATGAATGAAGTCATGTAGACTTCAGCGACAAATCTCATTCTATTTGGTTACTATAGAGAAAGTATTTGCATCTGCGGGGAAAGTTAGAAAGCATTAGAAAACCCATACTTCGCCAATGGCAAGAGTAACGTTTTGATGAGCTGTCATCACCTGAGCAGGCATCCACTGTCATTCTTGAAGGCACTTTGATGGCACAATATTATCTACATATCATCTTGAGAATAGCGATTCTGTCTTTCATACCTTCTGTTCCAGCACAATTTTCCAGAAAGACAATGTGTGTTCACATGCAGATCTCATATCTTAATGGTTTCCTGATATAGAAGCAGTTACCTGACCCTCAAGTTCCTCCGATAGAGAACATCTGAGACGTGATGGGACATCATACACTTACTTCTGTGTCTCTGTGAATTAAAATTGTCGTACATTGAGAGCACAAATACATTATATGTAGGGTGTCCCACAGGATGACATTCACCACCCTTTTTTTAAATAATGATATCTATTCATATTCATGTTAGTTATACAAAAGTTTAACCAAGTGACCCTCAGCGCATCTGCAGGAGAGAAGAATAATAACATTATATCGTTTAAAAAATGTCGTCTAACACTTAATTGTATCGATGTAAAAGTTCAGTGGAAGCGCCATTGTGGTGGTTCACTTTTTTATATCGATGTTTGTGCCTCGAAGAAAATTCATAGTCTTATTTTTAATTTCTTTAAACTTGCTTAATAAAGCAGTTTCTTCTTGGTAATTGATTGAACACGTAAAGTACTATATAGGGTGATTCTAAACTCTTTCAGCAAAAAAAGAGGGGTGATAATACACATCAAGACGCACAATTTTTGCAATGGAACCTAGGGTCGCATTCCACTCCTTCCTCCAGAAAAGAGTACTTTTGAAAAACGCCACGCATGCACAAGTATTTACAACCGGTGCATGAAAATCACAAGATGCAAATCAGGTGCGCTGATCAAGTGCGTAGACGATTAAGAACAAACATTAAAAAACATTAACAAAAAAAAACAACGTTAAAAGCCGAACCCGTTCATCGACATTACCGTGACAACGTCACATGATAAATGACGTATTCGTGAAGGACATGGAAGACTACCCATACGAGGAATTGGCGGATATGCATCTGATGTACGGCCAAGCAGGTGGTAATGGACGTGAAGCACAAAGATTGTACCGTGAGAGATTTCCGAATCGTCGTATTGTGATTTTCATGCACCGATTGTAAATACTTGTGCAAGCGTGGAGTTTTTCGAAAGTACTCTTTTCTGACGGAAGGAGTGGAATGCGACCCTAGGTTCCATTGCAAAAATTGGTCGTCTTGATGTGTACTATCACCCCTCTTTTTTGTTGAAAGAGTTTACAATCACCCTGTATATGCCCTAGTACATTTCCCATAATTAAGTATTTTTTTAAGTTGGAAATAATCATTGGATTCTAACCTTGAGTTTTTCTCATGAAAATTTTTGATTTAAATTGATTGCCAGAAAATATTTAAAGTGATTTAGTATTTGTAAAAACTGTGAAAGGAAAATATACGTAAATAATTTAATATTTCTCATTATGATGTAATGAATTTCGTAGGCTGTATGGGATCATCTTTTAAGGAAACGGAAATTTAATACTTTCTATTTTCTTAATATTTGCGAGGCTAGTTGAGCCGTATATTGTCAAACAACAAGTCAATATAGATTCGCAGTAGCTTTGTAAACCAAAATACATGTGTGTGTGTGCTTGCAGAAAATTGTAGTTTGTAAAGTTTAGATGCACATAGAATAATTATAATGGTTGCATTTTTACAGGTCATTTGGTCGCATTTTCCCTGCTAGTGTTTGAAAATGTATATTCCATGTAAATGGGTATTATCTTTCGATGGAAATGGATATTATCTTCAAGATGTTTATGGTTCTCAACACTCTCGATAACATCACAGCCGCAGAAACAGGGTCATGAGTTATCATGTTATTAGAACACTAGGTTTATTATTACACATTAGGACATTTGGGCTCTCAGACAGTTGAAAGCACAAGTAAAATAGGCACCAGATGTACAACAGGATGACACTCGTTTATAGCTATTTATCACTGAACATGGAGGCCTGATATCATAAGGAGTTTCCTGTATTTTGCGAATAAAAACAGTTCGTTTCGATTTGGAAACGTAATATTATATTTCTTTGCATTTACAATGTGAAATTGAAAGATAAACCTTTAACCGACCTACTCTAAGTCCTTGTTATCGTCGTATTTCCATTTTTAAGCTCTTCATAAAGAGAAATAATTGACTGAAAATGAAGCATATATAATTTATAGATCATATTGTCGAAATAAAATGTATTATTTAGCTAAAAATAATTTAAAATATGAGTTTTTACTCTGTTGGAAATCATTAATTGTTTTCTCAATTGATTACTACTGAATCTTGTGAATCAATTTAATTACTATATGTTTCTTGTGTAGAATGTTTAAAGAGAAAATATTTGTTATTAAATATAATACATCAATACATAAATTGAATAACATCACATTAATTTTATATCATTTATACAGTATACAAATTAAAATAATAAATCTCTTAAAAAAATGCTTACCCCAAGTCATGAGCACATTTATTTTACGAGACATTCAAAGCTATATACAAAAAAAAAATATTGACAATAATATCCGACTCGTGCTACTGCTTTTTTTCACTCTCCTTAACGATCAACGCATTTCTGTGAGCTCCACACGAGCTTGAAAATCTCGCTGCGATGGAAGTCCCTTCCAGAATGTCACGTCGAACTTGGCACGGCTTTCTGAACTGATTCGTCGTTTTGAAAGTACTGCCTTCTCGAATGGCCTTTCAATGATCAAAAAAGATGGTAGTAGAAAGGTGCCAGATAGGGGTCGTAAGGAGGGTAGAGTTCTTTCCTTTTTACAAGAAATTCAATCACTGCAAATTCCCGAAACGAAATAGCAATGACAGTCATTGTTGTGGCATCCGGGGAAGCCAAATATTATTATTCTTCAATTACTTTGCTTATTCCTCAAATAAAGTATTTCGAAAAGTATAACCTTCAAGTGAATACTATTATTTATTGCGGTAACTGAAAGTTTCGCTATTAGAGCAGCTCTGCTTCCGATTCAAGGTAATTTAAGTAATCTGAAGGTGGTCATTGACTCTGACTTCAGATTAGCTATCTAGGTTGTTCAACAATATCGGAAAAATAGTGATGCCTCCAGTTTACTTCCTGATGGCCTGTATTCCACCAAAAAAAAAATTATCTGTGGGAATTCCATCACATTTCAATGGGTTCCCAGTAATTATGAAATTCCACGCAATGAGTCGTCAAAGAAACTAAGAATTTATCAAAGATTTATATTTTACCTGCATTTGCATCCATTCTGAAACATTGATTCGAAAAAACAAAAATTAGATATAAAAAAGGTTCCCAATATTGAAAATATAATTTTCCCTAACCACAAATGTATTCTTTGTAATCAGATCTCAAAATTTCAACTTCTAGTTTTTACAGAACGGCCTCCGAAAAATTATTTCAACTTAGAATTAGTCACTATCTTCTTAATGGAAATGTTTCATTATTAAAAATGCTTATGTAATTAATTCGTTTTCATTGTCTGTGTCTCGTGTTTTCTGAATTGGCTTCATATTCACAGAAAACAGACTTTCTAGTTTGAACTCCAGTCAAAATATAAACTGAGTAATACATCTTGAACAGAATGCTTAAATAGGGTAATTTGATGAAAAAGTTTCTATAATCATTTTATTTTTAAAGCATCAATTTTAGTTAACAGAATTTCAATGAAACTTTGATTTTGAACTGTCTTATAAGCAATTGCACACTTCAAATTATTTTTAAAATATATTCATCTGGCCAATCTGCTGATGCACAAACTATATTTAGAATCAACGGCACAGTACACGAAAGTTGCCAGATCACTATTTTTTTTTAAAAATCCTTGCCAGATATTTATTTCTTAATTCTGTAATCAACCATAGTGTTCGGATAATTTTGAGCTACTGTATGACTGCCAGCGATGATCACAGGTATTATTAAGGCCTCCAGCCCTATAATTCCAAAACCTCCTTTACACTCCAATAAATCCATCAAATAATATCCATCAAATCTTTTCCAAATTATTGAATTGTAATAAAAATTATAATAAAGTATAATAAATTTATTGAATTTTATATCTACAGGTAATCTCTGTATTTACTTTGGATTGACCTCCTTTATAAATTTCTCAAGATTTCTTCATTACTGCTGTTACTCAGTACAACGTTTAAGAATTAAATACTATGATCCATTTAGAGTTCACAAAGCTCAAAGGATTTTATTTCTCAGTTCCACCGAGTGGTGAAGCGTCCATGAAAGCAATGTTTCCCCTAAAATTCAAATAAATAAAAAATTAAATATGAAAAAATTCTAACCTAAAAGTAAAAGTATTTCCAAACTTTAATAATTTTATTCTAACATAAATTTACTATATCATCATCATCATCATCATCATCATCATCATCATCATCATCATCATCATCATCATCATCATCATCATCATCATCATCATCATCATCATCATCATCATCATCATCATCATCATCATCATCATCATAATCATCATCATCATCATCATCATCAAGCAGCCATGGGCTACGGAGGTCCAACCAGACTGTGCAATTTAGTTCTCCAAGCAAGTCTATCCTGAGCTATATCTACTGCATCTGACCACTGCACACCAATTCTAACAAGGTCCTGTTTGACATTGTCTGCCCAACGCATCCTAGGTCTCCCCTTCTTTCTGAGGCCTTTAGGCACACTGTTCATAACCCTATTCGCCAATCTATAATTATTCATACGGGCAACATGGCCAAACCAACGGAGTCTCTCTCTGCACAATATGCTGCTTAAAGGAGGTTGCAAACTCCTTTGCCTAACCTCATCATTAGTTGCAAAGTTGAACCACCTAATGCATAAGATACTGCGTAAGCATCTGGAATCAAAAGCATCTAGTTTCCTGTTATCTTGTTTACAAAGTGTCCAAGTTTCACTACCATAACTAACCCTAGAAAGAACCAAACTATTATACAGTCTAATTTTAGTCTTTAGGTGTATACGCCTATTTCTCCACACTCTCCATAGGTTCTTAAATGTCCCGGCAGCAATCCCTATTCGTCTGTTAATCTCATGCCGCACATCACCATTATCAGTTACATAGCTCCCAAGATAATTAAACTGTGACACCTGCTCAAGACTGCAACCATTCAGATTAACTGAATCACAGCCTGCCTGACCAATTTTCTTCACTTTAGTTTTCTCTCTGTTTATAACCAAACCTACTCTACTACCAGCCTCATCAACAGCCCGAATGAAAGAGTTCATCTCATCAACATCATTTGCCAAAAGGGCTAAATCATCAGCATAATCTAAATCAGAAATTTTCGCATCTCCAGCTCATTTAAGGCCAAAATCTTTCCCTTGGAGTGAATTTCGCATAACTAATCAATAACCAAACTAAAGAGAAAATGAGACAAAATGCACCCTTGTCCCCATTACCCTGGTGTTCACCAGAAGTAATGCTAAACCAATTGCTACAAGCCTTACCAACTCTCACACAGGACTCAGTGTTATTATAGAGAGCTTCCATTATGTTAACTAACTTGTCAGGTATACCATATGATCTCACAATCAACCACAAATTATGACGATCAACAGAGTCGAAAGCCTTTTTGAAATCAACAAAGCTAGCAACCAAAGGTTTCTGAAACTCTAAACATTTCTCAAGAATCTGCCTAAATGAAAATATCTGATACACACATCCCCTACCACTTCTGAATCCACATTGCTCAACACGCAATTGACTGTCAACCAGATTCTGAATTCTATTAAGCACAATCATGGAAAGAACTTTACCTGGAACAGAGAGTAGGCTGATACCCCTATAGTTATCACAAGAACTGCGATCACCTTTTTTGAAAATAGGGATAACAATAGCCCTGGTAAAATCCTTAGGAACCATGCCTTTATCATAAAAGATATTCAGAATTTCAGCCATCCAAGTGGTAACTGAAACATTCCCAGCTCTAAGTGTTTCGGTAGTAATTTCATCTACGCCTTGGGATTTATGTAGTTTAAGTTTAGAAATAGCCAAAATAACTTCAGATTGTGTTATAGGGCCAACATTAAAGCCACCAATGCATCTATCATCATTGCAAACAATGGGAGTAGAACTAACTACATTGTTTAGAACATCACTGAAATGCTCAGCCCACCTAGCCATGACAGAATCCTTCCCTTCTATAACCTTACCTTGTTTATCCTTCAATCCCTGTATATCTGTCCGTTTTCTACCACACAAAACATTAACTATCTGGTACAGCTCTCTGCTGTTGTGCTGTCTAACTGCTTCCTCGGCTTTGTCAGCCAAACCATCAAGCCAAAGATTCTTATCAGCAGCTAACTGATCTTTTACATGTTTATTAAGTTCTCTGTAATGCTTTCTATTAGGACTAGTAGGGTATTGATTAAAGACATTCCTGCAGTTCTTTCTTTCTGAAATCAGCTCAAGTGCCTTATCACTCAGATAATTCTGTCTCTTCTGATCCTTTTTTCCTAAAAGAGTACTGTTAGTGTCCAAAAAAGCCTGTTTAAAATGATCCCATTCTTCCACAACTTCAGTAGTAAGCAAACCATGACTGTCATAATGACTAAGTAACCTATCATTGTAAGCTTTGGCTATAACTGGATCTTTCAGAGCTTCAGTATTAAAAGTAAATTTTTTAACCCTAACACAACACTTTTTAAGTTTAAGTTGCAACACACTTTTAACAAGGTAATGGTCAGATCCAATTTCAGCTCCCCTATATGCCCTGGTATTCCTAACAGAACTAGCCCATTTGCTCTTAATTAATATCTAATCAATCATATTCTTATGCAGCCCATCAGGTGAAACCCATGTGTACTTATGTATGTCGCGGTGTTTGTAATAAGTGTTAGTTATTCTGAATCCATTGAGTTTACTTACCTGTAGGAGACGTTGCCCATTGCCATTGCAGCTACCAATACCAAAAGGGCTATTACTCCTCCCCAAAGGTCAGAGTCAGTACCAACTTTGGCATTCAAGTCACCAAGAACAAGGGTAATATCTCCTTTCTTGACAGAATTCCAAATATCCTGAAGTTGTTCATAAAACCTATCCTTCTCATCCTCATCGGCATCCTCAGTGGGGGCATAACAGCAGATAACATTCAAATCTTTAACGCTTGTCTGAAATTCTGCTGTAAGAAACCTCTCATTAATGCACTCATATCGTAGAAGAGCATCACTAGCGTGTCTGCTGAGAAGCAGACCCGCGCCTTGGTGATGCTTATTGTCGTCCCTCCCTGAAAAGAGAAATTTAAGGTTATTTTTAAGAATCTGACCTTAATCTGTCCATCTGGTGTCTTGCAAGCCGAGAATATCTAAATTATAATGGTGGAATTCTTGTGTGAGGACATCAAGAGAAAAAGCTCTGTGCAGAGTCCTCACATTCCAACTACCTATGGAGAGAAAATGGTTAGTGGGATGTTTAAAGAAACTATGTTTATTGAGACAGGGAATGCCGACAATATCAAACAGCCCCCTAATCGCAGACATGGGACAAAGACCGGTTCCACCACCACTAAAGGCTGAAGCCATCTACACTGGAAGACTTCCTCCAATGTAGAATTTGACGATGCCAATAAAAGCAAAGAGTTCAGGTGCCTTCGATGACTTCTGCTCAGGATTATCCACCAGCTGATAAACATATCCTGCGAATCTATTCACTTGTAGCTGTCAACCCACAAACAAACAGAAGCCCACCAGTGCAGCAAAATCAGGATCCATAATCAAGCTCAGAGCCATATATCTGTCCAGTCCAGTGGGTTTATATGGTCAGCACCAGGACCCTGTGTGGTTGACCACTCCTCAGCAGGGTAGAAAAAAAAATAAAAGTAGCCATAGTTGTCCAGATCAGTAGGCCACACTAATCTGGCAGCTCTCCCCTTCCGTTCACTTCCACAAGAGAGTATCTCTTTTGAAAGGTACTAACGGTCCGCACCACAAGAAGGCGGGGTCGGACATTAGGTGCTAGGCCTGGCCGGTTCTATGCATCATCACAGGGGATACACTATAAAATTACTATATAATTATACTACATAATGAAGAGAAGCAACGATTTGCCAGGCTAGTCGAGTTGGAAGTGCATAAGAAATACCGTGTCATTGCTACTGAATTGGTAATCGTATCGCACAGTGGAAGTTCCATTTTCCATATTCAACCAGCTGATATTTCTCTCACGGAAGGTTCACATTTGGCTGCTTCATAGCATTGCTTATATTTCATACCTTTGTCACTATCCGCTAGAGGCATATTGTTCGTTCTATAAATCTTTGCCGGCTCATCAAAGGTTGATGCAATCATTGTACTATGTTTTTCCTTTTTGGGAAAACGAGACGAAATCCTTATTTTTGTCATTTTCTTTCTTATATCCGGCTTTCATATTACAAATTATATATGTATATATATAAATATTTTTATAGTATTTTTCTGACGGCGAATGTAATCGTACCCTTTCGCTTTCAGATACCTCTAAACCTAATTGACCCGATGCACCGTTGTTGAAGTGACCTATATCTTCTTGATTATTTTAATGTTCTCGTCATTTTCGTAATAACTAGAGATAATTTAATGCTGTTTCGCTTAACTCCGGGTTCTAAAGAACAGATTAACGGTATTAAGCATGCATAACTGTATTGGGCTATATTCAAATACAAACAATTAGATAAAACTGAAAAGTTTTGAAAATACAATGGAATCATATGAAAATTAAGGAAACTTGCAACTCGAAAGTTATGTAAATAAGCTTTAAAATATTTGAAAACCAACTATAGGTAGTCTCTGATACAAATTTATTAACAACTGGGTCTGTGCAAGTGTGATTTTTTTTTATTTTACTATTATTTTAACATAGAAACACACGAAAAGAATTTAGGAAAAGTTTCATGTATAATAATCATCTTACAATACGTCGACATAGTTCTTATAAATGAAATGTGCTGGCTGATACCGGAAGCGATTGACAGACAGTTTGTTTGTAAACTTTTGCTCCTAATGTAATAAATTTATAACTCAAAATTGTGCATCATTTCGGTTTCTTTAGTATTCACGAATTACTTTTGAGTGAACATATTGCACATCGTGATAGTGATTTAATTAGCAATTTTTTTAAACCTAAGGACCTAATGGTAGCACTGGCGTATCTTATTTATCCTATTCAAACAAGATTTTCTTATACCAATGTTGTCCAGGGACGCATCACTAAGAATAAGTCATATCATATTTTCTTAAAATTCCAACTACACCAGTGTTCGAAATTAAAGAATAATCGACAAAAACGTATATAGCTGCTGATATATGTAACATAATGTACCGAAAATGGGCGAACATGAGAAATACGCTTTACGGGAAAACTATCCCTCATTTACAGTTGCAGCCCGTAAGCCAGAACATGCAAATTAGAAATGCATTAAAAAGACTCATGAATCTACTCGCAGATAGTAGCTGTTCTAAACAACTCTTACTTTCATTTCAGTGGCACGTCGAGCTGATTATGTCTCGAAGACATCGTATGGGTGATTTTCAGCGGTGAAGAGCGATTGGAAGGATGGAAGAATGCCAGTCCCAGACGTAAGTTTCCAGAGCATTGAATGTTCCACAAAATGTCCTGTCAAGACTGGAGACAGTTTCAACAGACAGGCGATGTTCATCGTCGACCAGGACAAGGCCGTTCCAGAGCCATAACTACTTCAGACGATCGCCATATGAGTCTTACTGCCAGACAGAACAGAGTAATGACCGCTAGGCAACTGTCTTTGGAGCCTGCAGCAGCTACAGGAACAAGGGTTTCGAGGCATAATGTTTACAGGAAACTTCGCAAGCAATGTCTTTATGCCAGAAGACCTGTTATTTGTGTCCCCTAACGCCCACCACCCGACGAACTTGTTTAATGTGGAATCTCCAACATCACATTTGGAGTCCTGACCAGTGGGCGCATGTTATGTTCACAGATGAATCACGATTCAGCTTAAGTACAGATTCGCGATGCATTGGCATGTGGAGGTAACCAGAGACCTGTAACAGTCCCTTGAACATCAGGGAAAGGCCCTACAATGGTGGCCGTGTCGTGATGGTTGGGGCATGAATCATGACAAACGGGCATACAGACCACATTTTTCCGAATGGTTCTGTTACTTCCCTCAGGTATAGAGACGAGTTCCTGAATCCATATGTCAGGCTATTCCGGGTGTCATCAGTCCAGATTTTATTCTTATGGACGATAATACCGACCCTCATCGAGCTCGTGTGGTCGACGATTTTCTCGAAGAAAACTGGCACCACCGGCTCATCAAAGTGTGGTATGGAGCAGGTATGGGATACTCTAGAGGACTGTTACAGGTCCCTGGTTTTCTCCATATGCCAATGCGTCGCGAATTAGTACTTAAGCTGAATCGTGATTCATCTGTGAACATAACATGCGCCCACTGGTCAGGACTTCCTTGAGAAGATTCCATTGTTTAAGTCTTGATCCAAATAACTCTGCTTTGGCCTTGAAGAGCTGCAGATAGCGAACATGATCGTTCATTTCTTCTTCGGTGAGAATGTGTGGCGCAGATGATGCGGATCATCATTAGACACCGAAGGCTGCGGAAAACCCGACGTCGATTCACCTCTCTCCTCATTATCTGAATCAATGGAAAATTCTTTTGGAGATTCGGGAACGGGAAGGCCTTTGCCATGCGGAACTGGTCGGAGAGCATATTGTGTATTCGGTACGCTATTATCCACTTCTTTTTCCTTGTGATGCCTTCAAAAACAGGTGGTACCATGCAGAAGTAGCAATCATTTGCGTGATTGCTTCGCTCTCTCCAAACCATAGGAACAGCAAACGGCATTGCCACATTTTCGCCTTTCAGCCACCTCGGAAGATTTCTTGCACATGTAGTGCAGTATATGTGTGAGTCCCAGTCCTCTCCCGATCTTGCATCGAAAATAAAACTCATACGCCACTTTCAGTATTGGAGTTATGGTCCTTTTCTGGCTTCCAAACGTCACTTCCCTGCAAATGTAACAAAATGTATCTGCACTATTAACACAGTTACGAGGCATCACTACTGCTGGATTAAAACTGCAAGGATCACTAGTGTTGTACTTAAGATTCAGGGTTAAATGGGAGTTTCTCAAAAGACCTATTCACCCTACGAGACGTCGATTACAACTAACGATTGCATCCTCTTTTGTCCGCGATGTCATGATTCAACTGCATTGCATCAGACAATGATGCAATGCAGTTGGATGATGCAATGCATCTTCGGGAGTTGTGTTTATAGCGGGCTGATGCAATACAACTCAATATGTTGCAATCTGGAGTTTAAAATACAGCGTTGCAAAATGGTTTCCTATATACTCAATGCGAAACGAGTCGTTTATACATACATGACCATCTCTGTCTCTCCTAAACAATAGCCAATCGACAAATTTTATTGTCCTTTTCGTGTTCAGCACTTCAAAATCAGTAAAGAGTGGCTATTTTCATTTCAAAGCCTTTTTGTGTGTTGCCCAGTGTAATCTTGTGATGTAATTGGACTTGTATATAGTTAGAAATCTTTCCTGCAGACCGATTTAAAAAATACTATTTTTGCATTAAGTGGTTTAATGATTCTTATCAAATCTTCTCTCTTTACATAGCTCCCATGGGAAATGTTTCACGTTGGGAACTCCACATTATATTAAGCCATTGAAAATTATCTAGTTTGAAAGTAGCAGGAATTTTTAACAACCAGATGTCATTTTATGATGATTAATGATCTAAGTGAATAAGAACGTAAATCGATATATATGTAAGGGTAATTGAAAGATCGGACCATTTGGTTACAGGAAATCAATTCATCAGTATCTTGCTAGATTTTAAATATCATGAAGACAGAACTGGAACAGTGTGTATCAACGGACACCTTTAACAGATGACTGAGAGAAATTGGGTTGCATTCTTGCGGTCCATCGGCTTCTTCTACTTTCCACATTAGCTTTTCAAGTATTATCAGAAAAGAAGAAATTGTCGTGATGAATGAAGTCATGTAGACTTCAGCGACAAATCTCATTCTATTTGGTTACTATAGAGAAAGTATTTGCATCTGCGGGGAAAGTTAGAAAGCATTAGAAAACCCATACTTCGCCAATGGCAAGAGTAACGTTTTGATGAGCTGTCATCACCTGAGCAGGCATCCACTGTCATTCTTGAAGGCACTTTGATGGCACAATATTATCTACATATCATCTTGAGAATAGCGATTCTGTCTTTCATACCTTCTGTTCCAGCACAATTTTCCAGAAAGACAATGTGTGTTCACATGCAGATCTCATATCTTAATGGTTTCCTGATATAGAAGCAGTTACCTGACCCTCAAGTTCCTCCGATAGAGAACATCTGAGACGTGATGGGACATCATACACTTACTTCTGTGTCTCTGTGAATTAAAATTGTCGTACATTGAGAGCACAAATACATTATATGTAGGGTGTCCCACAGGATGACATTCACCACCCTTTTTTTAAATAATGATATCTATTCATATTCATGTTAGTTATACAAAAGTTTAACCAAGTGACCCTCAGCGCATCTGCAGGAGAGAAGAATAATAACATTATATCGTTTAAAAAATGTCGTCTAACACTTAATTGTATCGATGTAAAAGTTCAGTGGAAGCGCCATTGTGGTGGTTCACTTTTTTATATCGATGTTTGTGCCTCGAAGAAAATTCATAGTCTTATTTTTAATTTCTTTAAACTTGCTTAATAAAGCAGTTTCTTCTTGGTAATTGATTGAACACGTAAAGTACTATATAGGGTGATTCTAAACTCTTTCAGCAAAAAAAGAGGGGTGATAATACACATCAAGACGCACAATTTTTGCAATGGAACCTAGGGTCGCATTCCACTCCTTCCTCCAGAAAAGAGTACTTTTGAAAAACGCCACGCATGCACAAGTATTTACAACCGGTGCATGAAAATCACAAGATGCAAATCAGGTGCGCTGATCAAGTGCGTAGACGATTAAGAACAAACATTAAAAAACATTAACAAAAAAAAACAACGTTAAAAGCCGAACCCGTTCATCGACATTACCGTGACAACGTCACATGATAAATGACGTATTCGTGAAGGACATGGAAGACTACCCATACGAGGAATTGGCGGATATGCATCTGATGTACGGCCAAGCAGGTGGTAATGGACGTGAAGCACAAAGATTGTACCGTGAGAGATTTCCGAATCGTCGTATTGTGATTTTCATGCACCGATTGTAAATACTTGTGCAAGCGTGGAGTTTTTCGAAAGTACTCTTTTCTGACGGAAGGAGTGGAATGCGACCCTAGGTTCCATTGCAAAAATTGGTCGTCTTGATGTGTACTATCACCCCTCTTTTTTGTTGAAAGAGTTTACAATCACCCTGTATATGCCCTAGTACATTTCCCATAATTAAGTATTTTTTTAAGTTGGAAATAATCATTGGATTCTAACCTTGAGTTTTTCTCATGAAAATTTTTGATTTAAATTGATTGCCAGAAAATATTTAAAGTGATTTAGTATTTGTAAAAACTGTGAAAGGAAAATATACGTAAATAATTTAATATTTCTCATTATGATGTAATGAATTTCGTAGGCTGTATGGGATCATCTTTTAAGGAAACGGAAATTTAATACTTTCTATTTTCTTAATATTTGCGAGGCTAGTTGAGCCGTATATTGTCAAACAACAAGTCAATATAGATTCGCAGTAGCTTTGTAAACCAAAATACATGTGTGTGTGTGCTTGCAGAAAATTGTAGTTTGTAAAGTTTAGATGCACATAGAATAATTATAATGGTTGCATTTTTACAGGTCATTTGGTCGCATTTTCCCTGCTAGTGTTTGAAAATGTATATTCCATGTAAATGGGTATTATCTTTCGATGGAAATGGATATTATCTTCAAGATGTTTATGGTTCTCAACACTCTCGATAACATCACAGCCGCAGAAACAGGGTCATGAGTTATCATGTTATTAGAACACTAGGTTTATTATTACACATTAGGACATTTGGGCTCTCAGACAGTTGAAAGCACAAGTAAAATAGGCACCAGATGTACAACAGGATGACACTCGTTTATAGCTATTTATCACTGAACATGGAGGCCTGATATCATAAGGAGTTTCCTGTATTTTGCGAATAAAAACAGTTCGTTTCGATTTGGAAACGTAATATTATATTTCTTTGCATTTACAATGTGAAATTGAAAGATAAACCTTTAACCGACCTACTCTAAGTCCTTGTTATCGTCGTATTTCCATTTTTAAGCTCTTCATAAAGAGAAATAATTGACTGAAAATGAAGCATATATAATTTATAGATCATATTGTCGAAATAAAATGTATTATTTAGCTAAAAATAATTTAAAATATGAGTTTTTACTCTGTTGGAAATCATTAATTGTTTTCTCAATTGATTACTACTGAATCTTGTGAATCAATTTAATTACTATATGTTTCTTGTGTAGAATGTTTAAAGAGAAAATATTTGTTATTAAATATAATACATCAATACATAAATTGAATAACATCACATTAATTTTATATCATTTATACAGTATACAAATTAAAATAATAAATCTCTTAAAAAAATGCTTACCCCAAGTCATGAGCACATTTATTTTACGAGACATTCAAAGCTATATACAAAAAAAAAATATTGACAATAATATCCGACTCGTGCTACTGCTTTTTTTCACTCTCCTTAACGATCAACGCATTTCTGTGAGCTCCACACGAGCTTGAAAATCTCGCTGCGATGGAAGTCCCTTCCAGAATGTCACGTCGAACTTGGCACGGCTTTCTGAACTGATTCGTCGTTTTGAAAGTACTGCCTTCTCGAATGGCCTTTCAATGATCAAAAAAGATGGTAGTAGAAAGGTGCCAGATAGGGGTCGTAAGGAGGGTAGAGTTCTTTCCTTTTTACAAGAAATTCAATCACTGCAAATTCCCGAAACGAAATAGCAATGACAGTCATTGTTGTGGCATCCGGGGAAGCCAAATATTATTATTCTTCAATTACTTTGCTTATTCCTCAAATAAAGTATTTCGAAAAGTATAACCTTCAAGTGAATACTATTATTTATTGCGGTAACTGAAAGTTTCGCTATTAGAGCAGCTCTGCTTCCGATTCAAGGTAATTTAAGTAATCTGAAGGTGGTCATTGACTCTGACTTCAGATTAGCTATCTAGGTTGTTCAACAATATCGGAAAAATAGTGATGCCTCCAGTTTACTTCCTGATGGCCTGTATTCCACCAAAAAAAAAATTATCTGTGGGAATTCCATCACATTTCAATGGGTTCCCAGTAATTATGAAATTCCACGCAATGAGTCGTCAAAGAAACTAAGAATTTATCAAAGATTTATATTTTACCTGCATTTGCATCCATTCTGAAACATTGATTCGAAAAAACAAAAATTAGATATAAAAAAGGTTCCCAATATTGAAAATATAATTTTCCCTAACCACAAATGTATTCTTTGTAATCAGATCTCAAAATTTCAACTTCTAGTTTTTACAGAACGGCCTCCGAAAAATTATTTCAACTTAGAATTAGTCACTATCTTCTTAATGGAAATGTTTCATTATTAAAAATGCTTATGTAATTAATTCGTTTTCATTGTCTGTGTCTCGTGTTTTCTGAATTGGCTTCATATTCACAGAAAACAGACTTTCTAGTTTGAACTCCAGTCAAAATATAAACTGAGTAATACATCTTGAACAGAATGCTTAAATAGGGTAATTTGATGAAAAAGTTTCTATAATCATTTTATTTTTAAAGCATCAATTTTAGTTAACAGAATTTCAATGAAACTTTGATTTTGAACTGTCTTATAAGCAATTGCACACTTCAAATTATTTTTAAAATATATTCATCTGGCCAATCTGCTGATGCACAAACTATATTTAGAATCAACGGCACAGTACACGAAAGTTGCCAGATCACTATTTTTTTTTAAAAATCCTTGCCAGATATTTATTTCTTAATTCTGTAATCAACCATAGTGTTCGGATAATTTTGAGCTACTGTATGACTGCCAGCGATGATCACAGGTATTATTAAGGCCTCCAGCCCTATAATTCCAAAACCTCCTTTACACTCCAATAAATCCATCAAATAATATCCATCAAATCTTTTCCAAATTATTGAATTGTAATAAAAATTATAATAAAGTATAATAAATTTATTGAATTTTATATCTACAGGTAATCTCTGTATTTACTTTGGATTGACCTCCTTTATAAATTTCTCAAGATTTCTTCATTACTGCTGTTACTCAGTCATGTAACAAAATCTTTACATATGGCATTTAATTGTATTTGTTGAAAACTATTTATGTTTCCTATTATCCATTATTCTATAATTTGTGTACCAACATAGTTTTGTTACTTGTGTCTCTTTCAGCTTTCATTCGATACTGTAGTTTTTAGGTAAGCTTGATTTATATCAAAAATTTTCATATTAATCAAGCTTTATGTTTCAATAGGTTTTCAGCTTTAATAGGTTTCTATTTCACAACGGATGGTAAGTTATAGCCTGAATTCCCAGTCGGGTGAAATGCGATGAAATGTGCAATGCGAGTGGGACAATTTCCAGATGCAGTTTACATGTTATTTTAACTCAGAATTAGGACGCACGCTCTTGCCAGCTGCTTGAAAATTCTGCTCTCCGAATATTTTTGGTATTTAATCTAAAGTAGTGATGACCAGTCATTCTATGAATGAGATCGACATTCAGACTTTCAAGTTATGAAGCTGGCTGCATAGGGCATATAGGCATATATGAAATTTTTGGTATAGTTGGCAAATATTATATGTATAAACAAATGTAAACCAAAAACGTCGCAAAACTCGCAATCATTTCATTTGTGCAACATTTTTTCAATATGAAGCAAGGAACTCATACTTCTGATAGCCTGAAGATAATTTCAAGTTAAACTATTTTTGGGGGAGAGGATTCGAAATTAATAGCCTTCGATGAAAACGAAATACACTCTGTAACATTCAAATTCCAACACCCAGAAGGAATGATCTGAAGTGCATGCAAATATGTAGGTGATTGAGTTAAGCCAATATATCCAAATGATTAAAATGGCTGGAGCATTTGCCAATATCAGTGACGATGCCTTTGCCATAACAACTAAGTGTACATATATATGTAAATGATTAAAATGGGGAACAAATACGGCTGAAGCGTTTACCGATATCAGCCACTACGCATCTGCCATAAAATTACAACTAAGTGCACCATTATATGAAAATTATTAAAATGGCGACCAACCCCGCTGATGCATTTTGCCCATATCAGCAACAACAACGCCTCTGCCATAACTTTTCAACTAAATGTGCCAATGTATTCAAATGATTAAAATGGCCGACCAATCCAGTTGTTTCGCTTGCTGATATCAGCAAGAACGCCTTTGCATAACATTACAACTAAGTGCACCAATATATGCAAATGATCAAAATGGCGGACCAATCCGGCTGAAGCTTTTGCTGATATCAGCGACAACGCCTCTGCCATAACATTACAACTAAGTGTACCAATATATGCAAATGATTAAAATGAGGGAAAAATCTGGTTGGAGCATTTGCTAATATTAGCGGCAACGCTTTTTACATCAAAATCACCAATATATGCAAATTATTAAAATGGGAGACCAGTAATGCGTCCAAATCATTTTCCAATATCAGCGGCAATGCCTCTGCCATAACATTACAACCAAACGCTCCAATATATGCATATGATTAAAATGGGCGATCAACCTGGCTGCTTCAGCCAGGTTGATTTTAATCATTGCCCATTAAATGATTGCTGCCATTTTAATCATTGCCATTTTCACCATTTGCTGATATCAGCAAGAACGCCTCTGCCATAACATTACACCGAAGACCTGTTTTGTCCTGAGAAGCGTCTTATGGATTCGAGCTGCGGGTTCTAGGAGGAAGTAACGTTTGTATGGAATGCCAAGACAATAGATCCGCCGATCATATCGCCAACTGCGTGAATTTGGAAGAGGACGGATTATTGTCCTCCGAGATGGTTGACTCGCTGTATTGTGCAATATTTGGGCCATGAGAACTGAGCAGTTCATCGATGTGGACAGCAGTTTTCCAGAAAAGATATGATTTTTCAGTGGTCAAGATGGAAACATGTAGTATGACCACACCACGAGAGGACCGTTTGATCTACCGACAATCTTACGCTGCCCTACAGACACTATACAACCAGAATTTCGGTAAATGCTATAAGTCATCCCATCACAAGAAAAACCATATTTCGAAGACTGGCGGATGTAAGACTTAATGTATGGTCAATTGCATCGCCTGTTCCTAACCAATGGTGCCGTGGTTGAATGAATTGGAACACAGAATTACGTCTTGTGGTGTTAGCGACGAATCTTGTTTTTGTTTGGAGGACTGATGATCGCAGGGTTAGCGTATAAAGAAAATGCAGAGAACATACTAATTCAAGGATATATTGAGCGGTATACAGAACGAATGGTAGGTGCCATTGTTTGGAAAGCAATCAGCTATGACAGCCAAATACCTCTAGTGTTTCTCACAGACAGTTTCAGAGTTTGGTGGTATGTGGATCATATCCTGGATACCATTGCTATCCCTTTCATAAGAGGGGTACCTGGCAGCATGTTTCAACAAGATAACGCAAGTATCCACAGCGCAAACATCGTCAGGGAACTTCTACACATTGTCAATGTCCTGGAAGTGGCCAGCAAGATCCCTGGAGCTGTCCCCAAGAGAACATGTATGGGACATGGTTGGACGCCATCTCAGCACCCATCCGCAACCAGCACAGACAATGGACACCCTTCAAACCCAGGTACAGGAAGCATAGTGTATAGTGATGCAGGAGGCTATCAGCAGTCTGTACGATGCACCGCCACGACACATTGTTAAAGTATTTCCAATAGCATTTTTTGAACCTCCTACTGATGACAACAAATTGTCCATTTGTTTTGAAAACTTAATCATGTCTTCCTTGTATCCCACATTGATCCATTCGTGAATATCAGTTGAATTTTCCCGCGGTTTCTGGGTGTTGCAATTCAGTATTACGAAGGTTATTTGAATATATTTGCACATACTTGGTGGACTGTATGGAAACAGTTCAATGTACGCAGGTACGAACTATTGGGTAAACAAAATATCTTCTCATATATAATTGCTAATGCTTTACATAAGAAGGAAGGTTCAAGTCTCAATTTCTGTAAATGGGTGCAAGTAACACAAGCTTAAGTGAAATGCACCGATTCCTAATTAGGTATTCCGTTAAGCAGAATCATCACACAAGAAGATAGCATGACTCTTTTTCTCCTCACTTTTCACTCGCTTGGCGTTCTGTTGATAGGCTCTATCCGACAACAATAAGATGATTTATAAATCATAAAGTTTTTGCACCGTAAATAAATTTTACATATTCTTGCTTGCAATCGTTGAAATGTAATGATTTTCATAAAATTAAATAAAACCTAAAGACTAAAACTATTACCTTCCACGTGAGTGAAAAGTTTATTATTTAAAAAGAGATTAAACTGGATTTTTAAAAAATGCTGCAAGTAAAGGAAAGGAAATGCCGAGCTACATTTAATTCCTTGTTAATGCTCAGTTGACAATTTAATAAATATCTTCCCCGCTTGTTTCACTACTTCAGTCGAAAAGCGTCACTTTATCATCCATCTTTAGTCTGTTAACCACCATTTGCCACCTCTTCGGGTCTTACCCGAAGTCTTTGGATTTGAGTATAACAACTACAGGTTCCGAAGTTCTTTGGGTCTTACAGAAAGTTACCAATTGTCCATTTTTATCAAAAAGGTGTCAGGGTTTTGGATCGTCATCTACAAGTTTTTGATTGAGTTATTAATTCTTGTTACAATAGGCATAAAAAATTCGTTTTCTTTTTTACTAACCTTTCTTTAAAAGCGTAAATCGATTAATCAAAAATGATGAAACTTATGGATAAATTCCCTCCCGATTGCCGTAAGTAATACATACCTTGAGAGAATTTTCTCCTTAGTAGGAAAAGCATGATGTTATAGAAATCGTATAAGAGTAGATTGAAAAGTTGAATATTGAACTAAACTAAATTTTGACGTGGTGTCAGTAATTTTTTTATTTCATTGAACTTGAAAAGGTTATTCTGTGAGGGTGGATTAGGCAAGAAAATAATGCACTGCAATAACACTGGTTTACAAGGTTTTTATGACATGAACAATTGTATCTGCCTTTAACTATTTTTCAGGTGCTGATTTCAGAACTGGCCTTAAAAAATGGTTGGCACATCACGTTTTTATGTTATTGGTCATTTTGACTCCTATTAAGATCTTCCTATACCAACACCTCTAGGCAACTGGGAGGATACTAGATATTTTACTTTTTGTAGTTGGCAACACTGATTGCCAAGTGGGAGAAAACATGTAACAGTAACCTAACCTCAGACCGCCATTAGGAGGAACACGTGCTCTATGTTGAAGAGTGAATTTTGGCGTTTAAATGGCACAAAGGCAGAGTCGCGGATGTTTAATATACCCTGATAAGTTTTGTTATGTATGTGTGTGGAAATTATATTTTAAAATCCCAGGGTCGTTCTTTGACAAAGATTGTGAAGAAAGCCTATAACTTGTATTTTGGATGTCATGTTGGATATCTGGACAAAACATGGGCTCCACATGTGTGCTGTATTTCGTGCTTTGTTGGCCGGAGTGAAAGGTTGAAAGGTAAAATAAAATCCATGCCCTTTGCTGTTCCAATGATTTAGCGTGAGCCAACTAGTCACTTGAATGGTTGTTATTTTTGTTTAACTAAGTGTCGGACTTTTCGAAAAAGATCAAAAGCAAATACAACATTCCAAATGTACCTTAAGCCGTAAGGCCAGTTCGTCATGGAGATCTTCCTATACCAACACCTCCAATCAACTGGCAGGAGATGGATTCACATTCATCAGAGGAAGATTTTGTGGCACATACAGATCTTGATCCTACATATACCCTAAAACGTTAGTGATTCAGCAAAATGAATTAAATGATCTTGTTCGAAACCTAGGACTTTCCAAACAACAAGCTGAGGTTTTAGGTCCAAGACTTCAAGAGTGGAATGTTCTGCCCAATGGTACCAGAATTTCTCTGTTCAGAAAGAGAAATTTGGCTTTATCTGCTTGTTACGAGATACATAATGGTTTGTGTTTCTGAACAGATATTTCAGGGCTGACTGAAGAAATTGGAATAACTCACGACCCTAAGGAATGGGGTATATTTATAGATTCGTCAAAATTCGCATTAAAAGCTGTCCTTTGCATAAAGAAAACCAAAAACCTTCCATTCCAGTTACACACGCTGTATGAATTAAGGAAACCTATGAAAGCAAGGAAAAAATCTTCACTGCAATAAAATATGACCAGTTTAAATGGACAATAATGTGGTGACTTAAAAGTCATATCTCTCTTTCTCGTTCTTCAAGGAGGCATCACAAAATTTTGTTGTTTTCTGTGTTTGAGGGACAGTAGGGCCAGAAAGGAACACTACAAAACAAAAGACTGACCAAAAGAGATGATTTTTTTCCTGAAAAGAGTAATGTTAGGTATAAGACTAGTTGACCCCTCTGATGTTCTGCTTCCACCACTACACATCAAACTGGGGCTTATAAAATACTTTGTAAAGGCTATGAAAAAAACTGGTAAAGGATTTTTGCACTTGAAGGAAAAATTTCCGAAACTTAGTGATGCCAAACTGAAAGAAGGGATCTTTGTTGGTCCTCAGATCAGGAACCTACTGAATGATACTGTCTTAAAAAAATTTGAATATGAAGGAGAGCGCTGCACGGAAATCCTTCACGTCTGTGGTCCAGGGTTTTCTTGGGAATCACAAAGAGGAAAACTACCATCAGTTCATTCAAGATCTTATTAAACACTATGAAAATCTTGGCTGCCGATTGTTTTAGAGATCCAATTCTTGCACCCGCATCTCGAATTCTTTCCCAAGAACTTAGGAGCTGTCAGTGATGAGCAAGGAGAAGATTTCACTAGGATATCCGAACAATGGAGTAGAAATACCGAGGCAAGTGGGACCCAGCAATGATGGGTGACTACTGCCGATTCTTGCAGAAGGAAGATACCTCAGCACATAAATGACAAAAATGAAAATCTTTTTTTATTATAAAGGATCCTTACCCATGTTTTCTTATTTTGCGTTTCAACGTTATTTACTGTACGTGCTGCAGATATTTTACAACCATATTTGAATTTAGCACCCCATAATTAATTAAAACATCCTATTTAACCAATGTTATAAAAAATTGTTTCAATTTGTTGTCTAGTGTAATTGTTAGCTGAATTACAAACCTGCAGGCTTATTAATCAAAAATTAAAATTGATGCTTTTATTATTGTAGTTATTGTATTACTAGGAAATCTACTTATAAAGCAATTGAATAATCTGTATGGTTAGAAAGAGATATAGGAATAGATCTTTATTTTTTATTTAAAAAATTAGCATTGCCATTAATAATGAATTTTTCCTATCTGAGCTTCTGTCGTCATATTTAATCTATTGAAATATCTCCGGACCAAGATCAGCAAGTTTCAAATATATCCAGGTTTCTTGATCTGAAAAGGTGGCAACTCTGACCATAACCAATGTACCTGTGATATAGCAACGCAATATGTAATTTATACTTTAAACCGAAAGAACAAACGCATTGCGCCAATGGTCGACCGATTAGCGTGCTTCGTTATGGAATAAAAATATATGGGTTCGGATTCTTGATAAGTGACGGATGCCTTCTTTCCATGTATATTGTCTTTCTGTTAAGGTCTTTCCTTGCTCTCTAGATCTCCTTTATCACATATTATACTGACAGGTGCATATTATATTATCCGGACTCGTGGCAAGTAGCTGTTTGAGTAATTTATTATTTTCTATCTATCTATATATATACAGGGAATCCCATTAATAGCGTATAATCTCTTCATACACCGACCCGTCGTCGGAAACTACATACCAAATATCCTAAAGTAATTTTGCATATTAGACTTAGCGAGAAATACGACCAGAAAAATGTAGGGCACAAAAACAATTTGGCACAAAAACAATTTAAATTCGATTGTCGAATGAATCGGTAGAGTTTGTATCACAGGATTCATATACTCTAACTAGAAATCAATCGGTGCCCTCGGCATCTCTTGATTTCTTGCTGGTCACTCTGATCCCTATTTGACCTTGAATGCGATACTGAATCTGAACACCGGATCTGAATTTTCCTCTCATTTCTGAGTTGTACTACCCGATGTAGCCCATTTCACCAATGATCAGCTCTCCAGCAGTGGTATCGAATTTGATCTTTGACTTTAAAGAACCCATCTCCTCCAAAATATCGCAACATTTCCGAGATCTACGACTCAAAATATCCCCAGCAACCAATTTGTAGTTCTCTAGCACCGATAGATATCAATTTGACCTTTGACCACAAAGGACCCCCCCCCCCCGCCCACCCGATTTGAAATTCCGTAATGTTTTCGAGATCTACAACCCGAAAGACCCAATTTTTCACGTTTCTACCACATGTAGATCACGGTTTGACCTCTACGTGACATACATTTGCCCTTGAAGGACACATCGGGGGTCAGATTTCGGATTTTTCCCGAGATCTACTCCCCGGAGTACCCCTAAGTGCAAATATTCAGAGCTCTACCATTTCCGCATTATAGTTAGAGTTAGCGTGACACCCTGTCAGTCATTCGTCATCCATCAGCAGTCAGTCACCACAGTCGTCTACGTTTACTCTATGGAACCCTAGGCCTGACACCGCATTCTGTTTTTTTCTCGCTAACGTTAATACACAGAAGCAAAATTACCTCAGAACATCTGGTACGATTTTCGATAATGGATCTTCTACGGAGAACTTACCTGCCATTAATGGCACATCCTGTACTTCTGCATATATACAGGGTGATTGTAAACTCTTCCAATAAAAAAGAGGGGTGATAGTACACATCAAGACGAACAATTTTTGCAATGGAACCTAGGGTCGCATTCCACTCCTTCCTCCAGAAAAGAGTACTTTCGAAAAACGCCACGCATGCACAAGTATTTACAACCTGGCATGAAAAGCACAAGATGTAAATCAGGTGCGCTGAGCAAGTGCATAGACGATTAAGAACAAACATTTAAAAACGCATCCGAACCCGTTCATCTATATTACTATTTTAACGTCACATGATCAATGACGTATTTGTGAAGGACATGGAAGACTACATACGAGGAATTCGCAGATATGCATCTGATGTACGGCCAAGCAGGTGGTAATGGACGTGAAGAAAAAAAGATTGTACCGTGAGAGATTTCCGAATCATCGTATTCCTTACCATTCGACCTTCGCCAGTGTTGTTCGAAGACTGTGTGAAATTGGTTCGTTGGCTATCTCAATGAGTGATACTTGACGTTCGCGAAGTGTGCGGACACCGGAAATGGAAGAACGTGTCTTGCAGCGATTTGCAGAAGTTCGTTCCACAAGTACGCGAGTGGTGTCTTCCGAAATGGGAGTTTGTCATACCTCGGTGTGGAATGTTCTACATGAGACACGGATGCATCCCTTCCACGTGCAGAAGGTCCAAGCTTTGAACGAAGATGACTATCCCCACCGGGTAGAGTTTGTTTGGTGGATGCTCCAGATGAACAATGTCAATCCGCAATTTCCCGCATTAGTGTTATTTAGTGATGAGGCCACGTTTACCCGGGAACGCATTTTCAACAATCACAACCAGCACGCGTGAGCTCAAGAAAATTCACACGTCACTGACCCTTGTAAACACCAGCAGAAATTTGGCATCAATATCTGGGCAGGTATACTGGGTGATTGTCTGGTGGGACCTTACCTCTTGCCAGAACAACTGACCAGCACAACGTACTGTGTGTTTCTGGAGCAAGTGCTTCCCGGTCTGTTGCAGGGTGTTCCGCTTACCATGCAGAGGGAAATGTGGTTTATGCATGATGGGGGCCCCAGCACACTTTTCCATCGAGGTCCGATACTTCCTAAATGCAACATATCGTGGGCAGTGGATTGGGCTTGGTGGACCTTTGGCTTGGCCTCCACGCTCGCCGGACCTCAATCCACTAGACTTCTTCTTCTGGGGGCACATGAAAACACTTGTGTACGAGACACCTGTGGACTCCCTTGAAGATCTCGTTGCGAGAATCGGTGTTGCAGCGGACAAGACCAACACCACACCAGGAGTCTATGAGAGGGTGCGACAATCCTTCATACGCCGGTGTGGGCTGTGCAACAACGCCCTCGGACGACACTTTGAGCAGCTACTTTGAGTCTTTCTCTGACGCGAATGTAATTAAACAATTCATAAATTGGTTAAGTGCCTTTGTTTTCACTGTTGAAAGATCAACGTGGATATGTAACTTTACACTTCTCTGGCGGAAGGAAGGGAATGCGACCCTAGGTTCCATTGCAACAACTGTTCGTCTTGATGTCTACTATCACCACTCTTTTTTTTTGTTGAGAGAGTTTACAATCACCCTGTATATATACGAAAGATATCTGTTGTTATTCTAAATACAAACTGATTTGGTTTGAAAATTGAAAACGTTCTAGAATGTCGGCTATAAAATTTGAATTTGATTTTTTATGGTTTCGGTGTCATTGATATTGAGGGAATAATTTCGGAACGAATAAATTGAAAGTACCAAGCGCCTCTTCTATCATTTCCATAAAATGCAAATTTCAACTACCCGAAATAATTGAAGGAAAACTTTATAGACTTTAATAATATCTTTACATTCATCATAGCTGCATTGTTATTAATAATAATTATTTACGCATAATTAATATTATGTGGGTGATTATGGTCATTTAAATTTCGAGAATAATCATAATTTATGTTTAAATTTGAAACGTTCATCGTCAAAAATTGCATTTTTTAAATCTTTAAATAAAAATAAAATATTAAAATATATAAATAAATACAATCAAAGTATATATGAATATAACCATGATAAATTAAAATATTATTAAATAATAAATAAGCTTTGTTGATTTCAAAAAGGCTTTCGACTCTTGATTGACATAATTTGTGGTTGATTGTGAGATCATATGGTATACCAGACAAGTTAGTTAACATAATGAAAGCTCTCTATAATAACACTGAGTCGTGTGTGAGAGTTGGTAAGGCTTGTAGCAATTGGTTTAGCATTACTTCAGGTGTTCGACTAGGGTGCATTTGTCTCCTTTTCTCTTTAGTTTGGTTATTGATTACGTTATGCGAAATTCATTTCAAGGGAAAGATTTTGGCCTTAAATGGGCTGGAGATACGAAACTTTCTGATTTAGATCAGGCTGATGATTTAGACCTTTTTTGGCAAATGATGTTGATGAGATGAAAACTTTCATTCGAGCTGTTGATGAGACTGGTAGTAGAGTAGGTTTGGTTATAAACAGAGAGAAAACTAAAGTGATGAAAATTGGTCAGGTAGGCTGTGATTCAGTCCATCTGACTGGTTGCAGTCTTGAGCAGGTGTCACAATTTAATTACCTTGGAAGCTATGTAACAGATACTGGTGATGTTCGGCATGAGATTAACAGACGAATAGGGATTTCTGCCGGGACTTTAAAGAATCTATGATGATTGTGGAGAAATAGGCATATACACCTAAATACGAAAATTAGACTGTATAATAGTTTGATTCTTTGTAGGGTTAGTTATAGTAGTGAAACGTGGACGCTATGTAAACAAGATAACAGGAAACTAGATGTTTTCGATTCTAGATGCTTACGTAGTATCTTGGGTATTAGGTGGTTTAACTTTGTAACTAATGATGAGGTTACGCAATGAAGTCTGCAACCTCCTTTAAGCAGCATATTGTGCAGAGAGAGACTCCGCTGGTTTGGCCATGTTGCCCGTATGGATAATTATAGATTGGCGAATAGGGTTATGAACAGTGTGCCTAGAGGCCTCAGAAGGAGGGGGAGACCTAGGATGCGTTGGGCAGACAATGTCAAACAGGACCTTGTTAGAATTGGTGTACAGTGGCCGGATGCAGCAGATGTAGCTCAGGACAGATATGCTTGGAGAATTAAACTGCGCGGTCTGGTTGGACCTCCGTAGCCCATGGCTGCTTGAGGATGATGAGGATGATGAGGATGAATAAATAAAATAGCATAAAAATAATTTTCGATATTCACCTAAGTATTACATTTAAATTTCAAAGAATGTATTTTTAATATATGGAAACATCTGTCAAAAATTTCCTGTTTTTTTTTTTAGCAATAGTGGTTTTATTTGGCTATTTTTCAAAAGCAGCGTTTTTTAATCCACCAGATTTGTATAGATTTATATATTATTTTACCTTGCTAGAGCTGATGACAATTAATAATTCTAAGAATAACGATAATAACCTCTCAATGAAAGCATCAAAGGGATCTAACCAACTACTTACACTTTCCTCTTCATCCTCTTTTCGGATGTGCTCCGCAATGAAGAGGATGCTCTCGATTGCCTTCTGAGTTTCCGGAGTATACTGTTTATATCTTCCATTGGACACAGTCTCAGACTCGTGCACGATGTCATCGGGCCCAGCGGGATGATGATGAGGGATCTTGTAGCCCACGTGCAGACTGTCAAGTGGAGGTGGGGGCCCAGGGGCTGCGGGAGGTTCGCGCTGTTGCCGGGGAACCTGCGCGAAAGATTCCCTTCTAATTTCTACACCGTTACATCCACGCACTGTAAATTTTGGGGGGTCGGCAAGCTCATCATCCGACGCATACATAGGTCTGCGCATGAGCAGAAGACGCGGCATGATGTGTATGAACACCCTTCGTACCCAAGGCGACATTTGGTGAGTGGAAGGCGATCGGAAATGGACGTTGAGAACTCCGACAGTAACGGATATAGATAAGGTTACCAAGATCATTGTGAATAGCAGATATTTCCCCAGCAACGGCACCGCTAAAGAGGTAGGGGGGATGATTTCGGCCAGCAGGAGAAAGAACACAGTAAGAGATACAAGAATCGAGATGCACAGGGTCACTTTTTCGCCACTATCCGATGGGAGGTAGAATACAAGAACGGTGAGGAAAGATATCCCCACGCAAGGTATGATCAAGTTCACAGTGTAGAAGAGCGTCTTTCTGCGCATCGTAATGTTGAAGGTGATATCTGGATAGGGTTCTTTGCAGCAGTCGTAGTACTCTTCGTTGTACTTGGCGGGCACTAGGAGAATATCCCACTCGACACTTTTGTAGAATTCGCTCATGTCGATGCCATTAGGAACAAGGTTCGAATCATCTTGCTGCATCACGTGACGTAGGGCAACCTTCAGTAAGAAAACGGAATCATATGGTTTCAAATAGATGTTGTAAATTATTGATTACAAAGGGAAAACAAATATAATTAGCTCTTAAAAACTATCGATTCATTATATTTAACTTTTAATGCAGAACATTTACTTTAGAGAAGGGTAATAATGTTGATATAATTAAATATTGTAAGATATAATTTTTACAGTAATTTCTGATCAAAACATCGAATTAGATTAGTAGTTTATCAAACATTTTCACATATACCTTAATACAAGAGTCATGGTGGGTGGTTTTATGGAAACTAAATAATCTGTTTTAAATTAAATCACTGAACAAATATATTTTGAAATTTAAAATTAGACGTTAAAAAATTAATACGTAAAATTAGACGTCAAATGCCAAATCTAGTCGTACAATCAGAATCGTGTAACCGAAACAAAGCATATAGAAAATACGTTAATGAGTTGAAACTCGTAAAAGAAACTATCATCAAGATTTTAAAGTAAATTAGTAAAAAATCCCATTGTTTGTAATGAGGATAGATGCATTACTGGCTTTAATGATGTCCTATATTACATTCTGAAGTCGCTTTGGCTATCTCTAAATTATAACTGCCTAAATCCCCTGGGTTGGATGAAATCACCACTGCAATGCTTAAAGCTGGGAACACTTGTGTTACCACATGGCTGACTATAATTTTGAATAACTTTCAAAATAAAGGTGTTGTTCTTAAGGATTACTAGAGCTATTATTATCCCTATTTTTTAAAAAAAGCAATCACAGTTCTTGTAATAATTATAGGGGATTTAGTTTACTTTCTGTTCCAGGTAAAGTCCTTTGCATGATTACACTTAATAGAATTAAGAATTTGGTTGATGGACAACTGCGTGATGAATAGTGTGGATTCAGAAGTGATAGGGTATGTATGGATCACATATTTTCATTTAGGCAGATTCTTGAAAATTTTCAGGGTTTCAGAAACCTGTGGTTGCTAGCTTTGTTGATTTCAAAAAGGTTTTTGACTCTGTTGATCGACGTAATTTGTGGGTAATCATTAGATCATATGGAATACCTGACAAGTTAGTTAACATAATGAAAGCTCTCTATAATAACACTGAGTCGTGTGTGAGAGTTGGTAAGGCTTGTAGCGATTGGTTTAGCATTTCTAGTGGATTTAGACAAGGGATGCATTTTGTCTCTTTTTCTCTTTAATTCGGTTATTGATTATGTCATGCGAAATTCTTCCGAAGAGAAAGATTTTAACCTTAAATGGTCTAGAAATATCAAAATTTCTAATTTAGATTATGCGGATGATTTTGTCCTGTTGGTTAATGATGTTGATGAGATGAATTCTTTCATTACGAAAAAAATTATATCGCTTTGTTACTCAGATAATTTTGTTTCTTCTGTTCTTTTTTAAGCAAAGGATTACTGTTCGTCTCAAAAAACGCCTGTTTAAACTTACCCAATTCTGTCTCAACTTCGGCAGTAAGCAAACCACGATTGTCATAACAACTAATTAGCTCCAACTGGATTTTTCAAAGTTTCAGTTTTAAAAGTAATTCTCTTAATCTTGGTACACAATTTGAGCTACCTTGTATGATCTGGTATTCCTAACTGAACTATCATATGTGCTGTTAATTAAAATATCATCATCATCATCATCATCCTCAGGCAGCCATGGGCTACGGAGGTCCAACTAGACCGTGCAATTTAGTTCTCCAAGCAAATCTATCCTGAGCTACATCTACTTGCATCTGGCCACTGCACACCAATTCTAACAAGGTCCTGTTTGACAATGTCTGCCCACCGCATCCTAGGTCTCCCCTTCTTTCTGAGGCCTTTAGGCACACTGTTCATAACCCTATTCCCCAATCTATAATTATTCATACGGGCAACATGGCCAAACCAACGGAGTCTCTCTCTGCACAATATGCTTCTTAAAGGAGGTTGCCGACTCCTTTGCCTAATCTCATCATTAGTTACAAAGCTGAACCACCTAATGCCCAAGATACTGCGTAAGCATCTGGAATCAAAAGCATCTAGTTTCCTGTTATCTTGTTTACAAATTGTCCACGTTTCACTACCATAACTAACCCTAGAAAGAACCAAACTATTATACAGCCTAATTTTAGTCTTTAGGTGAATACGCCTATTTCTTCACACTCTCCATAGATTCTTAAAAGTCCCGGCAGCAATCCCTATTCGTCTGTTAATCTCATGCCGCACATCACCATTATCTGTTACATAGCTTCCAAGATAATTAAAATGTGACACCTGCTCAAGACTGCAACCATTCAGATTAACTGAATCACAGCCTGCCTGACCAATTTTCATCACTTTAGTTTTCTCTCTGTTTATAACCAAACCTACTCTACTACTAGTTTCATCAACAGCTCGACTGAAAGAGTTCATCTCATCATCATTTGCCAAAAGGGCTAAATCATCAGCATAATCTAAATCAGAAATTTTCGTATCTCCAGCCCATTTAAGGCCAAAATCTTTCCCTTGAAGTGAATTTCACATAACATAACCAATAACCAAACTAAAGAGAAAAGGAGACAAAATGCACCCTTGTCGAACACCAGAAGTAATGCTAAACCAATTGCTACAAGCCTTACCAACTCTCATATACGACTCAGTGTTATTATAGAGAGCTTTCATAATGTTAACTAACTTGTCTGGTATACCATATGATCTCACAATCAACCACAAATTATGACGATCAACAGAGTCGAAAGCCTTTTTGAAATCAATAAAGCTAGCAACCAAAGGTTTCTGAAACTCTAAACATTTCTCAAGAATCTGCCTCAGTGAAAATATCTGATCCACACATCCCCTACCACTTCTGAATCCACATTGCTCACCACGCAAATGACTGTCCACCAGATTCTTAATTCTATTAAGCACAATCATGGAAAGAACTTTACCTGGAACAGAGAGTAGGCTAATACCCCTATAGTTATCACAAGAACTGTGATCACCTTTGTTGAAAATAGGGATAACAATAGCTCTGGTAAAATCCTTAGGAACCATGCCTTTATCATAAAAGACATTCAGAATTTCAGTCATCCAAGTGGTAACCGAAACATTTCCAGCTCTAAGCATTTCTGTAGTAATTTCATCTACCCCTGGGGCTTTAGGAAGTTTAGGTTTAGAAACAGCCAAAATAACTTCAGATTGTGTTACAGGGCCAACATTAAAGCCCCCAATGCATCTATCATCATTGCAAACAATGGGAATAGAATTAACCGCATTGTTTAGAATATCACTGAAATGCTCAGCCCACCTAGCCATGACAGAATCCTCACCTTCTATTACCTTACCTTGTTTATCCTTCAATCCCTGTATACCTGTCCGTTTTCTACCACACAAAACATTAACTATCTGGTACAGCTCTCTGCTGTTGTGATGTCTAACTGCTTCGGCTTTGTCAGCCAAACCATCAAACCAAAGATTCTTATCAGCAGCTAACTGATCTTTTACACGTTTATTAAGTTCTCTGTAATGCTTTCTATTAGGACTAGTAGGGTATTGATTAAGGACATTCCTGCAGTTCTTTCTTTCCGAAATAAGCTCAAGTGCCTTATCACGCAGATAATTCTGTCTCCTCTGCTCCTTTTTTCCGAAAAGAGTAGTATTAGTGTCCAAAAAGCCTCTTTAAAATGATCCCATTCTTCCTCAACTTCAGTAGTAAGCATACCATGACTGTCATAATGACTAAGTGACCTATCATGGTAAGCTTTGGCTATAACTGGGTCTTTCAGAGCTTCAGTATTAAAATGCAAATTTTTTAAACCTAGCACTACACTTTTTAAGTTTAAGTTGCAAGACACTTTTAACAAGTTAATGGTCAGATCCAATTTCAGCTCCCCTATATGCCCTGGTATTTCTAACAGAACTAGCCCATTTGCTGTTAATTAATATATAATCAATCATATTCCTATGCAGCCCATCAGGTGAAACCCATGTGTACTTATGTATGTCGCGATGTTTGTAATAAGTGTTAGTTATTCTGAAACCATTGAGTTTACTTACGTGTAGGAGACGTTGCCCATTGCCATTGCAGCTACCAATACCAAAAGGGCCTATTACTCCTCCCCAAAGGTCAGAGTCAGTACCAACTTTGGCATTGAAGTCATCAAGAACAAGGGTAATATCTCCTTTCTTGACAGAATTCAAAATATCCTGAAGTTGTTCATAAAATCTATCCTTCTCATCCTCATCGGCATCCTAAGTGGGTGCATAACAGCAGATAACATTCAAGTCTTTAACGCTTCTCTGACATTTTTTAGTAAAGAAACCTTTCATTAATGCACTCATATTCTAGAAGAGCATCACTAGCGTGTCTGCTGAGAAGCAGACCCACGCCTTGGTGATGCTTACTGTCGTCCGTCCCTGAAAAGGGAAATTTAAGATAATTTTTAAGAATCTGACCTTTATCTGTCCATCTGGTCTCTTGCAAGCCGAGAATATCTAAATTATAATGGTGGAATTCTTGTGTGAGGACATCAAGAGAAAAAGCTCTGTACAGAGTCCTCACATTCCAACTACCTATGGAGAGAAAATGGTTAGTGGGATGTTTAAAGAAACTATGTTTATTGAGAGAGGGAATGCCGACAATATTAAACAGCCCGCTAATCGCAGACATGGGGCAAAGACCCGTTCCCCCACCACTAAAGGCTGAAGCCATATACACTGGAAGACTTTCTCCAATGTAGAATTTGACGATGCCAATAGAAGCAAAGAGTTCAGGTGCCTGCAATGACCTCTGCTCAGGATTATCCACCAGCTGATAAACATATCCTCTGAATCTATTCACTTGGGGCTGTCAACCCACAAACAAACAGAAAACACAGCGGAAGATTTTCCCTCCACAGAAGCCCACCAGTGCAGCAAAATCTGGATCCATAATCAAGCTCAGAGCCATATATCTGTCCAGTCCAGTGGGTTTATATGGTCAGCACCAGGACCCTGTGTGGTTGACCACTCCTCAGCAGGGTAGAAAAAAAAAAAGAAAAGTAACCATAGTTGTCCAGATCAGTAGGCCACACTAATCTGGTAGCCCTCCCCTTCCGTTCACTTCTACAAGAGAGCATCTCTTTTGAAAGGTACTAACGGTCTGCACCACGAGAAGGCGGGGTCGGACATTAGGTGCTAGGCCTGGCCGGTTCTATGCATCATCACAGGGGATTGGTGCATAGCTCTCCTTCCAGTGACTACCTAGCTACCATTTACAGACCCCCAATTAAAATATAATCTATCATATTCCTGTGCAGCCCAACAGGTGAAACCCATGTGTATTTATAAATATCCCGGTGTTAATTAGTATGTTCGCTATTCGCAAACCGTAAAGTTCATCTACCTGTAGGAGACGCTCCCCATTGCCATTGGACCTATCAATGCCAAAGGACCTAATACTCTCTCAAAGGTTAGAGTCAGGACCAACTTTAGCATTGAAGTCACTTAGCACAAAAGAAATATCTCCTTTCTTCACAGAATTCAAAATAACCTGAAACTGTCTGAAAAACTTATCCTTCTCGTTCTTATAAAAAACATCTGTGGAGGTGTAACAACAGATTATATTCAAGTCTTTAATTTGTGTTTCAGGACTGTTGATGAGACCGGTAATAGAGTGGGTTTGGTAATAAACAGAGAAAAAACTGATGAAAATTGATCAGGCCGATGGTGCTTCAGTTGCTTGAATGGCTGGTCTCTTGAATGGCTGCATTCTTGAGCAACTGTCTCAGTTTAATAATCTTGGGAGCTATGTAAGAGATATTAGTCGTATGCGGCCTGTAATAAATAGAAAATAGGAATTCCCGCTGGGACTTTCAAGAATCTATGGAGAGTGTGGAAAAATAGGCGTGTACATCTGAAGACTAAAATTAGGCTATATAATAGTTTGGTTCTTTATAAGGTTAGGTATGTTAGTGAAATATGGACTCTTTGTAAGCAGAATAACAGGAAACTTGTTGTCTTTGATTCTGTATGCTTACGCAGTATCTTGGGAATTAGGTAGTTTGACTTTGTAAGTATATGATTTGTAAGTATTGACTTTGTAAGTACATGATGAGGTCAGAAGAAGGAGTCAGTAACCTCCTTTGAGCAGTATTTTATGCAGTGAGAAACTGCGTTGGTTTAGCCACGTTGATTTGGCACAGGTTGGGTTGTTTTACCTCTGAGCGGCACTTTTTTGCGCCCATGGGCTAAATGGCCAGGTCACATGGACCCCGAAGGCTCAGAGAAGGTTGGGGGAGGGGACCCACTGGAACAGCTGTTGGGAGACAGATGGTAGCCTCCCGTAAAGGCCATCCAGCGTGTTCTTTAACGTGCACAGGTTATGGCTCTCCCGCACACGGGGCCACGGCTTAACGTCCCGTCAGACGGACGGCGGTCTTTCCAAGTCCATCGGTGTCCCCTACTGACCGTGAGCAGGGCGGGGAATTTTGCGGAGATAAATCTCAACGCTGACCCAGCTGGGATTCGAACCTGGGAACTACAGATTACGAGCCTGGCGCGCTACTGACTGAGCCACCTCCGCCCCTGATTTGGCACAGGATTATGAACAGTGTGCCAAGAGGTTTCAGGAAAAGGGGGATACCTAGGATGCAATGGGTGGATGAATGAAATGTCGCCAATGGCGATATAAACACTATAGATTACGAGCCTGGTGGGCAATGTCAAACAGGATCTTGCTAGAATTGGCCTACAGTGGCCAAATGCATCGGCTGTAGCTCAGTAGAGAGAGGTGTGGAGAGCAAAAGTATCATCTGGTAGACCTCCATAGCCCATGGTTGCATGTGGATTTTGTGTGTATCGATGTATGTAGAGATGATGGTACTCATTTTCTCTTTTCTAAGCATGTGTTTTTTCTATCATGCATTTTTCGCCTTATAATGCAATAATAATTGCATTGCTATTATTAGTCGAGATACGGGGGGCGGCGGTGATTGAGTCGGTAACGCGTGAAGTTTACTTTTAACAAGGTAATGGTCAGATTCAATTTCTGCTCCCCTATTTGACCTGGTATTTCTAACAGAACTAGCCCATTTGCTATTAATTAATATAAAATCAATCATATTCTTACGCAGCCCATCTGGTGAAAACCATGTGTACAGTAGCTCAAAAAAATATCCGAACGCTATGGCTGATTACAGAATTAAAAAAAATAAATAAATATCTGGCAACAATTGTTTTAGAAATTAGTGAACTGGCAGCCTTCGTGTCACGTGACACGAAGGTTGCCAGATCACTAATTTATAAAAAAAAATCGTTGCCAGATTTTTTTTTGAATTCTGTAAACAGCCCAAGCGTTCGGATATTTTTTGAGCGACTGTACTTAGGTATGTCACAATGTTTGTAATAAGTGTTAGTTATTCTCAAATCATTAAGTTTACTTACCTGTAGGAAACGTTGCCCATTGCCATTTCAGCTACCAATACTAACATGGCATATCACCCCTCCCCAAAGTCAGAGTGAGTACCAACTTTGACATTGAAGTTACCAAGAACAAGGGTATTATCTCTTTTCTTGACAGAATTCAAAATATCCTGAAGTTGTCCGTAAAACCTATAATTCTCATCGTCATCGGCATCCTCTGGTTGCATAACATCATATGACATTCAAGTTTTTAATGCTTGTCTGAAATTTTGTTGCAAGAAACCTTTCATTAATGAACTCATATCCTAGGAGAGCATTCATAGCGTATCTGCTGATAAGCAGACCTATGCCTTGGAGATGCTTATTATCTTCCATCCGTGAAAAAAGAAACTTAAGGTTATTTTTAAGAATCTGACCTTTTTTTTGTCCATCTGGTCTCTTGCAAGCCTAGAATAACGAAATTATAATGGTGGAATTCTTGTGTGAGGACATCAAGAGAATAATCTTTGCAGAGTCCTCACATTCCAACTACCTACGGAGAGAAAATGGCTAGTGGGGTGTTTAAAGAAACTATGTTTATTGAGAGAGGGAATGCGGATAATATCAAACAGCCGCATTACGCAGGCATGAGGCAAAGACCCCTTCCCCCACTACTAAAGGCTGAAGCCATCTACATTGGAAGACTTCCTCTAATGTAGAATTTGACGAGGCCCGTTGAAGCAAGAGTTCAACTGTCTGCGATGAACTCTGCTCAGGATTATCTGTCAGCTGATAAAACATATCCTCTGAACCTTGGTCTGCACAAACATCATATTTGCAGCACAACAAACAGAAAACTCAGTGGAAGATTTTCCTCTACAGAAGCCCACTAGTGCAGCAAATATGGAATTCATAATCCAGCTCAGAGTCTTATTTCAGTCCGGTCCGGTAAGTTTATGTGGTCAGCACCAGGACCCTGTATATATCCTGAGCAGGGTAGAAAAAAAAAGGAAAGTAGTTGTCCAGATCAGTAGGGTACATTAATCGGCAGCCATATCCATCCGTTTACTTTCACAAGTGAGTATCTCTTTTGAAAGTTACTAACGGCCTGCATCACGAGTAGGTGGGGTCAGACATTAGGTGACAAGCCTGCGTGAGTGGGTTTTTTGAATTTTGAAATCTTCTCATGCCAAATAAAACCAAATATAACTCACTGGATTTAGACCCCATAATTGCCAATACAGATAAGATGTTATTTTAGAATTTAGATGCCTAAATTTCACAAGATGACCTAAATTTTTTCATGGGGAAGCTATAATGATGGAGAGCCTTCATGCTCTCCCATCGATAAGTCACACTTAATAGGGCTGCAGTCCCGTTTGGCATGACCCTCAACTTCGTCCTCTCTGCCGGGACACCAACCGGTGGCCTCCCAGGCAAAACCTCTAGCCGGACTTCGCTGCAGCCGATCGGAAGACCCACATGACCGGGGACTCCAATCCCGGTCTGCAGGCCCCCACAGGGCCACTCCATCCCAATTCCATGACACCCCAGACTTCGCGGGGGCGATAAAGGAGCCCACTCGACTGGGGACCCTTCCAGTCGGCTGGCCCTCAGTAAAGCCTCTACATCGGGGCACCAATAAAAGCTAGGACTTCGCAGGAGCCGGCCGATAAGTCCACTCGACTTGGGACTGTAGTCCCAGTCGGTAGACCCCCAGCCTGCCCCTCCATCGAGGCAGCAAGCACGCCATAAACACCGACGTGCAGGCACCCAGTTTCACAGAGGCACCTTCAGATCCTCCACCATGTCAGTTCTATAACCTAATCTTGGATACCAAAAGAGTTACTGGAGACTCTTAGTTTGGCTTTTCCATTGATAATCCCGCCAACCGGAGATGGCAGTGAGAGCACCTCCCCAGCCGTAAGCCTCCAACTTCGTCCTCTCCATTGTGGACGGGCCGAAGCCTCCCGCGAACAGTACTCCGATCCCAGTATTACTGAGACCGCATCGACGAGCCCACTGGAATAGTACAGGAAGAAGGTGTGCAGCTCAGTCCGCGGTACCCGCCAAGTACGGCCCCTCAACCAGGTCTGCATCCCCCAGCTTCTCAGGGGACAAGTCCATGAGTCTACTGGACCGGCCCGGCCCTAAACCAGTCAGCGGGCACTTAACAGGCCCCTTCCACCAGGGGTCACAAGACATCTGAACTCCAGAGAGCCACGATCTGAACCCAACTTACTAGAGGCATTGTAGGCCCCCCCAACAAAACAAGGTGGTCCACCTCGGGGGGGGGGGGCACTGAACAGCTGTTATAGAAGACAGATGATAGCCTTTTGTCAAGGCCAACCTGCGTGTATTAGGTGCACAGGTATGGCTCTTCCGCACATGGGGCCACAGCTTAATAACCCATCCGACGGACGACGGCCTTTCAAATCCCATCGGTATACCCTACTGACTGAGGGCAGGGCCGGGTTTTGCGGAGATAAACCTCAATGCTGAGCCAGGTTCGACTTGAACCTGAGAACTACAGATTACGAACCTGGCGCCCTTCAGTCTATTTGATATTTTCATGTTGTCTGTTATATACAGTTTTTATTTGGATTTGCATGTGACATCACGTCGGGTTTTCCTACCTACGGCATTTGCATTCCTGGGATACTTGTCGCTGCGCACGCCAGTGTGGGAAGCTCTCCTCACAGGACGGGTAGTTTGAAAGGCTGTATCTCCGCGAAGCATTTTAAGCATCATGTTTAATCTTTTTGAATCAGTTTCGTGTCATGATACCGATCCCTGATTTATGACATGCCTTTTCGGGTCACATTTGTAACATGTTTTTCACATTCATTACTCTTATTAATATTGTAAAAGTAGCGGATGTTTCCTTTTCCCCAAATCCGTTCCTGGTTCTGTAAATCAGATATAAATTATAATAATAAACAGAAGATATAATCTGATCAAATATATATTAAGTAACCAAATAAACGATTATTTATATAAAATAGGAGATTGATTTCATAACAAAAAATTGGTGAAAAAAAAAAACATCAAGAAGACCAAACGTATGAACATCAGAAAAAGGAAAAAAGAAACAGATAATTTTAAAAAGAAATTAAATTATCATCAAAGAGAAAATAAATTTCTGGATTATCAAGTATTAGGTATTTTGCAAGTGAGAAAACTATATATATATATATTTAATGTAGTCAAACATTATATATATATATAACTGGGAATGACCAAACCATCAGAAACTTTGCAGTTAATAATATAGATTATCTAAAAACTTATTATGGAAAAAGCTCTTTGCAACAAAGAATATTATTACCAGGCACTACATTTATTATATCTCCAAGAATAAAGTTAATTCCAAATTATATAAAATATTCAAGAAACTTTAAAACATTTGTTAAAGAACTCAGAACATGAATATTAGAGTTAAATTTAGAAAAATTTTAAATTTTTATAATAAAAGAGAAAACGAAATGGAGACAGTAAATGTAAGGTTATTTCTTAAATATTAAAGATTATGCCAAATGTGTGAACATTTTTAAAAAAAAAACTCTACAAATGAAGTTTACTCTTGTGGGATGTTTCTATTATTGTAAGGTGCATAATAATGTTGCTGTAATGACAGAAAATAGAAGAGAAAAAAGCACAATGCAAACTGACCATTTTGATTTGCAAATGATGGAATGCATAGTTTAAAATTGGATAAATGTAAAATATGATTCACGCTTATTTATAGTAAAAACAAGGAAGTGTTATTTTTAAGCATTTCGCCATAGAAACCACGCACTCTATTGTAGATAAAATAGAAAATAAGCTTATTTATTTGATATATATATATAAATGCGTATTGTTTTAACTATCAAAAATATCCCATATGTTCTATTTATAATTGTTTTTAACATTTCCAGGTTTTGATTGATGATCCAACTATTACGTCATCTTTCTAACTTTTATTTCTCTCTCACCATCCTTGAACGTAAAAGGTCGAATTCGTCCCATGATCACTTCCACTTTGTGCGTCACGAATGACAAAGCAAAATTCTGATAATATTGCTACCCGCTCTGCCGACGCCTCCAGCACACAACAACAACAAATGGCTGCTGAACTCATGACAAATGAAGAGTGTGGCACAGCGCAATGACGTCACTACTACGCTTTCCATGAGACAATTCTCCTTTGGCGACGAGGTATTTGGAAAGCATCCCTGCATGAATGAAGTGTCGCCAATGGCGATATAAACCCTAACAGAAATTAATCAAACTATTCGCTGCATAAAACGCTGCATTCTGACTAGCAATTACCAGTAACATAAACGATTTATAATTATTATATCTCCTACAGATGATAGTTTATAATTCAGATGTTCATTATATTACGTTAATCTTCAAACAAAACGCTTGTAATGAATGTTTGCTCGAAAAATGCGAAAGAAAGAACAATGTTTTTTCCTCTCTTTATTATTGTTTCGTTTCAAAAAAAAATATTAATCTAATTAACTTTCTTAATTCCATTCTATTTTACGAGTCATCATCACAGACCGCTTTTTCCTTTCTTTCAAAGTATTTCGTTTATTTCATGTAATTCTCCTAATTATCTTTCATTTGCTAAATTAAAAAAATGTAGCTTAGTCTGACATCCACTTAATGCAAAATTTATCATCTGAGAATCAAAAGCCTAGTAATATTTTAATGTCTACAAAATACTCGTCGAATTAATGATGTTTTTTAAGTTATTTCGTCTCGAAACAAGCGAACTTATTTAAAAATTATAATATTGCTATACAGAATTGCAATATTTGCCAAAGGAAATGGAAAATCCTGAATCATCAAGGGTTGTGTTGTTACCTGTGAATGGCATTATTTTGCACATAAGTGCTAAACCTCGAAGTTACAAAAGATACCAAGGGCTCAAAGAAGTTTGGGGAAGGGGATCTACTAGATAGATGTGAAGATACATTGCACGGCATTGAAATTGCCTCACTCAGAATGAGTGAGGGGATAGGGATGATATGTAGCACACTCATAGCAATACATATTGACATACCATGATTTAATTTGCAGCCACCTTGCAGCGGTTAGAAGATGAGAAAATGAGCACAATGTGAGTGCTTCAGTAGGTGGTTGCACCGCCGTGAACAGCAATACGGCGTGGTATGGAGTCATACAGTCGATGAATATGCTCCTGAGCAATTGCACACCAAGCAGCATTGACTTGTTCTCATAATCCATCGAGATTCCGCGGCAGCCGGTGAGGAGATTGCACACGTCGTTCAATGTAGTCCCACAGATTTTCTTTTGGGGATAAATTTGGAGATCGTTCTAGCCATGGCAATACATGTTGCAAACATTTCTAGAGATCCTAGATGTGTGTACATGGGCATTGTCATGCTGGAAAATGGGCTGCTGCATACCTCCCAGAAACGGTAACAAAATGGGTTGCAGAACCACGCTAACATAACGTGCAGCTGTCAGTACTCCCGTGATGCAAACAAGAGGTGACCTGTTGTCATATCCAATAGCACCCCATACCATTAGGCCTAGCTAACAGGCGGTGTGCAGTCATGAAAGAAAGCTGTATCCATCCTCTCGCCAGATTGTTGCCATACACGGATCCGTCGATCGTCAGCACCCAAACAGAAACGGGATTCATGACTAAATACAACAATGTACCATTCGTGACCCCAGTTCGCACGATTTCGGCATCAATCCAGACGTGCGCTGTGATAGTTTGCAGTCAATGATACTTGACATAACGGTTGCCTAGAGCGCAGGTGTGCCTCATGCAACCGTTCAGGTCATTATGGGGACGTCCATGGATGCTGACACAGCCTGTCGAATATCGCCTATACTCTGTGGTGACAAACGAGCATGTCAAACAATGCAGCTATCAAGCCGTGCTGACGTCTATCGAATGGCACCACTCCCTCTGTGACGCACGCTGAACCTTCATTTCACCACTGTTGCTAACAGCGTTCAACAGTTCGTGCATCTCAATGAACATGAGTAACGACATGACGTGTAGTCCATCCAGCCTCATATAGGCCTATAATTCTTCCTCTCTCAAAAGCATCCAAATGACGATAAACCTGCCGATGGCATGTACCAGGCATTTTCGGCCTTCGCTGAACAATTTCCAAGCGGGACCATCTACCCGTACGACTCTCTCGGGAATCTCTCGTACGACTTCCACCTGCATAAACAAATACCATCTCTGCAGAAACAAAATATCAATAAATAAAGTCCTGTTCTTTCTTGCACCTTATATCTCTTGAGCCACACATGTGATTGGCTCCGGATTATCAACATTTGCATATGTCAACTGTGCACACCCACTTTTCTATTTGCATTTTAGTACATGTCCTTCTAGGTGGGCACTTTCAATGTCGAGCAGTGTATGTAGATGGAAGCCTACAATGAAAATAGTTCAGCATGTCCTGAAACTTGAACACGGCTCTCTTACGAAGGAGATCAGGGCTTAACGTTCCATTCGACGGATGAAGGTCATTCCGAGTCCTTCGGTGTTTATTCTCATCGATGGAAAAAAACTGCGGAGGCAGAAAACTCTCAAAGCCAAACAGTTGTGAATCAAACTGTTTACATCATATTATAGCCCAGCGCTGTACCAACTGAGTCAATCCCCAGCAATCCCAGCGTTAGCAAGAATATCATCATCATCATCATCGTCATCCTCAAGCAGCCATGGGCTACGGAGGTCCAACCAGAATGTTTCACAATAAAGCGTCATTGATAAAAAAAATATCCGGAGTTTAAAGTGAAATATTTTATTAAATAGTTTAATAACCAAGTAATTAGCGTTACAAAATGTAAAGAAACTCTCCAAGTTTCGTTTTGTGTTCAACAGACTTATATGGACGGCATTGATGACTGATATTCATCTTCCTTACATATTCTTTTCTGCACACTTATATTCAGTCTGGTGTAACACTTGAAACACCTGCATCGATTCTTTCTTTCAATTCTGTAAATATTATTTTATTTTTCTGAATAATTTTGCTTTTAATATATTCCAAATAGATAAAGTCCAATGTTGTGAATTCGCGACTTCTCGGAGGTCACAAGATCAATCAATTTCAACAATCCTGGGGCGAGGATGGCTCAGTCGGCAGTGAGCTTGCTCGTGATCTACAGTTTCCAGGTTCGAGTCTCAGCTTGACCAGCGTTGAAATTTATCTCCATAAAATTCCCTGTCCTGACTTCTGTCAGTAGGAGACACCGATGGGCTAGGAAAGTACGAATATATAGAAATCACTGGAAAGTTGTTTTATCATAGCCATGCGTTATTTATTTGTGATCGTCTAGGGTTTGATTTTGATTGCTGGAAAAATGATTTTAATTTCATTCCATGTTTTTTTTTAGAAAATTAAGAAAACAAAAGTAACTGCCAGATAATAAAGTACTCGCTCTGAATTTAAAATGAAAAGTTCAAAATGGTTTTAAAAATAACGTTTATAAGACAATTACTGCAGTAAATCAAAACATATTGCAATTTCAAATCGAAGTAATATAGTACCATTACAGTAATAATACCTGAAAAATAACAGGACTACCAAAGAGATTTCAAAGCGCCCTCATAACATATTCTAAAGCAAAATAAGCATGTATATAATATTCTAACTAGAAGAACACATATAAACTGTGTCGAATATGGGATGCTCGTTTTCAAAGATAATTAAATTTATAATTTTCCGACTTTCGCACCTTTAAAAGTGGCAATTCGAACTAATAGGTGATTGAGAAAGAAAAGTGCGTTTACCCATCTCCTTATGAGGAAAAGGGACAAATTATTGTTAATATAATATGTATGACATTCTGCAATCGAAATTTCATATTTATGCCATCAATAGATCGCTTGCAATATTCGTTTAAATTTTCTAATTTGCCATCCCTCTAACAATGGAAATTAAAACTTCCCGAGGATTTAACAGATGTGAACTATAAGCTCGTAATTTTGAAAATGAGCTAAAAAAGAGTTCTCCAAACTTTTCTGTAAGTGGAGCACTTTAACGATTGATTTGAAGGTAGCTCTCGGAGTTTAATTAGATAAGAAATTTAGCTAGAATTATGATATTGATTTTTATCTGTTGAAACCTAATGAGGTATAATAATAAATTAGAATTTAAATATAAATATCATCATGCAGATAATGTTTTTATCGCTACTAAAATCGGAAAAATTAATTTTCATCTATATGAAATAAATTTAACGAAATAATTTTTTTATCAATTATATTTTTCCTCAGTTAATACTCGATTATTTTCTACTGCTCATTATTGCAACTGATTGTAAAGGCTCAGTTGTGCTTTGGATAACATCTCTGACCATACTGATGAGCTCAAATTCCGGTCTCGCTGTCATGGACGCTTTTAGATTGCCACCGAATGTGTTCATTAGCACTATGACTGCCAACCATTAGACAGAGATGAGAAGCTTTGACAGAGGAAGAAGAAGAAGTTGTGGATGAACCTGCACTTAAAGATGTGGGATTGCAAGTAATAGTCAACATTATATGTCATTTTAAGAAATTAAATTTTTATAGTTTTTTTTTTATTTTCGTAACAATGATAATATTATTTTTAAAACATACCAATACTTTTAGAGATAATCATTTTGCTATAATATGAAAAGTGTAATTAGCTCTAATTACAGAGATTATTAAACTATTTTTAATGAATTTTTTATATTTGATATTAGAAACTCATTTTTTCATTAAAGTAGATCAGTATTTTGGCTCTAAGATTCCTACCATAGTGCTTGTAAATCTTCTCTAATTTCGAATTATTCCACTGAAGAGCAATTCTAGATTTTGTTTTCATTTTCTTCTTTGTATTTATCTATTACTGTGTCAAAACTTTGAAACTCAAATACTCCCATTTGCATTTTAAATAATGAAATAATTTTGGAGATTATGGCCCAGTGAATAGTGGCTTGGCTACAGATAAAATAATCTGGATTCGTGCCCTGCATAAGGTATGGTTGTCTTTCTTCTGTAGTCTCACAATCTCACATAATTTATGACGTTGTATACGGACAGTCTCCTATCACACGCAGCTGCTTGAAAGAGAATTTTTTATTACATTTGCACAGATTGCCATCAATGTTGGTTAAACAGTTCTAAAACTGATCTTTCATTATTCTTTGAATTCCAATTCACAGGCGAAAGGGATCGTCATGATTTAATTTGGAATCATTGTCGGATCACTTCAGTTTTTCTTATCCCCCATGCTTCTGTTTTCCAAATATATGTAGGGTTAGAGTTACATTCTTCCATCAAAACTTAAACAAAAAAATCGGCTGACTCGTCAAAGATTTTTCTATACAGAGACTCATTATCCTAACTATAGATCAGTTTATTAAAAGCTCAGCAATTAATTTTTTTAATGGGGCTGACTCACATCCCAACCAACTACTTTCTGACTCAATATTTATTTATTTACTTATCCACCTAACTACCATCGTGATGTTAGGTCCAAGCCCTTCTACATCATCATCATGATCATCATCAAGCAGCCATGGGCTACGGAGGTCCAACCAGACCGTGCAATTTAGTTCTCCAAGCATATCTGTCCTGAGCTACATCTGCTGCATCTGGCCACTACACACCAATCCTAACAAGGCCCTGTTTGACATTGTCTGCCCACCGCATCCTAGGTCTCCCCTCTTTCTGAATCTTTTTGACACGCTGTTCATTACCCTATTCGTCAATCAAATAATTATCCATACGGGCATCATGGCCAAACCAACGGAGTCTCTCTCTGCACAATATGCTGCTTAAAGGAGGTTGCAAACTCCTTTGCCTAACCTCATCATTAGTTACAAAGTTGAACCACCTAATGCCCAAGATACGGCGTAAGCATCTCGAATCAAAAGCATCTAGTTTCCTGTTATCTGATCTCCGCAAAATTCCCCGCCCTGCCCTCGGTCAGTAGGGGACACCGATGGGCTTGGAAAGGCCGCCGTCCGTCGGATGGGACGTTAAGCCGTGGCCCCGTGTGCGGGAGAGCCATACCCTGTGCACGTTAAAGAACACGCTCGATGGCCTTGACGGGAGGCTACCATCTGTCTCCCAACAGCTGTTCCAGTGGGTCCCCTCCCCCAACTTTCTCTGAGCCTTCGGGGTCCATGTGACCTGGCTATTTAGCCCATGGTGTGCAAAAAAGTGCCGCTCAGAGGTAGAACAACCCAACAACCCAACCTTATCTGTTTACAAAGTGTCCAAGTTTCACTATCATGACTAACCCTAGAAAGAACCAAACTATTATACAGTCTAATTTTAGTCTTTAGGTGTATACACCTATTTCTCTACACTCTCCATAGATTCTTAAAAGTCCCATCAGCAATCCCTATCCATCCGTTAATCTCATGCCGCACATCACCATTATCTGTTACATAGCTCCCAAGATAATTAAACTGAGACCTGCTCAAGCCTGCAACCATTCAGATGAACTAAATCACAGCCTGCCTGACCAATTTTCTTCACTTTAGTTTTCTCTCTGTTTATAAACAAACCTAATCTACACCAATCTCATCAACAGCTCGAATGAAAGAGTTCATCTCATCAACATCATTTGCCAAAAGGGCTAAATCATCAGCATAATCTAAATCAGAAATATTCATATCTCCAGTCCATTTAAGGCCAAAATCTTTCCCTTGAAGTGAATTTCGCATAACATAATCAATAACCAAGCTAAAGAGAAAAGGAGACAAAATGTACCCTTGTCGAACACCAGAAGTAATGCTAAACCAATTGCTACAAGCCTACCAACTCTCACACACGACTCAGTGTTATTATAGAGAGCTTTCATTATGTTAACTAACTTGTCTGGTGTACCATATGATATCACAATCAACCACAAATTATGACGATCAACAGAGTCGAAAGCCTTTTTGAAATCATCAAAGCTAGCAGCCAAACGTATCTGAAACTCTAAACATTTCTCAAGAATCTGCCTAAGTGAAAATATCTGATCTACACGTCCGCTACTACTTCTGATCCACATTGCTCATCACGCAATTGCCTGACAACCAGATTCTTAATTCTGTTAAGCACAATCATGGAAAAACTTTATCTGGATCAGAGAGTAGGCCCATATCCCTATAGTTGTCACAACGACTGTAATAACCAATTTTGAAAACAGGGATAATAATAGCTCTGGTAAAATCCTTAGGAACCATGCCTTTATCATAAAAGATATTTAAAATTTCAGTGATCCATATGGTAACCGAAACATTCCCAGCTATAAGCATTTCCGTAGTAATTTCATCTACCCCTGGGGATTTATGAAGTGTAAGTTTAGAAATAGCCAAAATAACTTCAGATTGTGTTATAGGGCCAATATTAAAGCCACCAATGCATCTATCATTACAAACAATGGGAGTAGAACTAACCACGGTGTTTAGAATATCACTGAAATGCTCAGCCCACCTAGCCATGAGAGAATCCTAACCTTCTATATAACGTACCTTGTTTATCCTTCAATCCCTGTATATCTGTCCGTTTTCTACCACACGAAACATTAACTATCTGGTACATCTCTATGCTGTTGTGCTATCTAACTGCTTCGTCGGCTTTGTCAGACAAGCGATCAAGCCAAAGATTCTTATCAGCAGCAGCTAACTGATCCTTTACACGTTTGTTAAACTCTCTTCTAGATCAGGTTCATTTAAATGCATTGCAAATAACGACAAATATAGATTTAGTTAGGTTGCAGAAATACATATAGCCTTCCGAATCTTTGTTTTAAGATTTGAGTATTAATTAATGTTCTAAATTCTTATTAAACGAAATAAATGCACTTAAAGCCTCGATTAGATAGTCAATGAATTGCGAAACAAAGGTAGCAGATATGATGTTTGGAATACGATATCTGAGTCAGAAATGAGAAAATTTCATTTACAAAGTAGTTTTGATAAAACTTAAGTATTGAAATGAATGACAGTAATCAAGAGACTGAAATATTATTGGTTAGCTCTCTGAGTGCTCCGAAAGAAATTCAGTTAAACCCTGTTAAACAATGAAGTCTTGAACTAATTGAACTTGGTTTACTCGAAATTCATTAATCTTGCGAAGTGAAATCTAGAACTCCAAGCTGAAACAAATGTTTGAAATAAACTTCACGTTCAGCAGCATAATGAACACAATTAAGCAGAATATGTGAGACAGAATCTTCAAGTTTACAAACACAAAAAAATCTTACTATCTGCCTTTCAAGGGACGTACCGGTGGGGTCCTGATTCCCCTTGAAAATTCATCGTCTTACATGAAATCCAAAATTTGTCTACCTACTTTGAAATGCGAAACATGTGTCGTTGTATAATTTCATTCTAGCTACATAGTATACGTCGGCACTAACTCGGGTTTTAAGCAACAACAATAAAATATTATTCTATACAAAATAACAGTTTAATATTTCCTGTCCGGTGGATTAGTATAATTGGGAAACTCTATTCAAGTCTTATTCTCAGAGTTCCCTCCCCCCCAAAAAAAAAATGAATTCTCGGATCCTCCCAAAACTAAATTCTGGATACGTGCCTGTGCCTTCCCTAACTTAAACTAGTAACTATTTAACATTGCGGTATCAGTTCGAGGCCTTAATAAAATAAAAAATACTTTATAGATACTTTAATTTTTTTGTAAAGTGTATATATTCTGATTCAGTTGGTATCGGAAATTACGTTTTATAGAACTTTGAATTTTGAAAATAATAATTTAGTTCTATTTTTTCTGATAACTTAAGATAATTCTTCATTTGTATACCATATATAGGCAAATCAGTGATATTTAAATTAATTGCTTTTTTACGTATGAATCTGCTAAATCATTTCATTTAATTCTATAGTGACTGGATAGCCATTGAAGGATAATAACATTTCCTTCTTGATATAAAATATTATAAACTTAGTAATGGTATTTATTTTTTTAATATTCTTTTCTGTTGAACATAAAGCAGATTTGCAGTCTGACAGGATAACAAATTAATTTTAAACAGAGTAATCCAAAGTAAGGTTGAGTAAATTGCAAAACGCTCTACCTGTATGTGTATCCAACTGTATATTTAAATTTCTGATGAATATTGAATTTAGGAACATTTCTGACTCTGTTAGATATAATAATCATGATTGTCAGAGTAGTTTCGAAACAACAAAGTCCATTATCATTTAAAATTCCATTTGTTTAGTTTCATATGGTATGCGTTCGTTTAGTCTTCGAGCTACGGGTTTTCTTAGTTTACTTTGTCTTTTTCAAATAGTATGCTGACCTGTTAATGCCAATAGCTCTAATTCAGACGAAATAGATTTGGGGGCCTTTTTATCCCAGTGATCTATTTCGTTATGTGTATGATCCATGATTCATTCAAAAAGGCGCTCTTTAAAAGTATGACAAATCTAATTTTCTTTACGAAGAATTTTCCAAAACATCAGTCTCTTCCGGCGGCATAGAAGAGATTTTGATACTGCGCAGTTCATGCTTCGAGTATTCTCATCGATCGGTTTCATTGGGGGCCGATTGATCTGCAATTCACTTATGAGAAGTGTCGAAGCATGAACAGCGCAATCTCAGAGTCTCCTCATAACTTTCCCAGTTGCCATCCCACTACACCACTGAACAACTGAAATATTTATATCTTCAGCACTAAAGAGAGAATAACCAATCAGATAACTTTTTTGATTTCATCACAATATTTTAAGTACCAAGTATGCGAACTATTTCTCTTTCTTCTAATATTGCCACCAGCATTACCAAGTCGAAAAAAATAAGAGTCCTATGAATGTGGGTAGCTATATATTTTTTCGTTCTGAACGTACGCAATAGCCCTAACAGCTGCTCTCTCGATTTACCCTATTACAAAGAAGGACGATTACTGGGGAATCATCTGATTTCCCACAGGCCAATGTTCCCAGGGCAATTTTGATCTGAATAAACTGTGTCACTGGTAAGTTGGCAGAGTCGATTAATTTGCTTTCTCGGGGGCCGTAACAAGTGTAGTCTGTTCTGGAAGAAAATAATTATTTAGCTATTGTACTACTGGCTGTATTTAAACGAACTAATTAAATGTCGCCTCATTTCTGTGAGTTAGAATTAGGGAAAAAATATAGGTAAGTCACATTCTTCGTTCATAATCTTACTAACAGTAAATGATATATGGATAAATTGATATTTACTCATCCTCATCCCCATTATAACACTGGTATATTTAATTAACGTAGGAATCAACCAAAAAGATCGCAGCGTGCTATTGCGAATAGCATTCATAGGAATTGAATGCACTGTGAGAAATCATAAAATAATTTAATCAAACGTGTTACATGAACTAGCGAAAAAACTGCACAGTCGACAAAAAAGCAAAAACTCTCTAGATATGGTACGGGAAAAAACACTTCGGGTTTATATCAATGATAATCTGCCCTTATTGCCATATGGAATTGAACTTCCAGAAGAGATAAAATTGATAATAGACATAATAATCTTGTGACCTTCTTTTGTAAGCAAAAACACTAACTCGTCTTGAACATTTTTAGGAAATTGATGTAAGAAGTTGAGATACAAATTCTTTAGCTTGCCTACGATACCTAAAGTAACATAAGTCAAAGGATTCAAACTAAATGGTATATTTTTAAACATTGTCCCTAAAGAAATACGAGGTAAAACTTTATTACCATCAACAAATGTAACCCTCTGCTGATTTAAAAGATAATCTGTGAATAATTTGGAAAGATATAAATATATGCATAACCAATAATTCAACAAGGGACTTTACGTCACATTTGTTTCCCAATCTGTGTTGTAAAATTAGGCTTTGAACGCTTATTACAGCTGCCAAAGCTTTTCAAAACATAGCAGCCATTTAGGGACAGTGAATGTCAACTACACGTACACATTGAATTATCTCTGCTGCATTCCGCTGTCTCACATGACCACCGCAGTAATTAATAACATTACACGAATCGAAATTAGCGATCGAGTGTGATTTCGAGGACAACTGATGAGCAGGATCGTTAGCGACGTTCCGTAATCTCCGTATCTGATGACGGAATATTTTGCAGCTGGCGAGGAGGGGGAGTAGCCAGCCTGTGAAGCTCTCGTTTCGCGCCGAGATGTTGCAAAGAGCAATCACGAGGAAGGCGCAAAGGAAACGAGAGACTTCGCTTAAATGAAACGCTCGCGCACCATTTGTCACCAGATGCATTGTCAACCTGTCTACGTGGGCTTAGGTGACTTCGATATGACTCCTTTGCAAGAGATGAGTGGAAAACTGCGAAGGGCCACTTTTCTCTCGGTATTTGCATAAGAATATGGTTTGCAGTCCATGAGTCCTCTTCCTTTATTATAACACGCTTCCCTCCATCCTTTTTCGGTAAGCAGCATGTGCCTTTCAAAAATAGTTAAGACTAATTTTCCGAAGTAAATTAATACAAATAAAAAATTTCGCTCATCAGAAACTGACATAATGAAAGAAAAGGACAATTTGCTAAGAACTGAACTTTATTTTGCTGTTTGATACTTTGTGAAAACAAAGAAGAAATACTGCATTTAATACTACAGATGCTGGATCCAGTATACTAGGACAGATATTTGATTCGAGTAATCTAAAAGCAAATCCTTGTATTGCAAAATGTCAAACGTTTAAGTACCCACCCGAGATCGTGTTACTGGAAACAAATTGGATGATTCAGAATAGCTGCCATCCGCAGCTGTGTCATTTTAATTGCTGATTTGCATTGTCTCAGCTCAAGTAATATGTCATTATCATATCTTTTTTTCAGATATCTATCTGATGCATGTATTTATCACTGTCGGTAATTTAAACTCAAGTTTATCATTTAACCCTCAATCTTACTCAAAGGCAGAGTGATTTCATTTATTAAAACTATATTTTAGGATAGTGATGTATATACAGAAAGTTCTAATGGTGACGTACTTTAATTGAATCTAATAGAGGGGTTACATGCTTTAGTCTCTGATTTTCGGAAACTATTGGTGGGTTGTTTTACCTCCGAGCGACACTTTTTTCACATGATAAACTACCTGTCCTCGTCACAAGGATTCTAAGGGCTTAAAGAAGGGTGGAGGAGGGTATCCACCGAACACTGTTGGGAGATAATGTAAGCCCATCTTGTTCTTAAAAGTTGCGCAGAGTGTGGCTTGTCGTGCACATGGATACAATCGGTGTCTCCTTTCTTACTGAGGGTAAAGTTTGAGGAAAAGGAAAAGATTTTCGAAGCAGGCATAGCTGGGACTCAAACTGGGGACTTCACGTGATGAGCCTGCTGCGTTGCCAACCTCGCCAATATCTCCCATACTTTCGGTGACTTCCTCAAAATACCAGGACTACAGGGTGGATATCCCAGGCATTCCCAACCTTCTCTACCTGTTCAATGTTATTATAGTTACTTCTGCAGCATGGAAACGGACCTAGCCGTGGAAAAAACAAGTGTTTTAATCAAAAGTCCTGGCCTCTTCGACTCTGTCGCCTACCTTTAAATGCCCATAGTTTTGAAATACGGAAATTGATGCACTCATTACGGTACAGAATTCAATCACAATGAACCCTGATAGTCAAATTGAAACGTTAGCATACAGCACATTGCCAAACTTTAGATACTTCAATGAGGGGGTTGTCTAAATCAGCACATGTCTATCATGTACAAGCCACTACTGGCTGTTGATTCTTGTGTTGATGAGCTCCTTCTATGTATGCCACTTTCCCTATGTGAAGCCACAGAGATCACATTGTCCCTTATCCCTGCATAGGGATTGTATATCTTTCATTGAACGACTCTTATTGTGTTAAATGTATAATTGTAATTAGTTAGAGCTATAATATATCGTGTATTATTTCTATTCGTGTAATTTTTTATAATAAAAAATTATGTATAAATCCATATGTTTATCATCATCATCAACATCATCAACATCATTATCATCATCCTGAAGCAGCCATGGGCTACGGACTTCCAACCAGACCTGAAGAGCCATTTAGGCAAAAAACTATATTCATAAAGAGCAGCAAGAAAAATTCTCTACTTAAAAATGAAAATTGTATATTTCTAACGAGTAATGAACTGAAAAATATACATATATTTACAGAATCAAGAAAATATTTATATTAAAAAACAAAAATATACGTTTTTAATAAGTAGTATGATTTGGTAAAATCGCACCTTGACATGTTTGCTAAAAAAATTCAAAGAAAGAAATCAGCCAAATTCAGTACATTGAGTATTTGCTTTATCAGCCTCTGGTTGGACGTGCCTAGTCTAGTCGTAAGAGCTCTCTCAGATTTGTAGAGCTATGAAAATAACGGTTCAGAGCAAAGAAAATATTTCCTTTTAGTATTCCTTCTTCATTTAGCAGTTTCTTTCGTTATTAAATATTAAAATAACACCTTACCTCAGTGGAAGTGGTTTACATTCATTTCGTAACATATGCAGTTTAACAATTTAATCAGAGAGTATGAGTCAAGTGTTATTTTTGATATTTACCTCGTGCCCATCGTAGGTCCAAGAACCGAATTTCATGAGACAAGACTGCTCGTCAAAAGGAAAGTATTCGACGTCAATCTCACAAGTACTTTTGTAGAGGGCGGGCGGTTTCCACACGATCTCCCCTGAATAGTAGACTGTTGCTTTAGTCATCAGAGTTACTTCATAGTTGCCATCAGCACTGAGAACAAGGAAGAAATAACTTGAGAATAATTACTTCAGATGAGAAAATTCGCAAAATTTTTTGGTAAAATTTAAAATATTTATGCGAAAAATTTGTGTAAAAAATATACACCATAAATCTTTGTGGCATATCTAACAATTACAACTAAAATACTTCGCTTATATTTAGGATTCAAAAATATTATTTTATAAGTATCAAAATATCTGATATTTATTTTCTGCATCGGATATATATACAGTCGTATCAGAATAATATGACCACCTACCATAATATATGTATGGTAGGTGGTCATATTATTCTGATACGACTGTGTAGATATGTATATAAATAAAATTCTTCAAATATGATATATTTTTTTTATGCATGAAAAAACGAATTACACCGGTGTCCAAACGTTAAGAATAAATTTACAAAATCCTGAAGACCTCAAAAAAGCTATAATGGACTGTGATATAGAGTGAAAATCGATTGTTATATATGATACAAAAAAAAAGACATGCGTGGAGCAAACCAACTTCATAATTTCCATGGGTTTTGCAAATGAATGTAGGAGTGTCCATAGTTTCATCAGCAGAAACTGCGAATACCACACTATAGATTGCAGTCATCACTTACTGTTGAGCAGGCCTCTTAGTTTGAATGCTTTCGATAAGACTGTCCAATAGTGCTGTGGGTAGGACTCTCCATTGCTCCTCCAAAGTTTGTCAAAGCTCCCTGAGGCTTACACGAGTGGAATTTAAGAGAACAAGTTCCCCGAGGGCATCCCATACATGTTCTATAGGATTTAGATTGTGAGGAGGCTGGCCATTACACATGATTAATGGTGGTATTCTCTCCTAAAGACAGCAATCGAAAAGGCATCATTAGCAGGTGGGGTAGCAGGTGGAGCAGCGGATCATTTGCAGGTGGGAATTATCGTCTTGTAGGAGGTTTCTGTACCTGCGATGGCAAAGTAGTATGTTGGGAGTAACACAGATCTGTGCGGATGCTCAATGATATCCCTCCCAACACATATCCCTCCCCACACATACTATGGTGATTACCATCACCATAGGTATCCCGAACACAGATGTTGTTCCACGATATCATGTTCCTGATTTCCTCCATATGAACTACTCCCATGAACATGAATCACTGTGAAGAGCAAATCTCGATTCTTCTGTGAGAAGCATGGGCAACCATTGATCCAGGGTCCAGTTGACATGATGTCTGCACCAATTTAGATAGTTTCTCCTGTGGCGTCGGATTAGGAGCATTCGCACCACTATCACCTAGTAGATGGGCACATCTCATGAAGATGGTGGTAGCGGACATTTCCGTTCCACTTTCTGCTGCGAGTTCCGATTATAGTTGATGTAATGGCGGCATCCTGACCTCCGGATGCATAACACCAGATATCGGTTTTCTCTTGGGGTTGTTGCTCATCGTTGTCCACTATTGAATCATTTGGATACGCCCTGTCCTTGTTGGAATTTCTGTCAAAGAGTATGCACCACTGAACGACTCAACATCCGCTTGACTTTAACTTATCTGGAGCCAATTTACAGCTGGTCAACGCACTTGATGAAGTCTTGGAGACATACCGAAGAAATCTGCTATTTCGACAACTCCACCTTGCAATTCGCAGGAAAACTGGAGAAGAGCATAAAAACGTCCACTTTTAACGCTCAGCGCATTAGCGTATACCATTGTCAATGCCATTCATTTGCATACCGTACCTCAATCCTGCGACTTATTTTACATCTTATACCTGACTTTCGTGCATTTCTATAATTAGTGATTTACAATATCGTGTTTTATTTTGTTCCTTAATTTATGAAAACCTTTGCATTCTTCGAAAATTTCTTTTTGAACCACTAAAACGGACAGAAGAAAAACCAGTTATGATGTGCTGTATCAGATACTCTGACTACTTTGGCTGGCATTGCTGGCATTTTCTTGTGTCAGAAATATTTGCATAAATTATAAAACCGTCTAGGTATCCCTGATCGATAACATAAATATAAAAATGTACTTCTCTTTCTCTCAGTTTTGTCCATTTCAGTCTAGTGAATACTACATAATAGGGCTACCTGAATCAGATCAAAATTGAATTAACTGTTTCAAAAAAATAATGTTTAAAAAAAGACTACATACATCCGATTTTCAGCTTCTTCTTTATTATGATATAGTATATTTATTGAGAAGTATATGATTTACTTCTCAATAAAGAGAAGAACTTTTCAGTTTCTTCTCTTTATTGAGAAGCCTCAAAGTTTGCTACTGCATACTTCATGAAATTATATTATTCAGCATTTTGTTTCGACTTCAAACTCCTCTAAGTAATGCTCTGCATTTATTTTACCTAATGCTGCTTTTATTACGTAATGACTGCTATTGCTCTCTCTTAAACCGATAATCTTTTCCTCGCAGCTTCTGTCGTCCTTTTTTTCTCCGTTGTTTGCGTCAATCAGCGTACCTCGTTCGCCCTTCTTCGCAATTCGCTGTTGCCAAGCAAACGATAACTTGTCACCATGCTTTTAGTTGTTTTGTTTTTTCCACCTCCGTAAAATCGGGTTCCTATGAACTGCACGTGCTTATCAATAATGGACGGACTTTGTAATGGCACGCACAGGGATCGTGCCTGGGATGTCGGAAGAAACTTTATGCGTCATAAAATAATCATGGACTGTGTTTTATCATTCTATTTCAGTTTCATGGTGAAATATGGAACAACGGGGATTCGATTTAGGAATTCTGAATGGAAGCTTTTTTTCAATGAACAGATTAACGTATCAGAGAGAAATTTACAAAATCTAGTTATCTCGCTTCAATCGCTTCAATCGTGAACACTCTGATATACATAATTCTGTCCATTTCAACATTTCTCATACATTCACGAAATAAATTGGTAGTTACTGAGTCGTTGTTTACTACCTGCCATAGGAATAAATTATCCTGGTTCATGTCGTAGTTGTTTTCCTTATTCGTAACTATCAACAACTGAAGCACCATAAAATGCTAATTTTATAATTTTCTTCGAATTTTAATAAACATAAAATAATCTTTACTTAATAATAATGTTATCGCTTATTTTCCACAAATATTGTTCAGTTAAGAAGTGCAGTAGAAACTTTTTTTGGAGTCGTTTTTAATTTTTTGTTTAAAGAGAAGCTTAGTACTTTCTTTAATATCTCAGACTACTGTATTTTAGAAAGTATCACATTTTTGAGGAAAAGATATATTCTATTATGGCAGCATGTTTATTTCCAAGGTGGAATTCAATTGTAGAAAAAGTTGTTTTATTTTGTGAACGGTAATTTTTGCACTCAATGTGTAAATGGCTACACGTCACAAGGATCCCAAATGTTCAAAGGAGGTTGGGGAAGGGATTACGAGAGAGACGATAGCCTCCCATCAACGTCTGCCAAGCGTGTTCTTTTAATGTGCACTGATTTGAATCTTATTCGAATTAAAGCTGCCTATGACATTTAAATAAAATTATCAAAAACCCTTATTGTGTAATTATAGAAATTATGATTTATTTAAAATTTAAAGGTTAAGCTACACATCATAGTTTCTTGATTAGCAAAAAATATCGACCTCATGTTCATTCGCCTTAAAAACAGATGACAGAAATCGTCGAAGCTTTTTTAAAAAAAGAAAAAGAAGAAAGAAAAAATGTTAAAGCTTTCCATTAGATGACGAAATGTTTAATGTGCTCGATTCAATTTCCTGAGGATGTGAAACCTTTTTATGTTTTTATACCAATAGCTAAAGGAAAATAAATAAGCGGACTTGGAACAATACCTAATGTTGTGACTTATTAGAATATCATAATTAGTTGTTAAATGAAATTGGAAAACCATATCGTAATGTACTAGGTTGGTTTATCTTTGGGAGAAATTGATTTTTCATGTTCCATACGCACAGGTCATAAATTCCGACGCTCAAGGTACGATTGACTTAAACTCTGGCATGCACCATAAAGGGAATTAAAAATTTGGATTTCGAAATCAAATCAATTTAATTTTTTTCTTTTAAACGAGGCAAGTATTTAGATTTGACCTGAGAAGAACGATATTCCAGCATTTTTTTTATTTCAACAATTATTTTTGCGAATGATGCCCCCCCTTCAGTCTCAATAGTCTTAAAAGTTTTACAAGATATCTGCAATAGCTAATAATTTTTCGTTTTTCTTCGCTTCCATTCCAGTTATTAAAATTCGTCATCCTCCCTACATGTGACCCTAACTCAACAGTAAGAAATTCATTCATTCCTGGTTTCTCATTGTAGCTCGGTTTCTGCTTAGCAGATAGGGCCAATCAATCACCCAAATCAATGCTAGTTATCGAAATAATGACATGTGACGTCATTAGCCTTTCACCCGAATCCTTTGAAATCTTTGAACATGACGGTAAGAATGATGTTTAAATGTAGTCAAGTAAAGCAGTTAATGACGATTTGAGCGTGCATAATTCCGTAAGTTTATCAACCCATCTGTTACATCGGAGAAATGTATGATGACCTAAAAATACAGCCCGAACGTTATGCTATTCATCCTTAAAAATATATTCAGTCATTAATTAAAATTATGTAAAACGTTGCCGAAATATTCGTTGTTCCCTCAGGTTAAGATTGTTTGCATGTCACTATTTAATGTTGATAGTCTGTTTTTATGTGAATGTCTGAATGTCTGAGTTTATGTGTTTTCCTTAAAAGTCGTTGTTTTGATGTGCTTACCAAGATGGCCTTCTGCTTCATGTGAGATGTTGGGCAAGATTGGTTCAGTCGGTCCTCACTCCTCATCGATTCTAAAATGTTAAAGAGCAATGCCATTCTTTAGGTCCATATAGCACATCACCGGTAGTTGTCACACAACTCCCAAGATAGTAAAAATGAGAAATATTCTCTAAAACAGAACCATTCAAAAGAACTGAACATTGATCACGTGACCAGTCTTCATCACTTTAGTTTTCTCTGTAGTAATCACCATGTTTACTGTTACCAATCTAAACGAAAGTTCTAATTAAAGAGTTGATCTCGTCAATATTATTTGCCAAGAGTATGAATTCATAAGCATAATCTTGGTGAGATACTTTGAGATCTCTAGATCATCTATTGGTAAAACGTCAAACGTAAAAATATTTAAACGTCAAACGTAAAAATATTCGTCGCTGAAAGAACGTCTTTCTTAAGACGTTTTGAATTTCATGAATAGTGAAAAGCCAATTTAATGCATTTCAATTATTTTTTATAATGCGTCAATCTATAAATTTAAAATAAGCATATGTGATGGATTAATTCCATTTTAGAATCAGTAGCAACAGTTAAAAATATTATGCAGGTTAGCTGAACATTGTGTGAAAGTAATAAAAGAAAAGCCAAAAAAGAATCGAAGATGACTTCGTGATGTTTCTCGGAAATACTTTCGTCATCCTTCACTCCGAAACCGAGCATCTTGGTTTGGGCAGAAAACTCTTCCCAGTGATTTAGCTTTCTCCCGTGAGTCAGTTCTTCAAGCTGTGAGTGCACTCAGAGAGGGCGAGGCCTCATGCCCTTGGGTCTACAGGTCTGCCTTCGGCTACGAAAAGTAAGATGCACTACCTGTCTGGGACTCTAGTGGGGATCGGCTACACGACTGACTCGTGTGCACGTTGTTCCGCACTGCATGTGAGTGTGTGAGGGCGTGTATTTGGAGGGAGAGGAGAGGGGCTGAGAGAGAGAGAGAAAAAGAAAGAAGTGCTGGAAGTAAAAGAGTAGCCAAGGGATTTCTGGTCAGGTTGCCACCATGTGCCCGTGGTTATGTATCAATCAGCAAGTGGAGAGAAAGGGTCGAGTAGGCTTACAACACGTCAAGTGGAGAGAAAGTGGTGGGCAGATGGAACAAGTGTTTTGAACGATTCGGAAAGTTTCATCTCTGCGAAGAGCTCAAATGGTGGCTGGAGGTCATGTTCTGTTGGCACACATTCCTTGAAGAAGAAACAAGAGAAGATGCTGAAATAGAGTGGGAGAACGTAAAGCGGCTTTAGCAGTGCTACGTAGCTGATCACCTTGAAGGTAAAAGGAAAATAAAATCTGGAATCATGTGCTTTACTAGGATTGCCATCTAATGGGAAATATTCTTTTATTTCTAACAAAATACAGAGCAAAGGTCAATATTTTCTTCAGCTGAACAAAAACCTTTACTGCATGAAATGAACATCTCGATTGTAATAAGTCTCACTAATAATTCTTGCGAGAGAAATTGTTACAGTAACTATTCTTTTAAATACTGAATGCAAACATTTTGCTACTGAGCCAAATTTTAACAATAAATCATTCTGCCTAAAAATATAATACTAAATGAAAAAAAAAGTACTTTTTTTTGCTGCTTGCTTTAATCAGGGGAAAAAAAGTACAATTCCGCCAGAGGCTTGTCTAAACTACAAAAATTCCAAATTAAAAGGAAAAGTATTAATTATTAAAATAATCAGCATTTTCTGTATATGTACAAGGTGTTTCAAAAGTAGCTTTACAAATTTGAAAACCTGTAGAATTATTTCGAAGTGAAGTACGAGGGTATGTGATACTGAAATTGGAAGTACAAAGGTTGAAATTGTTATGTCACAGTTTATGATCTACGGGCAAGAATTACAGGCATAGTTGCAGAAGTCACTGCAAATATGATTTGTTGCATTTGGGAAGGAATTCATTATAGGTGGGATATTTGTCATGTTACGTATGGAAGTCACCTCGAAATGTTACTTTAATACATCTGACAAGACTTGATAGGCAATTACTGGTGTCTACAAAATACATCTATGGAGCATGGCGACAACAGAGAAGGAAAGCCATGCTTTGTGAAAAAGAAAAGATCAACCAAAATAGTCATGAAAGAACATAAAACAGATGTGTGCCTAAAAAACAAATTACCGTCCTTACAAGACCAGCAGTGCAGGCCAGACAGCACCCAGAGAACGAAAACATTGAAATCCTTACCACATCGCCTACAAATTTTCACCTTAATATAGCATTAAAAATAACAATTTACCAAATCAGAGACGATGAAATCTCTCACTCCTCTCAACTTCCGTTACCTTGAAAAATTTCGCTACATAACTTCTAACATAACCTTGCGTTGCTTGGGCCCTAATAAGAGTAGCAAACTTCCTGGTGTATTCTGATCAGGTGCACGGACACTTATTTACATCCAGGGTGACGTCACTGGCGGTGGAAGTTTTCTGCTTCTCATAATTCCACAGGTAGTTCACATATCAGTCTCGAATTCGGTGTGGCGATCCTACTTGCATCTTTCTGAGTATCGTATAGATATCGAAGATTTAGCTGGGAGGCGTCGGGATTAAATCCGCCACAAGTGTCCGAAATCTGTCGTCGAAACGAATCCTCCGTTATGAATGGAGAGTTTGAAACTACGAATGGAATAGTATATTATCGATGAGAAAAATTATAAAGTGTCAAACGTTTCTCGCCCCATTTTTGTGGGAGGGTTTAATATTCTGGGCTCGAAAACCTTATAGTGCACTAAGTTACACCGAGATGAAGCTGCGGGTGAAGTTTGGTTGTCCTAGCTCTGACCTTCTAGGTGGAGTTGTCGAACAGACAGGCGGACAGATAGATAGACAGGCAAACTAGGGGAATGTTATATTACATAGATTCCCAACGGAGGCGATTCCGCCCCCCAGTGGGCGCTGGAGCCTTCCATGGGGGCGGTAGCGGATCCAGAGACAAATGGGGGACGTTGAGGCAGTCAAGAGTGGCGGTCAAATAAATAAATAAATTTAATGGAATTTTCTGTGACAGCCTTTTTATCTCTTCTATTCTATTGTGTCTTCCTGGTGATTCTGGTCATCCACTACCTCATCCGTCATGTACAGCTTTTCAACTGCAGCTTGGACAATAAGTTCTCTTGCTACCGCCTACTAGCGTACTGGTACGTCTGAAGTCGACTGAGATGCTCTCAAAAGTTCTCTTCAAGATCACAGATTAGATATCAGCTTCAATATGTTTTCCCACTCCAAGTCGCTTTGAGTATGCTTTATGGTACCTAGTTACAATACCATCCCACGTCAGAACATAAGGTATAATATTAACATTACACTTGTGAATTAGGCTCAACTCATTAGCCAGCAGATCATACTTCCTCTTCTTTTCAACCTCTACTGTCTACAGGTTATCCTGAGATGTTATTCCTACTTCAATAATTGTAATCTCATTCAATACCTTAGCATGCACTACTATATCAGGCTTATTATGTTGGACATTTGTGTCCGTCCTGATAGGCAAATCAACCTTGATGCAATAGTAATATAATAATAATAAATTTATTATATTTAATATTTTTTTTTAATTTTTTAATGCAATAAAATACTTTGAAAATACCTGTTTTTATCAATAAATATTTTATCTATCTGTGTAAATTATCTTATTGTTATCGCGTTAATGAGCATTTTTAAATTAGCATTAGGTATACCTATACCTAATTTGTTTTAGTTTAGAATAGGTTGACGGTGACAAGTCCTTGCAAGTTGGTAGGCAAACACGCGGTTCATGCAATTTAACATGTTTCAACAAGAATATGGGAGCTTGAAATGACTTGTTTACGGAGCAAGTGCGCCGGCATCGCAAACATACAAGTTAATGCGTGCACAAAATCAAATCTATAAAAGCGATAGCTCTAGGAATGTTTTATTATTTTTATGTGCTTCGCCGTGATAAATAGTCGTGAGTGACAAGTGTTAGAAGTCATTATAAACATATTTTTTATAACTATCTATAAATCTGTTGAGAAGTTAATTTGAATTTGAAAATGTCTGAATCTACATCTAAAAAGAAATGCCGGCAGTACAGTAGCGAGTATTTGAAATATGGATTTACGTACTCTCCTACAAACCAATCATTACCTATGTGTTTAATTTGCCGAAAAGTTTTTTCAAATGAAGCTATGAAACCTTCTAGGCTACAAGAGCATTTAAATAAAATGCATGCTGATAAGAAGAACAAAGATTTATCCTATTTTCAAGAACTGGAAAAGCAATATTTAAAACAGCCAACTATGTCAAACCTTTTTGCGTCGTCTTCTAAACAAGATGATGATGGACTACGAGCCTCATATAACGTTTCATTGTTAATCACAAAAGCAGGAAAACCACACACAATTGGCGAGGAATTAATTTTGCCGGCAGTCAAAGAGATATTAAAAACTGTTCTTCATCATAAGACACCGTCAGATATCATCAAAAAAATTCATCTCAGTAATAATTCAGTGCAAAGAAGAATAGATGAAATGGCAAAAGACGTTGAAATATCATTATGTGATTACTTAAAGACTTGCAAATTTTCCATTCAACTCGATGAATCAACTCTACCAAATAACGAAGCTCTACTCTTATCATACGTACGATTTATAAAAGAAGAAAAAATTCATGAAGAGTTATTATTTGCTAAAAATTTGGAATCTGATAGAAAGGGAGAATCTATATTTAATACCATGCAAAAGTTTTTTCAAGAGAAAGAAATTCCTATTTGCAATATTTTGTCTGCTGCTACTGATGGTGCTCCAGCATTGAAGGGCGTCATAAGGGTTTCATAGCGCATTTGAAACAAGCAGTACCAAATGTACTCGCTGTACATTGTATTATTCATCGTCAGCATTTGGTTGCAAAAATTTGAATGAACGTCTGCATACGTCGCTCCATTACGTTATTAAAGCAATCAATAAGATTAGAAGCAATTAATTGAATGACCGATTATTTGGTAAGCTTTGTAATGAAAATGATGAAGATTACAATCACTTGCTGCTGCACACAGAAGTACGTTGACTCTCTAAAGGTGTTTGTCTGAATCGTTTTTTCAATCTATTGGACTCAGTACTGGACTTTCTTGAAGACAGAGACGAAAAATTGCGCGAAAACCTGATTACGTCAAAAAATGACATCGCTTATTTTACAGACATGTTTAAAATATTTAATCAAGTTAATTTACAATTGCAAGGTGATGAGTTGAATTTAATTAAAACAAAAAACGTCATAGCTGCTTTTGCGGGAAGACTTCTATTGAAACGAAATCTAGGTAGAGGTGAATACAACCACTTTCCGACATTATCAGCAGTCTCTGCAAAACCGGAAAATTTACTTACTTGGAAGTTCTTCATATTGATTTTACGGAGAGTTTCCAAGATATTTTAAACATGAATATACCGAGTTGGGTTTTAAATCCTTTCGCAAAAACAGATACTGAAGAATCATCAAATTTGGAAGAGGAACTCTAAGAACTCACGACTAACGAAGTACTCAAAGTAAAATTCAAACATGGATACCAAGAGTTCTGGCTTCAAAAATCAATACCAGTTCTCTACCCTGGATTGTGGGCAATAGTACAGAAGTTTTTAATCGCATTTCCTTCGTCCTATATGGCTGAACATGGATTCAGTGCAGTAGCTAATTTACTGTCAAAGAAGAGGAACAGACTACACATCACTGAACATGGCGATCTGCGATTGATGTTAACGAAACTGGAACCCGACATTAACAAATTGTTAAGACTCCTCCAGCCTCAACCATCTCATTAATTTTTTTTATTTATTATTAATTTTGTGTTTATCTCATTATTTTTTATTTCTTATTGATTCTGTATTTATTTTAAAAATTTTAATAAACAATTTTATTGTACATTTGGTTGTCGTTTTATTAATTTCTGCTTTATGATTTTTAATAGATAAATAAACAGATAAATTAGGTACAGATAATATGCAACAATATTTTAATATTTCATATAAAATTAACTATTATGGACTAGGGGGGCGTTGAAATTTTTGTTCTCTTCTAAAGGGGGTGATGGTCCAGAAAAAGTTGCGAATCACTGGTATATTAGATACATCATAATATGTGGTACTAGAAATCAATTGGGTTTTGTGCACCACTTGATTTCTATCTCGTCACTACAACCCCTATTTGTCTTTGAACGCAATACCAGATCTGAAAATTCCTCTTACTTCTGAGTTCTACTGCCTGAAATAGCCCTATCCACCAATTTTTAGCTCTCCAGCCCCGAACTATGACATCGAAAGAATGTAGTTAATACGATGTGAGTATAGCGAAAAGAAAGTTTATACGTGCAACTTAAAGAAAAATACATATATCTCAATCCTTAATCGAGATAGAGAAATGAGGTTTATGTGATTTTGAAGTTCTTAATATGGATTTAAAGAAACAGCTCCGTAATATGATAAAACAAATTTTATATTTTTTGAATTCATTGAAATATAATTTTACGTTGAATATTTTATAAAACTACAATTTTAAAATTCTGAAAAAAATCACATGCTAATCTTTAAGTGTGAAGCAAAGGTATGCTAAGTTTGAACTTCGGACATCAGTGGTCTCATTACTTTCTAAGTGGACTGCCCAGCAGTGGAAAATAGTCAGAAATATGATCAACATCAGCAGTGGAAATGGTGTAGAGTTGCCGACATGTATTGTCTTGCGAAGTGTTCGCTGCTCCTGAAAAGAGAATTTGCGAAGAGAGCGGCTATACAAACTTATGTGGATTTATATTTTATAAAATTCGCAGAAAGATCGACAACTATGTTTGAGTATCAGAAAATGAACTAGGTCTCCAAATCCTCCGACTACCGAACGAGTGGTAGTGTGGAAACTTTACCTTAAAAAAGGACTATGAATGGCCAAAATTACACCAACATTATTTTGTCGAAGGTGCTACGACCTTGCAAAATGTGTCCATTCAGAGTTGTGGAGTGTTTCCCAACACTCCACAACTCTGAATGGACACATTTAGAATTAGAATTAGAAATCAAACTGATCTGGAAAAGCTTTCGAACTGTACTAATTGCTAGCCATTTAATAATGACTATTTATTGGTTTATTTATCTACTAATTTCTGTTTTACAACTATGAGTGTAAGCAGTAGTAGTGTATACGAGAGTAATATGTTTGATGTCGATTTACATAACGAAGAGAGGGATAATAATGCAATTTATGATAATAGATGTGCAAATAAGGTAAATAAGGTTTAAATGATCTGATAGTAAATAACTCTGGAGAAATTATTTGCAAAATTGAAAAACTTAATCATGAAATGTTTTTGAGTGTAAATCCTACATTTGGGATAAGGGTTTAAAATTAATTTCTGGAAATATAAGAAGTTTCAGAAGAAATTTCGACCATTTTTTAATTTTTTTAAATTTGTCTAGGTTACATCCTGATCTGATAATGCTTACAGAAATTTGGGTAAAAGAAAACGAAATGGAATGTTATAAATTAAATGGGCATAGTCTATATTATAAATGTGGACAAGAAAATAGGGCATGTGGAGTAGTTATGTGCTTAAAGGATAATATTCCTATTATTGATTGTTATACAGAGTTCAGAACAGCCGACATGTTGAAAATTCGAAAAAAACTGAATAATGTTCAGATGGTACTTATGGGCTTCTATAGATATCACGTATAGACAAAAGTAGAATTCCTTGATGAATTGCAGGATAACATTAGCGATATTTATGACCAATATGTCATTATTATGGGGGATTAGAACATAGATTTAAAAATGCATGATGCTGTAACTGAAAAATACCTTCAGACTTTAGATGTTAATGACTTTTATGTTGCCCACGATGAAATCACTACAGAGATGACAGGCAGTTGCTTGGATCATTTGTTTGTAAGAAATTTTAACAGCGGGGATTTAACAGCGTATATTATTAAATTACATATTTCAGATCATTACGTTGTTGGCTTACATATTGCAAGAAATGACATGGGACACATTAATTTGAAACCTAACACTATAAATAAAAGGAAAACTAATATAAGTAAATTAAAAAATATGTTGGCGTAAAGGATTGGAATTCAATTATAACTGATCCTGATATTAATAGCTCTTTTCAGAACTTTATCAGAGAATTAAATATGATGATAGATGAAGCTACTTCTATTGAAACAAATATAAAAATGAGTAAGAAATTAAAGCCGTGGATTTCAGATGCAATTTTAGTTTGTATCAAAGAAAGAAATAGGATGTTTAAATTGCAAAGTGAGAGTAATATCAATGGACCAAATTTAGTTTAAAATTACAAGAAATATCTCAATACCTTAACTAAAGTTATCAGGGAAGCGAAATCAAACTATCATAGCAATAAATTATTATTATATCAAAGTAATTTTAAGAAACAATGGGATGTCATTAATGAGTTGAGTGGAAGAACTAAAAAGAAATACAATTGTCCTAAAATAATTGTTGAGAATGATCAAAAATATAGTGAAATAGAAAATCCAGTAGCTTTAGTTAATGGGTTGGGTTGTTTTACCTCTGAGCGGCACTTTTTTGCACACAATGGGCTAAATGGGCAGGTCACATGGACCCCGAAGGCTCAGAGAAGGTTGGGGAAGGGGACCCACTGGAATAGCTGTTGGGAGACAGATGGTAGCCTCCTGTCAAGGCCATCCAGCGTGTTCTTTAACGTGCACAAGGTATGACTCTCCCGCACACGGGGCCACGGCTTAACGACCCTGAAATGAAGGAGATGTGTGGAAAGCTAGTGACATAATGGTTTAGAGGGTGAAAGAAGTAATTAAAGCTAAGGGGGGTCACATTCACTATTAACTACACTATTAAACAAATAAATATTTTAGTTGTGTCTTTGTTACTGCATTTTCCTATTGTCCCAACTAATTTGCACAGTACTGTATGTTCATTGATGTCCAAATTTAAAACTTGTTACACAAGTAGTGAAGGCTTAAGAGAAATTCAATTGGTATCAGAATTTTAAATGTATTTAATAAAATTGACGATGTGTCTAATCCATTGATTCCCAAAGTTTTCACAGCCAGTCTCCCCTTATTAATTCTCCTTTTAGGAGCAGCAGATGCTTGCCAAGACGATACACGACAACAACTCTACACCATTTCTTCATGAGAACTGTGAATCAGGATTTCAAGTAATTCTCATTGTGATTACTTATAAATATTTCTAAAAAATGAATCAAAATATTAGTTTTGTTGTATCATTAATCAATCAAAGGAACATACCCTAAAGTGGCACTGTATAATTAAACATTTATTTGAAAATTACACTAAAAATTAATAATAAATATTTCAGTGTCAAATGTTCTAGATGTTGCCACTGCCAATACATAAATAAATTACTGTTGTATCACTTGTTATACATTATTCATTATTGATTTAATCGTTGCTACACATTATTTAATTTATTAAAACTATTTACTTGTTCACGAAATTGTCACAAAATGAAAAACATGTTGGTAAAGTTTGATTAAGTTGCGGCTAATTAGATAACTATTTAGAAAAAGTGCTTAAGAGCAGTTTCTAATAAAAGACTCTCCAGGGCTATTTACCCACAAATAAAATATTTACAAGAAACAAATCTTTTGGAAATACATTTTGAATTTTTTGATGGTATTAATTATTTCGATTGTGTTAGACTCTCATCCCTGCCATTTAAGTGTTCAATACTAATAAGCTTGTTGACATTCCAAGTTCAAATTGGCACATACGTAATCAAAGCTTAAGAAAGGGATACGATTGTTTCAGAATTTTAAATGTAGGGTTTTTAAACCAATATTCAAGCTAAATTTTGTATTTAGTTTTGTTCACTTAAATTCATTGAAACAAAATTTAGCTTCAATATTTGTTTAAAGTAAACAAAACTTTTCTCTTATTGTGAACCACTGAAAAAAAAACAACAAACAAACTGCGAACTAACGCCTGCGAATATTTCGTATTTTCGAAGGAAAAAGCCTTCTAAGGTTTTACATATTTTGGAATGGTAAAGTCTATGAAGATATCGCATTTGGAGACAACAAACATGATAAAATTTCCCATTTTGTTACGAAAAAGTGTGCGTACATTTTGTATTGTCCTATATTAGTGTGCTGAGGATATGTACCAAACCCAAGTTTTCCCATAAACTTGTGTTATCAAGTATCGTGACAATCTTGAGAAATGTAACTTTAGAGATTATCGAGGATCTACTGTAGAAAGGTTGATATTACCAATTGTTTTTTCCAATAATTTATGTTAATTATAACAGCATCTTGTGACTGTTCGCACCCCACCTCGTGTTTCTTTGAGAAATGCTGTTTTGGATGAACAAGAGAAATAAAAAGGAAAATAACAGGAGTAACTTGTATGAAGATAGGATATGAAGAAACATGATGATGATGAAAACAGGAAAAATAAAATTCCTAATGCATTATCTTTAGTTAAATCTTATATTTACATCTTACAGATGAAAAATAATTCTACTCTGCATTTTCGTCTTCCAAAAACAAGTTTTTCTAAGATTTTTCCATCACGAATTAAAACTATCCCTTCTTAATCTTTGCTATTGATGAGAAGGCAAACTTTGCAGTGAAACCAAAGACTGAGCTTACTTGTTAAAGAGAACGACGTCAGGTAACCAGATGTGTTCTGCCGGCACGTGGATCATTTCTACGTCGCCGTATTCCTTCGGGTCCCACTGCATTTTATAGTCGTGCCACGTCTGCAAGAAGAGAGCACCAGACAATGTTAGCATTAGAAAACAGGACCAACACAGAAATGCTGCGATTCATCAAAATGAATTATACGGATTGCTTATCTAACAGCATCCGTTTCGTCTCTCTGCGTTAAACATGATAAAGATTATCCTAACTCTCTGAGAAATCGGTGTCAGTATTATTCATACGTAATGATTAATTCCCCTAGATTAAATTCCTCACATCTGTTTTGTTTTCAGTAAACAATGGGCAATTTTCCTCACTAAAGAAAATTACTGATATAATCATATTTACATCCAGATTTCTAGGTAATTTTCAAATACGCACATGTGTATTGCATTTATAAGAGATAATTTAAGATTCGTAGCAATTAATCTTTACTGTCTTAAAATACGTAAATTGTTGTTGTTGGTAATAGGAATACTATTTTCCTCTACAATCATCGATCAAACTGAATTTGAACTTTATTTCGTTTTGTTTCAAACAACAACAACATTTTCTCTTATTTTATTTTAACAGTTGCGAATCATTCGTTTATTAATTATTTATTTCTCAATCACTTAATTATTCTACTCTTGGTGTCATGTTAAATGAAACTTGAATTCAATTCATTAAAGTCAAATTTTTCTTCTTATCTTTTCATCGGCATCATAATTTGGTTTATTAATTAAGTATTAATTTATTGCTCTAAACTTTTTGTAACTTGCTAATGCCGTTAAAAACGTTTAAAATAATTAATTCATTTAGAATTTAGTTTGGCTAAATTAAATATAGCTTAAGCGTACTTTACATTTTTCATTAGAGCTTTATTTTAGAGTAATTATAAATATATTCAGACTTCACTGAGATAATTTTAATATATGCTATTAATTTCTGCTGCATTATTTGAAATATACTTATGTTAATAATTTCAGCACATGAATGCAAACAATCTCCAATGAATGTTTTCAGTTTCGTCCCCACTTTTTAACCTTAGCATCCCGATGTCTTAAATACAAATATATTGTCTAATCGAAATAGCTACCAAATTATTTAATTTGCTAGCTGTTATAAATTCAAGTGTGCATAACGCTTTCTCAAGAGGCTTTGGATTGGATTGTTTTACCTCTGAGCGGCACTTTTTGCACACCATGGGCTAAATGGCCAGGCCACAAGGACCCCGAAAGGCAGAGAAGGTTGGGGGAGGGAACCCACCGGAACAGCTGTTGAGAGACAGATGGTAGCCTCCCGTCAAGGCCATCCAGCGTGTTCTTTAACGTGCACAGGGTATGGCTCTCTCGCACACGGGGCCACGGCTTAACGTCCCATACGACGGACGGCGGTCTTTTCAAGCCCATCGGTGTCCCCTACTGACCGTGGGCAGGGCGGGAAATCTCAAGAGACATTTTAGCAATGTCCTATTATGGGTAACAGAGCGCAGAATGCAAGCAAAATTTAATTTATGATGTAATGATCAAAACTGTTGTTCCGTTGTCCCTTATTTCTCAGAATGCAATTAAATCTTCAGAATTATTTCTTGGAAAGTATTATTAATCACAGCAAGCTTTACTTTTTTGGTTGAATTTAATTTATGCATTTTTGCAAAATATTGCATAGACAGTTCTACATTCTATGTTGTCTTTCTTGATATCAAAAATGGTTAGAATGTCATGTAATCGAAGTTGTTGAGTCAGTATCAGCAGACACAAAGTCCTGAGAGCGTTTTCTTTTATCCGATCCCGAACCAATCCAGTTCTATGAGGAATCCGATCTCAGAATCGACCATCAGGTACAGATGAACTGCAGATCAACATGCCAACTTTTCTGACAGGAGAGAGTAGAGACTACATATAATTTTTACGCCATTTAAAAGGCGTCTTCTCTTTTTTTTTACCTGAATTGCTTTCGTTTTACTTTCTTCATTTAATGGGTGGGAACACATTCTGCCTTTCTAAAAAAATAAAACCGTTTTAGCATTTCGAATGTAAAAATGTTCAAGAGAATAAAGAAATTTATCAGTCATCAAATGCATGAAGGACTAAAAGAATAACATTATCACCTATGGCGAATATGGGATTTTTGATTTCAAAGGAAATTAAGTTTTTAGTTTTCCGCCTTTAGCACCATGTAATAGCGAAAATTAAAACTAAAGGATGATGGGAAAATACATATTGAAATGTTTTAATAATAACTATAATACACAAAAAATTATTTTTCAGTTATCTCGTAAAATCAAAAGTTGTGGTTTCCCACATCCCCTAGCTGTAAGGTGGAAATCATTACGTCCAGTGTAAATATCTTGACCATGGAGTTCTACCACCAAAAATTTTAAATTTCTAACATAAGACAGATCGTGTGCAATATTGGTTTAAGGGTTTTTCACTTTTTTTTCGAACTCTAGAAAGCCTTAGAAAAGTTATTCAGAAAGTGCAAATTCCAATATTTCATCCATAACTATCCGACCCAAAAATAAGTTTTAAACTCTGTAAGAAAAGTTGAATATCTGTGGATTGACAGACGGACAGCTACACACTTAGACGACAGAGTAAAAATATCAATGCGTTATTTATTTATTATTTTTGAAAATGTCCTAAAATGTTTTAAGTTTATAGAGAAAGCTCACCAATTTTGGGTCTAACTAAAAATTGGAAATGAAGTCTACTACTTTTTATTATTTAGAAAACAAAAATTATTTTATGAATTGTTTAGTGTCATAGTCAATCGAAATTTCAACTTTATATTAACCACAAAAGAAGAAACTAGTGTATTCGACACATAATTGGAAAATTGTATTGCTAAAAACGTCTATAATTTAAATGATGCAGAAAAATTGCCCCTATGTTGTTTATACATCGTTTAAAAATTTGTAAATTTTGTAACCTACAGAAACGTGTATGAACTAGTGGCTTTAGTTTCTTGGTAATAATAGGTTAAATAAATTATCGACTAGTTCTTGGAATAGCATAATTGTGCATGTTTTGTTTCATCAGAAAAACCTTAAAAATTCGTGGACACAGTATCAAAAAACTAGCATATTTTTATACACGGTAAATATCATTTCAACTAGTTTTATTTAGAAAAAAACATTTTTAATTCCACTGGAAGAGCAAAGGGGAAATTGAAAGGGTAAAGGGAGCGCTGGGCAAAAAATAATTTGGAAACACTGTCTAAAAAAGAACTATTTGTTATACAGAAAATAATTTCTCTTCGCATTTACCAACATTCAAAATTGATGGCAAAAGTTTGGCGCATATTTCTCATTCCTAACTTAACTCCCTATTCATAACTTTCACAAGTTACGTGAAAGCGCCATCCACTGTTTGCCAGATATTTGCAAAGATATTTTTCCCATCCCACGGCAGGCAGAGACCCGATCTTTCTTCTCAACATGAAGTTCAAGTGCACAAGGGATATTCGTGTACGAAAGTCTGGTCCAATCGGCAAAGTATCTGAGAAATTACAGGGCGCCGAAATCTGTGAATAAAAGTTTCTCAACAGTCTGTATAACAACTTAGCTAGCACACGCCCTGACCTTACCACGCCTAGAAGAAACGTATTTCCCTACCTTTGTCCGCGTTGTCACCTTGCCTGCCTTTCGGATACGCCTATTATTTATTACTTTTAGATGAAGATAAATTGTATGTAAGTTTTAAAAAATTGTACTAAATGAACAGGTTAATAGAAGTAGGAATATTTAGATAGGAATAAATATAAACATTTGTTCGAGATTTCACTTCAAAAACTTAGTGAAGTTACGAGAGTTCTATTCGAAAAACTAAATGTTGGAAATTACTTAGTCTGAGTATAGATGCCAAAAATTGTTTCCTTTAAAACGAATTATACGTTTTAAGTTTCAATAACTTAAGTGTCTTATAATGATGTTTATTTCAACAGGTGTTTAACAAGAATTCTAAGACAAAGTTGTATGATTTTGAAAAACTCACGAAATAACATGAGCCTTGTTATCAAACTTTGGAAAATATGCACGAGAAAGTATGAATAACATGATTAGCAGAATGCATTAGCAGCTACAAAATCCAATATCATTTCTTTCAAACATAACTGCTTTAAGAGTTTTATAACACATGACAAGCCCAGTTACAGCGTTGAAACACTATAGCGCTTTTAATACCTTATAACCATACTGGAATCTCTCAGTGCGAAACATTCGACTACCACATCATAGCTCTCGACACCTACATTTCACACACGAAGAGATCTCGGTGATTGTATTTACTCTCTTAACTTTTCAGTTGGGCGCTGACTGATGTCATTTCGCTCTCGTGTGATTTTTACCCTCGTGTGATTTCCTTGTAGTTTGTTTTCATTTAAATCGAAATATTTTTGGAACCTTTCAGGTTTCCCACTTGAGTGTGCTCACATAAGTTAAACCTTTTTCCTGTTTAAGTGTTTCCATCTCCTCGCAATTGTAAGCAGACAGACAACACTCAGTGTGCTCCTAGGCCTAATAACCCTATACTTATTTCTTTACCCCGATGCCTTGTGTTCTGCCTCCATGAAGTCACGATGAACGTACATTATTGAAAAAGAACAAAATTTTGTTAATGCATTTTTTTCATTAAGATTAGCTATTTCAAATTCATCATGTGTGCTAAATATTCAAATTCACTTAGAGCACGTAACGCTGAAACGAAGAAATGTTTAACTCTAGTTTTCTATTACTTCCCCAATGATTCCAGTAGAAGCATTCCTATTGAATACCCATCAGCAACATTTGCATCTGCTCTAAAGCATCAGTCCTTATCCAGACAGCCTTTGTCCAGTTTTGAAAACTACAGTATATATTGTTTTCAAACGTAGGACAAAGGTTATTTTGATAAGGATTTGATTCTTTACATCAGACACATGTGTTGCTGGTGGATATTCAATAGAAGTGGACTCTGGTTTTACTCAGATCTTTGGGGAAGGGATAGAAAACCGGAGATAAACGTTTACTGGATTCTTTTCAGTGTTATGTACTCTAAATGAATCTGCACACTTAACACTCAGGATGAATTTAAAAGGGTTGAACCTAATGTAAAAATGCATCAACACATTTTTTTTTTCCTTTATTATTGAACGTGTACTTTGCTATTGAAAAATGTGCTACTGATGATGGCTGTGGGCTATAAAATCAATAACTTCAAAATCTCCCTCGTTGTACATGTTTTTTGTATGTAGCTGCATTAATTTTAAGTACGATTCGCAACTGCATTACAGTAATTACCGTTATATCAATTTTACTGTACGGCTTTTCATTCTGATGTTAAATTTGTTTCAATTTCAGAATTTGTGTCCACCATTCATTATTGTTGTCAAATATAGATATAATTATGAGATTCTTGAACTAGAAATGCAATTTTCTGCCAAGAATGAAAGATATTGATTGTAACTCTTAAGATGGAATTCAACTCGTTTATCGTGATTTTGCTTTGCCTTGCGTTTTCGTGGAACCAATCAATATCATTAAGCTAGCGGCATTATATTTAATGGTATTTATGCAATGTAAGGACGAATGTTATAACTATGTTGGAAAATCCCTTAAAAAGGTGTAAATGAAATTAGAAGAGCCAGTTGCAGCATTGAAAAGCGATAATGAAAATTGCATTTATTTAAGTATACACACATAGCAGTTGACAAAAGCTTTAAGTACACATATTCGATTGATCCGCAATTTCTCGTACCTACTCTAAATGTTTCAGATCATTAAAAGAGACAGTTAACCTCCCACAGAAATTGATTTAGGTAACAAAATTGTCAATTTGAGGATCAGGTAATTTCCTTCTAGCATTAAATGTAATACATCAATAAAATAAAATACGGAGTATTTGAAAGGCAAACATCGATCTGAAGAGCCTTATTAATAAAATCCAGTGAATTATAAAAAAAAAATCATTCAATAATTTTAATAAGATATTTATTATAATTACAGATAAATCAGTAAACGTATTTAGGAAATTGAATTACTGATGTTATAATCTTAAGCGAAATTTGGAAAAAGGATGATGAAGTTGTAAATTATAAAAATGATGGCTATCAGCAATTTTTAGGAGTAGGTAATGTAATAAATCACGAGGAATTGCAAACGTTGCGAACGTTGCAATATATAATATGCAAACGTTGCGAAGTTTAATTTTTATGATTGTAATGTAAACATGGAAACTGTAGAGAATATTAATCTATTTGATTGCAATACAGGTATATATTTATGTGCTACATTGAGAGGCCAAAAGTCATGGGATACGTGCCTAATAAAGGGTTGGTCATTTTCGAGCCCTCAGCAGTGCATTCACACATCGAGGCATGGAGTCAACGAGTTGCCGGCACCGTTCTGCAGGTATGGCAGCCCACACATCCTGCAGTGTAGACCATAATTATGTTGCATTGGATGGTGCCGGATTCATGGATCATAAGCTTGTTTCCATTGTGTCCCACAGAATGGAAACAAGCTGTTCATATCGGGTGACCGTGAGGGCCAATTTATGGTGGTAAAGTCCATGGAATGTTCCTCGATTTACCTCCTAGCAACCAAATACTGGTGACACGTTCAATTATCTTGTTGTAATACCCCTTCACCATCAGGGTGCTCGAGAGTCATGAAGGGGTGCAGCTGATCTACGAGAATGTCCACGTATCTCATACCTGTCAGCGATTGCTCCAAACGGACGAGAGAGTCCAATGTAGACTACGTGAACACACCCCGCACCATCACAGAATCGCCTCCAGTCTCAAGACTGCAGACAGGAAGGGTTCATGGCTTCACGGGGCTTACGCCACACTCTAACGCGATCGTCAGTGCGAAACAACTGGAAACTGGATTCTTCTGACCATTCTAACCCGACGCCACTGTTCAACTGTCCAATTTCAATGTCTTCGGGCCCATTCCAGTCATTGAACTGTGTGACGACGTGTAAGCAATGGAACACGAGTAGGTCTTCGGCTACCAAATCCGATGGAGTGCAGATGGCGATGGACAGTCCTTTCAGAAACGTTTTGTGTTTGCCCTGCATTCAAATTGGCAATGATTTCATGCACTGCAGCCCATCTGTTGGTCGTTATCATTTGTGACAGCCAACGTGAGTTCCATTCGCCAATTGCACGTGGCTGTCCCGTTCGCTGGTTTACGTGTGTGGAAATGCCATCAATAGAATACTGACGATAAGCTCTTGACACCGTAGACCAGGGAGAACAGAATTCCTGCACGATCTCTGAAATTGCAGGACCCATCTTCTGGCACCGACGATCAAGCCACGTTCAAAGTCAGGCAACTCACGATGTGCAACCATGCTGAATTAACAACTTCTCCGATATTAATGTTGTGTTTGAAGGCTACTGCAGTGCCATTATGCGGTTGACGTGTCATATTATCTTGATGTAATGTCTTTAAATGGTTTAGTGTCATTTGTGAATATTGCTGCGAGATCAACTGTTTTCACACATACTTGTACAGATCATGTATTTATTAGAGAAAAAAATAATAATTATGCTTACAATACAACTGTCTTTCAAAACGATAAACAGATCATTATCCAATACTTTTAAGTGTAAATGGCAAATAAATTTTTTTAACCCAAAACCATTAGTGAACAGCTGTATAAATTATAAATTATTTGAGAAATGCATTAAAGAATATAAATGGAATAGTGAAAGCGACAAAACTGATGATGTATGTGTATTATATGAGAAATTCATATATATGATAAAAGAGGTCAAGGAAGTAAGTACTTACATTTCTAAAAATTATATTATTTTAGGTCATACTCAGAGGAGCAAAAACAAATGGATAACAAACGAAATTATAATTTCAGCCAAACAAAATTAAAAATTATACAACAAATATAAAAAACGCCCCTTTGACAAATCCCTTGAAATGCAATATAAATCAATAAGAACTCAATTAACAAATAAAAATAAGTATGCAAAAAAACTTCAGTATTTAAAAGAGTTCCATAATAGTCATAATGATGTAACAAAGCAATGATCATCATCATCATCATCATCATCCTCAAGCACTCATGGGCTATGGAGGTCCAACCAGACCTTGCAATTGCGCTCTCCAAGCATATTTTTCCTGAGCTACATCTGCTGCATCTGGCCAATATGTTTTCAATATTTTATGTACAGAAGATGCAATGGGTCTGTAATTAGTTATAATTGACTTTGTTCCTCCTTTGAATATTGGTCGCAGAATTGCCGTTTTAAGCTCAGTTGGTATTGTACCAGTTGAAATACTTCCGTTAACTATTTCTTTTATGACATCAGCAAATACCTCGACAGAGTTTTTAATGCGCTTGATTTGTATATTGTCATATCCAGGGGATTTGTTATCATTTAAAGTTTTGATTATATTCACAATATCTGCCCTGTTTGTAGGAGGTATATAAATTGAGTTTTTGTTTGTAGTGTTATTGATTGTTTCAAATTCAACATCAGGTTCTTGGTTGATTTCTCTTATGTGCAATATTAACGAGCAATATTCACTGTTAAATTTATTTGCAATTTGTATAGGTGTTAAACCTCTAGACATATTCTTAATGATAGTTTCCGTCAATAGATCTTCCTTTTTTATCCTCTAGTGATTGATGGATTAATTCCCATGTTTTTCTCATATCATTTCTTTTTAACGTTAATTGTTCTTTATAAAATTTTTGTTTCTGATTTCTGATTTTAGCTGTAACTAAATTGCGCAAATTTTTATACACATTTTCATACTTATCACTTTTTGTGTTATTTTTATATTTAATCAAATCCTTATCTCTACGCTCCATTAAACTGATGATATCCACTGTGATCCATTATTTGGTAACATTGCGGTTATTTAGATGTTCTAAATTTTTATGCGTTTTTATAATTATTTTCTCTAAAATATCACTGTATTTATTTTTAAAGAAATTGTAACAATAGGTATTTTTGTTTGTGTTCGATGAGCTTTCGTTATATTTAGACCAGTCTGTTAAGATTATTTCGCTTTCGATATTTTTATGCTCATAATACCAGTTAATTTCCATTGTTTTGATATCGATTGAGATTTTTCCTTATAATTTCTCATCTTTTGATCCAAATATAGCTGCAATGAGATAACGATCAGCGATCTTACTCAGTGAAATCTTATGTTTTAGGTATTATTTGCATCTAATTTTACATTTATATGGTCGATACTTTTGCGACATGAATTGTTATTACTTCTTCTCTAGTTATGTCACTAATTAAGAGATCATATCCCATCTCAGCTAAAATATTCACATACGTTTCGACACCATGTTTTTTGACATTCAGTACATCAAGATTAAAATCTGCTACTAATATTTGATTATGTGTTTTAACAATATGTTCTAAAAATTCAGGGAGATTAATCAAGAAAAGGTTTATATCTGTGCTTGGTGACCTGTATAAGGTTAATGTATTATAAATTGTTTCGTCTTTTATAACTCTCAGATATAACGTTTCTGCAGGCAGGATATTAACACTCGTTTTCTCAACTGATATTGTATTTTTGTAGTACACAATTATTCCCCGTTTCCCTTTCTTGAGATTAGCATCAGAAATTTGCTCAAAGTTGTTTAATTTATAGAATTTTTTTTCATTATTAGTAATGTTAGTTTCGGTTAAAATTATTATGTCCAGGTATTGTATGAATTCTGAAGTATTAACATTAAAGACATCCCAATGTTTTCTTAAGCTCCATATGTTAACATGTATTAAACCCAGATGGTTGGTGTTTTAAATATTTTTTGTTTGTAATGAAAATTAATTTTCTGCTTCAGTGTTATTGTTAACGTATACATTTCCTTTGGTATCTAAATCAAGGTAATTTAGTTCACTAAACATAACGGATCAAAAGATATATAACTAGATAACTGAATAAAAGAAATTATAACATATATAAATCAGTTAACATATTTACATTAATTACTTTCGTTCCTTCATCTTTCCTCAGACGATCTTATCATTTGTACATCATACATATTTGTAGTTTTTGGCCTTAGTTAGTGTCCTCGTTTCTCAGAAAATTTCCTTGTTAATCGGTGTTAGGTTTTAGTTCACATAAATTGGAGATTCCGTCTGGTCTATGTCAGCATTCGTAGTTGTGAATTTGTTCCCTCGTTTGGCCATCCACTCATCTCGCTGTACCCTTGATTTGAATTGGGCTATGTTGACTGGGATTTTTGTCTTATTTCTTGAGGGCAATTGATGGCTCATTGAACTGTTCAATTTTCAAGGTTCGTGATATTTTTGTCATTAATTCCTTTAGAGTGTTGCTGTATTCTTGGTGTTGTACAAGAATGCCATACAATTCGATGTTTCGATTTCTGCCGTACTGATCCAAATCGTTTATGTGTGGTTTCATTTCCATTACTTCCTTACCTAGCTATGTGTGCAAATTCTAAGATAGCCGTAAGTGTTTTTGTTAGTTCTGTCTGTTTATTTTCCTGATCTTCCAGTTTGTTTAAAATTAAATCTTATTTTTCCGAAAAAATTTCGACAGATTTGCTTAAATCCTTTACTTCGTTTTTAATTCTCGGATTTCGGTCAACAAAGTCCCAAATTCGTTGTTCTCAAGTTGCGAATTTTCTTTGATTCCCATGTCTAAAGTCGCTTTTGGGTTTGTATATTTTAACTTACATTCGCAAATAACCACGCATTCTTATTTTCTAGGGACAGCTTTTTGTAATTTTTCTCCGTTGTGCCCGAACAAATGAAATGCAGTTTGCCTTGCATCCGTTGCAAACTATGCATTCAGTGTTAGGTGTAACTGCTTTTCCACATCTGTTGCAAATTGGAGTCACTGTTGTGAGCGGAAGCGATATGCCTCTGGCAAAAGATCCACTGGCGGAAAAAGCAACGAGGGCTACCCGCGACAACAGGGAGAGTGCAGCAATTAGTCCAAAAATTCGGTCTCATTGATCTATGGCGGCACACAACACAGAAGGCACTGTACATGGAGACTGACGTCGGGGAGGGGCAGGAGCAATAAAAGTTAATAGCATTTACAGGTCCGAAGCGGCCCAGATGGTCAACCAATGGTGGCCGGGTGGTCAAGGATGTCCGAACACGGTGGGCTAGCAGGAGCTCCAACAGAGTATGTCCGATCACGACGAAGGCCAGCGAAGGACATGCAACTCTCTGGTTTTCAAGCCGAGTCATATGGATACGATTGAAACTGATATCGGGGTTCGAAATTAAAGAAGTAGAAGCTCTGGTAACTGAACTGAAGCGATAGCTCAGCTTCTGGAGAATTTCGTATGAAACGGAAGCCGCCATTTCCGATATTGCAGCCAATTGTAACAAGTTTTCTTTCTACTGCTTGCGTAAAAACAATAATAACGCAAGCACACACATAGGAAAATGCATTCTAACTCTCTTTGAAATAAATACAAAATTAGTTTACATATGCAATAAAATTCTCTGATGAAAAATAACAAATGAAATCCATATATCCCATAAACATGTAACTTAAACTCCATTATATGGAAAAAAAGTTAACGAATGTAGAAAAAAAATGATTTGCAAATTGCACTAAGAATATCTCAAAGAGAAATTATTCGACTCGTTAAAACATTGATAATCATTGCAGCTGGAATAATGGATTATAAGTAGATAAAATTTCATTAGCTTAGTTTTAAGAATTAAAAAGAGCAATAAAATCCTTTATTGGATTGAGCATGACCTTTTCGAAAGTTGGTTCTAGTACAGCTTGATCTGTCTGTTTAAAACTATACATGAACTGTAAAGAAAAATGAATTCGTTCATCGGTATATGAAAATAGCATTCAAGTTAAATTATTTCTGGAATTGTTTTAGCCAAAAAAAAAAAAACGCATTGAACAGAAATACTTCAAAGAGCAATGGAATGATATTCATTCAGATGCAATATTCTAATTACTTTTAGTTCTTATGCTCGATATTTCATATTTCAACAGTGTAGTTATAAAATTCACCAAACATTTCCATCCTTTGAGAAACACACATTTTTGGTTCACACATTTTGAGCTTTTAGATTTCAAATCGAACAAGAATTTTCTTCATGTAAATGCAACATAAGATTTGGAATACTTCCATCTTTGCCTTCAACCATGAGTCGAAACGTTTTGTTCCCGTATTTATTTCATTTGTGAACGTATCCACTATTCAACTAGAATATTCAAATAGACGTCATTATTTAATGATATCGTCATTATTTCAGGCCACAATAAATAAATAAAAATAAATAAATATCCCCTCAAACATCTGCTTGCCACAGAGGTCTGACAGGAGCCTGTCAGTTTATATGCCATAGTAGAAGGTCTGAAAGGATGGCAGGACCTCAGCAGAAAAAAATCAGCCAGATATTCAGAAAATTGTTTGTCACAACCCATTGAAAGGTTATTGCAGAAACAACATAAGAAAATCAGTTTCGATTCAATGTTTTGACACGAGAACTAAAATGAAAAAATATAGGATAAATTTTATTGTACACAATTCTAATAGAAAATTGATAAAAAGAGAATTAAATTATATACTTTAAATACATTTCTTCTAAGACACTGAATATAGTGTGGCATTATCTTCATTTTAGACTATTCCCAGGAAATTAAATTCTACCCGCTATTATAGTTCAGTGATCTGTTCAATGTGAGCACGCTCTTTGGAGTGAGGAGAAACAAAGGAGTCCAAAAAGCGGCTTTCAAAGAGAGGACAGAATGCATCAGTGTTGTACGATACGGAACCGGAAATCAATGAGAGGATGCAGCGTTTTGTACGAATAGCGTTGGTTCGCTTCAGAGATTTATGTTAATATGTACGGTGTTTCCATGGAAACCAGAGTGCAGCATTAGCATAGTGGTGAATGCGCGCACAGCTAATTCTCCAGTGTTTCTATGTAAAAGTGGGCGTCAGAAGTCAGTGGGACGACAGTACAGGCAATAAGACACTTAGTCTCATTTGTGTAGTTGCCATTGAGAAGGGAAAAACATATGAAGTAAACAAAACTCTTTGGATCGAAAAGAATGCATGCCATCATTTAAAGTTAAATATTCTAGTGCACATGGGCAAGTGCAACTGATGCTTTGGTCAATAATACTTGCCAAGAGTATATGATAACGCTACATTGCAGTTTTACGTACTTCGTTATATGTTTTTCAATAATACTTAATCAGTAAAATAACGCTATATGGAACTAAATATAAATAATTGGCAACCAAGCAATATCCATGCGAAAATAATTTTGCTAATCATTAGTAATCATGTAAATTTGGGCTTCATCAGTAAATTGATTGCAATCAAACTAAAAAATGAACCAATGTATGAAAGACAAATTTTACTTCTATGACTATATTTATATAATAATTTAAAATCATTCATAAACAGAATAAAAGCGAAATTGATTAAACAAAGGACATTTTCATCCCGTGCTTCTAATACCACTGTTCAGACAGCGAAAAAAATTCTTATTTCATATATATGTTCAATATTTGTGTATAATGTTTAAAGACTTGTAAAAGCCGAAATATTTAATAGCGGCGTTTCTAGTCGTACGAATTCACCTCAAAAGTTGTAAAAAATCGTTAATTGAAATAAATGCAATTTTCGATAGATGCGTAATGCCTTTTTAGTTTCTATCAATTTTGAAACAGTGTTTTGGACAAGCGTAACAACAGCGTCTGATTTCAAATATTTCAGTTCAATAACTCTAAATATTAAAATAATATTTCATAAAATCGCGATTTGTATAAATTCAAAATCTGAGGCATCTCGTGAGGCATTTTTCTGCAAAAAGCTTTTTTTTTAACTTCAGGAACTTTAAACGTGGTTTTCCAATCACATTACATGGAAGTATCCCATTAAGTTAATAATATGCTGTATATCCTCATAATTCATACCCGTTAAAGGTTCAATTTCGATTGGCAGGAAAAAGATTTTAGAACAGTGATTTCCATGTATATTTGTGGTTACTTTTTAATCGTTTTTAGACTTGAAAATGGCATACTTTTGTTGATTCGTAAAAAAACAAACTGTAATATTAGAATGCTGGTGCCCCTTGGTCGTGGTGCCCCATAGTCCTTTAGAGAAATACGGTCCTGGTAATAAGGGGCCAGCGATCAAGAGATACATTTGTTTTTTTAAATTACACCAGAACTGTGTCCTTCTCCAATAGTTAAAATTTCTGAAAAAAAAAAAAAATTATCAATGACACTACCATTACACCAAACATCGGACGGCAAAAAATCGTTCAGAATAAGACCTATAAATCTTTTACTGAGATATGGTGGACCTTGCGCCATCTATACTTCAGGAGAGGCAACATTTCCAATTGTCGCTTTTGATTTAGATGTTAATGAGAAGGTCAATCGTGCTCAAGCGTTTATTATCAGAAATCCATCCATAGTAAATTCACAGATTACCTGTAGAAATATTACCTGTTAAAATCTATTTCTACAGTTAATCTGTGTATTTACTATGGCTGTGCCCTTCTCGTTTCTTAAAAGAAATATAAACAAATCTCTAAATATCTACAGTTAAAAGCGGTTAAAAAAATCTCCATACCAGTCGAATATGAACTTTTAAAGGATATGAATTGTGAGAGTACAAAACATATTCTCAAATGTTTACGGCAGTTCGCTGTTATGTAAATTGAAACTTACATTTGAACTCCATAAGTTTAAAAATAAGCATTTTAATGAAATGTTCACAGCAGATATAAATTACAGAACTCAGTCAAATTTATCCAAATCAAAATTTTAAACAATATTCGGCCCCACGTCAATTTATCGCAGCCTTAATTCTTTGCGACATCAGTTCATCGCAGCCTTAATTCATCGCGACATCTGTTCATCGCATCATCAATTCATCATAACTTTAATTGCGGCGTCAATTCATTGTGACTTTAATTGCGGCATCAACTCATCGCGGCGTCAGTTCACTGCAGATTCAATTCATCGTGTCGTCAGTTCGTCGCAAATTCAGTTCATTCAGCATTTGCATTATACATCATTCAGCATTTGCATTACACATCATTCACATTTGCATAATTTCTTGCAACTGTTGCATTTTTTATTTCCTGTGGTATATATATATATATTTCATTACGTATATTAATTTAATACATATATATATATATTTCATTGCACGTATATTAATTTATTATATATATATTTCATTGCATACATATTACTTTATTTTAGAACGAATTGTAAAAATTGGATATGGTTATAAAATCACTTATAAGAAAAACATAATGACAGCTGCAGGAATTGAATTTGAGAACCTTAAAAGTTCCAGTAAGGAAAAAAAAAACAGAAATAGTACGTTTACCCGACTAAGCTCTATGCTAAACTAAGCTGTGCCCCAAAAGGTCCTAAAAAGACCCGGAAGTGACGCAAAAAGCCCCAAAGGTTAAGGAAGCCCCACTAGATAGCATGTTAAAATATATTATTAGCATTCTCTTGAAGATCCAATTTAAAACGTAAATAACTTCATATCTAATGTTGTTCTTGCATTCTCGATGAATAGTATCCTTCCTTGACAAATAAAAATTCCAATCCAGTTCAAACACATCTTGTCAAGAAAGTTTACGATTCTTAAGCCTGTCACAATCAAATGAAGATATTCTCTAAGTAACAAGAACTTCGAATATTAGTTGCATTGGTTCAATCAGCCAATCAAGTGTCACGGGCCACAAAAAATGGTGACCCACCTCCTGCAGTTCAGCGCTATTGTTTTAGAGCATGTACATTTGGGTCATCGCCATAATAGATAATGTTAAGATTCCGAACGTTGGGCGTAATGTTAAAATTCGTATTGACAATAAGAAAGCAGCCGACAGCCGTGATTCGCCAAATAAATGCTGTAATTGTCTTCGTAACACAGCAAATAATCATTACAAAACGAATAACAAAATTATATTATGTTGATGTAGATATGAAAAATAATGACACTAAATTTGAAAATCGTTTATTATTTTTTGTAATCATATTTGGTGGTGCAGTGCCTTATGTGGCTTAATGGTCAGTTTGTGGGAGTACCCATTTGGCACAGAGCTTTTGGAACTTTAAATATCCTTGAATAATTGTTTCCACACTGCCAATGAATACACTGACATCTAAACTTATTATTACCTGAAAGATGATGTGTGGGTTTTCCTTAATGAGTTCACGTACAGAAGCAATGATTCTCTCGTTCACGGCCTCCTTTGGTCTTCCTGCACGAGGAAGGTCTTCGAAGCTCTGCTCATCCCGTAACAGTGCCATAAACAAAAATGGTCCCCCACAGTCGTATCAGAATAATATGACCCCCCAATTCTCGTTATTAAATAGGTGGTCATATTATTCTGATACGACTGTGTACTTGTGATAAATAGACATGATTTTTTTCGCGTCGTCCCCAAGCTGCATCCTTGTGAAAATGTAAAATCTATTACCGTCTTCAGTAGGCTCCATAGCAACAACGCACAGATTTTTCAGACCGAATTTTACGCGCTGCCAGCGAAGAGTGAAAGGATGATACGGCCTTTGATTTCAACACGGAATGACAAATTTAGACACGCTTTCACAGTCATAGCTCATTAACTTCGAAGGAACGAATGCGAATCTAGAGGCACATGTCAATATTTTTTTTGAATGCCCAATTAGTTTAGTAATTTAAGAATAGTTTTTTAATTCCCAGAACAAAAAAAGCGAGTAAAAATATATAAATTTGAAATTTGAGTGTTAAATCTTATTGCACCCTGAATGTTATAAATTATATGCAACGAATGGTATATATTTACTATATTAATATTAAAGTATTCGGTGACAATTCTGTATTATTTATGGTTAAAATTTCCACACCGATTTCAATTACATTACTTCCTTTCATCATAATTGTGAAAGGTAAGACTGTTATAATGTTTTGGAGAAATTAAAAAATTGATAGAGCGTAAGTGCGCACCACCACTCTTATACCTAGAGGAGTGTGATATGCAAATCCGCTGCATTAATAAAAAACAGTTTCAAACTTATAAGAGAATAACAAATATGATATATTCAATGTCTTTGTCATCAGTTTAAAGTGTACAATAATGCCAATTTATTAAATTCAAGTTGCCGCTCATAGTAGATTATGGTGTTACGTCATGAAGAAACCAAACTAACTAGAACACCACAAAAATGCTTAAAAGATTTTATCAATGATAACATTTAGTTCTTTAAGAAAACTGCACTAAATTCAAGTGTCAAACAAATCAATATTACTTTCATGAATTAAGCTTTCATAACCGAAGCTCCTCTACTCAGAATAAAATTTGAATGTTAGAATCCATCCTTACGTTGATAAACAAAGAAATTCTTTGCAACACAACCTTTTCAAGAATTCCAGCTGCTTGCTGAATATTAATGAAGCATTATTCTTATTAAATGATAATATTAGCTAAATTAGTAAAAAAATCAAAATAACATCTTATCAACATCTAATGTAATTGATACAAAGAAAAAAACAGATTAACACACCACGGTTTCTTCACATGGAGCAACAGGACGATTTACTATGAATTGTACCTGGAATTGAATCAACTGATGCTGTGCACTCACCTGAAGGTACAGTCGCTCAAAAAAGTATCCGAACACCACGGTTGATTACAGAATTCAGAAAAAATATCTGGCAACGATTTTTTCAGAAATTAGTGATCTGGCAACCTTCGTGTCACGTGACATGAAGGTTGCCAGATCACCAATTTCTAAAAAAATCATTGCCAGATATTTTTTCTGAATTCTGTAATCAACCGTGGTGTTCGGATACTTTTTTGAGCGACTGTACATACGAAATGTACCAACACTTTTGATAATTTAACAGCAATTTTTTTATTTCCAAGGCAAAAAGGGCGAGAAAAAAAATTTAAATTTGAAAATTAATAATTTGAGTGTTAAATATTATTATATTAATTTTAAAGTATTCAGTGACAAAGCATTTGGGATTCCAAGGTATTAAACGCATGAAAATATTTATTATCCTTAGGTTATCACTTGCTAAATGTGAAATCGGATACCTTCATCAGTAATGACTTTTCCAACATATTATGTATTCTTGTAAGTTGTTTTACCACTGAGCTGCATTTTTTAGCAAGCAATGGGCTAAATTACCAGGTCACGAGTAGCCTCAAGGCTAAGAGAAGATGTGGAGAAGAGAACCCACTAGACAGCTGATGGGAGACAGATGGTAGCCACCCGTCAAGTCCATTCATCATGTTCTTTAACGTGCACAGGGTATGGCTCTCCCACACACGGTGCCATGGCTTAACGTCTCATTCTATGGACGGTGGCCTTTCTAGGTCCATCGGTGTCTCCTTTCTCAATGAGGGCAGGGCGGAGAGTTTTGCGGAGATAAATCTCAATGCTTCCCTACCTGGGACTCGAACCTGGGAACCGCATATTACGAGCTTGGCGCGCTACCGAATGAGCCCTCCCCAGGACTCATAGAGTTAATCTTCTATTTGTACTTCTGCGTATCATAGGACAGTTAATATCATTTGAACCTACTCATAAAGATATGTAGGAAAGTTATTTGAATGAAGTTACACTTGATTACTATTTTTCATCATTGCAAAGAAGCGTTTATTCAGTAAAAATTCAGGAAAATGCAAGGAATGTTTTTCAATGGGCCTGTAAATAGTAACTGAGCAGAAGCTGGAACTAGAGCTCTGGACAACTTTCGTGAAAGATACATGAATCCGGTTTCTTTGAAAGACTTATAAATAGCCAAAGCTTATTTAGTCATTAGGATGAGCTGAGTTGACTTACTGCAAATATTGGGAAAGACTAAAAGCTATGGAAAGGATAGAACCTCTTTAAAAAGGCTATGTTAAAGCAAACTGTGATGTAGTGGATTGAAAGAAGCAGAGGAAACAAAGTTGTTTTAACGATAAGTCAGTGCAAATTATTTTTGTTAGAAGTAGTGCAGAAAACACTGTATCAACAGGCTGCTATTTGCCATTGGTAACTTAATAATAGGATGTTTAATAACTTTCAAAATAAAAAGCTTAAAAGTTTAAATTTCGAAAAAAAAATAAAATTACTTTGTAGAAATATCAGGAAAAATATACCCGTAGATACTTGTGTTAGAATCAAGAAATGTTTTAGGAAAGAAAAGGGTGCTAAGTTAGCCAGCATTCACGGGTTACATTTTGCTTTTTTAAGTAGCAACAAAATTGTGTCTTTATAATAAATAAGTTACTCTCAAGCAGCTGCTTGGCACAGTGGTCTAAGAGGATATTGTCGATATCATATGTCACAGAGAAGATTTATGAGGAAGGCGAGACCTTCAGCAGAAAGATAACAGCAGAAAAACAACAACATTGATGCCCTATCCGGGCTCGAACCCAGGTCCATTGCTCCTAAGACAAAGAAGTTAATTATTTGGTCACTGGAGAAATTAATATGGAAAACATTTCAAACTTTGATCTCATTGTTTGCGAGGAAGATAATAATACTTGAGACTTATGCACTCTCTGACAATGAAAGTACCTTACGCGATGTAGCGGTCAAGCTCATATTTAACATGTGAGCTCAGCATGGCAATACGTACAAATCATCATATTGTCAGGACAAACACTCCGTAACAGCTGGTTATAAGAAGAGCAAACGCTCAGCGGAAAAGCGAAGCATTCGAGGAGCTTTGGCAGATTGCAGACTGTTGTGGAAGGTAACAATACAGGCAGTGAGGAAATAGTATTGCATGATAGGACAGCATGCCTGCGAGCCATCACCAGCTGGAATGGTTTGAGCGAGGCTGAATCGTAGGACTGCATGACACCGCATAACCTACCCATCTAATCGCAGAGCACGTGGATCCTTTGCAAGGATAATCAGTCATTGTTGTCAACAGTGGATTCAGGACAGTATGCACATATGTGAAGGGTCAAATACTATCAAACGAACATCACGTGGCGATGGTCTGATCTATCTATATGTTTTTAAGAAGCAAGCATAAATATAACAATCATTCGACGGTGTAAGAATAAGTATCAATTCCCAAAGGCCAAATATTATTGCCATGCGACGTGAAGAGACAAGACTCATTGCCACCTTTATTGCGCTTATATCAGTGTAAAAAAAGTCGCACTCTAGGAATGGAAAAGTGTTGTCTTCAGCAACGAGTCTAGGTTCTATTTGGGTATATGGTGGTATTTTACAGGCACGCACTCAGGATTTAGCTTTGGCGGAGGAGGTGGGGGTTCAAGAATTCAGTTTCGGGGTGGCTCGTAGAATTTAGCTTCTGAGGGGAGGAGGGATCTGTGAAAAATATTGAGTAGGATTTTCCAATTACTAAAATATTCCACAGGAAAGGAATAGTTAAAATTATACACTAGCGATAATTGAAAAAAGAACACCCAGAAGTAATTCCTTTAGGAATGTCATATTATAATATGTTAATAGTTAAGGACAGCAGAAACAGTGATCCAAGATTGACAGTCATTGGATGAAATAATTGCGTCACTGAGGACGACAACATGCAAATGTACGCAGCGCGTATCTAAGGACTAGGGCGTGGAGAAAGAAATTATTCATCTTGTGTCGTGTTGTTCAGTGCTCTTTGAAGAAGCTACCATGCCTGGACGATGCAGGTGAGCATCATTTGTTCAGTTAGCGGAGTTTGAGGCAGGTCATATAGTGGGTCTTTTCTTCAAATTGCACACTGTGTTGAACGAGAGGTATCGGCAGTGATACGATGTTGGCGTCGATGGTCAGAAGAGTATTCGCACACTAACAGACGTGGTTCCGGGCAACACAGAGTTACAGACGCACCAGAGGATCGTTGTATCAGGAGGGCGGCGGTGGCAGAGCGGATGGTTATGGAGTCACAAATTCGCTCCTCTGTCGTAACAAGGGTGTCTACAAGAACGATATGCAATCTTATGGAAGCAGGATTACAGTGCGCATGCGGCTGGTACGGTATCACTGTCACCTCGTCATTGTCAAGCACGTTTGCAGTGGTGTCAAGAACGAGTTCATTGGAGGGAAGAATGGTAGTCTGTGGTCTTCAGTGATGAAAACCTAATATGTTTAGTAGCGTCTGATGGTCGTTTATGTGTCCGAAGTCGACAAGGTGAATGGCATCTTCCATCGCGCATCTGCCAGCTACACACATAGACCAAGCCGGGCATCATAGTGTGGGGAGCGATTAGCTATCACTCTCGTACGTGTCTGGTGTTTGTACAGGGTGCACTGAATAGCAATATGTACGTCAGCATCATCGTATAGCTGGTCATTCTTCCATATTTGAGTGTAATCCCAAATGTGATATTCCAGCAGGATAATACCCGCCCATGCACCAGCCGGGAAACTCAACATGCCCTTCAGGCAGTGCACCAACTCCCTTGGCCAGCGTGCTCTCTGGACTTGTCTGCAATCGAGCATGTCTGGGACTGGATCGGACAAAGACTCTTCCGCGGACCGCAGCAGGCAACGACCATCGCTGAATTACGCGTCCAAGTTGAAAGTGCATGGAATGGTATCCCCCAGAGAGATATATAGCATTTGTACGACCGATTGCATGCCAGATTGGAAGCTTGTATTGCCTCTCGAGGAGGTTCAACAACTTATTAAAATGTGCCTTCTGTAAAATGTAATACTCTTGGGAAAGCCTGAATAAGGACATCCCATGCTCTTCTGTAACGTTAAACAACAACAACAACAATGTAATACTCATTAAAAGCGAAAATAAATATGGAATCACTTCACACGTGTGATCACTGTCCTTTCTCAACAAGTTGTTTCTACCATATAAATCTCATAGATTATGTTCTAATTGTTAATGATGTTCATTTTTTCAATTTCCGCCAGTGTATTCTATATGGAATTAGATTTTATAATTGTTTTATTTTAATCTATTTTTTTTTCGTGTTGAACATAATATACGGAACAAAAATAAAATTATGCAAAGAAAACTGCTTTGCATTTCCAAGTAGGTAGACAAGTTTTGATATTTAGTATAAGAAGATAGGATTTTCGGGGGAGGGGCAGACTCCTCCTCTGGGTATGTCCCTGGTATTTTATCACCATATAAATTATATACATATAGAGACAACATGAGCTTTTTTCGGATCCTTCCACCTTTTACGAATGTTACACATATTCTTGTTACGGGGTTGTTTACATATATTCTTGTTACGGGAGCCATCGGGTTCCAATGGATGGTCGCTGCTAGTATATATCACTGGCAGTTTGGGTGTTGGGTGCCTGGTATTATGTCTAAGACACCCTACATCACTGTTTATTTACTATTACTGGTAGGTGTGCAAGGTGGCATACGTACCTGCACGATAACTCCTGCCTGCATACCGCCTCCTTCGTCAGGGAGTGTATATACTTTGCCATGGCCATCCAAGTCCCAGGACATGTCTTCAAATGAATATGTTTAGAACATGATAGGCGTTCTTTGTAGTCCATTCTGAACTCGAACACAACCTAACCTCCCTGTGAATTCCATTACTCCATACGTAATGGAGCATCCTGAAACTACCATATCAGATATTTGTATGAGTCTAGGCCTTGGCAATCGCTACCCAAATTGCATATTGCATTAATGTATTCCTCTCAAGTATTTCAGACGTAAAAGTTCATTACCTCAAAGTGGACAATTCATTGTCACAGAGTCTATATTCAGTAATAAACTATTATACTACCATTTCTTATTAACGGAATATTTTGCCCTTTCCTGATACTAATAAAGGCTTTGGAATCATACAATGTTATACATTGAAGTGCCATTGAATTAGGGATATGAATCAAGTAATGTGTTTGACACCCTCTGGACCTGATAGCTGCCACGACGAGGCAAGGACTCCACAAGCTTGCTTAAATGTTCCACAGGTATGGCGACCCATGCATCCTCCAGAGCTGTCCACGATTCTCTCAAGGTCATCATTGATAGGACACGGGACTGAACACTCTCTGCTCGACGGTATCCCAGGAATTTCGATGGGATTTTAATCTGGGCGTCTAGGTGGCCAAATCATTATTTCAAAGTCAGCAGAATGTTCCTGCATCCATGCAATACCCACATGGACCTATGAGATTAACAGTTGTCTTGTTGGTAGACGCCATCTCCATTGCGATGCATGATGGCCATAAATGGGTGTAAATGTTCAGCCCATGAGATCTACATACCAGGATGCACTGAGAGTCGTCGGTACACGTACCAAAGGTCCCACGGACGTCTAACTGAAGACACCCCAGGCCATCACTGAGCCACCATCAGTTTGTACTCTTCCGACCTGAATGCTGGATCCATAACTTCATGGGTTTGGCGCCATACCCTCAGTCTCCCATAGGCGTGATGAAGTTTAAATAGGGATTCATCACTCCAGGCTATCCGTTGCCATTTTTCTATGGTCCAGTTTCGATGTTCTTTAGTCCAGGAAAGGCATTGAGCCCAGTGTTGTGACTTAGAATTGAGACTCTCCTAGGTCGGCATCTCCCAAAGCTGAGACAATGAAGTGAGCGTTGTACGATCCATGTACTTACTTCCCGGCCTGAACCTGCGTTCAGATGGGAGATGATTTTAGATAATGTCTGGCCCCTATCGGTACATACGATGCGGATCATACGGCGAAGACCACGATTATTGAGGGCTGGATGTCCTTTTCAATTTGTCGGCTGCTTGTTTTTTTTTGCTGGAATTGTCATATTCCTAGAACACTCTTGAAACCGTCGTACGAGAAAATACAGTTCGTTGGCAATTTCGCAGATCGAGTGTCCCATCCGTCGGATACCTACGTTCTGCCCTCTGTAAAATGCATCTAAATCCGCGCCTTTCCTATTACTCTTCAAACGACGAATGCTTGGGGAAGCCAAAGCTGACAGCTATATATGACCAGAGTTTCAGCAGCCATGCACCCGCGTAAATGCGGGACTTGCGGTATTGAATTTGGATAACGTCTCCTATCCCTAATTCAATGGCACTTCAGTGTAGTAGTTCATATGCAGTATCATGAAATAAAACTAAGGGTAGTAGAAGAGCTATCATTACTACTGTTTATGATGCTAGCAATTGAGAACGTTTGATGATCAGTTGATGATAATTCTGTTCTTTTGTACTTTGGAGCTAGTTCTCGATTTAACTCGGGGTGCTGATTTTACAGAGGATGCGTGACGTGAGATAAACAGTGAACCGGAATTATTGCTGGAAGTTTCAGAAATCGATGTGCAGTAAGGAAAAAAAGTCAAATATCCTTAAAAAATCACACCTAAGATTTTGAACGTTTTGACACTTTCGGAAGCTTATTAGGACGCTAAAATTTGATTTCTTTTCTGACAGGATAACACAAAGTTTTATGCTTTTGCTTTCAGATGTTTACGCTGTTTCTTGAGGATTAACTGATAAACGATACGTGTTTGTTTAAATTTTCAGAGTTCAAGTTAGCAGATTAGCGAATAGTGTTGTAGAAATTGTTCCTACGTGTTCCTACAGGATAACATTAAATGCGGTGGGAAAATAATGTGAAAATATTAGAATCGGTCTTCAGTGGATTAATGCGATTACTGTCACAGGCCAAGCGTATTTGGGAAAGCAAATCAGTCTGGTTCGATTCTCGTTGTTTATGGTTCGTCGAAAAGTATACTGGTAAATGTGAATGAGAAAATTTAAACGTTTATTATGTTTAATGCTCTTATATATACATAGCCCGAGCTCTCACTAATGGAATCACATATAGCTATACTATTTTTAAAAAGGAAGAAGATATCCCCCTACACAAAGGATGGAGATAACCTAGAAACTACATCAGGCATGTCCTGGTTTCTCATACAAAACATACAAACACTTACACAAGAACACTACTGCTAGTTTAGACCTCTCAATCATAAACTTGGCATTAAAAAAGTTTAAATATCTTTTACATTTGTTTACTTTATTCATGTGAGTCATTATAACAACTAAATTCCAATAGCTCACAAGTCAAAATAGAGCCTTTTTAACATATTTTAACGTCGCTTACTTGCCATTTGTCGGTAGGTTTGTTAATTCGTCAAAACAGTTGAACCACCACATTTCCTCAACCTTGTGGCTGGACGTAACAACGTAACAACCTATCAAACGAAAATTTTTGATGTAAAGAGTGTCATTCACTACGAAATGTTTGTCCCAAAATTTCTTTCCCTTGAAATATTGGAAAGCATTAAAAGCCCCAACGATGGGGTTCATTCTAATAAACTAATTTACGAAGAAAAGCTTGTGAGGCGCGAAATAACAAAGGGAATATAATTCTCTTATCTAAAGAGGAAGTTGATAGGTTTGTTTTTAGTGACACTCTTGAGTAGAGAGAGTTGAAAATAAACGTAAAAAATAAACATACTTTTATAAATATTTAAGAAAATTAAGGAATGCTTTCCTTGCTTTATGTGTTCTAAAAAGTAAAAGAATAGAAGTATAACATTTTGACAACGATAAAATTACTTACTCAATTCATATTAATTTCAAAGCAATATAAGAACTAAAATGGTCGCTTTTATTCATCGAAAAATACTGCAGGGGACATTATCCTCCTTTCAAATTAGTACAAATTCTGAAAGTGATTCCATCATTGACAAAATGTTATACAAGTAATTTCTTACTTTGTAGAACATTTACAGGAGCGTTTTTTAAATTTATATAGTTATTTGTTTAATGAAACTTAAAAAGATTTATTGAGAGGTATATGAAACCTGACTCTTTTTCATTACTTAATTATTACGTTCAACTTATTTTTCACTATGAAATTATCCATCTGAAATCCTTTTGTTACAAATGTATTTTAAAGATTAACTGAAAAAATAGACTATTTTTATATTTCTGAAGCTACAGTTCATTGAAGAACTTTTATTTTTAAAATTCCTTGCACTACTTTAATGCGTCGTTATTATGACTGTCTTGGGATTTAAAGTATTATGTTTAAAACGGAAATGAAAACACAATGCAAAAATAAACTAGATTTTCACATTTTGTTTAAACAGCTACATTACGGTTATGAGCAAATGACTTTCCTATTTGAAGATGAGTTTTTTTTTTCTCTCTTTTCAGAAGTATAAAAGTAAACAAAAGTCCCACACATAACTTTGTTAACTCGGCCCTATGCATTTTTGTTTCTTTTCCAGCTTATTATTGAACGATGATTGCATAAATATGGAAAATTATCACGGAAAAAACACAGTAGGAATAATTCTCTGGATAGAAACAAACAGCTAATATCAATAAATGGTCTCTGCATTCAGATATTAAATTCAGATAATTAAACATCCAGCTTACAATCTTTGGGCAAATTAACGGAAAAGCGGAATCAGAAGTTAAATAATTATACCTCAGTTCAAGGGATTTGGACTTGAAAGAAATTTTGCATTCCCCTGTATTTCTTTAAGCTCTGTCCACTTGACGATCTAGTCCATCAGCTAAAGATGCAGCAAAGCCAGAAAGGTGAAAAAAAGAGCTGATTCAGGAAAGATTTATGCAAAGCACAGTGTGCCTAGCTAATGGGTGGAATCTCAATTAAATTGCGTAATCTTTCCTCGGCAGCTGTATAAATAGTTCCTTCGGTTCAATGTTTTTCTTAGCAGCCATTTCAACTCCCTGCACTCTCTGAATCTTCGGTACTCAACGTTCAGATCCTGCGAACCCACATGCTAAGTAAACTTTGTTATCTTAATTAATTTCCGATTCTCTGTCTCTGCAAAAATAAATTGTAAGTAGAAAAGTAAATAGTTATTAACTCTATGAGTGGCAGGGACATGTTTTTGAATCTGTATAATTTAGCTAGCGCATGTGTTGGGAATAATGCAGAACATTTATGAACACGAAGCAGGTGCGGAGGGTAAATGCGAAAGTAAACTCGTCGGATCGGTTGCTAAGGGGTAGGAAGTGTCTCCATGTCTGATACATAAGTGCTCTGATGCCATAAGCCTCGCTCTTTCTCGTGGCTTGCAGCATCACGCTTCATTCTTTCGAATAACCCTATTGGTTCATTTTGTAAAAATTATAGCTCTAATAATAATTATGAAATAAACGCCTTTTGCTCTGATAAGTAAAATAATGCATATTTCACCTTGCGTTATTATTTTTAAATATTTATATATAGGATTTGTTCATTTTTAGGTATGATTGTAAATCCACGAAGATTCATTTTAATGCAGTGATGCTTAAAAAAAAAACTGCCGCAGGAAATATTTCAAACAGACTATTTTGGTACACTTCGGATTTAATTTTCAGTAGTACTTTGCATAGAAATTTAAGGATTTATATTAGCATAAAATAAATAAATGTGATCGCTATAGAAAGCTTGGTAAAAGTATGACCTTGCTGACAGAAATATGAAAACAAAAATTAAACATTTAGACACGTGAATCCACATCGTGGTTTTTTTCCTCTACACACATCTTCATCCTGTACTTAAACAGCATAATAGTAACTTAGCAAATGAAACATTGCTTTATTATTTCGTTAATTCATTAATATTTAAGGCTTATTTTATGTGTTTTTAATATAAAATGTGGATTTACATTTTTCATTATCATATATATTTTGTCCAAAGTCATTGACCTGCAGTATACAGTACTTGAGTAGTAAAGCTACGGGATGCGATAAAGCTACGGGTACATACACTAACATTATGACCACTTGCCTAATATGATGTTAGTCCTTCATGTGTCCCCAAAATAGCTCTCCACGACGAGACATGGACGCTACAAGATTTCTAAAGGTGTTTTGTGGTGTCTGATACCAACACGTTACCAGCAGATCTTTTAACTCTTTTAAGTTACATGGTTGAGCAGCCTCAGATCGGATATACTGTTCCAACAGAAACCGCAGATACGATTGGATTGATGTCTGGAGAATGTGGAGGCAAGGGCAATACCTGGAAGTTTTCTTCATATTCCGCGAGCCATTCTTGAACAATCCGAGCAGTGTGGCATGATGCATTATCCTGCTGAAAGAAGGCATTACTAGAGGGATGTATCGTTGCCATAAAAAGATGTTCCTGATCTGCAATGCTGTTTAGGTAGTGGTAGACGTCATAGTTTCCTGCACATGAATGACTGGACCCAGGTTTCCCAGCAGAAGATTACCCAAAGCATTGCACTTCCTTCACCTGCTGGTTTTCATTCCACAGTGCATCCTGGTGCCAACACTTCCTCAGGTAAACGACGCACACATACCCGGCTGTCCACATGGTGCAACAGGAACGGTTTTCATCAGACCAGACGACCTTCTTCCATTCATCCAAGGTCGAGTTTTGATGCTTGCGTGCTTATTGTAGGAGCTTTCGATGGTGAACCGTTGTTAGCAATGGCATTCGGAGCGACTTGTGGCTCGTAACCCCATTTTCAGCACGGTTCGATGTACTGTGTGCTGTGACACATTACTCCCGTCACCAGCATTCAAATTACGGCGAACTGCACCACAGTATCCCTTCTGTTGTCTCGTACCATACGGGATAGCCTTCGCTCACCTCTAGCATCGATGAGCCGTGGTCAGCCCATACCTTGCCGGCGGTTTGTGGTTTTCCCTTCTCAGACCACTTTTTGAAGGTACTAACCACGGCTGACCATGAGCATCCCAAAAGCCTTGCCGTCTCGTAAATGCTCCGGCCCAGTTGTCTGGCCATTACAATTTCGCTTTTGTCAAACTCACTTAAGTCCATTGCTTTCCCCATATAAAGAACAAGAATAACACTGATTAACAGAGCTCAGTATCTGGTTTCATAACCTTCACACGCGCCGTCGTTTACCTGTATTTGCTCCGATTAAAGATGCGCTGTCCATAATGTGTTGGCTCTTCGGTGTATATATCCCGTCATTTCTGTTACAGACATTAGTCATAGATAACAAAGTAGTATAAAATGAACAGATGTTAATTATTTACTGATAATTTATTTTATTCTCATAATAATAGAATAGTGGTATAGATAATAGAAAAAAAATATGATAATAAAAATTTAACTAGGGATTTTATTCATTCAGGATATGATTAACTTACTTGTTCGACCCACACATTCGTCGTCATGACCTGATGCTTGAGATTCTAGAAGTAGAAAAATAATATCATATATCAAATTGTGTCTTTCTAAGTACAGAAGATTTTTACACATTACAATCATTTAATGAACATAAAAAATTTTTCTTCAAAAAACAACTGATATTTAGTTACATGCTGCTTTTCGATAAATTTTCACATCATAATGATACAACCCAAGCATTACACATACATTTGCCCGATGTCCGACCAATTTAAGCTATCTTGGTATTTAGTTGGGCTAGTGCGCTTGGCTACTGATCTAAGGGATCTGGGTTCGAGCCCCGGACATTTATGTTGTTTTTCTGCTGAGATCCTGCCATCCTCACAGACCTTCTACTATGGCATTTAAACTGACAGGCTCCTGTCAGACCTGTGTGGCAAGCAGCTGCTTGAGGGGGTATTTTTTTATTTTATTATTTAATGTAGTTAAATTCTTGGCGACATGTGTGCCAACAGATCATCAATGGGGGCAAGGCGTATTCCTTGAACCCATTGCTTTGGCAACATACAACAAACGATCATCCAACATGTTGCTAAGGTTTGGCCACCATTGCCCAACTGTTTCCCAACGGTCAGTTAACTGTATTTTACCAAAGGTCGGTTAACTGTATTTTGCCAACGATTGACATAGGCTGATTTGCCACATATGACATATTCTGCAAAACAGGGATTCGAATTTTCAAGCAAGAAGTGCCATAGTTATATGTGGATGAGGGATATAAATTGGGAAAAGGTGGGTAGTTACGATTTACAAACGTACTTATTTTTATTTGGAAAAACAAATCGAAAGGTTATTCAGATTATTTCCATACTTTGAAATATATTAATAAAAGCTATTCAGTGTATCAAATATTTCACAAAAGCATTTGTGCTGATGATATATTAATTCTGTCTGTGAATTGTTTGTATAATTTATTACATTGTAATGAAATAGGAACGGAAATGTTAATTTTCTCAGAGGAGATTCAGCTAGACCATTCATGTGATTAATGTTTGTTTTATTTGAAGATTATAACGATACTGATTTGTGAACTCAGATTCAAGTTTCTGTAATCAAAAGGTAAGCAGGTATAACGAAGAGTTTGTGTTGTTTTTAATTTTATTCCGTGTTTAAAGATTCAGAATATTATGTAGTTTACAATGTGGGAATTAGTTAACAGGAGAAAGAGATGTTTAAGCAGTTAGATTAATCTGCTAGTCATTTGAGAAGTATGTGACTAAACAATATATGATAAACAATTGTCAGATAATGGGAGACGATAGGTGAACGACTTATAAACAATAGTAGAGGTGATACACATATGAAAAAATGTCGAAGAACAAGCAGAGAGAGATAAAGGTGAATTTTGGGTAACGCATAATTAAAGATGAGAATTTGTAGAATATTTTTTTCGTAAGCTTATTATTGGCCTCGTTAAACAGTGAAATAAAATGATTCCGACAAGAAAGAAAATCTCTCTTTATGAGCATCATGAAATCATCGTGCTTTGTTATCATAGATGCTATTTCATAAGCTCTATTCATGTAATACACTTTGTTAATTATCATTTTTGCTGCTGTTCACTTCTTCAGTTATTTTTTCCCTCACTTTATGTTATTAGTCGCTGCTGTTGCACGCTCCGAAAGGGATTAAGTACTGATGCGCTCTTCGTATACTGCTAAATTGATTTCATTTTTTGAAACATTCCAGTTGCATAGAAGCATACATTAACTTCGCCTTTCAGTTAAAGCATTCAGCTGTATCATCTTCATTCAGTCATTGATTCATATTGCTATTGAGGTTTTCTGAGTTAATAGAATAACAGATTTCATATATCAAAGCTTAAAATATAAATGACATTTTGAAGAAAGTGATATTTTTGTTTGAAGTCAAGCAATGTTTTTTAATCGTGGATAGCAATTTCGACAACGACAGAGCTTCTACATTGCTTGTCTTATACTTTAGAGTTGTGTTTTTCTGACGTTTCAAGATGAACAGAGTGAATCTTCGGATTAACAGACAAATATAGGGAAAGGGGTGTCGGTTAATTCCGAAAGTCCATTAAATCCGAATGCCTATATGACGCTGCACAGAGTGCATGACCATATCTCATAATAACAAATGCATACACTAGGAACACCACTAAACACCCTAATACATGTAGTAGCAATACAAACCCTAAAACAAACAATATAGTACCATATAAAGAAAAAAATATTCTTAGCCTGAAGAGCTCTCATGGCCTCTTAATGGTAGACGACTGTGGGAGAAGTTAGATCCTTCTGTTGCCTGTTTCTAGTACAGGATTGTGGGAGAAGTTAGATCCTTCCATTGCATCTTACTAGTAGGGGATTGTGGGAGGAATCAGATCTTCCCATTGCTTCTTATTAGTAGGGGAATGTGGTAGGAATTAGATCCTTCTGTTGCCTCTTACTAGTAGAGGTTTGTGGGAGGAGTTAGATCCTTCCATTGCATCTTACTAGCAGAGGATTGTGGGAGGAGTCAGATCTTTATGTTGCTTCTTATTAGTAGGGGAGTGTGGGAGGAATTGGATCCTTCTGTTGCCTCTTACTAGTAGAGGTTTGTGGGAGGAGTTAGATCTTTCCGTTGCATCTTGTTAGTAGGGGACTGTGGGAGGAGCTAGATCCTTCCATTATATCTTATTAGTAGGGAATTGTGGGAGCAGTGATATCTTTCCATTTCCTCTGATTCGTAGGGCAATGCGGGAGGAGTTAGATCCTTTTGTTGCCTCTTGCTAGTAGAGGATTCTGGGCGGAGTTAGATCCTTCCGTTGCATCTTACTAGTAGGGGATTGTGAGAGGAGTGAGATTCTTCCATTGCATCATACTATTAGGGGATTGCGGGAAAAGTGAGATCCTTCCCTTGCATCTTACTAGTAGAGGATTGTGGGAGGAGTGAGATCTTTCCGTTGTTTCTTATTAGTACCGGAATGTAGGAGAAATTATATGCTTCTATTGTTTCTTACTACTAGAGGATTGTAAGTGGAGTTAAATCCTTCGGTTGCATCTTACTAGTGGGGAATTGTGGATGGAGTTATATCTTTCCATTGCATCTTATCAGTAGGGGATTGTGGGAGGAGTGATATCTTTCCATTTTCTCTGATTAGTGGGGAATGTGGTAGGAGTTAGATCCTTCTGTTGCCTCGTACTAGTAGAGAACTGTTGGGGAATTAGATTTTTCTTTTTCCTCTTACTAGTAGAGGATTCTGGGGACAGTCAGATCCTTCCATTGCCTCTTACTAGTAGGGGATTGTGGGAGGTGTTAGATCCTTCATTTCATCTTACTATTGTGAGAGGTTTGTGGGAGGATTGAGATATTTCCATTGTTCCTTATTAGTAGGGGAATGTGGGAGGAATTATATCCTTCTATTGCCTCTTACTAGTAGGGAATTGTGGGAGGGGTTAGATCCTTCCATTGCATCTTATCAGTAGGGGATTGTGAAAGGAGTGAGATATTTCTATTGCCTCTTATTACAATGAAGTACCATTGAATTAGGATTAGAAACTTAGTAACGTTTTGGACCCTTTCTGGCCATGATAAGGCCGCCACACGATGAGGCAAGGACTCCACAAGCATGTGTAAATGTTCCACAGGTATGGCAATCCACGTATCCTCCAGAGCAGTCCACAATTCTCTCAAGGTCGTCGCTAATGGGACATGGGCCCGAACACTCTGCTCGATGGTATCCCAAAGGTTTCGATGGGATGTAAATCTAGGCTTCTAGGTGGCCAATTCGTTATTTCAAAGTCAGCAGAATGCTCCTGCAACCATGTGGTAGCCAACCTGAACCTTTGAGATGAACAGTTGTCTTGCTGGTAGACGCACATCTCCATTGGGATGCATGATGGTGCAAATGAGTGTAAATGATCAGTCATGAGTTCTACGTACCGGGATGCATTGAGAGTCGTCAGTACACGTACCAAAGATCCCACAGACGTCCAACTGGAGACACCCCAGGCCATCACTGAGCCATCACTGAGCCATCATCAGCTTGTACTCTTCCGACCTGGCATACAGGATCCATGGCTTCATGGGGTTTGCGCCATACCCTCAGTCTCCCATCGGCGTGATGAAGTTAAATCGGGATTCATTACTCCAGGCTATCCATTGCAATTTTCGATGATCCAATTTCGATGTTCTTTAGCCCAGGCAAGGCCGAGTGTCGTGCTGTTAGAAGTGGGACTTTCGTAGGTCGGCAGCTTCCGAAACCGAGACGATGAAGTGAGCATTGCACGGTCCGTGCACTGATTTCCTGGCTGTAACCCATGTTCAGATGGGAGGTGATTTCAGATAATGTCTGGCCCCTATAAGTAGGTATGATAGGTCAGACGACGAAGCCCACGATCATTCAAGGATGGTGGTCCTTTGCATTTTGTCCGAGTGATTTTTTTTTTGGTGGAATTTTCATTTTCCCGGAACACTCTTGAAACTGTCGTACGAGAAAATCCAAGTTTGTTGACAATTTAGGAGATCGAATGTCCCATCCGTCGGGCACCTACGTTCTGCCCTCTGTCAAATACATCTAAATCCCGCGCCTTTACCATTACGCTTCTCACGACCAATGTTTGGGGAAGCCAAAGCTGACTGCTATATATGACCAGATTTTCAGTCACGCATGCGCGCAAATGCAGAACTTGCGGTACTGAATTTAGATAACGTCTCTATCCCAAATTCCATAGACTTCAGTGTAGCAGAGGAATGTGGGAGGAGTTAGATCCTTTCGTTTCAACTTACTGGTAGAGGATTATGGGAGGAGTGAGATCTCCCAATTGTGTCCTAGTGGTAGGGGAATGTGGGAAGAGTTAGATCCTTCTGTTGCCTCTTACTAGTAGAGGATTGCGGGAGAGTCAGATCCTTCTGTTGCTTATACTAACAGAGGATTGTGAATTTTAGTTTGAGTTCTTAGTAGGAGCAGTAATGGGCTTAGAGAATGTGTCAAACTTTTTTCGAGTCATATGCCGTTGCTGCCTCCTTCCCAAAGTAAATTTAAGAGCGAAATGTGCCTTGAAACTGAACAAAAGCAGTTCGGATTAGTTTGGCGTGTCAAGTGATGGATGGATGCTGTGCCTAAAGTCGTGGTCCATCGAATCGAGGTTTTATTACATTTCTGTGAATAATCGTATATTATTAGAAGTGTAAAATCGATTAACGGTCTGGGAATACTTTCATGACTATTACACCGATACCTTAAATCAGGGGTTTCAACACTTTATATAACTGCGGACGGCGTTTCTTTCCTTCGCTTTTTCTTTTCTTTTCTTTTGCTGCCTAAAAATATAAACGCATATAAAAAATTTTGAAAAAACTTGTTGTTCCTATTTAATCTTATAACTCGAGGTGCTTTATTATATGTTCCCTGTATGACTTTTAAATAACTAAGAGCAGAAAACTTACAAAAATACAAAAAAAAAATGCAAATTTTGCAGTAGGAACCAGTCGTACCTTGCCGCGCCATGAATGTTTCGCGATAATAATAGGATCATGAGATGATTTGCATACTTTCTAAGAACTTTCAACTGATCATATTTCGGGAAATTATGCTTTAAAACATGATATAATTCTTGAAGAGTCACTCATTAAATTATCGCCTCGTTTTCCACATGTAGTGCGATCTATCTTTTGTCGCATCATTAAATTAATATTCCTAATAATTTTTTCATTCTCCTAAATTCTCAGTTTTCAATGGCCATTAGAGAAATACTAAACTTACGGAAAATAAGAAAACAAAGCAATGTTTATTAATAAAAGAAAATTAAAAATAATTTTTATTATTTTCGATGTGTGTGGTGCTATAAATTGCCTATTTTCTCCTTTAGGTGAATCTAATCTATTTCAAAAATCTGAAACAAGAAAACACAGTTTCCTTTCGTTCTCTTTTTTTCGTTTCTTGTTATCTTGCCTTCTTTCCTAATAACAAACTCAACTGATAGTTTCTTCATGGAAAATGCAGACACAATAATTCCATATCTAAGAGAAACATAAATCTGAAACAATTATTTCGATTGAAGTGAAAAAGTAAACTACTGTTTTTACGTTTAAATTTTGATTTGCTTTGTCGAGTCTGTTTCAGCTGGGTTTCTTTTGGCTTTATCGACTCAGAAAACTTAACATTAAACAACTCTGTAATTGAATTTGTAGTTTCAACTTATATCAGGCTATCCAAGACTGATTTCACTTGTTCGTTTTTACCCTCCTTTGTTTTTATTCTTTGTTTTGATATCGCCGTTCCTCTCGCCTCTGTTGTCATTTCTTTACACTTCATTTACCTTCTAAACTACTTATTTCGAAGATTTTTAGCCTTATTTTCTTCTTCACTAGTCAAAGGCCAACGTTTCGTAGAACGCGACGTGTGTTTCGCGGGCAATTACGTGCACTGAACAGATTTAGTGTGCGAGATTGCATCAGCGCTCGTGGCCACTTTGTCGAATCATTTCCTGCTCTACTTGCAAGAGCGGCACTTCTTCGAGCCAAGTGCACCCAGCCAATTTCTTTGCTTTATTTTCCTGCAAGCGATAGGCATGCTTACATTTTGAACTACAACTGAAGCAAAAAAGGAACTATTTATGGTGAAATTTAAACTAACAGAATATTTTACTGTCTTTACCAATAAAAAACAATCTATCCGTATTATTCATTTCGCAACGTACAAATACTACTCTTAAATGATCCATGCATACGTAATGCGCATTTCTAAAGAAATTATTAATATACTCTTTTAATATATTGTGATGTGTTATTTTAATTCATTTACCTCTTTTATAGAAATTTTGAGTTGGTAAATGATATAATAGGAGAAATTATTATTCATCTGTTACATTGTGGATTAGATATTTAATTTGAAATGTTCCTTTTCAAAACAAACCAGCTATAAAAAGTTAGATATCACCCAATTGAAGAAATTATATTTTTTATAAATAAAATGTGTTTCTAAAATGATTGAAGTATCGCTGTTTTTAATATCTGATTCGTGTATTTCTCAGCGTTATACAAATTTATGTATAACGAGATGAAGGAGTTCATAACTTGAATTTCATTTATCTGATTACTGAAAATGAAATACAAGATCATATAAAGTATACACATTTCTAAAAGTGCTATTTTGTTAAATAATCAAGTAACAAATGCAATTGTGCTTCCAAAATGTCAAGAAACTCTCCGTTTCATTTTGTGTTCAACAGATGTTTGGTTAACGCTGTACGATTTGTTTCAGAATAAACGATATAATTAATGTATCCACCCCCAAAACATTAGTCCACTGTTGTGAAATCAGATCATATCGAGGGCCAAATGTGGCAATTAATTTACTACATGTGATGCTAAACTACGCCGCCATATCAAAGAAACTTTGAGAGTTTCTTGGCATTTTGCCCACACGATTACTTTGTTAAACTGATTTTCAGGCAGCTCACTTAGCACAAAAGTAGGACACAACCATGTCAGTATAGTACGCCATTCTTATGGGAAGATCTTTGAGAGAGGTGAGTCCTTAGCAGAAGGAAAACATCTACACATGAACAGGAATTCAAACCCAAGTCTCTTTGCTCTGCAGCCGTGTACGCTAACTTATCAGTTCATCATCAGGTCAGTGGGAAGGCTGTTAAATTTAAAATTACACATTTGAATGGGGAGCAAGGTAAAAAATTTCACTCGCAAAAGGGCGACTCACAAACCTTTCACGGAGAGTGAGTCATTGGGATGATTCAGTTATAACTTTATCTCTCTAATAAAGACTTCCTTTTTTATCACCTATCTTCCTGATAAATTTTCATTTGCTTTTCATTCGTCATTTGTCGCTTTGTCAATTTATCGAATTGTGGATTTGTCAAAACATTTGTTCCATCATATATTTCGGACGCGTTGGACAAGCTTAATGATTTATGTGTCAAATGGAAATTTATGACGCGGGGAGTATCATAGGCTGTAAAAATTGACCCCCACGCTTTCTTTCCCCTTATAAAAGGAGATATATGAAAACTATTTTTCCTCTATATCTCCAAAACGCGAGTTCCGAAAGTAACACGCTATACGTCAAATGAAAGCTTCTGACGCGGCGAATGATGCACCCATGCTTTCTTCACCCCTTAAAAAGGGGGGAATATCAAATTTATTCTTCAATTATATTTCCTAAATGCAAGTACGGTAGGTAACAAGCTATGCGTTAAATGAAAGCTTGTGACGCGGGGAGTCTCACAGGTTATACAACATTAATTCCCCATATTTTCGTCCCCGTTGAAAAAGAGGGAACATGAAAATATTCTTCTGTTACATCTCCAGAATGCGAATGCAGAAAGTAACCAGCTGTACGTCAAATGAAAAATGAAAGCTTGTGATGCGGGGAGTGTCATAGCCTATAAAATATTGGCCCTCCCCCTGCTTTCTTCTCCCCTAAAAAAGGAGGAAATATGAAAACGATTGTTCCCTATATCTCCTGAACGCGAGTGCGAAAAGTGACAAGCTATGTGTCAAATGAAATGTTCTGACGAGGAACTGTCATAAGCTATAAGAAATTGATCCCCCATGCTTTGTTCCCCCTAAAAATGGGAAATATGATAACCACTGTTCTTCTATATCTGCAGAACGGGGGTGCATAAAGTAATAAGCTATGCGTTAAATGAAAGCTTCTGATACGGGGGAGTGTCATAGACTACTAAAATTTCTGCTTCTCTAAAAAACGTGAAAGGTGAAAGTCGTTCTACTATATCTTCCGAACACGAGAGACAACAGTTACGAGTTAGGTGGCAAACGAAAGCTCATATAATGACCGTCGTAAACTATTTCGAATTTTGCCCCACTATTTCCCCCCTGATAAAAGTTAGGGGAAGGCTACATTTTAACGGGTCATATTACAAATTAAAACTTGTGACATTTCCAATATCATGGGATAATTCAAACACGACTCCAAAAGGAAAGAAATTGTTATCGATGTTTGTGAGTAATATATGAAATGTTAGTTTTTGAAAGTAGGTGTTTTTAGTGACACAGAAAATGTAAATAAATTAAAAGATTTAAAAAAAAGAACCTTTTCTCCTATATGGGCCCTAGAAAGTAGAAAATAAACTTAAAGCATATCGATGATGCAATCAATCACTGAGTTCATCATTCACTTCAAAAGACAATAGGGCGCCGATTTATCTACCCAATAAGATTGCATGCACCCTATCTTCCTTTGGAGTGAATACGAACTCCGTGACTGATTACAGCATCGATATGCTTTAAGTTTATTTTCTACTTTTTGGACAGATGTAGAAAGATAGGTATTTTTTAAAATTTTCAATTTATTGATATTTTTTAGAACTTAATTTGGAGCAATATGACTTCATAGGGATTGCCTTAAAGTGAAACAGAAAATGACATACCATATACCTAATAACTACTTTAATATTCCAATGCTTTAAACACCAAGTGATTTTCTTTAGGAAATGAGTTTTCATGTAAAATCGAAAAAACGAAATAAATGAATGAAATATTTTAAATATCTATTCTTCTGTGTGCAAGCGCACACAATAGGCCAAAAAAAAGTAACGCGCTGCGGAAACAACAATTTGTAATTTTCTCATTTTCCTGCGTCTTTTGTTGTCCCAAATGAAGAAAAAAATTATTTTTATTGTAGAAGTATTTCGCTTTAATGTTCACACCAAAGTGAATACGACAGCAACACGCGCTTCGTATTTTAGTTTTTCTGTAGTGTTCTGATGAAAAACGCTGCGATCAATGAACAGGCATTTTGTGTTTCAAAGTTTTCGAAACAGAAAGAACTAAAAGGAGGGGGAGCTGAGAGAATCTTGAAGGATGTGCCTCGAAACGGTTCGTTGAATTGACGGAAGTTTTTGCGCAATAATTAGATTGATGCGGACGGGAGAAAGGCCACAGTTCTAGCCCAAGCTGCCGCCAGGGCTCACCTGCCCAGGCAGTAAGAAGATTTCACAATATTAGTCGCGCAACAATGCACGCGCCTCACGATTCTTGTGAAACTTTTTAACCACTTTAAGCTTTCCTGCGTTTTCGATTCCTCACAGGATCGGAAAACGTGGGTTAAGGGCTCGTTACGGGCACGTTTATCTTATAATTATTAAGGAAAACACTTCGGTGTAAAGCAACAAATGGATTGTATTCTCGTGGCTTTTATATAAAAATGCTCCTTGGGGATAAAGAGCAATAACTTGTCACTAATTGCGTCATTAATAGCGAAGAGGAGGAATCTCGTAAAATGTTATCGCGCACGCCGCTGAAAGCTTCGCTTAAGTTGCATTGTAAGAGGATAATCGATAAACGAGGAAAGTCAACGAAGATTGGTGATCAATCCTTGCTCATTTCTGTTTCTCCTTTACGCTTCTTACATCTCCTATACGTATTTAACTTATTATTTTTAATAGAGATTAGATTGCTAAAAATTTCCTTCGTAGTTAACAAGTTTTATGCATTTTAATAAAGCATTTTCAATATGGTTATGTTTCGTTAACGTAAAGTAGCTCGGACAGAAAACAAGAGCATTCTAAGCAGTTACTTGAGATAGCATATTTTAAGGAGTCAGACATTTTCGCATTATTCTTTCCTTTTTCCCGAGAAAACTCAACTATATGCAATAAATGTTTGCGAAATGAACCGTGCAGTTCTAGGTTTACTGGAAACACAAGAGAACGGATTTCCTTAAAATTTAAATTAATAAAAATAAATCAATCCATGACATTACAAATGAAACAGGTTTGATTATCTAGTTGGAGCTAATCTCAATTTAAAAAGAAATCGTCATGAAGACGAGTGTGATCTCTACACAAAATAAGAAATATATATTTCTCTCGGAGCTAAGATAAATGCATGTAGATTTTTTAATAAAATTTATTATTTAAAACTTTAACTAACATTTTCACATTTTAGTAGAAAATTTGGTTCTTAGAAGGCTTGGTATGACACCACGATCAACTTCATAGCCGGCGAAATGCCTTGTCCACTTAATTACCTGAGCATGATCACGTACTGATAACACACTATGTCAACCTAAATCTGAGTATATATACACTACTTGACAATGAAATTGTCCCACTCAGAACAAGTTGACGGAATATTATAAAACTCATGACAGATACAAATGATTAGATGGGTATGACATGATCTATTTTATACCTCGATCCAACGAATTAAACGAACGGCATACAGTAAAATATACACGTTTTAGGATGAAGTGTAATCACTTTGGTTATGCGATATATTCAACACATCGCGGTATAGAGATTTCAGATAGTTTCCTGGGAATATCCCATCATGCTACTTACAAATAATTCCAAAACAGCTCTACTTTAGGCCAGCTGATGATGGGCTTGCATATGATGATGTGTCATGTCCATAACACACTCTATAGGCGACAGGCCTGGAGACATAATAGTCTGGGTGCGTTGTAGACATAATCTGAAGATAACAGCAGTATGTGGGAGAGTGTTATCTTGCTAAAAGATGGCCTTAGGAATAACAATCAGAAAGAGTAGTGGGGATGGCCACAGGATGTCATCGATGTATTGACAAGGGCCCCACATTACTGGTTACATATACTGATGGTGACCTGTTCTCGTAACTGATGGCTCCATAAATGAGCACCCCTTGTGGGTGAGTGGTGTGTTGTTTGCAGATGACATATAGATGCATTCTTTGCTCACGTCATCTCCAAACATGGATCTAGGCAGATGTCAGCATCCAGGCAGAACCGAGACTCATCGCTAAAGAGGAGCTGCCATTTCTCTTTTCAAGTAGCTCTAACCGAACACTTGCTGAGTCGATACAATGGTGGCAAGGGTCAAGGGCAGTCTAAGAAATAGATGCTAGGCAACCCTGTGTATGCCAGTCTCTTGGAAATGATGCTGATCATGATAGGAACTTCCATAGCAGTAATTACATTTCATGGAATGGTAGTTGTAGTTGAGGTTGGATCTGCTACCTCTCGCCGACGAATCTGACGATTCATCCTCGTTGTTGTGCATATGACGGCACCTGATTGTTTGAGATGACTCTGAGTAACTTCTTGAGATCACTGGCGCTATTATTCAACCGTCCTTGCACCGTGGTCCACATGTACATGATACAACTGGTAGACCATCTAGTTTCGCACAGTTTTACAATCCAATCACGCTCAAACACTTCCAACTGCTCTTATGGTTGGTGTAAAGGTTAGTGTGGCATCTTCGACTCTTCGTCCTCAATATATGCTATCAGCAGTCTTTTGCATCATGTTTCAGACATCTACAGCCTTCCTGAGCAACTGGCTTAATTGCTCAGCTTTCGTCCTATCATCTTCCCTACATACCATGCATTTTATCTTTGAAAGATAATCATTTCCATAAATCACCCACATGCTGATTTGTATGCAAATCTGACCGATTCTTCTGGATGGGGCAACTTCAATATCGAGCAATGTATGTTCTTCCTCACCTATCTTATACTCTTGGATTGTGCTATCAAGAGAGTGTACCTAGATAAAAACAATTTTTGATAACTTTCTGAAAACACTGATTTGAAATATTCTTCCCTTAATATCCTTAAAGTATTTCTTAAATAACGCTGAAAGAGCCATTGTCTATGAATTTATGTCTTCCTTTAAATCTTTCCGATTGATGCAGTAATGGCAACTGGTGTATCGATCAATCTGCTATTGCATAACCACTATTTAGAGGCAATTTAGGCGACTTCAGTAGTTGAGTGGACGGAGCACTTCAGAACTTATTGTGCATACTGTTAAATACATTATTGCATTTATGTGTGAGTAATTAATACTGAAATACAATTCAAAAACTCGGAAATCCCATTGATATCTCATTCGTAAATATTTTGGTCTAAGCGGAACTGCGAAAAGTGACTTCGTTTCACCTGGTAAAAGTAAACCTTCTCAGGAGGTAGTGAATGTAATGCTCACTATTTGACCAGGTAATAAAGGAATACTGTATGTAAGCATATCGGAAACGCTGATTAACAAGATTGAGTTCTACTGTTCATATAATTAGGATAAAGTTGTTTTTCTCAAATATATCAAAACATTACTTTTTTAAGGTTGGGTTGTTTTACCTCTGAGCGGCACTTTTTTGCACACAATGGGCTAAATGGCCAGGTCACATGGATCCCGAAGGCTCAGAGAAGGTTGGGGGAGGGGACCCACTGAAACAGCTGTTGGGAGACAGATGGTAGCCTCCCGTCAAGGTCATCCAGCGTGTTCTTTAACGTGCACAGGGTATGGCTCTCCCGCACACGGGGCCAAGGCTTAACGTCCCATCCGACGGACGGCGGTCTTTCCAAGCCCATCGGTGTCCCCTACTGACCGTGGGCAGGGCGAGGAATTTTGCGGAGATAAATCTCAACGCTGACACAGCTGGGACTCGAACCTGGGAACTACAGATTACGAGCCTGACGCGCTACCGACTGAGCCCCCCGCCCCCCCTTTTTTTTAAGGTAAACTATAGTTTTATTGAATACTTAGAATGAACTGACAATGTTTATTACATTTCAAGAGGTATGTTATTCATTTCAGGTTCATACTTTTACTTGCAAGTGTCAGCACCATCGTCATAGTCGGCAAGAGGAACTCTAACACAACACTAATCAATGAACCTATGGTTGAACCCGTGAATAATTGAACAACAGCCAGTTCAGTTTAACTGTTCTTATGATAGGCTAAGTATTTGGTCACCTTTACCTTTTTTTTTTGACTGCTCCTTTACGATCAAACATGACTCATGCATTTTCAAATAATCTGTGGTTACTGTTCATTATAGTGTCAAACGGAAATGCTCCTTTCAAATATATTCTCCTTGTTGGTGCATTCAATATTGAGAACTTTTCATTGAGGTGTCCTAAAATGCCATCTATCAGAGTTTCTGGGTAATATTCAGCTCCGATGCTACAAACATATTTTATTTTGCTTTAGCTCCATAGCACAGAGCCTCATCTTCCATGAGAACAAGGGTCACATTAGGAAATCACCCTAGGGTTTGAAGGAAAAGATCTTATCATTAGCAGCTTCAAGACGGCATGGTTGACGCATTGTTTTTGGTTTTAAGGATGACTATACATAAACTTAGAACGCAGACAAAAAGAGATTACTATGTGAATATGGAATGTGCAATGTACGATGTGTTCATTGACCATACGACAATATCTTACAATGTAAGTTATAAAGCTTACGAGTCAAGGTGCCACGTGTTATGAACAAGAAATTCTTGAAATGGGCTAAAGTGTATCAACGATGGGTCAAACCTGCACGGTGCAATAATGGGTGATAACACTAACCTATTATATAGAGCAGTGGTTCTCAACCTTTTATGCTTCATATACCTCCTGGAAATATGTATGCAACTGGTGTACCTCTTGTATAGATAGATAAAACTATAGTTATAGTATAACAATGGGAATAAAATAAAACATCTCTATTGTTACTAGATCTTGCGACTTTTGAGCTCTCACGGCGTACCCCAAAAACTGTTACCGCGTACCCCACTTTGAGAACCCCTGATATAGAGTGATTCCGAAAATATTTAAATGCATAATCTCTTGTTATATTTAACCGTACAATGCTTACCATTTGCATATATTGGAATGCAAAAATATTGTCATAATCATAAGCTTTGTCAAGGCTTTCTCTAGTTTATGTGTTGACTGAAACATCAAGAAAATTAGTTATTTCGGAAACTGCAACGTAACCGTCAATAATTGGCATACGCTTTCACTCTCAGAAAACGATCAAATCTTCCTCAAATTACAGCATAGTCGCCCATCAATATATAAAGGAGTTGAATATTTAGATATCGCAAATTACAGACCGATATCCTTGCTCTCATTTTTTTCAAAGATTTTCGAAAAGCTACTTAAAAACTAGTATTTTAAATTTCTTGAATAGAAATAAATTTTTTTCTGATCATCAGTATGGGTTTAGAAAAAAATGTAGGTACTGAGGATGCTATATTACAATTGTCTTCCACAGTATACAGATCTATAAATGATAATTTGAAAACTGTTGTGCTATTTTTGGACATCAAAAAAGCGTTTAACTCGGTTTCGCATGATTTGCTGATAAAAAAACTTGAAATGGCTGGAATACGAGGAAATGTTTTGAAATGGTTGGAAACATATTTGAAAAATAGAATTCAAATAGTAAAAATGGTAAACTTGTTTAGTAAGGTAATTGAACTAAAATATGGAGTTCCACAGGGTTCTGTGTTGGGGCCAATATTATTTAACGTTTTTATAAATGATCTTTGTAATCTTGAACTTAAAATAAAAATAACTTTCGCTGATGATACAGCTTTGATATATGCGGCTGACAATGAGAATATTTTAATTGAAGAAATAAATGAAGACTTGGGTAATATTAGAAAATGGTTCTTAAAAAATAAATTGTTATTGAATATTAATTAAACGAAATATTTATATTTCAATTTAAAACGTAATAAAGTCGATAAGTTAAAAAATAAATTATTATATCATTCTGTAAACTGTATAGGACATCAGTGTGCATGTGAAGCAATTGAAAGAGTAGAATATTATAAATATTTGGGCGTATATATAGACAATTGAAATGAACATATTAAATATTTGATAAAAAATTAATGCAATAATTCCAAAATTGTTTTACATTAGAAATGTTATGAATCTTACTTTTTTATATCTTATATATAATGCTTGGGTTAAGTCATATTTAAGTTATGGAATAATATCTTGGGGAGGAATGTTTTATAGTAATATTAAATCCTTAGTTACTATTCAAAATAGAGTAATTAGATGTGTATTAAGAAAAAGAAAAATTTAGTATTAAATATTTTTAATTTGATCTTCAAATTTTACCACTACGGAAAATGTATGTTTATAATATGATCTTATATTTAAAAAAGCACTATAGAGAAAGTGACATTAAAAATGTAATGCAGAATACAAGAACAAGTGCACATATTAATTTCATTGTACCACTTCCGAAGAAAACTATTACCCAAAAACATTATATATATTTTGGCGCCTAAAATATTTAACAGTTTACCTGAAACTATAAAGGATGAATTAAATTCTTTTACGTTTTCTCGAAAACTAAGAGATTGAATTTGTAATATAGATGATATAGAAAAATTTCTTTAGGTTGGAGGGTTTTTCCCCTATATTTCTGATTGTAAAATTTCTTTTTATTTGTTTGCTCTTTAGGATGTTAAATTTTTGAGTAAAATTGGTGTATTTATAGTTTATTATTGATTCTGTTACTATGTTGTTGATGTAACGATGACAGAAAATATTAATATGGTAATATACTTAAAATGTTGTTTCTAATGTTTATATATGTTTTTTTTTTTATTTTAACCTTATACTCCGCGTGCGAGTCTATGAACTCTTGTGGAGTTGTACATTTCCAAAATTCTTGTAAATACTTATATTGTATCAAAATTTAATATAAATGGAAATAAAGGATACTACTACTACTACCATCACATATCTCCTGATAACAACGGTTTTGTTCTATACAAATAACATCTTTCTGTGGACATTGTTGTTTTCCATTCACGATTGTTTAATGGCACCAGGGGCATATTCAGATCGCAGAATCATACTGAAAGCCCTCCGTTAACGGAAAACCAACCTAAGCAGGGATTGTTCAAAAGATAAGAGCACTTCGCTTGTTTTCAAGAGAGTGTGTATTCGGATCCCTCTCCAGCCAAAACTCATTTTTTAAATTCTTCAATGATTGAAGATAATTTTCATTATGTTCACTATTCATAATTAAATTGATTTAATCGAATGACATAATATTGCAATTGTTTATGCCACAAAGAGCTCGGGCAGCTCCAACATACATCGCAATATGGCTCAATGTTTGTTGTTTGTGTTGTTTTAACTCTGAGCGGCACTTTTTTGCACACCATGGGCTAAATGGCCAGGTCACATGTACCCCGAAGGCTCAGAGAAGGTTGGGGGAGGGGACCCACTGGAACAGCTGTTGGGAGACAGATGGTAGCCTCCCGTCAAGGCCATCCAGCGTGTTCTTTAACGTGCACAGGGTATGGCTCTCCCGCACACGGGGACACGGCTTAACGTCCCATCCGACAGACAGCGGCCTTCCCAAGCCCATCGGTGTCCCCTACTGAGCGTGGGCAGGGCGGATGACTCAGTGCCATCAGATACATATGTAATAGCGTAAGCACCAAAAAGGGAAAAAAAGTGACAATACGAGTGTTTTACGAGAGGCTGAATATAGCGTTCACCATTTTTTGTACATAAGAAAATGTGAAATTGGATTTCTAGGAGAAAATATATGTTGAAAAGCCTGACACCCTACCAAATATATATATATATATACATGATGGAGAAGGGATCTAACTTAATTGAACTGGGATGCATAATTTGTCCAGTCTGTCCATGTCATATGATAAGTACAAATATCTGGCTCTCAATTATGCAGAACACTGTACACACTAATGAAACTGATGGCCTGTATGAATTAAGACTAGATGTGATTACATAGTGCTTCTCCTAAAAAAAAAAATGAAAATCAAACCACTATGAAAAATATGAAATGCAATAATACCCAGTAATATTTGCTTTCATTTAATTTTTATTGTTCCTCAAAAAGAGTAGGTTGCTAAATCTTGATTTACATGAAATGTTGTAATGTTTCTTTACAATACTCCAATCTTTATCCATTTCTTGCAACAAGCCTAATCACTTCGTAATTTTTCGCGTTTCTAACTCAGCATGTATGGACGACAGGAACAAATGAATCAATTGGACATTATCAGCTTTGGCAACATTTTCCGACACTCCGTAGTTAGCAAGCAATGTTAGTATGTTTAGTTTGTATTGATAGCGATTATTTAGCGAGTATTTATAGTGATTATTGAGTAACTATTGATAGTGATTATGAGTGGGTATTGGTTTTGATATGATTGTAAGTTCTTTAAAGGTAAGGAAATGCCGAATGATATTTTGAATCCATCTTAGGTATCAGTAGGGTAACATTTAATACCTAATATATTACTTACTTATTTGGCTACACTAACCAATTCCAACAATGTCTTGTTTCACATTGTCTGCCCAGTACATTCCATATCTGCTCCTATATGCTAAACTTCAATTATGCATAGCGCAACATGAACAAATCATCACAGTTGCTCTCTGCCTAATACGCTGCACAAAGGTGTTTGTTGACGCATTCTCCTAACTCTGTCATTGCCCAGTCGAGAGCATAGGCCCCGTAGTAAATAAATAAATGTTCACATTTCATTTAGACAGCTGCTGAAATTGGATTTTGTCGAAGTAGAAATAAAATGCTTATTTTAAAGTGTACTTCTTACGGATGTGGTTCTTTATCACCGAAACAATTTTATTTTGTACTCATTAAATAATTATGATTAAAATCAAGCAAAAATATCTCTTCTTTTGAAATGTTTTTCATACTCTTCAGTTTAGTAAGCTCAACGCTAGAACATCTCATTTTTTAAAGTATGTCAAATATTAATTTGTTTCCCAACTTTTCGCAAAACCTCAACAATTCTTCTACAGAATGCTTAGAAACTGAAAGATAAAAATTTGCCGCCGTTTCTTTGTGAACACTTCTCATCGAGACACAAGAATCCTCCTGACAAAAGCGTTATCCCAGACAAACAAATGTGTAATTGTGGAATTGCGATTTTCCCGAAGATACTGCTTCGTCGGTGTCAGAAGGAATGATGAAATATTGGCAATGCCCAGCTACAGAACATATGCTGGTGTTCCCCAGTTTGACAAGACGAATTACTACCAAGTTGTGCCGACGACTAAGATGCCCAAGGCAGCATCTTGCTCCTCGTCTTCTTCTTTCCCTCGGGAGACTGAGGTGGTCCCCGGAGAAGAGGAGACACACAGACAGATGGACAATTCTGACGGATTGTTTTCTGTTGTGTAAACTGCTTCTAGGGCAAGAAGAGAGAAAGGAATAGAAAGAAAATGGTGTCCTTACATTTTGAAAAAACAAGCAGTTGAGGAAAGAAAGACAAGAAAAATTCGTGGGTGTAGAAAGTTGGTGGAAACTTATGGGGAAAAAGTCAAAATAATTATTGAATATATTAATATATTTATACTTAAGCTAGGTAATTTATTTATGCCAATCTCCATTCCTTGTGTTTGTCTAAAATAAAGTTATTTTAAAAGTTTCTAAATTAACACGTATCGAAAGTATAAATATCATTGATACCTTGTGAAATTGCATACATTTAATTTATTACTTAAATTTCAAAGCTAAGGGGGATCGCTGATTTATCTCTATTTTGTTAAAAGGAATTGGCAAATACTTGCATTGGAAATCTATTATCAGCATCATTTTGAACAAAGACAATATATATGAATATTATAGCTCAAAAAGAAAGAAATGGAAAACAACTTTTTGGAGGTTTGAAAACATGTTTTGATCGCAATGATAGTTTGATTAATGTATTCACAAGATGACGCTTTTATTAATATTGTTGAGTGAAGAGAAGTCAACTTAAGTGATATGGATCTGGGTGGTTCTTCATCTTTAGTCTGGGTTGAATACAAACATCTTCATTAGCGGATGTAAAAAAATATACGGATGAGACATATATAAATAAGAGTATAATAAACACCTGAAACCTTAAAACATCGTGTGCTAGGATGACAAAGGATAGTTTATAGACGACACCTCACACCTCACTGTTACCTCACTAGAAGCATGTTTAAACATGTGCTCTTTTCAGTAGGTTTAAAACGTTCAATTCTGAACAATTATTCACTTTAAATACCTTGGAAACTGAGTCATGCTGGTAAAGTATTACCTAACAAAATTAAAGAAATGAAACGTTTAAGAATTCGTGAAAGAGTATAAAATGATCGAATTAACACTTAAGATTAAACTTAATCTGACCGTAGTTTAATGCTTTCGAAAATTGGTTATGAAATTGAGACAATGGCCTGATGAAAATGTAAGAAGGCAAAATTTGTGATTCGATTGCAAATACTTGCACAGGATTTTTTATTGAGTCGTTGACCACAGTAACAAGCTTCGTATTTGTGCTAGACAATGATGAATAAAAGTCACAAGGATATAAACATAGATCCAAGATCTTGGGCATTCCATAAGGAATATTCCTATTAGCTATGAGGTTTGAAAGTTTCAGCTCAAATCAGATAAGATGAGTAATATCTTATCTGATTAATTTGTTTCCCAACTTTTCGCAAAACCTCAACAATTCTTCTACAGAATGCTTAGAAACTGAAAGATAAAAATTTGCCGCCGTATAGTACCATATATATCCAGCGTTACACAGATGTACTGGTATTGGTACTAAAACTATTTAGAATCTCTGAAGAAAGAAAAAAGGGTGAATTTTCGCATTGTGTATTGTGTCTATGTTCTAAGCTTGGAATTTAAGGCAGGATCGGCTGAAGATCAACCTAGGCTGCAATATTAGTTTAATCCCCTTTAACGTTTACTATGGTAATGAAACGTGGACCTTCTGTATGCAATAAATCAGGAAATTTAAAGTCCTTGTTTCAGTTCCATACGCAGTGTCATGGATTAGTTCATATCGATAAAATTAAACGAAGAAAGCATCAATCACTTTTAAGTCATCATCCACCTTTAATCTGCAAAATATCTCAAATTATTTGTTACGTGTGTAACGGGGCATCTTTCTAATAAAGAAATCTTAAATTTATTCAAATCCCAAAGCTAATACTTTAAAACGAAGGAAAAAAGTTTTCAAATTTCAAAGATTTAATATCATCACTATGTTGCTTATTTTTCACTCAATAATCACAACACACTTATAAACACACGTAATCAATAAATAATCTCTGCATGGTGATTTTTATCTCATTTCCAAAAAAAGATAATGCTTTCAGTTTGTCGTCCGTCTGCAGATATTCATCTTTTTTTTCTTAGAAATAAATTAAAAATTATACTTATGTTGGATAGGTATTGATGAAATATTATGATTCGTTCCTCCAAATCGCCCAAGAGTTTTAAATTCGCCCTGTAACGGAGGAAAAGTGAAAAAAAAAAAACGCAAGCGATGGATTTATGCTAGAAAGTTGAACATTTGGTGGTAGAATCAATTTGGGTGGTAGGTCATGAGATTTCACTGACATTAATAAATTTCCTCCGTATACCCAAAGAGACAGGAAAGGCTGTTTTAGTTAATATCTAGAGGGATAGGTCCCCCTTTCCCCAAATAAATATTTTGAGCCCCCGGGGTCCTTGTGACCTGACCATTTAGCACATTATGTTTGAAAAAGTGTCGCTCAGAGGTAGAAACCACCCAATCTAACCCAATATTGAGTTTGACCCTGTCTTCATTTACCAAGGTACAATGTATGCTCTGAATTTAAAAGATAATAGGATGAATTGTCAGTTAAGTCTATTGATGCAAATGTCATATTTTTTTTCTGGTAATGTAATTCATGTTTGTTGTAAGGAGAAATAAAGTTTATAAATCTGTCTAACTGATACAGTGGTTAGGGAGATATCTGTTACTGCATGTTGATGACTTTGTGCGCTGTGATAGCTTTGAATGAGACATTGTTCAGCAAACCTGACTTCGGTCTTAGTAGGGCATCTCCTTGTTATGAGAAAACCTCTACAAGGCAGGAATAGTTTTGAGGCCCCTTCTCTATCCCATATGTTGCAATTAGACCAATGAAAACTGATAGGGAGAAATAAGTCTCACTAGCTGTGACAGTCTTTGTAGTAACTAGGCAAGGTTGAAAAACCTACTCATCCGATTTCTGGACTCGAAAGCGGGATCTCCTGGTTATGGTTTCTGCCCTGCAGCCGGGCGATGTTGCGTTCGAGTCCGGAAGGCGGATGGGTAAAATACTTTCGTTTTTCTCTAGTTAGTACAATGAAACATGCTTTACAGACTACCCGACATCATAGCGATTAGATAATTGACACAGATTAAATGTCTTAACGATGGAATTAAAAATCCATTACATTCAAAATGGCTTTTCAAATATATTTGGAACCTTTCAAGAGCTCTCAGCAGTTAAATTACATTAGTAAGTATTAAATACTATTCATCTTAACTAAAAACAAGTAAAATTAAGAACGATGTTAGCTAAAGTCCAAGCAGAGATTTCTTTAAAAAATAACATTTTTCTTTTATTTCAAGTGTTATTTTCAAGTACTTCGTCCTTCGGGGCGGCAACAATGATTGCACTCCCTAACATAGCCTAGTAAAGATATTTTTGCCTCCCAAAATGATTACCGCAGAACATTATGGTACTTTTCTACTTAAAAGAGAGGCAAGCTGTGCCGAGACACTTGTAGGCATGTCAATCATGAAGCAACTGCCCTGTTTTTGAGTTGTCAACGGAGTGCTCAAAAGTACCTGCACACTGAGACAAGATTACTGTTGGGCAACCAATTTTATGCACGGTGCTTCTCTATTTTTTTTTAATTTTAATTTAATTCAAGCGAAATTAATTTTTAACTATATCCATTGCCAATGATGATTGCCGGATAGTGATTGTGATAACGTAATGAGAAATTAATTTCTACAGCTTAATTTTATCCAAAGGTAAAATTTGTGCAATGGGCACGCACAGATCATAAACTGTAGCTGAATCGTGGTCTCCGTAAGGCTTTCGGAGTAAAACACCATGAGGGTTTGTCGTATTATCAAAGCAGAACAACAGGGAAATATTTTTATACCGATATTGCTTGTTTTCAGGGTTCTCGAAGAAAAATGTCCGTTTTCCTAATTATAGGTGTTTTTCAGTGGGTTCCCTTCGCTGAGTGACCTTATGTAATGGCCTTATGATCTGGTCATTTAGTCCATTGTGTGCATAAAAGTACCGATCAGATGTAAAACAACCATCGGCGATGGCAATTACTTTGTACAGATGCCTGCAGGTCGGCACTTCGTACGTATTCAGTAATTTTATATTTTTTCCTCCGAAGTTACTTATCAGAAGACGTGCTATTGTACAATAAAGGAAAGGTCCTCCATTCTTTGGGGCCCCATACTCGGAATCGCTGGCCCCGACCTGGTGCCAGCAAGCTACTGGTTGTACACCAAACCTGTTCTATTTTTCGATAACTATTTCTGCTATTACACCAATATTAAGTAAAAAAAAACACTGACTTTTTCAAGTTTTGTTTAATTCTGTTTAGCCCATAGGAAACATTTCGTGACTAAATCATATTTAGGTAAAATTTGATCACTCATGTGTCTTGCGTCACACATGTAAATGTACTCTTCTGGTTTGCATACGTGCTTGCGTCGATTATATATTATGTGACGAGACTTAATCAAAGGTAAAGAAAACTTATTCTCAGTAACACATGCAAAATTGATGAACTGAGCCTAAAATGGTTATCATTCCTAAAATCGTTTCAAAGTACAAAATACAGGTTTTTATTCTAAATTCTTCTAAACCAGTGGATGCGTTATTCCGTGAACCTCGATGACGCTCCCTTTTCTGCGTCCATAAATACCAAAATCCATTTGGTAGCAAGAACTTTGATAAAATCCTGAACTGCTACCAATGCTGAATCTCACCAGTAAAATCCGATTTCTGAGTTGTTTTGCAGAAAACTGATTGAAACCAAACTTAACAGCATAATAGTTAGGACTAGTGTTCCAGAAGACATACGTGTTTTGTTTTGTAAACTATGAGGAAGTGGTCAGAAAATTTGACTTCGATCTTAGTGGAAAAATATATTCTTCTATGAGAAGGCCGGTAAAAATATCGAAATAGCTTCTAGGATTCTCCTCTATCCCATATAAAGCAAAAGAAAATGGGGGTGAGATTGCTAAATAAGGAGTTGTATGAACAACACAAAATAGTTTGCATGTTTATTTTGGAAATTTTCGCACTATCGGAGAAAAACAAATGGAAGTATTTTTGCTCCACCCTACTATGTACGTGCCAATTGGTCTAAGGTAAACAAAGGAAAACAAATGGCGATGTCATTATTTTTTCAATTATATTAAATTCTATGCTATCTTTGCTTTTATAAATATTGTTTTGTAACCTAAATTTAGAGCAGAAATGGGTAAAAAAATCGAAAGTAAAAATATAAAAAGAATAAGGTTTCTTCTTTGTAGCTATGGTCTTTAAAATATACATATCACTAAGTGAGAGGTGAATTGCTGTTCTAAAAACTTAAGAAATAATCCTTGGCAGAATCTTCTATCTTTTTTTTTCTGTCGTTCATAAGAGTCGTATCTCAAATTCTCTTCTCAGCTTCATATATCAGAATGCTAAATAGATTAAAATGTTTCATGCTACAATGATTACTTTGAAGGAAAACTTCTTATATAATAAGGGATATTTAGAGACTCTAATGCACGCCTTCAAATTAACTTAAAGGTGTATAAATGCTTCAGCTCCCGTCTATAGTAACTTAATTTATGAAATAGATATCCACGAATCGGTTGTGTGAAGCAGCTGGCTTTAAACATCAAATTATTTTTGATGCTGTTCCAGATTATTGGTCTCTGAAATCTTTCTTCTCGTGGTTGAAAGGCACATCCATTGATAAAGAAAAAAAAAATCAGAAGAACAGAATATGAACCAAACCCAAATGTGAGACAGACATTAAAAACTCATAGAGAATGTTTACCAATTTTTTTTAGCTTTCTTAGTAAATTAATTTATAATGAGGGGTTAGCAGTAAATGAAATGCGATGTGTAGTAGTATTCTACCTCTCGCATAAGAAATTTCTTTCATGGACAGGATGCCTCATAAGCTGGTGAGCTCAGATAGAATTTTCGGTTGAAAAGCTGATTAAAACACAAATAATAATTATTATAAGATTCCTTTATTAAAATAAACGCAGTTTTATGAGTTATGTTTAATGATTCTTTCTATTTTTGTCAATTTTGTAGAAACATATTTTGGGTGAGCTTAACAGCAGCTCTGTTAAATGCTCCAGTTTCAAAAATCTTCAAATATTAAACTAATATTATTGAAAACTGAGTTTTATAAAGATTTGAATGAGATCTACAATTTGTCTTCAGTAGCATTTTTCAATAAAAATCTTGTTTTCAAAGTTGGGGAGCTTTGAATGTGATTTTGTATTCGAATAACCTGGAAGCTTCTAATATTTTAAGCAATGTAGTATAATAATGAGGAGGTCTACTATAGCCAGTAATTGCATTGAACAATGCATGAAGGTTTGGAAACGATATTCTAGCAAAGATATGTATGATGAGAAGAATCGAAGTCGTCACCTGAAAAAGTTGACCATGGGAATAAAACTAATAATACAAGACTTCTGACGAAATTATAATAATAATAACTTGAATAATTATATCATTACTAATAAAAATTTAAGCAGTCAAATCGAACTATATTTTACGGATGATCTGTGCCAAATTAGTAACCCAAAAAATTGACAGAACAGCAAAAAATAAATAAAAATAATTAAAAAAATACTTATCTTCCTACCGGCCCTAAAATTAGAAAATAAACCTAAAGCATATCTATGGTGCAATCAATCACTGAATTCGTTCGAGTCTTGTCTCCAATCGAGCATGTCTGGGACTGGATCGGACAAAGACTTTTCCACGGACCGTGTCAGGAAACGACCATCGCTGAATTACGCATCCAAGTTGAAAGCGCATGGAATGGTACCCCCAGCGTAATATCCATCATTTGTGAGACCGATGGAATGCCAAATTGGAAGATTGTATTGCTGCTTCGAAGAGGTCAACACCTTATTAAAATGTGCCTTCTGTAAAATGTAATACTCATTAAAAGATAAAATAAACATTGGATCACTTCACACGTGCGATCACTGTCCCAAAAGTCCAAAATTGTTAATGGTGTTCTTTTTTCAATTTCCGCCAGTGTATACAGATGATTGTGAGTGAGTGACTGACGGCTGACAGGGGATCACGCTAATTCTAACTGTGATGAAGAAATGGCAGAGCTCTGAAAATATGCCCCTAGATCTATAACCCTATGCGGGTTATAGATCTTGGGGGAAATCAGAAATTTGACCTATGACGTGTCCTTCAAGGTCAATCGACCATGATCTACGAGTGCTAGAAAAGTGAAAATTTGTGTCTAGGGGTATTTTGGGTTGTGATGTCGGACACGTTACGAAATGTCGAATCCTGAGGGTCCTTCGAGGTCAAAGTCAAATTAAGTTCTACTAGTGCTAGAGAGCTGAAATTTGATAATTGAGGGGTATTTTCAGTCGTAGATCTCAGAAATGTTGACAAATTCTGGATGCGATGGTTTTTTCGAGGTCAAAAGTCAAATTTCATTATACATGTGTTGGACAGCTAAAAATTGGTGAACAGGGCAATTTCAGGCAGTAGAACTCAGAAATAAGAGGAATTTTCAGAACCTGTGTAGCATTCAAGGTCAGATAGGAATCGAAGTGACGAGCTAGCAATCAAAAGATTCAAAAGGCATCGATTGATTTCTAGTAAATGTATAATCTTTAGAATCTTCCGAAAAGTAATTTTATCTACATTAATTGTACTTTTATAAAGTCCCCGTTTCGTAATGTAGCTTGAGTTGCTTGTTAAGCTTTCCTGATGTTGAAACCATTCTAAGAAAGCGAAAATTTCGCTTTCTACATATGTAAATACCATTTTATTTTAAGTCCATATCATTAGAGATCAAATTCTTAATACCTCTTATCTGTCAAGAGCTACCTTGAAAAGCAAGGTAACTCTTGGCAGATAATATTTAGTAGTCAATTAGGCAGAATTCCAGATATTAGAAAATGGTTAAATAATTCATACATTTAAAACATATAGGAACATCTTAGTACCCTAGATCACGATATGTAAGGATAAATCTGACTATACTGCTATGTCAGTGGTTTGTACACAGCAGCTGGTGGATTATGTATCAGAAAGGAAAAAGGTAGATGGCCTGCTTGTGAACAGCTCATTAGCTGTTAGAGTTAATGTTAGGCAGAGGTTTTCTGCAGAGTGTCATTAAGAGTATTTATTATATCATTAGTATTAGAGTCATTAGTATCAGTCAGCCTACTTCTAGAGATCTGGTACCTTGATTACGAATAGCAAATGCTGTCTACGATTTGAACAAGCTCGATTAAAACAGACTAAAATTATCAGTTGGAAATATTGCATGGAAATACTGTAAAACCTTAGTTATTTTTCTTGCGATTACCTGGGTTTATTAATTACAATTCATTCTACTGTTTAAAAATTGAAAATCCACTTTTAACGTGTTTTGAAGAACATGAATTTTCAAGCTAAGTGTCGTCAAAAATAAATAGAACCATGAGATTAAATTTAGTAAAAGATCTTTGTAATTGAATAAAATATAATTTAATTCTAATGAATAAAGAAAAGCAATTGTGATTTTCATTCATTCTTCGGTGTAGTAGTTCTCAGAAGATTATGCTAAAAAAACTGTAGTTTAATATTAATGCTAACACTTAAATTCGCATCATATCTGTTCAATATCTTTTCATTTAACTTCTACCATAAGAGAAAATAAATCTTATAATTCCTGTACAGATCCCCATTTAACACAGATACTGCTGTGAAGATACCTAACCCCACTGCAGGTGGACAAGCTGACACCTGCGTTGAATTTATACGGATGAGACATTGCTCTGTTCAGTTAATCGACGGATCTGATCTGGCTCATTCTTTTATCGTTGTAAGTAAGGATGAGCAATCGTTTTCTTAGGCTGAATGTTACCTTGGTAAGAATGACGACGTTCTTTGGTCCTTCCAGAAGAAAACTAACTTTTGAATAAATGAAACAAACCTTTTTTTGTACATACCCATATTTGTTGTAAGATTATTTTTAGTAATTGGGAAGATATACGCTGTAACCTTTAACTTATTTTGGTTTAGTATACAATACAGAAACACTTGTAAAAGAAAAAAATTCACTGTCTTAGTATTAGTAATCACTTTATCTAACTAGTTAGGGCTAAATTAAAAAATATCAAAATAAGGCCTACGATTAATATAGCAATCTGGAGACTGTTTATTGTTTGTTATAGATTTTTGGAGCTAAACACGGACCCGATATTACATTAATCATTATTGACTAAATAACATAATTTTATGAAATTGTTTTTCATAATGCAAAATTTTACCATGGGTAAAATTATTTGTATTACCTACAAAACACATTTGTGTTTTGAACTCGTTTTGTCTTACTCGCTTTGGATAAACATCGTGTTCGGATTTGTTTGAGACAAGTGGTACTAATCTATAAAAGACTGCATAATGGCATGGATAACAACTAAATGACTGAATTATTTTACTATGCCATCTATAAGATTGCAATGGAAACTTGCTGTCACAAGTTTATGATCAAATCGCAAAGCATGGAACTCGGAAACTCACAAAATGCTTAATATACGGAACACTGGCCAACTGGTTGGGTCTCCGTTAGGTATGACTCTTTTGGTTTCGCTTCACTTAGAGAGACATCTTAGAGTTTGTGACAAACGACTGAAAAATGTTTTGTCACTTGTCCACAAAAGAATTGCGAGAGAAGATATTTAGCTGAGCTCCCAGTAACTGAATTGTTGGAATGCTTCGTGTCTGGAGGAAAGAGAACTGGGTTAGAGTTCTGGATAATTCACGGATGTTTCCTTTTGAATTCACGATATATTTTTCATGATTCCTCACAAGTCTTCGTTATGGCGTATTATAATGATAGGATTTTGTCAGAAATTTGAAGCAACAGCATGAAGAGTGACTTCTTTAGCAAACAGAAAGTCAAAAAATAAATCAAACGTGAAGAATTTTTCTCTTTACTTTAACTTTAGAACCGATACGATACGTAATGTTTATCGGAATTTAAATCTTCAAACAGATTAAACTGCTCTATGTTAAAGGCTCTTCAAAGATTGGCGATGTGAAATGTAATTTTTTGAGATTTTAAATCTCATGAACTAGATTTCTGGCAGTCTCAAACCATCTAACGTTTAACCCTAAGAATTTGACTTCGAGTAGAGATGACTACTAAGAACCGACGTTACTCAAAATCATTAACTTCATATGTACTCGATTTAACAAAAGTTAAATTATAATAATTTGATGTACAATTTTACTAAAACAAAAAACGCAATTCCTCATTCGTATTTTTTGCCTCCACGATATTAATTCGGCTTCCTCTGATACATTCAATAACTAAAGTTATATTTCATGCTTTTGCCTTCTCATTTTCAATAGGTTTAGCTCGTTTATTAAAAACGATCCATTGGATCTGATTGGACAGTTTTCCGTCTGTACACATCAACTTTTTTTGTTTTAGTAGATAAATGAGATATTCTTTTTTGGTGGAATAGGTACTAATAAGAAATCATATTTCATGTTTTCTGAAGAATCCCAGAGAGTTTAAATTTTCTCCATTAGTAGGAACTGTAGAGGTAAAGTAAAATCTTAAAACGACTGTAGTAAACAATCCATTCATACTAGAGATTTCAGGTAGTACTTAGTAGAGTGTAGTAGTAAAGAGGTTTACATTGACCCCCCTTCCCAGCGATTTGGATCTTTATTCCCAAGGTGGTGGGAAAGGGGTTTTTTTTGTTTTAAGAAATAAAAGGAAAATTAATTTTGTGTTGGATAGCTTGTGATGAAATATTATTAGTTACACGTTCTGACTCATAATGTTCACTTTTAGAGTGCTAAACTAAGAAAATGGCTAAATTCATTGTTTTTGAAAACATCTTTCCTCACTCACCAGAGAAGATGGATCTCCCTAGGCTAAATCCAGTTTTTCATTTCGCATAATAAAAAAATTTAAATTAACGATAAAAAGGATAGTTTTCTAAGGAAATGTAACAGGGAGATATATAAATTGCTTTCCAAATAAACTTGTCCAGTGTCAAGTCCAATCAGTTATTTAGTCCATATTTCATTAAATCAATTGTTCCATCACCGAATTTTTTGTTGGACTACAGAAAATATTTCTCTATTAATGAGGAGCCATTTCTATGGTTACTATGGTTAATATAACTAAATGTTTAAGACAGAGCGTTTGCAGAATTTGATTTTTTTTAAATTTTTTGTCGATGATATTTCTCTACAAACAAGAATGCAAAATGTTTATACTTAATAGCTGACAAAAAGTAAAAAAAAAAATGGAAACAAAAACAACATTCAGCTTGTTATATGCTAAGCTTTAAATTTACGAATATAATTTGAGCATTTTTTTTTCATTCTAACACATTTAAAAGTATATTGAAAATGCTACAATCTTTTCTACATAGCGTAACCATTTAATTCGTAGACAGAAGCAAAAAAGTTTCATTAAATATCATCCTCTGAATCTTCCTGGCATTTGTCTTTCTCAAAATACTCTCCCTTGAACTTCACACATTTTTCCCATTGTTGTACCCATGCATTAAAAGCGTCTTTGAAGTCATTTTTCGAAAGCGTGCGAAATTTTGACGTTGTGGTTCTGCAAGCTTCGTCATCGGATGCGAGATGTTTCTCTTTCAAACCTTTCTTCAGTTGCGGAAAGGAGAAAAAAAATTGCAGGGTGCTAAGTCCGGAGAATATGGAGGATGTGGCAGAACCTCAGCACCTATGGCAGTGATCATTGGCTGCACAATATTAGCCGTATGGGGCCTGGTGTTGTCGTGATGGAGAAACCAAGATACACTAGAAAGTTCCGGAAGTTTTTCACGAATGGCACGCCGAAGTTTGATTCTGAGAACCTTTGAGTAAGCTTCCTTATTCATGGTTGTTCCACGAGGAACAAAGTGTGCAACGAGAACACCTTTGATGTCAAAAAACCCAAGAGCCATTTGTTTCCCAGTTGAAAGAGAAACCCGAATTTTCTTGGGTCTCGGTGAATCGGGATGCTTCCATTGACTCGACTGTTGTTTTGTTTCGGGATCGTAGGGAAAGATCCGAGTTTCATCGCAAGTCACAATTCGATTCATGAAGGTTGGACCTTGGCTTTCAAAACGATTAAGCATCTCCTTGCACAGCTGTACCCTTTTTTGTTCTTGTTCTGGAGTTGAATGTGTGGAATCCATTGAGCATAGATTCGTGACATTTTCAGATGGGTTTGCACAATCACATGAGCGCTTCCGTGTATCACAACGCATTAAACGAGTTGAATGTGGAAGGGTCTTAGGTCTTAATTTAAGCCAGAGGGTTACCAACAGCTGGAAATATTGATCACACGGATCGAAATAAAGACAGAAAATGTAGCTATTGGATAAATTAAAACATCGCACTTATCATAAAGGTACGTCGACTTTCCATAGAACACTAAGAAAGAGGATTGTCGAAGCAGAGATTACAATGGATGACCTCAAAAATAAGAGGATTATTATTTCTTATTAACCATTCAGCGTTGAGATATTCGTTCATTTCAGATACAGTTTCAAAGAGCAGAAAATGTTTATTCTTGATCATGCCTCAGGATGGCACTTTTAGGCCATCCTGAGGCATGAATTTAACAAATTCGCTACAGTTAATAAACTTGACCATTTACGACAATGGATATCGTAGAGCGCAATGTTTGTATTAAATTATTAATTAATTAATATTACAGAGAAAAGAGAAATTAAAGATAATTGTTATTGATTCTTATTACGCTTTCATTTCTTTTTACGGTATTCAAATATTTAGCAAACGAGCAAAGGCTGTGGTTATGGAAATGAATAATAAAGAGTAGTTAAAATCCGCGATCAATGTTCACATTCTAATACATCAATTGTTTCATCAACCCCTAAAGTGAAAATTCTGTGACTAGATATCTTAAGAAGAACGAAGGGAAAGATTGGGTTGCGGAAGTGTCACCGCAGCGAGGAGAAACTGGACAGAAAAGAAATAGCGAATTACAATCTATATGTGCTTATTCAACTTCCGATTCAAGAAATATCGAATGGATGCAAAGTAAACACGTGTTTCTTATTAACAGCATTTTGAACACTCTTATTCTGTAGGTCTGAGTGGGAATAGGAAATTTGTCTTGAGCTGGTGGGATCTGAAACCACGACCTCCTGTTGACATGTCAAGTGCTCTGACCGCTGAGCTACTGGATGCCGTTCAGTCAAAGATGTAAGTCACTGTAGAATACGTCTCAGGTGGCTGCCTTACAACTGCAAGTGAAGGAACTTTTGTTGCTGATCTCCCAGGCTCGTGACTACGACAAGCCATACTCCATGGGACAATTAGTGGCATATTTTTATAAGTTATCCTCATAAAATAATACGTTAATGTATGGTAGATGTATGTACTAGAGATACCTAGGAACTTTGCATGAGAAAAACGCATAAAAAAAGGATATATGCTAGTAACTTGTCCCATGGAAAGTAGCTTGTCATAAGTGGAGACTGGGCTGATTCTGCAATGATGGGGTTTAGCATTCATAATAAAGGATAATTAATCGGTAGCCGGTAGCTAAGCTGTCAGGGCATCTGACATGTCATCAGGAGGTCGTGGGTTCAAATCCCACCCGGCTCAAGACAATTTTTCTCTGTGCCCATATTGACTTATAGCATAATAGTGTTAAAAAGCTGTTACTATGAAGTGGTATGATTTAAAATAATGTATGCTACTGTTATTTAGCTTTCAAATTATATATTATTATTCAATAGCTTACGCCACTATAAGATAAAATATAATTCGTCTGTGTTTATTATTAATAGTCCCCTATATAAACCTTTGCGGTATAAATGCAAGGTCTCATATTGACCTAACATTCTGCTTTCGGTTAATATGTCCAAAACACTACCATTCATAATTACAGGCAAAGTTATCTCCATTGCATTTATCCGTGGGCCGTGGTAATCTTGTTTGTCGATAAAAACACCCATTAGGAAGTTGGTACATAAATCTAAGTAAGGTAAGCATCGACTAGTGAACAGTCCACAAATAGGCTCTTAACAAAGTATTTACTTTCATCTGTTGGATTTGAGTAAACAGCAACGTTTCGCGAACTTCCATCATTTGTTCGATGACAAACTGGAAGCGTTCGCCTTTCCTTATTACACATTAATCCATATGCTCCGAGTTATGGCTACTCATTCAAAATCCCATTACGAATGCTTTTGCATTCTTGCCCATTTTCGATGCAGGGCACCAGGACACCAAACATCCTTGTTTTAATTATCTAGGGATCGCAAGAACAAACCTGAAGCATTTCTGATATTTTTCTCTCTGAAACTTTTGATTTCTGTCCATGCACTCGCTCGTAGACAAAGTAATCATTTGAAGCTACAACAGGTTTCGTCCAGCAGCTTCAACTAATGATTTGACTTGCTCTCGTTCTTTCTTTGTATGATGCAACTTATTTCTCCGGTGAAACATTCTCGCTCTGGATTCTTCTTAATTTCTTGAGATGTTCAACAAAATGAAAAAAAAGAAAAGAAATCATCCGAGCAGCAACTACAGTAACAGCAACAACAACAATAATAACAACAACAAAAACACCAAGATTCCTCCCCAACTCTCTCATCCTTGATGTTCCGAAGCAGATAGTTAGTGAGTCTGAGAGCAGGCCAGAATAAATATGAAAATATTAATCATGGAGCTCACGCAAAGGTAAAATTAGCACGGCACCCGAAGCTCCAAGGAGGTCTTCTGTACGGAAACATTTCCTGCATCAGGTGATGGATAAAGGAAATTAATTACTTATGGAACGAACGTATTTCGTGTTATTGATTTCAGAAAGGCGAAATTATCAGTAGTGCAGAAGGAAAGGCTTTTCACTTTTTCTTTCAATTTCTGAGTTCCTTTGTGAATGTGCAGGAGTGAATGACTCGGTGAAAGAGTCGTTGTCACTTTCAAGTGTGATCATGAGATGCACACAATATCTTGGACAATAAGAAGCAAGCTTTGAACTACGAGAAAAGATGATTGGGTTTGCGAAAATAAAGTTTCATGTATTCCTTTTTTTTCAATGCTTTTTGATAGTTTTCAAGACAGTAGTATTTGGATATGAGCTAGTTACAGTCCACTATGGAGGTTTAGATGCGATAAACGAACTGTGACGAATTATGGCTCCAATTAATATGCTTTATAATATATAGCACTATGGCTCAAACCTATCACGATCGGTAAAAATTGGCCACTGATTTATCAATTAATTAAGGACAACTTTTACTAAGCGAAAAATCAAATGAGAGTTAAATATATATATATATTTGAATATTATGCAAAATTTGAATTTGTGAAAAATATAAAAACCATCTTATGATGAAACGAAATACATATTCAAATTTTATCTCCTTCACCATCTTGACTTCATCCAAATTTTGTACTGGGTTCCCCCTTCACAGTCAAAATATGTGTGTGGAATTCCTGCATGGTCCCCAAACATTGCATAACTGTGCACAACCAATCTTTATTCGTTGTGGTCTAAATTTTATTAGAGATAATGCGAAAGCTCAAAGCATTTAGTTTTTCAGGGTGCACAGGTGTATTTAAATCAAATTCTAATTCCACCCACCCAGAGACACATAATACAGGAGAGATTGAGCTATCGAGACAAATACTAGTACAACACAGAAATACAAGACGGTCAACATTCTGTTTACACGATTACCGTGGTTCACTTTGCACAGGGGATTGGGATAATAAAAACAAGAAGTGAGAAAATAAAGTTTTTGAATCGGGAAATCAAAATTAAATATTTTTCAAAATGATGAACTGAGGGTGCTAACACTAAGGTCCTAATTAGGTTACTCCGATTATTATGACTTGAAAGAGATCACTGGGTTATAATGAAAAAAATGCAAAACAACAACAGTCAAAAACGAATGATCCACAATATTAATATGATCTTAATGCAAATAATTGGGAAACCATGCTTTTGTTCCGTTGCATGTGAGAGATAACTAAGACGTTTTCGATATTTTATTGAATGAGATATTCGATGTTTTCAGTTAGAAAACAATGTACTAAAGGTGGGACAAAAGGAGTTAGAACTTTTGCCTGACGAATGATTAGAAAGGTGCCTCGGTTCATTTCTCCTAATAAAAGCGAAGGTATTTATCATTGAAAATACTCATGTTATAGAAAGTCACGTGTTCCTGCATTTTAAAGAATTAGAGAATCATAATACGAACCGAAAATGCTCATATTAACATACAGTCATATTGCATGAAGGTTGTAACGTGGCTACAATGCGGACTACTTGAACTGGTTTCATGCTCATGATCGAATATCTGATTGCAATGAAAAGACTCTCTTTTTAAAAGTTTTTAGAGACATGTTCAAAATATTGAAAAACAAAACATCAATGACTTTTTTAGATTACATTGTGTGTTGGTCTGTGACAAATCCAGATCAACAAAAATTAAAGCTCGATTGGGTCACTTACCGCCACCCCGGTGGTGGTGCAAGCGACCTCTACTTTTTCTTTGTTTCGTGACGGAGTCGAGGCGGGAAAAGGTAAAGTGGAGAAGAGATGAGATTTTCATCGCAGTGTAGCATTTTACCCTTCGTTTTAGAGGTTTTTAAAAATTTTCATGAAAATTGGGTGGAACATGCACAAAAGTAAAAATTTTGGCATCCATTACCCTTATTAGCATTCTCAAGGAGTTACCTTGCCTCTCCCCCCATTCGACCCTGATCTGAGAAACTGAGTTTTTTTTATATTTAAAAATAATGGTAAAGAGGAATGATAATGTTAATGATAAGACGAGTCTAAACTGAACTCATGCTCAGAAGCAATTAGTGTTACAGATGAATTCAAACCGAAATTCAATGAATACTATAAAAATCTAAATTTGGGAAACGCGTAAAAATACTTTCACGACGGAAAACTACGGCAGCTTAAGTTCTACCTTGAAAGATTTGCTGAAACATTGAGCTTCGCCTCCAGTGGAATACGAACCCACGATCTCCTGGTAACATGCTAGGTGCTCTTCCACTTAGCCATCTAGAGTTAGCTACTTTCTCAGCAAGTATTAACTAAAAGATTTTCCTTGTCATATTTGATACTTACGAATTGATAGCTAGCTATTGATAGCTCAGCGGTAGAGCACCTAGCATGTTATCAGGAGGTCGTGGGTTCGTATCGCATTCGAGGCGAAACTCCTTTCTTCAGCAAACCTCTCATGAGTTGGTATGTTTTATGGAAACATTACCTGTGATTTTTTCTTCTAGTAAGTTCTCCTTTTGGCCATTTATAATTTATACAACTTCACCATTTGCAAAAACCAAAACGGAAAAGTCGAGAATTGTTTGGGGATCAATGTTTTATAGAAGCAAAGCAGTTGACACATTTTCGTACTTGGTAAAGTAAACGATCTTGAATTCTCAATCGTAAAAAGCATCTCTATTGGTGCCTGCACTCAGAGGGACAGTATTTAACAAGTAAATACGGCAAATACTGCAGTGGCTATCTTTGCATTGAGTTTGAAAACAATTCCTCCTACGTTTAGAACGCTTCTACCTCTACTTTTTCTTTGTGAAGTGCTGCTGGCTAAAGCATAGAAACATCAGTATTAAAGGCGTACACACAGAAAAAGAAATCCTGTTTAAAGCGCCGTAACTAACAGCAAAAGCAGACAATAGCTCCCAATAGAAAAACCGAGACGATTGAAGAACGGCAAAAATTGCTTAAAGCATTCCTCTACGAAGGGAATGTAGTAACCTGGCTAAATTATGTATAGCTACTAGCAGGTTTCGGAAGCGCCCGGCATGCATTTCTAATCTCCATAACTGAGCCACTTTTCCCACGTTTCGGTCTCGGCCAAGTGGAAAGCGGGTTTCTCTCACAGCCAACAGTCATCGGTTCACAAGCAGACACCGAACGGTGAGCGGAGAGAGAGAGGCCTTACGGGCCGCGCAGTTCCCGTGAGAATGGCGGCGCAAGTGGCAGTTGGAGGTTCGCACTGCGCGCTCCTCTGGCTACAGACGTGTTGCTAATTTTGGACGCCGAAGAAGCAAGCGAACAAAAAGAATCCTAGAGGCAGAGGGGAGAGCGACGGAGAATTAAAGAACTCAAAGTGTAGCAACCGCACTCTAATGAAATGCAGTTATTCAAAGATGTTCGAACGTGATTTGGCAGTCGCAAGCATTTCCGTTTCTTGATCGAAAGCATGCGTTCGAACGTCAGTAACGCAGTTTCGTGTTCCTGAGTTGAAATGGCGAAACAAGTACATAAAATTGCACTCTTTTCATCGTTTCAATGCTAAATGAACCATCGTTATTAAGACTGATACACCTGTATTGGCCACCTCATAAGACGAAGTGAAATTTTACTTCTGGCCTCTGACCTTTTCAGGTGTCTCAATGACTTATTGGATGGCGTTTTAATGTTAAATAAATGTGATATTGTACACTATTATGCAACAATATCCGACGAACTATTTTCGCGCAGCCAACACGTTTTCCAACCAGGCTAGGATAGCATTTCGTTTCTAATTCATAGCTGTTCAAAACGCTGCCTAAATAGACATCATTTTTATAAAGTAAATCGCCTAAAAACTGCAACTAAATGTGGAATAAGGTTACGTCGCTTTGTATAATGTATTAAACGTTATTCATCAAATTTAACAAGCACCTTTGACAAATAAACGTTACAAAATGATAAACGAAATTCAATATTACCCTTTTTCAATTTTTTTGTTTAATAAAACATACAATCAGCCATAGTTTATGAATGTCTAACCAGATAATTCATTTCTCCAAATAGGTGTATTTTGAGCAACATCTGCTGCATTTGGCTACAGCGTGGCTTCGTATCCCATTCAATGCAGAACTCAATTTTTCAGCTAACTATCATGAATTCCAAGATTCTGTTTCACATTGTCCAGTCACTTCATGGTAGGCCAGATCCTTTTGCTCAGCCCATTAGATTCAATGCTCTTAGTAGCCTTAGTTGCTAATAAATACCGAATGCAATTATATGTGCTGACAATGTGCCCACATCAATGCATTCTCTGCCAATATTGCATGTTACATTAATGTTTAACTCTTTCGAGTCAAATTATGCTTAATATAGGTCACCGTTTGGAATCGTACATTTGTTCGATTTTTTATTGGCTGAAAATGGTTTAAGTTGCGAAGTTCATATTTGGTAAATTTAGATAACATCATTTGAAAGAAGCTGCATAAAAATGGGAAATCTTCAATGACGCGCGGTTCTAAGAGTGAGAATCAAATCATTATGATTGTGTTCCGCACGTGGGCTAGAAAAAGTTAAAGATGGTTGAGGATACATTCGTTTAAGTTTATTGCTATTTACATGTTGAAATAATCTAAATACCCGGATGCTATGAAGGTTATGAGATCAATACAAATTCGAAATTTTTAATTTTTCCCCAATGAATTTCGTTGATGTTTTAACAAAATATTATTATTTGTAGTAAATTTACAAATTCTTACACGTAACTTTCATGACGCATACGAGAAATGCCGAGCGAACTTTTCTATTTTAACGTTTTTGGGTATCACTGAATTCGAGCTCGGATTTCTACATTGGAAAACTACAAAAATGCATAAAAATAATGAGCATGAATGCAATGTGAAAATGTAAATTCAACTGTTCCAGATACAGATGCTGATATTTAAAATAGAATTCTTTAATGTTTTGTTTCTTGATTTTTTTCCTATTGTTTTATTTTGGTTGTCTAAATAAGGTCAGATATATGTTTCTACTATATTGCCGATATATAAACTACATGTACGTATTAAATACTGCATAAAACTCAGTGTTATCGATTAAAATTCTAGTACAGTGGCTCTCAACCTTTTATACTTCACATACAGTCGTTCAAAAAAGTATCCGAACGCTATGGTTGATTACAGAATTCAGAAAAAATATCTGGCAACGATTTTGTTTAAAAATTAGTGATCTGGCAACCTTCATGTACGTATACCAAGGTTGCCAGATCACTAATTTCTAAAAAATCGTTGCCAGATATTTTTTCTGAATTATGTAATCAACTATAGCGTTCGGATACTTTTTTGAGCGACTATACCCCCTGGAAACGTGTATGTAACTGGCGTTCCCGTTGTATAGATAAATAAAACTATAGTTGTAGTATAACAATGGGAATAAAATAAAGCATATATATATATACACACATTAAATTTTGTACTTAACTTATATCTAGAAACTTTTGAGCTTTCACTGCATACCCCAAAAATAATTACTGCGTGCCCCACGTGAGAACCCCTATTCTAGTATATCGCTTGATGACGTATGAAAAATATTCCTTCCGACACGCGAGAGTATATTTTATTATTTACAATTTGATTTCTAATGTGCCATTATACACATCATTTGCTAGATTATAGTTAAGATTCGTAATTCAGAAGAAAAGATAGCACATTATTTTATAACACACATTTTATTTTTGTCATATTTTATTAAAGACTGCTACGTTTTAATTCGGTTAAGAAAATGACTAAAAGACTAAATGCAAAAATTTTAAACAACACTTTAATGAATTCAAATAATCAAACTAAATTTAAGTCATATACGAAATAAAACAAGTTATGTCTAAGCTCTAAGAAAATTCATGTGAAACCTTTTCTGAAATGCATATCAGGCAAACAGATAACAGTAGCCGTCTTTGGAAATGCAAGCGATGTGAAATAAGAGATCTGGAACGTCTTTCGAAGACCTGTTCATGGTCATCCTAGGATGACTTCAACAGAAGATTAATATTATAACAGCGAAGACAGAAAGTCAATTTGTTTCAGAAATTGTTGCATCTATATAAGATTTATCGGGGTATAGTCTCTACAAAATATAAAGGCTCTGTATCTGCTACAAGTTTCTGCTGCATTTCCTTGACGACATTGCAGAGGAAAACCCGTTAAAATTAATATTGATGATATTCCGACTGGAACCTGGAAATATGGGGAAATGGTTTCTTCAGAGATGAGTTGCGATCATGTTTTCAAACAGATTCCCAACCATAGCTCATTTAAACAGAACGGAAAAAAAGATTCCACTCAGTTTGGATTGGGCATTAAGCTTCCCCAAATCTAAATTCAACAGATCATTTTGAGACTTCTCCAAAGAGGAGGACTGCCAGTTTCCACCACTTCGCAGAAGCCTCTTTGAGCTGGAGTCTGCCCTTTAACGAAAAGGGGGAATAGCTGATTTTAAAAGTCGTTGGTAATCTCGTTATCAGTATGAGGAGTCATTATAAGTCTGTATTGACGATGGGAGATATTGCATGCTATAGTAGAATATATTTCTGTTGACTTTTTATGTACCTTTCTTTGCTTACTTATGAAATAATTAGCATAAACATTGATTTTCAGATCGGAATTTTTCCTGTATTTGTCAATTATTTAGGCCATAATTTAACACATCGATCAATGTAATTTATGAAAATTCTATTACATGTTTTTTGAATAATTCAAATATTTGTGTTTGATATTTAACTTTTCAACATGAATTGAAATTCCCTGAATGATATCTAATAACTGCTGCCTGTCGTTACATAACCAGTTTGTTTGTTATAGGATCAAACTTCTTTTAAGGTTTATGCAGCTGACTTTATGTTATCTGTAGAGTAATCATTTGGTGCAAGAAGGCCATCTGAAAAGGTTGTTAAATTTATAATCCAGTGTTACGTTTAGGAGGTAAATTTAAAAAAAAAAACATATTTCTAATAATACGTCAATACATCAAACGACCGAATTTCTGTTGAGAGTGAATAATAGTTGCCACACTTGGGTTCGTCATATAAATGATGAATAGTAATTAAATTTTAAGTAGCAAAAGCACCAGTGATTAAAAATCGTAACATATTATAAGAGAACAAAAATTCTGCGATTTCCAATTTTTGCTCAATAATATAAATGCTGAAACAATTAAAGATAAACAATTTTAAAAGTAAATACTTTTGAAACGCTTTAAATTATGTGCGTTTCAAGCAAACTGAAAGTGCATTTCTAGAATTAATGCTTAATCATCGCGTAATACAGAATGCAAATCGTTCAGCCTAAAAGATATTTATAAGATGCATTTTATAATGCTCAGCCAGCCTTTTAAATTCCATTCACTGGCATGGCCTGGGGATGCATTAAGTGTACTTAACAGTAAAAAATAGAGCGTGCGGCTGAATGTGGTGGTTTTAAAGGAAAGGGAGGAAACGTTTCCTTCGAGCTACAAGCTGCAACTTGCAAAGGTCATATTCATTCGCCTCACGTTCTACCACATGGCGATACTTCAACGTGCGTCACCAGAACTTTTACAGCATTAAACGCATCCCTAAGCAGGAAGAGGCCCTCTGTTAGCATTAAATGCATTTGCTTAACGAGTTTAGAAAACCTGGACAGATACCGTGAAATCCAGACGTCGTACAGCAAATTTAAAGATAAATTCATTCGTGGAATACTCCTGTTTCTTAGAAAATGGTAGAAAGTATGAGGAAAAGGATGAAGAAACCCTAACACACATTTTACTGAAGTTTTAATAATTCGAAATTGTAGTGTAAATCTAATTTCTTGAAATTTTGTATCGCGGGACATTTTTCTAGCTTCAAGTATAAATGTAAGTATAAAATGCAACCACAACTGCATAACTCTAATGAAATATAAGACACTGAGGCAGCTCCAAGATAAATATTCAACTAAAATTTGTCCCATCTAGTTTTTAGAAGCTATTGCTTTCAGTAAAAGACGTCATTAATATTTCAACATCAATGCAAATCGAAAAGGTTAGAGACGCGCAAAGTCAATATTTTCAAGCCGAGCTCAGCAGAACCAAATTCTAAAAAAAACGCGTTGAACTCCTCCCGATAATGTCTTTAAGCATCTATTATAAATGATTCAATTGTATTGTAATTTATTTAAAAAAAGAGCCTTTGCCGAGTTTTACCAGCATATTTTCAAATATTGAAACCGACAGTTTGCGTATTTTGATATGCCTTAAATCTCTTTTATACAGGTCATATCATTATGTATTATTTTATATAGTTGTGCAGAAATCTTCATCTTGATATTTTCGATACCTTTTAACATCCTCTCAGATCTTCTACTGTGGCATATAAACTAACAGGCTCCTGTCGGATCTCTGTGGCAAGCAGCTACTTGAAGGAGTATTCATTATTTATTTTTTTTATTTTTTAATGATTGCAATTGCAGAAATTGATCATATCTTTATGGTTAAGCTAATAAACCTCTCATGCACGGGGATTATAAACCCTCAGGGAAAATGCACACTGCTACTATTGACATTTGCAATCCAACTTCAATTGACGAATATTTTATGTTTCCAGTCAATTGATTAGGGACATCGCCACACTGAAGCAACTCGACTCCAATTCGATATCACTAGTGCTGTCCCTTTCAGTTAAATTTTAAGTAGACTTGATTTTCTCAGTAACATAGAGAAGAAAAGAAAGAATGGGAAATGCAAAACAGAAAAACTTTAGATTTTGCTTCGGATTTAATTTTGAAAGTATTCGATGGTTTGAAACTTAAAATACAGATGTTGCCGCTTAAAGGAATCTTAAACTTTAAAATTAGCCATCACTGAAATCAAAATGCAGAGCTATCTTGCAGTACATTTCGCACTCATTCTCGATTAATTGAATCAGTATTTCCGGCGATCTATTTACATAAATATTTTAGACTCAGAGCTGCACTCACAAGAAATAATACACGACACTTGAAAAGATGACATAGTTAAAAACATTGTCATCAGTTGTGTGCTTACAAAATTGCTATGTAGAGCTTGGAGTAGATGGTTATGTTAGGATTTCTGGTTTTCAGTGAGTGACTTAGGCAATACACCTTCAGAGGAAATCGGGAATGTAACTAACTTTCGGGTACATTACTTATGATGATGACTAATGACATTGTTGCTCAATTAAGCTGCATTGACAAAATCGAAGAAACGTTCATTTCTTATCAAAATATAGGCTATTGGAAAAGTCACGCAACCAATTAGAAATAAAAGTTTCACTCATTAAGAAATAACGAATCGAAGTTACAAAACGGAATCTAAAATTAGAAAGGTCGTAAAACTGATCATCACTTTCATTGGAAAATATAGTAAGTCTTTCAAACGCATTTAAATAGATATAGTGAAGAATTTCTTGAAGTATGCTTGAAATTCGGAACGGATATTTCAAATGATTACAAAAAATTTTCACGGAAAAATTAAACGCTTTGAAGATTGTGCGCTGAGGACTGCATGACGTTAAACAGTGATATAATACTGTGCAATGGCTGCATGTTTTGTTCTTCAGTTGGGAAAAATGTGAAACTGATGGGCTGCGTTACTTTTTGATAATCTTCTGTACCTTTTTTATACGTTTAATATCCTGTGGCTCAAAGTTAAAATTTGATTAATTATCGTCATCATGTTTGAAGCCAATAATCAATAATCGATTTGACATCTGGGAATGTATTCTCAGTGCCCTCTTTATTGCGAACAGAACGCGTGGTACGTCAATAATGAGTCATATTCAATGGTCAATAGTTGCATAAAAACCTTTTTATGGGATAAGATAAGCGAGATAAATTAAATACCTCATTATGAAACACTGATTAATGAAATGTACCTAAATCTCTGTCATCCCAAATATTCTTTTGGTATTTAAGAGCTAGAAAACTGCAACATGTAACAAAAATCATCATCCCCCCCAAAAAAAAGAAATCAAAATTAGTGAAAAGAGAAACAAATATTGCACAAATTATCAATTAAGTATATTTTAGTATAATAAGTAAATATATATTTACTTATTATACTAAATATATACTTAATTGACAATTAAGTATATTTTTGTATATTCGGAATTGTCAATTAAGTATATTTTAGTATAATAATTAAGTATATTTTAGTATAATAAGCTATAATATTAATTATAGCTTATTAAGCTTTTACTAAATTATACTTAATTGACAATTTGTGCAATAATTGTTTCTCTTTTCACTAATTTTGATTTTTTTTTTTGCTTATTTGATTAACTTTTCGTTCTTGCTTATTTGATTAACCTTTCAGCTAATTATTTTAATTGGTGTTTCAGTTTTTCAATTTCTTGCATAACTTCTTAAATCAATCAATTAATTTAATCAATAACGTTCAAAATCAAGATTTAGATTTAAGTGAGATCTTTATTTTCAGTCACATTTTCAATAAACAAAGTATTTAAGAAGTACAGAGTTTTGAACCTGACTATATTAAAATGAACTGATGCTCAAAAGTAAAGGATAATGGACAGTGTACACATAACTCGAAATGGTTTTGGGCAGCTAGTATTGAATGTCATGTGAAAGGTATTATGACATGACTACTACAAAGTGGGATAACGACGAAATCGTGTAATATTCACGAATGCTGCATATGAGAGTACGAGTTGCGGTAATGAAGGTGCTGAAATTAGGGGATAGGAAATGTTAATAAGGCGTGTGATCACTCTTGACAATCATACAACTAACGCAATGCCTCCTCATACGAAGCTGTTGATGAGATATTGTGGTAATAAAGCTCACTCCTCCACAAGAGTATGCATGGAGAATTCTGGAATAGTCTGGTGTCCTGCATTTTGCTTCTCTAGGGCGAATAACACACATGTTGAAGTGGATTTAGGTCCGGAGAACTTGCTGTTCATTCCATCAAATGAATGCCTTCACTTTAAGGAAATCATCTACAAATTAGAATCCTGGAGGAAGATCATTATTGTCCCTAAAGTTGAAATAAGAACCGAAAGCATAATTGAAAGTGTCACAGAGGGCTCAAGAATCTTGTCTGTGTATAGCTGAGCCGTCCAGAGCACCTCCTTGAAAAATGTGAAGTTCTGTGCGACCAGCCCGGACTACCATACTACCGTCACCATAATGATTCCTGTATTTGATATTACAACGGGTGTGTCCTTTGCTCTCTCCAGATGAATAGACGACGAAAATTGGTGTTCAAAATGAATCTGAACTAATTTGGGAAGAACATATTTATCCACTGGTCTGATCTCCAAAAGTGATGCTATCTTCACCATGTTACATGAGTTCTTTCATTGAAGGGAGTGAGGGAGATACAAATTATTGATCTTCATGCATACAGACTTTGTTCTTGCAGCGTTCTGCGCACAATGTATTTAAACTGTCGCCCGTGTGAACACTTACAGCTGAGGAGAGACTCTTAAAATATCTAGATGTCTCTCTGAGTAGTTTGTGACTTTGGGGCGATCATGTCCTGGTCTAGGACTAATCTTTACGTTTCTTCTCAATTGTCTCTGAAGTCTTGAGAGAGACATTTCATGGTTCAATTAAAGCCATGAACTTAGGATAGCATGAACTTGGATTGATCCTCTTTCAGTCTACTTATCTCGCTGCCTTACACAATCATCCATACATCATCTTTGTCATAAGATGAAGTCAAACTGGTATCCAAGGTAACGCCAGACTGGCTGAGATGGAAAAAAGTGATTACTGTAGCCATGCGATCTTTTCTGCAACCGTAAATTGAATGATAGTAGTTACTTTGGCAAAATGTGCATTATTTTCTTCTCCATTGCAAAATTTTTATGTACACCACATTTCATGTCATTCCCTGATATATATTTTAGATATATTACCCTCTAGTTTTGAGTACTAGTGTTATATCCATCTGGTCCTCATAAAATTGCCACTATAGGTTTAATCAGATAGCTCACCCGGATATGCACATTCTTTATAATAAAAAGACTGATAGCTTTGCGAGACCTTAAAACCGATCTGTGGTGAAATATAAATTATAAACAATAAAGTAATTCTGAGTTGGGTTGTTTTATCTCTTGCTTCTACTTTTATCTGCTAATGAGACAAATGTTCAGGACACAAGTGCGCAAAGGGTTCACAGAAGACTAACGGAAGGGAGCCTTCTAAACAGCTGCAAGACAGACGGAAGCTTCACACGGCCATTGAGCATGTATTTGGCGCGCGGAGATATGATTCTCTGGTACAATGAGGACACAGATTTAGGTTCCAAAGGAAGACGACGGTTTTTTCAAACCCACTTCACCACCTTTCAATCTGAGGGCAAAGTGTAAGATTGCTAAAGAAATTTCAATACTGGAACAGTGAGGACTTGAGCCTGGGAAAACAACCCCCGTCACCTGAATAAAACCACATACGTCCTCAAAGAAGCACATAAAAGGAACAATTTGAATATCAAATATATATATATACTAAGCAGTAAAACACCTAAATTTTGAACTTCGAAATCGTACTTTTACTTTCTTTCCGTAACCCAAAGTCTATTCACCTGTTTCCCCAAATCAAAATTCTACCGACGGCCTGTTTGAAGAACTCGGGTGAATAGCTGTATTATTATGCTACGATTTTCAGAGAGAATTACATCAGTTTATGTAAGTTATGTTATAAAACTAAGCTCAGTTCATTGTTGTCCATCTATTATTTCCTGAAGCAGAAAATTCTGATCGATAAAATAAAACATTCATTATTGGTGAAAATAACAGCAGATAATTTGAGGCTTCTTGTTATTGCCTAGTTGATTATTTTTTACACCAACGGAATTAATCTGACCTCAATGAATTTATACTGCTTAATTACTTCTTAATAGCTGTAAATTATCCTTTGAAAAAACAGTTTTGGCTGGTTAATTGCAATATGAATAGCAACTGCACTTCCGGATATTCATCGGTGTTGCCTTTTTTTTTCACAGCAAATATTACCGAAAATGAAACTGTAGATAGGAAAATCCAAATAACTATCGGATTTCAAATATGAAGCATTGAAATCGATCTATACTTGTATACATATTTATATACAACTTTTTAATGATATATTTATAACATATATGTATATGAATGATATTCATAAAAACTATGAACCTATTTTCTGTAAGCAGCGACAAAATAAGCTAACAGGGAATTAATCAGCCTTATTATGAAGAAAGTATCTTTCACTATATTACATGATATTAAATAAATGATTTTTGTTCATGCTATATAAAAGCTGAAAGGTTAATAGGAAATATTACTCACTGAAGTGATAGTCACAACTGATATTTGATAAGAAGGGAAGTGTGAAAAAAACCTGCAATCCGCCTCTAGGAGTCGAACTTCGGACTTCCTGGTTACCTTCCAGTTGCTCTCTGATTTATCTTGATAACTTAGTTGATAATAAGTTTTATCTTATTATTTATGCATGAAAATAAAGGGGTATATTTTACTGATGTCTAAAAAAGTAAATACAAAGTACGTTAGCATTATATAACATCATTTTATCTTCTCTTCATATTTACACCAATTACGTTTCATAATATCTTCCCAATTATACTGAAAAATGTAAAATAATATTTTAATTACGCAATTTACACAATTTGCAAAGTGTTCAAATTTACTCAAATTCTACCTTTAATTCTGAAAACTAATGACACCAATTTATCTGTTTTGCCTTTTTTACTAAATCAAAAGCTGTAGGTCAGAAGTTCGTTAGCGAAGTAGTTAAAGGTGCAGCTGTAAAATTATCCCATATTCTTTAAACATTAATCTTCGATACCATACACGCATTCGAAGATGGATTTTTTTTAAGCTTTCACTAAGTTCGATATTTTGGTCTATTGAGGAAATTTTTAAATTCATATCTCCACCTTCAAGTTTTCGTTCTTAACACGATAGAAATATTCCATTTGTTTTTCATTTCAATAACTACAACTAGATAACAAAAAACAACAAGCAATATGCGATTTGGCCGCGAATGAAGCCTGTGCACCCATTTCCTACACTTCCAATTATTCCATAAGCCATTAGTGGTTCTGAATGCACCCAAAGGACTATTCTGACTGTCCATACATAATACTAAACATTGAGTTAGTATTGTGTATGAACAAATATATCCATACATAAACTAAGCTCAATGTTTTAAAACATTTTATTTTTGTATATCACATTTTGCTACTTACATTTTATTATTTTCATTAATTCATTAATTATCGTTATTATACATGCATTTTAGGGCTGTTTTTGTTTTGATATTTTTAAATAGTACTGGCATATAAGATGCACTTTTTAACTTCATCTTATAATGTCAATGGTAGTTACAGTTAATACAGGGGTTCTTAACGTGGGGTAAGCGGTAAAATGTTTTGGGTTACGCTGTGAGAGCTCAAAAGTCGCTAGATCTAGTAACAAAATCGCTAATTTGGCAACATCGCTGTGCAAAAATGTCATTTTTCGTGTTTATCGATATATGTAATTTATGAATGCAAAATTTCAATTATATATATATTATTTTATTCCCATTGTTATACTATAACTATATTTTTTTCTATTTATACAAGGGGTAAGCCAGTTACATACACATTTCCAGGGGGTCCGTGAAGCATAAACGTTTGAGTATCACTGGTATAAATGTATAAAAACTATAATAAATAAAAACTAAATTTAAAATGTTACATTTTTTTGCTTAAATATTTCAGCATCCTATACTACAGTAGAATTTTTTTCTAATACCTGAACGTTGCCCCTTGGCGTTGAAGTGTAAATTATAGTTTCCATTTTTCGTTTGGTTTTCTGTTTTTTTTTTCTGTTTCGGTTTGTTCTCTAGATCAGTGACTCAAAACTTCACGTACCCCCTGGAAATGTGTATGTAACTGGCGTACTCATTGTATAGACAGATAAAACTATAGTTATAGTATAACAATGAGAATAAAATAAAATACTGGCTTTGTTACTAGATCTAGTGACTTTTGAGCCCTCACGGCGTACCCTAAAACATTTTACCACGTACCCAGCGTTGAGAACCCCTACTCTAGATATTTAAGGAAAATATTGTATTTTTTGGCAATATTTCATTTCTATGCTTTGTATACGTACTTTGATTGTTGAGAATATATCATTTATTATTAAATGTTGAAAACAATGAACTGACTGAATTTTTATTGTCAGTTTATATACGGTGTTATTGAATTACAAAAAATCTTATTTTACAATTTAGAAACTTCGAATTTAATTTTTTATTTGCACAACATATGACAGTAATTTGATTTTCGAAAAGAGTGCATTAGGTCGTTATAGTGGTTAAAGATTAAGAGAATTGAGTTCAACTATTATCATTTAAACCAGTGTCTCCTGCTGAGCTTCATTTACCTCAGTTATCTCCCTCATTGCCGCTGTTAGTTAGAAAAAAGGTAATTTGTCATCTGCACTGTTCATTTATAATGTGAATTTTATATCATATATATTCTAAAAATCGTCACTTCAATTATAAATAGGAAAGAAAATTCTTAACGACATAAAATGTACAGTGGCAGCATAAGACCTACTAACAAAAATATTCTGATAATTGGCACTTTATTCAGTGTGATCCTTGTGCTTAAATCATAATTTAGGAAAACTAATAATTTTACTAATAATATTAAATAATTATCTTTTATCCCCTTTGATTTGGTGAAAACGCATTGTTACAAATGTAGTGGCTGCGAATATATGTGTAATGGTCATTCAAGTTAAACAGAACAATCCCTATATCAAAGTAATGGAATGAGTGATTGTTGTGCACTCAAGCAATGAAACTCAAGCACATGGAAGGAACTCCTCAATACTAGAATCAGTCCCAAACAACGGTCTGAACGTGACAGACATTGTGTGGATTCCAGACAAACCCTCATGGAAGCATCCAAAGTTGAACAATGTGTAGTATGCTGAAGTTTTAATTTCACTATCAGAATCAGCTGTTGATTGATTTTCTGTACTTTAGTGACATCAACTCGTAATGATACTGCGAAGTTGTGGGCATTGAAGCAGGTAATAGCATTGAAATTCCCAAGATTATAGAGCACGAAGGTTGCTGCATTGCAATGACCACCCCCATACTTCAAAATTTATAGTAATAATATTGAACAGGGTGAATATTTTTTTCGCACTTGCCTAATTATCACAAATGATTATCACTATAGTAAGGTTAATTCATTCTTATCAAATTGGTTGCCGGCCTAGGGCGGAGAGGTTATTTCCGTCAAGGGATCCGATGCTGTGCATCTGAAAAACCGAAGGTATATTACTTGATATGTGGTTATAAAAGCTTGGTTCTCGTCAGTATAAATAGCCATGAGAGCTCCGACACTTAGAATCGTACGATAAAGCTTCATAGCACAACCATCAAAACCTTTCTTAAGCAAGTGTGAATTGCCCCGGCCTGAGCTGCATGGTAGAACAACTTGCCTAATAACCCTTCTTAAAGTCCTAACACCTTCTCATGATCATTCATCGGTCATTTAAAAACATTATGGAGAGTGTTAAAGTCGGACAAAGAGGTGCAGTGCATGATCACAGAATTCCTCGAACAACAGCTAAATGCATTCTACGAACTGGGTATCATGCTGATAATTTCACAATTGTGCAAATGTCCAAAGTGAAATCAGCATAAATTATTTATGCATTATTTCCGAACGACCTTATAAAATAAAATTTATTTTCAAGACAAAGCCGATAACCGGATAACCGGGTACAAAATAATTCTTTGGATATTATTATCAGAAAAAATGACATTACATAAAAATATAACAAACTAAAACAAGTAATAGTGATTAGACCATTACTTTACAAAGATTTAGAAAAATGCAATATGACACGTTATATACAGCACCTAATGAAAGCTTAATCACATCAAACTTAACATTTAAACTATTTAATAAAAGAGACGAATCTTGTAGTTTTTCCTACAGAAGATTGACTTTCTACCAGCTTTCATCATCATAACCTTTTATCACTAAATCTCGTAGCATTCACTTATAATATTCGCCTCACATTCGCTACATATTCCAGCTCTTCGTTAGAACTGCTCTACATTAAGCTATCAAAATCTGTCATCACTTCCTTTCCCTCCATACATTTCCAAAGTTCTGAAGCAATCCAGTGTCAATCCACTCTCACTTCTGCATATGGTTTATATACCTATATATTTTCGTTATTTGTACTTTGTCTCCACAACGCATCCCGCCTTCCGTGATTGTATAGAACCAATGCTCTGAGAAATATTCTGCAACTCGTGTTTAAATAACCGACTAATGAATTAGGAACCTATGAGAAGGTTAAATATTGCCTAAGTAATATTCACGTCAAAGAAAGCATAGCTGTATACAAAATATTGTAAAGTGGTTAATACCTATTATGCTTAAAACATTTGAAATAATAAAATTATAGTAGAATTGGACAAACTGAAGGAAAAGTCATATTTGATTGCAGATTTAGAGCGGTCAACAACAGAAAATCAACTATCATGTCACGGGATTCACTTTCAGAACCGTCCAATATATTTTTATAAAAAGAAAGTTATTGAAAAAAAAATAGCTTATTTGAAACTTCACTCAATACTACTCGTAAAAATGTTTATTAACTTACACATTTCAAAGTATTTAACATTAAAAAGGCATTTTAAACGAATTTGTTTATTCTTAATTTAGTCAGTCTTCTCCATACTAAAAAATACTGTCTTTGTTCGCTTACATTACATGCATTTCTTTCAATGGTTAACGTGCTTCAACTCATGTCGATAGGTTCAGATAAAATTTGAGGCTTCAATGATCATATATGATGACATTAAAGAATAGCATCACACACCAGCGAAATGAAGGTAAACTGACTACGTGTGTAGCAGTGGAAAGAGGAAAAATAAATTGTGTTTTATAGACCTCAGGGGAGATACTAGAGAAACGTGGAGTTGGTCGGTTAGGTAAGAACTACGACGCTAACAGAACTTTAAATAAGTTTTTACAGACGCTCCTGGCGACTCGCATTAAATATGTATGCTTGGCCTCGGAGACGATAAGTCTCATGAAATGGAGGCTTCCTTGCTTGTCCAGTGTCTGCTTTACGTGCCTCTGTGTGATATAACGCCAGCCGTTGTAGAATAGGCTTTGGGACAAGGAACAAATTGGATCGAGAGAGTTAAACATGGTTTACAACGGAGATGTCTTGATCCAGGGCTCTATGGCGACCTCTGAAAGGAAATAAGAGAAGGTTAGGTTGAAATTTAGAGTTTTGTTGCTGAAACCGAATTTGGCATCAAAATGTTAGCATCATAATTTATAGGTTTGTCGAAAAGAATTCTTTTCATTTCATTCCCAAATCTGACCCGAAAATGAATTATTCTTTTGCTTCCTGGTCACGGATGAGAATTGAGATTTCCTCCTCTAAGCAGATTCGTTTGCAGTCGAATGATGAGGAAATGCTTTGATTAAGGCCGTCTGGCACATCTGACGTTAATTGGCAGTGACATAAGCATAACATACACATTGGATCAAATCAACTTCATTGGAGTTTTCGATCTTAGCTTAATTTGTTCATCATTAACTTATCTAAATTTTACTCATCAACCTTCTTTAAAATTTTCTTTTGCTTTTGGTGACCTTTGTAAATGCATGGATAATATCCCCAGAATAAAACTAGCTCACAGCAAATGATGTCATTCAAACAACGGCAAGTGGATAAAATCGCACCAACTTCCTCCCGGATTGGAGACATCCTGATTATGCGCCAGTTGCTCCACTAGTTAAGCTAAGGAGGTGATGCTTCGGCAGATGCCTAGTTAAAGTTTAGGAAGATAATAGATTTTGAAATGTACCTTCCATATAGTAGTTTGATGATCGTTGCGCAGCCTTGTACCACAGGGTGTCCGAAAACTAACGATGGGATTTCGATAACCAATAAGGGGAAAATAATATACATATTCCAGGAAGTAATATTTTAATTGAAAGCGTACTTCAAACGTAATTAGTGAACGGCCACATGTGCTCGTTCATAACCTGCAAATGTTCAATCGGTATTTCATTTCTTGCCATACACGCTGTAGCATGTATCTTGTTACTTGCTTAGTTGCTTCTCTTATTCTGGTTTTCAAATGATTAAGGTCTCGAATTATGTCCATGTAATCATAATATTTTACAAAGCTCCCCCACATGAAAAAAAACAAAACAAAAGGTGTCAAATCAGGGCTCTGTGGTGGCCATAAAATTGGACCTTCCCTGCCAATCCATCTATCAGGAAATGGTGCACTAAAAACTTCCGTAATATCTCTTAAGGAATGTGACGGTGCGCTGTCTTACTTAAAAATTATGGTAACCACCCTTGAAAATATTTGAGTGGAAGAATGCACATGTATAACATTCAGTGTTATGCCTTTTCTGCATTTGGGAACCGTGTTTCCCAAAATCCCACTATTATTTGTCGGACACCCTGTATTTATACCGACTTGGAATTTCCTAATAATCATGCAGCAAGCAGATAAAATAAGAGATATTGTTCAAATACTTCCAGCCTGAACCACGATAATTGAATTACAGGAATGTGACATCTCAACATATACTGTCTTCCTTCACAATCTTACTTTAACAAGTATTATGCAAAAGCACGCCTCCTTAGCTTAACAGATACAGCAACTGGCTCTTAACCAGAAAGTCTCCAGTCCAGAAGGTTGTTGGTATAGCTTTTCCATACTTGGCTATTGTGTTGATAGATTCGTCTGCTTAATGAATATTTATTCATATTCTGTATTACGATTTTACGCTTACTTTCAAATATTCCTATTAATATGAATGAGAAGACCGAGAGTATCCTCTATACATCTGAACTGGGCAGTTTATGAATGTTTCCTTTAATCATTTATTCGGCAAAATAGTGATTTATGGCAAACAATTCAACCATTTTAGATCTATATGATATCAACGTTTTAAAAAAGTAAAAATTAAATTATTCGACATACTTGAAAGGTTACCTAAAAGTTTAGAGCTCCCTTTCGAAAGATTTATTTTATAATTCCAATGAACAAAAATATAATTATATTTGGAGCAAGATTTGTATTTATTTTCTGAGCTAGTAACTCTAACAGCAAGAATTAACGTTATCACTATGGGAGTAGAGTAGTATCTGGAAAATTTTCAATTTATTTAGGAGGGAACCAAATTGGGTAGCTGGTAATGGCAACAAAGACCAAAGGTTCTTTCAGTCAATACTCTGGAGGGTGAAACTCTTTTACTGTGATCAATGAAGAACAAAACGTGTTTAATCTGAACTAATTAGAGAAAAAGCTGTGTTTTCATTACTACTAATGAAAAGGGGGAGTACATTGATTAATGAGGAGAGATTTGTTCTTCGGATCTTTGCCACACAAATAAAATTTACTTTAATCAGGGCAAATTTGCGGAGGAGCAGTGAGATTTTCTCTTAACGAAGGAAACGGAAATGATCAAAATTGTAAATATTCCGAAAAAAGTAAACAATAAACCAAGAGAAGAAAGAGTATCATCATTAAGCCTTAACTCATAATTCGCAATCTGGGAAAGTAATTTATAGTTTTTAGGTGGCATTAAAAACAGTTTATTTTAAATGTAATTTAAGAATTTGGCTTGAAGTTATTTCATTAAGGTCTTGCTTTTAACATCCGTTGCAAATCGTCATCATTGTGCCGTAAGGTATTTTAATCATAATTCTTAATAATAGCATCGAAATATAATTTTATTTTAAGCAGAAAATTGACGAAACGATAAGAAACAATTTTGGTTTGAATGAAATGAAAGGAAAAGGGTCAACAGGTAGTATCTGCAAAAGACTTGTAAAATCCTGTAAAATCGTGTAGAATATATCTGTAAAAGACCTGTAAAATGGAGGGGGAAATGTTATACTACTGCATTTTGAAATCCAGTCTCCCCCCCCTCTCCCTTGATTTTTACTAGATATGAGTCTGTTGAGTACTATGGACGTCATAGATAAGGAAGTATACAGATGCACAACTCCCTATATAAGGCCCAAAGTAACCAAAATTGCCTTTTTTCCTGCACTCTTTAGTGCCTTTGCTGTTACTTTTCACGTGCTTACACCCCATTGGAAAAGTTGCATTTTAAATATATAGTCTTTAAACTCCTTCAGTAAATGCTTTACATTTGTGTGCCGTATTCATTTATATTTTTTATAATTTACATAATATTGTATCTAAAAAATTGTATCTTTTAAAGCATTGTATCTAAAAAACGTTCTTTTAAACTCTTAAGCTGAACGGATTAGCTGCAATATCATTCACATGGTTCCTTTATTTTATCATCCGAACTGAATTCAGCATTGTATCATTTATAATTGAAATAATAATAATAGTTTATTTGCAAATTTATTTCACATTCAAGTATTATGTTTCGATAATGTTCTTACATTCAGTAATTCCACATATTATGCAGCATAATGCGGACTTGTTCCAACTCTGACTACTCATAATAATTTGAAATGTACGAGTATGTGTAATATTTCTTCTATATTCCTTTAATCTAACGATTTCAGTCGTTTTCTTTTACTTTTTTGATTTCGCTTCCAATACAGGCTGCAATCTGGTTATCTATATAAAAAGGGTTAACCTAATATAATGGATATAAATGGTAACTTGGATATCATCAATGGAAGAGAATGACACCGCCCTCGATCATCCGTTGCCGCTAAATGTTCTGGTCTCTTGTCACATAACGAGAACGGTTTTCCATCAATCCTACGAATATTTTGTCTGGATTCTGCGCCCTTGTGTTTTAAAAAATAAGACTCAAAAACACTTATCGCTATTATCGGAAACTGGTGCTTTTCATTGGTCACTGTAGGAAGCAAATTTGCGGAAAGATTCTGAAATTAAGTTTAACTACACATTGTTTAACAGATTGTTGGGTGATGCACAATATGCAAATAGCATTTCATGCTGTTTAAGTAAATAAACATAATTCGCTTGAGTATAATTAAATTATGCATTATTTTAAAGGGCAGTAGTAGCAGAAAATACAAGATTTAAGTGCATGTAAATCTCAAAAAGCAACAAATCATTTACATAACCTCTTCTAGATTATCGGTAGGCTTAATAATATAACATCTGAATCCAAAATTATTTGAGAATATATCAATAATATTATAATTATAAATTTGCCTTTTATAATACTTCTTTACTAATCTGAAACGTGTATTCCAACTGTAAAATTTCCACCTACTCGTGTTGCAGTTTTCCTAGCACTCTCCTTATGCGCACGTGTCATCTGCATGTGCAGTGAGACCTTATTCGTTCTTTCACCTCCTTTGTTCTTCCCTTCTGAAGAGTTTCGCATCTGTCTCTAGTAATCTGCTTATGGGCTTTAATTATGCACCTAAAAATAACTCATAAAAAATTAAAGAATGAGCCAGATTCAGTATATTGATTATTTGCTTTTTGAAACGAAGGTTCTCATTGAAATGTATCCATTTATAACAACCGAGGTAAAAAGATCATATCTCAGATGATTATTTTTCCTTAACTGATATCAAAATGATTTTATTTTCCTTCTAAAAAGTAAGATAAAACTGAGTATCTAAATTTGCCTTCTGCAATTCGCCCGTGGAACAATGAGGAACTTTTGGCGTGACCTGAATCGTAGACCTTAGGTAATGACGAATTCCTGAAGATGAAATCAATGGAATTGCCCCTTGAAAGATGGGGAATATCTACCATCTACATTCATTACTCAACCAGGGTTAAATGGCCTGATTCAAATTTTGAAAGTATCAAAATAACAAGCTGAACTTCGAAAATCAAGATTACAGAGAGCGAACTTGCTTCGAAAAGGAGACAAAAATCCCACTGTTTGATAGTCAAGAACAATTTTATCTGCTTTTTATTTTTTTTCAATGGTTAGTGATCCTAGTTTTCGCAATGATTTTTTGCGATTCATGTTTCTAGAATTATCTCTGAATTTTGGGTTTCGTTACCTTTTCAGGGAGTAACTTAATTTTTTCACTTTACGGTTTTCCAGAACAGAGCTCTCTTCTCAAAAACAGTGAGCTTAGTAGTAAATCAGTTTTCAACGAGTTTTTAGTGTACTTTGATATTTTTGGACTCTTTTTCCTGATCACACTGATCAACATGGTTTCTGATTCCTTATTTCTATTTTTTTCAACATGGTTTCTGATTACTTATTTCTATTTTTTTCAACATGGTTTCTGATTCCTAATTTATATTGGTGATTTTCGGTTATTACTCTAGTACTTTTTTGGATTATTCCAAAATGTATTTTATTCCTTATATTTTCTGGACTACGAACAGTTCTAGAGACAATATGTTATTTATCACCAAAGCTCAGAATAAATGTTAACATCAATGCAACGAACGTACGAAGATTTGAGATGAAATATTTTGCTCACGATACAGTTATTGCACTCCCATGTAGTTTTTCCTCCATCAAACGTTGGCCAGGTGAGCGACGAACATGACGAAAGATTTCATCATGATATAGCAGAGAAGGTTCAAAGGGATAGCGAGAAGAATTCTCATGTTAACAAGTCATATTTGGCTTCCCTCACGGGAAGCTAAGAAGCGTCTGCATCCAAGTATAAATCATTCACCAAAAGAGATTTAGGTAAACAAAAATATGTTTAAAATTTATTACATTATTGCACTTGATTTAATATAATTTTGTTTATTTCCCAAAATCTATATGCAATTAAAAAACAGGGTTATTTTTGGAATCATTGTTAAAAATTCAATATGGGACATGTAGTGTAAGAAAAGAGAACTCAAAAGTTTTAATTTGTTGATGCCATTGTACACTGTACATTTTAATGTCAACAATATATTCAGCAGGGATGCGTTCGGGTTCAATTTATCTAGCTTAAGTTCGGTTATAAAAATAAAAGTATTTATAATCTAATAAATTCTAAGAACAATGATAAAATATTCCAATAGCATAAAAACAGATATGCATGTTACTAAGTCATTTAATTTACTTTTACCTGACCATCCTGGTGGCCGAGTGGATAGCGTGCTTAGCTACAGATTAAAGGCACCTGGGTTCGAAAAGACACAATGTGCCTTTTTATTGGGTTATCGGTTTCCTCTCAGTTTTTTCTCTATGACGTATTATATTGAAAGGTTCCTGTTAGAACTCTGAGGATTATGACAGTTGCTTGAGGGGGTAATTGATTTTTTTTTCCTATATACTATTCTAAACTGCAAAACGATTATGTTATTTCAAGGCAAAATTAAAATGTGTTAATTGAAATTAGTGTGCGATCAATTATGAACCGATTTCACATGTGTATTTCCGATGCATGATCTTATTTGAACGTTATAGCCCCTATCAATGTACTGTTACTGTGTTGTTACAACTTATGTACACCTTAATTAATTGTTAAATGTCTGAAGTTTACTTTGTATAAAATAATAGACATGCAAGCAATATGTTAAATAACTCATACGACTGCGATTTAACATAATTCACATTAAACCATAGTCCATTTTTCATTATGGAAAACAAACTACATTGGTTAAGGTCGTTTCAGTGTAGTGATAACTTTTACAGCACTTAACGAATAAACTGGTGTTTAAATATAATATTATTTGCATATAAAATTTATTATTACTATTATTTAGTAATCGTGCGCTTGCTTCCTTTTCCAAGACAAATTTCAAGTCCTATTTCGTTTAGATACATTAAAGAAATGCAATTGCAGATACGAAAAGAACTGTGCCATTCCCGTGCAGACACAGAAGAGTATTTTTTATTTTAATTCCGTTCTCATGTCGGAAAGAGAGAACGAAACGAAAATATATCGTGAAAATCAACAGAAGCAATGTTTGCCCCAAAAAAGCAAACCACAGGAGACAGTTTTCTTTTTACGTAAAAAGGACAATTGGTTCTCTTTCTCACCATCAAAGTGATAGATTTTGATTAGATTTTAATACATGGATTATGATAGAGAGATAACATCAGTTGTATTTTTCGAAACGCTCCTATTTTCTAAATGAGAAAATAAAAAAATGATGACTTCTCAAAACGATAAGTTATACTTCTCTTACAGAAATATGGGAAAAAAAAAAAAAAAAAAAAAAAAACGAGCAAGCCAAATAGGACCGCTCAATTTTCTTTCCCGAATTTTTGCTACGAAACAAACCTTTAAAGGTTGATCAAAAAAGAAACAGAACATCGATGACTGGAATAGCGAAAGATGTACACCACTGGTATTATTTTCCTTTGGTCTTTACCAATAATTCTATGAGATTAATAGAATTGGCAATGGGATATTTAAAAAGAAATGTATGCGTAGCGTAATTGAATAAAAATTTATTTTTTGAAAAAGAAAATGCACGATACTAAAACATATGCTCCAGAAATTAATAAAAATTGCAAGGAAATGGAGAATATGTTTTTTTTTAAATGTATGTATTTATGAATTTATGCATCATATTTTTCATGCAAGACGTAAAATACTAACATTTAAAGCAAAATAAGCCATTTTTGTAAGGCATATTTGTGATTCCTAATAAAATTAAAGTATTTATATTACTAGAAGAAAATGGTGCACCTTGATATTAATGTTATTTAGCATTATAACTTTGCAAAGATATGAATATCTTGTGAAGTAAATATCTGCTATATGCTCTCCGTTTAAAATAATTCTTCAGGATCAAACTTTTGTCATTTCTTGCGAACATTGTGTCCTTCTCCATTCTTACAACGCTTAACTTTCAGAACATGAATGCTCACAATTTTATGTGGCATGTCTCGTGAATTCCTAGTCCACAAGAAGCTTTAGAAAACATTTACAAAAACCGAAAAGAAATAAAACGAAGAGACGTGAACAAAGGCAACAAAATAAGACCAGTGGTGTGCATCTTTCGCTATTCCAGTGGTCGATGCTCTGCTTCTGTTTCTTTTTTGTTCAACCTTTAAAGGTTTGTTTTGTAGCGAAAAATCGGAAAGAAAACTTGGAGCGGTCCGATTTGGCTTGCTCGATTTTTATTTTACTTTTTTTCTTTTTCTGTAAGAGAAATATAACTTATCGCTTTGAGAAGTTACCATGAGCCACTAAAACGAAATGTGTAAACAACAGAAATATTAACTTTCAGGTCCATGTTCCTAATGATGTTATTCGTTATATAATACTATATATATATATACACATGTGCTTGCTTGCTTGTTTGTGTGTCTGTTCGCTTATGCACTCCGCCCCAGAATAGCTAGAAGCACCAAACTTTGGATGAACATCCCCTTCACCTAGGGGAATAATATGGGCTCTGTGCGAACTCGCTGGGTTGAACCAAAAGTGGGGTGGGCGGTTTCGATTTTTCCAAATCCCCATAGTTTTAACATTAGCTGTTAAAAATCGGTGTCTCGCAAAGATTTAGCGTTGGCGGTTATTCCAAATAACCATTGGCGGTTATTTGGCGGTTATTCCAAATAACCGCCAAAAGTGAAGAGCGCCATCTACTTCAACTTTATAGAGTTTCAGACCTCCTGCTTGGGAGTTCAATCTACTTTATACAGTATAGAGTTTCAGACCTCCTGTAAAAGAGGATGATGAAATTTTATTGAGGGGTGGGGTTGAACGATCTTGCTGAGTTTTATGCCACATCAGAGCTCCAGAGCGAGGAGCTACATATACTATATTCTCTGGAGAGTTTCACACCTCCAGTGAAAGCGGAGAATAAAATATTTATCTCGGGAAAGGGGGAAGGGGATAAACGATCGTAATACGTTATATGCCAAACGAAAGCTTCCGCTGTGGGGAGTTCCATCTACTCTATCGTATCTAGAGTTTCAGACTTCCCTGGAAGGCAGGCATAAATTTTTTACATTGGGGACAGGGGGGACGAAATGATCGTAAATAGTTTTACCCCAAATGAGTTTCCGACATGACGAGTGCAATCTACCATATACCTTAGACAGTTTCAGACCTCACCTAAAAGAGGATGATGATTTTTATTGGGGGGGGGGGGGGTTAAGCGATCTTATTGAGTTTCATGCCACATGAAAGCTTTGGGAGTGGGAAGCATCTCTACTTATATTCTACAGAGTTAAGACCTCCCTTAAAACTTGAGGATGGAATTTTTATCGAGGGAGAGCAGGGAAGAAATAAATTATTATAATGAGTTCTATGCCAAATGAACATATCGGTTCGTATTGTTCATAATTAATTCACGCATATTGTCACTCAGAAGTAATTTTAAAATTCCAAAGGTTTCAGATTCTACCGAAATATTATTAACTGATCCACCTCTATTTTCATGAGCAATTATTCATTACCGATTTCGTTGGACCATGGAATGTCACTAAAATCATGCCCTGTAGCATCACTTTGTGCGGAGGACACTCAATAAAGTTATTGACACTTGTCTGTAGGTTAGCACTCATTCGTCCGGAGCGTACGAGCTACGACTTACTTGAAAGCTTGTCAAAACGTCTCATGACGTGTTAAAATAAAGACTGTATATCATTTATCTCTTCGGTAGCAACGTGCAAAGTTTCGTCTGCGAAATCTGGCGTGTTGACATGGAGCCTACTGAGATGAAGAAAGATTTTACATTTTCACAAGGATGCAGCTTGGGGAGAACGCAAAGAAATCATGCCGATTTATCGCAATCATATAAGGGTCATGCCTGTTCATGTAGCACTGTTACCGGAGGGATGCGCAAATTTAGAGAATGACGGCAGATCTTCGAAGACTTCCCTCGTGCAGGAATACAGAAATAGGGAGTGAACGAGAGAACCTCGCTGCTGTTCGTGAATTCATTAACGAAAGCCCACACATCACCGTTCAGGTAATACATTTAGATATCAGTGTATCTATTGGAAGTGTAAAAACAATTGTTTATCTACATTTAAATTTCCGAAAGATCTGTGCCAAATGGGTACCGACAGAACAGCAGAAAAGGGATAGAGTCGACTAGTTCAAGGAGATACTGGCAATGTTTGTACCTAGTGGCTGTAAATAGTTAACAGACATAGTCACAGGTGGTGAAACGTGGTTTTATTACCACACAACTCCCAGAACGATTGCCAACTATGTTTGGGATGGAGAACAGCGTCCCCAAATCCTATTACAAGACTTCAAGGGAGAGAACAGACAAGGGAGACGCTCAAGGAAAAGAATGTTCACAATTTTTTTCGATTCCCAAGGAGTGGTATTTGTGGACACCTTACATGAAAAAAAAACTATAAATGGTCAATACTACATCAACATTGTTTTTCCCAACTTATCAAGGGAGACGTTGACGTCAGACGTATCAAGGGTTCTCTTCATGACAATGCCAGTGTTCACAAAACCCGTCAAGTTACGGCCTATTTGGGGCAGGGAAAAAATCAAACAGCTACCCTGAACTGTGAATATTGCATATTCACCGATCGTGCACTAAAAGATTTTTGGTTGTTTCCAAAATTAAAAGGTAACTTGCTGGGAAGCCTTTTCAAAGGGTGCAAGCCTTGAAAAATGCGTGCATTCGGAGTTGCGGAGTATTCCCCAACAGGTGCACCACCAAACGTTCCGGAATTGGCGTAGGTTTGAAACTTTGCGTAGATGCTAGAGGAGATAATTTTGAAGACAGTAAAAGTTTTGTTGAGGTAAGTGCAATGATTATTGTCCTGCGGATGCATGTCAAGAAGTTTCTGAATACCCCTCGTAGAGTTGAAAAACTTCTCGCTCGCCATTCGGTTCAGATGATCGACTGCGTTCTTGGTCGACATCTCTACTTCTGATAATAAGAATTCGTTAACTTCTTGCATCTTTAATAATGTATCTGACAGGAATGATACAGGTAAATCTAATGACTCAATTTCTTCTATTGATAACAAAATCAGGTATGAGATTGATAATCAGAAATAGATTTGAGATAAATATGTATAAATAAAACTTTCAATATGCGCTTTATTCGTAGCAAGCATTTTTTTCCATTAAGTGTTAGTTCCCAATTTGTACGGTTTCGATTTATACGGTGAAATCCCGTAGCCTATCTACAGTGCAAATCAGGGAATGGGTGTAATCTTATTTTATTAAATTGCTTTTGATTCCAAAAGAAAAATAATTTAGAAAAAGGAATAGGCTGTTTTCGCCCAAAGGCCTAGTAAAGTTGTGAAATCCATTTTTTCGCCAGAGGACCTTTTAATTCGAAAAGGAACTCTACCTCGTATATCCCCCTCCCCCTAAAGACATTTTCTGGATCCGCCTCTACCGTCTACTCTATACTTTATATAGTTTCAGACATGAGTAATCAGGGTAATGTTGCTAGTATATATAATTCGTCATATGCATGATACATTATTTTTCAGTTCGCCTTTCTGAAACTACACATTATTACTATGTGACGGAATGATTTTTCAAGATTATTTTATGTGTGTCTCAACTTGTAAAGGAGCTTTGAAATTTAATGTTTATATAAAATTTCGGTTACCTGATAAGATCTATGATTTCTGGGATCAAATTTCTAATATTATAATTTATGAAGTATTTTGCAAAATTTCGATTCAAAATGAAAGAAGGAAATGTGAGACCTGCATCCAGTTAGAAGTGCGACTACACAGCATTTGCCCTGCAATCGATTACATTAGCGCTGTCGGATACACGCACACTCCAGATATATAGTGGAAATGATAAGACTAGGAAAAAGGAAAAAGTTAAATTAACGAAGCTAAGTTAAAAGAAACGAAAGTAATAAAGTCAAAATGACTATGACCCAGTGGAGATCTTTGCACAATGCACCAAATCGAAAGGCATCCACGAATGAGGTCGTTATTCGGAGAGGAGATTCAATGGACAGTTCATAGATGCCGATGAGAAACTCAAGAATGAAGTGCTACAGCGTGTAATCTGAAGTGTTCGGTGCATTGTTTCCATGCCCGTGGAGTTATCGCCTATAGTCGTTTCCTTTAACTGCACTCTTTATATACCTCTCTATTTCTTTTATTAAATGAGAAAGGACCCAGCAAATGCAGAACGATTCGTCATTAAAATAACAATCACACTGATCTATTTCATAGCATCATTTTTGTTTAAGTAATGCTCGAATAATTGAAAACATCTGCACGAAAGGCCTAATTATGCTGACAGCCAGAGTTAAATTCTTGTTCTTCGATTTATAAAGAGGCTGTACTGCTGGCTGGTTTCAAACAACTCTATGAAAACTCTTTGGTACGATTATAACTACACTAACAAAAACACAAAATGATTTCTATGTAGCGATTGTGTATTGATTTTGTATGTAGAATTGTGATTTTGTATTTCCCTTCTGAGATTAAAGCTGTGTCGATTTCCTCTTACTACGCCGAAAGCTAATTTGCCTGAATAGAATAGTTTTGTGCATGAATAATTTTGACCAGCAAAGGAATTATCGGTTAATTACCTCAATCATTGGCTTTCTTTCAAGAAGAGTATGAATCTTCTCCGTATTTTACAATATGTAGGACATTAGGTTTTACTGAGGCGTCTCAATGAGTACTTTCTAGGAGTCTGAAACTTGTTCTTTCTTCCTCATAATACTCCAGTAGTATGAGGACGACAGGAGACAGAACGTTACAGAACACCACACATCAACTGCTTACAATATCCTTAGAAGATAAAGCAATAACACGGTAATAACTAGTTTCACGATAAATAACACGTAAAACCAGTATTCGATTTTAAAATGAAAACCCACAGAACAACTTACTAATACATAATATATTGTTACGACAGAAGGAATCTGGCAACCGAAAGCAAAAAGTTTCAGCCAACGAATAAGAACGTTGGGAGAATTTGGAGAAGAAGAGTGGAGCGTTAACGGTCGTTGTGTTGTAACGGTCGGAGAGTTCGAAAAAATGGACGGTGAGCTGTTCTGAGACAGTGCGCGTAAGTGTCAAGAAGTAACTTGATGTGTTGTGTATACGCGGAAGTATAAAAGTGGGATCTTTTATCGTTAAGTATCAAGAAGTAACTTGATGTGTTGTGTATACGCGGAAGTATAAAAGTGGGAACTTTTATGGCTAACTTCGAATGTCTACACGGACTGTCTTTTTGTTCGGCTAGTGTGTGAAAAGTTATTAGCACAGGACGAGAATTGGTTTACGAGTGAAGATCTTCGGGTGACCTGGTAAATCAAGTAAAAGGTAGTATTTAGTAAAATACACAGAGCTGATGTTGTGTGCTCACGCAGGAAGATTGATGACTTGTGCATGTTAATAGTTGATTTGTTAATAAGATACTTCATCCATATTTCCTTTGTAACAATTTACCTTGTATTGAATTTGGTTTTGAAATATAGCTTTTAATACTCACGCTCAGTGGCTATCCATTTTTGTGATCCGCAACAATATTATTAGCAAGCTTCAGATAGTATATATGTATGACAGCATGTATGTATATGTATATTTAAGACAGTATACAGTATATGTCTGAAAATTTATTTTTATACTGATAAAGATTTGTGTTGGTTGACTTTAGTTTATATAAATGTTTTTATTCATACTTTTGTAATAAATTATATTATTTTAGAATCATAATTATAAATACTATTTTTGAACTCACGCTCAGTTTCCATTCGTTTAATTCATAACAATATTATTAAAATATTCTTCACATTTTATTAAATTATCTTCCTTTAATATGACACTGTTGCATAAGCGGAGATCAGCACTCAAAGAGTTGCGCTCTTGTGTTTGTGAATATCTTGCCACATTCTCTGATTCGTTTGCATATTAAGTGCCTCATATGAAAAGAGACTGATATTACTGTCGATTTTTGCTTCGCGAAGCTTTTCCTAAGAAGGCAGCTGCTGCCAAAACTCCTTACGCACTTCCTTCATTCAGGCGACGGACCGAGAGTAATTCTATGCAAAATTTTCGCTTTAAGTGGCAGGGTCGAAGCAAGAAGCCAAAATGAAAGAAAAATGTTTTTATACTTCAGGTCAGCTTTATTACTCACTGAAAGAGAATTACGAACGGAATTTTTAGGCCTTGTTTAAAAAGTAATATGTCCGTCAACAGTAGCTAAATATATATTTAAATGTATTTTATTCAATATTTCTAAACAGATATTTATTCAATATTTCTAAACAGATATTTATTCAATATTTCTAAACAGATATTTATTCAGTGACGGATTTTTAGCTGTTGCAGAAATCTTGTTTTTAGACGAAATGTAATTTAACGACCTACACTCATTATGAAATAACGGAAGTGATTAAAAGAGAGGTAAATATCGGAAAGATTTTATAACGATTTATAAATTTGATGTTTGACTTTGCGTAATATTATTGGCTAGATAATGGAGCAAGGCATTCAACCAGAAACTAAATATGTTACGAAACGATCCAGAACGACGTTGAGATACTCATTTAATTCGTATTTGCAACGCATTACATATCATACAACTAAACTTCCAAACTTTATGATAAAGTACAAATTGAGCGCTGCAAACAGTAAAACCATAATTTTTATTAATACCACAAAACCTAATCAGTTGTATCGCTGGCATTTCAGCTGAAATTTATCGGGGTTGAAACTAGGAGGTTATGAAAAAAATTGCGGTATCCTTTTTGAACCTTGAATAGTTTTCTTCATTTTTATACAAATTTACATTTCAAATGAACTAGAAACAAAATTCATGCATAGCGAAGTTAGCAAATTCATTTACTTCTTCAAGAAGTTACACAGAATTTGTATAAAATTTTATTTGCCAACAAGAGAATTCAATTGAATTAACTTCAGTGATGGTTTGATTTAAGACAGCTTAGGGATCATGTGACCGTGATATGTTACTTTGTACTTTACATAGCTCTGCTTTGCATCTCCCTTATGGTTCGCCAGGAGGTGTATCTCCAGCATAAAATTGTTGTTGACAAATTCAATTATACCATTTATGTCAATATTACTATTCATAATAAAAACACAAATATTAGAAATGTTTATTGGAAACATATATTGAAGTACAGCAAATAAATAATATCCAATATATGTTGGACTTTGTGGAAAAAAATTCCTTATTGTTCGGAGATTTCAATGCACATATTTTGTGAGATAGTGATAGAACTTATCCAAGAGGCCATGAAATTATTAATCTTATGATGGCTAGGTAGTCACTGGAAGGTGAGCTATGCACTAATCCTCCCTGTGATGATGCATAGAACCGGCCAGGCCTAGTACCTAATGTACGATCACGCCTTCTCGTGATGCAGCCGTTAGTACCTTTCAAAAGAGATATTCTGTTGTGGAAATGAACGGAGAAGAAGGGCTGCCAGATTAGTCTGGCCTACTGATCTGGACAACTATGGCTAATGTTTTCCTACCTGCTAAGGAGTGGTCAATCACACAGGGTCCTGGTGCTGACCATATACACCTACTTGATTCGACTGAAATATGGCTATGAGCTCGATTATGGATCCTGATCTTGCTGCACTGGTGGCTTCTGTAGAGGGAAAATCTTCTGCTGGGTTTTCTGTTTTTTTGTTTGTTGACAGCCCCAAATGAAAAGATTCGCAGGATATGTTATATCAGCTGGTGGATAATCCTGAGCAGAGGTCATCGCAAGCACCTGAACTCTAGGTTCTATGGGCATCGTCAAATTCACCATTGGAGGAAGTCTTACAGTGTAGATGGCTTCAGCACTTTAGAAGTGTGGGAATGGGTCATTTCTCCATGCCTTCGATTAGGGGACTCTTTGATGTCCTTACACAAGAATTCTACCATTATAATTTAGATACTCTCGGCTTGAAAGAGAACAGATGGACAGATAAAGGTCAGATTCTTAAAAATAATCTCAACATTCCCTTTTCGGGGAAAGAAAATAATAAGCATCTCCAAGCCGTAGGTCTGCTTTTCAGCTGACCCGCTAGTGATGCTCTTCTAGGATATGAGTGCATTAATGAAAGATTTCTTACAGCAAACTTTCAGGCAAGCATTAAAGACTTGAATGTTATCTGCTGTTATGCCCCCACTGAGGATGTCGATGAGGATGAGATGGAGAAGTTTTACGGTCAACTTCAGAATATTTTGAATTCTATTAAGAAAGGAAATATTACCCTTGTTCTAGGTGACTTCAGTGCCAAAGTTGGTACTGACTCTGATCTTTGGGGAGGGGTGATATGCTTTTTTGGTATTGGTAGCTGCAATGGCAATGGGCAACGTCTCCTACAGGTAAGTAAACTCAATGGTTTCAGAATAACTAACACTTATTACAAACACCGTGACATACATAAGTATACATTGAATACACCAGGTGGGTTGCATGATTGATTATATATTAATTAACAGCAAATGGGCTAGTTGTGTTGGGAATATCAGGGCATATAGGGAAGTTGAAATTGGAACAGACCATTGCCTTGTTAAAAGTGTCTTGCCACTTAAACTTAGAAGAAGTGCTAAGATTAAAAAATTTAGCTTTACATCTGAAGCTTTGAAAGACCCAGTTATACCTAAAGCTTTCCATGATAGATTAGTTAGTCATTATGGCAGTCATGGTTTGCTCACTACTGATTTTGAGGAAGAATGGGACCGTTTTAAACAGGCTTTTTCGGAAACTAACAGTACTCTTTTAGGGGAAAAAAGTAGTAGAGGAAGCAGAATTATTTGAGTGATAGGCACTTGAGCTTATTTCAGAAAGAAACAACTGCAGGAATGCCCTTAATCAATACCCTACAAATCCTAATGGAAAGTATTATAAGAGCTAAATAAACATGTAAAAGATCAGTTAGCTGCTGATAAGAATGTTTGGCCTGATTGCTTTTCTGAGAAAGTCGAGGAAGCAGTTAGACAGCACAACAGCAGAGAGCTGTACGAGATAGTTAATTTTTAGGTGGTAGAAAACGAACAGGCATACAAGGATGAGGTGAGGATTCCGTCATGGCCCAGGTAGGATGCGCATTTCAGTGATAATCTATATTCTAAACGATATAGTTAGTTCTACTCCCATTATTTGTAATGATAACAGATGCATTACTGGCTTTAATGTTGTCCTTATAACATAGTCTGAAGTTATTTTGGCTATTTATAAACTTAAACTACATAAATCACCAGGGCAGATGAAATTAGTACGGAAATGCTTAGAGCTGAAAATGTTTCGGTTACCACATGGATGACTGAAATTTTAATAACTCTTATGATAAAAGCCTTGTTCCTAAGGATTTTACCAGAGCTATTATTATCCCTATTTTTAAAAAAAACATTATCGCAGTTCTTGTTATAACTATATGCGTGTTAACCTGCTCTCTGTCCCACGTAAAGTTCTTTGCATGATTGAACTCAATAGAAGTAAGGATCTACTTGACGGACAATTGCGTGATGAGCAATGTGGATTCAGAAGTGGTACGTGATGTGTAGATCAGATATTTTCACTCAGGCAGATTCTTGAAAATTGTTTAATGTTTCAGAAAACTTTGGTTGGAAGCTTTGTTAATTTTAGAAAGGCATTTGACTCTGTTGATTGTCATAATTTGTGGTTGATCGTATGGCATACCAGACAAGTTATTTAACATTATGAAGGCTCTCTGTAATAACACTGAGTCATGTGTGAGAGTTGATAAGGCTTATTAGCAATTGTTTAACATTGTTTCTAGTATTCGACAAGGGTGCATTTTGTCTCCTGTTCTCTTAGCTTGGTTATTGATTTTATATTATGCGAAATTTGCTAAAAGCGAGTGATTTTGGTCTTAAATGGTCTGGAGATCTAAAAATTTCTGATATAGATTATGCTGATGATTTAGCCCTTTTGGCAAATGATATTCATGAGATTAACTATTTCATTCGAGCTGTTGAGACTGGTAGTAGAGTAGGTTTGGTGATGATGATCATCATCATCATCCTCAAGCAGCCATGGGCTACGGAGGTCCAACCAGACCGCGCAGTTTAATTCTCCAAGCATATCTGTCCTGAGCTACATCTGCTGCATCCGGCCACTGTACACCAATTCTAACAAGGTCCTGTTTGACATTGTCTGCCCACCGCATCCTAGGTCTCCCACTCCTTCTGAGGCCTCTAGGCACACTGTTCATAACCCTATTCGCCAATCTATAATTATCCATACGGGCAACATGGCCAAACCAACGGAGTCTCTCTCTGCACAATATGCTGCTTAAAGGAGGTTGCAGACTCCTTTGCCTAACCTCATCATTAGTTACAAAGTTAAACCACCTAATGCCCAAGATACTGCGTAGCATCTAGAATCAAAAGAATCTAGTTTCCTGTTATCTTGTTTACACAGCGTCCAAGTTTCACTACCATAACTAACCCTAGAAAGAATCAAACTATTATACAGTCTAATTTTAGTCTTTAGGTGTATACGCCTATTTCTCCACAATCTCCATAGATTCTTAAAAGTCCCGGCAGCAATACCTATTCGTCTGTTAATCTCATGCCGCACATCACCAGTATCAGTTACGTAGCTCCCAAGGTAATTAAAATGTGACACCTGCTCAAGACTGCAACCATTCAGATTAACTGAATCACAACCTGCCTGACCAATTTTCATCACTTTAGTTTTCTCTCTGTTTATAACCAAACCTACTGTACTACCAGTCTCATCAACAGCTCGAATGAAAGAGTTCATCTCATCAACATCATTTGCAAAAATCATCAGCATAATCTAAATCAGAAATTTTCGTATCTCTAGCCCATTTATGCCCAAAAGGTTTCCCTGGAAGTGAATTTCGCATAACATAATCAGGGCGGGGTGGCTCAGTCGGTAGCGCGCCAGGCTCGTAATCTGTAGTTCCCAGGTTCGAGTCCCAGCAGGGTCAGCGTTGAGATTTTTCTCCGCAAAATTTCCCCGCCCTGCCCACGGTCAGTAGGGGACACCGATGGGCTTGGTAAAGGCCGCCGTCCGTCGGATGGGACGTTAAGCCGTGGCCCCGTGTGCGGGACAGCCATACCCTGTGCACGTTAAAGAACACGCTGGATGGCCTTGACGGGAGGCTACCATCTGTCTCCCAACAGCTGTTCCAGTGGGTCCCCTCCCCCAACCTTCTCTGAGCCTTCGAGGTCCTGGAGACCTGGCCATTTGGCCCATGGGGTGCAAAAAAGTGCCGCTCAGAGATAAAACAATCCAATCCAATGCATAACATAATCAACAACCAAACTAAAGAGAAAAGGAGACAAAATGCACCCTTGTCGAACACCAGAAGTAATGCTAAACCAATTGCTACAAGACTTGCCAACTCTCACACATGACTCAATGTTATTATAGAGAGCTTTCATTATGTTAACTAACTTGTCTGGTATACCATATGATCTCACAATCAACCACAAATTATTACAATCAACAGAGTCGAAAACCTTTTTGAAATCAACAAAGTTAGCAACCAAAGGTTTCTGAAACTCTAAACATTTCTCAAGAATCTGCCTAAGTGAAAATATCTGATCTACGCATTCCCTACCACTTCTGAATCCACATTGCTCATCACGCAATTGCCTGTCAACCAGATTCTTAATTCTATTAAGCACAATTATGGAAAGAACTTTACCTGGAACAGAGAGTAGGCTGATACCCCTATTGTTATCACAAGAACTGCGATCACCTTTTTTGAAAATAGGGATAATAATATCTCTGGTAAAATCCTTAGGAACCATGCCTTTATCATAAAAGATATTCAGTCATCCAAATGGTAACTGAAACATTCCCAGCTCAAAGCATTTCCGTAGTAATTTCATCCCTTCCTGGGGATTTATGAAGTATAAGTTTAGAAATAGCCAAACTAACTTCAGATTGTGTTATAGGGCCAACATTAAACCCAACAATGCATCTATCATCATTGCAAACAATGGGAGTAGAATTAACCACATTGTTTAGAACATCACTGAAATGCTCAGCCCTCCTAGCCATGACAGAATCCTCACCTTCTATAACCTTACATTGTTTATCCTCAATCCCTGTATGCCTGTTCGTTTTCTACCACACAAAACATTAACTATCTGGTACAGCTCTCTGATGTTGTGCTGTCTAACTGCTCCCTCAGCTTTGTCAGCCAGGCCATCAAGCCAAGATTCTTATCAGTAGCTAACTGATCCTTTACACGTTTATTACGTTCTTTGTAATGCTTTCTGTTAGGACTAGTAGGGTACTGATTAAGGACATTCCTGCAGTTCCTTCTTTTTGAAATAAGCTCAAGTGCCTTATCACTTAAATAGTTCTGCCTCCTCTGTTCCTTTTTCCCTAAAGAGTACTGTTAGTTTCCAAAAAAGCCTCTTTAAAATGGTCCCATTCTTCCTCAATTTCAGTATTAAGCAAACCATGACTGTCATAATGACTAAGTAACCTATCATGGTAAGCTTTAGCTATAACTGGGTCTTTCAGAGCTTCAGTATTAAAGGTAAAATTTTTAACCCTAGCACAACACTTTTTAAGTTTAAGTTGCAAGACACTTTTAACAAGGTAATGGTCAGATCCAATTTCAGCTCCCCTATATGCCCTGGTATTTCTAACAGAACTAGCCCATTTGCTGTTAATTAATATATAATCAATCATATTCCTATGCAGCCCATCAGGTGAAACCCATGTGTATTTATGTATGTCGCAGTGTTTGTAATATGTGTTAGTTATTCTGAAACCATTGAGTTTACTTACCTGTAGGAGACGTTGCCCATTGCCAATGCAGCTACCAATACCAAAAGGGCCTATTACTCCTCCCCAAAGGTCAGAGTCGGTGCCAACCTTGGCATTGAAGTCACCTAGAACAAGGGTAATATCTCCTTTCTTGACAGAATTCAAAATATCCTGAAGTTGTCTGTAAAACCTATCCTTCTCATCCTCATCAGAATCCTCAGTGGGGGCATAACAGCAGATAACATTCAAGTCTTTAATGCTTGTCTGAAATTTTGCTGTGAGAAACCTTTCATTAATGCACTCATATCCTAGAAGAGCATCACTAGCATGTCTGCTGAGCAGCAGACCCACGCCTTGGTGATGCTTTCCATCCTCCCTCCCTGTAAAGAGAAATTTAAAGTTATTTTTAAGTATCTCACCTTTACCTGTCCATCTGGTCTCTTGCAAGCCTAGAATATCTAGGTTATAGCGCTGGAATTCCTGCATGAGGACATCAAGAGAATAATCTCTATGTAATGTCCTTACGTTCCACGTTCCTGCAGAGAGAAAATGATTAGTAGGATTTTTAAAGAAATTAGGTTTATTGAGATTGGTAGGGCCAACAATATCAAACAGCCCCCTGATCGCAGGCATGGGGCAAAGACCTGTTCCTCCTCCGCTAAAGGCTGAAGTCACCGATGCTGGTAGGAACATCAGGACCACCTTTTCAAGTGGACTTTTTCAAGAGCCATGTGGCGTGCCTGGGACACATTACTCCAGTTTAGGCTTGACGATGCCCAACTAGCTCAGTAAAGTTCAGGTACCTGCGATGGCCACTGATTAGGATTATCCACCAGCTGATATAAGGTATCCCATGCCTCTGTTCACTTAGAGCTGGCAACACAGAAGCAAACAGAAAACACAGCAGCAGACTCTCCCTCAACAGAGGCACACCAGTGCAGCAAGTCCAGGATCCATAATCAAGCTGAAATCCATAAACAAGTCCAGTCTAGTAGGTATAAATGGTCAGCACCAGGACTCTGTGAAGTTGATCACTCCTCAGCAGGGTTGAAAAAAAAGAAAAAAGTGGCCATAGATGACCAGATCAGTAGGCCATACTGAACTGGCAGCCCTCCCCTTCCGTTCCCTTCCAAAAGAGAATATCTCTTCTGAAAGGTACTAACGGCCTGCACCACGAGAAGGCGGGGTCGGACATTAGGTGCTAGACCTGGCCGGTTCTGTGCATCATCACTAGGGATTGGTACACAGCTCTCCTTCCAGTTTACGCCTAGCTACCATTTACAGGCCTTGGTGATAAACAGAGAGAAAACTAAAGTGATGAAAATTGGTCAGGCAGATGGTGTTTCAGTTACTTTTAATGGCTGCACTCTTGAGCAAGTGTCACAGGGTTAATTACCTTGGAAGCTATGTAACAGATACTGGTGATGTGCGGCATGAGATTAATAGGGAAATAGTGATTGCTTCCGGGACTTTTAAGAATCTATGGAGAGTGTGGAGAAATAGGGGTATACACCTAAAGACTAAAATTAGGCTGCATAATAGTATGGATCTTTCTAGAGTTATGATAGTGAAACGTGGACTTTTTGTAAACAAGATAACAAGCAATCTGATGCCTTTAATTCTAGATGTTTGCGCATTATCTTGGGCATTAGGTCGTTCAACTTTGTAAACAATGATGAGGTTAGACAAAGGAGTCGGCAGCGTCCTTTAAGCAGTATATTGTGCAGAGATAGACTCCGTTGGCTTAACCATGTCTCCCGTATGAATAATTATAGATTGCTGAATAGGGTTATGAACAGTGTGCCTAAAGGCCTGAGTGGGCGGGGGGACCTAGAATGCGGTGGGCAGACAATGTCGAACAGGACCTAGTTAGAATTGGTGTGCAGTAGCCAGATGTAGCTCAGGACAGATATGCTTGGAGAACTAAATTGCACTGTCTGTTGGGCCTCCGTAGCCGATGCTGCTTGATGATTATGATGATGATGATGACATGCCAGGTGTTCTGTAATTGTTGTTCTTATTAATTGCCCTCATAATAATCATATCCCTGTGCTTTCTAAAGCATGATTGGTTTAAAAAATATCATATATACCTGGGAAATGCTACATTGACCGAAATCTTCAGTTACAGTCAAGACAACTTGTAATGACTGAATCCATGATAAAAAAGTTTTAAGCTATCAATAGAAGAGTTGGTGATAAGTGGCCGATAGCTCAGCGGTCAGAGCACCAGACTTATCATCAAGAGGTGGTAAGTTCGGATTCCAACCAGCTCAAAATAATTTCCCCTCTATATTTGAGATTGGCTAACTCCTTTCGGTTTTCAAGTAAGCAATAAAATAGTGAAGTTAAAAACAATTTCTTAAAAAATGTTAGAAAAACATAATCGTCAGATCAATAAACTTCTGGCGCAAAAGGGTAGAGCAGAAAGCTTCTGTGCACAGAAGCGAAAACAAGTATCATCTTATAAAACTTTAGAAAATCACTGTCAAACTGAGACGTTATGTCAAACTACTTAAAACGATGAGAATGGAACATTTTATAAGACCATTGATTTGAACAGCAGTTTTCAAAACGTATGGAGGGAAAATGAAGAATATTAAATCAACCCATTGCCACTTTCTCTAGGTCTAGCTGCCTTACTCTTTTTCGTCCTCATATATTCCAACACTAACTGAAAAATTATTTTAGTCAATTGTAAAATTGTTAAATAAAACACATTTTTGAATATTGCTTCTATATAAAAACTTCTACTATATTAGCAATATAAAATGTTTTTTCATTATTTGATATACAGGGCAATATAAAATGTTTTTTCATATATTTTAAATATATTCAATTTTCTTTTCAGTTTTATGTGCCATATATATATTTCATTTCTATTATTCTGTTTATTTTTTCTTTAAAGATATATGTTTGAGTCCAAATGAACAATAACATTATGCTCCAAATTTTTGTTTAATGAGTCAAATTAATTAGGGACTGAAAGGGTTAAAATCTTATAACATGAATGGGGAAAAGAGAGCAGATGCTTTCATGAAGTATTTCAGTAGAAGCAATAACCAGTTTGCATTAGATCATTTTAACCATATCTCTCACATCAAAAGTATTGTTTTAAAGATATTCCACAAGATCTAATAGGATAAACAGCTTGATTGGATATTTGATAGCTTGATTTGGATAAACAGCTTGACAAGGGATTTAAATATGGTTGCTAAATCTGGATAACATAAATTCTTCGGGAAATTGATTTTATATTGTTAAATAAGTGTATGAGGTTGAGTTGTACAGATGTAATTAATTTCAAAACTTTTTAATTTCTTCCTTATATTATTACCCTTTGGTTGTTCTAATAATTTAAATGATCTAATAACACATTTCAGAGAAATGTCTCCACACGCAAGTTCACCCTCTTGTTGAATTACTAATTTTTAGCTCGTTTTAAAAAAATGAGTTAATAATTTCACTTTGTCGTCTATCTATCTGTAAACATTAATCTTCTTTGTTTTTAGAGATGAATTACAAATTCTTTTTGGGTTGGATAGATATTGATGAAATATTATGATTCACACTTTCGAAATTTCCCAATAGCTATAATTGTGACCTCTAACTGTGCAAATATTTGAAAATGTGAAACGAATATTCCAGGAGATGTAATTATATTATAAATGTGAAATTTGTGTTATGAAATGTGGATGTCATGAGGTTTGCATTGATAGAAACGATTTTCCTTCTTATCGACAGAGGAGTGGAATACTGCAATTTTTGTACTTTAGGAGATAATTTTTCCTTTTCAGAGATATTTTTTTTTTCGCTTGGATAGGTACTGATAAAAAAAATATGATTCCTAATTATCGAATCTTCCAAAAATTTTAATTGTTCCCTCTAACGGTGAAAATTTTGAAAATTTAAAAATTTTCAGCGAATATTGCACACGATCTATTTAGGCTAGAGATTTGATATTTTAGTGGTAGATGTGATGACCAAGTGGTTTATGGCAGAAACAATTTGTCTCTTCATCCCTGCGGAGGTGGGAAAAAGCATTATTTTCGAGTTGAACAGGTACCAACGAAATATGATGATTATAGTGTTTAAATCCTCCAAAAGACCTTAATGTATATTGTTAGAGGACAAGCTCATAACTAACAGCAATATAATTGATATTTATATGAGTTTAATTAAATTGCATTTATTTAAAACAAGACCGATAATTTTTAATTGCAAAATGTTAGCATTCAATTTTATAAATTTTAATAATATTTTAATGCACTAATAAGAGATAAATTATTTTTACATACTAACTAATTGATTTGTCCCTTAACTGTGGCAGATGAAAAATGCAGTACTTTCGTTTTGAATGATAAATGAGTAATTATTTTTACGTTGTATAGGACTAATAATATATTACTATTTACATATAATATATTATAATAACATATTACTATTACATTATTATTACAGTCCAGTCTTGTTAGTATAAATGGTCAGCACCAGGACCTTGTGAAGTTGACCTCTCCTCAGCGGGGTAGAAAAAAAGTGGCCGTAGATGACTAGATTAGTAGGCTCCACTGATCTGTCAGCTCATCCCTTCCGTTTCCTTCCAAAAGAGAATATCTCTTTTGAAAGGTAGTAATAGCCTGCACCACGAGAAAGCTGGGTCGGACACAGATTCTGTGCATCATCACTGGGTTTTGGTACACAGCTCTCCTTTCAGTTTATGCGTATCTACCATTTACAGACCTTAAAAAATAAAAAAATTTCCTATTTTGTGAACTGCAGAATTTACTTATTCCATGATTTGAAAGGTTTACTTATTCTTCTCATCTCACGTAAGAAAATTGAGAATGATGCTTTACCCTTTAAAGTGAGTAATATTCTACTCTTCAGACCTATCATAACATCTTTGGAATGTCGCTGAATGAATGGTTATAATTATTCTAAGCAGATCAAAACGTAATAAAAAAGCGTGATTAAAGCTGAGATTAACCTGTAAAAATTTTAAATTGTCTCTCTTACATGATTTTTTGCAACCACAGCCAAAACTACGGAGAATACATGAATGTCCAAGACTACCATCCCTAAAATGTACGTAAGACAGCTATAGACGGAATCTTGATGAAGGAATAATAATTGAAAAATATTGGTTAGTTTATAATAAACTGTCTTACTGTGAATAAATCAAGCTATATTTTTCCCCCTTTAAGTAAACCGATTGATTTTTAACTCTTAGTCCGTTATTATTCATGAACGTGGACGGGACTTCCAATGTACTGAAATATAGGCCGTAACTAATTACTTAGGAGATTGGTCACGCTTTGAAATGGAAAAATCAGATAAACTGATTGCTCCAAAACGTAGATTTTTAGTTGATAAGAATTTACAATCTTAGAAAATATGTGAATGATACTTTTTTCCTACATGTTAATACTTGAGCTCAATCAAAATTCCATTATGAAATTTCAAGTTACAAATAAACCTATTGCAATGTGATAAAGATGACGATAAAATTGGAGAAAATTGCGTTTCCTTCATAAACTTAGAAAAACAGATAAATTAGGTATCCAGAAATCCACTTAAATTTACAAAACTTTAATTTTTAGAGTTGTTTATTTTAATAACAAAGCGTGAGGTACAATTGACCGAAGTTGCTTACATAGGAATGAGAAGTTGAAATTTGTTTCACCCAGGATAAAACAAATAAACTTTTCATTATTTAGCCTGAGGGTATTCAGTAATATACCCAGAAAAATAAGAAAAGAAAAAAAAAATCTTACGCAGTTTCATAAATAAAGCATATGTTTTTTGAATAATATATGGAATTCTGATTTGTATTTTTGTTCCTTTGTTCTTATTATGAAAATTTTTAAATATTTAAATGGGGAAAAAATGCGATACTGAGTCCGACAAAAAAATTCCGCTAAACTGAATGAATGAACGCCAGCAAGCATCCAAACCTGCAAACTGGAGTAACAAGGACTAATCTTTAGCGATATTTTCTTTTTTTAAATAGCAAAATTTTATTGATATTTAATTTATGAATTGAATATAATATTGAAACATCTTTGATAGTGATTACTGACCGAAATAATTTTTAATGTTGCTACTGTTTTGATTTATTCGGAAATTGCGATTCTGGAAACTCTATTAAAAGTTTATGAAATTTGAAATAAATTTGAAATTATAATTTTTTTTTCTGTTAAATTTATTTTTAGAACTATTGGAATGCTAACGATTGAAAATGCTTTTGAAAAACTATATAATTTGTTACTGCAAATTTATTACAAGGTTAATATTTTTGTATTATAATTTTAGGATGACAATGGGCTACTAAAAATAGAAAAAGAGTGATTATTTGAAACCCACCATTAAGCGGTTGAAGGTTCCTGTTTTATAAAATAATTTATGTTCTATAGCTCGGTATTTTATTTTATCATCATTAGAATAATATTTCTCTTGCACCTTTACAGGTAAAAAACATTATGATTAACGATGGAAAAGTTATGAACAGTACATTTGACTTTAAGGTTACAAAACATCGCCTCATTTTTGTATGGGGAAAACACCTTCTCTATGTTCAATCTGTTTCCTTCCCATGACCAAATTTCAGAACTCTATTTAGCTGCCAAATACATTAAATGAAGATGTAACCTGAAACAAACTTGCCTCGCACCAAATCGTCATGGCTGGGTTATGCCTTCCGCTTCATTTCTGCACTTTCAATCTTTCCTCTTACGACTTTCCGAAGTGTCTCTCGGAGCAGTTAGTTATTCGGAAACACGTTCACAGAGTCAACATAACATATAAGTCGTTCACGTAATCACTCTCAAGCTACTGGCATGAAGTTAACGTAGTTAATGTTCTTGCGGCGAATTCTACATTACTCTCGAGAGAAGGCAAAGTAGACAGAAAGCACTGGAAACGAACTGCTCTTTCACTCTCTCTAACGTAGAAATATTTATGGGAATATTCCCTTCTTTTTGTATTGCTGTTGGAATAGTTTCTGAGCTCTCTAATGTGATAATGTTATGTTGGTATGCCTTAAACAGGCATCAAGTTAAGAGCTAATACCGAAACACTCAGCTTAAAAAGTTATAAACTGAAATTACTTCAGAAGTAATATGTGAAACTTTCCAAATTTAGAGCTGTTTAAACTTATTAAGCAATGTGGACTGTGTAAGTGATGTAATATCCGTTAGCGAAGCATTTCCTTTTCTCTTTTGCATAGTAGCGGACACTGAAACCTTTCCATTACATCCAGCATCCCAAGGTTAATGAGGTTTCTGTTAATGTTTAGTGTAAGAAAAGCTCACCTTATTGGATCTAATTGGGCTTGGAGCTAACGGAAATTTCAGTTTTCTGTGTTGTTGAACTGCAAGTGTAGTCTTGTTTTTAGATTGGCATATTACAGGTTAATTATGAAATGCATAAGTGTAATATTTATGATACTTGATTGGCACATTACTTATGGAATTTTTAATCAAAATTCATAAAATAAACTGCAAAAAATGAAAAGAATATTCCTGTTATGAATTAGTAAGTAATTATTCAAAGGTGACAATATCTAGCTTTTGTTTTATGAATGTTTTAGATGGGATATTCAAATAAATTTCATTCCTGAAAGCCTGAGAATATCAGCAATAAAAATTAAAAAATTAAAATATATACTGAATATTGATACATGAGCAATATTTTGCAAATCGATAATCGAATCTATTTTAAATTACGCAATAATATAATTTAAATAATATGGAACAACAAATTCCATAGGAAAATAATAGCATAAAAGAAATATGAAAGATGAGTTCTATAATAACTGAAGATATGATACCCTCACATTTACAAACATTTATAAGATAACATACATACGTATATATATTACATTTCCGAAATACTTTATCCTACAGTAATGTATATAAATATAATTTAATAATAAGCAATGTTTTTGACTATAAAATATAAATGCATGTTTTGAAAACCAAGGGTTAAAACTTACTTATTTAACCGAAATTGCTAATTAGTGGAAGATATACATTCGAGTGAGAGTAACCCCTATACCATCATCGGCTAAAGTTTTTTTCAGCCAGTGTGGCATATAAACTTTCCGGATTTATTTATTTGATTCGCACAATGGCGCCATCTATCCAAGAAAGTGGACAACTGCGTAGCCACATAGAGATGGAATTTAATATTTGTCACTTTAATATTTGTCACTCATGCTCATGGCGTTAAATCAATAATTTAGTAGTAAAGAATCAAATGATATGTCCTGTAGACATGGAACTCGGAATCAAAGTTAAATTGAAAGACCGTCTAGAAAAAAACTGAATAATTTGCTGAATATTTTATGCTGTGCTCTGTCAATTAATGATGATGTTAAACCGTTATCATGTTTGAATGATTTACATATGTTGAATTAACTTATTAACTTTCCTGCAGATAAGCTACTTAGATTTGCTGGTTATATGGTAAATACACTATATTCTTCAGTTTGACTAACGGTTATTTTAAAAAATGGCAGTGGCTCTGGAGTGAAATATAACAAAAAATATTCTTTGAAATGTTTTGGATGTAATATATGATGCAATATATTTCTGAAATAAAAAGATTTCTAAGGATTCTAGAGAACATATAAAGTGACCTGTTATCGAAGACCGCAATTAATAAGAAAAATATCGCTTTTACTTTTCTGACTCGATATAATCGTAATAGTTGGATTTCATCCAAACGTTCCGTAATTTGAAGAATTCTTTTAATTCTAAGAAAGTAATTATTAACTCTTGTCAAAGATTCAACTAAAGTCTGTCCTTTCTCTATTTTTTTTTTGTGTTCTAAGACTTGAAGTCGTAATGATTTTTGCCATTTTGCATATGTGACATCAAAAGGTGCTACACATGAATGACATATCTCACTTCCACACTTCCAGCACAACATAGAACAATAATATTCAGTTGCTCAATAATTCACCGCCCAATTTTCTTTCAGCAAGCTATGGTTTAAACCCATCTTGTGAGCACAAGATCATAAAATTACGGTTAGCACACGACAGTATCTTCCAAGAATGCAATGAATATCTTCTTCGACATGTTAAATGTTTATTCATCAATAATTGCAATAAATGATCCACTTAAAAAGTAAATAATATTTACTTAATACATTTCTTGACTTTAGTTCAGGCACAATGTATATACTCTCAGTTTCACACTGATATTAAATTTAGAGAAAATATTCTCTTCAACTGGGTGGGATACGAACTGGTGGGGATTACAAGTACAAATCATTATATAACGATAAACAATTATGAGGAATATAATTTGACTTTAAGGTTAAAAAACTTTGTCTCATTTTTGCATAAGGAAAACTCCTCTTCGTTCAAAATGTTTCCTACACATGGCCAATTTTTTATCTGGAGATAGTGGATCCGTAACCCATTCGGCTGAAGATAATTTTTCCTCTAAATCTGATATCAATCTGGAAATAAGAGGGATTTCATACATTCTGTAGATAATATTTATTTATCAATACATATTTCATTACTATTTACTCTTCTATTAATAAAAACAGTTTACCTTTTTCTCAAAATTGTTTTAAAATATATCTAATATTCCATTTTGATGCCTTGTTGTCTCCAGCTTATTGGCATATTATTATTACTTCTCCAAATCTTCCCTTGAGCAGATTGATTCCTCTTCGAAGCATTTTTTTCATTGCAGTGAAGTTATTGGAGATAACGTTGCATTAAACTGGATCTTCGCTTTTCTTATCTTATTTAGAGGTCCTATATAGTTAGAGGCTGGCCATCTCGGTGATTCACTGCCATTGGTTGATTGAGTCACGTGATTTATGGATGCCATGTTTTGTCGTACCGTGAGACGACAGCCTATGAGTTAGTGTATGTACCAAGTTAAAACTTCACAGTTGTTACAGTTTTATACATCTCTACCACTTTTTTGTCTATAAAAGCTGTCATTTTTTATGAATGCCTCACTGCGCTTCATTTTGATGTAAAAATTTCAGTCAAGGAAATAAATTAATGAATATTTATTTTCGAGAAACTCCATTAGAAGAGACAAACGGCTGCAAAAGTGAAATGAGCTAACTGAAAACCAACAAATAATTTCTTTTAAGGATCGTTTGAAAAACGAGCTAATGTTTTCACTTTGTCGTCTGCCTATGCCAGTATTTGTTCGTCTGTCTGTCCGTCTCTCTGATAACTGTTGTTTGTCCATCTGTCTTTCCACCTGTCTGTCCGTCTATAGAAAATAATTTTTTTTTTACTTTTAGAGATAAAAAATTCTTTTTGGGTTGGATAGGTGTCGAACAAATATTGCGATTCGCAATTTTGAAATTTTCAATAGCTTTAATAGTGCCCTCTAACGGTGGGAAAAGATGGAAAATGCTAAAATTTTAAACGAATATTGCAAACAAACTATTTACACTGGAAATCTGAAATTTTGGTAGTGCAGTGTTATGGTCACAAGGTTTACAATGGCACCAGCACTTTTCCATCTTAGCCAAAACGGGGTGTGAAAATAAAACTTTTTTTTAAGGAGATAAACGATATATATAGATTTGTTTTACAGGCACTAACAAAATATTAATGATTTAAACAATGTTTTATAATCTCAGCGTTACCTGTAGACGTTTAAACGTCTATGAATAAATAAATGCTTTTGTGGAAAAAATTTCGCCGATATGCGGGATTCGAACCCACATCTCTCCAAAAATATGCCAGAGTACCTCTTGAAATAATGCCGTCTCAGTCTTTTTTTCACTAATAATGACTATGACTGTTTCGTGAATTTTGGGCGCCATCTATGATCTCGGGTGGCAACTATTTCTTTTTTAGTGCTCTGAGTAAGATTGAAATAAATAATGAATCACATCACGCTATTTAGCGTCATTAATGACCTAAACAATAATTGATAATATCAGCGTTACCTATAGACGTTTAAACATCTATAAATCAATAAATGTTTTTTGTGGAAAAAGGACGTGTGGTGGACGTTAGTTCAACAGGTTAGAATACTCTGGAATGTTTCAGGAAAGATGCAGGTTCGAATTTTGTATGTCGGCGAAATTCTTTTCCACAAAAATATTATTATTTACATTTTTTGAATCCCCATCAGCTGGAATTTCCAGTGTTTGAGAGTGCTAAGGGCGGTAAATAAAACTCGAAAAGCGACCTCTAGCGGCGGAAAAAGCTGGAAAATACAAAATATTTAAATAAGTATTCCAAACGATCTATTTTAGCATGCTCTGGCATGTTTGTGGAGAGTTGCGGGTTCGAATCCCGTATGTCGGGGAATTTTTTTTCCATAAAAATATTAATAATTACATTTTTCGAATCCCCATCAGCTGCAATTTCCAGTGTTAGAGAGTGCTAAAGGCGGCAAATAAAAACTCGAAAGGCGACTTCTAGCGGCGGAAAAAAGCTGGAAAATACAAAATATTTAAATAAGTATTCCAAACGATCTATTTTTGCTAGAAACTTACATTTTTGGTCATAGAGTGTAATGATCAAATGGTTTACCCTAATAGTAATGATTTGTCCCGTTGGTAAAATGCAACTTTTGTGCTATAAGAGATAAATGATTTTTTTTTCACATTATAGGTACTAATAAAATATTAATAGTTTATTTTCTCAATTATTCAGTTGTTCGAATTTCCACTGGGAGAGGGTACTGAAAGTGAAAAATAACTAGAAGAACGCATATCGCCTCTGGCGCATATGGGGATCTCATTTTCAAAGAGAATGGAGTTCTTCCTTTGCCTACTTTTTCATTCCTTAAAAGTTTTAATTATGGATGTTCATGTTATTTTTCTGCTGAGGTTCCGCCATCCTCATGTACCTTCTGCCATAGTGTATAAACTGACAGGCTCCTGTCAAAGCTTTGTACAAGCAGCTGCTTGAGGAGTTATTTATTTATTTTTAATGTATGATGGGGGAAATGCACATAGTAGAATATTATTAGTAATTATAAAACATAAAAAGTATTTGACTTTTAGTTCTTAAATTTAAAAAAAGTTGCTTTTTTCTCGCTCCTCTGAAAATAGTGGACAGATCATTGCTGTCAGTGCAATTTCTACCATAACAGAAATCTACACGTCGAAATTTCTACCATAAACAGATCACTTGAAGCATTCGTTAAAAGTTTTGCAGTTTCGATATTTAGTGATCTCTAATGATATAAATTAAAACTACCTTTGAAAATGCGAATTAATTTCATTAATAACCAACTAAAAAAGAGATTTTCAATTATCTCTTAAAACAAAACCGTTGCGTTTCTTACCTACCTTGGGCTTAGGGTCAACCCATTGTGGTCAATGGAATTTTCAAGACTGTCACATTCCATGACAAAGATTTCAAATTTCTAGCATAACTACATCGTTTGCAAGATTCGTTTTAAATTTTGGGATTTTTCGATTTTTCCCACCGTTAAAAGGCGCAATTATAGCTTTTGGGAAATTCGCCAAATACGAATTGTAATATTTCATTAATACCTGTCCAACTTAAAAAGACGTTCTAATTTATGTCTAAAAACATACAATTTTCAGTTAAAACAAAAAAAAAGTTGCATTCACCCTCCCCCCAGGGTCTAAAGGGTCAGGTGATTGTTGCCAATGACAACTTCGTAACCTTCACATTTCAACACCAAAATTTCAAACTTCTAGCATAACTACGTCGTTTGGAATATTCGTTCCATATTTTGGAATTTTCAACTTTTTCCACCGTTAGAAGGCGCAGTTATAACTTTTGGAAGATGCGAAAAATGTGAATCTTAATATATCATTAATAATGTGAATCTTAATATTTAATTAATAATGTGAATCTTAATATATCATAATAATAATGTCTTAATATATCAAAATAATATATCTTAATAATATATCTTATATAATATATCATAATATATCTTAATATATCAAAATAATAAATATCATAATAATAATATAAATTAATAATGTGAATCTTAATATATCATAATTATCACACAAAAACAATTTTTCATTTATCTGTATAAACAAAAATGTTTGATGTCTACAGACGGACAACAAAGCGAATTTATGTCTTTTTTTAAAAAAAGCCCCAAAATTTACTTTTCCTTTTATAGCCCTTTTCTAAAGTGCTTCCAATCATGAACACTGAGATCTGTATTAAATATTACCCTACCCTTTTCCGGAATCCATAAGTATCCATGCAATACAATTCAGCTATGCACGCTAAACAATCCGAGCGACGACAAAACATGGCGTTCAATTTTCAGATGGCCAACCTCTACCTATATAGGGCCTCTAATCTTATTATTTTCTGCTTCCGATTAATCGTAATTTTTTTCCATAAGAAAATTATTAATACTCTATTATGATTCTGGTAAATTTCTTAAATATTTTGTCAATTATCTTAAATATTTTGTTAAAATATATTTTTTGTGTGCAATATGTCTTTCTGTTTGAAAACTTAAAAAAAAACTTTCAAGCAGCTGCTTGCCACAGAGGTTTGACAGGAGCCTGTCAGTTCATATACCATAGTACAAGGTATGTGAGGATGGCAGGACCTCAGCAGCAAAACAGCATAAACGTCCATGCCTTAACCGGGGCTCTAGCTCAGTAGTCAAGCGCTGTAAACACTTGGCCACGGGACGGCTATGCTCTTTATATCTCTTCTAATTTCCGATAATTTAAAGCTTATCGTGATTGTATCTTTCTAACGCACGTTGCTGCGGGAACAACTATTGCTACCTTGAGTAACCAGAGAGCTATTCTCGCAACATACATGTCAAAATAAGGTACATAATCCAAATAAATTAATGAAATGTGTTCGAGTTTCAGTTCAAAGTAATCATTTGTTAAAGTTTAGCATTAACTCAATTCTATTTAAAAAATAATATATTCGCATTCGTGTTTTATAAATGCAATTTTTTTAATACTACATGATTTACTAATTTTTTTTAATGTTTTTAAATCAGTGTTAATTTGACTTATGAATAAAGTGGGTAATTTTTTTTTCAGGTTTATTCTTCAATGGCTAGTTGAAATGAAAGTTATTATCATAAACCATAGTTATGTGCGGAAACTCGGCCGATATAAGTAGTGCAAGAAAATAAACACTGATATCTATGATACAGTTAATGAACTATAAACCGATATTTATATTTGCTTCCAAGAAACCTTTCGAAAAGTATACAAGTATCGCTTGACTTATGCCGCAGTTGGGCTCCAAAGAATAGCTGTGTGGGCTATTATCGAGTGTAGAATAAATTTGTCACAATACTGCAAAATAAGGTATTTTGCGAATTTATCTTCTTTGCATGTTAAGGAATCATTACAAAATTCTAGTATTATATATAACTTCAAAATATAGGGTTAACGGAAAACAAATCAAACTTGGGAAACGATTGACAAAAACTTACTAAATGATAAAGTGATCTGTGAATATTTCAAAAGAAATAATTACTAAGTGTTTAAACAAACACTGCAAAGAAAACATTTTAAATTAAAACTAAAATGAATAGCGAAAGCTAACAGGATAATTTATAGACCAAATTTTATTTCTTTGCCAATTAGGGGCAGGTAAAAATAGTAAAAAATGATTGTGGTTAGGTTATACATTAAACATGTTACATATATAAATAGCATTAAATCTGAATAATTTTATCATACATTTAAGTAATCAATATTTGTCTGAAATATTAATTTATATTTGCTTTCTGAATTATGAACTTCATACTAAAGAAAATGGCAATTTTTGTTGTCTAAATAATAACTTATGCAATGCTGGTTGTCAAGATTGGGACATGCAGTATATATAGCAAGGTAGGAGAAAAATGTTTTTTTTAACATTACAGCATTTTATTTACTTCTGAACTGAACACAGAAATTTGAGATCATTCCTTCTGTCCTTTTCCGAACTATCATATTTTCCAGTGATGAAAATATTATGTATCTAAACTGGAATGCAGCTGCACTATCTTGAAAGCTTTAGACCTTTGGAGGAAGGAGGTTCAAGAAATGTGTTTCTCTCACGTTTTCTACTGTCCTAGCAGCAATACCAAACTCATAAAAGAAACATGCGAGCTTTACATTTATAAAATCGCATGTTATCGATGAAATGGTGTTTCTGTAGAGGAAGAATTCTCATCTATTCGTTTCATTTCCAAATAATCCATAAATATGAAAAAAAAAACATTTCATGAATGACATCAACCGTCTTTCCTTCTTTCTATCTATCTCTGTCTACTCTGTCTAGCAGTTTTATTTCTTTATTTTTAAAAATCATTTTGACGCTATTTCCTTAAATCACAGCAAAAGACGATGGACAAAAATAGCGTGAGCTGCAACTGCCATTGCGAAGGTCACGACATCAGTTGTTTAAAGTTAGGAAATTTCAGAAACGGTAGTTTCGATTTTTAACTGCATTTGTTTTTAAATTTCGGCTTCTGTGTAAAAGGAAATGCATTTCTATCTTGTATTTAATTTTCGGCAACTGCTTTTGAAATTAACTGAACAAATTGCTTTTTAATTCACAAATCACAAAATTATATTCCAATGTCCTATTTCTGCATTCAAGAACAAATGATGATGCATTAATATTTCGTTACCGACTGTACGGAAAGGAAAGAAAGAAATATTCAACGGAAATGTTGTCATTTAACTTTCATAATATTAACGATGCAAAGGTACTTGCCATCTCATTTGAATTATAAAAGGAAATTCGAGATATTAACTACTAATGATTGGTTTCCATCAACTCATTACATGAAATCGTCACTGACGAAAAACAACTTACACCCAATCCACGACTAATACGATTTTAAAAATTGGCTGGTTTTCGATTAAACGGATTGACCCTAGGTTTAATATGATTTCGCAACTTCTCTGCGATCGTTTATACAAAACTCATAGTGGAGGTCGCAATACAAAGGAGGAATGGAAGTAGAGATATGTAAATCGCAGGAGGCAATCAATCTGCCATCGGAGATATCAAATGATCAATATTCCGCAGCGAATGGACACGTGACACCCAGCCGAACTGTAGATAAACACAGGCGCCCACGAGCATGTATGATCGGCAGTAAGGTTAGACTGCATGCTGTCAAAATGTTCGAAACATGCCTCGAAGACGTCGGCGGGAACCTTTTATGCACGATTGATGCCTTCTGAGGGAAATCGAAACGTCAATACGCGAGAGCTCGGATTGAGCATTCCAGCGATCGCCACACGCATGGGGCACAATGTGAGCACAACGCAATGGTGCGTTTCATGCAACCTCGTGAAGCAACAAATGACATGGAGGACAGGTACAGGACAGCACACTACACCACAGGACGTGAAGATTGCATGCTCCTTATGTGGGCGATTCGCAGCCCTTTAACCACAGCAACTCTGCTGCCAGAGTGATTTCCATGGTCTCCACCAAACCATTAGACAACATTTGCATGACGCAGGAATGAGGGTGAGACGTCTAGTTCCGCATCTGCTACTGCAGCGACATCACCAGTTATATTGTCTCCACTGGTGTCGAGCAAGGCAACATTGGCCCACGGAATGGAGGAGAGTATTGTTCACAGACGAGCCCCGAATCTGTTTTGGCATGCCAGAGGGTCGTTTGTCCGCATGGCGTCAACATGAGGGGACCTATCACATTAGCTGTCATACAGATCCCCACCGTGTACAATGTTATGGGGTGGCATCACATATGGCGACTGGAAACCTCTGCTCCATATTTCTGGCTCGTTAACGGCGAGACGTTAACATCGATGACATCATTAATCGTGTGGCACGATCCTTCCTTACCACCATGCTGGACTGATTCTGCAGCAGGACAACGCCATCCCACACACTGCACATGGAACAATGGAGGAGGACTAGGTGTGGACTTATTAGCATTGGGACCTTATGGGTTGTCGCCTTCGACAGTTTCCTGGCTAACCTGGTACAGTTGTTGCCCAACTGAATGCTGTTTGGAATGCCATACTCCAGAACACCATTAGTCATCTGATTGAAGGTGTCCTGACATCCTGGTTTGACGGCATATGGACAAACGACCCTCTGGCATGTCAAAACAGAATTGGGACTCATCTGTGAACAACACTCTCCTTCGGATGGAATCCTGAGACGTCTACAGGTTTAATGTTTTGTTTTTTGTTTTTTTAATATTTTTGTTTTTAAATTTTAAATTTTTTGGTTATAACCAACCGAGGTGTGCCTAATATATACTAATGAATCTGCAAAAAAACTCATGTACTTTGCTTTGCTAAGTATCTATCCGCTATCAAACTATTTAATGTAACATGATGAAGATGAGTGTAGAGGAAAAATTGTCTTGAGCCGGGTGAGATCTGAACCTACTACCTCCTGATGACATATCAGGTGCTCTGACCACTGAGCTACCGGCCGCTGATCAATCTTTCCTCCACTGCTGATATTATGCTATACATCATCGGGCCAATCACTATCTTTCGAGTGCACGTACCATGCGGTCTCACGTTCAGTTTTTTGATCATTTGCATATCTACCCTCAAATATCATTTGCATATCTACGCTCATAGTTTCCGTCCTGTAGTTTCGGGCATAGATATCACTTCCTTCGCAGTGTTGAGATTTCTACTTTGAGCAGTGTATTATTGCATTAACTATGATTTTACCGTAAGTGCAATAAGTGCAAGTAGTACATTGTATCAGTTTAGATGTTTCCTTGTCTCACCCATCTGACCTAACCTTGCTCATAATTTCAGCAGCTCCAGAAAGAATTTTCACTTTTGATAATAATCATTTGTGTGTTTAAAGAGCTCTGATGAATAATATATTTCTAAACGGTAGAGAGTATTTAAATTGTCACTGAACGATGACACTGTAAACGTAACCAAATTCCTCCCGATTGGGTAATTATTACTATTTGTCACGTGTGGAGTAGAAACGCTCGTAAACGTATAGTTAGTAACCTTCATTGCGTGACTTACAATTTTTACAACAATCAATTTCTCATTTTCAATCTTCATTATTCTACAGTCATCCATCTACACATATATCTTATATTAAAATAAAAGTGCATTCAGTCGTTTTTCACTTCTACTTTCATTATCGTTTCTTTTCTGTGAAAATAAGTTACATCTATGATATATATATAATAAACAACAAACACGATATCATCCAAAATAATTCAACGAAGGTATAAAATAAAAAATATGTCAATCCGGTTAGGATTCTGAACCCCCGACTCTATTTACATTATTTCTTATGAGAAATTCGTTTCCAATTAAGGCGATCTCGCTTTACACGAATTTTTAGAAGAATGCCTGTATCGTGTTATTCGGGGTATATCCTCTATACGCGAATTTAGAAATCCCACTTATGCTCAGCACTTTTCATTTTATATCTTGCCGTTTTGGAGGATATTAAATTTTAAGTGCAAAGTATCAGTTTAAAATGTAAAATTATTAAAAAGCACACATGGAAAATAAGAATAAATAATGTGTATTATGCTACTTATGAACAACACTGATATTTGATTTTAATGCAAGCCTAACTACCGACTGATAACAGTAATGTAATTGCTAAGTACTTAATACAGAGACAATAACCATTGACTAATATATTGTTACGACAGATGAACGTGCTACAATAAGCTTGTGATTTGATGTATCATTTTGATGCTCGCTTGGACTTCAGCGTGCGAATTACGTCACTAACTACTTCGAACGAATTTAACTGATAAACAAAGAATAAGTTGTACTAAGAGGAATTAGAGTGTGAAGAAAAACGCAATTTGTCTTTGTCTGTGCACTGAAGTATAAAACAAGAAATAATTTTATTTGGTGTGTTCTCTGGAAGGTAAATAAATTTATTAGTGTTGATCCGGTTAGCGGATTGGTAAGAAAAAGAAGGATGTTTAGGACACTTAAAGATGTGGCTGAGGAGGTTATATGTTAGTCAAACAAGCAGAATTGATCTTAACTTTTCTGTAGGAAGAATTCATCAATTGATGCATTGTTATATTTAGTTTCTTTAGAAGAATTGGTAAGATTATTCTCAATAGATTGCAGGCTTGTTCACAGATATGATTGTGCCACTTATCGACTTTTGTAAAAAGTCTATTATCAATTTGTAGGAATAGTAAAAAAGTGCTTTGGTCTTTTGAAGGTTTTTCTTTTATACTGATGAAGATTTGTGTTGGTTAGCTTTAGCTTATGTAAATGTTTTTATTCTGACATTTGTAATAAATTACATTATTTTAGAATTATAATATAATTATTTTACTATTTTTGAATTCAGTTTCCATCCATTTAATTCATAACAATATTATAAATTGAACCTTTGTAGGAAACAATGAACGATCTAGGGATATCGATATCAATAATCTCTTTGTGGTGTAAAAGAGATGTTGTTGTTTAACTTCAATTGCATTTCAATTCAGCAGCAAACTGCTTGAAGGTTTCAGTTTTACTCCTGAGATATCGATATCAGATTTTTAAACCTTATCTTAAAAAGAAACTTCTCCTAAAAACTCCAATCAATAGAATTGTATCATAATATAACTTGACAGTTAAAAGTGCATTATAGAAAAATGAATAAACACAATATTTTAATCCAAAAATAATAATGCCTTTATATAGAGTAGATATATTTAAATATCAATATAAATGAAAAAAAAGAAAATATAATGCCGATCTCCCAACATGTGTCAAGAGTAAATATATATATATAAAATAAACCCTATTTCCAATGATAAAATCACTTCTCAGTTCATATGAACTTCAGCGAATGGCGACAGAGATCGTTTCCAATGGTTCAACGAAATCTTTTCAATCGCTTTATCTTCCTTTGAAGCAGATTGATTTCAGAAAGTCATTTCATCAATGGTGAGATGTTTTACTTTATTTTTTTTTTACTTTTTAGGGTTTAGCTAGGAAGATAGGCTTATTTTCAGTTTGCTTAATCTATATTTAGTGACAATTTTGAAGGGGACTTTATCACTATTCTTCGCCGATGTGAGTGATATTATTATATTCCCTATCTTACTCTGTAAATAGTAAAGTTTCGTTTGATATACAACTCATTATAATTGAGCGACTAGATGGGTAGCATACTAGGTAAATGTTTCCCCACTGTATATTTTAAGGGGGAATAAAAATTCGGGTGGGGCAGAGCTTTGTAACCTCTGTCATTCCCTAAGATATGAGCTTTCATTTAATCTAAATCTCATTACGATGGGCCAAAATATTGGGAAGATATAGCCGACGAACTGTTTTAACATTTCCACAACACGACAAATTATAAACGAAAATAGGTAAAAATAACAGATGTTTTCTTCATGTGATATATTTGGAAGGAAAACTATTCTCCAATACAAAGGCAAAGGCAAGCAAAGGTAGGAATATAATGTTTGATTGAAAGAATCTGAGAGTGATGAAAATTATTCATTAAAAGGAATAAAACATATATTTCTTTTTTTCCTCTTTTAAACAACATTTCAACCAGGGAGCACATGTGTTGCAATTAGGTTGTAGAACAATCTTTTAACTTTTAAGTGATAAATAACATGAGATTCCTTGGATCATAATGAGATAGGATTTAAGGGCGGATGTTGTAGGTCCTCTCTCAATATTCCATGCGATATGATGTCAAACAAGGCGGATTTAAGATACGCGCCGCCTCGATATTTCCAGGCTTTTGTTTCTTTCTGTTCTCAGTATTAAAGCAGCGAACAAACATTGCATGTTGCTTCCTGCTTCTCGATGGCTGACAAAAAAGAGATTACCCTCAAGGATTATGCTCTGAGCAAGTCGCCTCGCCCTTTTATTTCCGGGTGATAAACATGAGACGAATCAGCTCACTTCAATATTTATTTTCACCTTACCATATTGCTTACTCCATTATCTGAAATTCAGCTGAATTAAAGGCAGTTATCTATATCCCTGTAAAGAAATCGGCTGCTTTATAAACAATCGAATTTATTAAACCAATATTATTTATTCATTGAATAAGTTCGATACATGAACAGATTTTATGCCTTCGTACACCACTTATTTATTATTTGTTTTGCAGTCACTTGCTATTGAGATCTAAAAGAGCTTATCAGACCAAATCTCGATTGTGAAAAATCCGTGATGGAGGCAAGAGCTTAACAACAGAAAGAAATCGCAATCATCCATTCCTTACACAGCATTTTAAATCAAGAAGCTTTTCCCTGTGTACAAACGCCGTAACAGTTCGGCAATTGGTAGGTATGTCGATGCGCATTCCTGTAATTGATTATTTTAATTCATTGTTTTGTACTTATAATGTTTTTTGTCTTTCACTGCATGGTGAGAGGTTTATAAATATTTCTACAGAATAAGGTGATGAACGATTTCCCTTGATATATCCACACACTTTACGGATGTATCGCAATAAGATCAATCACATGATTTAGAAATGATACAAAGTCCTGGGCAGTGGCAATTTCACTTTGTCCTTTAAATACAACTTGAGGGCAACTTGAGTCTTTCGATGGAGCGGAATCACCCCAGAATAATCAAACTGAAATCGAATAAATATGTAGATAAGTTTTATACTAATAGCTGACATCTACTACTGCCTAATGAGATTTCGTCAAGCTAGACTTTCTAATGGGAATCCCCTATCAATCTTTTTGTTTAGCCTTTCTCCGTTTTCTTGCATTCATCAAATTATCTAGAGTATCACAGTCTTTGCGTACCGACGATGTGATAAGACACAAAGCACAGTTCATAGATATATCAGTATATACAAAAACTACATTGATCGATCAAAATGGGAGAAAAAGGAGGAAGACTATATGAAACCCTGATGTAAATTCGCGGGCAATCACGCAAACTAGCAGCTGAAAGGAAGAAAAACACACACTCAAGAAGCTGCTTGCCACAGAGGTCTGACAGGAGCCTGTCAGTTTATAAGCCGTAGTAAAATATCTGTGAGGATGACGGGACATCAGCAGAAAAACATCACCAACATACCGACTTACTCGGTTCGAACTCAGGTCCCTTTGATCAGCTGAAAACTGTTACAAAAGCTAAATGGAGTAAAAAAGAAACCAAATTGAAGTAATTCAAACAGTTGTCACCAGAAAGCAAAACAAAACAATAATCCACCTAAAAGTCGTCAGTTTTGATAATAAAACCAGAACGTATTCTGCTTACTTAAATACGAAGGAAAAGCACTTACCAATGAGCAGATAGCATCAAGACCAAGAGATTCTAAACGAAAAAAAACTATGGCATGAAGCTCGAAATAACATATTGCAATGCATTATTATCACGTATTGCATATAATTTTTAAAAAAAAATTAATCTAAAGCATTGTTTTGGACATCTAAAGCACATGGGAAAAAATCAGTTTTCGAATGAGAATCTATTTATATCGTAAGTTAACAGAATATTGATAAAAAAAAACTTTTTACTACCTGCACTATGTAGGCTAAAGTATTTCTAGAAGAGAATCCTAAAAAAAAACGATTACTTGATATCTACTCTTGCCAGATGAGATTTCATCCAGCTAGATATTCTAATGGGAATTCCCTATCAATCATTCTGTTTAGCCTTTCTCCGTTACTCTGTTTTCTTTCAAATTTTCCTTTTTGTACTCACCTTTCTTGCATTCCCTTTTTTGCCTCTACACTAAGTGCCAATCTGACATTTTCTGGATTTTTCCAAACTTTTCATAAAAGACACTTTCATTCCTCTAAGCTAATGATTTTCCTTTCTTGCAACTTGATTTTTGCTTCGTATTCATTCAATATCTCAAGAGAAGTGATGCAGCATATGGTGAAAACAATATTTCTTGGTTTAATTTAAACAGATAATTCATTTTTCTTCTATTAGTTTTGTTTAAAATCCAATTTATTTTCTTAATTTTTACTTTAATAAAACCATGATAGTTTTGCGGGATAACAATGACAATTCTTCAAAATTTGTTAGCTCTTACAGGTTTTATTTATATCATAATTCACATTGAAATAACAATTTATTATACACACCCACCTAATAACGTGTGCATCGGATTTGAACCCTATTGATACGTGTGAGTCCACCTTGCACCCTCATAACAGCAGAAATTATTCGTGGCACGGACTATACCAGCTGTTGGAAACGTTCGGCTGGTATTGAGACCATGATTACAGGGCAGCCGTCCGTAATGCACCGAGAACTGCAGATAATTTTTTTCGGGCTGGAATGCATGGCTCCACTTCATCCCACAGATTATCAAAAGTGTTCAAATCCGGAGAGTGAGAGGGACATTCGAGTGTTGTGAACTAACTGGAATGCTTCTACAACCAGTCTTTCACCAGATGGGAGCGATGACACGGCGTTGTCTTGTGGAAAGAAGGCATCCTGCTGTGGAAAATGGATAGTCATGAGCTGGTGTTGGTGGTCACTGAGTACGTCACCACAGAGGGGTCTATCAAAATAATGGAAACACGTACTGTTTGTGGTGAGCATTTTATTAATAAGTTGTAGGCCCACCTAGGGCGTTAAGAACAGACGCAATTCGGCATGGAATAAACTTATACAAGTCATGCACATACGGTAATGGAATATGGGATCATTCTTCCTGTAAAATATAGCCCAACTCTACCAATGATGCTGAGGTGGAAAATGTGTTCTGACCTTGCGCTCCAGTTATTCCCATGAATGTTCAATAATATTGAGGTGGCCAGGGTACCTGCTGTACCTCATCCTCATGCTCTGCAAACCACAACCTCACGCGTTTCGCACAATGCGCGGGTGCATTATCTGCTTCAAAACCAAAGACGGTCGTTAAGGAACAATGCCCACAACATTGGGTACAGGCGTTCCCAGAGAATGGATTCGTACGTTGAGGATGTGACACGACCCTTCAGAATAACTAATGGCCCTAAAGAATACCATGATATGGCACCCCACAGCATCAGTCGGAATCAAACAGTCGGGATGGTTGGATGGAACCAAACAGTTGGGATGGTTCTGCAGGTTTTCGCCAGACATACTCTACCAGTGAGGGGAAACAATGTGCAGTATGATTCATCAGACCAGATGACACGTTGCCAATTTTTAGCATCCCAGTTTTTATGTGTTTTGCACCACCTTACATATTTTGTTGCATTGATATTGGTAATCAGAGGTTTGTGGATTGCAGCTCTGCCATAAATACAGCAACGATGAAATTTCCGATGAACTGTTATGACGAAAACTACCATTCCGACTGGTGTTCAACTCTGCTGCTATTTGCGGTGACATGGTCCATTCTCTGGGAAACGCCTATGCTTCCATTGTACAATCCGTGCCAACGATCGCCTATCCCTATCTGACAACTTTGTATGACGTCCACAATTTGCACGTTTAGAGGCAACGCCTTGTCCTTTTTGATATGTAGTCATAATCAATTTCTCGTTTAACACCTACTATTTCCGTCGTTCTGGTTACTAAGGCTCCTGCAAGATGCGCACCAATGATCATGGCTTTTTGGAGGTCACTGAGATCTGACATTGTCGACAATTACACCACAACAATTGTTTTACCTGCGCCTGTGGCACTGCTACGCAATAGCCAACATTGTACTTCTCCCCTTTATATACCTCACATCATGGGTGACGTCAGCGACTGGGAGGACACGCAATGCATATGGCAATTTCGTGTCCTCCAGTCGCCGTCGGTGTTTCCGTTATTTTGATAAACCCCTGTAGACTTGTGAAGTGATGGTGGTCTCAATAGGGTCCCATCTGAACAGGCCCCAGAATATCACTCCGTCTCCACTAGCCTGTAGCACCTGACTTGAGTGTTGGAGCCATGGCCTCCTGGTGTACGCAACATCCTATTGGCATGTTGTAGTTAGAATTTCTTCGTCTGACCAAGCTACCCGTTTCTAGTCTTCCATGCGTCATTGGCGATGTTCCTACACCCATTGTAGCCTCATAGCCGGTGACATGTTGTGTCGATATGGGAGTCGACTATTATATCCCAGTCGCCCCATCGTGTGTAAAATTGCTTCCACAAACATTCAAAACTGCTCCGCTGTTGAATGCAATGGTTTCATCTGTACCGTAGCCCCTGTTCTACTGTATGATACAGGAGAGGCGGCACTCACCCCGAACATATATGGCTCAGTTATGACCTCATTTTTCCTGGCAGTTGCAGCTTTTCCTGGTTTTGAAGTAGTCCTGGTATACACGTGCGATGGTTGCATGCGGGAATCAAGGATATTGTGCAGTTGCAGATATAAAACATCAAATCCCATCTTCCTCGCACTGACTATATGCCCACAATAGAACTCGCTCAGGTCTCCTTGTTTACCCATCATAAGAGGCACAGGTACGCTATTCAGCAGGCCATGGACCCCAAATGGCCAAAAGAGACTTCGGCGGCCACATTACTGTGGCGGAAAGGGGCAGGTTTGTGGATGGATGCGATGTGTACAATAAATTTTGTTTCAGTGTTTAGTAGCTTTGGCCACTTTCTAATTTTTTTTGTGTCTTCAATGGGTTTATTTTATACATAAGTATTAAAAATGATTTTAAACTGTAATTGAAATTTGAGTGAATGGAAGAATAAAAGAAGCTTGCTTTTTAGGAACCGGGAATTTTATCCCCCTCCTCGGTGGTAACTCTCATGCTGTATTATTGTAAAATTGCACTTGTTGAACAACCATCAAACGAAGCACGCTTTACCATATATTAGTGGGTTCATTATTGGTTGAGTTAAGACAAAGCAACGGAAAGGATATAGTTTCTTATATTTGGTGAGTGCCATAATGAGAATTATTTTATATCTAGAATATTGATTTTAATTAGTAAAGACTTTAAGTAGTAGAGTATGATTAGCTTTGTGATAATGAAATTTTATATATTATATATAAAATCATAATAAAATAAAAATAAATAAATCATATTATATGATTTAACATGTAATATGATTTAACATATAATATTTATTATAATATTAACATATAAATATGATTTAACATATTTTATTAATTTAACATGTAATATGATTTAACATATTTTATTAATTTAACATATAATACGATTTAACATATTTTATTAATTTAACATATAATATGATTTATTATAATATAATTATATAAAATAAAAATAAATCAAATCATATAAATTTATGATCATTCTCATAAATTTTTATCTATCATCTCATCTAATCGCGGCGGCTGACGCGTATTTGGCCTGATATGTAAACCATTTCTTTGTTGCGAAAAATAATTCAAATGTTATATAGTTGTTATATGACTATTAAATCTAAATAACTGTTAAAGTGAAAATTAAGTTATATTTAAACATTTTCGGTATCAAATATTTCTTCCTCAGTTCCTAACCAAATGTAAAGAAAATACTTTCCGCTGAAGCTATTGTTGCTCTGACGAAAAACAAATGATGCCAAAATTTCTTGTAATCTTCCTAAGCATTTCATCCTGCGGTGATATTTTCAAGACGTCATTTTCAAATAAAAACTCTTTTAAAAAGGACTTGTTTCGGTTTAACATTTTATTACCAGAGATAAAATAAGATTTGCATTTAATTTTAATCCTTGTGAAAAGTTGCAAAAGTTTATTCTGTCATTAAACATTTTCTACAGCCTGGAGAGCCTTTGATTTATCAAGCGTTTCATTTTGTTATCTGACTTTTCAATCTTTCCAATCATGAATTACTTCAGACAGAAAATATTCACTAGTTGGTTTAAACGAACAAGTATGAAAAATTATCATAAATTAAACAAATAATGCAAATACAACCAGCTGGGAGTTTAGAGGAACAATCTAAGAGAATTTTTCAGACTATCCATATATTTGATATCACTCGTGATTTTTTAATTGTTTTATGCTTAAATTTCAGAATATGGTTTAGATCAATGTTCATAAAACGTTTCTTGACCGCGCTTATAATAAGAAACATTTTACATCTCGACCCAGAATCAGAATTTATATTCTATTTCATTACAAAAATCCTGGTCACGACCCACTAAACTGATTTCACGACCCAATAATGAGTCGAGACCAGCAGTTTAAAAAAACGCTGGTTTAGATCACGCTATTGTGAGAGAAAAATTGATAAGATTTTTGATGCGTTAGAAACAAAACGAATTTCAAAAGTTTTTAATTAATGTTGTTAATTAGTGTTTTAATTAGCTTGATTTTAATTCATGTGATCTGGACAAATTTTCAAGCTCACACTAGAGTGGGAAAACTGGAAAATTCAATTTTCACAGAGGCATAGCCAGTAATTTTGAAATTAAAATATTAGAATTGTAAATTTAATTCTATTTAACATATAATATTGTTAATAATAATATTTATTAATTATGTATATATGTATATTACAACACTTTAATAAAATGTGTACCACATTGCGAAAAAATTATTGAATGGTTTACAAATATAATCAATGGAAAATATTAGAAATGAAACTGATATTGAGGAATTTTAAAATTTGGAATATAAAATCTTAAACTTAACATTTTATCCAAGGAAGTTTCAGTGTTTAAACCTCAACCCCAATCACTGACTACATAAGAGAGTAAGACTATTTCTACCAAATTCTTATGTAAAACTAAACTGCCTGATATTCGAGATCTAACCTGCATTATAATAACAGATTACTTATTTTAAAAAGCATAACTGTCCATCAATCAGCATAACTGTCATGAAGTCAGTCCTACAAACTGATATCAGATATAGACACCTAGTTCAGAAATTTTGTGAATGTTAATTATTCTCTTTCAAAAGCAAAATATTGCAGGATAAGATTTACAAAGAGAAATGAAGTTTCTCTTTGTAAATTTACAAAGTTTAATCTAATACCATTATAATTTAGATATTCTCGGCTTGCAAGAAACCAGATGGACAGATAAAGGTCAGATTCTTAAAAATAATCTTAAATTTCTCTTTTCAGGGAGGGACGACAATAAGCATCACCAAGGCGTGGGTCTGCTTCTCAGCAGACACGCTAGTGATGCTCTTCTAGGATATGAGTGCATTAATGAAAGGTTTCTTACAGCAAAATTTCAGACAAGCGTTAAAGACTTGAATGTTATCTGCTGTTATGCCCCCACTGAGGATGCCGATGAGGATGAGAAGGATAGGTTTCATGAACAACTTCAGGATATTCTGAATTCTGTCAAGAAAGGAGATATTACCCTTGTTCTTGGTGACTTCAATGCCAAAGTTGGTACTGACTCTGACCTTTGGGGAGGAGTAATAGGCCCTTTTGGTATTGGTAGCTGCAATGGCAATGGGCAACGTCTCCTACAGGTAAGTAAACTCAATGGATTCAGAATAACTAACACTTATTACAAACACCGTGACATACATAAGTACACATGGGTTTCACCTGATGGGCTGCATAAGAATATGATTGATTACATATTAATTAACAGCAAATGGGCTAGTTCCGTTAGGAATACCAGGACATATAGGGGAGCTGAAATTGGATCTGACCATTACTTTGTTAAAAGTGTGTTGCAACTTAAACTTAAAAAGTGTTTTGCTAGGGTTAAAAAATTTACTTTTAATACTGAAGCTCTGAAAGATCCAGTTATAGCCAAAGCTTAACATGATAGGTTACTTAGTCATTATGAGAGTCATGGTTTGCTTACTACTGAAGTGGAGGAAGAATGGGATCATTTTAAACAGGCTTTTTTGGACACTAACAGTACTCTTTTAGGAAAAAAGGAGCCGAAGAGACAGAATTATCTGAGTGATAAGGCACTTGAGCTTATTTCGGAAAGAAAGAACTGCAGGAATGTTCTTGATCAATACCCTACTAGTCCTAATAGAAAGCATTACAGAGAACGTAATAAACGTGTAAAAGATCAGTTAGCTGCTGATAAGAATCTTTGGCCTGATGGTTTGGCTGACAAAGCCGAGGAAGCAGTTAGACAACACAACAGCAGAGAGCTGTACCAGATAGTTAATGTTTTGTGTATTACAAAACGGACAGGTATACAAGGATTGAAAAATAAACAAGGTATGGTTATAGAAGGGGAGGATTCTGTGATGGCTAGGTGGGCTGAGCATTTCAGTGATGTTCTAAACAATGTAGTTAGTTCTACTCCCATTGTTTGCAATGATGATAGATGCATTGGTGACTTTAATGTTGGCCCTATAACACAATCTGAAGTTATTTTGGCTGTTTCTAAACTTAAACTACATAAATCCCCAGGGGTAGATGAAATTACTACCGAAATGCTTAGAGCTGGGAATGTTTTGGTTACCACTTAGATGACTGAATATCTTTTATGATAAAGGCATGGTTCCTAAGGATTTTACCAGAGCTATTGTTATCCCTATTTTCAAAAAAGGTGATCGCAGTTCTTGTGATAACTATAGGGGTACCTGTTCCAGGTAAAGTTCTTTCCATGATTGTGCTTAATACAATTAAGAATCTGGTTGGCAGTCAATTGCGTGATGAGCAATGTGGATTCAGAAGTGGTAGGGGATGTGTGAATCAGATATTTTCACTTAGGCCGATTCTTGAGAAATGTTTAGAGTTTCAGAAACCTTTGGTTGCTAGCTTTGTTGATTTCAAAAAGGCTTTCGACTCTGTTGATCGTCATAATTTGTGGTTGATTGTGAGATCATATGGTATACCAGACAAGTTAGTTAACATAATGAAAGCTCTCTATAATAACACTGAGTCATGTGTGAGAGTTGGTAAGGCTTGTAGCAATTGGTTTAGCATTACTTCTGGTGTTCGACAAGGGTGTATTTTGTCTCCTTTTCTCTTTAGCTTGGTTATTGATTATGTTATGCGAAATTCACTTCAAGGGAAAGATTTTGGCCTTAAATGGGCTGGAGATACGAAAATTTCTGATTTAGATTATGCTGATGATTTAGCCCTTTTGGCAAATGATGTTGATGAGATGAACTCTTTCATTCGAGCTGTTGATGAGACTGGTAGTAGAGTAGGTTTGGTTATAAACAGAGAGAAAACTAAAGTGATGAAAATTGGTCAGGCAGGCTATGATTCAGTTAATCTGAATGGTTGCAGTCTTGAGCAGGTGTCACAGTTTAATTATCTTGGGAGCTATGTAACAGATAATGGTGATGTGCGGCATGAGATTAGCAGACGAATAGGGATTGCTGCCGGGACTTTTAAGAATCTATGGAGAGTGTGGAGAAATAGGCGTATTCACCTAAAGACTAAAATTAGGCTGTATAATAGGTTGGTTCTTTCTAGGGTTAGTTATGGTAGTGAAACGTGGACAATTTGTAAACAAGATAACAGGAAACTAAATGCTTTTGATTCCAGATGCTTACGCAGTATCTTGGGCATTAGGTGGTTCAGCTTTGTAACTAATGATGAGATTAGGCAAAGGAGTCGGCAACCTCCTTTAAGAAGCATATTGTGCAGAGAGAGACTCCGTTGGTTTGGCCATGTTGCCCGTATGAATAATTATAGATTGGGGAATAGGGTTATGAACAGTGTGCCTAAAGGCCTCAGAAAGAAGGGGAGACCTAGGATGCGGTGGGCAGACAATATGAAACAGGACCTTGTTAGAATTGGTGTGCAGTGGCCAGATGCAGTAGATGTAGCTCAGGATAGACTTGCTTGGAGAACTAAATTGCACGGTCTGGTTGGACCTCCGTAGCCCATGGCTGCTTGAGGATGATGATGATGATGATGAATCTATTAGCATGAAGGTAAAAGGTATGTGAAGAAAAATTACATCTCGGAGAAAATTAACAACTACACTGGCTGAAAAAAGAACACCCAAAAGGAATTTCTTTAAAACAGTCATATCATAATATGTTAATAGTTAAGGGCAGCAGAGACCGTGATCCAAGTCATTGGGTGAAATAATGACGTCACTGAGGACGACAACATGAAAATATATGCAGCGCGTATTAAAGGACTAGGGAGTGAAGAAAGAAGTTCTTCATCTTGTGTCGTGTTGTTCAGTACTCTTTGAAGAAGCTACCATGTCTGGATGACGCAGGCGCGCTACATTTGTTCAGTTAGCGGAGTTTGAGCGAGGTCATATAGTGGGTCTTTGGGAAGCAGAATGGTCTTTTCGTCCAATTGCACACCGCGTTGGACGTGAGGTATCGGCAGTGGTGCGCTGATGGCATCGATGGTCAGAAGAGCATTCGCACACTTGCAGACGTGGTTCCGGGCAACACAGAGTTATGGACGTACGAGAGGATCGGCGTATCAGAAGTGCGGTTGTGGCAGAGTGGACGGCTACGACGTCACAAATTCGATCCTCTATCGTAATAATGGTGTCTACAAGAACGATACACAATCGTCGTTTGGAAGCAGGAATATGGGCACGCATGCTGCTGGCACGGTTAACATTATCACCTCGTCACTGTCGAGCACGTTTGCAGCGGTGTCAAGAACGAGTTCATTGGAGGGAAGAATGGCAGTCTGTGGTTTTCACTGATGAAAACGGATTCTGCTTAGGAGCGTCTGATGGTCGTTCACGCGTCTGAAGGCCATAAGGTGAACAATTTCCATCGTGCATCCGCCAGCAACACACAGGGCCAACGCCGGGTATCATGGTGTGGGGAGCGATTACCTATCACTCTCGTACGTGTCTGGTGTTTGTACAGGGTACACTGAATAACAATACGTACATCAGCGACATTATGCTACCGATCGTCCTTCATATTTGAATGTAATCCGAAATGCGATATTCCAGCAGGATAACGTCCATCCACACTCCACACAGGCAACTCAACACTTTTCAGGCAGTGCACCAACTCCCTTGGCCTGCTCGCTCTCCGAACTTGTCTCCAATCGAGCATGTCTGGGACTGGATCGGACAAAGGCTATTCCACGAAACAAGGCAGGCAACGACCATCACTGAATTACGCGTCCAAGTTCAAAGTGCATGGAATGATATTCCGCAGCGTGATATCCAGCATTTGTACGACATATTGCATGCCACATTGGTAGCTTGTATTGCTGCTCTAGGTGGTTCAACATCTTATTAAAATGTGTCTTCTGTAATTTCTCTTTATTAAAATGTGCCTTTTTCACAAGTGTGAACACTGTCCTTTCTCAACAAGTTGTTTCTACTAAATAAATGTCATTGATTACGCTTCAATTATTAATGGTGTTCTTTTTTCAATTTCCGCCAGTGCATTATTATGGAATTGATCATCACGGAAATTTTGTGTTGATGTTCTTTATCAAGCGGGCTCTTTTGGGTTAGAAGATTTTTTCCTCTGCAAAGCAAGACTAAGCCCTAAAAATGTGATCATTATACAAAGACACGACTTCTTCTAGGTGGAATACAAAACACAGCTAGGAAGCTGTTCAGAAGAAATATTTTTTTAAAAACCTGGATCATAAGGTTCCAGTGGAAAAGAATGCAAATATGACTGATTAAGGGATCAAATACTACCAATTTCAGAGTAGGAATCTGCTATGCTGTCGATAATTGACTTCTGAGAGAAAGGCTATTTTCGAAATATCGGAAAACAAAATGATATACAAGAAACTCTCCGATATTTTTCATTTCTCCGTTTTCGAATCTATGAGAATTTTGCTGCATTGCTTTTCTCAACAAAGTCAATTTTGCCTCCAAGAGAAAGGAAGCAAATAAGCGAGAGTTAAAATTTCTGTTCCCGCTGTCGTCGTTACCAAAGCGGAATTCGTCAGCTCTGACAGAAGAAACCGCGAAACGAAGAGTTCGGAACCTGCGAAGAGCGAAATGATGAAGGTGTATCTGTCGTCTTAATTTAATTTGAAACAACTTAATGCGTTTAATCAGAATTTATCCCAACAGTGCAATTTGATTAAATAGCAACGAGACATAAATTCCTTTACTCCTTTATGAAATTAATAAGCACAGTTTATTCAAAATTAAGAGCGTCGTAATATTGTTTCCTTAGAAACTCCCAAACTTGCATATTTGAGTAAGTCACATTAAATCATCAAATTGTGTTTTGTCACTAGCAGGAGACTCTCCAAGATTCATTAACCTAAAGGTATAAATTTGAATTAAGCTGAGGGATTCTAAACTGCTCTCTTTATCTAAAATATGCTGTAATAATTTACTATTTTCACATCCTTTGAAATGCAGTACATTCCCTTTATACAGAGGAGGGTTGCGTACAATGCTTCTTCCATGAGTTGTTAATTTGACTATACTTAAAAGTCATTGCTCTTTTGCTTGGACTACAGCTCAGATATACAAAGTTCTGTTGCTTCCTTTGCCAATGGAATAGCACAGACAAAGCATCTCATTAAGTGAATAGGATTTGGTCTTGTCGACAATCGCTGGAGCCAGGGAAGAAAAATACACAGCATCATCTGCTGGTACAATCGACGAAGATTTCGTTGCCACCTTTACACATAAAGGCTATGGGATCAGATGCAAACTGACTTTGTGTATGTTGTACAGAAATTTCGAAGGATAAGTGAAACAAAGATAAAAGAGGGTGTTTTTAGCGGTCCAGATATTCACTCACTGCTACATGATGAGGTATTTGAACATATCATCACTGGTGATGAACGGAGAGCATGGTAAGCCTTCCGACAGGTGGCAACGGTATTCTTAGGGAATAAGAAAACAGAAAATTACAAGGGCTTTATGTAATAACTGCTGTTCTCATATCACAAACTAGGATATTGTATGTCTTTGAAGGTACATTTCTTAAGTTCTCATTTGGATTTCTCTCCAGAAATCTGCGGTGCTGTGAGTGATGAGCACGAGGAACGTTTTCATCGGGAAATTGCTACATTGGAAACAGATATAACGAGGAAGATGGAGCCCATCACTGTTATCAGATTACTGCTGGAATGTGATGCGACATTCTCAAGATTTGGTATAAAAGCGGCAGGCGAAGAGACGACGGTTGCTGTAGACCGATATGCAAAATTCAGTGAATGACGTAATAAATATGACTGTATCTAGAAAACGGTAGGCAATCAAATGTTTTTGTTATGATTTTCGTGTTCCACACCTCCATTTACATAAGAAAGGCTGTTTGCACTTCCGAAACACACCAAAGGTCAAACTTTGTTGTCCTTAGGATTATTAAACATCAGAGAATGAACCATTTGTTTTGAATTGTTGCTAGATTTAATATACAAATACAAAAAGTTAGCGAATGTATCTCTCGAAGCATAATAAGAGAAAGCAAGATCGCATTATAATCAGAATAAATACTTCACCAGTCTTCAATGCGAGCCGAATTTCGGGGTGACCAGATTTTTTAAGTTTAGTCACTCATCAACCATAGCACCCACTATATTTTATATTGAAAGACAAAACTTTTTGCCTTTATTATATGTAACAGATTTAGTCACAAAGATCTAAATAAAATGGTCATATATCAATTGAAAACGAGAAAAAAAAATCGTAAAAGAGCTTTTCTTCTTCTGATTTAAATTATCTGTTTTCGGTTTATGGGTTTTATATTGCCTATTAGGTAATTTAAAAGTATCAAATTGCTGTTTTAATTCACAGTTCAGGTATTAAAAAAAGAAAGGAGCGTGTGAAAGGATTCAGTTGCAGATAATGCAGTTTTTTCATAGATGTAAAAGAAGAAAGATAAGAGATAAAATAAAATTATCTTTTTTCAGATAATAAAGACTTATACAAAGAATTCATATTTTTCTACATGACATATTTCATCCTTTTTTAATTTTTAACCGTTTCAGCTTCGTCATTTAAATGTTCATGTAGCTTGTTGAATATTTTCCCATTTTATTACACATTTCCCAAAATTATTTATATCAGAGTTCTGAAAATGTTCGAGTCAGGAAATTGCAAAGAGTAATTATCCCCCAGAAACTTTAAGATTTTGGCAGAATTTTAGAATTAATTGAAGATGAAGCTATGCAAGCTACAATCTTCTAACTAAAGATACTGCTGATATGTAGCTACCGCAGACATGCAATTAATAAACATTCACATCAAATAAATGTTTCAAGCTAAAATTAATATGACTATTAGACTATCAGAAATTAACATTCTACGAATATTAATTATCATTGCCAGTTTAGTTAGAACTGATGGTCAGTATACAGATGAAAATCAGAAATAAAATTCATTTTAATCACACTGAAAAGACGAATTTGTGGATAAGCATCGCCTGTATTTTAAATTTTCGTTATTCTGCGCTTCAAGTGAATTCCTTCCTTTTTTTCAGCTGAGGAGCCGAATTCCTGAAACACCCCAAGATGAATCCAGCTTGCCCGTTAACTCACTCCGATCACGCGATTCTTATTCGAGCGCAGTTCATCTCCTGCTGAGCCCGTCGCTAGGACGAAAAGCGCTCCACCTTATCAGAACGGCTCGCAAAGCGATTGGAGAGAAACGGTCAAGCAAGCGCTCCAAAGAAAGAAAGAAAGCGTGCCGTTTCGTGATAGCATTGCAAGGACTGGGTTGCTTATACCTTAACTGAATGTGCTGCATCGTGTTATTAAGATTTCAAATATTGCTCCTTTGGTTGTACTCGCATGAAAATCGCATGCATAAAAAACGCTGTGGAAAAGCAAATGTGTGTATATGGTTCAAACTTGTCTAAAATACTGCTCTGTGTTTCAAATTCTCCTATAGCAGTTTATGTTTATAAAATAGAGACACAAATAATTAATGCAAACTTGTATTATTTTAATGCTTCATTGGTAATATTTAATGCTGCAGAACAACAGAAAATCACATAAGTGAAAACTAATGCCTGATGGCATTAGAGAAAGATTCATTAATTTATTAATTATCGCACTTAGCAAATGTCTGCTTGAAGATCAATTGTAATTCTTGGCTAAGTATCTAAATATAATAAAACATTTGATTTGTACGCTCTTTCCTGGTTAAAAAACTTAACAAGAGAGAATGCAGACGTAGAATCCACAGCTGATACATCTTTAGTTACGTTAATAATTATCTTAATTCACGTGGTACAGCGAGTAGAGTGTAACCAAGAGATCCTTTATTCAAACACTGTAGAAAGTTCGATGAAATATTTAATATTAAAAAGAAAGAAATTGTACATTCTAATATCAGTATGAAATGAATTTGATTAGTGGATAAGCTTGGTATAAACAACACGCGGATAGTTTGCCCTTAATGCTAATTACTGAGTGGATAGCGCGCTTGGCTACTGATCTAAGGTTCGAGTCATAGGTAAGGCATGGTTATTTTTGTTGCTTATCTGATGAGGTTCCGCCATCCTCACAGACCTTCTATGATGGCGTATTAACTGACCTCTGTAGCAAACAGCTGCTAGAGGCGGTATTTATTATATTATGAAATGAAAATTATCCCTACATTTATGAATTAGATTTCCTATTGATTGTTGTCATAAAATGAACAAGAGCGACTTTTCTATAATAGGATTGCTTTCTCTTCTTTTTCTTAAAATCAGAGCCCTTTTTTAACGTTAATTTAGAATACCTTTGCTATTTCAATAAGAGAGCATACCTTTCTGTATAACAGTTTTTTTTTCTGTATAAACCTTCATGATGTTTTATACACATCAAGAAAGTACGGCTTAGACAGATATTTGTACTAGGGTAATATCTCAACCTATTGCATGGAATGCATCATATCCTAGCATGAAAATTACGCTCCTGTTTGATAGTGTGAATGGAATGCTCTTGCCATTTGCAAACGTATTATAAAATGTAATGGACTTCTATACATGAATTGAAATTGGACGTTTTTTACCTTTTTTAGTTCAATGAAACTTTATTTTAGTAATAAATGATTAAAATATGGAGGCAAATGGAAACTTACATACGAAACTGTTTTGTAATGACGGTGTCCATATCTTGTTTGTATGACCATCTGTACACGGCTATCATGGTATCAAACAAATGTTTGGTGCTGCATTGTGGAATAGCCGACCAAATTGTAGCACCCGTGCATATAGTTCCTCTACATTTACCATGATATGATGGTATTCATGCAACCTCCGTTTGACCATTTGTCACCCATAGAAAATGTGTGGGATGTTCATATTCCATACATTTCTTACATATTACTCAGATATCAACAGTGTCCTGCTGCATGGGTTCTTGCATTATTCTGCTGAAATGTGGTCTGTGGGACAGTCTGTAAATGCGGAATATCTATTGACTGTAAAAATGTCCTTGATATAGCAAGCACTGGTAAGGGTGTGTGGATCAGTACTAGGGCGGTTTGCTTTCAGAACTGATTGCAACCCACACCATAATTTCATGCGCTGGGTCTGTATGCCTCATCCGAATACACTGCTCTTGGTGAATCTCACCAACCTGTCAGCGGATGAGGATCCTGCCGTCGGATTCGAACAGACAGAAATGGGATTCATCAGAAAAGACGATGTTGTACCATGCGTCGTGTTACTGCTGTCGCTCGATGCACCACTATAATCTGACTACCTTTTATTGGGTTGGGGTGTCAGAGGCAGTCTTAGCAATAGCCGTCGATATTGCAGTCCAAATTGCAATAAACGGCAGCGAAACGTTACTGCTGACATTGGTTGATGTGCTACTGACTTCCATTCTTGGACCAAGGATGTATATGGGGCAGAGCGATTTGTTACAGTCAGCCTCTGAATATGGCGATCTTCCCATGGGGTTGTCTGTTTATGAGGTCCAGAACCTCCTGACGTGTTCGTTGCCTATCTTCGAACCATTCTCTGTTTAATCAATGCACAATAGATATACTACGTTCCGCACGAGACACAATTTCTTGATATGGAAGATTGCCTTCGCTCATGCCGACAATACGCCATCTGTTGAACTCACCCGTCTACATGGCATATCTTAACGACAACACACACAAATCTATAAGCTGAACAGAGCTAACGTCCCTTTAAACACCTCTGAGTAGGATCCAGTCACATTTTTTCCAGAATGTTCTCATTGACCTGTAGCCAACACGACTACACCGATGACCTTGAAACTCTAATGACTTCTTGATTAAAAAGTGAAAAAAAAATATTCCCTAAAGCAGCTGCTTGATTAGTAAGAGTTAAACATGCCCCGTACAAGTTATGGACCTTACTCTATTCTTTCTCAGTGTTCTGATTTTCGTGAACGACAATGAATTTATGACTAGCCGAACTGCACCCGGCAATGATTGGGTCTCACTTTTAATCTGTATATTCTTATTTTCACTGCACTAAAGGTTACCCCTCCCCATCCTTTAGCACATTTCAATACGAAGAATGGCCCTGCATTAGCTCTGTCGTTGCTAACATCGGCGACACTCTCATAGGGCGTGGCTTCGTTGTTACACAAACTATCGAGAGATGTATTTCCGCCGTTTACACATATTTTGGTATCCCGTGGTTCACGTGATGCTCTACCAGATGGTCCCAAATTTTGTATGCGGATTCCCCCTGTGTGATCTTGTGTAGGTTTTAAAAATCTTATTTCTACTTGCAGTGTATCGCAACGGCTGCAGATTTAAATAATGTTATGACTCTTATGTTCACGATTAGGGACCAGTAAATGACAATAATGGATTCAGCAGCGATTACCGTTTCCCATAGAAACGGTATGGTAAACATCTTTGCCTGTAGCAACCCTCCTTCCCCTCACTTTTGGAATTTCGACTTGAAATTCAGCACTGCAACTGAACCACAGCCAGAAATACTCTGGGAAATATGAAAGCGACTACCACTATTTCCAAATGAGTTATGACAGCCACATGCAGATAGACAGACATCTTTCATTATTACAGATATGTATATTGACATGGTAGATGAGGAAAACTGTCTTGAGCCCAGTGGTATCTGAATCCACGACCTCCTAACGACACGTCAGGTGCTCTGGTCAAATAAATATACATAAAACTGGCGCATTATTATTAAGGTTATGCACGTGATATTGGACAAATATGAGTACATGTGTGCTTAAATTAAAATTTATAATATTGAAAATTGTCGTATTTTAAGTTTGGTTTACATGATGAGATAATTTTGCAGTAAACATATACAGGGACTTCACAAACATTTGCACAAGACATTAATCAGTCAAATTGAAGAAAAGAATTATCAGCTTGACAATGAATGCATTAATTTTAACACATAGACTTCAATCACATAGTCACATCACATTACATTCAATTTTCATCTCACCGTCTGATACACATCAAACGAAAGATATGATTAATAAACTAAATATTAATAAATCACCGGGTAATGTCAATGTTCATATCCAACATATAAAAAGTAATATTCAAATTATGTCTGATATAATTACAAAATTATGAATCAGAGTTTGGAAACTGGAGAAATTCCCTGTGATTTAAAAACAGCTATTTTAAGACCTCTATTCAAGGAAGGTAAGAAATCTGATTATTCAAATTATAGACCGATTGTTATATTATCCACTATTACTAAAATTATGGAAAGATATATATACATGATATATTGCATTAATTCTTAAAAATCATAACATTTAAATAATGATCAATTTGTATTTTAAAAATGCATAGATGCTATAAAACTACTAAAAAAACACCCAGATAACTTAAACACTTCATAAAATAGAGGCCAATAAAGTAATAGGCATGTTTTTAGACTTACAGAATGCCTTTGATATTATAGACAACAATCTCTTATTACAAAACCTTTAAAAATTATAGAATAAGAGGTATTACGTTAAGATGGTTTAAAAATTATTTAAATAACAGATATATTATTACTAAATTAAGCACAGTGTACAGTACCGAAGTTGTAAACAATTACGTAATGCAACATGAATCTATACTAGGCCCAATTTTATTTCTGATGTACATTAATGATCTATGTAATATTAACTTCAACAGTTAAGTTTACTTATATGTGACATAGTAATAATTAATAACAACAGAAAGAGTAAAGTGATATACAATGAAATACAGAAGGATTTTAATCACACTTTACGCTGGCTTAACCATAATAAAATATATTTAAATGGGAACAAGACATAATGGATGATATTTCATTCTCCAGACTATAGAGATATAGAAAATATATTTATTAAATCCCACAAATTGGACTGTTTACATAAAGGAAACACAATTATTGAGGATATTTGCAATTCTTATAAAACTGAAAAGGTACGAATGATAAAATATTGGGTTAATTTGTTGTTGATATTTTTAGATGGAATAACCATACATAATATATTTGTGATAAGTTAAGATTGGCTTCAATAAAATTACATAAATTAAGATATACAATAGACATAACAACATGTTTATTCTTTTAAAAGCAATTAATGAATCTATATTAAATTATGGAATCACTATGCACGGAACTACAAATGTAACAAATATAAATCAAATTGAAAAAAGTGCAATCAGCAATAGCAAAAAATGATAATTGTTGACAATGAAAACGCTCATTTATTGACAAAACGGGAGAGATTTAAATTTTTAACTACCTTACTTTTTTCAAATTTATATAAATATAAAACTGTATTGAAAACCTTCTTTGACGATACTTTGACTAAAATATACCATGAGAAAGAAAACAGATTAAAAAAAGGTATTTTTTTTAAATTAACAAATATTAAAGATAATTATGGAAAATCTGTAAGTGAAAATAAAATACCCTCCGTCTATAATTCGTTACCTAGAGATGATATACAATGCATCTGAAAATTTCGACTTTGTAGAGAAATTTAAAGCTAAGTTTTATGGAAGACGTTATATAATAGTGCTATTTTTAAATCACTTTCGAATGAGTTTTATTTTTATAGTTTGACTTTTAATATTTTAATTTCTACCTATTGATATGTGATACAAATATTTAATATTATATACATTTATTTGCTTTCTAGTTTTGTGAACTATGTAACACGATGATTTTACTATACTTTTATTTAATTTTTCTTTTATTTCTTCATTTTTATCTTTTTTTTTTGGCCTCATATTATTTAATCTATTTAATCATAGTGTTATATTTTCTTCAGAGGAGCTATGCAGCTTTGTGGGAGATCTGTAAATCGTTCTGTAACACATTATTATGAGAGAAATAAAGATTCCTTTACTTATTAAAAGAAAATAAATTGGTATACTAGCTTTAGAACATAGTTAAACAAGATCTGTCAGAATCATCAGGGCAATCACTAAAGTATATAATCTCTTCAAATTAAATTGTTGATAACTAAATGTCACGTGAAACGACAAAATAGAATTACATCCAAATTGGCAGCAGTAGGAACATCTTTGAGCATATTTTTCAGACTTTGACATGCATTAGAATTTCTCTATTCCATTATCAAAACTTCTTTTGATGATACTTAATTTTTTACTTTCCTAATACGTAATTTTTTATATCATCATGTGTAAAAAAGTTGCAGTCCGATTATGATATATTCAGGAATATTTACACAAGGTTAAAAATATTTTGGCAAGAACTAAGTATGAGTAAAAATAAATGTATACAAAATTTCTATTTCATGTATCGTTACAGAAGATTTGTCAATAGTACGGTGTACTATCGTAGGGAAGAAAAATGCTAAAATAAAGTGCTGACATAAGGGGGATAACATCTGCAGTGCATTTCGATAGAATTCTCTTTAATAAAATATGAAAATGATGGACGCACGATGTTCGTAACAGGATGCGAGCATTGGTTTCTGGTGCCCCTAAGCCAAGTCAGCAGGATACGAGAGCGACGCTAAACTACGAAGCCTACAATTGAGGACGGAAACTGAGATCTCACCAAGAGCGGCAACTATCTATATAAACAAGCTTCACTAGTCAGTCATTATCTGGAAACAAGCTCTGTCTGCGACGGAATTAAATAATGGTCCCCAATGCGGGAGTTCGCTTTATCCACACGAAGACAGTTGTAACTATATTATGTGATTTCAGAAAATGCTTCCTAATACTGAGAGTTGGTTGCGATGGAGAGAGGAATCGTCTTTCCTATTAATGTTTCCAGGTTTAAAACGTACAGAAAATCATCTGAAGTGACTGTAGAATTTTTTGGGACAGGGACGTACCCAGGGGGGGGGGGAGGTGTTATAGACCCTTCCCCAGAAAATTAGATGGTCTTTTACAAAATCCCTAACTGGTCTACCTGCTTTGAAATCCAAAAGAGTTGCCTTTGTATTATTTTATTTTAGCCCCATAGCATATGATCGATGCTAAAAACATATTTAAAAACTAATTATAAATGTTATTCCATATGGAACATAGAATATTATTTTAACCCCTTCATTTTAATTTTTCCTTTCTTTCAGTTCAGTGGAATATTTTAGTAATTGGGAAACCCTACTCAAATCTTCTCAGACCACACTTATTTTTCGGATTTTTTTCTCCAACCCAAACTACTTTGAGTATTAGAAAATATTTTCTGGAATCACAGATATTTTCTGTCTCCCCAAGGAAATAAATCCCTAGACCTCCCCTAAATTTAACTTCTGGATTACCCCCTAAACTAAATCATGGATACGTCCGTGCTTTTAGACATAGTGTTTAACAATGTCTGTGGTATCTTTTTGTTTCCACTGATTACCACTTGAAATGTTTATTATGTGCTGATATGAGTGCATATTCTCATAATGAAATTCCAAATGTGCAATTTCAATATGTGGATAAACCGAACACCGATTTTGAAATGAAATTATGAAATGTACCATTAGGATTAAATAATAAATTTATGAAGTATCAAGATATTCAGGATAGAAGATTGACTCAGTCAGTGGAGCGCCAGCATCGTAACCAAATATCCAGCCTACTGAATTGGCATTGGGATTTTTTTCGCTCAACTTGGTACGAAATGGAACACTGATTTCATGGAAACGCCGCCTTCCAGGATGGATCGTTAAGCCTTTTACCACTTGTTAAGAGAACTATATTACTTGAATGCTAAAGAACAAAGTTAAGTTTATATAGTCTTGACATCTCTTAATAACTAACTGTCTTGTGGATCATCTTTCCCTATCTAGTTCTGACCCCTTGGAGGCCTTTATGACCTGGTGCACGAAATCAATAAACGCACCGAAATATTTGCAATTATGGATATAAATTCTTTCAACAAAAAACAACAAAAAAAAACAAAAAACAAGAGCATCTCTTTTGAAGGTAAACCAACTACTCTTATTTTTCGCTAATTCATCAATCAGTGTTTTTAGTATAAAATATAAATATTTATTTTTTCCAAATTTCATTGATAAAAAATACTGCTGTCAATTTTATTTTCATATAAAAATACTCTTAGTTTATAAATGGTAACTATTAGGTAACAATTGAATTAGGGTTCTAGTGTATAAAATTGTAATCGAATCTTTTTGAGCTGAAGATTTCATGACTCATGTCTACAAATCAATAAACAAGTGGTAAAAGCTCCAGAAAAGACCATTGGACTCGGTCATACCTTATGCGACCACGTTACGTCATTGTGACCTATCATCTAAATAACCTTTGAATCATTAAAATATTAATTGTCAAGTAGGTGTCATTACACTTTATTGCGAGAAATTATCAAGAAAAACCGAAACAAATGCTTTATCTATATTCAAATATCTTTCAAAATATTGTTATAAATTAAAATGGATGAGCATGAGTTCAAGTAAAAATATGTCAATAAAAATTGCATTACAATGCAATTTATTACAAAAGCTTGCATGAAATTATTTATCAACAAACTAAGTCAACCGGTACGAAACTCTATAATAATATAAAGATAAACTTTTACAAGGATCATTATTTCAATTCTATTCACATCCAAATCACAAAACAAGGCTAATATCATTCAGTGAACAATAAAATAATGTTGGTAATAAAATATTCAATATAACGAGAATATCCTTACCTATTCCTAAACAAATTAAATAACTATACACTGAATGACTTCCTTCTTAGGTTTTAGTCCTCAAGTACTCTAAAACTGCGGTTAAGTGTACTGGTTTCTCAGAACCAGTTCTTTTCACTCGTTGATCACCACGCATAAGACAACAAATTCTTCTTTTCCTTTATCAGCTTGCGAACACGATCCAAACCAATAAATTAGTCAACCTTCCGCGCACTCACCATATAAAATGATTCTTTACTTTATACATCCATCGCGTACATACTAAAACTAATTTTGCCTCCTTTCGGATATCCACAACTCCAACATAACAATTCTATCTTTCTTATTTTTCAGATCGATTCTGTATTCCAATTCTTCGGATACATAATTCTCACGCAGAAGCATACTCGAGCGTTCATGACACGTTTATCTTAAATTCACTGTAGCACTTCCATCTGTCGTAACAATATCATTTACTCTCTTTATAAAGTATTGATATTAATTTCAAAATAATATCTTTTGGACTCATTCTTTTCGTAATACCAAATATGTTTAAAGAGAAAAAGAAACTTGTTTCCTTCACGTGTTTGTTACGGCAACATTCCTTCAAAAGAATTTTGTAAACCGCAAAACATCTTATATAATAAAAATGTTTTATAAGGCTGAATTTTTTTCACCTCTCTCGCGAAATGTAAAAAGTGTTGTCTCTTTGAAAATATCTTTAAAAAACCCATCTTGAAAAAAAGGCATAAAATGGAACAAAAGTTTTCAATATAAGAGTCTTAATATTTTTATGTAAGGGCATTAACGGGATGAGGGACCATTCAGCAGTTACCTGATCTATTTTAAAGCATCAATTGCGTTCCCTGTCTGAAAATTAATAATGCAATACAGAAAAAATAAATAATCGAACATCACCCAATTCCAATTACATATTGCAAGACATTCCTTAGCATTTAATCTAGTAAACTGTTAATCAGTCATGTTAAATAACTATCCCAAATATTTTCGAAAGATAATTAAAAAGAATGATCAATTTTGAGTCATTTCATAATATTTTTATATAAAAGTCTTGTTTTTTATCTTCAGATGTTAGTCCATTAATGACTTTATTTTTTTTTTTTCATATGACCAGAGTTATTTATTGCTGTGTAATCCCCTTGTGTAATCAAGGGAATGCATTCGTATTTTGAAAGTCATATTAAGAGTTTGTTTCCTACATAATTAATGTACGTTGTTTCATGTATTTATTTATCATACTAATGAACATATAATCTACAGGGGTTAATCAAAATAATGGAAACATATACTGTTTGTGGAGAACATTTGATTAATAAGCTGTAGGCCACCTCAGGCCTTCAGAAAATAAAAAGAATATTTTATATCGTTAGACGCAATTCGATGTGGAATACATTTATACAAGTCATGCACATACGGTAATGGAGTTTGGGACCATTCTTCCTGTAAAATATGGTCCAGCTGTGCCAGTGATTTTGGAGGTGGAAAGTGTGATCCGATCTTGAGCTCCAGATATTCCCACAAATGTTCACTAACATTGAGGTCTGGAGATTGAGATGGTCAGGGTAGCTGCTGTACCTCATCCTCATGCTCTGCACATCACAACTCACAACTGCACGGGTGTATTATTCGCTTGAAACCAGGGATAACTGTATATTAGGGAATACGTGTATATTAGGGAAGAATGCCAACAACATTGGGTGCAGGTGTTCCGAGAGAATGGATTCGTGCGTTGCGGATGTGACACGACCATGCAGAATAACTAATGGCCCTAAGGAATGCCATGATATGGCACCCCACAGCATCAAGGATTCGCCTCTATGCTTCGCAGTCGGGGTGGTAGGCTACTGCAGGTTTTCGCCAGACGTACACTCTACCAATGGTGGGAAACAATGTGTAGCACGATTCGTCAGACCAGATGACACGTTGCCAGTTTACGGCATCCAGGTTTTTATGTGCTTTGCACCACCTTACACGTTTTGTTACATTGATGTTGGTAATCAGAGGTTTGTGGATTGTAGCATGGCCGTAAATAACTGCACGATGAAGTTTCCGACGAACTATTATGACGGGAACGGGATCATTCCGACTAGTATTCAACTCTGCTGCTATTTACTGTGCCGTGGTCTTGAGCTTCCGTTGTATAATACGTGCCGCCTATCCTTAACTGACAACTTCGTATGGCGTCCACAATTTGCGCGTTTGGAGGCAACGCCTTGTCCTTTTTGATAGGTAGTCATAACCTTCGATATAGTTCCTCGTGTTACACCTACTATTTCTGTCGTTATGGTTACTGAAGCTCCTGCAAGACAGGCATCAATAATCATGCCTTTTTCGAAGTCACTGTGATCTGACATTGTCGACAATTACACCACAAAACCTATTTTATCTGCGCATGTGGCACTGTTGCGTGATAGCCGACATCACACTTCTCCCTTTTATATACCTCACATCGCAGGTGACATGGTCCCTGTATAATACGACGCATTGCGTGTACTTCATTCGCCGTCGATGTTTCTACTAATTTTGATAAACTCCTGAATATTATTTTCTTCTCTTTTTGTGATGACTTAAAAAGAGATATGTTCAAATACGTATTTTACTCACAGTTGTAAAACCTAAAAACATTCTACCGACATATGCTGAATTTATTTAGCCAAATGAACTCAAATCGTCATGCCTATCTAGAATAAGGGCCGGCTCTAGCAGGATTGTGTATGTTGACTCCTTTGTGACCTAGTCTCAGCTTGATTGTGAAGACATGGAATACATGCCAAGTTAATTCATATAATATTGGCACTTTATAATAACACGAGTAACTATATGAGACGGTAAGTCTTGAAGCGATTGGTTTAGTATTACAGTTATAGCTAGATAAGCTGCATTTTGCCACTTTCATTCTTTAATTTACTGAGAGATTAAGTTCTGTCTATAACTTTGCAAGGAATGAAAGGAGACACAGATGAAAGGAGGAACACTGATGTGCAGAAGGTCATCTCCAAACCATCACGTATCGGACCTTGTTGTGAGTGGGCTAAAACAGCCGCTGACCATGTAGAGCCTCGATGTTGTCAGCGAAGAAAACAAATACTTGTCTCCAGTGGATGTAGGAATATCGACACCGGACAATCGAGGACTGCAAAATGGTAGCCTGGTCGGACGAATCAATGTTCCTTTTGCATGATGCTGATGGAAGTATTAGAATTTGACGAAACCAACATCTTGTCTGATGTCAGCACTGCAGGCCGGTGATGGCAGGTGGATACCGTTTTCTTGGAACGCATTAGGTCCTCTGATACTCATCGAAGAACATCTGAACTCCATGACGTATTTGAACATCGTTGCTGACAAAGTTCATCTCTTCATGACTACAGTTTATCCTCACTTGGCACCAGCTCACAAGGAAAGCATCATCACTGAATGGTTCCAGGAACATGCCGACGAGTTTTCCTTGTTCCATTGTCCTGAACAATCCCTAGAACTAAGCCCTATCGAGCATCTTTAAGATGAGGGGGTAAGGGATGTTAGCAGCGAGACTGTCTGTGCTACAGTCCAATTTGCAGCAACTGCGCGACACAATCATTTCCGCATCGTACAGCATTCCTGCACAACGCATCCAGTTCCATGCCCCAACGAATTCGGGCTGTTCTGAAGGCCAAAGGAGGCACAACATGCTACTAGTATTTGGTAGGTGTTCTTAATGAACTGGTATTCCGGTGTGTATATATATATATAATACAATTATTGATTGTAAAATAATGAACGGTTATATTAACTAATAAAGTCAACGAATAGATTTATTTTATCAGCTAATATAATCGTTCATTATCATAATATAGCTTAAAAATAATCAAAATGACTATATTTTAAAAATTAGCTAGGGTTTTTTTTTTTACTATTATGACGAGACAATTTTAGATTTTGAAAAGTGTTCCGTGGACTCAACAATATTGTGAAGCACTAGTCTAGAGGTTAAAAGAACTATATAGCTGGTCGGCGGGCGTATGGCCCGGTCTTGTGAATTGTTCTGCTAAAGTTGAGACAGATATATGTTTCCTCCAGCTGCAATGAGACCTGAAGACAGAGATAATGCTGTTGCTATTTTCTTCTGTCCGAATAGTAGTACAATATAGCAATGATGAAGAGGTACTGTAACCCTAGGACGCCCTTGCACAAGTCTATTGTTAGGTGTTTGGGTTGTTTGGAATTGCTTCCACAGCCTTGAGATGGAGGAAACAAAGAATATAGTTACCTCCAATGGTTCTCGATCGTTTTAATCATGTGAACGTTTTCTTTCACGCATCATGAAGCAATCGGCTTTTCGAACCTGGCAACGCAGCATTTTAATTTGAAATGATCCATCGTTATGAAAGTACTCCTGTTATAGGATATCTGTGTTACATATTCAGTAACGTTATACAGCATTTATATGTGGATTTCTCAGAATACACATTGAATTACTTGGGTAAGTTAAAAAGAAACCTTTATTTTTCTCTAACGATTATTTTTCATTCTCATTTTAGTTATTCATGTTCAACGTTTGATGAGCATAGTATGTATGTATGTATGTATGTATGTATGAATGCATGCATGCATGTAGATGCGTAAGCAGATAGGTATGTATGTAGAATTGAAATCAGATTTTGTTAACATTATATCATATTTAGATGCACTACAGTGAAAAAACAGTTACTGCTGTAAAAAAAAGGGAAACTTTTGCATTTAATTAACAACAATCATATCTGGCCTGTACAGTGCAATACTATAAAAATTAAGTTATATATATATAGCTCTTTTTATAGGTATATATATATATTTATTTGTCAAAATTGAGCTGGTAGATCTTAATTTTTAATAATCTGGTAACCAATTTTAAAACATACATTAATAGTTCAAAAATCGTAATGAATAAATTATTTTATTTTATGTCATTTAAAAATAATTAGCTTTTAGTTAAACTTTAACGAAGTTAATTCAATTAAATCTTTATGCATATTTAATTCCCCTTCTTTCTTCCCTCCTTTTGCCCCGAGCATCTAAGTGACTCTTCCAAGGATTTCCTATTACCATCCATCAATTTGAAGGATGATAAAAAAAATTGCAAATCTGAGACACAACATTTTTTGTGTAATAACCACTTTCTAACATTTTATTATTTTGTTACATGTGACTTATAAAGATCAAAAACGAATAAAAAATATTACATCTATGTCGAATATTTTCCTTAAGCCAGAATATACTTTATTATGCCTTCCCCTTTTCCGAAAATACTCATCATCATCATCATCCTCAAGCAGCCATGGGCTACGGAGGTCCAACCACATCGTGCAGTTTAATTCTCCAAGCATGTCTGTCCTGCGCTACATCTGCTGCATCTGGCCACTGCATTCGAATTCTAACAAGCTCTTGTTTGTCATTGTCAGCCTACCGAATCCTAGGTCTCCCCCTCTTTCTGAGGCCTCTAGGCACGCTGTTCATAACCCTATTCGCCAATCTATAATTATCCATACGGGCAACATGGCCAAACCAGCGGAGTCTCTCTCTGCACAATATGCTGCTTAAAGGAGGTTGCAGACTCCTTTGCCTAACCTCATCATTAGTTACAAAGTTAAACCACCTAATACCCAAGATACTGCGTAGCATCTAGAATCAAAAGCATCTAGTTTCCTGTTATCTTGTTTACACAGCGTCCACGTTTCACTACCATAACTAACCCTAGAAAGAACCAAACTATTATACAGTCTAATTTTAGTCTTTAGGTGTATACACCAATTTCTCCACAATCTCCATAGATTCTTAAAAGTCCCGGCAGCAATACCTATTCGTCTGTTAATCTCATGCCGCACATCACCATTATCTGTTACATAGCTCCCAAGATAATTAAACTGTGACACCTCCCAAGATAATTAAACTGAGAAATAGGCGTTCATTCAGATGAACTGAATCACAACCTGCCTGACCAATTTTCATCACTTTAGTTTTCTCTCTGTTTGTAACCAACCTACTCTAGAACCAGTTTCATCAACAGCTCGAATGAAAGAGTTCATCTCATCAACATCATTTTCCAAAGTAGCTAAATCATCAGCATTATCTAAATCAGAAATGTTCGTATCATCCGCCCATTTAAGGCCAAAATCTTTCCCTTGAAGTGAATTTCGTATAACATAATCAATAACCAAACTAAAGGGAAAAAGACACAAAATGCACCTTTGTCGAACATCAAAAGTAATGCGAAACCAATTGCTACAAGCCTTACAAACTCTCACACACGACTCGGTGTTATTACAGAGAGCTTTCATTATGTTAACTAACTTGTCTGGTATACTATATGATCTCACAATCAGCACAAATTATGACGATCAACAGAGTCGAAAGCCTTTTGAAATCAACAAAGCTAGCAACCAAATGTTTCTGAAACTCTAAACATTTCTCAAGAATCTGCCTAAGTGAAAATATCTGATCTACATATTCTCTACCACTTCTGAATCCACATTGTTCATCACACAATTGTTCGTGAAGCAGATTCTTAATTCTATTGAAGCACATCATGCAAAAACATTTACGTGGGACAGAAAATAGGCTAATACCCCTAAAGTTATCACAAAAACTGCGATTACGTTTTTTTTTTTTTAAATAGGGATAATAATAACTCTGGCAAAATCCTTAGAGACCATGCCATTATCATAAAAGTTATTCAAACTTTCTGTCATTCATGTGGTAACCGAAACATTCTCAGCTCTAAGCATTTCCATAGTAATTTCATATACCCCTGGAGATTTATGAAATTTAAGTTTAGAAATAGCCAAAATAACTTCAAATTGTGTTATACGTCCAAACATTAAAGCCACTAATACATCTATCATCATTACAAACAATGGGAGTAGAACTAACCACATTGTCTAGAACATCACTGAAATGCTCACCCACCTAGCCATGACAGAATCCTCACCTTCTATAACCTTACCTTGTTTATCCTTCAATCCATGTATGCCTGTACGTTTCTACCACACAAAACATTAACTATCTGGTACATCTCTCTACTGTTGTGCTGTTTAACTGCTCCCTCAGTTTTGTAGGCCAAGTCATCAAGCCAAAGATTCTTATCAGCAACTAACTAATCCTTTACATGTTTAGTAAACTCTCTGTAATGCTTTCTATTAGGACTAGTAGGGTATTGATTGAGGACATTCCTGAAGTTCTTTCTTTCTGAAATAAGTTCAAGTGCCTTATCACTCAAATAATTCTGTCGCCTCTACTCCTTTTTTCCTAAAAGGGTACTGTTGGTTTCGAAAAAAGTCTATTTGAAACGATCCCATTCTTCCTCAACATCAGTAGTAAGCAAACCATGACTGTCATAATGACTAAGTAACCTATTATGGCAAGCTTTAGCTATAACTGGGTCTTTCAGAGTTTCAGAAATAAAAAATTAAATATTTTAACCTTAGCACAACACATCTTAAGTTTAAGTTGCAAGATACTTTTAACAATGTAATGGTCAGATCCAATTTCAGCTCCCCTATATGCCCTGGTATACCTAACACAACTAGTCCATTTGCTGCTATTAATATATAATTAATCATATTCTTATGCAGCCCATCAGGTGTAACCCATGTGAACTTATGTATGTCGCGGTGTTTGTAATAAGTGTTAGTTATTCTGAAATCATTAAGTTTACTTACCTGTATGTGACGTTGACTATTGCCATTGCAGCTACCAATACCAAAATGGCCTATAACCCGTACCCAAAGGTCAGAGTCAGTGCCATCTTTGGCATTGAAGTCACCTAGAACAAGGGTATTATCGCCTTCCTTGACAGAATTCAAAATATCCTGAAGTTGCCCATAACACCTATCCTTTTCTTCCTCATCGGCATCATCAGTGGGGCCATAACAACAGATAACATTCAAGTCTTTAATGCCTGTCTGAAATTTTGCTGTAAGAAACCTTTCATTAATGCACTCATTTCCTTGAAGACCATCACTAGCGTTACTGCCCAGAAGCAGACCCACGCCTTGGAGATGTTTATTGTCTTCCCTCCCTGAAAAGGGAACTTTGAGATTATTTTTTAAGAATCTGACCTTTTTCTGTTCATCTGGTCTCTTGCAAGCCGAGAACATCTAAATTATAACGGTAGAAGTTTTGTGTGAGGACATCAAGAGAAAAAGTTCTGTGCAGAGACCTCACATTCCATGTTCTATGGAGAGAAAATGGTTAGTGAAAAAAAATATATAAAAATATATATAAAGTTAAAAAAAATATATATATAAAGTTATAAATATATATAAAGTTTAAAGAAACTATATATATATTGAAAGAGGGAATGCCGACAATATGAAACAGCTCCCTAATGGTTGGAATGGGGCAAAGACCCGCTCCCCCACTACTAAATGCGGAAGCCATCTACACTGGAAGACTTCCGCCAATGTAGAATTTGAGGATGCCCGTAGAAGCAAGAGTTCAGGTGCCTGCGATGACCTCTGCTCAGGATTATCTACCAGCTGATAAACAAATCCTGTGAATCTATTCACTTGGGACTGTCAACTCACAAACAAACAGAAAGCACAACGGAAGATTTTCCCTCCACAGAAGCCCACCATTGCAGCAAAATCAGGATCCATAATCAAGCTCAGAGCCTTAATTCAGTGCAGTCCAGTAGGTTTATATGGTCAGCAACAGAACCCTGTGTGGTTGACCACTCCTCAGCAGAGTAGAAAAAAAAGTAGTAAGAGTTGTCCAGATTAGTAGGCCACACTAATCTGGCAGACCTCCTCTTCCATTCCCATCCACAACAGAGTATCTCATTTGAAAGATAATAACGTTCTGCACCACGAGAAGGCAAGGTCGGACATTAGGTGCTAGGCCTGGCCGGTTCTATGCATCATCACAGGGGATTGGTGCATAACTCTCCTTCCCGTGACTACCTATCTACCATTTACAGTTCTATCCATTTGTTATACGACATTTATACGTGTACTTGTCTGGTGTGCACCAGCGAAAAATTTGCTTGTCCCAGATTAATAAATGATTCATGTGTAAGTGTGTAAAGTGATGAGCGTGTAAGTGTGTAAGGTGAGGATATAAATAACTGTTGTTACCTTTGATAAAAGTGTCACTAGTTAATCAAGGCAATTCAGACTTCTGTTTCGAATTCAGGTTTTAAAAGTGAAAGGAAAACGTCTTTGCTCACGTAAACAATAGAATCCGGTAGTATTTTTTTGAACTCAGTCTTTTTTAATATTATTTAAGTATCAACAGTGGATTTCTCTTTCTTCGTGTTTTGTTATGAGAAAGCGTTTGATAAATGTCTTGGTTCATATATAGTATATGGGAATCTGCTGCAGCTCCTGCTTTAAAATAATTCAATTGTAATCAATTGAAACGAAATGTAGCAACTAGAAGATTACGAACTATGGAACGAAGTATAAAATACGAAAAGATTTTAATGAATATTGATGCAACAGATTTTAGAAGAATAAATACGTTATTTAATAATAGTTGTATCGAATCTTCTTTGAAGATCGACATAGCTTCATTTTCGCTTTTGAATACTTTGTGACAAAGGTAAAAAAAAAATGAAGGCAAAATTCTTTACATTCGCTAACTTTATGTCATCTACTAATTATCGATGACTTTTATTGTCCATTTTCAAGATTTCACGGTAACCCCTATAGCAGACTATTCTGTTTCGGGATATATTACATATTATATTCACAGAAAAGTTTATTTGAAAGAAATAGAAAAAGACTTCATATTATAAAAATGAGAAAATCCTTGAATAAAGAAGCATAACTTTAATCATTGACAGCATAAATGTTTAAGAAGTGTTGACAATAAATCTTGAAAGTATTAGTTATAAAGTAATTGAATAAATTACTCTTTGCTCTAAATTAAGATATGTATATGTTGGAACATACAATAAAAAAATCACATATTCAATGAAAGGCAGCCATTTTGAAACCTTTCTTTCCATTAAAATCGAAATATATTTGTTTCTTAAGAATTAATACATATATCATATATGTAATGTGTTTGTTTTCTATGTAATTATGGTTATAATAATTATGGTTCTAGTGACACAAATGATATCGGTCATCATAGACAGGTTCTTACTTCGAAAAGTTTAAAATATTTTCATACAACGAAGGTCATTGAATCTGTGGAATATCTGCATTGATATCTGAATTTTACAGCTACATATTTGTAATCACATGACACCTCTAATTTATTGATAACATTAATTTGCCAAAACAATATAAACTAGGAGGCAGTGTCTTTGTTTTATCTGCTTTTCTTGACTGCAAATGATCCAATTCTTGTAACATAATGAGAATAAGAGAAATATAATAAAAATGCTCTCTTTGGAAACATATTAGGATATATTGGTCAAGAGCAGCAGCAACATAGCTCTGAACCCTAATCACATGTGTCTGATAAAATTGGAAGGAGATATTGGAAGAGGATAAGGGGATATTGGAAGGGAATTGGACTGGGAATATACATATAATTAAATGTTTCGATGCAGTAATAAATCTAAGATTTCTGAATCATACACTTGTACACATATCAGCAAAAATAAGGTTATTTTAAACCAGTTTAGAAATTTTCCTGACGAAAATGAAATATTTTCTCTTAATAATGAAATAAATTTTTCTCTGAAATATTGTCTCTTAATAATTCAAAAGAAATTGGTGGGACAAAGTAAAAACAATAGAGATATTTGTCTGCAAGTGCTAGTTTTTCATGTATATTATTGTTTTTCATTAATGTATTTATGTAGTGAATAAGAAACCGACAAATAACATCATATAAGCAATCTATAATCCTGTTACTAATGAGGTAGTGTAAGCTATCTGAATGTAGTAAAAGGCTTAGTACTTACTATATCGATGAGCTGGGAGAGTTTAAGTCCGAGGTTAATGGTGACCTTGTTGGAGTGGTTTCCCACGGGTCGTATGAGGCGATTGTAGTCACTCAGCAAATCATCGTAGAGCCTCTTGGCAGCGGGATGAGCATCGCAAGACGGGAAGATCAAGATGAGGAGCAGCAAAAGGAGGAAAGGCGAGAATAGAGCAGTCAGCATCAGATGCACACTGGGAACAGAGCAGCTGACAGGTGTTCGTGTCTCTGCTTCCTTTGCTTTGGAGCGTAAAACAATGTCAGGAAACGATGACAATGGACAAAAGGAAGAAGAGAAGATTTTGGAAGTAGTAATGAGGATGTTAGAGGCAGCAGCAGCATCGACAACGGCATCGGCGTCGTCCGTTACCGCAGGAGGCTCTCCCCGGTGCCTGCAGCATCCGACTTCTTCTTCATCTGAAGGCCTCCATTGTCGAAAACAACCAAAGGATGTCAGTAATGGGCGGTCTTCTAAGACCATCTCTCGTATGATCACCCCACACTCAAAAGTAATGAATCGAACGTGAGTAATAACGAATCAGAATTGTTACCCTAGAGCACGACGTTTAGCTCAACTTCTAGGAGGGTCTCCATATCATTTGTCGGAGTAGACCGATCACGACGCCCCCATGCGGCAGAGAAGAGGGCCAGAGTCGAAAGCCGGCCATTGCTGCTGCTGCTGCCGCCGTTCCTGCTTACTGCTCCTGTGGTTGGATGCTGCACTGTTCCCGATGCTCTCGCATCCGTTGATGGAGACGGGAGCCGGAGAGAGAGAAAGATCCTACCGCCAGCTAGCTATCGTTCGCTCGGCTAGGTTTTCTGTTGCGTCGTATCGCTCGCCACATTGGATGGTACGCGCGGGAGAGTGCGCGCGCGCGTTTCTAACGGAGAAACTGGAAAAGGTTGAAAGTTGGGGGGGGGGAAGCAAAATGAGGGAGTAGGAGATATTTTGCGCCCTCTAACGAAGGGAATGATTTTGGCTGGATGGACGAATTTCCCTCTCTGTCTTTCGTTCTCTTTCTGCTGACCTTGCTTTTTCCCCGCAGTGTGGTCATTTATGTCATTAATTTTGTTTCTGGCTCTTTCGCAAAATGAATCAGCGCTCGGCGTTTATTAAAGTTTTACTCTGTCAGCGACGGAGAAGAAAGAAGGAGGAAAAATGCGATAAAATGAATATAAATTTGCAAAGCTGTACAAATCGTAGGAGTGGAGATTTCGAAGTAATCCGCGTAATATTTCACGGACATTTTCGTCATTTGCAACAGTTTTATGTAAGTCGTTTTTTTAGCGAAAAGTGATCAAAACATATCTTTATTTTTGCATTTTTAATGTGGTGGCTTTAAGAAGCTACCACCTGGGGTTTCTTTTGCTCTTTGGAAGAAGAATGAAAAATAATTTACAAAGATTTAAAAAGACACATCTTTTTTTCGTTTTCACGGGGACTGAATTGTAAATTATCGACATAAAATATCTTCATCGTTTTGGAACGTGGATTACATTTACAACCACATAATATCGAACTACTATTTCCTACTGCACATTTTATTAAGTGTAACATACTTCTCGTAAAGAAAAATATTTCCTCTTGCATGATAATTTAAGAATTTTTTTATGGGAATTGTTTACTTTTGTATGCATGAAACATCTGTTCGCTATACAGCAGTGACAGAAGCAAGAGAGAATGGGGATTAAGTCTCTCCAAAGGATTTATTTAAGGAGCAGAATTTATTTAATAATGCTTGTTTTCCAGAGTAATAGTAAATATTCGTTAGCTTTAACAAATGGCTAAATTTCTAATAATATCAATGTTAATTGTTTGGCAGAACTAATAAAGCAGATTCGGTGACAGAAGTGATGAGAAGTAAAAGAACGCGTTTTCAAAGAATCGTGTCAGCGCCAACTGCCGCGTCTCAGTCTCCTCACACGTTACTAATGCTAAGTCATTAGTTGCAGTGGAGTCATATCTTCAAAGAATATACTGAATGGAATGGACGAGAAACTCTCTCTAGCATTTAGAACCTATTCACTGTATCAATCCCCTTCCATAATACGATTATGAGCCTTCAAGCTCCAATGACAGGGTCTAGAGATAAAACAATTTAACAAGCTATTTTTCCGTAGATAATACTAAACAAGCCTATCATGCAGTTATAAAATTTCGGGACCCCAATCAGATTTTTTATTAAAAAAAACAAAGTCAAGAAGTCAAAAATCACAAACTCGACAGCATACATATAGAAAATATTATATCCGTTATTTATGATGAAATCTCAAAAATTGGGTGGCATGATTTTAAAGCATAGCTGGGACTTCGATCACACTCAAACAGGCCGCGAGGATTTATTCCTTCATCGTCAGCCGACCACGAGCTTTTCTTTGTTGATTTCAGCGATGTAATTTTTAGTGCAAAATATTCAAATCGTACACTTTTTTATTGTTACATCATTGTAATTCATTTATGCTTTAAAACGTAGTCTATTAAGAAAATTTTCAATGCATTACATTTAACTATAAACAAAATTTTTTAGCCACCTATTCGTTTTCATCTGGGAGTTTGATTTTCTAGCATACTTAGTACAAATCTGCGACCCGTCTGCAAATACGCTTTCATTGATATATCTCTTTACTATGCTTCTTATTTCATCTTTTGGATGCATGATAATTTTTCATCATTGGTATATTGAATCTGTGGATATATAGAAATAAAATGATGACTTATAACTTAAAGGATTAATTGTATGTTGATTACATTTATAATATTTATTCACAATCTATTTGAAAATGATATTAATTGTGACGTTTTCTAGTTTTTTTTTTTTTTTTTTTTTTCTTTTGTTCTATAGTGCTATTGTTATGTGATGGCCAGGTTATACGAGCAGAAAGTCCAGAAATGGAATGTAGTGATATACTCTTGGGAAAAACTATTCACGAAAGTCTCTATAAAGGAAGAAAATTAGAAATCGTAAAATGTTCAGAGCATACATCATTGTAAAGTCCATTCATAGTGTTCATTAAGTTAACAGAGTATGGCTTTCCCACCTCAAAATGAAGTTTTATTTTGCATGAATGGTTTAATCGGTGTCGTGTTGGTGGTGATAATTCGCTTTGGGATTGAACTAGCTGAGATACGGTCAAAACCGATGGTGGCAAAGAATGGCTTGATCGATGGTTTTGGTGGTTCCCTCTGAGGCTCAACTAGCTCAGATAGGATTAAAAAAGGTGGCGGCATGAATTTCGCATGAAGAAACTTATAAACGTTTTTAGTTATATAAGTTGCAATAAAGCTTCTAGATTCATTTCTCATTAATATAAGGAAAGAAACAAATCCTTCGTTTCCTCCTACCCTTGACACAGGACGTCATCTCTTCTTGAGAATGCGCATTCTACGATTATTTTTTTCGTAACATATAGGACAGAGAACGATCCTAGAAACTCCTCCTAGTTTGTACAGGCCTTCTCAACAAGGACATGCCTTATTAAGACCGAAGTCACAGCTGACTCCTGCTTCAGTTAGTGCTAGCACAATACACAAAGCTTGTCTGCTGTAACAATTCCTACCCCCTATGACAGTCGAGGCCTATTATTAATTTCACATATTTGACTTGAATTTAACTTAGTGTAGATTTAATTGTTCTTGGGCTAGCTTACCACCACTCACTGCAACTGGAACCTGGTGTGAAAGACGGACTAATAGAGACGTTTTCTTTTTCTTTTCTCCATCAGCATTTCAAATTCTCATAGAATTATGGGATCTACTGAGGTCGATAGTCACATACACTCAAATGTAAAGGTTACAAACATTAAAACGTCAATTGATCATACAGGTCTTTATAGAAGTTAAAGAAAATTTCTGTATTACTAAGCTGGAGTATGGTTATAAGTCTGCATAAGAATAAAGAATATACGATGAATAGTTATATGATAAATTATCGTAGTAACTTGAAAGTTAAAATGTGTACAAGAAGGTGAATAAATCAGATTGATAAGGGATATAATGACCCCTGCAAGACTCGCAATGCCTTCTCATGCTGCCACTTGCGAAAGAGTTGGTCTAAGATCTTGGAGGTACTGCGAGGAGGATGACACTGGTAATCTGACTTCCCCAAGCATACTGATATGCTCAATGGAATCGAAATAGAGAATCCCTCAGGTCACTTAATACGTACAATATGCTCAAGATTTTGGTCCATTTGGTGAGCTCAATGCATGCGGGCATTATCGTGCATTAGAATGAATCCCGAGACTATGTCTAAATGGGCGATCTCACCCAAACATCTCTGGGCAGTCAGCGATCTCTATCAAACACGTAGAGGTCGGTGATGTTGATACCAACCCATATCATCAAACCACCACCACCATCATATTGGTCTTTTTCCTTAAAGATAGAGAGATGATACCGTGTCCCATATTCTCCCCCAATCTATGTTCATCGAGAATTAGTCTGTAAGTTGAAACTCATCTATGAAAAGAACAGTCATTAACTAATTCAAGGTTCATACCCATGTTTCTGAGATCAGTTCAGATGGGTTGTTGCATGGGAACGAGTTAAAGGAACACATACCACTCTTGTCTTGCATAAAGTCCCCCCCCCCTCTCCTGAAGCTTTCTAGAAACCATTCAATTTAAAATTCTCATTCTTGTGGACGACGTAAGCTGGACAGATTCAGTGCTCTACGACTCCTGGCAGTTTTAGCCAGATCCTGTCATCTCGAGAAGTTGTGACTTTTTAGCTACCTTATATTGTATTAGCGACATCACCTAAATCGTGAAATAGTCTCTAGGGCCTGAAGATCACCAACAGGACATATTCAGCCACTTGACTGTATTGACTTGAGACTGGCCAGTCTCTAGTTTTCCAATGGCATGCCACCTTGACTAATCATATAAGAAATGTCTTTGAGACATTTTAGAGTAATTGGAATCTACAATTTGCAATATGTGTACAAACATAAAACATACTCACAATTCATGGGTAAAAAATAAACAATTAAAATCCTTTTAAAGACCGTCTTTTGTACTGATGGTTCATTTGCATGCTTGGAGCCTCTAAAGCCGTTTACTGGTGATTTATTTCTGTGGGTTTGCTAGCAGTTATCAAGGCTTGTAACAAATCCAAGGTCAACTCTATTGAAATTGAACATCGCTGAATTATATTTTCAACGCACGATATCATATAAGTAAAACACATTTTTGATTTTTAACGTATATACAGTATTTCCAAATATTCAGGAAAGTTTATGTGTAATAACATTTGCATTTGAGAGTGTTAGCTTTCCTGGATCTCATTAATCTTGCAGACTGAAAAGGGTCACACATCAGATCATTACAATGTCATTATTGTCTTTCATATTTTATGATATAAATAAGAAATCCGGAATTTTCCTGTTTGTTAATCATTAAGAAGTAGTTTCTCTGGGCCATAATCCAGTCAGATTTTAATTAAACAATCAGTTTTTTGAGGCTATCGAAGTGCTCTATGAGATTTCATGATGAACAATGTAATTCTTCCATTTGAAAAACTGTGTTGTGTTTTGCTGAGTTTTCTATACTATTTACTAAAGTTTCCTTTAACCAGGCCATCTCATATACATAGAACACCCAGATTGCTGGAGCTGACGTCATTCAATAAAATAATAAAAAAAAACTCTGTGAAAAGAGTGATGGACTCCAACGCCAGAAAAAGAAAACATTTATTTTCGAATAAGGCGCATCGTCCACTTCCACTGATGCGAAAAAGATTTAAAACGGAAAAGACTCCGTTGTTTTATTAGTTGGTTCTATTTGTTCAACTGAGTGTTCTATCAAAGAAAGTGTACCAGAATCATCCTTAAGGGTTCACAATGTAACTGTGGGAAACACAGATTGTAAACATTTGCAAGTTATAGATAGGTGATCGGTGGTTGAATGGTTAACGCGCTTCGCTACTGATCAAAGGGGTTCGAGTTGAAAGGCATTGATACACTGTAGCATTTTCTCTGTTGTCTTCTGATGAAGTTTCGCCTTCCTCACACATATTCTTTATGCATATTATACAGACAGGCTCTTGCTAGATGGCGAACAGCTGCTTGAGGCATTTCATTATTTTATATATTTTACTTCAAGCAAAAATCAATGAATTTAAAATAAACGCATAATATTACATTGAAGAACTAAATACATTTATATGATAACATTCTGGAAGGTAAGTAATAAACCTATACTCTGTTTCACATAAAGAATGGAGGGGCAAATCTCCCTTAAAGACTTTTTTTGTCCAATCATGGCTTATTACGCTTAATCACGAAAGTCAATGAAAAGCAAGATTCTACGCGAGAAAATGTATCAATCTTCAACTCGTTAAGGAACTTCTACTGGAAATGTTTTACATCTAAAATCACGGTCGGACTGGCACATTTTTTTAGGAACGTAGCTGTAGCAGGGGGGGCCGGGCTGCGATAAAAATTCGGTTCCTTTCCCAAGATTTAAATATTTATTCGTTTGAGTGTCTACGTGAAGCTTAAAATACGGTTTTCCCCAATTCTGTGGAATTTCTGTAGAACAACAATTACTATAATTATAAAAATCCTGCTCCTATGACGTCCCAGATGCCCGCGACACTAAGGGTCCAAGATGCTACAGCGTTCAAAGCCTTCAGTCAGCTCCTGTCTATAATAATAAAATATGCCTGTTGTCGACAAAACTCTTCACTTAAAGGTTCTAGGAACTTGAAATTTTGGCAGAAGATTAAACGTAGCATGAGAATGTTCAGTGCAAAATATAAACTTGATATTTAAATAAGTGGCTAGAGACCGCTATTTTGGATAAGAAGTTTTTGTACTCAGTTTTCGTTTTCGGCTTCTGCTCATTTGCCAATTCTAATCGACAAAACCACCAACCGTTGCAGACCCCTCACATTCCCAAAGATATTATTATATTAAGCGTACCATTGCAGGCAAGGAACCCGGTTTTTGCACCCAACATAGGATCACAAAGAGGGAACCCGGGTATGAAATTTGGTATCATTCGATCAGTATCTCGGGAATTACAAGGGATCAAAATCTGGAAAGAGAAATAACACTTTCGATAATTCTCGTAGAAACGAAGCCACGAATTATGATAGTCACGCTCTGAGTAGCCCCGGTAAATTTTTCTAATCGCTAATATATCAGTATAAAAAAATTACGTTTCATTGAGTATTTTGCAATATTCGGAAACTAAACTAGCATTTTTAATTGTTCACTTCCATAAACTATCATCATCCTCAAGCAGCTATGGACTACGGAGGTCCAACCAGACCGTGCAGTTTAATTCTCCAAGCAAGTCTGTCCTGAGCTACATCTGCTGCATCCGGCCACTGCACACCAATTCTAACAAGGTCATGTTTGACATTGTCTGCCCATCACATCCTAGGTCTCCCCCTCTTTCTGAGTCCTTTAGGCATTTTTGGTATTGGAATTATGAACAGAGGTTCATAACCCTATTCACCAATGTATAATTAACCATATGAGCAACATGGCCAAACCAACGGAGTCTCTCTCTGCACAATATGCTGCTTAACTCCTTTTCCTAACCTCATCATTTGTTACAAAGTTAAACCACCTAATGTTCAAGATACTGCGTAAACATCTAGAATCAAAAGCATCTAGTTTCCTGTTATCATGTTTACAAAGTGTCCACGTTTCACTACCATAACTAACCCTAGAAAGAAACAAACTATTATAAAGTCTAATTTTAGTCTTTAAGTGTATATGCCTATTTCTCCATACTCTCCAAAGATTCTTAAAAGTACACGGCAGCAATCCCTATTCGTTTGTTAATCTCATGCGTCACATAACCAGTATCTGTTACATAGCTCCTAATATATTTAAACTGTGACACCTGCTCAAAACTGCAGAAATTCGTATTAACTAAATCACAGCCTGCCTAACCAATTTTCATCACTTTAGTTTTCTCTCTGTTTATAACCAAACCTATTCTACTACCAGTCTCATCAACAGCTCGAATGAAAGAGTTCATCTCATCAACATCATTTGCCAGAGTGGCTAAATCATTCAGCATAATCTAAATCAGAAATTTTCGTATCTATAACCCATTTAAGGCCAAAATCTTTTCCTTGAATTTCGCATAGCATAATCAAAAACCAAACTAAAGATAAAAGTAGACAAAATGCACCTTTGTCGAACACCAGAAGTAATGCTATACCAATTGCTACAAGCTTTACCAACTCTCAGACACGACTCAGTTTTATTATAGAGAGCTTTCATTATGTTAAATAACATGTCTGGTATACCATATGATCTCACAATCAACCAAAAATTGTGACGATCAACAGAATCGAAAGCCTTTTTGAAACCAACAAAGCTAGCAAACCAAAGGTTTCTGAAACTCTAAACATTTCTCAAGAATCTGCCTTAAGTGAAAATATCTGATCTACACATCCGTACCACTTCTGAATCCACATTGCTCATCACGCAATTGTTCGTCAAGCAGATTCTTAATTCTATTGAGTCCAATCATGCAAAAACCTTTACGAGGGACAGAAAGTAGGCTAATACCCCTATAGGTATCACAAAAACTGCGATCACGTTTTTTTTTTTTAAATAGGAATAATAATAACTCTGGTAAAATCCTTAGAGACCATACCATTATCATAAAAGTTTTTCAAAATTTTAGTCATCCATGTGGTAACCGAAACATTCTCAGCTCTAAGCATTTCCATAGTAATTTCATATACCCCTGGAGATTTATGAAGTTTAAGTTTAGAAATAGCCAAAATAACTTCAGATTGTGTTATACGTTCAACCATTAAAGCCACTAATGCATCTATCATCATTACAAACAATGGGAGTAGAACTAACCACATTGTCTAGAACATCACTGAAATGCTCATCCTACCTAGCCATGACAGAATCCTCACCTTCTATAACCTTACCTTGTTTATCCTTCAATCCATGTATACCTGTTCGTTTTCTACCACACAAAACATTAACTATCTGGTACAGCTCTCTGCTGTTGTGCTGTATAACTGCTTCCTCGGCTTTGTCAGCCAAGCCATCAAGCCAAAGATTTTTATCCAGCTAACTTTTCCTTTACACTTTTATTAAGCTCTCTGTAATCCTTTCTATTAGGACAAGTAGGGTATTGATTAAAGGCATTCCTGCAGTTCTTTCTTTCTGAAATAAGCTCAAGTGCCTTATCACTCAAATAATTATGTCTCCTCTGCTCCTTGTTTCCTAAAAGGTACTGTTAGTTTCCCAAAAAGCATGTTTAAAATGATCCCATTCTTCCTCAACTTCAGTAGTAAGCATACCATGACTGTCATAATGATTAAATAACCTATCATGATAATAACTTGGTTGTTATATCATGGCTATAACTGGGTCTTTCAGAGCTTCAGTATTAAAAGTAAAAATTTTAACCCTAGCACAACACTTTTTAAGTTTAAGTTGCAAGACACTTTTAACAAGGTAATGGTCAGATCCAATTTCAGCTCCCCTATGTGATGTGGTATTCCTAACAGAACTAGCACATTAATTAATATATAATCACTGATATTCTTATGCAGCCCATCAGGTGAAACCCATGTATAGTTATGTATGTCGCGGTGTTTGCAATAAGTGTTAGTTATTCTGAAACAATTCAGTTTACTTACGTGTAGGAGACGTTGACCATTGCCATTGTAGCTACCAATACCAAAAGGGCCTATCACCCCTCCCCAAAGGTCAGAGTCAGTACCAACCTTGGCATTGAAGTTACCTAGAATAAGTGTAATATCTCCTTTCTTGGCAGAATTCAAAATATCCTGAAGTTGTCCATAAAAGCTATCCTTTTCAATCAAATCAATCAAAGCAATAAAGCATAAAAGCTATACTTTTCAATCAATCAATCAAAATTTTGTCACGTTTTCTCGATTTTGTCAACTCTCCTTAATTTCACAAAAACCGCCGTATTTTACCAAGTGGATTCGCATTTTGCCAACTCGCCACAATTTTACAGAAAAAAATTCCAATTTTTAGAACTCACTTGATTTTTGCAAAGTCACTCTGAATTTTTCCAACCCTTCTAGATTTTACCAACTCGCCATAATTTTACAGAAAAAAAATCCCAATTTTTACATTTCACTTGAATTTTGCCAACTCCCCACGATTTTTCCAAGTCACTCCGAATTTTGCCAACTCTCCAAGATTTTACCAAGTCACTCCAAATTTTGACAACTTCCCAAGATTTTGCCAAGTTGTCCCGATTTTTCCAACTCACATGTATTTTACTAAGTGGCTTCGAATTTTGCCAACTGCTCTAGATTTTGCCGTTTCCATTTTTCCAACTGCCCTAGATTTGTCAAGTTGCCTTGATTTTAACAACTAACTTAGATTTTGCTAACTCTCCTTAACGTTACAAAAAAAAAAGATTACAGATTTTAACAACTCACCTAGATTTTACGAAGTCGCTTAAAATTTTGACAACTCCGAGTTACTTCGGTGGGAGCCTCCCCCGATTCCCTCATAGCTACGCCCCTGATTGTTGAAATATCCCTCCAACTGTATAAGGTATAAATCAAGTACTTGTCTGTTAAGAAGATAGCCTTTTCACCCATTCCAACATTGATCTTTTCAATCCTCACCTGGTGAATCCATGAAGACACAGAGTTAAATTCAAACAGATTGCCTAATCTATCCATTCCAAATTTCAGTTCGTAATTGATCGGAAACCTTCGAGAATTGCAGAATTAGAACAGATTTGCCTGACGCTGACATTGGCAGCCGTGCAACACCAAGAGACCAATTTGCTTACTAAACAAAGCGGACGTGGTGCTTTCTCCTTGAGCCGTTTGCTCTATTGGCAGTTGCTTTATGAATGCGAACGTAGCGCAACACATTCCGAACAAATAACTTTGTATCAGTGCACAGTCGGCGATGCTGTCTTACTTAAGACGAAATGAATTCTGCGGAAAAATACAATATTTAACAATCGAAAAATTTAGCTCTAGTTTAGGGTTTTGCAACATAAATGAGGTTTTATGGCTAAACACAATTTAACCCTTAACAACCCAGTATGTTTTTGTACCGTAACTGACCAGTAGTGTCCAATAGACACATCACTGAAAATCCTCAACATTATATTAAAATAAAATAAACAACGTGATATAAATTTATTTTTATTATATTATACAAGTCATAAATATTAATTTTTAATATTTGAACTGTCTTTCCTCTCAAAGTGATTTCCTAAGCTGTTTACTAAGGCTCTTTTTGTATATGGAAAATTTTGTGAGGTTATTGGTAATTCAATTAATCCCCGTAATTTCAATATTGTGTGTTCTATTTAGTTCGAAATTTTGAGGTATGCAACGCTTATTTTTTTTCATAGTACCCACTACTGTCAATCCGTTCCGGAATAATGATTCTGCAACTTCAAAGCTTGTAAAATAGTTGTCAATTGTTATGTTTCTGTTTGTTCCATAGTATCGTTCGCACAATTTATTTACTACCGTATGAGCCACATTTTTTGTTCTATTTGGTCCATCTCCGAGATATGTTATTCCAGAGATAGGATAACTTGTCTTACTAACGCAAAACCACCACATCTTCATACCGTACTTGCCAGGTTTACTTGGCAAGTATTGCTTGAAAGATATCCATCCTCGAAAAGGAATCAGTTGCTCGTCGATCGTACGATTTTCTCCTAGTAAATAAAACTTCTGTAAATTGTAATTTATATCTTCCCACAATTCCCTGATAGGTGCTAGTTTACCTTTAACTTTCTGAGTGTCCTGATAACTTTATCGTCAAATCTTAAAAAACGTTGGATAGCCGCAAATCTGTTTTCCCATAGTAGCACGGAATATTAGATTACCAAATATCGGATCCGAGTACTCTCTGAAATCCACATCACTCTGTTTATTGATACCAATAGCCAATAGTAGACCTACAAATGTTTTAACTCAATTGTATCCATTGGTTTCCATTTATTTTGCAACACTCTCTTAGCTTCGGAATCGGTATGCTTTATAATAAGTTCCAGTGTGTTTTGGTCGAAAAATAAATTGCAACTGTCGATAGGGTCATGAATTGCTTTCCCTGGCGGGAGAACAACCTTATGAATACTGCCACCGATTATATTTTGCCGTGGAGTTCTTCTTGCTTTTTCCAGTTCTGCTTTCAACTTAGTTCCATCTTTACCCACCTAATGTCAATAAGAACTGATAAAATAAACAAAAACAACTCGGTTTGTTACATTACTTGCAAGTTTTAACAGGTTCAAACCTGCAAACTTGCATAATTTCAACAGTGTCCAACGAACACATTCGGGTTGTTATGTTGTTTTTTCAAAAATTGTTAAAAAAAGACAATTTTCTTTTAGAAAACTTTGGTAAGATAATTTGGGAGATAAAACAAAGGGGATAAATTAGACAAAGTGATTTCGCAATAAAATAAACACTTTTGATTCTGTACGTAAATTAATTTGAAAATGTGTCCGTCGGACACTACTGGGTTGTTAAGGGTTAATCAGCTGCACTAAATAACTAAAAAAAATGTAAATTGTGTATTTTAATACCGCTTTATTGCATAATTTCTAGTGTAACAGCTATGCTCTATAATCCTTGATATTTTTAACTCTTTTTTGGGGAATTATTCTAGCATAATATCTAGCATAATTCTAGCTAAATCTATTCTTTAACGAATTAGAGGTTAGAGTTTGTCTTCTTAGTACCTAAGGGTTTTACCTTACGAAGCAAGATGGATTATGATAAATTATATAACAGATGTTAGAGTCAGGTGAACGTTTCCATCAAGGAGCCCACTGAGTCTTTAACATGTACATACTATGCCTTTCATGCACACAAAACCTTCTGTTGATGTCCCTTCGAACGAAAGGCGAGCATTTCAAATACACCGACGTCTCTATTCTGAACGAGGGCAGGGAGCAAAGAAACGCAGAACCTTTCGTCACTCACGTAGTTCAACCCGAAATATTTTGAGCTCTGACGATTTAAGGACTTCCTTACAAAGCACGTAGATTTTTTACTGCCCCTAGAGTACATAGAACCCATTGAATAAATCTCAGTGCTGGGCAAAGAAACTGAGATATTATAGGCCAATCTAAACAAGTAGAGACTATTAGATCGTCACTGACATTCAGCAGAAATATTAAGATTAAATTCTTTATTTTCTGACTGGTTGTAGATCCATAGCGACTGGCTGCCGTTGCTACGATAATTTTAAGAAGATTAATTTCCACCCTAATGATCCGTCACTAGCACCATTTGTGGATTATAGAAATATTGCTTAATTCTCTCTCCCGCAGCTGAACATTGAATTAAACAAACTCATTCTGGGGCAGAATCTTAATATTTTAAAAGTCACTTTTAATTTTACTGTTGACGTTAGCGCTTACTTTAGTCATAAAATAATTCAAAATAAGAAATTATGAATAAAACAAGAAATTCGATTAATTTATGAATTTCTTGTTAAATTTTCAGCATTGTACTCAATGTTTAATAATTTCCATACCACACTGATGTACAACTGCTACTATTATTTTTTCCTTTCAGCGAAATGAAGAGTGGCTTTTCAGAGTTCCAATTCCTTAAGACGATTAAACTGGATATTTCACCAGTTGTGAACTAAGAAATAGCTCCAGGTATTAGCTTATAGTTAATAAAGATTATCTCTGAATGCTTTTAAATAATGGTCGAATAAAGTTTATAATATTAATATCAGGACTCTTGCAAATATTATTTATATGAGTCCTCATGTCTGAATCGTTATAAAATACCCATATTTATTATATTCAATATTACTCCACTATTGTAAAACAGCTGGCCAGTGTGAAAAGTCGAAAGCCCCCCTTTAAAACTTATTTAGAAAGTGAAATGCGAATATTATGCAAGGAAATTTATTCTTCAGATTTGAGAATAAAAATAATACCTAGCCGTTATAACAATCACCAATGTTAATTATAATATTCCTCATATGTGGTCAAGTGACTCAGTTGCCTCCTCTTGCATGTTTTATCTTCACTTCTTGGTTCACTTTTGTTTTTCACTCTAAAACAAGACAAAAGCGACAACCGTGATAATTTTACTAAACTTTAGTGTGGCAATTAGAATAGAATAAATCGTTTACATTTCATTTTAATACTATCCATTTTAAATATGATAATTATACTTATAGTTTTACTGATAGTCCCCATTCATATTTTCAAGTTAGCAATTTTTTATTTTACAAATTACACTCACCGTACAGAAACTAATTTCTCACAACTATTTACAAAAACACATTTAAATTAACTTTTACAACAAAAATTGTAACAATTAATTTCAATGCATTTATGTAAAATATATCAAAATCTGGAACCTTTACTAGTCTTACTGATCTGTATTATATATTTCATTTAAAAGTAACAATAATATTATTGATGAAACAAATTACATTAATGTCAATCATCATCATCGTCAAGCAGCCATGGGGTATGGAGGTCCAACAAGACCGTGCAATTTAGTTCTCCAAGCATATATTTCTCCTGAGCTATATCTGCTGCATCCGACACTGTACACCAGTTCTAACAAGGTCTGTTTGATATTGTCTGACCACTACATCCTAGGTCTTCCTCTGTTTCTGAGTCCTTTAGGTAAATTATTCATAATCACTTTCACTAATCTATGATTATCCATACGTAAAACATGGCCAAATCAACGAAATCTCTTTCTGTACAATACACTGCTCAGAGGAGGTTGCCGACTCCTTTGCCTAACCTCCACATTACTTAAAATCTTGAACCACCTAATGCCCAAGATGCTGCGTAAGCACTGGAATCAAAAGCATCAAGGTTCCTGTCATCTTGTCTACAAAGCATCCAGGTTTAACTATCATAATTAACCCTAAAAAGAACCAAATTATTATACAGTCTAATTTTAGTCTTTAGATGTATACGACTATTACAGCACATTCCCATAGATTCTTAAAAGTACCAACAGCAATCCCTATTTCACTATTAATCGTATGACGTACATCACCAGTATCTGTTACATAGCTTCCAAGATGATTAAACTGTGATACTTGCTCAAGAGTCTCATCAACAGCTCAAATGAAAGAGTTCATCTCATCAACATCATTGGCCAAAAGGGTAAATCATCAGCATAATCTAAATCAGAATTTGTTTGATCTCCAGACCGTTTAAGGCTAAAATATTTCGCTTGCAGGGAATTTCACATAACATAATCAATAACCAAAGAGAAAAGAAGATAAAATGCACACTTATCAAACACCAAATCAATGCTAAACCTATTGCTACAAGCCTTAACAACTCTCACTCACGACTCAGTGTTATTATAGAGAGCTTTCATTAACTAACTTGTGTGGTATGCAATACGATCTCACATGCGACCACAAATTATGGGGATCAACAGAGTCAAAAATTATTTTGAAATCAACAAAGCTGCTAACCAAAGCTGCTAATCATAAAATCTAAACATTTCTCAAGAATCTCCCTGAGTGAAAATATCTGATCCACACATCCCCTATCACTTCTAAATCCAAATTGCTCATCACGCAATCGCCCGTGAACTAGATACTTAATTTTATTAAGCACAGTCATGCAAAGAATTTACCTGGAAAAGAAAGAAGGCTGATACCCCATATACTTATCAGAAGAACTGCGATCACATTTTTTAAATATATGGGTAATACTAGCTCTGTTAAAATCCTTAGGAACCATGCCTTTATCATAAAATATATTTAAAATTTCAGTTATCCGTGAGCTAACCGGAACATTCCCGGCTCTAAGCATTTCCATAATAATTTCATCTTCACCTGGAGATTTATGTAGTTTAAGTTTAGAAACAGCCAAAATAACTTCAGATTGTGTTATAGGGCCAACATTAAAGCCACCAATGCATCTAACATCACTGCAAACAAATGCGAGTAAAACTAACCACATTGTCTAGAACATCACTGAAATGCTCATCCTACCTAGCCACATTGTCTAGAACATCACTGAAATGCTCATCCTACCTAGCCATGACAGAATCCTCACCTTCTATAACCTTACCTTGTTTATCCTTCAATCCCTGTATACCTGTCCGTTTTCTACCACACAAAACATTAACTATCTGGTACAGCTCTCTGCTGTTGGGCTTTTTAACTGCTTCCTCTGCTTTGTCAGCCAAGTCATCAAGCCAAAGATTCTTATCAGCAGATAACTGATCCTTTACACGTTTATTAAGTTCTCTGTAGTGCTTTCTATTAGGACTAGTAGGGTATTGATTAAGGGCATTCCTGCAGTTCTTTCTTTCTGAACTAAGCTCAAGTGCCTTATCCCTCAGATAATTCTGTCTCTTCTGCTCCTTTTTTTCTAAAAGAGTAATGTTAGTTTCCAAAAAAGCCTCTTTAAGATGATCCCATTCTTCCTCAACTTCAGTAGTAAGCAAACCATGACTATCATAATGACTAAGCAACCTATGATGGTAAGCTTTAGCTATAACTGGGTGTTTCAGAGTTTCAGTATTAAAGGTAAATTTTTCAACCCTATCAAAACACTTTTTAAGTTTAATTTACAAGACACTTTTAACAAGGTATTGGTCAGATCCAATTTCAGCTCCCCTATATGCCCTGGTATTCCTAACAGAACTAGCCCATTTGTTGTTAATATATAATCAATGATATTCTTATGCAGCCCATCAGGTGAAACCCATGTGTACTTATGTATGTTGTGGTGTTTGTATTAAGTGTTAGTTATTCTGAAACCATTGAGTTTACTTATCTGTAGGAGATGTTGCACATTGCAGCCACCAATAACAAAAGGGCCTATCACCCCTCCCCAAAGGTCAGAGTTAGTACCAACTTTGGCATTAAAGTCACCTAGAACAAAGGTAATATCTTCTTTCTTGACAGAATTTAAAATATCCTGAAGTTATCCGTAAAATCTATCCTTCTCATCCTCCTCAGCATCCTCAGTGGGGTCATAACAGCAGATAAAATTCAAGTCTTTAACGCCTGTCTGAAATTTTGATGTAAGAAATCTTTCATTAATGAACTCATATCCTAGAAGAGCATCAGTAACGTTCTGCTGAGAAGCAGACCCACGCCTTGGTGATGCTTATTGTCGTCCCTCTCTGAAAAGAGAATTTTAAGATTATTTTTCAGAATCTGACCTTTATCTGTCCATCTGGTCTCTTGCAAGACGAGAATATCTAAATTATAAAGGTGGAATTTTTGGGTGAGGACATCAAGAGAATGAGGTCTGTGCAGAGTCCTCACATTCCAACTACCTATGGAGAGAAAATGGTTAGTAGGATGTCTAAAGAAACTATGTTTATTGAGAGAGGGAATGCCGACAATATCAAACAGCCCCCTAATCGCAGACATGGGGCAAAGACCCGTCCCCCACCACTAAAGGCTGAAACCATCTACACTGGAAGACTTCCTCCAATGCAGAATTTGACGATGTCAGTAGACACAAAGAGTTCAGGTGCCTGCAATGACCTCTGCTCAGGATTATCCACCAGCTGATAAAGATATCATGTGAATCTATTCACTTGGGGCTGTGAAACCACAAACAAACAGAAAACACAGCGGAAGATTTTCCCTCCACAGAAGCCCACCAGTTCAGCAAATTCAGGATCCATAATCAAGCTCAGAACCTTAATTCAGTCCAGTAGGTTTATATGGTCAGCACCAGGACCCTGTGTGGTTGACCACTCTTCAGCAGAGTAGAAAAAAAGAAAAGTAGCCATAGTTGTCCAGATCAGTAGGCCACACTAATCTGGCAGCCCTCCCTTTCCTTTCACTTCCAGAATATAGGTATCTCTTTTGAAAGGTACTAACGGTCTGCATCACTATTTATGTTTAAATTGCAAGACACTTTTAACAAGTCAAGGTTTATTGAGCAACTAGGACATTTGCTGTTAATTGATATGTAATCAATTATATTCTTATGCAGCCCATCTGGTGAAACTCAAGTGTACTTATGTATGTCGTTGTGTCTGTAATAAGTATTAGTTATTCTCAAACCATTTTACCTGTAGGAGACGCTACCCATTACCATTGCGGCTACCAGTAACAAAAGGATATCCTCACCAAGGTCAGAGTCAGTACCAACTTTGGCATTGAAGTCACCTAGAACAAGGTTAATATCTCCTTTCATGACAGAAATCAAAATAACCTGAAGATGTCCGTAAAAACCTATCCTTCTCATCCACATCGGCAACGTCAGCGGGGGCATAACACCAGATAACCTTTATCTCTTAGTGTTGTCTGAAATTCAGCTGTAAGTAACCTTTCATTAGTGCACTCATATCCTAGAATAGCATCACTACCGTGTCTGCTGAGAAGCAAAACTACGCTTTGGATATTTTTTTATCTTCCCACCCTGAAAAAATGAATTTAAGATTATTTTTAGGAATCTGGCCTTTTTTGACCATCTGGTCTCTTGCAAGCCGAGAATATTTAAATTATAATGGTTTAATTCCTGTGTGAGGACATCAAGATAATAATCTCTGTGCAGAGTCCTCACATTCCAACTACCTACTGTGATAAAAATGTTTAGTGGAATGTTTAAAGAAACTGTTTAATGAGAAAGTCAGTAGAATAATAATATTAAAGGGCAGCGAAAATATGCTAATGATTCGATGTCCCAGTACATTTGGCAAAAACTAATATAAAAAATAAAAATATGCAAAACAGATACCATACAATTATAACTGTGTGACGCATAAACAAAATGCTAAAAGATATATAAACGGAGACAAACATATAACACAATTTAAAATGATCAAATCACCGCATCTATTCCACTTAACATAGATACGCGGACTTTTATGTTCTAGAATTGTTTATATTACCTCAATATGACAATAACAAAACCGGCATTAAAAGAATAATATGTTCTTATCTTATATTTCAGAGAAATATAAGCTTCAGAGAACTTCATACCCAGGAATTACTCCCAATTGTGCAATGGCTATGGCCGTGTGTGGCAAAGGCGATGTCTCGGTCTTTCACTTTATATTCAATCAACGGATGCTCTGTAATGGTTTCTTCGATAAATTTAAATGCTTCCTGTTACTTTTCTTTATTTTTATTGGGATTACTCTTAAGTAGCTTTCTGTTTTTCTGTGTCCATATCTTCAGCAAGAATCCGGACTTGTTTAGTGTTTTCCAGACTTCTCTCCTGTTTCTTAGAAATATTTCTCTTCTCATAGCAATATTTGATGAGCACTAACGCACTATTTAAAAAATTAATACCTATATATATATTAGCTTAAAATTAGTACTAAAAGACTAAAGTAAAATAAACAGAAATAATTATTTTTTCCTCTAATGTTACATACCAGTACCATCTAATTTTTCATTACAGTGCTGAACACAATTTGTTGTTAAGATAAAAATATTATATTACCTATCAAGACAGCTGCCACAGTGGTCTGATAATACAAAATTCGAAGCCCACGTTAACTGCTCTGCCAGTGGACGGGTTGGGTTATTTTATAATTGAGTGGCAATTTTTGCACACAATGGGCTAAATGTCCAAGTCACAAGGATCTTGATTATACAGAGAATGTTGGGGGAAGGAGACCCACTGGACAACTGTTAGGTGACAGATGGTAATCTCCCGTCAAGGCCATCTAGCATGGTCTTTAATGTTCACAGAGCGGAACCATGGTCTCTAACACACACGGAACCATGGCTTAACGTCCCATCCGATGATCCCATCGATGGTCTTGCAATCCTATCGATGCCTCCCTAATGGCCGAGGACAAAGCAGGTCGGGGAGGTTTCCAGAGATAAATCTCAACAATGGCCCAGGTTGGACTGGAATCTGGTAACTGCAGATTACGAGGGTGACTTGCTATTGACTGAGCAACCTCCGCCCCTCCAATCGGTGGTTTCTTGTTAGCATACATAATAACGTAGGATCGTTGAACCACGATGCCTGATTCAGTTTTTCCAAAGTTTCTATCCTGAGCAGAAGATGTAGTATTAGACAACTAAAGGCAATTCCAATAAGATCATGTTTATATTGCCACCCATCTTATTCTTGCTCTACTGATTTTTCTTAAGCCTATAGATAAAATATTAATAATTCTATTTGTTTAATCTGTGGTTTCATATGGGAGAAATTCTGCCAAAACAACATAATTTTTCTTATGTAAGATGTTGCTTAAAAACTGTTTATTATTACTCCATCTAGCTTTATCATCAATGAGGAGGGTGTTAGACTTAATTGGTAGTGTTTCTGGTTCGTTAAACTGATATTTTCTGGTTGGAGTCCGAGTTATATCAGCGTTAAGATTTCCCCGCTCTGTCCTTGATACGAAAGTGTGGGTTTGGAAATGATGGGTTTGGAAAGGTCGTCTTCTGTTGGAATGGAGGTTAAACTATGGTCTAAATCCATCCTGTGTACATCAGGCCCTCCATGTAACCTCTAAAAGCTTTCAAGCGAATTCCCTTCCTCTCTACACAGGTATGAATTCCTAGTGTGCTTCTGATCGTGACGTTTAGTTCATTTTGTGCAAAAGACTGTCGCCCAGATGTGAAACAACTCAACCCTCGTTATTAGTATTTAATCAAACAACAAAATATCCAAGATGTTGTACAAGCATCTGCAATCAAAATCATCAAGTTTCGTGTTCTCTTGCTTAAAAAATGTCGAAGTTTTACAAACTAGGACTTTTAAAAATACTTGGAAATTTTTTTCTAGGAAACGCTAGAACAGTCGAAAGTAAGTTTATAGCTGACGTTTAATTTTTAAATGCTCTCTTACATTTTTACCCTCTCATAGTTAAACGTTCCAGACGCAATGATAACTTCGCTATTTGCCCCAAATCATGCATTTTTGGTGTCTATTGCACACCTTTCCCTCTTAAAGAAACTTAGAAGCTTGTTTAATAGCTCAACCATGCAAAACAACTCAATCCTCAATCATCACTAGTTCTCATAATTTTATGTTTCTGTGTATTTATCAATCTCATCAATATTTATTACGAGCCTAATAAACAGCACTAATGAAAGAGTTCATCTCGTGAACGCTTTCATTAGTGCAGTTAAGTACATCAGAGTGAAAAATTTCCATATGTCATCTTGCTATTATTTACTTTTAGCACAATCAATGACCAAACGAAAAAGAAAAGTGACAAAGCATCATATTATACATCTCCAGTAGTAATGATGGCAACCAATCCGTGAATGTTTCACAGAGGCGGGGTGGCTCAGTCGGTAGCGCGCCAGACTCGTATCTGCAATTTCCAGGTTCGAGTCCCAGCAGGGTCAGCGTTGAGATTTATCTCCGCAAAACTCCCCGCACTTCCGTGAGTCAGTAGGGGAATTAAAATGGTCTTGGAAAGGGCGCCTTCCGTCGGATGGGACGTTAAGCCGTGGCCACGTATGAGAAAAAGCTGTACCCTGTGCAAATTAAAGAACACACTGGATGGCTACAATCTGTCTCCAAACAGCTTTTCCAGTCGGTCCCCTTCCCCAACCTTCTTTGAGCCTTCGGGGTTCATGTGACCTGGCCATTTAGCCCATTGTGTATAAAAAAGTGCCTCTCATAGGTAAAACAACCTAACTCATGTTCCACAAACTCTCAAAAGCTACTCAGAGTTTTTACAAAGAGACATTATTATGTTAACTAACTTTCAATAAATAACTTTCCATAAGTTCACATGAGTTACAATAAATTACGTCCATTAGCAACGTCAAACGACTTCATGAGACCTCCGAAGTTAAGAAGTACAGGTTTTTGAAATTTTAGAAATTTCATCAAATTTTTTGCATGAGTGAAAATCTCAACGCTTCGTGAGCTCCAAACATGCAAATGAACAGTCAGTACAAAATACACTCTGAAATAGATCTATCCATTGTTTATTGCATAGCCACGAATAGCTTTTCTATATTATTAGGAATATTTTATTGAATTGCAATTGGCCAGCCAGTGTAAAAAACGTTGTAGCCAGATGTCTACATGAGTCTCGAAGGAGCCATAATCGTTACCACTGGTGGAAATATTTCTAAGTAACTTAGGATCCTATTATAGAAATTTCGGGAACTTTTATCTTATGATAAATCATCGAATGTAAATAACGTTTGTGTTCACTTGAGCAAGGAATTTTTGTATTCCAGTTCACCAGCAACCACCAATATCATAATTTAATTTGGAAAATTGTTTGTCTGTTAGCTATGCATTTATAAAACGTTTAAGATATCAACACAAAATTTTTTATAACTAGCTGAGATGAAGAAGAAGGTTTTTGTTATAGTTGATTAATCCCCAAAACGTTCTTTTTTTATCCTCTCAAAAAATAAAAATTCCTAAGCGTTGAGAGGACCACCAAATTTGTTATTTTATTATTCTATCACAACTTAAATGAACATAATGTTTAGTCCCTAACAATTTCACACTAAAATAAGGAATCTCCTCCCTCCAAAAAAGAGGGAGGTGAGGGGGAAAACACCTAAAAGAGAAATCTCAAATACACGACCTCGGAAGTCATTTTGTACTGATTCTTAATCTATCGAAAAATCGAGGTGTGAAAATAAAAGTTTTATTAAATATTTCCCAAACAAATGTAAGAAGGCAGAGTTTTTTATTCTGAATTTTACGTAAATTCTCCCTGTAATCGAATTAATTTGGCATGTTGCAAGAGATATAAATGAAAATACTTGCATTTGTGTAAAATAAGTGCCAGAGTCAAAATATTGGTAAATAATTTAAATCACTATGTAATTCAGCATTTAGACAGAGAACGACTACGCTTTCAAAGGGATGTTCTGATCAAGAGCAGATGACCTATTCTTTACGTGCTCAAAATCGAGTGTACTTCCCATTCGTCAACTGATGAGTATAATCGTGATTGAGATCAGAATCTCATTTCTTAGCAAGAATTTGTTTGACAATGATGATAATAAAAAATTCACGTGGGCCAGAGAGGTCCATAGAGTGCGAGACACCTAGTCTGAAGATCAGAAGATCGAGTGTCAAAGGAGTCAGATTAAAGGCGACACAGATGGGGCTTCATTCTCTGGGTTTTTTATCTTAAATTCTTTCCTTTGCTCATGATCTATCACAAGAGAAAAGGACTCGAGAAATAGACTTCCTTTGAGTAGGTCGTCGCAATTGTTCCATGTGAAGGGAAAACGCTACAGTAAAAGTTTATTGAACCTAAACTTTTGTGAATTTACTTGAGGTTTTGAAACACAAAGTATCTTCAATGCCACGACCAGGGCCGGATCTAGGGGAGGGAGGCAAGGAGATCATGCCCCCCTTTCAGAATGCGTGTAAGGGTAAAAGATGCAAAAAATTATTGAACTTATTTATATTTCCTACGTTTCTCAAGAATGTTTTTAAAATCCCGTAAAACGGAGGGGGAAATGTTATAATGCATTGGAAACCAAGCCTCTTGGCCTCCTCTTTTACATTTCTTCGCCTGGATCAAATTTCTTCTAGATCCGGGCTTGACCATGACGGTCGAGCTTTGAAATGGAATTGTTCTATTATTGAGATATCCTTTGCCTTCTGAAATGCATCACCATGAGGAGAAGATAGTAAGTAGGTTGCAGTAGAATTTTTCTGTGCTCCACAGATCGTTTCTCAATAAGGAAAGCCTTGGTTGTCTTGATGAGATAATCTATCTGTCCCTTACAGTTGATCAGTGATTTTCTTTCACCTAGCGTTTCTTTAGCTTTGGATTGTGATCACTAACATTTACTACACTGTGAAAAAAACACATTTTTATCACCAAAAACCAATGTAACACTCGAAAGATAATGATTTACAGTGACTCCAAACGAAATGCGTTTGCAAAAATCCTTCCAAGACTCAAATTTCGTCTTCGCATTCTAGTATCCAAAATGATATTTCACAAAGCATTATTATTCATGTTGCGCCATATAATTTTCTTTCTTCTTCAACAGAAAAATCACTGTTTTACCGAGAAATAAAGTTATGAGAAATGAACGTGCAACAATAAAACCATGATGTGATGTGTCATTTTTATGTTCGTGTTGTGTTTCAGCGTGAGAATTAGGTCACTAACTTATTGGAACAAACAGACTTAAAAACAATAACGGCGTTCAGAATTATTGAAAAGTTTTTGATATTAACTGAAAGCATACATTTGTGTTTCTTTTAGTGAGTTAGTGTTAAGGTAATCAGAGAGTTACCTGGTCTAGTGGTTAGTGTACCTGACTCTTAAGATCAAAGGGGCATATCCTTGTGTAAGTGTTGTGGTATGAGTAATGTACAGTAGCTTCTAGGTTATCTCGGTCCTGTGTGTAAGAAAGCACCTTCTTCTTTTTAAAAATAAACTAATTTATCTGAGTGAAGGTTATTCAAGAGACATGGCAATCAAACCGAATGGTAATATGCTAGTCGAGCAAGCGGCTGGTTGGCTTTAATTTCTTCATAGGAAGAGTTCATCGTCTGATGCGTGGTGATCTTAATGAATATGACGAAGTTTATTTCCATTGGTGAAAAGAACCCAACAGGAAAATCCAATGGAGATTAGTGGCAACATAGTGTACAAAAAGAATTGGTAAGGTAACTTTAGGTATTTCTATAAAGGAACTTTCGTTACTTGTGAGATGTTTAATTAATATTACATTTGTGCTTTGAGTAGATATTGAAATAATTTTAGTACAAATGTTTGAAGAATAATAAATAGATGCAAAACACTCTTTTTACTGTTTAGCTTCATACTGATGAAAGCAAAGATTTCCTTTAGTTGGATTTGTTTTAAATATCCGGTTTTATACCTTTGCAACAAATTGGTTCATTTATAATTTTTGCTGCTAAGCATTCTTTTGAACTCACATTCAATTTTCTCTTAAAAATTCATAACAATAACAATGTGATACTGTTGCTAAGCAAACAATCAGTTTTGAATTCTAATTTTATGTTGTTCGGTACTTTCGTGAAATAAAATAAAATAAATAAATGCCCCTCAAACAGCTGCTTGCAACTGAGGTCTGAAAGGAGCCTAACAGTTTTATGCGCCATAGTAGAGGGTCTGTGAGGAAGGCCGAACCTCAGCAGGAAAACAACACAAACACCCATGCCTTACCTGGGACTCGAACCAAGTGCCTTAGATTAGTAGCCAAGCAGTAGGCCACAATATTAAGAGTTATACGTTAAATAATATTTTTTAATTTTCAATATGTTTCCAGAAAAATAAATTCTTGTTGTTTCTTCAACGTATACCAAGATATATCTTTTCAGCTTTGTGAGGTTTAGAATAAAATTCATTTGTTTATGACTTATTCCGAAATAAAGCAAGCTCATTATTTCTTTTGGCGAATGGCCATCAAAGATACATGATTTCGAAAAAGACAATTTTAACCGAAATTTCATAATGCATTGTTGCGTCAATTAGACCATAAGGTAAATGAACACACGGCTACTTTATTACATGCCAGCTACTTCTAGTTCATTAACAATGGAATTTAAATAATGTTTTCCTTTATTGTTCGCCTTCTCTCTTTCAAGAGCCAAATATTCGAGACCATTAGAAAGCGTCGGCATCTGGCGCATCGCAACTGATGTCGAAATGGTGATATGCATGTCGACATAAGTTGCCAGTGTCAGTGGAATAACATTTTTGTAAAAGGCGAAGAATAAGAGTAACTTTCCACTGAGAGAAACAAAGGATGGAATTGATTAAAATTACTCTTTTAAAATAATGCTGCATCGAGTTCAGTATTATGCTTCAGAAATAGCTTTTAATTATGATTAAGCATGATTCATCTCGAATTATATCAGTGAAAAGAAATAGTAAAATGAGTGACGGGGAATGAAGATATAAATAAAAAATTATTGCACTTTTTTAGGATGTCTCTATATAATGCAATATTACATAGTTGTAAGAGCAGTACTAATGTAACAAAAGCATAGAGTCCATAAAACAGATGATGACTATCCAGTGAACTATTGCAAGAACTCCAGTGAACTATTCCAAGACTATCCAGTGAACTATTGCAAGACTATCCAGTGAACTATTGCAAGACTATCCAGTGAACTATTGCAAGACTATCCAGTGAACTATTGCAAGACTGTCCAGTGAACTTTTGCAAGACTATCCAGTGTAACTATTGCAAGAACTCCAGTGAACTATTGTAAGTTTCCTGTGAACTATTGCAAGAAATTTTATACAGTGAACTGTTGCAAGAAATTTATACAGTGAACTATTGCAAGAAATTTATACAGTGAACTATTGCAAGAAATTTATACAGTGAACTATTGCAAGAAATTTATACAGTGAACTATTGCAAGAAATTTATACAGTGAACTATTGCAAGAAATTTATACAGTGAACTATTGCAAGAAATTTATACAGTGAACTATTGCAAGAAATTTATACAGTGAACTATTGCAAGAAATTTATACAGTGAACTATTGCAAGAAATTTATACAGTGAACTATTGCAAGAAATTTATACAGTGAACTATTGATAGAACTATCCAGTGGACTATTGATAGAACTATCCAGTGAACTATTGATAGAACTATCCAGTGAACTATTGATAGAACTACCCAGTGAACTATTGATAGAACTATCCAGTGAACTGTTGCTACAACCATCCAGTGAACTATTGCTAGAAATTTATACAGTGAACTATTGCAAGAAATTTATACAGTGAACTATTGCATTAAATTTATACAGTGAACTATTGGCAGAACTATCCAGTGAACTATTGCAAGAAATTTATACAGTGAACTATTGCAAGAACTATCCAGTGAACTATTGATAGAACTATCCAGTGAACTATTGATAGAACTACCCAGTGAACTATTGATAGAACTATCCAGTGAACTGTTGCTACAACTATCCAGTGAACTATTGCTAGAACTATCCAGTGACATAGAGCGGTTGGTTAGACTTGGCTTACGGACACACCCACAGATCGTGATGGCCCTTTAAGTGTCTACCAAGTTCACCGGACCTAGCCCTACTCTATTTTCTTATGGGGTTTCATGAGATATGCAGTTTATCAATCTCATTTAAAGCAATCTGACCTTTGATTCAATGGACTGAAGTACAGGGTTGATATTGCTACCACCCAAGTAATTCTTAAAATACTCCAGTGTGTGGAATGAAACGGAGTTCCCTTGGAGTATGTGTAGCAAACCTTCGTGTTCTATATATTTACATTCCCTGATCAAACCCTGACAATTTCTTTCATTTACTCATTGCACAGGCCTCGTACTGATGAACTGACACGCTTCGTCTCGTGCTGTCTTTACACACCGACGATCCGTAACATTATGAGCAGTGTATCTTTATGCAAATCGAAACAAATGCAGGTAAACGACGGCGGGTGTGAAGGTCATGGAACGGTATAAATAACACCTGATATTGAGCTCTGTTAATCAGCGTTATTCTTGTTCTTCATACGAGAAAGGCAGCAGAATTAAGTGTGTTTGACAAAGACCAAATTGTAATGGGCAGATGATTGGATCAGAGCATTTCCGAGACAGCAAGGCTTATGGGGTGTTCACAGTCAGCGATGGTTAGTACCTTCAAAAAGTGGTCCGAGGAAGGAAAAACCACGAACTGCAGGCAAGTTGTGGGCCGACCACAGATCATCGATGCTAGAGGTAAGTGAAGGCTATTCCATATGATATGAGCCAACAGAAGGGATGCTGTGGCGCAACTTGCCTGTAATTCGGATGCTGGTGATGGGAGTAATGTGTCACAACACACAATACATTCAACCTGCTGAAAATGAGGCCTCGGTTAACCATCGAAAGGGCCTACAATGGGCACGCGAGCATCAAAACTGGACTTTGAATGATTGAGAGAAGGTTGTCTGGTCCGACGAATCTCGTTTCCTGTTGCACCATGTGGAAGGCAGCTTACGTGTGTGTCGTTTACTAGGGAAGTGTTGGCTCCAGGATGCACTGTGGGGCGAAAACAAGCCGATGGAGGAAGTGTAATGCTTTGGGAAATGTTTTGCTCTGAAACCCTGGGTCTAGTCATTATGTGCAGGAAACTAGACGTCTACCACCTACCTAAACTTCATTGCAGACGAGGTACATACTTTCATGGCAATGGCATATCCCTCTAGTAGTTCCTTCTTTCAGCAGGATAATGCGCCATGCCACACTGTCCAGATTGTTCGAGAACGTGAGGAAGACTTCCAGGTATTGCCCTGGCATCCAACTTTCCCAGACATCAATCCAATCGAGCATCTGTGGTTTATGTTGGAACAGCATATCCGATATGCGGCGGCTCAACTACGTAACTTACATGAGTTAAAGGATCTGCTGGTAACGTGTTGGTACTAGATACTACAAGTCTTTTATGTAAATTTTAAAATTTGGATTTACCACCCCCTATGAGAAGAGTGAATACACTACTGTCAGTGGAATATCTTTTGAAAAGCTACCGCCGAAATTTCAAATTTCTATTTTACACAAGTTATTTGCAAAAGTTATTAGTATTACCCTTTACGGCCTATCCAGAGAGTGGTTTACTTATGCCAACTGGGCATATTCTAAGGTGGAGGTGGTAATGGGTATTGTTTTACCTGGAATATCGCATATCCATACACGATCTACAAAGTTGTTAGTAGTTGGATCTGTGGTCGATGCTCCTTAGTTTGTTACTAACAGACAACTTCATAAAGACTTGGGCATCGACCACATATATACTCATATTAAATGCATCTCAAAAATGTTGTTTCAGGCGGTTAAAAATAATCCTAATGATATTATTCCTTCTTTGCTTAATTATGATCACAATGTTCTTAAATAAGTACAAGAGGTCTAATATGATGACTTTCTCTGAGGAAAGCTATTCGTTTTAGGTCTTTTGTGCATGAATATATGCTATCTTTAGTTTGTGTTTTATGTTAGCTCCTAGGGGCCCACCCACGGGTAGTTTGCTTGTTATATGTTTTTACTTATGCCATCTGGTGTTATTCTCAGATGGAGATGGTAATGGGTAATGTTTTACCTGGAACATAGCATATCCATATACGATCTACGATCTACGTTAGTAGTTTTCCTGTTTCTACATTTAGTGATCTGTAACGATGTTAATTAAAATTACTTAAGTATTTAAAAAATCTGAATTACAATATTTCATTAGTACCAATCCAAGTAAATGAGTTTTCCAATTAGCACTTTATTTTTGTCGATGCAAACATGGTAACCTTCAGAGTCCACTACCACAAGTTTTAAGTTCTAGCATAAATACATCATTTGTAATATTCGTTCAAAATTTTGGAATTTTTAATTATTTCCACCATTACAGGGCGCAATCATAGCTGTTGGGATGTTCGGAAAGTGCAAATCGTAATATTTCATCATTATCTATCTAACCTAAAAATAATTTTTAATATATCTTCATAAACAAGCAATCATCTTTTAAAACAAAAAAAAAATTGTGTCTTCCTACCCACCCTAGGTCAAAGATGTCAATTCGTTCTTGTCATTGGAAACTTCATGACGTTCACATTCCACCACCAAAATTTAATATTCTAGCTTAAATACGTCGTCTCCAAATATTCGTTTGAAATTTTCAAAATTTTCTACCGTTAGAGGGCTCAATTATAGTTTTCGGAAGATTTAAAACTTTCAACCATAATATTTCATCAGTTCCTATCTAACCCAAATATAATTTTTCATTTATCTCTAAAAATAAACAATTATCATCTAAAACTAAAACGGTGAGTTCACACACCTTCTGGGTCTAAAGGTCAACTCATCTTGGCAATGGAAACTTCATGATCTTTACATTCCATCAGGAAAATTTCGAAGTTCTAGTATATATACATCGTTTGCAATATTCGTCTGAAAATGTGAAATTTTCAACTTTTTCCAGCGTTGGGAGAGGGATTATAGCTTTAGGGAGATTCGGAAAGTGCAAATCGTAATTTTTCATCAATACCTATCCAACGCAAAAAAGAATTTTTAAGTTATCTCTGTAAACAAAAAAAGTTCGATGTCTGTAGACGAACAGACAGGCGAAATTTTGAGTGGCAACGTATTCTTATACACTGAATGGAAATTATTATACACATATTATAACAATATGAACACATATTATAACAATATATACACATATTATAACATTATTATACACATATTATAACAATATGAAAAGCAGAAGTATCGCGTCCAGTCACGTGGGATACTGAAACTGGCGATTCTTATAAATAGAGCAGGTCTCTACGTATTGGAAACCAGTCACGGAGAGGTAATCAAGGGTTAAGGCAGCGAAGTAAGTGAGTTTGACTATGGCCAGATAGTAGATGGGAGGAAGGACGGTTGTTCAATCACCACAACTGCTGTACTGTTGAAATTTCCAGATCAGACCATCGCACGTGTATACCAAGACTACACGAAATATGAAACAACTTCCAACCATCGGGAGAAATGTGAATATAAAGGTGCGAGTGACACTCAAGATGAGTGCAGACTATCCCGCATCGTTACGAGGAATTACATTGCTATCGTGGAGCAGATGACGTCGGAATTGCATGATAGTGTGTCCACAAGCATATGCACAAAGACTATCCATAGTACCATGCAAACAATATGCCATGGCAGTCGATGTTCATATCGTATCCCCTTGTTGACTGCAAGGCACTGAAAGATTAGTCTGCAGTTCTCTACACATTCTGGTCTGATGAATCACAGTTTCAACTCTATCATGCCGATGGGAGGGTGCGTGTATGGCATAAACCACAGAAAGTGATGGGCCCAGCTTGTTGGGCCCATCACTTCCTGTGGTTCGCTTCGTCTGATCGCTTCGTGCTTGCTTGGGGTGGAGATGGGATGGAAGGAGGAAGGTGGAGATGGTATAACATTTTGGGGGCGTTTACATGGACTTTCCTGGGGCACCTCATACCAATCGAGACCTCCGTCACCGACACAAGATGATGCATCGGCAAGCAAGATGATCATAAGGCATGTGAACATCCTCATCGACCATTTACACTACTTCATGATTCGCTTTCCACATGATGCCATCTTTCAATACCATCTTTCAACAGAAAAATGCCACACTGCATACTTTCCGAGTGGCGACCAATTGGCTCCAGAAGCATTCAAGTGACTTACCACACTCGAATGGACCGTTCGATTGCCGTACCACAACCCTATTGAGAATTTGTGAGACGAATTGGAAAGATCTGTTCGAGCCCGCCAACTCACACCAGCAACTGTGGATGCTCTACCCCGAACAATCCTCGCTTCATAGGCAGCAATATCACCTTCCTGTTTTCAACACCTCATTGAATCCTTACCGAGATGTCTATCTGCTGTTATGAAGGCAAAAGGTGGAGCAGCAGGTTATTAGGTAGGTGTATATAATGATTTGTCCATTTAGTGTATGGCCCAATGTACCAATCGCATGATCGCAAATCGCAGAAAGGAGAAACAAATACAGAGTATGATGACCCTGAAGAGCTACATAACGACTTCTTATCTTGTTTACCAGGTTGTTCATGAAGTCTGGTGGAAATACATCCCACTCTTCCCTGAGAACAGATAGGAGATCGTTGAGGATTCTTAGGTGGGTTGACGACCTCCAACGCTTTTCACTATCACATGATAAGCATGTAGGATGTACAAATGCTCTAAAGTTTTCAGGTACGGATAATAGGCTAATCACTTATCCGCTGTATATACTCAATTTCAAAAATTCATCGATTGTCTGAGCCCTATAAAGAATAAAATTATCGTCCATTAAAATTACTGGAACATGGGAGTCGACAACGGCCCTGAAAAGCCTCATATAGAGCTAAAAGAATATCACCCCTATACTTCCGACCAGTCGGAGAGCCTCTCTCAAAAAAGTGAGTGGTTTGTGTCCATTTGGCAAATGCAAACTCACACCATCAAACCATAATGGTGTCGTTCTCTGATGTTATAAGATTTGTAACGGGTTTCTTGCTCTCACTAGATCAAAGCACGTTGAGAATCAGTCTGAAGACTAAATAACGATTCATCGGTGAAGAGTACAAGCACCCATTGTTCTGGATCTAGTCGCAATGTCGTCTGCACCATGTACGTTGGGCTCTCTTGTGATTGAGATTGAGGGGGATACAAACTGTCAGTCTTCAGACAAGGAGTTCTGAATAGATAATTTCCCTCGAAACTGTGCTCTCAGTGGCTGCAGAAAGCCCTAGAGAGAGTTTCATGGTTGGCATCGTTCTATGACGTCAGGTTGTTAGTGCAAGATAACGGTCATTCTGGGCTGTTTTTGCTTTTGGACGACCTTGAACTTGTCTACGATTAGCGTGCCCTGTCTGTTGGAACTAAATTCGTATTCACATCGATCTAGGATCAGGCGGACTCGAACATTCGTCTGTTCTATCATGTGTAAAAAACATCCATATGAAGTTTCTGTGCCTGAAATGCTGTTGAACATGATGCCTGCGCAACAGGAAATAAGTGGTGCAGCATCAGAACCAGTTTTTCAAGCACTCAGAATTTGTTTTTTGAATTACATATGCAAATTTTGTCCTGCCAGGAAATTTTTGGAAGGGGTACGACCTTGCCTACATTCCATTTCATTGTCACACAAAACATAATGTTAACAATTTCAATCGTTTGAGAGATGCTTAACGGTTTGTGAATTATGCTTAACTTTTGAACACTAGTGTTCTAGGTTCTTAATAACAGTAATAATAATGGATGGAATTTTGAAATCATATTTTCATGCAAATTTGCAAACGTCATTAAATTTTCGCCGCACCAAGAAGAATGAACTACAGACAATATGGTTGATACATAAAAAATCTATTCTTCTTTTTTTCCGTAATCGTATTGCGTTCGTAGGCACAAATACCTCTCTTGTATGACTGGTTTGACCCAAGTCGGATCTAGAAAAAAAAACTGTGTGTGTGCTGAAGCGATGCAATCGAGATGAAAGTCGGTTAAGTTTGGAGGCGGGGGGGAGGGAAGATACTGGATTTCCATTGCAGTATAACATTTTCCCCTTCGTTACGGAGATTTAAAAAACGTATGAAAAATGTAAAATATACACAATTTTAATATTTTTGGCCTCCATTACACTTACTAGCATTCTCAGGAGGGAAGGGGGGCTTTCCCCACTCCCCCTAGATCCTGCCCTGGTTTTATCGTATTGTCACAGAAGAAGATTTTGGAAACAGGACCCCGATAATACTCTGGTTGCTATAAATATCTGATCATGTATTGAAAAGTAAAATCATCGCTGCACACATACTAGCGCAAAACAGTCAAATGTGTGAGGGGTTTTTTCATTTACATCTGAAAAGTAGTAAGCCTAGTATTAAAACATTTCTGAATCAGGTATTTTCCAATCGTGGTGCATTCCATACGTTTGAAATTCAATTAAATATGTGGCGTTTCAAATCTCTTCTAGATGTGTCACTATACCAAACACAAGATAAATATTTTCATGAAGCCATTTTGTCTTAAAATTCACAAAGTATCTGTTAGAAAGGTGGCCTGTTGTTCCACAGATAATGAGCAGTTCTCTGTGCGGACGTTATCTATGGTAATCTATTCTCACGAGGAATGAAACATTTCAGACTTCTAGATTGAAAACAATAATATGAGCGATCATTCAAAAACTATATTTTTTCTGTGTAAACGTTTTAAAATTATTTTTCGTCAAAAAGTGTTATTCTTGGTCAAGATTTAAACGTAGTAACTAGTCAAGATTTAAACGTAGTCCGTTCTATCATGTGTAAAAAATATTTTTTTAAGTTTCTGTGCCAGAAATGCTGTTGAACATGATGCTTGCACAACAGGAAATAAGTGGTGCAGCATCAGACCAGTTTTTCAAGCACTCAGAGTTTGGTTTTCGAGTGTATATTTTGTGTATATTTGTGTATATTTACCACTTGCAACAAATTTATTGAAAAAAATTTTTCTTGCTCTTTACAGATGTACGTGCGAAAAAATTATTGCACAATAGGGACTGAAAAGGCTAACATCCGTCGTATCGGACGTTAACCTTACTCCGTGTGAAGGCTAAATTAAAGTATATATATATTCTGTGCATATTAGAGAACATTATTGGATGGTCTTGACGGGTGACTTCCAACTTCTAACAGCTGTTCGGCTCTTCACGTACTTAACTATGATCTTGTGGGTCCCTCATGATCTGGCTTTGCAGCTCATTGTTTGCAAAAAAAGTCGCTCAGAAATAAAACAACACAAGTAAATAACGACAACGTTAACCAAATAAGCAGTGCTCAAGAATCGATAAAAATTGAAGTTTCTTAATATGGTTTGTGTAGAATATTTTACGACAAACTTTCTTGATGAAATAGGGAGTAAGATTGAACACATCTTGTTTGAATCCCTATTAATAATGCTATATAATCCCTATTAACATGTATTACAAAATAAATATCACTAGCGGGATCACAGATTATCACATAATTAGATTCAGGAGGTTTTTTTCGTGTATTCTATCTAAATATGTAAAAACACTGATAAAGAGAAGCTGATAGAAATGAGTTTAATACGTTTCTTGTTGTTGAGGGTTATGGAGCCATTCTTATGCATCGGCATCCAAAGTTTTTCATTTTAAAAGTCATTCTTCCATTTTAAAGGTCATGGAGTCATTCTTATGCATCGACATCGAAATATAGAAAAAATTTGTGTTCAGTAGGGTGATATTGTAACCACCGAGGTACTGGTAGCCGATCAAGATAGCTATTTAATCATATGAGCGTTCCTATCTGCAGTGCACTCAGTTATCAACTCAGATATCTGTCACTTGAAGGTATTCTTTTTCTCCATTCTACACTTTCCAATGCAGTAGATGGTATAGACACACGTTATATAGTAGCTCGTATGATAACACATGTCATCGGGAAGTCGTAATTTCGTATTCCACCCGTTCAAGATATTTTGTCCTCTAAATTTGATAAAAAAACGTGCAAGAGAGATATCATGACTTTTCAAATGACAAAATCGTTTCTAACTTTATAAGCGGTCTTCCATCCTTACTTCCTCCCTGTGTATGGAAGCTTTTAACCTCTGGGTACTTTTCACTGCTAACTTATGTTGTCAGAAAGGTATTTACTCGGTTGCTTAAATAACTGGACTGTGTATAGAAACTTTTATTTCAGTTGAAACAATACATTGCACAATCATATATAAAGGAACAGCGACTGCCACCCGGCAAGTCACTAAATAAGGAGGATTCCCAATCCTACAGTAATAGCATCGCTATAAACAAGCGCATAGATTTTTCCAATCATCATGAGCGTCCCATATCAGACTACAAGGAGCTACAAAATTGTGTTTGGTATAGTGACACATCTAGAACAGATGTGTCACTATACCAAACACAAGATAAATATTTTCATGAAGCCACCGCCAGTGCAATCATCTGATATATACTGCTCACAAAAATTAGGGGATATTTCTTCGCTTCATATTCATTTTGAAATATCCTCTAATTTTTGTGAACAGTATATTTCCGGGGTGCAAAGTTGTCTTGATCAAGTCAAGTACACCCATGTCCCAAGTTAGTGAGCGACCTTTGTAGAATGCAACTCCGAGTGCGGGACTTGATTAAAAACTTATTTTTGTTTTCACCCAGCCGGGAGACTACAGAAAACTGGCGTACCTGGCTCGCTGTAGCCGATCGAGTCCTTACAGTCTCTGTGTTTATTTTCCAAACATTTTGAGTAAATCCTCTTCAGACAGTTTTCAGGAACCGAAAACGTTTCAGTCATGTGTCTTCCATTTGTAGAATGCAGACCATGAGAAATAAATGCAAAAAAAAAAATATGTGCACAAGAAATCATGTTGCCCCATCGACAAAATTTCCTGAAAGATTAACAACTTACAAAGCCGAAACAATTATCTTAGAACAACTCTCATGGCTCAATGCTAACCGAAGAATAATTTCGAATACAAGCTCAAAAACAATGTTAAACTAGGGGAAAAAAACACAAAGGAAATCCAACGAAATCAGTGTCATACCTCAAGGAATAAAATTACAAAGCGAGTAGAAACCTCATCTAGACAATTTTTTTTTACAAGAAACAGGTTGCAAAGATTAAAGAAGTAAATCCGAAAACGAAATTCCAATAGATGTTTAAGAATATACATCTGAAGCTAATACCAGAAATAGTTCATGCTATAAGTTGGGTTGTTTTACCTCTGAGCGGCATTTTTTTTGCTCACAATGGGCTAAATTGCCAGGTCACAAGGACCCCGAAGGCTCAGAGAAAGTTGGGGGAAAGAGCCCACTAGTCAGCTGTTGAGAGACAGATGGTAGCCTCCCGTCAAGACCATCCATCGCGTTGCTTAACGTGCAGAGTGGGGCCGTGGCTTTACGTCCCATCCGACGGACGGCGGTCTTCCCAATCCTATCGGTGTCCTCTACTGATCGAGGGCAGGACAGGGAGTTTTGCGGAGATTCATGTTATAGGAGTTTTGTTATTGTTATTTATCCACACCTCCCCCCCCCCGATACGGAACCACCTTGTCGAGGTGGGGGGGGGGGGGCTTGAGGGCCTTAATGAAGTTGAAGGCCTGCTGACTAGTGGTGTTCAATGTCAGACAGGCCAAGATGGAAGGGCCGGACTAAGAGTCCAGTCACGGGAGCCGAGGCAACTTGGAACTTTATATCCTTGTTTGTGGCGGTCCGGGACATAGATTAAAATCCAGGTTTCGCAGCGGGTATGCCGTGGGTTGAGCTTTCTTCTCATAGTACTGTTCACCCTAGACTGTCGTGGACTGTGCTTTACCTATATGGTACTGGTTTTCCCTGACCTTTAGATAGTGGTCAAAGTGACATTATCCTTATAGTGGTAGTGCTTTAGGCTGAAACAGTGGGTCTTGTCATTTAGTATAATTACCTATTGTTATTTATGACACAAAAAGTACTCGTATATAAACACAGAAAGAAATTTTGCTAATGGATAATTATAGTGCATAATGAATATACTATGGAATTATTCATTTCTCTAAAATAGACCACTAATTCAATTAAAATCATTATTTAAGTAACAAATTCATTAAAACAATTCAGTTAACATTTAAAAGATTTATCTTTATGCTCAAAAAAAAAAACGTTTTCAGAGGAAAACTCTTTTGTTATTAGAAATATACTATCAAAAGTAAATTTCACAAGATCAACTAGAAAAGCATTCACGCACACACATATCCCAATATATCAGTATATTTCATTTAATTAGAATCCGGATTTAAATATATAATTATCCACCCCTTCGAATGCTTGTCCTCCACCACATATTATGCAGGTAATTTTAATACCACAGCAGAGTTATTTTGGAGTTCGCAGAAACTTAACACCAGAGAAACATTCACTGAATCAATACGATTCTAGGAAATTGTTTACTACATAAATTATACAATTTCCAACAGTGATATTCTACATTGGAAAGACTTTAATATAGGGGGAATCAGTTATCAGTTTAACCTTAATAACTAGACATGAATTGCATAGCTCTTAATATATTACACTCTTTACACACATATAATGACAAATTTTCAATTATTTATTATATATATATTTAATTTAACAACAGGACTTCTTTTGGATATAAATATTAAAACCATTTTTTTGAACTACAGTACCTCTCCCCCTTGTAGTTGCTTTTAAAAGTCTTAATATATGTTAATCGCGAACAAAATGTTCATTTGATGCATTCATTTTATTGTGAAAAATATTTTAATATGTAAAAACACTTTTTTTAATCAAATAAAGAACAAATGAAATGCTATTTGACGGTACTTGTTAATTTTAGGAATATTTTACATTTTTCTGTATATCTGTTCAACGAAGAATCAAGTTGCACAAACCAATGACAGCGTAAAGTTACTGTACATTATTTGGTTATATTATTACGAATACAACGTCGTGAGCGAAGTACCATGAAACAGACCAATGTAAGCAGAATATGTTACTGACGCAAGTACTCTACGCCACTACGGAATACAAGAAAAAATCTTAATAGTGGAAAGCAAAGTCAGATGTGACATGAGTAAAAAGGCTGATCTGACTGACTTGAAAAAGTATTTTTCCTTGCTGCACGATCGGCAGGAACATAAGTAACGGTAGGACCGAACTCAGAGGAAAATAACGGTGTCAAAAATGTCCGCCAGTCGTGGCAAATGCATGAGGAAAAAGGCTCTGGCAGACCTAGACAGGGAATAAAAAAATTCCGAAATTTGGAGACTGCACTATGATACATGCGAAGAAGTATTATATAGGGGGTTCATAATAATTTGGCCAGGCAGTATATATTAAAAATGACGAATTGGAGCTTAAGTTAAATAGGAAAAATCATGGTTTCTATCATCAGAATAGTGAATAATGTCAGAGTGTCCTTCAGATATGTGGAATGTGTGCAATTAATCGTATTAGAAATTGATACCTTTTTGTTGTCAAAATAAATTGGTTAATATAACAACTTTTGGGGCGTATCACGAGCATTTATTCCCATGTTATCATTATTATTAAGAGATAAACTAATAATAGAAAACTACGCCAAAAAAAAAGACCTATTGCAAACTAAACCACTAATTTTCTTATATTAGTTGTGACTTTATTGGATGTAGTCACTTGAAAAAATTCTGAAAAATGTATTTGATTTAATTCTTTTATTTAATTTAGAGTGATATTACCCTATTGTTAGTGTTTCCATACGGTTACATACGGACTAAAAAAAATAAAAAAAAATAAGGTGTAAATAATTGCGTTATGTACAGTAATAGGCAATTTGTGAAAACTATTATCTGATTTGCCAGATTAGTGCGATTTCAAACAATAAATGATCGTCCTCTACATCATATTTCGCCCCGAATGAGCATCTGTATGAAAGCCTTTTCCCTTGCTTATTAAATAACTGCAAACTATTAAACATAGTTTAGTGAAAGTGACTCGTTGTAAGGGTTATTTTTCGCTCAAGCGCTGGCTGCAACAGATAGTATTCTTAGAACTTAGTTTCCCTAGAGGAATAAAAATAATTGATTCCATATCAAAAGAAACTTTAGCAACAGAGCATATTCTTAAAATCATAAATTCGTTGTCCAGGAATTGTACGAAGTGATGACAAATTTGTCATAAGTGATGATATTTGCAGAATAACGTTAACATTTGCTTAACAGAAATAAACATCAATACGATTCTAGGAAACTGTTTACTACATAATAAGTAATTTTCAGAAAAATATATTTTTCCGTTGACTTTCAATGAGTATGCAGTTTAATTAAAAGTAATACATTTGAATATTCTGATCTTTTTTTTAAATGTCTCAACCGCCCTATTTCCAAATAATAACACTCTACCGTGAATAACATATTTAGAACTGTAATTTGAAAACATAAATTTTAAAGAACCCACCAACGAATAGATTGTTCAAAATCTTATCCATGATATTAATATGTAAGGGTGGTCTGCGCCAGAACTGACACAGGTGACCATCTCAACTTAAAAAAAAAATCTTTATGTGATTGATGGATTATTATTTAGTTAATTATCGTACTTTCTACTGAATAAGGAAAAGAAATTAATGGGGAAAAACGTAATAAGTACATAATAAACATAATAAACGTAAAATAATAATTATCAGCCTCTTCAAATGTTTCAATTGCTTATACTCCACCTCATATTATGCAGGCAATATTCATACCCTCAGCAGAGTCGTTATTTTTAGGAAATTAAGTTAATGAAACATAAATAACTAACACAGTGGCGAAGCGTCCATGGAAGCAACTAAAGCGACACTTCCCTTAAAATTCTCATAAATATTACAAATTTTAAACAGATATAAACGTTTTGATATGAAAGTAATAGTCTTTTCGCGACTTTAATGTTTCTTCCAACACAATTTTACACTTATAAAATATTCCCCGAATTTTTCTGTTATATTATGCTGTATATTAAATAGAAGCACCAGTCTGCCAGGCTAGTCGAGCTAGGAGAGTTTGAAATAAACCCGTGCCATCGCTACCGTATTGGTCAGCAATATCGCTCAGCGGAAGTCCAATTTTCCATATTTAACAAGCAGCAAATTTTCTCAAAGAAGTTACGAACCTTGTCGCTTTCTAGCACTGTATGAAATTATTTGCACTGTATGAAGGATTTCATAAATATTTTTAATGTGTGAAGATTTTTGCACTGTATGAAGGACCCTGGTCGAGTGGTTAGCGTGCTTGGCTACTGATGTTAGGGACCTGAGTTCGAGCCCCGGGTGTGCTTGGCTACTGATGTTTGGGATCTGAGTTCGGCATGTATGTATATGTCGTTTTTCTGCTGAGGTCCTGCCATCCTCACAGACTTTCTACTATGACATATAAACTGACAGGCTCCTGTCAGACCTCTGTGGCAAGCAGTTGCTTGAGGGGATATTTTTTTTTCATGCCGTCCCTTGGCCGAGTGGTTAACGCGCTTGGCTACTGATCTAAGGAACCTGCGTTCGACCCCCTGGTAAGGCACGATGTCTGTGCTGTTTTTCTGCTGACGTCCCGCCATCCTCACAGACCTTCTACTATGGCGTATTAAACTGACAGGCTCCTGTCAGACCTCTGTGGCAAGCAGCTGCTTGAGGGGGTATTTATTATTATTATTTATTTTTTTATTATGAAGGATTTCATACAGTTCAAAGAATTTCCTCACTAGCCTTAATCATCATCATCATCATCATCATCATCATCATCATCATCATTTTGCTTTAATATTGGCACTGCTGTAAACGCTCCACATATTGGGCGGGGGGGATTATCATAAGCAGCAAATCATACAGAGGGAGAAAACAGTGTTGAATAATAGGGGACTCCGAAGGCTACCGCTATCGGAAAACTTAAGGTTACATTAAAATAAAAATTATTTCTGACAATAGTTACTTTAAAAATTAAATGAAAGCACTTCCCTGGCGTCCATTCCTTGGAGACAAAAATGTTATAAAGGTTTTCAGGAAATATAAACATATTCCACAAATTTCACAAGTTACAAGAATACATTTTCATAAGATTCAAATGCAAACAACATGCAAGACCACAACCGACCAATGAAAATTCTAGAAAACGCTGAATTCTCATTAGCCAGAGCTGGTTCATGCCGCTGTAAGTTTGAAACTAGAGTTTAACTGATAGAAATCAAGTTTTAATTCAAATATAATATAATAAGATTTTAAAATAAAAAAACCAGTTCAGTAATAGAACTTAAAATACTTCAGTTAATTAAAGATGGCTGCTAAATAATGACAAAAATTGTTGAAATTGTACAAAAACAGCGATTAGTTATTAGATCAGACAACACATCAAAATAATTTCTCAATCAGATGCTCTGCTCAATATAATCATGAAATCTGATAATAACATGAGTTTCTGAGAGGATCTCAGACATGTTAACTTTAATCAACATGAAAACTTTGAGAAAAAAATTTTAAAAGACCTGTGAATAGTCCTTTATATATTTTAATAAAGTTCATATAATAAATGTCCAGTTGTTAAAGTTTGAGGAACTAGTAATGATAATAGGTTGAATTATCTATGTCTTTTAAGGTGAAGAATGGATAAAAAAATTTTAATGAAATACATAAACACTTAAACTAATCAATTCAGAATAGAATGTGAATCTTTCTGTAAATGTTTACATGGCAATTTAAGGTGAATGTGTGTGGAGTGTAAATATTATAATGGAATTCAAGTTAATGAAAATGGATAATTTTAAAAATTAAACGTTTTTTGGATAATTATTCTATTCGAAGAAAGTTGTGAGGGAATTTTGAAAAGCAACGACCTAAAAATGAGACTATTTGAATGAAAGCAGCCAAAGGAATTTCAGATGAAATAAACTGATGTAGCAGTATGGAGATCCAGAAAGGAACAAGACCAGAAAAAACTAGAAATCAGTCTTCTTCCAGTAACAGTCAAGAAAGACCCAAGTGTCTAGAAATGGGTCCTAAATGTTTTAGAGGGGGGGGGGGGGGGAGGATTCAAAGTAAGTTCAACTGTGAGTGTTTCTAAGAAAAAGGAAAAACTGGGCTCTTTCAGTATCATCATTTCAGTATCTGGGCTCTTTCAGTATCAGCAATATAGGAGAAAATGATCTATGTCCTCCAAGACATTACAGTATTTGCAATTTGGAGAGTCTACCAGTTTACTCCAATAGAGGAATTTATTTAGATTGACCACTCCAACTTTGAGTCTGATAAATTGATTCTTCCTTTCTTGAAAGCAAAGGAAGATAAATAGCATGATATTCTTGATCAATCTGGAACTTGAACAGATGCTTTTGGCTTGATCTGAGCGTTCAGAGACCAGATATCTTGATAGTGAGTCAAAGTGTGAGTCAAAAGAAGTTTATTAAACTTGGCAAGTGGAACATATGTGTTATCTGAGTAAGTGGGAGAATGTAATGTTTGTTTAGCCAATGTGTCTGCAGATCATTTCCTATGATCCCTATATGAGTGTGTAAACAAATTTTAGTGCAAATCCTTTTGCCAAGAAATTGTGGTAAAACCTTGAGATTTGACAGTGATAAAAATTATCAAACCAATTGAATTGTGGAGTTTGAATACAGTTAATAGCAGACTTGGAGTCTGTGATAATATTCACCTTTTTATCTGCCTGACTAGAGACCCATTGTAGAGTTTCAAAGATAGTAATAATTTCAGCATCGATGCTGGAATAGGTCTGACAATATTTATGCCCCTTTTCTATGTGTAGATCAGGGATAACAAATGCAGAAGCAGAAAAATTCTGATCCCTGTCAAAAGAACCATCTGTAAAAATATTATTATTGGGGTGAAAAGTTGTAGCAAGAAAATCTGAGGTGTATTGCTCCTATGTGGAATGTTTTTTTTTTTCTTGTTTGTGATGGTGATTTTAGGGATGTGTGTTATGAATTCAGGTATACGTCTGGTCCAAAATGTGGTTCGTTGAGGACTACAGACTCCTAACTTGTTAAGTGGGGTAAAAAGAGGATGTAACTTTATCACAGTTGCTGTTGGAGAAGAGTTTTTCTCATCTAAGAGATGGAATGTAAGGGTGGGAGGGACAGATGGAGAAGAGTTTAGCAAAATGTTTGAAAAACAAAAATTCGCTTGACTGGAATAGGGAGACCCAATCTGCTTGTATAGCTAGATTGGGACTGGATGGCTATTGTATATGACAGCAGGTCAACTCTTGTCCGTGTCACGGGAACACTGACAGCTGCATGATACATTAGCGTGGTTCTGCATTCCATTTTGTTACCGTTCCAATATATGTAGAATTCTGCGTGGGGCAATGTTACCGTTCCTGTATAGAATGAACCTGATGGTTTTATTTGAATAACATCAAGAACTTTGGGAATGAAGAATGTTTAAAGCACTTAAGCCATATTCCAATCTAGATGATACAAAAGCTCTGGAAAAATCTGCTAAAACTTTATCAGTAGATCCTTTGGAATAATTGGAGAGAGTATGCATGAGAGTAACCCATATAGTGGAAGCTTTTTGACACTTCAGAATATGAGTTTTCCCATGTCAACCTCTGGTCAACTATGACTTCAAGGAATTTAAAGTGAGGAACTACAGAAAGGAGTTTATTATGGATAAGCAACTGAGGTTGTCCGGTTTGCAAAAGTTTTCTAGTGATAGGAAGAATAGCAGACATCTCAATAGAGATAGTGAGTCCCCAGTGCTGAGTATAATCATAAACTATGTTGAGAGTCTTCTGAAGCCTGGAAACAATGAATGCACGTCACGGCCAGTTGCCCAAATACATAAATCATCAGCAAAAAAGAGAAAAATTAATTCCATTCGGAATATAATATGACAAGTCTCACAGCATAACATTGAGAAGGGCAGGTGAATGAATTGATCCCTGTGGAGTGCCAACACAGAGAGGTCTTTCAAAGGAAAACTCTTTCCCAAGTTTAACTTTAACTCTTCTAAGAGTCAAACAAATTTTTAAAAAGTGAAAAATGTTGCCATAGAGTTAATTTTTGGAGAGTTTGAAAAGGAGAACTGGAAGTGAAACTGTGTCAAAAGCTGACTTAGGGTCAATGAAGACACAAATGATGTAACCCTTACTGAAATTTGGAATTTCAACTGAAGAAACCAAGTCACAAATATCAGCCATTATGGAACGAAACCTTCGAAAATCAGTTTTACAGTCATGTAAAACCTTATATTTGTCCAGAAAAAATTGCAACCCGTAGAGGACCATCCTCTCAAAAACTTTGAAAAGGCAGGAAGTCAAAGCAATAGGCCTGTATTACCCCCAACTCATGTGGAGATTTGTGAAGTTTAAGAATAGGAAGGACATGAATCTCTTTCCGTTCTTCACGAAAGTCCTGACTGGACCAGTAAAAATTATAGTATTTTAAGAGAGTTTGTAAGACTGGGAGAGGAAAATGCTTAATATGTTTATACACTGCTTGACTTGGACATGTCATACAAGCAGGCAAATAGAAGGGTGGGTGTGCGCAGTTGAGATATGCAAATGATGATAATCCAGAGCCAATGACGTGTGTGGCTCAAGAGATAAAAGGTACAAGTAGGAACAGGGATGGTATTGTATTTATGTAGGTGGAAATAGTGTGAACGGTAGAGATTAGGTGGTTCCGCTTGGAAATTGTTCAGCGAAGGCCAAAATGCATGGTACACGCCATCGGCAGGTTTATCGCCATTTGGATTCTTTTGAGAGAGGAAGAATTATAGGCCTATGTGAGGCTGGATGGACTACATGTCGTGTCGCTGCCCATGTTCATTGAGATGCACGAACTGTTGGACACTGTTGGCAACAGTGGCGAAATGAAAGTTCTAGCATGCGTCTCAGAGGGAGTGGTGCCGTCTGACAGATGTCAGCACAGCTTGATAAGGGCTTTGTTTGACATGCTCGTTCGTCACCACAGAGCACTGCAGTCGATATTCGACAGGCTGTGTCAGCAACCATGGACGTCCCCATAACGACCCAAATGGTAAACCGAATGTTGCATGATGCACACCTATGCTCTAGGCAACCGTTACGTCGACTGCCATCGACTGGAAACCATCGTAGCGTTTGTCTGGCATGGTGCCATAGTCGTGAGAACTGGGGTCACGAATTGAACACTGTTGTGTTTAGTGACGAATCCCGTTTTTGTCTGGGTGCTGACGATCGACGGATCCATGCATGGCAACAACCTGGCGAGAGGACGGATCCAGCTTTTGTTCGCAACTGGCACACCGCCTGTCAGCCAGATTCGGTTGGGTTGTTTTACCTCTGAGTGGCACTTTTTTGCACACCATGGGCTAAATGGCCAGGTCACATGGACCCCGAAGGCTCAGAGAAGGTTGGGGGAGGGGACCCACTGGAACAGCTGTTGGGAGACAGATGGTAGCCTCCCGTCAACGCCATCCAGCATGTTCTTTAACGTGCACAGGGTATGGCTCTCCCGTACACGGGGCCATGGCTTAACGTCCCATCCGACGGACGACGGCCTTTCCAAGCCCATCGTTGTCCCCTACTGACCGTGGGCAGGGCGGTGAATTTTGCGGAGATAAATCTCTACGCTGACCCAGCTGGGACTCGAACCTGGGAACTACATATTACGAGCCTGGCGCGCTACCGACTGAGCCACCCCCGCCCCTCTCAGCCAAGTATAATGGTATGGGGTGCTATTGGATATGACAGCAGGTCACTCCTTGTCCGTATCAAGGGAACACTGACAGCTGCACGATATGTTAGCATGGTTCTGCAGTCTGTTTTGTTAACGTTCTTGGGAGGCATACAGCAGCCCATTTTCCAGCATGACAATGCCCGTGTACACACTGCTAGGGTCTCCAGGCAATGTTTGCAACCTGTTGAAGTATGATGAAGTATTGACAACATGTTGAAGTATTGACCATGACCAGCACAATCCCCAGATTTATTCCGAATAGAAAATATGTGGGACCACATTGGACGATGTGCGGAATCCTCTCACTGGCCGGCGTGAAATCTCGATGAATTATGGGATCAAGTCAACACTGCTTGGTGTGCAATTCCTCAGCACCATATCTGTCGACTCAATGCCACGCCGTATTGCTGCCTGTATTGCGGTTCACAGAGGTGAAACTATCTACTGAGGCTGACATGTTGTCGTATATTATCGCATCATCTAACCGCTGTAAGTGACTGCAAATTAAATTTTGGTATGCCAATATGTATTGCTATGTGTGTGTGCTAAATTTTATCCCTATCCTCTCATAAATTCTGGATGGGGAAATTTCAATGTCGTGCAGTGTATGTGATCCTATCTGGGCCAGGGGAGGTAGTTTTCTTGATGTTTTTCAGAGCAAGTGTGAGTTCATGAAATATAATGGAAGGTTGATTAATGCCTCAGTGTGAAGAGCAAATGGATTAAACCTTTCTTTAATTGTATGTAAGTTAGCATTATAAGTGCGGGAGCGTTCAAAAACAGGGGGGAAATGAATGGCGAAAATTATCTGTCCCCTGCTCAGGGGAGAGATGATGTTTATGCAGGAGTGCCAAGGTTGCTTTGGTAAAGTGATAGGTTTAAAGCTTCTCACTGTCTGCCAGACTAATCTAGTATCAGTTCTAGCATCTGAATTCTTAATAAAGTGATCCCACATATTTATAAGAAAATTTAGGAGTTTTTCCCTACGTAAGGCATTTTCTTTTGTGATAGTAATGGAATCATTAAGATCTATGCTTCTAGCAAATTTGTGGACAGCTTTTTTCTTTAAGGCTAGACGCTTATACATTTCTGATGAATATCTATTGGCTGCTATGACAGTTTTTTCAACAAAAGTAGCATTGATAGTAGAATTTACAAGACGTGCAGAAAAACGTATAATAATTGGGAGATGTCAAATCTGCTGAAAGGCAAAGGTTAGAAAATTTCTTCGAATTAGTAAAAGATTTAGAGAAATATTTAGGAGAGGAGGATTTTAAGGAAAAAAAAGAAAGATAGTAAAATGGCCACTGAATCATTTGTCTTCGCCAGCTTTCCACCTAAAAAAGGGGATTACAGCTAGGGAGATCCAAGAAAGATCAATGGCAGTGTGTGAAAGGAGCCTAGAAAAAGTGGGGAAACCATCATTGAGCAAGGACAGATTCAAAGAATCAAAAGTTCCTTCAATGATATGACCTCTAAGGTCAGTGAAAGAGTTTTCTCAAAATACATGGTGTGAGTTGAAATCATCAACATAGATCTTTGGATTTTGGATCTTTGGATCCATTGGATAATGGATATATGGAGGTGAAGTCAGCAATGGCATTTTCAATACAAGGTAAATCAGAGTGGTTTACATAAATATAGGAAATAGTAATAAATAAATTTTGCCGTTTGATAGTGGTACCAATAACAGAGATATATGAATATACATATGGGATAGGTTAATTTGATTTTAAATGACTACTCTTACTAGAAAAATGATGACAATTCAATTGTAAACCAAAAAGGTTGGAAAACGTAGCAATATTTGTCATGCAGAACCAGGTTAAGCATTTGTAGTAGAAAGCTTATTCCCTGCTTCTTTTGGGAATGTGTGTTTGTATCATCAGGGCACATAAATTTAGGAGAAGCAGAAATGATTGAACTGCTTTCTTCCTTGCTTTTTGCTGTTCTCTTGAGGTAGTTCACCTTAACTTTCTTTGAATTTAATTTAGGCGAACAACTTCCACCTGTGGCATCAACTGGAGTCGAGGAAAATTTGTATCCTTATCTTGTCTCCCATGTTGAATTTTTTGGGGGCAGAATGTTCTGTTGGCCTGTTAGGAGAAGAGGTATTCTTCACTGGCTGCTGTGAAGGTTTGGAATTTACATTCCCAGAAGTTGAAAGTGTTGCTCTGAAACATTAGTAGTGGAGGAGGGCACTATCCAAATGGCCCTTTTTCGTAAGGATGGCTCTCTGTCGAGCCGAGCCTTTTCCAGAAGTGGTCACATGCTCTCCATCACAGTTGCAACAAAGTAGTGGCTTATCTCTTTTACATTCCGTGGAGTCGTGATGCTGTGCACAGAATTTGCAGCGAACTCTACTATGACAGATTTGTTTCACATGACCATGACGTTGACAGTTAAAGCATTGTGAAGGAGGCAATGAATAAGGCTCCACAGAATCAATGCAGAACACAACAGTAACCTTTTCAGGCAAAGGAAAAGATTTAAACCGTATTACATTATTAGTCTTTTCGAATTAAAACATAAATATCACTTTTTGCAGTATATGTTAATCTCTTTATAAAAACAACATCATAAGGCTTTAAAGCTAGTTTTAGAGCAGCATTAGAGTAAAACTTATGTACATTAGTAATAATCCCATAAGGGCTTTAAAAACTAGAAGGACACAATGTTTTAACAGGAACATCAGTGATACATTTTGTAGCAAGTAGCTAGAGGCACTGGAAACCAAACCCCAAATTCAGAACCAATAGACGTACTTTATTAAGCATTCATAAAAAAAATATACGGCGATTGTTAACAATAACAAAATGAATAAACAATCGGATGGCTCAAAAATTAAACAGCGCAAATTTAGCAGAAACTGGATAAATCAGGAAATAAGAAACTTAATACGAAAAAGAGATTCGGCTTGGATTGACTACAAAAATAGCAAGAGAAACAGAAATTTTAAATTACACCAACTTAAGAAGCACAGTCACGTCCGTTATTAGGCAGGAAAAGAAAAAATATCACTTCAAACAATTTGAGTCGTGTAGAAACAACCCAAAGCAAAAATAGGAACTCATCAAACAAATTATCAACAATAAACCTAAAACTGTCATTGACGATTTTATCATGAGAATATGCCACACGGTACGTCTGAAACTCAAGCAGCAGAGAAATTTAACACCTTTGCAGACATTATTGTCATTCTTAGAGACGATAACCGTTTACAGAATCTCGCTACAATTCCTAAACATATCCAATCTTCTATTCCCTCAATTTTTATTTCTTCCATCTCAAAACAAGAAACTCAAATTTCTAAGTGGCTTAAATGAAAGAAACTCATGTGGATACGTTCAGATACACATAAAGCACATTAAAACATGCTGATCTCTTTAGATGATCTCGTGACGAACTTTATCAATGAAAGCATATCTACAGGAAACTTCCCTAATAAACCCAAAATTGCTATTTTAAGGCCAGTTTACAAAAGTGGAACTAAATCCGATTGCACTAACTATACGCCCATTGCCATCTTACCCCTTCTTCACAAAAATCCGTGAAAAATATGTAGCTAATTCTCTAGCCAATTTCTTGACAAAACTTAACATTATTAGTGAAAAGCAATATGGTTTCCAAAAAGGTAAAAATGCAATTACATTTTAACCTTTTCTGACATCAACTAACGGAGCTTTAAACAACGAACAAAAAGCAGCTGTTATCTTTCTGGATTTTCGTAAGGCATTTTATACATTAGATCACGATATTTTACTTCAAAAATGCATCCCTACGGTATGCGAGATATTACCCTTAAATGGTTTGAAAATTATTTAAAAAACAGAGTGAATGTTATTATAATTAATGGAGTTTTTAGTGAGAAGAGAACAGTGTACACTGGTGTCCCACAAGATTCAATTTTAGGTCCGCTCTTATTCATTATTTATGTTAATGATTTAACTAACCTGAAACTGAAGGGCTCTTCTTATATATATGCTGATGACATCGCCTTGGTTAACGTGAATCACAATATAGGAGACGCAGTCCGAGGTACACAGAATGATTTTTAACAAAATTATTAACTGGTCTCATATTAATCGCATTTACATAAACTCAGATAAAACTAAATGGATGAGCTTTCATTCACCAGGATATTATGATCTTTCATCTTATGCAATAAAAAATCACGAACTCTTCTGTCTTATAAAACATTATAACTCCTGACCCTGATTGCTGCGACTGTGATGTTATTGAGCGTGTTGAGAGCCATAAATATCTTGGTTTTTACATCGACACAACCTTCCGATGGAATACACATATTCAAAACTTAGCAGAGAAATTTCGTATATGTGGATCTAAAGTTTACAAACTACAATTTGCTGCAAGCACACATACATGCATTTTGGTGTAAAAAGCAATCTGTGAATCTATATTGACTTATGGTTTGATAATATACGGCTTAACTAACCTCACAAATATAAAGAAAATATAAATTATTCAATCATCCATTGCTAAAAATATAATACCATGCAACTTAAGAAATTTATTTTATCATAGCGAAGAATAGATTCACAGGATATGTTTATCAGCTGGTGAATAATCCTGAGCAGAGGTCAACGCAGGCACCTACACTCTTTGCTTCTATTGGCATCGTCAAATTCTACATTGGAGGAAGTCTTCCAGTGTAGATGGCTTCAGCCTTTAGTGGTGGAGGAACGGGTCTTTGCCTCATGTCTGCGATTGTGGGGCAGTTTGATATTGCCGGCATTCTCTCTTTCAATAAACATAGTTTCTTTAAACATCCCACTAACCATTTTCTCTCCATAGGTAGTTGGAATGTGAGGACTCTGCACAGAGCTTTTTCTCTTGATGTCCTCACACAAGAATTCCACCATTATAATTTAGATATTCTCGGCTTGCAAGAGACCAGATGGACAGATAAAGGTCAGATTCTTAAAAATAATCTTAAATTTCTCTTTTCAGGGAGGGACGACAATAAGCATCACCAAGGCGTGGGTCTGCTTCTCAGCAGACACTCTAGTGATGCTCTTCTAGGATATGAGTGCATGAATGAAAGGTTTCTTACAGCAAAATTTCAGACAAGCGTTAAAGACCTGAATGTTATCTGCTGTTATGCCCCCACTGAGGATGCCGATGAGGAGGAGAAGTATAGGTTTTATGAACAACTTCAGGATATTTCGAATTCTGTCAAGAAAGGAGATATTACCCTTGTTCTTGGTGACTTCAATGCCAAAGTTGGAACAGACTCTGACTTTGGGGAGGGGTGATTGGCCATTTTGGTATTGGTAGCTGCAATGGCAATGGGCATCGTCTCCTACAGGTAAGTAAACTCAATGGTTTCAGTATAACTAACACATATTACAAACACCGCGACATACATAAGTACACATGGGTTTCACCTGATGGGCTGCATAGGAATATGATTGATTACATATTAATTAACAGCAAATGGGCTAGTTCTGTTAGAAATACCAGGGCATATAGGAGAGCCGAAATTGGATCTGATCATTACCTTGTTAAAAGTGTCTTGCAACTTAAACTTAAAAAGTGTTGTGCTAGGGTTAAAAAATTTGCTTTTAATACTGAAGCTCTGAAAGACCCAGTTATAACCAGAGCTTACCATGATAGGTTACTTAGTCATTATGACAGTCATGGTATGCTTACAACTGAAGTTGAGGAAGAATGGGATCATTTTAAACAGGCTTTTTTGGACATTAACATTACTCTTTTAGAAAAAAAGGAGCAGAAGAGACAGAATTATCTGAGTGATAAGGCACTTGAGCTTATTTCGGAAAGAAAGAACTGCAGGAATGTCCTTAATCAATACCCTACTAGTCCTAATAGAAAGCATTACAGAGAACTTAATAAACGTGTAAAAGATCTTTGGCTTGATGGTTTGGCTGACAAAGCCGAGGAAGCAGTTAGACAGCACAACAGCAGAGAGCTGTACCAGATAGTTAATGTTTTGTGTGGTAGAAAACGGACAGGTATACAAGGATTGAAGGATAAACAAGGTAAGGTTATAAAACGTGAGGATTCTGTCATGGCTAGGTGGGCTGAGCATTTCAGTGATATTCTAAACAATGCGGTTTGTTCTATTCCCATTGTTTGCAATGATGATAGATGCATTGGTGGCTTTAATGTTGGCCCAATGACATAATCCGAAGTTATTTTGGCTGTTCCTAAACTTAAACTTCATAAATCCCCAGGGGTAGATGAAATTACTACAGAAATGCTTAGAGCTGGAAATGTTTCGGTTACCACTTGGATGACTGAAATTCTGAATATCTTTTATGATAAAGGCATGGTTCCTAAGGATTTTACCAGAGCTATTTTTATCCCTATTTTCAAAAATGCTGATCGCAGTTCTTGTGATAACTATAGGGGTATCAGCGTACTCTCTGTTCCAGGTAAAGTTCTTTCCATGATTGTGCTCAATAGAATTAAGAATCTGGTTGACAGTGAATTGCGTGATGAGCAATGTGGATTCAGAATGGTAGGGGATGTGTGGATCAGATATTTTCACTTAGGCAGATTCTTGAGAAATGTTTAGAGTTTCAGAAACCTTTGGTTGCTAGCTTTATTGATTTCGAAAAGGCTTTCGACTCTGCTGATCGTCATAATTTGTGGTTGATTGTGAGATCATATGGTATACCAGACAAGTTAGTTAACATAATGAAAGCTCTCTATAATAACACTGAGTCGTGTGTGAGAGTTGGTAAGGCTTGTAGCAATTGGTTTATCATTACTTCTGGTGTTCGCCAAGGGTGCATTTTGTCTGTTTTTCTCTTTAGCTTATTTATTGATTATGTTATGCGAAATTCACTTGAAGGGAAAGATTTTGGCCTTAAATGGACTGGAGATACGAAAATTTCTGATTTAGATTATGCTGATGATTTAGCCCTTTTGGCAGGTGATGTTGATGAGATGAACTCTTTCATTCGAGCTGTTGAAGAGACTGGCAGTAGAGTAGGTTTGGTTATAAACAGAGAGAAAACTAAAGTGATGAAAATTGGTCAGGCAGGTTGCGATTCAGTTAATCTGAATGGTTGCAGTCTTGAGCAGGTGTCACAGTTTAATATTCTTGGGAGCTATGTAACAGATCATGGTGATGTGCGGCATGAGATTAACAGACGAATAGGGATTGCTGCCGGAACTTTTAAGAATCTATGGAGAGTGTGGAGAAATAGGAGTATACACCTAAAGACTAAAATTAGACAGTATAATAGTTTGGTTCTTTCTAGGGTTAGTTATGGTAGAGAAACGTGGACACTTTGTAAACAAGATAACAGGAAACTAGATGCTTTTGATTCCAGATGCTTACGCAGTATCTTGGGCATTAGGTGGTTCAACTTTGTAACTAATGATGAGGTTAGGCAAAGGAGTTTGCAACCTCCTTTAAGCAGCATATTGTGCAGAGAGAGACTCCGTTGGTTTGGCCATGTTGCCCGTATGAATAATTATAGATTAGTCAATAGGGTTATGAACAGTGTGCCTAAAGGCCTCAGAAAGAAGGGGAGACCTAGTATGTAGTGGGCAGACAATGTCAAACAGGACCTTGTTAGAATTGGTGTGCAGTGGCCAGATGCAGTAGATGTAGCTCAGGATAGACTTGCTTGGAGAAATAAATTGCACGGTCTGGTTAGACCTCCGTAGCCCATGGCTGCTTGATGATGATGATGATGATGATGATGATGGTGGTGGTGGTGGTGGTGAGCGAAGAAAGACTAAATTATCTGGGCATACTTTCTTTTCACAACCTTTACAAATACAGCATCACTTTAAAATATTTTTTGACAATCAATATAAATTAAAAATCTCTCATGGGAAAACACAAGTTTACAATCCAAAAATTATTTCTAACTTCCAAATATATTAAACAATTACGGGAAATGTACAAGGACAAATACAATACCTTATGTGTTCAATCAATTACCAGAGGAAATTATTTTATTAAACAAATTTAATGATATCAAAAATAAAACTAAAATTTTCTTTTAGGCATTAAGCTCAATATAAAAATTTGAACCACCATAATGGAGCTTCCACTGAAATTCACATAATTCGATGAGATTGTTTTAAACTATATCTTATGTATTTTTATGTAACGTTATTATTCTTCTCTCTTGAAATAAGCAGATGCTTTACTGGTCATTTGTTTAAACTCTTGTATAACTAACACGAATATAAATAAAGATTATTATTATTATTATCAGCTAGGCTCTGGGTCTTAACTTTAATTAGCAATTTTTCTTTTAAGGTTAATCTACGATCTATGTGTTTCTAACTATTCCTTGGATCTGAGCAACCAAGATATTGGATTAAGTTCCTTTAAAGTCCCTGGTCTGTAAATGGTAGCTAGGTAGTCACTGGAAGGAGAGCTATGAACCAATCCCCTGTGATGATGCATAGAACCGGCCAGGCCTAGCACCTAATGTCCGACCCCGCCTTCTCGTGGTGCAGACCGTTAGTACCTTTCAAAAGAGATGCTCTCTTGTGGAAGTGAACGGAAGGGGAGGGCTACCAGATTAGTGTGGCCTACTGATCTGGACAACTATGGCTACTTTTCTTTTTTTTTTCTACCCTGCTGAGGAGTGGTCAACCACACAGGGTCCTGGTGCTGACCATATAAACCCACTGGATTGGACAGATATATGGCTCTGAGCTTGATTATGGATCCAGATTTTGCTGCACTGGTGGGTTTCTGTGGAGGGAAAATCTTCCGCTGTGTTTTCTGTTTGTTTGTGGGTTGACAGCCCCAAGTGAATAGATTCGCAGGATATGTTTATCAGCTGGTGGATAATCCTGAGCACAGGTCATCGCAGGCACCTGAACTCTTTGCTTCTATTGGCATCGTCAAATTCTACTTTGGAGAAAGTCTTCCAGGGCAGATGGCTTCAGCCTTTAGTGGTGGGGGAACGGGTCTTTGCCCCATGTCTGCGATTAGGGGGCTGTTTGATATTGTCGGCATTCCCTCTCTCAATAAACATAGTTTCTTTAAACATCCCACTAACCATTTTCTCTCCATAGCTAGTTGGAATGTGAGGACTCTGCACAGAGCTTTTTCTCTTGATGTCCTCACACAAGAATTCCACCGTTATAATTTAGATATTCTCGGCTTGCAAGAGACCAGATGAACAGATAAAGGTCAGATTCTTAAAAATAATTTTAAATTTATCTTTTCAGGGAGGGACGACAATAAGCATTACCAAGGCTTGGGTCTGCTTCTCAGCAGACACGCTAGCGATGCTCTTCTAGGATATGAGTGCATTAATGAAAGGTTTCTTACAGCAAAATTTCAGACAAGCGTTAAAGACTTGAATGTTATCTGCTGTTATGCCCCCACTGAGGATGCCGATGAGGATGAGAGAAATAGGTTTTATGAACAACTCCAGGATATTTTGAATTCTGTCAAGAAAGGAGATATTACCCTTGTTCTAGGTGACTTCACTGCCAAAGTTGGTACTGACTCTGCCCTTTGGGGAGGAGTAATAGGCCCTTTTGGTATTGGTAGCTGCAATGGCAATGGGCAACGTCTCCTACAGGTAAGTAAACTCAATGGATTCAGAATAACTAACACTTATTACAAACACCGCGACATACATAAGTACACATGGGTTTCACCTGATGGGCTGCATAAGAATATGATTGATTACATATTAATTAACAGCAAATGCGCTAGTTCTGTTAGGAATACCAGGGCATATAGGGGAGCTGAAATTGGATCTGACCATTACCTTGTTAAAAGTGTGTTGCAAATTAAACTTAAAAAGTGTTGTGCTAGGGTTAAAAAATTTACTTTTAATACTGAAGCTCTGAAAGATCCAGTTATAGGCAAAGCTTACCATGATAGGTTACTTAGTCATTTTGACAGTCATGGTTTGCTTACTACTGAAGTTGAGGAAGAATGGGATCATTTTAAACAGGCTTTTTTGGACATTAACAGTACTCTTTTAGGAAAAAAGGAGCAGAAGAGGCAAAATTATCTGAGTGATAAGGCACTTGAGCTTATTTCGGAAAGAAAGAACTGCAGGAATGCCCTTAATCAATACCCTACTAGTCCTAATAGAAAGCATTACAGAGACCTTAATAAACTTGTAAAGGATCAGTTAGCTGCTGATAAGAATCTTTGGCTTGATGGTTTGGCTGACAAAGCCGAGGAAGCAGTTAGACAGCACAACAGCAGAGAGCTGTACCAGATAGTTAATGTTTTGTGTGGTAGAAAACGGACAGGGATACAAGGATTGAAGGATAAACAAGGTAAAGTTATAGAATGGGAGGATTCTGTCATGGCTAGTTGGGCTGAGCATTTCAGTGATGTTCTAAACAATGTAGTTAGTTCTATTCCCATTGTTTGCAATGATGATAGATGCATTGGTGGCTTTAATGTTGGCCCTATAACACAATCTGAAGTTATTTTGGCTGTTTCTAAACTTAAACTTCATAAATCCCCAGGGGTAGATGAAATTACTACGGAAATGTTTAGAGCTGGAAATGTTTCGGTTACCACTTGGATGATTGAAATTCTGAATATCTATTATGATAAAGGCATGGTTCCTAAGGATTTTACCAGAGCAATTGTTATCCCTATTTTCAAAAAAGGTGATCGCAGTTCTTGTGATAACTATAGGGGTATCAGCCTACTCTCTGTTCCAGGTAAAGTTCTTTCTATGATTGTGCTTAATAGAATTAAGAATCTGGTTGACAGTCAATTGCGTGATGAGCAATGTGGATTCAGAAGTGGTAGGGGATGTGTGGATCAAATATTTTCACTTAGGCAGATTCTTGAGAAATGTTTAGAGTTTCAGAAACCTTTGGTTGCTAGCTTTGTTGATTTCAAAAAGGCTTTCGACTCTGTTGATCGTCATAATTTGTGGTTGATTGTGAGATCATATGGTATACCAGACAAGTTAGTTAATATTATGAAAGCTCTCTATAATAACACCGAGTCGTGTGTGAGAGTTGCTAAGGCTTGTAGCAATTGGTTTAGCATTACTTCTGGTGTTCGACAAGGGTGCATTTTGTCTCCTTTTCTCTTTAGCTTGGTTATTGATTATGTTATGCGAAATTCACTTCAAGGGAAAGATTTTGACCTTAAATGGGCTGGAGATACGAAAATGTCTGATTTAGATTATGCTGATGATTTAGCCCTTTTGGCTAATGATGTTGATGAGATGAACTCTTTCATTCGAGCTGTTGATGAGACTGGTAATAGAGTTGGTTTGGTTATAAACAGAGAGAAAACTAAAGTGATGAAAATTGGTCAGGCAGGTTGCGATTCAGTTAATCTGAATGGTTGCACTCTTGAGCAGGTGTCACAGTTTAATTATCTTGGGAGCTATGTAACAGATAATGGTGATGTGCGGCATGAGATTAACAGACGAATAGGGATTGCTGCCGGGACTTTTAAGAACCTATGGAGAGTGTGGAGAAATAGGCGTATACACCTAAAGACTAAAATTAGACTGTATAATAGTTTGGTTCTTTCTAGGGTTAGTTATGGTAGTGAAACGTGGACAGTTTGTAAACAAGATAACAGGAAACTAGATGCTTTTGATTCCAGATGCTTACGCAGTATCTTGGGCATTAGGTGGTTCAACTTTGTAACTAATGATGAGGTTAGGCAAAGGAGTTTGCAACCTCTTTTAAGCAGCATATTGTGCAGAGAGAGACTCCGTTGGTTTGGCCATGTTGCCCGTATGAATAATTATAGATTGGCGAATAGGGTTATGAACAGTGTGCCTAAGGGCCTCAGAAAGAAGGGGAGACCTAGGATGCGGTGGGCAGACAATGTCAAACAGGACCTTGTTAGAATTGGTGTGCAGTGGCCAGATGCAGTAGATGTAGCTCAGGATAGACTTACTTGGAGAACTAAATTGCACGGTCTGGTTGGACCTCCGTAGCCCATGGCTGCTTGAGGATGATGATGATGATGATGATGATGATGATGATGATGAATCTAGAAGTAGGTTTAGACAAAACAAGTACAGGAATGCAAGCATTTACATGGCTATGAGAAACAACACTCTCAGAAGGAGAAGATATATTTTTCCTTCTAGATTTTTTGCTTTCAGGTACTTGAAATGTAATAGGCGATTCGTAATTAGAATCATATGAGTCTGAAAACATATTAATACTATAATGATCAACATCCTTTACAGCAGTCCTTGATCCTGGTAGTTCTTACTCCCAGGCCCTGGGCGGAAAGAAGATTTGGAAGAAGTTGTTGCAGCTATCCTGCTGGTGACGTCTTCTTCTTTACCTTACCTTTTCCACCGTCTCAGGCTGCGGCTGGAGTAATCCTATCCATAGTGGATTAGCAAAAGTGGGAAAATTCACAATAATCCAAGATGGCGAGCTGTAGGCGGGAAAGGCACCCAGAACCGCGGCGAACAGCGCCACACGTCAGTTCAGTCTGAGAGCCCAGAGAGGAATCCCCTACTAGCCTCTAGAGGCCACTAGAGGCAGTCTATTCGCTTTGTGATGTTCCTGCCATTATAAGCACTGGCGTTAAAGATACAAGCAGCAGCAGCGGTTCATCAAAGGTTAGTGTGTTACTTTTTAAATAGCTTTTTACATATATGGGAGAAATCCTGCTTTTCCCTTTAGTACCTTATGTTCGATTTCCACTCACTCTAAATTATAAACGAATTTCTTATGTAATATTTCTCTGCTAGCGAACGAATTTTTCCTTTTACGTTCAGATACCGTCTAAGCCTAATTTTCACCATTCATATTTGCTGAAGTTATTTTTAATTTCCTGAGTATGATTTACTGCTCTCGTTATTACCGTAGTAACTAGATATAATTTTATTACTACTTTAGATATAATAGAAAATATCAAAATAAAGTAATTGTTTGCAAACAAAGAGTAATTTAATAATACTGAAATCCCTCAAGGTTATACTCAATATAATATAGAAAATATATTTTGTGAAACATTTCATTCACATCAAGATTATATCTTTCTATACATTTATTGTTTTACACATAACTTCGTGTTTTAAAAAACTAAATCAACGCACTGCATTATGTTCAGATACATGTAATTGGAAGCACTGAAAAGTTTTGAAAGTATAAGTCACGCATATGGAAGTTTGAAACTAGAAAATTAGGTAAATAAGCATTCAGATATTTGAAAAAGAGCTATAGGCAGTTGTCTGTTTCAAATTTATTTTAACCATGTCTCTACAATAATTTTATATTTTACTATTATTTTAACCTACAAAGCGACGAGACGCATTTAGGGGAATCACTATGGTGGCTATCTTTTCGTTTATGATAATCAGCCTTCAACTACGTGACATAGTTCTTGTAAATGAAATGTGTCAAGCGCGAGCATTTGGACGACTGAAAACGGGAAATATTTCGGATGTTAAGCTTGTGTAGGAACTTTTACTCCTAATGTAACAAATTCAAAACCCAGAATTGTGTATCATTTCTCTTCTTTCAGTATTCAGAAATTACTATTGAATGAACATCTTTTACGTCATGATAGTGATTTAATTAGCAATTTTTTAAACATTTAGACATAATATGGGAACTAGAATTATCCACTTATCCTATTCAAACATAATTTTCTTATACAGATGTTTTCCAGTAATGCATCGCCCAGTACAAGCCATGTCGTATTGTATTAATAATTCATTTCGTTACTTATAACAGAAAACAGGTCGAATTTCAAACTAGTTTAAATTGTGATGCAAATTCTAAGTAAAAATCTAGAAATAACGGACAGAAATAACGAAATTGCAGGAAAGTTTAAAAGAGAGCATTATAAATTGCATATAAAAAATTCTTCCACCTTTCAAAAGTGATTATTTAGAGTAGGGGTTCTCAACGCGGGGTGCGCGGTAAAATTTTTTTGGGGTACGCCGTGAGAGATCAAAAGTCGCTAGATCTAGCAACAAAGTAAAAATAACCATTGTTATACTATAACTATAGTTTTATCTATCTGTACAAGTGGTAAGCCAGTTACATACACATTTCCAGGAGGTACGTGAAACATAAAATGTTGATAACCACTGGTTTAGAGTAAAATTACAAATTGTTATGTTTCTCATTGAATTTTCAAGTGGCATTCAATTAATATGATTCAGTTAAAATGTATTAATAAATGAATAAACTTTGTTTTGAAAAAACTGAGTTAGAAAAAACTTAGTCATGGTCCCACATTAACAAGTTTGTAATGATTAATAATGTATTGGTCACTCACATCTCTCGAACATAGGGAATCTTGAAACAATAGTATATATCAGAGCTACTAAAGTAGCTGTCTGCGTACAAATTGTATTACTTATCCCTGGAAAATTTCTGAAAACTTCAAAAATAGAAAGAGTGCTTTTTAAAACTACTATATGAAAGAAATGATTGAAAATCGTTAAACATTAATTACACGTAATTGTATCACTAGTTCCGCCTTTTGCATTAAATTTTTGGTTTAGGCTTTTTTAATTATTTTGCATTTAAATGAGAATTCTTTTGGCGTTTTTTCCTATTTACTTATGATAGAAGTTTATTCAACGTTAACGAGATATAGGTGATTTTGCAAGTTGTTCGATGCATTGAATTTAAAAGATTTAATTTAGGCAAAATTATTGTAAGTGAGAATCAAATTAATTCTCGGCTATTTCATTTAATTTTGTAGCTGCCACTTTCCGAGCTGTGCAAAGCAAACATCATTTCGTTTCTCACTAGAGATGAGTCCGCATCCAGCTTTGTCGGGCTCAGCCCGAGCCAAGCTAGAACTGAAAGCGTTCAGGTTCAAATTAGCATAGACAACTTCGGGATCATGCTCAGAATAATTTATATTTTAAATATTTCTTAAAATTGTGAAAAAAAATATAAACCTTACACCCTCGCGTTCAAAAACTTCAGACCACTTGTCTGAAGTTTTCACGTTCGAAGTTAACGAGCTACGACTTGTTTGAAAGCTTGACTAGACTTGTCACTACATGTTAGAATCAAAAGCCGTATCATCATTTCTCACTTTCGCTAGAGGTGCAAAAAGTTCAGGCTGCGAAATCTGTGCATTGTTGTTATGGAGCGTACTAAAAACTCCTATTAAAGATGGGGAAATATTTTACATTTTCACAAGGATGCATCTTAGGAATGATGCAAAAAAATCCAAGCCGATTTATCACAGGTATATTGAGATCATACCTGTCCAAATGGCGCTGTTATTGGATGGATGCGCAAATTCAGTGAACAACGTAAGAACTTCCAAGAGTTTCCCGATGCAGGAAAAACGAAGGAGGTCGTGAACGAGATTACCATCGCTGCTGTTCATGAACCCATTAAGGAAAATCCACACATCACCATTCAGGTAATACGTTTAGATCGCAATATATCGATTGGAAGTGCGGAAACCATTATTCATCAACATTTAAAGTTCCGAAAGATCTGTGCCAAATGGGCACCCAAAAACCTGCAGAACAGCAAAAAAGGGCTAGAGTCAACTCGTGCTAGGAGACGCTGGCAATGTGTGAACTTAATGCCCTAAACGCTTAACAGACATTGTCGCAGGTATTTATAGATGGTTTTTATTAGTATACAATTCCCAGAAAGATCGATAACTATGTTTTGGGTTGTGGAAGATGAACCGCTTCCCAAATCTTTCGACAGGACTTTCTCTCAAGGAAAAGAATGTTACAATTTTTTTCAATTACCAAGGAATAGTACCCGGGGACAACTTACCTCAAAAATGACTATAAATGGTCAATACTACATCTTGTTTTGTCCAAAATGGTTAACAAGATGATGGAGCAGCGTCCAACACAGGCGTATAAAGGGTTCTCCTTCTTTATGGCAATGCCAACGCTCACGAAACCCGGCAAGTTACGGCTTATGTGGGGGCAGGACAAAATCGAACAGCTGCCCCATCCTGCATATGCCTGTTCTTGCACCATGTGATTTTCAGTTGTTTCGAAAAATGAAAAGGGAACTTGCTTGGATGGTTTTTTCAACTGTGCGACATCTTGCAAATTGCGTTCATTCCGAGTTGCGGAGTATTCCCCAACAGGAATACCCCCTAGCGTTCCAGAATTGTCGTAGACGTCTGCAGATTTGTACAAATGATAGAGAGGAGTACGTTGAAAGATAGTGAAAGTTTTGTTCACGTAAATGCAATAGTTTTTGTTCTGCAGATGCATGTCAAGAACATTTTGAACACCCCTCGTCATCAGTCTTTAGTAATTGCCTTTATAATGATGTTACCCACGAAATTTCAATTTGTAATAGTATTTATATTATTTTTCTCTCAAATAGCATTAACGTTCAATTTTGTCATAAAATGATTTTAGTAAATAATATAAGAATATAATAAACGATTTGAGATATGCTTTTCTGTACTGGTATTTTCTGTGTTCGGTACTCAAACCTCAGGATTTCTCATACCCCCGGATTTCAAATTGATCATTTGAACTTGTATTACAAATTTCAGTGCACATGGTAATTCTCCCGGATGCCACTGTCGCTGTCGTCGTCTTTCACGCATTATTACGTTCACTCTATGAAGCTTATAAAATCATATCACGCTATGAAATTATATTACTTCCTTTTTTTAGCATTGTTTTTAATGCATTTTTATTTCAACTAAAGCTTGAATGCAAGATTAAAATCTGTGTTTTATTTCCATAAAGATATTTCTCATACAACCAGCAGATTAATCTCACGGGCAACCCCCATTCTCCACAAATGCTGAATAACCGGGAGTATATGTATATGTCTTATGATGCGTCAGAATATTTTTCGCAAATCGAGCCCGGGGCAAGAAAATTCAGCCCGAACTCATCTCTACTTCTCACTAAACGGTCTCTTTTGATATTTTGCAGATATTTATGACTTCGCAATCAAAATTCATCAAAATAGGCTTTGCCCCTCGTCATATAGTTCGAGATAGCTCAGTTTGTAGCCCGCCAGACTAGTATTCTGATATTCCTAAGCTCGAGTGCCTAATGTGATTGTTTCCCATTAACCCATGTCCAGCTTTCTGTGTGAAAGGGGGAACCGATAGGCTCGGAAATACTGTTGCCCTTCGGATGAGATGTTAAGTCGTGACTACGTATTCAGAAGAGCTCTTCTATACGTAAGTTAATGGACACACTAGATGATCTTAACGATAAATTTCCATCTGTCTTATAACAGTTATCCAGTGAATCTTTTTCCTATCCCCAATTCTGAGCCCTAGGGTCTTTCTGAGTCTTGCGACCTGGACTCCATTGTATGCACAAAACTGCCGCTGAGAGGTAAAACGATCGAAATCTGGCATAACAATGATGGACACGATTAGGGTTGCCTCCCTTTTCCATTTGAGAATACTAGTAAGGGTAATGGAGGCCAAACATTATTAAACTTGTACATAGTTCACTCGTTTTTTATGAATTTTTTAAGCCTCGGAAATGAAGGGGAAAATATTACACACTGCAAAGGAAATCTAATCTCTTGCCATCCCTTCCCGTTTTCTTTTTCCTAGATCCAAGCCTGGACACGACGATTTTTAAGATTGCGACACGATTTTGCATCTTCCACTCATGCTCGTTTAATAGAATTCAATTGGGAAGGAGAAACTGTAATGTATTTTTAATAATAATAATAATACTTTTATTCAAATGCATACACAATATCAATTACAGGAGAAATAACAAGAATAAATCTTAGGAGTTATACATAATTATTTCATATACAAGCAGTGGCGTAGCCAAGAATAGCTAAAATGCTTGAAAGAGCGGGTTTTAAAAAATTATGTTAATAATTTTATTAATGTTAGTTAATGAACAAATAATAAATTTCTCCTCAAGCAGCTGCTTGCCACAGAAATCTTACAGGAGTCTGTCAGCGTAATATCCATCTCCTTTTTTTAAGGTTTGAACCTAAATATCAGTAGCCAAGCCGGCTAACTACTCGAGCAGCGGGACGCTGAATGGTTAAAGGATTTCTTCAAAATAATTATCCTTAATGAGGAGAAATTACGACTTCAACTCTCCCCCCCCGCTCCTTCGTTACTAGGATACTCTTAACGATATTATTCTTACTTTAAAAAATAAGAGTAAGAAATATAGAATACCAAGGCTTTTTTATTTCTGGGAAGAGATTGGTATATCCCGTATTATCTATCTTTCTTCATCCGTATGAAAATAAAACTTAATTACTTTCTTTTAATGTGTCTAAAATACACTATAGTTTAGACGCATTGAGAATTTGTTGATATTTTAAATATATAGTTGGTAATATTACCCCATTTTCGACCGGATTGCAATTCAACAGTGTCGACACCAAAGTAAAGAGCGAAATCGAGATATTGAATCTCAACAGGCATGACTCAGATTTGGAGTTTGTTATAAAACTTTTCGGAAGGTGATTTTTTTAACTTTTTTTTAAAATATTAATTTGTACTTTCTTTCTAAATTCTCAGTAAATGAAATAAAATTTTATTAAATTATAAGTTTACCTTTTTTTCCATGCTCTTCGGTTGTTTTCTCATCCCCACCCTCACCCTCTCGACTCTCACAACAACAGTAACCCCCACAATTTTTCCTAGGAAAGATGCAATGTATAATATTAATATTTCAATAATATTTTATTTTAAAAAGTAAAGAACTACTTTCATTTAAAGATTAGGGAACACCAAGGAGCGGAACGGAGTTGCCGTTCAATTATTCGGAAGCATAGATAACCGGAACGGCGTTCCGGTTCAGTAATTCGGAAATGAATACCGGAATGGTATTTCGATTTAGTTGTAGAACTGCTTTTGGTAATTTCTTCCCCTATTAAAAAAGTCACACTTCGCCACTGAGTAGCAAATTTTAACATTTAAGTAAATAATTGGCCTTTAACGTTACCATGCCATTAGCAATACAGAGATGGGAATGTTATCCGTTATATCAATATAGAAAATGACCAGCCAAGAAAATAATTTAGAGAGCCATAGTTTTATCATTTCGCCCATTTCCTTAACTGACACATGTTTATCCATTTCATTATCTGATATCAAGTAACCATATAGTCTTTGAGAAATATCCATTCATTTTAAGATATTTCTTCTTTGAATGCCAACCAATAGTAACGTATTAATACATATAACGTATATACATAAACCTCTCTAATATGCATAAGTAAAATCAATCATTAGATTGTTTGGTGCTGAGTGAAGCACACAAAGGAAGTGATGCAAATAAAAGAAAATAAACAATTGAGAAATGGGACAGAAGAGTAAAACATTCCGAGAAGGAAATGGAATCGTTTTGGCACCGTTCCAAATGTTTTGCGGTGGAATTGAATGTTCGTAAAGACAAATAAAACAAAATGAAAATGTGAATTAATTTTCTTTAATTTATGACAGACATTTTGATGTTTTCGAAATAATTTTGGTTTTAGGTTATTTTTATCTCCTATTTTTTATTTCATCTTGAGGCATAGAAGATGCAGAAATGGCATGTGCCTTAAAGCTGTTGATGAATGATCCATTTACGAGAAATATGTAAAAAAAATTAAGAATAAGATGATAACATGTTATCGGAATAGAAACACGATGTCCTGTCTTGTATATACAGAATAATGCAGAAATGTTTCTCCTTGAAAAAAGCAAAAAAACCATTCAAATCAGTTCTGCATTGGTTAAAATCTACACAACTATTGTCGATAAAAAAATGACGCAGCAATAAAGAATAAATAGTTCAGATTGCTAATCAGTTTTAGTACCAACAGAAAGGACTCTTCCGTTTCGTTATGACAGAGGAAATCATGCAAAAGAAAGAATAACTGATATTAAATTAAAGCATTAAGTAGTATAAGTATTTTTGAGGCAATAAGCATAAAACTTTGAAACACTGGAAAAATCAACGAACAATGCTAATAAACTTATTTATATAATTAAAACTTGGTGCCCATAGGAGACGGAACCCTGGTCTACAGGCACTGCACTACAGATCCTACGATCATCGTGAATTAGGAGGAATTTTGATTCGCTGTATTGCAGCACCTTACACTACTGGTTAATACTCTACAATCTGTGTCTGAAAACCTAGAAGTTGGTGTTTCCTGTTATTGACAAAAATACAAGGTTTTAGAGCAGGCACAAAGTTGGAAATATTCTAATTGTTTAGTTTTCGATCACTGTTTGTCATAAGCTGTATTTAAATCTTTGGTAATAATGTCTCTCTCTCTCTGTGCTTGTAGAGACAATTCGCGAAGACGTCAACCTTCCCTGTCATTCAGATTTGTCTTCTGCTCAGTATTTTCTTCGCGTTCCCAGGCTAGAAACACATTAGACACTGTTTTTATTGACGTAGCCACTAAGGCCACTGCGGCCTTTAAAGATATCATGTATGCGAAAACCCTAGATATGAGGTCCCTCTGGAAATAATCAACATAATTTTTACGTCCATGCTATTCATAGTACAATAATGGGTTACTTTTTGACAAGTGCATCCTGACCGTTAGGTGCTATAAAAATTATAAGCCTTCTGCACACAGAAGTAGAAAGGTATGTTGTTTCTAAGAGTTCTACAATTATCTAATGTTTTGTCTAGGAATTGCAAAACAGATGGCAAATTAATAACACTTCTATGTTAGCAAGCAATCGTAATATGCATCAAGATTCCACCCCACCTCCACATGTCTCCACAATAAACTTTTTTCCGGAGATTCTTCACAGTACCTGCTGTCGAGTTCTGTTAAAGAACAGTAATTGTTTTTTGCTAAAAAAAAACTGGCACTATATATAATTTTTTCTCGAAAACAATAACCTATATGAGAATGTAAAACAATTCCCCTTTTCCTCAATTCACAAATACTTTTTCTATGATTTTTGCCTTTTATATTCTAAGGAACTTCTAATGGAGAACTCAAGCTCCCCTTACAGTAAAAGAACACCAAGAGAGGAAACCTTATTTTAGTCGACATGTGCTGATATAGTGCTATTTGGAACGTTCAGTAAGCAGTGTTTGGGAATGTGCTCTCTATAAACTGATAAAATGCTATGATAACATTCAGCTCCAGGTTTATGAAAATTTTCATTTTAGAAAAGCAGTTTTGTCAAAGGTTTTTATCTATTTTTTTTTCCATTTTGGTATTGTTAAGTTAACCAATAAAACGCTGTTTTCCTCACAATTGTTTACAATTATATTCTCCTCCCAATTTAAAAAAAAAAGGCAAATTAGGGGTTGATTTGATTGTATTAATTTTAATGGTGCGCCAACAACTAAAGCTATAATGTTCCAACAACATCAAAGGAGAAATAAAAACACTTTTGAAATTATGGATGCAAAGACAAGATAAAACACAAAAAAAGACAACAACATCAAAATTGGATTCGATTAAACCAATCAGTAAATTTTATAAATGCGAAAGCAAATCGGAATTAAAAAACAAATGTTTCATAAAAATCGTAAAGAATTCGGATGGCAAATGGTGGCATACCAACATAAAAAATTCTCACGTAGCCATGGGCAAGTGAAGGTTTAACCAGACTGTGCAATTCAGTTCTACAAACTCATCTGTCCTGAGCTAGAGCTGATGCGCTTGTCCACTGTACGTCAATTCCATCAACGCCATATTTGACATTTTCTGCATACAGCATTCTAGATCTTTCTTTTTTTCTAAGCCCTTCAGACACATTTTTCATAACCCTATTAGTCAAGCTGTACTCATATATACGAGTAACATGGCCCAAACCAACGCAGTCTCTCCCTGCACAATACGCTACTCAGAGGTGGTTCTGACTCCTTTGCCTAAAGATATCATTACCTACAAGTCAAACCGCTAATGCCCAAGATACTGCCTAAACGTCTGGAATCAAAATTTGTTGTTATCTTGCTTGCACAGGGTCCGTATTACAATACTGTACTAACTTTGGAAACTATTATATCAGTAATCAAGCATCACAGAAAAATATTCAAAATATTATATATAAATATTCAAAAGTGACTGATATTTTATAGATCTTAAACAATCTTTGTTAATGATGATTTTTTAATAAAATTTTCATTCAGAGTTATGGAAGCTGAAACTAATTTTGTCCAACGTAAAGATGTTTCTTCAATTTTAATTAGAGCCAAAACAAGCGCTCTAACATCAATTAAGATGTTTAATATAGTAATATAAGTTTGTTGAAATATTATCTTATTTTACGAAGATTTTTCAGAAATATGTTGGAGATATCTATACAATACCTAAATTGAGATTTAAAAAAATCCATTTAAAGGATTTACAATCCTGTTGAAATATGGAGGATTTTATGCTATGGATATTAAGATATATTTATACTAATATTGAACTAATTCGTATAAGCATATACTTACACAGTATGGAAATTTCTTGTATCACTAAACAAATGATGAGATTCCGTAATTTAAAGCTTCATATTTCTATAATGCTTTAGACGTCTAGATATATATATATATTTGCATACTACTCAGATTGTTTTCCGTCACAAACGGAATCAATTTATCAGAAAATTATTCCATCTGATTTAGGATAAATGTGTAATTTTAAAGACTGTATAAAACTACCCTTAATAAATGAGTTCTGCTCTTTCAATTTTAAACATGAAGAGAAAACAACTTGGACATGGACATGATGATCAAAGAGCAAACGAATTTTTGATAAAAGTTTTCTTGTTTTTAACAGCCTGTCTTGGGTCAGTCCAAACGACAACGCGCTGACAAGAATACAAAAAGCCATTTGTCTCAAGCAAGACTGAAGGCACGTTTACAGTGATGGATGATAGGAAAAGACAAACTTCGTCTTTGCTTCGGACCTGGATGTTCAATTAATCGGAGCTTTCTTCCTGCTTCGCTTTAAGAATAACAATATACCCGCGTCACTGTACCAGGAAATCTTGGAGAACAATGGCTGTAGAGAAGAAGTTATCGGAGAACCAGGTCGATAATTTAATCTACAGGCTGCCTCAAGAAGTTGACATTTCTGATTGTCTCTGTTAAGAAGAATCATGTTTAAATTACATAAGAAAATCCACTCAGTTATATTGCGATCAACATTGGAAATTACAACACAAATTGAAAAACATTTCGATAATTTTTTTTCTGACTCACAGTAATTAAGAAGTTGATTGTATCTATTTTTGAATAAACAAAAGAGTTTGTATCGAATGCAGAATCTTACAAAAAAGAACGAATTGAAATAAAAGCGCAAATAAAGACAATAATATGGAGATTTTCAGGTTAGTGCAGTAAATTTGAATGGAATATGCTCAACTCTAAGTCGTTTGGCAACAGATCTTAGCGAAGCTGCAAAGTTTTACAGAAGGTTACTAACAATACTACTCTCTATAGGCGTCTGAGTAAGTCGAACGTCAGATAGAAAATAGAAAATGTGACATTGAAGAAAGACAAGACTCTAAAATGGACAAAGGTTAAAATCTAGACTGAAAAGAGAGAAAATCAAGATTTTAATAGCTGAAGAGCTTTATTTTAGGGGCAGAATAACGTGATACACAAATCTTCAAATGATCATCTAGCTCAGTGGTTTCCAACGGAGGAAATTTAGAAAATTGAGGAGGGGTGGGAGTTCTTCAGGTTTTCGGCAGAAATAGATTAAATAAAGAAATAAAATATCGAATAATTCTTAGATTAACTTAGTTATGACGCATGTTTTGTTTCAACAGAAAAACTTTAGAGCTTCGTGAAAAAAAAAAGGTCAAAATACCCAAGAATTTCTGTATACACGGTAAATATTTATTTCAACTAGTTTTGTACCGGAAAAAATTGAATTCCACTAAGCTGTAAGAGATGTGTTTTGGCATGTCACTCATTTTTTTCGTCACAAATTGAAATAATTTATCAGCTAATTATTCCTACCTATTTAGGATAAATGTAGAAATTTAAAGGATGTTTCAAAAACTAATAAACGAATTCCATGTTTTTAATTTGAAAAAGAAATGGTAAGAGAGGAAGGATAAAGGGAGCGCCGGGCTTGAAAAGGTTGTAAACCACTGATCTAGATCAAAAACCCTCTAAATCATATTTGAGGAAATTTGTGTTACGTGCTAAATTTAATTCGATTCTTACAGCTTATCAGAATCTGGAATCGTTTCAGTGAAAATATATTATCATGCCTTTTATAAACGTGAAATGTGGCTATTATTTTGAAGATATAATATTTATTAGTTTAGTTATATATATATATGTTTATTATTTTTTGTGGTGGTGCAAAACCTAAAAGATGGATTATAAGGGAATTGAAATTTTGACAACTCAAATGATACATTACATATGTGCATACATATTAACTACTGGAGTAAGCAGGATTTTCTTGTGGGAGCGGGTCCGGAATTTAGAAAATTTTTCACGAATTTAAAATGACTATCAGTCCAAAAGAAAAATATTTCAAGCAATAAAAATAACATAAATAAACTGAATCATTAATATTCTAAATTTGGAAGACTATTTTTTTCACTGTTTACCTTACTAAAAAACATACCTTAATTTATGGGTGTCCAAACCTCATGGAATCCCCCTACGTATGCCACTGATACATACGTACATGGAGATTGGTCATGTCGGCTGTGCGCCAGATTCGTAAGATGCAGTTCCTAGGTTTGAATCACCATCGTTTGTGTCACCATCCTAATTTTCCTCCGCTAAACCCCAAACTTTTCATTTGCCAAAAAGGCAAAAGATACACAGATGGGCTTGGAAATGCCACTTTCTGTTGGATGTGATGTTAAGCCTGGCGTTAAGTGCAGGATATCCATAGCCTCTGCAGGTTAAATAACACACTGGATGGACTTAACGGCAGGCATTCACCTACGTCCAAGAAGCTGTTAAGTGGCTTTCCCAATTCTGAGTCCTTGAGATCACCAAGACTGGATATTTAGTCCATTGTGGACATAAGAATGCCCTCAGAGAACCAACCCAGCTTGCATACATGACTAATCTGCAAGTACCAATCGAGTATGAAGGGCCGACAATAGGTGCAATATTATTCCCCATACTCACCTATCTCTAGATATTGCTGTGGTATTTTGCCACTAATTTCATTTCCCGTACTCACTTATTCCGAGCTTCTGCTGTTATATTTGGCCAATAGGCCAATTATATCCTGAAGGTCTAGTTTTTCATTGTCCACCCTCTAAATCCTAGTCTCTCGCTTATCTGAAGGTTTTAGGCATACTGTTCATAACTCTATTCGCTAATCTTTATTTCTGCACATGCTCAACATGTCCAAGCGAAAAGCAATCGCAGGAAAATTTTAGAAGAAACTAAATAAATTCTTATCTAATGTAATTTTACTCTTTAAATATATAATACTATTTTTAGCAATATTCAAAGATTGTTAAATATCCTGGCAGCAATGTCTATTCTACTATTTATCTCATTTCTCACATTACCAATACCAGTATCTGTTACAGAACTCCTGAGATAAACTGATAAATTTCATTCAAACGAACTGAAGTAGCACTGATCTGACCAATCTCATCATTTTAGTTTTCTCTGTATTTTCTTGTTCCATGATGTTCTCTTGCTTTCTTTCTGGAATACCAATTATCTCAATATTAGTATTTCTCATATACTGCTCTAACTCATTTATTTTCCAATTTAAAAGTTTTATCTCTAGTTTCATTTCCTTATTTTTATCCGTTAGCCTTTAATTTTGCACCTGGATTTCTATTACAGACTGGACATTTCTATCATCATTTAACGTATACTCATCCAGTTTATCTAAGCAGAATGTCATGCCTTTTTAATTCCTCCATTTCTTTCATAATATAATTTTTGAGCATTGTATTCTGAGCAAGCATATCTGCCTTTAAATTATTAAAATGAAATGTTAGAATCTCCTCGACCATCTTTCTCATTTCATCTTCACTTCCTCCAGCTGTGGTCTCTTCCTTAGAAGTTGTGGAATCTGAGACCTGAAGGTTAGCTGTAATCAATTCAGATTTGATGTATTACATTTGAACGCTTTTTTTTCTTATCTGCAATCATTTTTACGAATATTAGTTTCTGAAAAGCCCAAGCAATAAAAAAACAAATGATCCCATATCTAAACTGCATTGCAAAGATTCATACTGATCCAAAATTTGTTTACATTCCTTACAAGATATTGAAATATTTTAAAAGTTATGTTTATGGCACTAAAGTTTTGAATGACATAACGCTTACCATGAACTCAATAGATTCCAACTAATAGAAAGATTTGTGCCTGAATAAATTAACAAGTTTTCTTGCTTAATTTCAAAGTTTCATAAATCTCCTCATACAGTTCAAACGAACTCGTGAAGATTGGGGCACATAACGATCTCACTCACAACAATACTAACACCGAAGATTCATACCGTATGTACTAAATAGATGAAAAACAAAAATGTTATGATCTTAACATTAAATCCAGAGTTAAAGTCATTCAAATCAGAAGAAGAATGTTTTAAAACTCAGTAATAGGTAAAGCAAACAAATGTTTAAGCAGAACTTACAAATGCACTCTTAAACTTAGACCATAAATATGGTAGACGAAGCTTCACTATACTAATGCCCGGAGCCGAAGCGTACCGATATCGGAAACTCTTTTGTCACGTGACAGATGGCAAGAGGTAATCTCCAAATAGTTTATTGCAAAGGGTTTAACTTTTGTTTCCGACTTCCACTACCAAATTATTATATTAAGTGTTATGATATGAACTTATTGGTAAATAAAATGCGCACAACATATCGGATTAAGTCATTATTCAAAATTTATTGCAAGAAACAACCTCTTAGTAATATTTACAATAAATGGTCATTGAAATCTGACTACTCCAGTTCAAGTCGTATGAATCGGAAATAAATTTTGAATTGCTTCAACTTCTAAAACACGCTTTTCATGAAAAAATGTGACTGAAGATAATTTAAAGAAATCTATTATTCTATTGAAATCTTGATTTGCAACAACATGCATTCAGTATTTAAAGAGTTATGAAAGCAGAAACATTTGGCAAGTTACTCGTTCTGCAAAAAAAATTACATAATAAATTTAGTGTAACGGTTATTACCCTCGTTTTAACATGTTTTGAATAATTTATCAGAGCAATTAAATTGATATTGTTACTGTTAAACATGTCAAGTTCTGTAACTCTATAAATACTTAATTTATTGAAAAGCGAACTTTAAATATATAGATTTGACTGGATGTGCAAATTATTTTGGGTCACGTTTTTTCATAAATATTTTATTTTAGAACCAATAGCTATTCGAAAGTTCTCTCCCATTCCCATAATATACAATAAGATGTCATAATTTAAGGCTTAGGGAGTGTCATAAGCTATAAACAATTACTCCCTATGCTTTCTTTTCCCGTAATAAAGATGTTATGCCTCAAATGAAAGCTCGTGGCACGGAGAGCGTCACAGGTTTATATATCCTTTCACTCCCTTTTCCAAAAAAAGAGATGAAAATATGTGAAGGATTCTTCTACTCAGGGTCGGATTTAGAGGGAAGCAAAGGGGCACAACCTCCCCCTTTCAGAATGCTAGTAAGGGTAAAAGAGGCAAAAATATTAAACATATTTTTATTTCATGCATTTTTCAAGCAATTTTTTTAAGACTTGTAAAATGCAGGGCGAAACTCTATACTGCAATGGCAATCCAGTCTCTTGTCCCCCTGTTTATAGTTTTCTGTCTTAATTTTTGTTCCTCGCACACCGCCAGACCCTAGAATTTTTTTTCTAGATCCGGGCCTGGTGAAGTGGTGAATGTTGTCGGTCATAAAATATACTTTCTTCCCCTTGCTTTCTTACTCCCTAAAAAAAGAGGATATTTGATGAAAATTACTATATCTTTCGAACGCAACGTTTCAGATTTACGAATTAGGTGTCAAATGAAAGCTCATTATGAGGACTGTCATTCCCCCACTATTTTCCCCTCCTCAAAAAGGGAACGGAAATTTCGCGGCCGTCGACTTTAAAGAGTTATATCTCAAATGAATGTTTGTGACGTCTTCAGTGTCATGGGCTCCTTCAAAGGTCACACCAAATAAAAGGGAATAAAAATGCGGTCCTTGTTTATGAGTGTTATGTTTATGATTTGCTTGCTCCGCAATATTTATCGAAGGAGGAACAATTGCATTTTTATAGGTGAATAAAGCAATTTTAACTTAGATCTTTATATCAATTATTTATGACTGTACATATATGACTGAAAAGTCCTTACGGTAAATGAACGTTTCTGAAGATAGGTGATTTTAGCAAGAAAGAAATATGCAAATAAAAAAGTTATCTTCTTATATGCATCCCAAAAAGCAAAACTAAACTTAAAACATATCGATGGTGCACAGGGACGTACCCAGTATGCAGTCCCTCCACCGAGAATTATTTTAATCTTTCCTGTCTGATGGAATATTTTAGTAATGGGAAACCCTACTCAAATCGTATTCTCCGACCACCACCGTCCTCCCGGGAACTAACTCCTGAGAAATAAGAAGAATGTCGCCGATTTACCTACGCAACAAGATTGCCAGCACTCTACATTCCTTTGAGGTGAATACGAATTCAGCAACTGATTGCACCATCGATATGTTTTTGATTTATTTTCTACTTTTAGGACACATATGGGAATTTAGTAATTATTTTAATTTATTTATATTAGCAGAAAGGGGAAAATTCGTAAGCATATGCTCCAATAAAAATAGTGCACAGTTAATGAAATGAACATAGTATTACTTTACTCCAATGAGAAAACTCGTGCAATGACCTTTACAGGTAATTCTAAACCCTGTTTAACAGAAATAAAAATTCAACCTCAAAAATAATGCACGACAATAAATGTTAGATGTGTGTTAGTTAGACAATAAATGCACGACAATAAATGTTAGATGTCTTTCCCTTAGTCACGTGATACCACAACTTTCAATGTTGGGCGTTGCAACGTCATGATCTTGCTTCGTCTACTCTATTCATGGTCTAAGCCACTGGTTCTCAACCTTTATGCTTCACGTACCCCCTGGAAATGTGTATGTAACTGGTGTACCCCTTGCACAGACAGATAAAACTATATTTATAGTATAACAATGGGAATAAATTAAAACACTGACTTCGTTAGTAGATCTAGCGAAGTCAGGCGTACCCCAATCATCATCACGGCGTACCCCAAAAACTTTTACTGCATACCCCACGTTGAGAATCCCTAGTCTAAGCTTTCAAATTGTTTTACTACGGTGACGGTTTTCACCAACATAAGAAACAAGAACGCATAGTATATTAATCTTCAAACATTAGTTTATATCCAAGAGACTGAAGTAGCTGTCTGCGGCATAAGAAATGTATTCTCTGACCCTTGAAATATTCTTAAATATACAAAACGAAAGTGTGTTTTGAAAAACGAATTATGAAAAACAAATGGGTGAAAACTGTAAAACATTAAATACATCTAAATTTATGATTAATTATGGTTTATGCATTCAAAACATTTTTTTTTTTTTGGATTTGTTACTATTTATTGCTTATTCCAGTTTATTCAACATAATGACATGATGATGCTTTTGCACAATAGTCTAATGTATTAAATTTATGAGACAGATTAACTTTATGAGAATTTTATATTTAGGCTAAATTAAATGAGAATCAAGTTAATTCTCTTTCAATTCTACTTAACTTTGAAAAGTCTGCTCTCAAAGCTATACAACATAAACATTTATAATCGTCTCATTAGACGTTGTCTTTTGATTTTTTTTGTGTCTTGTCAATAAAGTGATCAGAATAACCTTTACGTTTCAGCATATCAGAGGGGGCAGGGCTCATTTTATACCGCACCAAACTGGTATTCTGATGTTCCCAGGCTCGAGTCCCAACTGAGATTTATTTCCGTTAATTCACACACTGACCTCTGTAAAAAAGGTGTCACGTTGGGTTTGGAAATCCCTCCATCCGCTGGATGAGACGTTAAGTCGTGATTCGGTACTCAGGAGAACATTACCCTCTATACGTTGAAGGACACGCTGGGTGATCTTAACAGTGTATTTTCCTACTGTCTCGTAACAATTGTCCAGTGATTCCCTTCGTACTCAACTCTGAGCACTTTGTGACCCTTGTGACCTGAACCATTATGCTATTGTCAGCGGAGGATTAAGGTATGTGAAGGCCCCAGGCGCAGAAAGTTGGGAGAGATTACTAAATATACAAATATATTTTAAAACTTTTGAATAAAAAAATGTATGGAGCTGGTTAAGTAAACTGAATTACAGAAATGCATAAATGAAAAGTTTAGCATGAATTATATTAACTTGCACGTACTGAAAAATAAACAAAAAATAATTACAAACCAAAATTAAATATCTATTCCTTGCAATGTATTTAACAAAAAAATGCATTCCTTTCGACACTAACCTTAGTAAAAAATGAAATTCGAAATGTGTGCGTAAGTAGTAGGTTATGTTGATTGTAAAAAATCGAGGTTTGATGTTTTGAGGCTCCCATGAATGTCGAGGCCCTATGTGAGCGCCTCATACGCCTAGTGGGTAATCCGCCACTGCTTATTGTATGCACAAAAGTGCTGTCGCATAGCAATGACGGCGTAAAAAAATCATATCTTTTATAGATGTGGGTTTATAAAATTCAGCATTAAGGAGAAATCATACCGATATTTTAATAAAAATAATGACTTTATTCAAGAGCAAATACAGTGATAATTAGAAAATAACAAGACTAAATTTAGGTGTTCTTCATATAGAATCAGTGGCGTAGCAAAGATTGGCCAAAACATGTGAAAGTATGGGGTTTTTAAAAAACATTTCTTAACACTTTTATTAATACCAGTTAACGAAGAAATAAATCAAAAAATTCTCCTCCCCCCGCCCACACAGCTGCTAGCTCACAGAAATCTGATAAGAGTCTGCCAGTATAATACGCCATAGGGAAGGTTTGTGAAGAAGGATAGACCTCATAAGAAAGAAAACGCTATTGCATTTATCGGGGCTTGAAAAACCGGAACAGGTTCGTAGGATTAGTAGCCAATCAGCTAACCACGCTGCAACCGGAAACCAATGAACAAATATTTTCTTAAAAAATATATTTCTTCAATGACGGGGAGAATCTCCTCCCTTTTTATTACTATGCTATACATGTGTAGTACTAATATTTGATGAAAAAAGTATAGAACTACTTTCGCTCAACGATTCATAAATATCAGGTAGGAGAAAGCGTTATGGTTCAATGATTCGGAAATATCGAGTACAAAAATGGCGTTCCGTTTCAGTGATTCGCACACATCAAGTACTGAAACGGAATTCTGTTTCAACGAATCGGAAACATAGGTAACCTATGTAAATAACAGGATTTCCATTATCTATTACACCAGAAGTACCTGAAAGGCGTTCCACTTCAATGACTCGGAAACATCGAGTACCGAAGCGGCGTTCTAATTCAGTTGCTTCACTGATTTCGGTAATTACTTCCCCTACTCAAAATATCGCCACTGATCCAACATGACATTGTCTTATTAGGAGTCGAAGAGAAAATCAGTTTTCGAAATTGGTGAATATGGAATTTTTCTCTATGGGACTTAACAGTATACATAGCACAATAAAATCTAATAGATGAATACAAAAGCCCAGCTCGAATTTCTCTTAAACACATTTTATGCGAAAATGACAATTCTGTGATAATAAGGGCAATTGTTTATTTTTTAATTATTAAACAAACAGATGAGATCCAAACGAGAAACTAACATCTACGTTATATATATATTATGTAAGGTGTTAAACATGGTGTATAACCCTGAGAGAGAGCTATGCAGATATCAGAACCCCAGTAACCTAGGTAAATAACAGGATTTCCATTATCTATTACACTAGAAATGACATAATAGAAATTGTTTGCAACTGATATCTTCTCTAGCAGATTGAAAACAAAATTTCTCAAAAAATGATTTATCTGATCTTGACTCCTATTGGAGTATTTCTGACTAGGAAATGTGGCTGGTTATTCATGCACTGCGTATGTGATTGGTAAGAAATAGTCGATAATATGGCCAGACCGTTAACATTCTTGCCAATTAGAGGGACTGGGGTTCGAGCCCCACTTATGGCATGGATGTTTTTTTTTTCTCAAATCGTCTTTATGTTGACATCTCACCTGCCTCGAATACTTTTTATTTATTGTGTATTATACTGGTAGACACCTATCAGTTATTTGAGTGGTGAAAAAAAATTTTTTTTTTCTTCAGGGTGGTCACGTTTGTGGTCACATAACTCTTTACGAAAGAGTAAAGAGTAACATGGGAGAGCTCGATTTGTTGATGTATTCCCTTGGAGAACAAACTGAGAAGTCAAAATTATTCGAAAAATATAAATTAATCGAAACTCAACAAAGTGTTTCTGCATCAAGGGTTTATAACACGAGGCTCTCGAAGTCATGTTTTGTGGTCCGCAAGCAATATTTTAATCATAATCATGGTAACGAACTGTTGCTTATTTGCTTGGCTGGATTGAAATAATCTCACCCAAGTATGAGCTAGATTAAATTAAAAAGCCGATCTAGATTAAATTAAACCACTGCAACTTTACATTTAGGTTTGCGTTTTGGTATTAAAAATGGGCAACATTTGAATACTAAAACAACAACGTAAATAATTATGTTTTGCTTATTATTGATTAAAATAAAATTCCCGCCAAGCATTGCGATGTAACTGACATCAACTCTCCTATATTATTTCAGTTTGAGTCCCGTATTTTACGTATACTTAAAAAAATTAGAGTATTCCTGAATTTTTGAAGTAATACCTAAATAATATATAAATTTATCTCTATATTTTGACCAATATATTATTTTTAAGCAGTGGAGTAGCTAGAATGGGCAAATAGTTTCAATAGCAAGATGTTGAAATTATTTTTTCAGTGTATGTTAGCGTAAACTTATAAATTAATGATTGTTAAGAATAAAATTTATCCAAAGGACAATTTATCCAATAGATTAAATCCTCAGTTCCTCGTTCTCTCGCCTCGGCTACACCACTAGTTCGAGGTAGAATTTCTAGTTACGTCGACATATTACAACTGGGAATTGCAACCAGCTTTTGCATCACAGTTAAATGCAGAATTTAAACTTTTAAGAAAAAGCAATAAGAATTCCATCGTAATATGTTATCTCTAAACGTCTCTGCTTCGTCAAACTTGCATCTGCGAAAATGATGCTTTGCGAAGAGAGAGTTAGAAAGGAAAGACAAATGAAGGAGAGTGAGCTAGATATCGATTGGATGGAGACTTAAGCTGTAGGCTGGGCATGTCATCAAGGTTTCAAGAACTTTTTTAATATAATGTAAGATGTTATGCATCCGGGGAACTCGCATTTCGAAGATAAAGATATCAGTCACTGTTTTGTTTTTTTTCTATCTCTTCGACATTTCATTGACTTGGATTTCTATTTCAGCTTGTCAGGGTGATGACTCTGCAAGGAAATTTAATTTCGAGGCTCCCGATTTCGCTTGACAGACAAGGACCGTTTCGTCGAGACAAATGTATTTACATATTTTGGCACCGTTCCCGGCCGTTTGTAACGCGACGAACAAAATTATAGCTCAAGGGTTTTTAACAAGATGCCCGTGAAATAGCATTTCTGCGAGACATTCGGTTCATGAAGTAACTTAAGAATGACTCTTGAAGATCTACTTCTGTAATAACATTTAAATAGAGCAGTGGCAGGTTTGGAAACTAGACGCAAAAATAGGTTTTTCACAATAAGCTGATTCTATTCATGTGGGAAATGTGAACATTGAAATATTTTTAAGTGAGCATATACAGAAAGCACCATAGATTCTAGAAATAAATGGAATTCGCATTTCTTTTTCGTAAACCGCATTCGGGAAGGAAGCAACTACGCCAGTTTGCATCCGTGTCTATCAGCAATTTTACTCTGCCACTTAAGTCATTGATTGTGGCTAATAAACAGGCTCTAGTTCAACTGCAATTATATTTACAAGAATCAGCTGATGCATCATTCTCAAAACGGTACGACCACAGAAATTCTTACACGATGATTTTAAGTATCGCACATTGATAAACAAACGATAGAGTTGCAGTCTCTATTCAGCATTTCTCTCGCTATGTCAGTCGTTCGCTATCTTTAGGTAAATGTTACATTGTTTTAATTCAAAGAGGCATTTTTCTGCATAAAATGCACTAAAAGCCAACTCATAAGAGTCCCCAGGGCTCAGTGTTTGCAGAGAAAGAGGACCGATAATGCATCTGTTAGGAAACGGAAGTTTTCCGTTGGGGTTATCTAGGGTATTCTTAACATGAAGAGGGTATGGCTCTCGTATACACGGGGCCACGCCTTAACGTCCCATCTGACTTAAGCGGCGTTTCCAAACCGATCGACGTCCTTTTTCTCGGTGAACACGCAGAGTTGAAGTTACCGGGTTTAAATCTCGACATAAGCACAGTCGTGACTCGAATTTGGGCACATCAGATTACGAGCCTAGCGTCCTATCGACTAGGCAAACACTATCTACTATTCGTACTACGTTTTATTATTTTGCTTTGTAAGCAAAAATGCTATTCGCAGAAATGCTATTTCACGGGCATCTTGTTAAAAACCCTTTGCTTTGTAAGCAAAATAATAAAACGCAGTGCATAAAAGGGCTATTCACACTCCGCGTCTAACACTATGTTGCATTAACAATCAACAATAGCTGTGTAGATAGATTACAGTATATTGATCTTTAAGTTACAGATGATGAAACAGTCTTAAATTTTTGCCACCTGTAATATAAAACTGTCTACTTGTCACAATAGTTTATATAGTGTAGTAGTACGACACAAATCGGGATCAAGAAAAAAATAAATACGGAGGGGAGGGATCAAGTAACGCAAACGAGCAGCAATAAAGTTAAAAGGGAGCGGATTTCCATTACAGTATAACATCCCTCTCCTCCCTTTGTTCTAGAAGTCTTTAAAAATCTCTTGGAAAATGTGTGTATTATACGCAAGTTTTATATTTTTTGTCTCCATTATGCTTACTAACATTATCAAAAGGACTCCTAGCCGACCTCTCCCCCCCCCCTCCCTCAAGGTGCGGTCTTGGGACAGCATATGTTGTTAGAAATATGCTTCTTCTTTAAATGCTTCTCCGATTGGGAGTTGGCGGCCAACAAATACCATATTGTGGTATTTAGTGGTATACTAGGGAGGTAATGCAATTGTTTCCCATTGCTTTTGCAATCAGTGCTATAGCCTTTGAATCAGTATGATATAGCCTGCAAGTTTCTGTGCATGAGCCTATCCGATTTTCTTTGTCTTCAGCCTCAGACCAGTACTAGCAGTGCTGATGTCCACTGCTATGGATTTGAATCGGAGTTACCTTCTCTTAGGTAACTCTTTTAGTCTGGCTCTTACCTCGTAAAGCTTTCCACCTTGGGGGCCCTTCTGGTAGCTATGCTGCAGCTAGCATAGCTCTACAGGTTGTCACATCACTGTAGCCTACTCACCACGACAAGGTAGAGATAACATCGAGGAGGTAATACTTAAAAATAATACATGAATTTGAATGGAAAGCTACATGTCACAAACTCCATTAAAGTGTCAGGGTCAGCTATTACCGATTTAAGAAACTCTTTATCCCTGTCATTTTATTTTAATTAACTGTTCGCTATCATTTTGTTTATATCGTTATGTTTGCTTTTATTTCATTTTGAATCATTGTTACTGTTTTAATTGCAATATGTTAAGCAATAATAAAGCGTAGTAAAGCAGAAACTCAGCCAGAATATTTTTATATACATAAAGCAAACAAGAAGCCAAATTAATGTACTTACAAGTTTCTTTATAGTAACCGAACAATAATAGTAACAAATATATTTTATTCACAAACACAACAGATTAGAAATAATTACGAGGACTATTAAACGAGCTATACGATTATACAGATACAATTTGTTTCCCAAAAAGTTAGAAACTTTATGTGCATAATATGAGCATTCAACTTATAATCATAATTTGCATTTCATCTTACAGCAATATCTAAACCGAATTTCATTTATTATCTACACTTTTGCATATTATGTCCTTTCGAAAAGCCCACAGGAGATAGAGTTTATAAATTTCGATTAGAGAAGCAATGTTCAAACAACGAATTCGCACTCTTTCACATTTGATCATTGGAAAAAAAAGATTTTTGGATAATTGCCAGGCAAGGCCAGGTTGTACAAGTATACTTTCAAAAGCTTATAAAATGATGTTCCTCAATCAGAAGGAAGTTGTGTCATTCACGAAGAGTTGGGCAAAACACCATAATATTATCTTAAGTACTTGCAGGCATCTGCGTACACAATGTGTGTAATTTATACATGTTACAAAGCCTTATATGAATATATTTTGTATAAATAAAACCCAAAGGTGTCAAGTTAATTACTTCTATAGGTACTTCTTAAAGCAGAAATATATTAAACTTACGAATGACTTTTAAAAAGCATCTTCATAGTGCCTTTCACATGAAGTTTTTCATTGAATTTGTCAAAGCAGATGTCAAGGATCCTTCATCAAACGAAAGTTATGAAATGAAGAGTAACAGGCCATCTAAACGATTTACCATTTACCGTTTTCTACCGCCTACCCTAACAAAAAAATGGGCAACTTTTATTGTTTAAATGCATTCCATACGCAACTGTCGACGATACTACTGATTGCACCTCAAAAAGATTTTTTGAGGCTATAAGCAATAATGTCAATGAGATTATTTCTTCTCTGATTCTTTACGATCATACTGTTTTGAACAAGTACAAGAGACCTAAAACGTTAGCGTTCTCTGAGGAGACCTACACGTTTTAGGTTTCTTATGCAATTTTACTGCTGTTTCTAGCTTTTCTTATGTTTGCCCTTAGGGGCCCACCTAAGGGTGGTTTACTTATATATTTTGTTCTTACTCATACCAAATAAGCATATCTTTATGATGGAGATGGTTAGGGGTAAAATTATTACCCGGTACATCGAATATGATTATACGTTCTACGATACGCAACTGTCGATCGTAAATACTGGTGTGAAATAAAATCTAATATCATGGGTATTACCATAAGATATGTTGCATAAAGGTACATGTAACTCTTTTTCCATCAACACCCCCACATTTTGAAAATGTATTCCAAAACAAGTGGAGGCAGCGGTAGCTCAGTTAGTAGTGAGCCAGGCTCTTAATTCCTGTTCCCAGGTTCGATTCGAGTCCCACTTGGCCCAGAATTCGTAATCCAGTTCCCAGATCCGAGTCCCACTTGGTCCAGAATTGAGATTTATTTCCTCAAAATTCCAGCCTTGCCCTTTGTCAATAAGGGACACCGATGGGCTTGGAAATGCCGCTGTCCTCGTGTGCGGAAGAGCCAATACTTTGCACGTTAAAGAACATGTTGGATGGCCTTGACGGGAGGCTACCATCTAATAGCTTTCCAGTGGGTCCCCTCCCCCCAACCTTCTCTGAGCCTTCGGGGACCTTGTGACGTGTCTGTTTACCACATTATGAGCTAAAAGTGTGCTCAGAGGTAAAACAACCCAAACCAAACAAGTAAAATGCATATTGTATATTAAGATTCAGAAAAAAAAATCATTGGTGAAAAAAAAAACTAACAGGAAGGTATTGAATAAAATATCAGTAAATTCATTGCACAGCGGAGAGCTCTGCTAATAATTGCAGGAATTTTAACGCCAAATCAAAATGTATTTTATTCATTATTAATTTCCATGTTATGCCAATGGAATAATTTAGAACTTCTAAATTGCGCTTGGTATCGGAACATGTTGAAAATTAAATAAAAATCTCAGTCAAATATTTCTAAACCTCAATTTTTAACAACATCTGTTCAAATTTTAACGATTTATGGTAGATGGAATTCTGTAGTTAATTCCATGCTCTAGAACTCTTTGATTAGAATTTTTGAAAATAATATGGTATTTTTGGAAATAGAGATTTTAGAGAGATTTTATTTTAGAGATATTTTATTTTCAGCAAACTTAGGAATACAGGTATTCTGCCAATTAATGATGTTTGCTCGTTAATTGAAATCCAGTAAAGAAACGAGTTGCACATTTAGGAAGGGTAATACCAATTCTAAACAACTAAAACAAAACTAACTGCATTCATCCAAAGTTGCAAGCGGAAATGCACAACTAATTTGGGAGTTGCTGTTACTCAGGTTTTGACTTGGGAATTACATATTTGCAATTTTGTAAAAATTGGTTCAGACTAGGTTTTTTGGCATTTCCCTTGATTGAGATTTTTAAAGAGATATAAAATAATAATGATGTTTTTGGGGATTCCCTACACATCTAAAACCTTTAATACAGAAAAAACGTTTTCCGGTAACATTTTTTTAATTTGAACATTTTATACATATTGATATATAAAAGCATTTTAAAGTGTTATGATTTTGTTTAAATGCAAAATAATTTCCTGTGTCAGAAATATCCATTTATATAAGCAATATTTAAAACTTTCTTGAATTTCCAATCAAGAACAAACAATTTCATGTTTCAATAATTGCAATCTTTCAAAGTCACGGAACTGTAAAAATCATTTTAGAACGCAAAGCAGAATTTAAGTTTCCGTTAATTTTAACGAATATAAACTATACAATTTAGTCGATGTAGACAGAAAAGCGATTGATTTCAAACAGTTTTTAAAATCTTTAAAATTTATTTTTCAAATATTTTAATTTTACAAAGTTGAGATATAACATTTATAAATATATATAATCGTAGTCTGCACAAGAATATTTTATTTTTCAATCTCTATAACGGTATAGGATATTTATCTGAGCACATCTATATTAATATATTTTTGCTAAGGTGAAGTAGGTTCTGTTCAATGAACTTAATAATTTATAACGAAGAAAAACGCAGCCATAAGTGTTATATTGCCATGCAAAATAAAAAAATATTGATATATGTCATATTTCTTTGTAACAAGAAATATCATCCCTGTACATCATCGTATAATTAATACTTCATTCCTGAGAGAGTTAATATCACTCCTCATTAATACAGATTTATATTGCAGCCATTGGATTCTGCATAAAATTTATTCTGGCACTAACGTTATGTCTGGAATGATCATGTAGGTTAGTTTCGTGCAATATTTAGAGCATATAGATTTGGTGCAGTGTCGGTGGGATGGTAGTTGTTTAGGAACTAAGGCTGACACTTAGCTACAGCAGCGGTCGTATTTGTATGGAGATAGAGGTATGTTCAGTTGTCTGTTGAGCAGGCATCACTTGCTGCAAATGACACTCCTGGGATTCGCAGGACAAAATCACTTAAATGATGTCTCGACATTCGGCAAATGCTGAAGGCATCCTGCACCATCCTACAGCTACAGAAATTCATGCTCACTTGTGATATTACACAATTCAATTTCTCTCGCTTGTTTGCGCCTTTCCTCTCTTTTGCCGAACGAGACAGGAATAAGATGTAATCAGATTACTTTACCGTCTGATCTGTAAATCATTATCGTTACCCGAAAGTAACGATAATTTCATTTTAGAGACATAATTGCAACGTTCACTTCTACATGTTTCTTCTATTAGAATTTTGATACTATACCAGTGGTGTAACTTTCATAAGGGACGCGACCGTTTGGAAGTCAAAAAGGAACCGTTAACAGATTCTGAAACCTAGATATTCTAGGCTTGCAAGAGACCAGATGGAAATATGGTAAAGGTGAGATATTTAAAAATAGCTTTAAATTTCTCTTTACATGGAGGGGTCATGGAAAACATCACCAAGGCGTGGGAATGCTTCTCAGCAGACATGTTGTGATGCTATTCTAGGATATGAGTGCATTAATGAAAGGCTTCTTACAGCAAAATTTCAGACAAGTATTAAAGACCTGAACGTTATCTGTTGTTATGCCCCCACTGAGAATGCCAATGAGGATGAGAAGGATAGGTTTTACGGACAAATTCAGGATATTTTGAAATCTGTCAAGAAAGGAGATATTACCCTTGTTCTAGGTGACTTCAAAGCCAAAGTTGGTATTGACTCTGACCTTTGGGAAGGAGTAATAGGCCCTTTTGTTATTGGTAGCTTCAATGGCAATGGGCAACGTCTCCTACAGGTAAGCAAACTCAATGGTTTCAGAATAACTAATACTTATTACAAACACCGCGACATACATAAGTACACATGGGTTTCACCTGATGGGCTGCATAAGAATGTGATTGATTGTATATTAATTAACAGCAAATGGGCTAGTTCTGTTAGGAATACCAGGGTATATAGTGGAGCTGAAATTGGATCTGACCATTACCTTGTTAAAAGTGTCTTGCAACTTAAACTTAAAAAGTGTTTTGATAGGGTTGAAAAATTTACCTTTAATACTGAAACTCTGAAACACCCAGTTATAGCTAAAGCTTACCATCATAGGTTGCTTAGTCCTTATGATAGTCATGGTTTGCTTACTACTGAAGTTGAGGAAGAATGGGATCATATTAAAGAGGCTTTTTTGGAAACTAACATTACTCTTTTAGAAAAAAAGGAGCAGAGGAGACAGAATTATCTGAGGGATAAGGCACTTGAGCTTAGTTCAGAAAGAAAGAACTGCAGGAATGCCCTTAATCAATACCCTACTAGTCCTAATAGAAAGCACTACAGAGAACTTAATAAACGTGTAAAGGATCAGTTATCTGCTGATAAGAATCTTTGGCTTGATGACTTGGCTGACAAAGCCGAGGAAGCAGTTAAAAAGCACAACAGCAGAGCTGTACCAGATAGTTAATGTTTTGTGTGGTAGAAAACGGACAGGTATACAGGGATTGAAGGATAAACAAGGTAAGGTTATAGAAGGTGAGGATTCTGTCATGGCTAGGTGGGCTGAACATTTCAGTGATGTTCTAAATAATGTGGTTAGTCCTACTCCCATTGTTTGCAATGATCATAGATGCATTGGTGGCTTTATTGTTGGTCCTATAACACAATCTGAAGTTATTTTGGCTATTTCTAAACTTAAACTTCATAAATCCCCAGGTATAGATGAAATTACTACGGAAATGCTTAGAGCTGGGAATGTTTCGGTTACCACTTGGATGACTGAAATTCTGAATATCTTTTATGATAAAGGCATGGTTCCTAAGGATTTTACCAGAGCTATTGTTATCCGTGTTTTCAAAAAAGGTGATCGCAGTTCTTGTGATAACTATAGGGGTATCAGCATACTCTCTGTTCCAGATAAAGTTCTTTCCATGATTGCGCTTAATAGAATTCAGAATCTGGTTGACAGTCAATTGCGTGATGAGCAATGTAGATTCAGAAGTGGTAGGGGATGTGTGGATCAGATATTTTCACTTAGGCAGATTCTTGAGAAATGTTTAGAGTTTCAGAAACCTTTGGTTGCTAGCTTTCTTGATTTCAAAAAGGCTTTCGACTCTGTTGATCGTCATAATTTGTGGTTGATTGTGATATCATATGGTATACTAGACAAGTTAGTTAACATAACGAAAGCTCTCTATAATAACACTGAGTCGTGTGTGAGAGTTGGTAAGGCTTGTAGTAATTGGTTTAGCATTACTTCTGGTGTTCGACAAGGGTGCATTTGTCTCCTTTTCTCTTTAGCTTGGTTATTGATTATGTTATGCAAAATTCACTTCAAGGGAATAATTTTGGCCTTAAATGGACTGGAGATACGAAAATTTCTGATTTAGATTATGCTGATGATTTAGCCCTTTTGGCAAATGATGTTGATGAGATGAACTCTCATTCGAGCTGTTGATGAGACTGGTAGTAGAGTAGGTTTGGTTATAAACAGAGAGAAAACTAAAGTGATGAAAATTGGTCAGGCAGGCTGTGATTCAGTTCATCTAAATGGTTGTAGTCATGACAAGTGTCATAGTTTAATTATCTTGGGAGCTATGTAACAGATACTGGTGATATGCGGCATGAGATTAACAGAAGAATAGGGATTGCTGGCGGGAATCTTAAGAATCTATGGAGAGTGTGGAGAAATAGGAGTATTCACGCAAAGACTAAAATTAAATTGTATAAAAGTTTGGTTCTTTCTAGGGTTAGTTACGGTAGTAAAATGTCGACGCTGTGTAAACAAGATAACAAGAAACTAGATGCTTTTGATTCTAGATGCTTACGTAGTATCTTGGGTATTAGGTAGTTTAAATTTGTAACTAATGGTGAGGTTAGGAAAAGGAGTCCGCAACCTCCTTTAAGCAGGATATTATTCAGAGAGAGACTCCGCTGGTTTGGCCATGTTGCCCGTATGGATAATTATAGATTGGCAAATAGAGTTATGAATAGTGTGCCTAGAGGCCTCAGAAAGAGGGGGAGACCTAGGATGTGGTGAGCAGACAATGTCAAACAGGACCTTGTTAGAATTGCTGTGCAGTGGCCGGATGCAGCAGATGTAGCTCAGGAGAGATATGCTTGGAGAATTAAACTGCACAGTCTGGTTGGCCCTCCGTAGCCCATGGCTGCTTGAGGATGATGATGATGAAACTTATTTTACTTAAACTTTGTTATTTCTGTGAACTTTTATTTTCCTGTATCTAGAAACATATAGAACAAATTATTCGGTGAAAAGAAGCATATTATCATATAATTCGGCTGTATTATCCTCGCTATGAATATCTAAATGTGTTCAATCGGAAACATAATTCAGACTTATTTTGCTGATCCATGTGTATTACGTACTGTTTTTTATAACTGAAACTTATGGACTGAAGAAAGAAAAAATTTTCAAAACCAAATCCCATCACCTGTTTTTTTCCAATGATCAACTGATATTACCAAATTTAATTCTTCGATGAGCATATAAAATACAAATTCTGAGAAAGACGGTAATGCAGTCATCTGAACGTTACATAAAGTCTTTGTTGACATTAATTTCTACTGAATGCTTAGTTATGGAACCTTATTATATAAATGTTCAAAAGGGATAAGAAAACATTTGCCAAATCTGCTTTCGACTACATCGAGGACTAGGCAAGAGGAAAACGCATTGAAATCCTAAGGAAATGTCGGCAAAATTTCTACATTGGTCTAGTGCATGTTAATCATCAATGTCATAAATATCGGTCCCGTTATATTATCATTATAAGGCTATTTTAATAGTAAAAATATCATAAATTAAGTAATTGACGTGGTTTTGAGTAAAATACTAACTTAACAATAGCTTTTTCTCTTGGGAGCTGGTCTCGCATAAAAAGTAAAAATAATAGAACTATATTTTTTTCTTTCAAGGCCGTATGTATTATATATATATATACACACCGAAGAGCCAAAACACAATGACCACTTGCCTAATATGATGTTAGTGTGTGCCGCCAAAACAGCTCTTACCCGGCGAGGTATGGATGCTATAGGATTTCTAAAGGTGCCATGTGTTATCTGGTACTAACACGTTACCAGCAGATCCTTTAACTCTTGTAAGTTACATGGTTGAGCCGCCGAAGAACGGATATGTTGTTCCAACACAAACCATAGATGCTCGATTGGATTGATGTCTGAGGAATTTGGAGGTCAGGGAAATACCTGGAAGTCTTCCTCATGTTCTGCGAACCATTCTTGTACAATTGGAGCAGTGTGGCATGACGCATTATCCTGCTGAAAGAAAGCACTACTAGAGGGAAATACCGTTGCCATGAAAGGATGTACCTGGTCTGCAATGATGTTTATGTAGGTGGTAGACATCATAGTTCCTGCACATGAATGACTGGACCGAGGATTTCACAGCAGAACATTGCCCAAAGCATTACACTTCCTCCACCAGCTTGTTTTCGTCCCACGGTTCATCCTAGTGCCAACACTTCCCCAGGTAAACGACGCACACGTACCCGACCACAGGCACAACATGAAGCGGATTCATCGGACCAGGCGACCTTCTTCCAATCATTCAAGGTCGATTTTGATGCTCACTTGCCTATTGACGGCTCCTTCGACAGTGAACCGAGGTTAACATGGGCACTCTGTGCGGCATGTTGCTATGCAGCCCCATTTTCAGCAGTGTTAGATGTACTGTGTGTTTTGACACATCACTCCCGTCACAAACATTGAAATTATGGGTGCGTTGCGACACAGTATCCAGTCTGTTGGCTCGTACCATATGGAATAACCTTCGCTCACCTTTAGCATCGATGAGCCATGGTCGGCCCACACCTTGACAGTGGTTCATGGTTTCTCTCTCCTCAGACCACTTTATGACGGTACTAAGCACGCCTGACCGTGAGCACCCTACAAGCCTTGCCGTCTCGGAAATGCTCTGAACCAGTCGTCTGGTCATTACAATTTGGCCTTTGTGAAACTCACTTAGGTCCGCTGCCTTTCCCATCTGAGGATGTATGTTGTGACACATTACTCCCGTCACCAATATTCAAATTACGGGCGAGTTGCGCCACACTATCCCTTTGTAGGCTCGTACCATACGGGATAGCCTTCGCTAACCTCTAGCATCGATGAGCCGTGGTCGGCCCACAATTTGCTGGCGGTTCGTGGTTTTTTCCCCCTCAGACCACTTTTGGGATTTACTAACCACGGCTGACCATGAGAACACCACACGCCTTGCCTCCTCGGAAATGTTTGGCCATTACAATTTGACCTTTGTCAAACTCACTTAAGTCCGCTGTCTTTCCCATCTGAAGAACAAGAATAACACTGCTTAACAGAGCTAAGTAGGGGGTGTTATTTATTCCGTTTCATGACTTTCTCATGCGACGTCGTTTACCTGCAGTTGCTTCGATTTGCATAAAGATGCGCTGGTCATAATGTTTTGGCTCTTCTGTGTATATTTATACTAGAAATCAATCGACATTCTTCATTTCTAGACCATCACTCCGACTCCTCCTTGATCTTGATTGCGACACCGGATCTGAAAATCCCTCTCTTTTCTGCGTTTTACTGGCTGAAATAAATCTATTCATCAATTTTTAGGTCTCCAGCACCGGTGTATCGAAAATTGACCTTTGACCTCGAAGGAACCATTGCATGCAATATTTGATAAAATTATTTTATCAAACTGCACCCAGGCACCAGCTATGTAGATATTTATTCACTTTAGACCTCGAACCAAAATTTCACAATATTTCCGAGATCTGAAATCAAAAATTCCACAGGAAACAATTTTCAGCTCTTAGCAACGATAGATCTAAATTTGACCTCTGACTTCGAATCCTATCCAATATTTCAAATTTCGTAACGTTTCCGACATTGCCAGACACCATTTTTCACGTTTCTAGCCCTCGTAGGGTTGATTTTTAAATGACCTCTATTTGGCCTTAGACACATCGGAGATTAAATTTCTGATTTTTCCCGAGATCTAGGACCAGGATTACAATTAATTGAAAATTTTCGAGCTCTACCATTTCTGTATCATCGAATTAGCGTGATCCCCTGTCAACCGTTAGCCATCAGTCAGTCAATAGTGAATCAGTCAGTCAGTAATGATTCAGTCAGTCAGTAATGATTCAGTCAGTCAGTAATGATTCAGTCAGTAGTGAATCAGTCACTAAGTAGTCAGTCAGTCACTTACAGTCTTGTGTAATATATAATATTATTGCATATTATATATAATAAATATGTCTACATAATTTTATTTTCAAACAGATTGAATATTTTAGACATGAAAACGATTGTTTAAATTAATTCATAACGATTGAAATATTTTAGACATGAAGCTATATTAAATAAGAAATTAAAACAGCCAAAGATCATTCATGCAATATTTACATGTACATAATTTAATTACATGCAAACCATAAATAAGTATTAAAACAATCAACAATATATTAAAAGGATTAATGCCTAACTATGTATTGTATATAATTGTTTTCCTTTCTCACAGTATTTACATATTTTATCATATATTGGCCTAGTTACAATTAACCATGGTTTAAGGCTAGAAATACTTCCTATTGAATAAACTGAATGTGACAAATCACAATTCTCCATTTCTAAATTCAAAACAGCAAAAATTCTTGTTACAAAACTACTACGTATATAGGTTGAACTGGACTCACGTGACAGTTCAATACCGTATTACTGATTTAACTTTGTTGGTTTTTTTGGTCCATTAAATTGTATATATTTAAACATTACTGCTGTTAGTGAACTGTCTGGACCTTTTCCATCTAGATGGCTCTGGATCACAGATAATAAACTCTGTGTCTTTATCTATTACTTTGTATCATAGGTCAAGAACATAGCCTTTATAAGCATATAACGTAACAAATATGCTTAAATATTTAAGTTATTTAATTTGTCAAAAGTCTAATTATAAGGCATTTATTTTTAAATAGAATGCAATAAATTAATTCATTTATTTCGACTTCATAAATATATTTTGATCATATTAAAAACAATTTCCCAATAAAAAATGAACAACTGCTATTTAAATTTTAAAAGATATGTTATAATTAAGACATCTACATATTTAAAATTCAATTCTTCAGTTAGTGCACTGTCCAGTCTTATATGATATAAGAGACTGGTCTGGAATCGCAACCATCTGATATTGATAAACGACGATAATATTTTCATTAATATTTATTAGAAATTGCCTAGCTGCAACAATCTGTAGCTTTTACAATTTTTCTATAAGTTCTAGACTAACGACAGCAGTTTGAAAATTTTAGAATCCTTAGAAATAATGCCCAAAAATTAAGATTCAGATTAGAAGGCATATTTGCGAGTCCAGTCAAAAAGCAGTTACTCCAAATATGATCACATTTAGAGAGTGTTAATTACAGCTCGGAGTTTCACATTTTTATCTCGTTTTCTTTGAAACGAGATTTGAGAATTAAAAATTCCCAAATTTCAAACGAATATTGCAAACGATGCATTCACGCTAGAATTTTTAAATTTTGGTGGTGGAATGTGAATGCCATTTTGTTTCTATTTGCATCAACGAGTTGACCTCTTAGATCCAGGGTGGAGGAGACAATTTATTATTTAGCAGATAATTGTTTGTATTTAGAGATGAATGAAAAAATCATTTTAGTGTTAGATAGCAATTGATAAAATATTACGATTCCTACTTTTGGAATCTTTCGAACACTATAATTGCTCATTCTAACCGTGAAAGAGATTGAAAATATTGCAACGATGATAGAAATATGAAATTTTGGTGGTGGAATGTGAACGTCATGAAGTTTCGATTGGAAACAATAAAAATGATAATTAGAAAACTTTTCTAATTTGATTAGTATTTACGGTGAACGAAATATTATAATTCGCATTTTTGAAATACTTGGTAATTTTAATATACACTGCTCGCCATTAAAAGTGCAAAACCAGGAAAGACAAGAGATATAAAAGCCATATCTGGTGAATATATAGCTGATGATACAATGATCAGATTATTACAAATGCAACTCGGTTAGACCTGTGGAATATAAAGAAATCAGTATCTTGTGTAGAGACCATGAGCGGCAATAACGCTGCTACCCGATCCAGCATTGAGAGGATGAGACGTCGGATGTGTGTTTGGGGATTGTCAGTCCATGCAGTTTTGATACGCACCCAAAGTTCATCTGTTGTAGCAGCTGCTGGTGTCTGGTGTGCTAGTCGTCGTGAGATCATGGACCAGACATGTTCAATTGGAAACACATCCGGTGAATGCGCAGGCCAAGGCAGAAGTGTCACTTGGTGACTATCCAGGAATTGTTGGACGATGAATGCCACATGCGGTAGGGCATTGTCCTGTTGGTAAATGGCACCAGAGACCCCCTGAAGATAAGGTACGACCACAGGCTCCAACGCCTCAGTGAATTATCGCTGGCTGTTCAAAGTGCCGGTAATGCGTACGAAGCGAATGCATGAGTAGAGTCCATAACACCATAACACCAGGGACTGGACCTGTATGGCGCTGCTTCATGCATGTCTCACTGAGCCTGTCGCTGCGGTACCATCAGATAAGGATTCGTCCAACACGGTGCTGCATACTGAAGCGAGAGTCTGAAAAGATGATGTGATGTCATTCACAAATCCATGCGCGACATTCTTGACATCATTGCAGTCGCATATGTCTGTGTTGTAGAGTCAGTGGTAGCCGATGCAATGGCTGTCTAGAAAAGATGCCTCGATGCTGTAGACGATGTTGAACCGTACATGCGGACATTGGTTAATGTGCAACATAACTTACTGTTGAGCTAAGATGTTTGATATCCCTGTTCGATCATTCAAAGCCATGTGCACAAGATGTTTGTCCTCTCGTTCGTTTGTGTGACAGGGCAGTTGAGATCTCTCACGTCGGTGAGTTCTTTTCTGCTCTACCAACTGACGACATATTCTCATCACTCTGGCAGCATTCCATCCAACACGAGCACCGATGGCTCAGTACGATAATCCGCCTTTCCGTATCCCCCAATTCTCCCTCGATCAAAGTCGGAAACCTGTCGTATGGATATCATTTTCTTCGACGGGGCATACTTGATCCTTTAAACTCTGCTCGTAAGAACTGCGAGCAAACACAATTCCAGTGCTTTGCACTGGTTCTTTGTAATATCCTCTTATACCAATTCCAGAGGCGTTACTGTCACACATGATGTGCATATGTGCTGCGCTTTGAATCTTTACATATCCTCCCATGGGCTACCCATCTTGCATATTTCGGGACCATCTGATGAGTTCTTACTGTTGTTTCACTTTTAATGGCCAGCAGTGTATACCTTTACAGTGCTTACCTTATATATCTTTACAGATGACTGAAATGATGAAACGGCATAGCTGGTGTCGAGTTTTACGAATAATATGTGTAGAAGAGTAATTTGAAATTTCAGTGGCAGTTTTTAAGAGGTATTCCACTGATAGCAATAATCTACTCATTTTTTTGAGAGAGGCATGGTAAATGCAACTTTTTAGATTTAAGAATTAAAAGACGAATGTTTTATATTGCATAATTACTAATAAAATACTATTTATATTTTTCCCGTCATCCCCTAGCTCAAATTAAACTTTTAAGGAATGAAACAGTAGGTAAAGGAAAAACTTTATTCTCTTTTAAAACGAGATTCTCATATGCGTCAGAGGCGATATGGTTTCTTCTAGTTTATTTTGTCATTAAAATTTCTGTTGTTTCATAAACTATCGTATTTAATAAGCTTCCATTAACTTCGACGCTTATATATATAATTAAGAGATTAAATATGATATTTTTTATTGAAGAGAAAATCATGTTTCGAAATTATTGAATATAGAGGAAACTTTTCTCTATGACATATCAGTACATAGCCTAATAAAATCTAATAAATGCAGTATGGGAATAGAACTCGAATGTATTTCGAGCATTTTACATTTATGACTGTTTTGAGATAGTAAGGGATATATGGTATCTAATAAAGAAATTAGCGTCCTAGTATATATTATACTAGAAATCATTTGGAGCCTTCAGGACTTCTTGATTCATGTCACACCGACCCTTCTTTGACCTTGAACACAATGTCGGACCTGAAAATTCCTCTTATTCTACTGCCTGATATAACTCTATTTATCAAATGTTAGCTCTCCAGCACTGGTTTGAGTTCTTCTGCCTGATATAACTCTATTTATCAATTTTTAGCTCTCCAGCACTGGTGTATCGATACTTGATCTTTGACTTCGAAGGACTCATCGCATTCAAAATATGGCATAATTTATTAGATATGTGATTCACATTACACCCAAACACCAATGTTTAGCATCTAACACTGGTAGATCTATATTTGACCTTTAAAATCGAAGGACCCAGCACATTCCAAATTTCAACAATATTTCTGCGATCTGCGACTCAAACTCAAAATACCCCAGAAACTAGTTTTTAGCTCTCTAGAATTGGTAGCTTTAAATTTGACCTTTAACCTTAAAGGATCTAGGATCCGAAAATTCGTAACATTTCTGAGATCTGCAACCCGAAACTCCACCAGACACCAATTTTCACGCTTCTTGCACTGGTAGATCAAGGTTTGACCTCTACATGTCCTCCGTTTAATATTGAAGGACACGTCGGAGATCTAATTTTGGACATTTTCCGAAATCTCAGACTTGAATTGCCCATAGGGTGCAAATTTTCAGAGTTCTACCATTTCTGCTTCATAGTTAGAATTAGAATTATCCCCTGTCACGTCAGCCATCAGCAGTCAGACAACCACTCATAATCATCTATATATATATGAGGTGTCTGGAAATGGTGTCTGACTCTGATATTCGAGATCTAAGCAGACGTAAAGCCTCCAGTAATTTAGGTGCTTGACAGCACTTGTTATCTCTGTTGCACTGGAGCAGTGTCAAAGGATAAAATGGAAATTATTAGGAACTGATGCGTTCTCCGATAGATTGAAAACGAAGTATCATAAATACTGTAATTGGTTTCTTCTAACCTTGACGTGAAAAAGAGGGTGCTCATGCACCGTTTTATGCGACTGCTAAGCAAGAGTGTACAATAGGGTTGAAGAGTTAGAGTGGTTGGGTGCGAGTTCGATGGATCTGGGTTCCCACTCCAGAAAAGGCATGGGAGTTTCTTACATGTAATACATATCTTTCTGCTGAGGACCCCTTGTTCCTCACATAACTCTGTAGCGTATCATACTAATAGCGTCCTGACAGACATCTATTGCGAGCAGCAAGGCAGGATTAGTGTTGGGGAGCGGGATTTTAGCTTCGGGGAGGGGGTGTCTTGAGAATAACACTTGAGCAGGATTTCCAAATTACTAAAATATTCTACCGAACAGAAAAAGGTTAAAATGATATTCTATATGGAGTGAGATTTTATAGCTGTTTTCTGTTCCTACCTATTTTTAGTGTCGGACATAAAATGCGGCCTTAAAATAAAATTATATAAAAAAAACTGTTTCGAATTTCAAAGCAGGTATACATTAGTAAACATGTATACATTAGTGTTAAACATTTAGTATAAGACGACAGGATTTTTCTTTTTTGGGTAACCCTCTCTGGGTATGTCCCTTCAAGCAACAGCTTGAGGGTAAACAAAATCAATTTCTTCAAGCAGTCTTAATAATAAGCGAAATAATTTACTTTTTTGATAATTTTGTTCACTCATATCCGATTTTGAAAGATGTAAATTGAATTCAGAAGCAAAACAAATAATGACCCGTTGGTAATGTAATTTTAGAAGCGTAAGTGAATTTGAACCTGACTTTATTTATCTATTTTATTTCTACCTAAAGCCTAACGCTTAAATAATAGAGACTGTCATAGAAATAATAGAGGTTTTCCCAGTCATCAAACTATGCGATCTTCATTGAACCAGAAACGATTCAATTTGTCTTCTTCATTTCTAGAACTTATATAAACAGATGCATTCGAAGAGCATCAGTAATGGAGACACACTATTTATTGTTTACTACTAAGAAATAATTACCGGGCTGCTACTGATGATGCATAACTCACAATCACAAATAAGTGAAAAAGTCTACTAATCCTATATGGAGATCGAATACCATAGAGATATTGAAGCAGCATTCATATAAATGATAGAAATGTTCACAAGCAACAGAACTAAGACAGATAGTGGTTGATAAATACACAATAAGCCAATGACATGATATTTCATATACCTGTCAACTATTCAAATTGATATTAAGCTTATTATTTAAGGATTTCCTTTAATATTTTTACTACGTTTAATTATCATGGATTAAGAAAAACAAAAAAATATATGATCATTGACTTTTTAATTTGATTACAGATTAACATACAGAATGCAGTTATATTGTCTTCAATCACAGAGAATCGATGCCTAAATGGGCATTTTTGGCACTTACATCACGTTTATTGGAAGACGTCCAACAATGCCAAGCCCCTTTCCATTAGTTATGCTAATCAAATTTAGACTGAGAGAGTCGTCCTTCTTTGACCAAGGAGACACCGCTCAGTTCTGGGAGACTGTTGCCCACCGAATGAGACATTTAGGCTGTGCGCGTTCGATGCATACTGAAGATCAGTCTCTAATCACTGTTCAGATGGTTTTTAACCTGATCTGGGCCTTGAATTGTTTGTGGAATAATCATCTGAAATCAGGTATAATACCAATGAAGGTGCTTTATTAATTTATATGATTTCAGGTTCAAATTCACATCTGATTTAAAAGCAAATTTATTTCGATTGTTATTTCGATTATTTTTTCCCTTCTACATGTTTACCAAAAATTGCAGGATAAAATAACCTACGATTAACAATAGGCTTACAGATGGCACATATTTGAGTGCTCATTTTAGAAGTCCATTCTTCAAAAGTGTTGAAAACTGCGTAATGTAGTTAAGGTAAATCTCTCAAAACTGCCTGCGAAAACTAGAAGTAAAGAACTGCATTATCTAAGGGGATATATTAAGAATTTAAAAAAAATGCTTGTTTTACAAGAACTTACATACATAGAAAGAATTATAGAGTAGTACTCAAAATTTCAATCATCCAGATAATTTTTGGTTGTTTTATAGATGAATATAAGTTTATAAGAACAATGGAAGGAAAAAAGAATGATATTTTGCACTAGTTATGTGTTCATGTATTGGTCAGAGACATATTAAAAGAAATAAGCACGATAGAAAATGATTGATTAGGATTTAAGGATTCTTATATTAATTCACTTTAATCCGTTTATGTCGAACTTAAATTATGTTTTTTTTTAGAATTAACTAAAAATTTTTCCTGTATCGATGATTCATTTTTCTTTTCATTGCGCCATTATTGCACCAGTGGCTAAGGTAAAACGACTTCCAATTGAGCCAGTAACAACAGATTCACCGAAGATCACTAATAAAAGACGTCCAACGTTTTTGCCGATTTCTGGATCTCTTATCTCCCATTTCACACTTTGTTCGAATATGAAGAAATTTCCGAATGGAAATGAAAATCCAATTGCCATAACTTCGTAACCAATTAGAAATTAATAACTTTCATAATATAATCTTAGCACTGCGTATTAGAGTACAAGTTTGTTTCTTGCATGCTGATATCACCAACAAATACTCAAAACATTACTTTGGATAGATTTAAATAAGATTATAACTAAAGAGCATTCCTTGATATTGTGAAGTGTCGTAAGTTAATTTTAGCAACAAACGTTTTAACCAGGTTGCACTTATATACGAAATGAATTGTAGAGTAATGTTTCGCAGCGTTGATAGTTTGGTTAAGGTGATATCAAGAAATAGGTATCTACTATAGTAATAGGCTAATGGCTAGTTTACACTGGCATGGATTACTGAAACCAGTTCAACTGGCGCCAGTAAGTTGGCACTTTTCAACTTTAGTTTCCCAAGTATGCATAGATCTGTTCGATGTTTGCATCGAGCCAGTAGTTCTCCAGTCGATTACTGGCGCCAATAGCCGACTGGCGAAGAGAACTGGCTGAAATGTAAACGTCGAACCGATCTATGCATTAATGAAATATTAATGTTGAAAATCCAAATGAAATACGCGCCAGCTGAACTGGCACCAAAATCGACGCAGGCTGGTTGCCAGATCGTCAAAGGAAACTAATGAAATGCATTTTACAAGATTATGAGATTAGTTTTCATTGAAGGCCAGTTTCACTGTCACAGTAAAAGCAGAGATTCTCAAACTATTTTGCTCACGGCACACTATTTTTCACCATGAAAACTTGCTGCACGCTAAAAATTTAAATTGGCAACACTAAGAGAGACTCGAATATCCGTAGTTTGACTTTAATAACAACCATTTCTTGCAGAGTCGTTTTTATTCTGTTCAAGTTCTAATATGTATAGAAGTTATTGCGTACGCCGCACGTGTCATGGATATATTCTGTGTTAATTTCGGTTTTAATATTAATATTTAATATGGATAAGTTTTCGATTAAACGGAAAACGTTAAATGAAGAATCAGAAAAATCAGAATTTAGAAAGTATCAACATAATGGTTTATAAATTTCTTTTAATCTGCAATTATATCCGAAATTTCGCTGCACACCCTTTGAAAACGATTGCAGTAACCGGTTCGTATGTTACCTTCTAATCGTTCAATTTTTAAAATGTTTTGTGCAACATTCGAAATGTTAAACCATGGTACTGCTGACTTTTCAACTTAAGTGCACTGAATGATCGAAAGAGTGAATTATAATTATATACGAAAGTGTGCTGTAAAATATTTGTTGGAATAGCTGCATCAGTTGACTAAAAGTCTAAATTTGTAACTGGAAAATAAATTTTACTAGATTATCAGAACATTAGTTTCCATTGAATGATAACTTTAATACACCGAAACAACAAACAATCCGTACGTTACGTTCTATAAAGGCTAGTTAACACTTGCATGGCACATCTATCGTCAATAATTGACTGGTGAGCTCCCGGTTCAATGTAAACATCTTATGCATATGCATAAAAAATTACATTTAGAATATTCCAACTTATTCCAATTTCCGCCAGTTGAACTGGTGCCAGTAATCTGTGCCAGTGTAAACTAGCTCTAATGATTCTAATCGAATGAATTATAGTGTGCTTTAAAATGTATTCCAGGATAGTTGCATTTCCAAATAAATTGTTTTGTGTTAAATTCTAAATTCTGTTTCCTGTGATGGACAAAAGATAAACTTTTGATGTTTCGTGCAACTTTCGAAATTTTAAAGAATTGATATACTTGCCCCGTTCGTAAGGAATCTGATGAGGAGCGATTGAAGTGAATCAACAAGTGGGATCCAGGGGATTGGCGTCCTAGGACACAGGGACTGAGCCCCTGGTAAGAATACGGTACTGTTAAATTAAAGTGACAGTTATTTTATGGTATTAATTGCTATATAAGTTAATTTTAAGATTAATAAAACCTCTGAACATTATATTATTAATTAGTCTCGAAGCCTACAGGATCACAAAGCCTACAGCGTGTGCCAATAATGTACTATTTGATTGTCTCTCAAAAACAACCGAGAACTCCTGTTTGAGTTCCTCTTTTTCCCTTAGGGTATAATACCTGGAAAAATACACAGAGCTTGAGGTAAAAAATACACAGTGCTTTGGCAGTTTAATGCTCTCTGCAACTTTTAGATTAGGTGCTCACGTAGTCCGGCAACGAACATTTCTCTGTAACAATAAATGGTACTCTGAATGGATCATTTAAATCTCACAATTACGATAATAATAAAAGGTTTAATAGTTTCTAAACCTAGAGAAAATGTCCTGAAAATTGGTTGTACAAGCTACCTGTAACAGGTAACTTACTAGGAGACTAACGAGACGACATATGGCACATCTAATAAAAATAATACTGAATCAGCTAGAAATATTTCTAGGCTATAATTATACTAAGAATAAGGAGTATGAGACACTGAATCAGCTTACCTAGAAATTCCAATATCAATCGTTGGATTATGTGTGACTCTATCTTTCCTGTAATCATCTGGCCTGGAGAAGTCGCAGATTTTTCAAAATTACAAGAATGTGTCATTCACTTGAACACAACCTACAGTCACTCACAAGTCGATAAACTAAACAATTACTTGAATAACTGGCTAAAACATGATTCAGTTCTCGGACCAAAGGGGGGAAGACTAATGGTTGAGCTGCTTCCTAATATCTACTAACTATAATAAGATGTTCCAGTGGGTCAGCAGGAAAAAGGTAATAAGCACCACTGGCTTGGCCATTATCGTTTGTTTGTTGTGGCGAGCTTTTATTACCAAGGAGAGGTTTTTAGATGATTAGCGAGTAGTGCGTCTTGGGAGCTGGAAGCTAAGTCCCAAGAAAATCATGGAATCAGAGCAACAGTCCTTTACGACACTACGCGTGTGATTTGGAAAAGTCACTTTGGGGAATCATTCGAAAGTGGAGTTTCTTCACAGCAAGAATTATCTCCTTCTGGAAAGAGAATGGGTACTTTGCAAAAACAATCGGTTCTCAGCCAAGGGGAGGTTTTAGAATTCTGAGGGTGGTTATGCTATTTGTACTCTCCGACAGCTAATATTACAGTCGCTCAAAGAAATATCCTAGATTTTGCTAATTCAGATTTTGCTCACTCTTCCTAATTTTACCAAAAAAATCACTATTTCCAGAATTCACATAGATTTTACGAAGTCGCTTCGAATTTTGCAAATTCCGATTAACTTTAGGGAGAAGCTTCCTCACCCATCACCTCATAGCTACGCCCCTAACTCTCGTCATATAAATGGTTCATTCCAACACGTAATGTGTCACGTGACGGCGATGTACAGTATAAATCAGGTAGACCAGCTCTTCGAGCATCATTTAGAGTTGGATTGAGCGTCAGAATGGGCAAAATCAGCGACCTGGGCGACTTTGAACATGGCATCATAGTTGGTGTTAGGCTTACCGATTCTAGAATCTCTCAAACGGCCGTCCTCCTGGAATTTTCATGCACAATTATTTCGCAAATTTAGAGAATGGTGCAAAATGCAAAAAAAAAAAAACCATTGATTAGCTATCCCGTGGATGAAAACTGCTTGTGGATCATAGGGGTTCAAGTAGACTGGTGAGAATCGTGTACGTGGACAAACGGCCACAATCATAAAAAACGCAGCAGAATAAAACATGGGGATGCTGAAAGTGACATTCAACATGGTCAGAAGCTGTTATATACCATATGGTTTTAGCCCAAACAAAGGATTACAACAATATGATATATAAATAAGGTATAATAAATGAAATATAAATAATACATAGTGGCTATTATTTATATACCATTTATGGTATATAAATAATGGTATATATACCATTATTTATATTTTTATTATATATACCATTATGGTATACCATTATGGTATATCATTATGATGATACCATTATGGCATCATCATCATCATCATCATCATCATCATCATCATCATCATCATCATCATCATCATCATCATCATCATCATCATCATCATCATCATCATCACCACCACCACCACCACCACCACCACCACCACCACCACCACCACCACCATCATCATCATCATCATCAAGCAGCCAAGGTTACTGAGGTCCAACCAGACCGTGCAATTTAGTTCTCCAAGCTACTCTGTCCTGAGCTACATATACTGCATCTGGCCACTGCAACCAATTCTAATAAGGTCCTGTTTGACATTGTCTGCCCATCGCATCCTAGGTCTCTCCCTCTTTCTGAGGCCTTTAGGCACACTGTTCATAACCCTATTCACCAATCTATAATTATTCATACGGGCAACGTGGCCAAACCAACGGAGTCTCTCTCTGCACAATATGCTGCTTAAAGGAGGTTGCAAACTCCTTTGCCTAACCTCATCATTAGTTACAAAGTTGAACCACCTAATGCCCAAGGTGCTGCGTAAGCATCTTGAATCAAAAGCATCTAGTTTCCTGTTATCTTGTTTACAAAGTGTCCGTGTTTCACTACCATAACTGACACTAGAAAGAATCAAACTATTATACAGTCTAAATTTAGTATTTAGGTGTATAAGCCTATTTATCCACACTCTCCATAGATTCTTAAAAGTCCGGGCAGCAATCCCTATTCTTCTGTTAATCTCATGCCGCACACCACCAGTATCTATTACATAGCTCCCAAGGTAATTAAACTGTGACACCTGCTCAAGACTGCAACCATTCAGATTAACTTAATCACAGCCTGCCTGACCAATTTTATTCATTTTAGTTTTCTTTCCGTTTATAATCAAACCTACTCTACTAGCAGTCTCAATAATAGCTCGAATGAAAGAGTTCATCTCATCAACATCATTTGACAAAAGGGCTAAATTATCAGCATAATCTAAATCAGATATTTACGTATCTCCAGTCCTTTTAAGGCCAAAATCTTTCCCTTGAAGTAAATTTCGCATAACATAATCAATAACCAAGCTAAAGAGAAAAGGAGACAAAATGCACCCTTGTCGAACACCAGAAGTAATGCTAAACCAATTGATACAAGCCTTACCAACTCTCACACACGACTCGGTGTTATTATAGAGAGCTTCCATTATGTTACCTAACTTGTCTGGTATACCATATGATCTGACAATCAACCACAAATTATGACGATCAACAGAATCGAAAACCTTTTTGAAATCAACAAAGCTAGCAGCTAAAGTTTTCTAAAACTCTAAACATTTCTCAAGAATCTTCCTAAGTGAAAATATCTGATCCACACATCCCCTACCACTTCTGAATCCGCATTGCTCATCACGCAATTGACTGTCAACCCGATTATTAATTCTATTAAGCACAATCATGGAAAGAACCTTATCTGAAATAGAGAGTAGGCTGATACCCCTATAGTTACCACAAGAACTGCGATCACCTTTTTTGAAAATAGGGATAACAATATCTCTGGTAAAATCCTTAGGAACCATGCATTTATCATAAAAGATATTCAAAATTTCAGTCATACAAGTGGTAACCGAAACATTCCCAACTCTAAGCATTTCAGTAGTATCTACTAATATTCAGAGTAATAATTCAGTAGTATCTACAACTAAATACCCCAACTCTAAGCATTTCAGTAGTAATTTCATCTTTCCCTGTGGATTTATGAAGTTTAAGTTTAGAAATAGCCAAACTAACTTCAGATTGTGTTATAGGGTCAACATTAAAGCCACCAATGCATCTAGCATCATTGCAAACAATGGGAATAGAACTAACTACATTGTTTAGAATATCACTGAAATGCTCAGCCCACCTAGCCATGACAGAATCCTCACCTTCTAGAACCTTACCTTGTTTATCCTTCAATCCCTGTATACCTGTTCGTTTTCTATCATACTAAACATTAACTATCTGATACAGCTCTCTGCTGTTGTGCTGTCTAACTGCTTCCTCCGCTTTGTCAGCCAAGCCATGAAGCCAAAGATTCTTATCAGCAGCTAACTGATCCTTTACACGTTTATTAGGTTCTCTGTAGTGCTTTCTATTAGGACTGGTAGGGTATTGATTAAGGACATTCCTGCAGTTCTTTCTTTCTGAAATAAGCTCAAACGCCTTATCCTCCTCCTCTGCTCCTTTTTTTCCTAAAAGAGTACAGTTAGTGTGCAAAAAACCTGTTTAAAATGATCCCATTCTTCCTCAACTTCAATAGTAAGCATACCATGACTGTCATAATGACTAAATAACCTATCATGGTAATAACTTGGTTGTTATATCATGACTATAACTGGGTCTTTCAGAGCGTCAGTATTAAAAGTAAATTTTTAACCCTAGCACAACACTTTTTAAGTTTAATTTGCAAGACACTTTTAACAAGGTAACGGCCAGATCCAATTTCAGCTCCCTTATATGACCTGGTATTCCTAACAGAACTAGCCCATTTGCTGTTAATTAATATATAATCAATCATATTCTTATGCAGCCCATCAGGTGAAACCCATGTGTACTTATGTATGTCGCGGTGTTTGTAATAAATGTTAGATAATCTGAAACCATTGAGTTTACTTACCTGTAGGAGACGTTGCCCATTGCCATTGCAGCTACCAATACCAAAAGAGCCTATTACTCCTCCCCAAAGGTTAGAGTCAGTACCAACTTTGGCTTTGAAGTCACCTAGAACAAGGGTAATATCTCCTTTCTTGACAGAATTCAAAATATCCTGAAGTTGTCCGTAAAACCTATCCTTCTCATCTTCATCGGCATCCTCAGTGGGGGTATAACAGCAGATAACATCACAAGTCTTTAACGCTTGTCTGAAATTTTGCTGTAAGAAATCTTTCATTAATGCACTCATATCGTATAAGAGCATCACTAGCGTGTCTACTGGAGAAGCAGACCAACGCCTAGGTGATGCTTATTGTCGTTCTTCTCTGAAAAGAGAAATTTAAGATTATTTTTCAGAATCTGACCTTTATCTGTCCATCTGGTCTCTTGCAAGCAGCGAATATGTAAATTATAATGGTATAATTCTTGTATGAGGACATCAAGAGAATGAACACTGTGCAGAGTCCTCACATTCCAACTACCTATGGAGAGAAAATGGTTAGTGGGATGTTTAAAGAAACTATGTTTATTGAGAGAGGGAATGCCGACAATATCAAACAGCCCCCTAATCGCAGACATAGGGCAAAGATCCCTTCCCCCACCATTAAAGGCTGAAGACATCTACACTGGAAGATTTCCTCCAATATAGAATTTGACTATGCCAATAGAGTTCAGGTGCCTGCGATGAGTTCAGGTGCCTGCGATGACCTCTGCTCAGGATTATCCACAAGCTGATAAACATATCCTGTGAATCTGTTCACTTGGGGCTGTCAACCCACTAACAAAGAGAAAACACAGCGGAAGATTTTTCCCTCCACAGAAGCCCACCAGTGCAGCAAAATCAGGATCCATAATCAAGCTCAGAGCCATAATTCAGTCCAGTCCAGTGGGTTTATATGGTCAGCACCAGGACCCTGTGTGGTTGACCACTCCTCAGCAGGGTAGAAAAAAGAAGAAAAGTAGCCATAGTTGTCAAGATCAGTAGGCCACATAATCTGGCAACCCTCCCCTTCCGTTCACTTCCACAAGAGAGTATCTCTTTTGAAAGGTACTAACGGTCTGCACCACGAGTAGGCGGGGTCGGACATTAGGTGCTAGGCCTGGCCGGTTCTATGCATCCTCACAGGAGATTGATGCATAGCTCTCCTTCCAGTGACTACCTAGCTACCATTTCATACAACCTATACAGTCCACAGAACTAAATTCAATCGAGTATCTCTGGATTGAGATTGTTCGTATCGAGAATGTGCCGCTATCCAATTTGCAGTAACTGTACAACATAGTAATTTCCTCACCGTACAACATTTCTGCACAACGAATGCAGCATCTTATAAGTTCCATGCCCCGACGAATTCGGGATGTTCCAAAGGCCAAAGGAGGCACAATACGCTACTAGGTAGGTTTACCTAATAAACTGGCATCTCATTTTATTAGGTAAACCTGCAGTTGAGTTTATTCTTATGACAGGCAGTTATAAATTGACAGATGAGTTTTTTCTTGTGACTATTGTGACACATTACCAATCAAAGACATGATAGAAATATCATTGCATACGTTAACTAAAGCTAAGATAGATTGCTTAATAACATTAAAGCATCACCCATTTCAAGTTTTTCACTATATTTCATACTACCAATAAAAGTGATATACTATAAATATAAAACACAAAACCATTTACATGTTTTTAAAACTATTCTTGAAAAATGCATGAAATATAAATAAGTTTAATAATTTTTGCCTCTGTGATCCTTACTGGCATTCTAAAAGGGTGGGTAGCATGGTCCCCCTTGCACCCCACCCACCTTAGATTCAGCCTTACATGACACGTAAGATGTACCACAAATCATCAGTCATTGATCAGTAATGCTGTTTATTATAATGGTATTTTGTTGTATATTTTTTTTTATGTGAGCAGTGCATTTTTGTTTTATAATGGGGTAAATTAGGAGTAAACATTATACCCCAGATCAATTTAGCCGCCTTTTCCCTTCTATTTTTTGCGTGTTTTTTCCCGAAAAATTTAAAGGCAGAATGATTAGGTGTAGTAATTTAAGTAGCAAATTACTAGGCTTCTAGACTAGGGCAGATTATGCTTAGAGCAAGTGACAATAAAACATTCAGTAAATACATTGCCACCATGCAAAGTTGGCTATACAAAATCTTTGAGACCGTCTGTTTAGTATAAAGTAGTCAGAATTCGTTGCGAGTTTCATGGCACTTGTTTTATTACATTTTTTCAGAGACAGAACGCATTATAATGTCAAGAATACACTTTCAGCTATACTACGAATCTAATATGGTATATAAAATTTGGGACATATTTCTATATACACCAAAGAGCCAAAGCATTAGGATAACCTGTCTAATATGATGTTGGTCTCACCTGCTGCCAAAATAATTCTTACCCGGCGAGGCATGGACGGTGCAATATTTCTAAAGGTGTCTTGTGGTATCTGGTACCAACACGTTACCAGCAGATTCTTTAACCCTTGTAAGTTATGTAGTTAAGCCACCGCAGATCGGATATGCTTTTCCAACATAAACCACATATGCTCGATTGGATTGATGTCTAGGGAATTTGGAGGCTAGGGCAATGCTTAGAAGTCTTCCTCATGTTCCGCAAACCATCCTCCAACAATCCGGGCAGTGTGATATGATGTTTTATACTGCCAAAATAAAGCACTACTAGAGAGAAATACCGTTGCCATGAAAGGATGTACCTGGTTTGTAATGATGTATAGGTAGCTGGTAGACGTCATAGTTTCCTGCGCATGAATGACTGGACCCTGGGTTTCCCAGCAGAACATTGCCCAAAGCATTACACTTCTTCACCGGTTGGTTTTCGTCCCACAGTGCATCCTGGTGACAACACTTCCCCAGGTAAACGACGCACACATACCCGGCCATCCACATGGTGAAACAGGAAACGAGTTCATAGGACCAGACGACCTTTTTCCAATCATTAAAGGTCGAATTTTGATCCTCGCGTGCCCATTATAGGCGCTTTCGATGGTGAACCGAGGTCAGCAAGAGCACTAGGAGATGCCTGCGGCTATGCAGCCCCATTTTTAGCAGGTTTCGATGTACTCTGGGTTGTAACACATCACTCGCGTCACCAGCAGTCAAATTACTGGCGAGTTGCGCCACAGTATCCCTTCTGTTGTCTCGTTACCACACGGGATAACCTTCGCTCACCTGTAGCACCGATGAGACATGGTCTGCCCACACTTTTCTGGTGGTTCATAGTTTTACCCTCCTTGGATCATTTTTTGAAGGTACTAACCGCCGCTGACAGTGAGCACTCCACAAGCTTTGCCATCTCAGAAATGCTCTGACCCAGTCGTCTGGATATTAGAATTGATTTTTGTCAAACTCACTTAAGACCGCTGCCTTTCCCATCTGAAGAACAAGAATAACACTGATTAACAGAGCTCAGTATCAGGTGTTATTTATACCGTTTCATGAACTTCGCACGTGCTGTAGTTTACCTGCAGTTGCTTCGATTTGAATAAAGACACGCTAGTCATAATGTTTTGGCTCTTCGTTGTATAATAGAGAGAGAGAACTATTGTAGCACGTGCATGAGAACGAGCATAAACTCATACTTTTCACGTTCGAATAAACTTGGCTTTTTCTGGAGGGGAGGGTGATCACGCTCCCCTCCAGCTCCCTGCAAGAGCTATTCCCTTTCAGCTTGTAGAAGAGAACTCTGACGAGACAGATTTCGTTTCCTAGTAACAAGAAGATTCTGATAGCTCCGAAATAATCTTGTTTCATAAACCGTTTCTAAAGTGTAGTTATTGGTACTTATAATTTTATGTTTCGTTCATAATATGATTATTTTTAAATGAAAAGCGTAAAGGTGCGACACCTATATTTGTGCATAAGTAAATTCAATGTAAATACTTTTTAATGGCGAAAGATGTAAGGAAGGAAAAATGTGTATGCCGTTCTAGTGAACCTGGGTGGAGTCACTCTAGGAGATTACGTGCAAAATCAAGTAACTACACTTACCTTGAAGCGTCAAATTTTGGCGGGGTAAACTGAATCAACACAGAGTCTTACAAGGAGTACTCATTGCATTGAGTTATCGGATGCCATGGACCAGCAAGGAAGCTCCTTACTGGCCCATGGCATCCGATAACCTCTTAGTTAGACAGAACACAAGAATCGTAGCTCAAGTACATGCATCTGTTTATGTCCCTACACATATTACGAAGGCATTATATGGATATATTTTTTCAGCATATTTGACACAAATATATCTATTAATTACTATTTAGGTTATTCGTAGCGCAGAAATGTATTTAATAGCAGAAATTATTTTTTTACTCCTATTTCTAGTGCTTTTGCTTATCATTTGTTACCGAATTTGTCAAAGCAGCTATTTTTATCAGTTTCCCAACCCAATATTTTTCTGAGCCTATGAGATTCATTTCTTTTGTTCAAGATTCAACTTGCAAGTGTATTTTAGTAAAATTAACCTTTTATTTAGTTTTGTGCTTCAGAAATTTTTAAGCATTTTTAAGTTCTGTTTTGAAACATTCGCTCTCTTGCAAGCGAGTTCTGCTTCTAGTTTTTACCAAGCCAAGCCACTCAACAAGTGTAAAACAGTGGTGTTAACGGTTATGCGTTGGTTACGATAGCCATCAGTTTAGATTGAACCAATCAGTGTTCGCAGGTACTCTGAGTGACAGTGGTGTGAGCTAATCAGTATTTAGCTGCAGATTTCCCTAATAGGAATGAATAGAATAACCCTAATCATGAACTACAAGGTTAAATTTGCTTAAAAAAGGATATTAAATAAATTTTCTGGAAAAAAAATTAAGATATTTACCTTTATTATAACGATTTGTGCATCCTATTTTTGAATATGATTGGAACATATTTGTAATAACTAGAAAAAATCGTTGTCATTATTATAAAAATGTACCATTGCCATCATTTTGCCCATTTAGCTCCACTTCTTTGTGGGCCCATACTGTTGCTAGAAATCTGTGATAGTAGACGAATTTTTTTAATATTAGGATTCGCGATTACGAGGGGTGTTCAAAAACTCTTGGCATCCATCTGCAGAACAAAAACCAGTGCACTAACATCAACAAACTTTTGCTGTCCTTCAAAGTACTCCCCCCTCCCCTCAACATCTATGCAAAGTTGCAGACGTCTACGCCAATAATGGAACGCATTATTGGCTGTTGAGGTAAACTCATCTCTGAATGAATGCATTTTGCAAGGTCTTCCACCTGCTGAAAAAGACTTTCAGCAAGTTCCATTTAAATTTTTGGAATAGGCAAACACTTTTTCCAAATATCGCACGGTGCAAAATCGGGTGAATATGAAGGATGGGGTAGCTGTTTTATTTTTTCCTTCTCTACATATGCCCGCACCTTGCCGGGTTTTGTGAGCACTGGCATTGTCATGAAGGAGAATCGTTGACACATCTGTTGTTGGACGCTGCTCCTTAACCATTTTGAGCAAAACAATGTTGGTGTAGTATTGGCCATTCCTATTCAGTTTTTTCAGGTAAGGTGTCCACGGTTACCATTCGTTGGGAATTGAAAAAAAAAATGTGAACAATCTCTTCCTTCAGCGAAAGTCTTGTAGGAGGATTTGGGAGCGCTATTAATCTTTAGTAACCCAAACATAGTTCTCAATCGTTCTGGGAGTTTTATTGTAATAAAATAACCGTCTCATAACCTGTGATAATGTCTGCTAAACGTTTGAGGTAATTAGGTTCAAATATTGCCAGCAATATTTGAACCTAATTACCTCAAACGTTTGCAAACGTCTGCCTTGCAAAGAGTCGATCCTAGCATTTTTTGCTGTTCCGTCAGTTTGTGGGGTATTCATTTAGAACAGATCTTTCGGAACTTTAAATGTTGATGAATAATTATAGCTACACTGTCAATCATTGCACTGACATCTAAGTTTATTGCCTACAGTGATGTGTGGGTTTTCTTTAATGAGTTCACGAACAACAGCGATGGTTTTCTCATTCATGGCCCCTTTGGTCTTCTTGCACGAGGAAGTACGTTATTCTAACCGCTCTTCTTCCGTCGTTCTCTGAATTTGCGCATCCATCCCGTAACAGTGCAATATGAACAGACATGAATCCGCATACGCTTGTAATTAATCGGTATGAATTTTTTTCGAGTCATCCCCAAGATGAATCCTTGTAAAAATGTAAAATGTTTTCCCATCTTTAGTAGGCTCCACAGCAACAGCGTACAGATTTCACAGACCAAAATTTACACACCACCAGAGAAGAGAGAAATGATGATGCAGACACCACTTAAGAACTGTTTGAACGCCCTCCGTATTTGTCATTCTTAACGATAACCGTTACCAACTAAAAGCAGCTGGTGAAATTTCCTTTAGGAAGACTTTGTTAAATAGCCTCCCTGACGCTAAATCTGATCTTTGATGCCTCAAAATAAAGCAAGAACATGTGAGACATTATTATACGTTTGAGATTTAACTAATTTAATTGTAATTTATATTACAGAAAATTTTATTAGACTCTGATTTTTACTTTACAATTTCCCTTCTTTATTAATTTTGAAAACTTGACTGTTATATTCTTTCCATTGCTCATAATCTCTTCGTCTCTTTGAAACTGTATTTTAGAAAGATAAGAGTGCAGTAAAAATACATATACGAGTTGTTGTATGTTTCTAGGTATACTTAGTGTTCGACTTTAATATTAAGAGTTTTAGCTCATAATAGAAAATGTTTTGTCAAACGAGCTTTCGATGGTAATCTGGGCCTTTTGGAAATTATTGACTTATCTTTCATTTTTTTGGCAAATAAGTTAGCTTCTCTGCAACTGTATCACGATAAAATAAAATATTGTAACAAAAGTGGTTGCTGAATGACAGATTACACTTTCTTGTTGGATTTTTGAAGTTAAAATTTACATCTCTTACTCAATTCAGTATCATTGTATTTAGTGAATACCGTGTTAGAAAAAAAACCCATGTGAAATAGAATAGTTTTAAACATATGATGGATTTTTCAGGAGAGTGCGATGAAATTTTAGAACATAAATGTTTCGAAAAACAAGTCTTCGAAAAGAAGTTTTTCGGAAATCAATTTTTCGATTGTCATATTTTAGGAAATGGTCAATTTTTCGAAAAGCAGCGGGTCTTTAGAAAAATAAGTGGTCCTCTGCAGATTGCATAACATTTTGAAACGATTTGAACACACTGTTCCCTCTTTACTGCACAATGTTTTTCTGCCTACCTGAATTTCTATTCGTGTTCGCTATGTCAAGTTACATTCCCACGATCCTTCTCTCTAAAATGGGCAGCACAATTTGATGAAGATCCATCTTACCGGGTTACATGTCAAATTCAAAGGTTCTGCTGAAATATTGTCACAGGTTACCTCAATATGTCCTTCTAGATTATTAGACCAAAAAGTGGGCGAAAAAATTATTATGTCTCGATCTCATCCAGTCACACGTCAAATGAAATATTGTGCGGATAAAAGTATCGTCTGAACGTTTCCAATAAATATTGGAGACGTTCAGACGATACCCATCACCTCTAAAGTAACAAATTTATATTAATTAATTATTAATTATTATACTCTTTTCCCCATCACCTCTAAAGTAACAAAATTGTTTTGATCGATCTTATCGCGTTATATGTGAACTGAAAGCAAGCTTCGGATGAGAGAAGTCTCTTAGCCAATCTTAACTATATAAAACCATTCCTCCTACTCAAAACAAACAGAAAAATTATTATTTTTTTTTTATTTTGGATCGAACATGAGTTACATGTCAAATGAAATTTGTAGCGTAAGGTGTAATTAGCTAACTGAAAATTTGCCATACTTTCTTCCTTCCCGCCCTAAGAAAAGAGGGGAAAACTTTTGGATCTTTTTATTTCCGACTTCGAGAAAGTTGAATAGGGTTAGAATTTAGGATTGCCTATGATACCTTTCTTCGCACAAACTTTTATTTAACATAAACCTAGAGCAGACTGATCTATCAAATTGTTCTACCCTTCAGGAGACATGATTTGAGGTAGCTTAAGACAGACCTCTCGTAGCAATACCATTTATCATACGAAACGAAGAGCCAAAACATTATAACCACCTGCCTAATATGATGTTGGTCCTCCACGAGCCGCCAAAACAATTCTTATCCGGCGAGGCATGGACAGTGCAAGATTTCTAAAGGTGTCTTGTGATATCTGGTACCAACACGTTACCAGCAGATCCTTTAACCCTTGTAAGTTATGTAGTTAAGTCGCCGCAGATAGGATATGCTTTTCCAACACAAACCACATATTCTCGATTGTATTGATATCTGGGGATTTTGGAGGCTAGAGCAATACCTGGAAGTCTTCCTCATTTTCCGCGAACCATTTCTCGAACAAGCCGGGCAGTGTGGCATGGCGCATTATCTTGCTGAAAGAAGGCACTACTAGAGGGAATATCATTGTCATGAAAGGATGTACCTGGTCTGCAACGAAGTTTAGTTAGGCGGTAGACGTCATGGTTTCCTGCACATGAATGAATGGACCCAGGGTTTCCCAGCAAAACATTGTTCAAAGTATTTGTAATTGTGTATGCAAAAAAAATACGCTTAAAATGAGCAGAAATAACAAAAGCAACTTATAGCAAGATGTCAAATGAAATACGAAATATATGGAAAAATTTCAACTGTTCAACTCAAAGTATGAATGACAATAAATTAATGAAATGTTCAGCATCTAACATAACATCAGATTATATAAAAAGATAATGAGAAATTATTACGTACATCGGACTTTAGATCTGAAAATGAATCAACAGCTAATATTAATACTTTTGACACTAATACTATTCAGAATACTTACAGAGATAATGATATGCGTACAATGATAAGAGAAATCAGATCTTTAAGATCAGAAATAAGAAATTTAAAAGACGTCAGTTGAATTTTTTTCAATTAAATGTGATGAATTACAGCAAGACTTTCAACTTATAAAAAAAATTAATTTAACTAAAAATCTGGATGATCTTGAGAACCAAAATAAGATACTAACTAAAGATATAAATCAAATAAGGATTAGTCAAAATGATTTAGAACAGTATGGAAGGAATAAAAGTACTGAAATACATGGTGTCCCATTCGAAAATGAAGAAAATGAAGAAGTATTGACTACTAAAACGGAAAAAACTGCCAAATATCTGAGTATAGATAATTTTCTAATGACTCACTTAAGCTATACCTAGATTGCCTAATAGAAACAAAAATAAAATTCCTATTATAATAGCTGAATTTACTTCAAGACAAGAAAGAGACTAATGGATAAAAATCAAGAAGAAAATAATTGGCACAACAAATACTCACGTAAATAATATGAACCCATCTATTTTCATAAATGAAAATCTAACAGTAATTAACAGAGAAATTTTTTTTCGAAAGCAAAAGTAGTTGCAAAAACCAAAAAGTATAAATATGTGTAATATAACAAAGAAAAGATATTGCTGAGAAAAGATGATGGTGAAAAAAGTATTCATATCAACATGTTCACTGATATTGATAACCTATGATTTATTATACAGATGGCGAATAACCAGGTAAAACTTTTTTTCTCATTATGATTGATTTATCGATTGAAGACTTAGAGAAAAATTCAACTAGTTTATACCTTAATACATCTACAGAGGTTGATGATTGATTTCAGTGAGAAGTGCATAATTATAAACTTTAAAAATAAATTACGAGTTTTCCATGTGAATATAAGAAGTCAAAGAAAATATGAATTGGGACTTATTCAAATTAATATAGAAAATTTCATAAAACATATTGATTTTTTAATTTCAATAGATACTAATTTAAATAAGTTAGAATATAACTTATATTATTTACAGTTTTTAAAAATATAACAAATGTTACTATAAATAACAAATTAAGAGGAATAACTATATATTATAAAGACATTTTGAACGTTGAAATAATATCTTGTAATATATTTCCTGCTGAAACTATTTATTTAAATATAATGAAAATCATATTATATATCATATTTTGGCTATCTACAGATCCCCAAGTACTGATATAAATGTATTCTATAAACATTTTGATAAATGGTTAAAAAATACTACGAATGACAAAAATCAAATATTAATTAGTGATTTTAATATAAACATAAAAAATTTAAAAAACATGGTACAGGTATTTATTTAACACTATTAACTGAAATGAATTATGAAAGGCTCATTAGGGACAATACAAGAGAAGAAGTAATAAAAAAATCTCTAAATCTTCTATAGATTATATTAATATTAAATTAGTCAAAAATGTATTAGCTGATTCAATATTTTTTTTAAAAAATTGCAGATCATTACAGTATTATTGCAATAATAGGTCCAAAATTAGCTAGACATTTTTCTTTTGACAATTATGAAATTCAAAATACAAAAATTTGGTTATACGTCTTGTAATATAAATAAATCAAATTTAGAAACAAATTAGGATTTAGAACAATGTGATGAATGTGTTAAAAGACATATATCACTATATAATATGTTTAAAAACTATTTATAGTAATATTTTATGTAGGAAGAAAGCAAATTTAAAGAAAAAACATAAAGTGAAAATACGAAAATTTTCTAAAATTTCGATAACTGAAAATCTTTTAGAATTAACTGAAAAAAGAGATAAAGCATGAATTAAGTACAAAAACATATTTTATATAAAAATATTTAAAAAGATTTAAGAAATACGGTTATTACTCAAATCAGAAAACAAAAGCAAAATTGTTATAAAAATAAACTTTCAACTGAAAAAATAATGTGGAAAAGATGTGGGAATTAATAAAATAGTTGATGGTAAAAAGAAAATGTCGATTGCTGACACTATAATTAATAATATGTCCAAAAACTATATAGCACGGATGAAATAGCTAATGAATACAATAATGCATACAACTCAATAACTAAAATCATTAGAGATACAAACAACGTAGAAGACCTTAGGTATTTCATCAGTTAAATTTGTCAACAAAAATTCTCTGTATATTCTAGAAATAACCGTTACACAAACTAACGAACTCATTAGTTCAATGGACAAAAATAAATCTAAATATATGATAATATCCATACTAAACATATTATGGAAAATAAAGATTTATTATCTTCAATAATATCAAAAATAATATATTAAATTATAATATCAGGAAACACACCTTTAGAATTGAAAATTACAATTATAAGACCCATATATAAAAAATGGTACTAAAACTGATTTTACTAATTATAGACCTATGTCAATTCTTCCTAGTTTTGCAAAAAAAAAACCAACTGATAATATTAATTTAAAATTTTTTAAAACTCATAACATACTTAAGAGTAACCAATTTGATTTTCAAAAAGGACAAAATACAATTCAACTTTTATCAAAATTTGCAGATAAAGTTAATCAATCATTGAATAAAGGGGAAAAGGTGGTAACCATATATTTAGATCTTCAAAAGACTTTTATACAATAGATCATTCTTTATTACTTAAAAAATTAGAAAATTATGGAATTCGAGGTGTTTTATTAAACTTGTTTAGGAACTATTTAGTAAACAGATATACCATCACTAAAATAGGCATCACTAAAATAGCTCAAAAAATTAGTTCGTTCGGAATTTCTAAAGTTTTATTCTGTATATAAATAAATCATCTACCATTTAAACCTAAAAAGCAATATTTTCTTAAATGTAGATGATATTTTAAAAACGAACAGCAACAAACATTTAAATAAAAGTATTGAAAAAATCCAATTGGATTATAATAACATTATAAGATGATTAAATCATAATAAAATCTGCATAAATAACAAAAAACTAAATGGATGATGATACATTCTTCAGTGTTTAAATCAGATAATACTTTTTTCATTAAAACTCATAAAATAAATTGTTCCGAAAAAATGATTTTACTAATGACTCTGGTTGTAATTGTTAAAAACTTGAACACGGAAATTACATAAAATAAACTTAGACCAAATTATAGGACTTTAAGAGACACATTTCATTATTTGAAGTTGTTATCACACAGAAAAGTATATATTTAAAATATAATCATAAAACATTATTTTGATTTACGTTTAGAAAAAGAAAAACAGATCATAACAAAAATGCAAGATTAGAAGCTAAATATTATTTCAAACTACCTAAATTTAAAAACTATTATGAAAGATGTATCAGTGATTTTAAAATACCACACACTTTTAATATGATTCCAAGCGAAATTTTAAATTTAACATCTCTAATATATTAAAAATGAATGTAAAATATTATGATAGCAACGAATTCGTTTTTCAAAAAGGAAAAAAAAAACAGTTCAACATTCATATAAATAATATATATAATAATAATATATAAATAATTACATATACTAATATTGTATAAATAAATTACATAACTAGGTTAAATTTTGCATATTTCACGAAGTTTTGCATTTTACATTTTGTGTTATTTCAGTTTTCTTTTTTTAAATAAATTATTAATTTAGAGAATATTTGTATATGCATTATTAATGTATTCTTGAATTACTTATAGATAAGCTACTAAGCTTTTCGTGTCCTCTGTATTTTGTATTGTATATATGTTCTTATGACTGAATAAACAAAGTTAAAAAAATTACACTTCCCCCACCAGCTTGTTTTCGTCCCACAGTGCATCCTGGTGTTAACATTTCCCCAGGTAAACGAGGCACACCTACCCGGTCATCCATTTGGTGCAAAAGGAAATGAGTTTCATCAGACCACACGACCTACTTTCTGTCACTCAAGGTCCAGTTTTGATGCTCGCGTGCCCATTGTAGGCACTTTCGACCGTGAACCGAGGTTAGCATGGGCATTCAGAGCAGCTTGCGGCTAGGCAGTCCGATTTTGAGCATGTTTCGATGTACTGTGTGTTGTGATACATTACTCCCGTCACCAGCATTCAAATTACGGGCGAGATGATCCACAGTATCCACTCTGTTGGCTCGCACCATGCGGGATAGCCTTCGCTGCCCTCTAGCATCAATGAGCCATGGTCGGCCCACACTTTTCCGGTGGTTCATAGTTTTTCCCTACCGGACCATTTTTTTTTAAGGTACTAACCACCGCTGACCGTGAGCACTCCACAAGCCTTGCCATCTCAGAAATGCTCTGACCCAATCGTCTGGCCATTACAATTTGGCCTTTGTCTAACTCACTTAGGTTCGCTGCTTTTCCCATCTGAAGAATAAGAATAACACTGATTAACAGACCTCAGTATCAGGTGTTATTTATACCGTTTCATGATCTTCACACCCGTCGTCGTTTACCTGCAGTCGATTCGATTTGCATAGAGACACGCTGGTCATAATGTTTTGGCTCTTCTGAATATATAAATGATTGTGAGTGATTGAATGACGGTGGACTGAGAGGAGATGATGCTAATTCTAAGTATGAGTCAGAAATGGTAGAGCTTTTAAAAATTGCTCCTAGGAGTTACAGTTGTAGATTTCGAACAAAATTCGAAATGTGACCTCCGACATGTCCTTTAAGGTCACATTAAGGTCACCTATTGGTCAAACCTTGATCTTCTAGTGCTAAAAACGTGAAAATTTCTCTCTGGGTGCGAAATACTTCTAGACACCAATTCTGTTGTCTCTTTGGGGTTGTAGATCTCAGAAATGTTACGAAACTTCGCTTTTGGTGGTCCTTAAAGGTCAAAGATTATATTTATATCTACGAGTGTTAGAGAGCTAAAAATTGGTTCCTTGAGGTATTTTGAGTCGTAGATCTCAGAAATGTTGAAATGTGAATGCACTGTGTCTTTTGGTGTCGAATATAGATCTTCCAGTGTTATATGGCTAAATTATGGGTATTTTGAGTCGTAGATCAATAGGTTATTTTGAGTATAGATCTTATACATTATGCCAAATGTTGGATGCGATGGGTGTTTTGAGGTCAAAAGTCAAATTTCATGTACCCGTGCTAGAGAGCTAAAATTGGTGAATATGGCTATTTAAGGCTGCAAAACTAAGAAATAAAAGGGGAATTTTCAGACACTATATTTCATTCAAGGTCAAATAAGGATCGGCGAAACAGGATAGAAATCAAAAGGTACGGAAGGTACCGATTGATTTCTAGTGTGACTTATAACTCGATGACATCGATTCAAAATATTTTATCCTCTTTTTGTGTGGTGGGGTGGGGGGTGGGCGGGGAAATTGGGAAGACAAATTGAGGTGATAATTGTTTCGACAGATACTTTTATTTGACATAGGCCTTGATAAAGATCGATCTGAAACGAAACATAAATTGTTCTCAGTTTTTTGGGGTGTAGGGTTTGGGGAACATAACTGGAGGTAGCCTATGGCACATCACTTGACAGAAGTTTTCATTTGTTTGGCAGAAGTTCATTGATATACAGTGTGTTTATAAAGTAACTCTCCTCTGAAAACGCTGACTGATCATTTTCTGTTCCCAGTTTTGTGAATCATGCTGACGACTGAAGAAAGAATAGCAGTAGTTGAGGCACGTCTGAGGTGTGTCCTTCGAAAGGGTGATACAAAATTTCACTTGAAAATTCCATAAACCACCGCCAACAAGGGTAACAGTCAGATTCCCTGTGAATAAATTTCGGAGGACGGGGAGTGCTCATGATGAGAAACCTTCTGGTCGACCTCCAGTATCACCAGAAACTGTGGGACACATCGAGGGCTAAAGACATCGAGACAAAGCAGGGAGCTTGGTGTAACGCAAACGGTTGTTTGGAAAACAAACAATGGTTATCATCTACAGATGCTTCATAAGCTACATGAGCAGGTCTACGCAGCTCGTGCGGCTATGTGTACTGATCTTTTGGAAACCATGGAACGAGAAGATCTCATGAATAACATTTTGTTCAGTGGTGAGGCGACGTTTCACGTATGTGGACCTGTCAACAGGCACAATTGCAGGATTTGAACTGCCGAAGGTTAATGTTTAGTTGGACATCACAAAGACAAAGGTGTATGGCACTTTCTGTTTTTCTGAGATCACAATTACTGGCGAAATTTATCGGGATATGCTGGAGATCTTTTTGGTGCCGCAACTTATGTCTGACGCAATTATCGACACTGTTGTCTTCCAACAAGATGGGACACCACCCTATTTTGCAAAAATTGTCCGTGACTCCCTACATGAAACCTTACTGGTAGGTGGAACGGAAGAGGTTCCGTCAGATTTTGGGCTCCAAGGTCACCTGACCTCACACCTCTAGTTTTTTTCTGTGAGTTTATATCAAATCAGAGGTGTACAAGGTGAAGATTAACAGCAAAAATCAACTGAAAGAGCGGAACACAGCTGCAGTGGCTGAGATTACACCTGATATCTTGGAAAGGGTTTAGCGTGCTACCACTTGAACGTTGGGATTTTTTAAGTTGACATGCAAGGTGGTCATGTTGAATCGTATTAATGTTTTGTTATTTTTATGTTTTTGATTCATTTGTAACACAAAGAAAGTAATTAAAAGGTTTGTTCACAGAAATGGATAGTTACTTTATAAACACCCTGTATAACTCGGGTAAGATCGATCTGCGTTAAATGGTGTTTCCTCTTTTCAGTGGGATGGATTGATCAGGTGGCATTAATTTCGCATAGCGAAAAGCAATAGGTAGGTGGTAAAACGTGTTATGTAATAAAGAAGGAACAGAATATTGAAATCGGTTAGAAAAATTATTCATTGCATAATCTTCAAAAGACATAACATAATCTCCTATATAATCTCCAAAATTCTTCATTAGGAAAATTTGTATTTTCGAAATAATCATTATTGAAACAATTGCTTTTCGAAAATATACTTTTAGAAAAATAAATAACTTTTCGAGCAATTTATTTAGAAACGTTTTAAGATCGTGCAAGAATTCAATTTTATGAAATAAAAATTGAAACGATTGTAATTTAAATTTAGGCGCAAGTAGTTTTAGATAACAACGAAAAAAATCCATCAACTCAAATTCAAACAGTGGCTTCTTCTACTACACATATACGATTACAAATAGTAACTGGTACCAAGGCTTCCTGAAATTAAGCTTCCAATTTCCTTTATTCGGTATTCTTGTTTGCAAAACTTGAAAGGTATACTATTCCCACTGTTAAAAAAGTTATCACCTGCTGGCTAAAATGATTTCATTGGGCTATATGTTTCACACACCTGAACTGGAGAGAGCAAGTACTGAACGATATAAACATGTCTTATATGCAACTTAACGATTTTTGTGTTTAAATTAAAATAGCTCTTTGAAAAAGCTAAAAATAATGAAAATTGCAAAAACTAAAGAGAGTTGCAAAGCGTATACTACTGATAGTTTTATTTTTGCTGGCATTAAAATAGAGCAATTTGTAAAATATATTGCGAAAATTTTCTAGAGGGTATACTTTGTCGTAAAAAAATGTTTCTGGTTCAACTGTAATCGGATATGTGCTAAAATGTCCTTGTTTTAAAGAGTTGATGCCAGGGCATTTAATGAAATGTCCAGGTTTTTATCAATCGAGATGTGGTCACTCTGATCTATGGACAAATCAAATGGCCCTCATGTTCTTGATTTTCTGTAATAGAAATGAAATGTGATAAATAATGTAATCGTCGAGAGTTAACGTATATTGTAACAAGACGAAACGAATATTTTCATAAATACATAGAAACAGGTCAAAGTGCTAACTGCACGTTTTGATACGAAGATTGAAGTGTGTTTTAATGCGTTTTATTATATTTTAATTTAGGACAAGCCATGGTTGGATATGACACTTCTCATTTCAAAATACCTTGGTAAGTGCATGTAGTGGCATTTCCTGAAACGATCACCAGACAAGGCAATGGGACACCAATATTTGCATGTTCATTACCCGGCATTGGAAGCGACATAGTGTCATCGTCATGCTGAAGTCTCTTCCGCTTTGCCAAAATGCACACTTGGGAAATGCCGGCAACCGAGGTTTCTAACAACATCTCTCGCAGCTTTCCAAAGGCCCTTCTCTCGCACCAAATTTATTGTTGTTATTGTCCGCTATTATCCCGTTAGCTTAATGCACGGAACATTATTTCGTGATTCCACTTTACTGAAATGCAACAAAAGATATAAACTAGCCCTTATTAGGATGATGTTCCTGTGTCGGCTATGGGAGTCACCACATTCATTGAGATGGTCTCCGCTCTTTGTCTTGTTCCTGAAGGTGGAGCAGATACTATGGGGTTAGAAATGAATCCAATTCGTTTCCATTCATTGCGAAAATGGCAGAGGGATTTAATAAAGAAATCTTGGACTTGGCTTGTAATTGTAAAAATAAAAGGAAAATGATAAAAGGAAAGGGATAAAGAATGCAGTTTCTTGGCATTAACCTAGAGAGCGAAAATAATTTTTATTTAAAATTTAAAACCTTTTATATTACCTTTCTGATTCTGGTGTGTGCGCTAGTGTGTTAAGCTTGCTTATTGTTGAGTAGTAAATTCAACTTGATATTATTTATGTCACAAACTTGAAAAGTGAGCAAAACTGGAGAAATACAGTAATGTTCAAAATTAAAATTTAATTTTAATAGACAAAATTGTACAATATTCAAAAATGTTTTATAGCAAATACAATTAAATATAATATGAAAAGGTATCGTGATATCACTAACGTCAAGTGGAATAATGAAGAAATATTGAGTGCTGCATGTGTGAGCAGGAGTTCCACAATAGAGGTGCTGGAATTTGGACAGGAGATGTTAAGGCGTATGTCGTACAACTCACAGAACATGTTCCCATACTGTTGACGAGGCTGTTGATGAGAATTCTTGGAAATGAAGACTAGTCGTCCACTAGAGCACAGCTGAGTTCATGGGGGCTTCTTATAGCATCCTGCAATTTGATGCTTCAAGGCTTTTCAGTTGGATGTAAGGTCGATAATTTTATTCAGTTTACCATCAGATCCGCAAAACAATTACTTCTCTGAATATTAGGACAGAATAAAGGGCTATGACATCCCAGGACCTGAACCCGGATCCAGCAACTGCAGTGTGACAGCGAACCAACGCACCACCGAAGTGGGTGCGCACACCACGAGACTCGATGTTCAAACTGAATCTGGGCCGATCTCTGATGAGCAAATTTGTCCACTGATAATGTCTGCATCACGTTAAAGGAGCTTTTCTTTTGAAGGGGTAAGATGGACAGAAACCATTGGTATTCGTACATAAAGGTCTCCATCATGCAGCTTCCTGTACACTGCATATCCTAAAACTATGTATATCGATGTAGCAGCTGACAGATCATAAGACTGTCATTTATTTAGGTTACTTTATGTTCTTATATAATAAAAATAATAAATTATTCCATGGAAGGAGTAAATCCAAAGTACAGGTAATTTTGGATATTAATTTAAATGTTCAAGTGGCTTGATATCCCAGTATATTTGAGAAATTAAAAAGAAATATTAAGAATAGTTCAAAAATTGAAACATGTTTACAGGAATTGTATAATTTTTTGATATATATAAACAAAATGCAAGTTGCACGGACGAAAACAAACATATAATATGAAATATGATAAGCAACGCAGTAAAATCAGGGGGAAGAAAAAGAAAGTTTAAGACAACAGAATAATATTAAATGAATGAAGTGGGGGAAAATAATTGCGAATAATTCAGACAAAGAGAAAAGAAAGCGAGTATGAAAAGGGGTGAATAGATATTGTTGGTCAAACGTTTCAGTAATACAATAGCCGTCGCTCAAAGCCCTTGTGGTCCTGGGACAGTCTTTTCATGTCTACGATTAACTTCTCTCTCCTGTTTCTTGAAATTCTTCCCAAAGTTTAGAGAGGATATTTTCTTGGCAATTTATACCTCTTCTTGGGACTGTCCCGCTTCCTTACTACCTATATAGAGCTCTCCACTATACATAATCATCCATAAGTCATCCGTGTGACATATGAAATTAAATTGCTACATTTGTTAACACCAGGCTCGGTAGAACGGAAATGTGGCGACCATGGCCAAGCGCTGTTTTTCAGCGTTGATGAACTGTTCGCGCATTTCTTACGTAATCTATACAATGAAAAGAGATGTCTATGTGTGTGTCTGTGGCAGCCATAACTAATCAAGAAATCATGGTCGATGCTTCACAATTTCAGAGCATGCTCTGGTTGTGTCCGGGTTGCAGTGCGAAATTTCAAGTCGAAAGTCCCAAAGGGGTATTGCTAGAAGCAAACGTATTTTTCGTGTTATTCCTATGGAAAATGATAATCGCCTCCAAATTTATTGTTTCCATTTACTGCTCTCTAACTGTGAACGTTAGAGTCAAAATAACATTCAAATATGATGCCGTAGAAGCCCGCCTACGAAATTTGTTATTCTGTGATTCTGTGATTTTGGTATTATTTGATTCCCGACGAACTGGATCGAAACAAACAATGAAATTTTGTGTTTCGGTCCAGTACGTCAGGAATCACAGAATACCAAAATCTGTCGAAATAAAACCTTGATTTTAAATAATTTTAATCAACTTAAATTTTTAAAAATCAAATTTCACCTCAAAAATTTTAAAAATTTAAAACTTAAATATTATTATCATAAACTTCACTCTGTCACCTCGTCTAACCGCGGCGGCTGGCACGTATTTGGCCGGACATGAAAACTATTTCTTTGTTGGCATACATATCAAAAGGCTATTTAGTTCCAGTCCTGATTTTTAAATCTAAATAACTGTTTAAGTGAAAAATAAGTTGTGTTTAAACTTTTTCAATGTCAAACATTTATGGTTTTACATGCTGAAATGGAAATAAGAATTTATATTAAAAATGATATCCGGGGAACGGCGAGTGGCGTTCAGTTAGTTGTTAATACTTTCCTTTCTTGTCTTCTATATTTGCAATCAGAGCGAGATCTAGGGGTGGATAAAAGGGTCACGCCCCTTTCCCTCTTTTTAGAATATCAGTAGCCGAAACGGAGAAAAATGTTAAATTTACCTAATAGTATCCGTTGTTTTCAAGGAATTTGTTAAAATTGAAGAGGAAAATTATACCGGAACGGCGTTCCGCTTCATTCTTGTTGGGTCTTCACCTATCCTCCCTAACTTTACTTTATTTTTTAGATACGAGACTGCTTGTAATGTTAGTAATGATTATATTGTTTAGTTATTACTGAATAAAATGGTTTATTCAAGCTCTCATATGTAATAAAAGTAAAGTAAGTTTAGTACGATTTTTGTGAAAGTGAAAAGACAGTTGGTGACTTCTTATTTCTACAAACATCTTGTATTCCTTATGTTTTTCTTGATTTAGAACAAATGATTAACCCTTCCTTCGAAAAAAGGAATTTTCCCATCTACTCTCAAAACTTTCTTGCTCAAGCCTATTTTTAAATCAGGAGAAAATTTTGATGTAAACAATTATAGATCCATTTCGATGCAAGTAATTTTTTTTAAAAATTAATCGAAAAAATTGTAAATGTAAGATTGCAAGGTTTCTTGAATAAAAACAATACTATTTCCGATAATCAATTTGGGTTTCGCAAAAACTAGGGTACAGAAGAAGCCATTGCAATGCTCACAGTAAAATCTATAACAGACTTAATGAAAACAAAAAAGTAGCTGTTTTACTTGTTGATATTTCTGAAGTATTTGATTCGTTATCCATCTGTATTTTAATTAAAAAATTGGAAAATTCTTAAATTAGGTGTATCTCATTAGACTGGTTCAAATCGTATTTAACAAATGAACGCAGAAAGTTAAAATTGAAACTGTTTTGAGCATTTCTAAAATAATAAATTTTGGAACACTTTAAGGTTCCGTTTTAAGACCACAATTATTTTTGCTATATATAAATGATCTTTTAGAAGTAAAAGTTTAAGGGTAGCATTATTTCCTTTTCTGATGATGTGTTTTTTAGCATATGTTGCTGATACCGATACTGAATTGCAGCAGAATATTAGCATGGATCTGGCTGTTTTGAGGAGGAGGTTTGACAAAAAATAAATTCTTTATTAATGTCTGCAAGCGAAATATATGTATTTCGATATACAACGAGCGAATGATAGTATTCAAATGATAGTATTGCTATCACGACCTTAAAACGTTTTTGTCATTAAATGATAAAAGTTTCCGATCTGTCTGTGGTTGTTAGAAAATAATGTCTACAAATAGCATAAAATATCTAGGTGTAGGTTTTGATAAGCAATTAATTTGGAATGATCATATTCAAAAATTAGTTCTAAAATTAATAGAATCTTATCTCAATTTTATACACTAAGAAATTTGTTAGATCAAGAGACTATAAAAAAAGTTTATTTTGCTTTCATTTATTCAATAATACAGTATGCTCTTTTAATTTGGAGAGGAACATTTGAAAACCCACTTAAACCAATGAAATATATGCATAAATATACAGTTAAAATTATGACATTTTAAAGAAAATTTGATTCCTCCACGCAAAATTTTCTTGATTTGCAAGTTTTAAACTCGAGCAGATATTTACTTTGAAATCCTTAATATTTATTCATAAAAATTCTTCTTTGTTTCAGACACATATAATACAAGAGAAATGGTGTCTGAAACGTTCATATTACCCAAACCAAATAAAGAGTTTTAAAAGTTTTTTTGGCTATTCAGCTTTAAAAATGTTTACGAAATTATCTGAGTGAAATAGTAGATAATAAAAAATTAAAAAATGAAGTTCAAAATGTTTGTTGAGCTATTTCGTGATGTTTTTCAATCATTCTACTTTAGAAAATTGCGTTTTAATATTTTTATTTAAATGATTTTTACTATCTAACATTTTGTAATTTTATGAAATGAGTAAAAAACGTTGTATTTAAACTCCACTGGCGAGTTGTAAAAACTTTTGTGGGTTAAAGACTTGAAATTGTATTGCTAATGTAAATATGAATGAATCAAATTATTTTTATTATATTTTTTTACCTGTATTTTAGTGGTCTCTAACAAATTTCTTGAAAAGTACGGATAATATATGCATGATTTATATTTTTTCGGCCACCTTTGTGAATACTAGCATTATGAAAGTGGGTGGCCATGTCCACTTATCGAAGCAATTGAACCTTTGGATTATGCATTTGATAGGTTTGAGCAGAGATCGATCATGTTTGATTCACTATTTGAATTCTATATTTAGAAAGTCAATCAAATACAGAAATGTATGAATTAAGAGGATACGATTCAAAATAAAATTATAGTTATGAAAGTAAGATATCTAGTAATATCTTTTAGTCCATTTTTTATTTCTTTGCGTATTGATATTATATAACATATAATTAGTGAATCTAGGATATGACGTACCCCTATGCAAGACGTTTTCAAGCAATTAAACGTAAATGTCCGTTATATGCAAATCGATAACAATAGATCCCCCCCCACTGAGCGCAGAATGTCTTAAAACCACACGTATAAAGTAAAACTGGATTCATAGGGTAGTAGTTCTTGCAGTAGAAATAGGCACTAAAAAACCTTTAGTTACATTTTTGCCCGAAATTACTTCTTTCAGCTGGTCACTATTCACACGGAGCCACTGTTGAGTATGACATTAATCACTCAATCTTTGAATCGATGAGGTGGCTTTTCTAAGTCGAAATTAAAGTTAGGTTGGTCGCTTTCATATATTATCACTGTATAACATATCAGTGGATATTTGTATAACAGTGAATATCTGTATAACATATCAGGGTACACTCTATAACATGTAAGCAGTAAAGCGTGTTAATGAATTCTCTGCTAATAGGACTAGTTCAATATGTTCGTTAAGAATGAAGAACCTATATTTAGAGTGGATTGAAATAGATTAATAGAAGTACCTATTCGTCGAAACTCAACTACACACAATTGCTTACTAAAGAATATTTATAAGGCAATTTTTGGTTCAAATGCAAATTAGATGCTCGTCTAACCTTACTATAAATCCAAATTTTTTCGTCATTAGAATGCGTCATATAAAAGAAAATATCAAAAGGAAAGAGAGTAGGGCTCTCATGGTTAAAAAAAACAGTGAGCATTAATTAACTCTCTACATGAAAAGCTGCAAAAAATAACTGCTACACTCAGTGGCTGCTCATGATTAGAATTTTTGGTGAGGCACTTTGCCTAGCACAAGCAGGGCCCGATTGTAGGAAAAACTTTTAGAGAGATGCCTGGTACTGACCGAATCGCACTGAAAGTTGTTCCATACGCATATAATCTTTTTTCTTCAGATATTCTAAAAGCGCATTATTTATCGAAAAAACAAACTCGTAACGGATTTCTTGTTTCTTTACTTCAATTCAGCATTTTGCATCTCCCCTGCAATTATTTCCTATATATGTATAGGTATTTTCATCTCCTTTCTAGTGGTATTTAAAAAAAAACTGTTCGTGAAAAATATGTCTAATATTGAGCGCTACTATTTTTTATTCCTTTCAGATTATAAATTTGTATTTGTTATTTTAATATATTATCACTTGAACAGTTGTCAATTTTCGTTTTATTGATACAATATTGATTAATTACATATATATTATTACACTGCTCAAAGTGGAAATCGTAACATCGTGAAGAAAGTGTTGTGTACCCCGAAACTGACAGGATGGAAGCAACGAGGGTATGTGTGCAAACGATCAAAAAACGGAACATGAGAACTCAAGTACGTGCGTTTACTTCAGATTAATCAGTACACAGTAGGTCCACCTCGGGCGGCTATACAAGCCTATAGACGTCTAGGCATTCCATCAGTCAAATATCCTGAGTTATGGCGTTCCAAACAGCATCTATTTGGGCATGCCACTGTACCAGGTTCATCGCCGGACAGACCTGGCGAAGACGGCAACTCATTAGGTTCCAGACATGCTAAATGGACGACACGTCAGAGGAGTATGGAGGCCATGGGAAAATGTCCACACCTCGGAAACTGTCCATCGTTGCACGTGCAGTGTGTGGGGTGACATTGTCCTGCTGCATAATCAGTTCAGGCATGGTAGTAAAGAAGGGTCGTGCCACAGGATTAACGTTATCATGGTACCGTTGGCACGGAGAAACATGGAGCAAAGTGTCATTGAAGGCAAGTCATGGAGCAAAGGTGTCAAGCAAAGGTGTCATGGAAACATGGAGCAATGCTGTATGGTAGCTAATGGAAAAGGCTATGTTGCGTGAGATGCACGGTTGCACAGTGCTCACATTGCTCACCATCATGCAACGATCGTTCGAAGGTTCAATCAGAGCTCTCGCATATTGGCGTATTCTCTCTCAGAAGGCGTCAATTGCGCATAAGGGTTCCGCCGACGTCTCCAAGGCATATTCCGAACATTTTCGTAGAATGCATTCCAACCTCACTGTCGGTCGTGCTGTGATATGAGCTTATAAGGGCGCCCGATATTCATCCACGGTTCGGCTGGGTGACATGTGTCTATTCGCTACAGAACTTTGATTATTTGCATATCTGCGATGGCCAATTGCCTCCTGAGATTTACATTCCTCTACTTCCATTGCTTCTTAGAGTTTCGATTTCCACTTTGAGCAGTGTAAAAAGAAGAATTTAAAGGTATCGAACGGGAAATCTTTAAATACTGCCAGTCTAATGACATTGCATTGCGCTAAACACAGCCGTGAAATATTTAAATAAAATGTGCATTAATATTGCATTATATACCGAATGTCCAATACATTATATTTTCATATCTAAATGCCATTCCTAAATTGCCCATACCCAATTGCACTTCCTTGGCAAAATAAAAGTTGGAAACCCTAATGGTACAGGGAAATGATGTTTTTGGCTAGGAACCAACATCTACCATTCGTTGCGTTGCTTAAATCACTCAATGAAGTGTCACGGAACACTCAAAACGACGGGAAAGAGCAAATCAAATGTCACGGTTGAATTGAGACCTGTCTTCCAGTTCATTATTAACTGTATTACAGGGCATGCGCATTTGTGCAATTGTTAAAATACATAGTAGTAATATTCTGGCGATGGTCATAGAGGATGAATTCGTATTGTATTAACAGAACCATGGGATGTATCACCCACTGATTCGCAAACTATTTGCTGAGATTTTCTACACAAGACGTCAAATAACGATTACCAAACGAATATGAAAATATCAATATGTTTTCCACGATAAAGCAAATACTGAATACTAAATTTTAAATTCAATGGCTATTTCTTGGGGTGGGGGTGTCTCAGTCGGTAGCGTGCCAGGCTTGTAATCTGTAGTTCCAAGATTGCAGTCCAAGCTTGGTCAGCGTTGAGATTTATCTCCGTAAAATTCCCCGCCCTGCCCAACCTCGGTCAGTAGGGGACACCGATGAGCTTGGAAAGGCCGCCGTCCGTCGGATGAGACGTTAAGCCGTGGCCCCGTATACGGGAACGTCATACCCTGTGAGCATTAAAGAACACGCTGGACGGCCTTGACGGGAGGCTACTATCTGTCTCCCAACAGCTGTTCCAGTGGGTCCCCTCCCCCAACCTTCTCTGTGCCTTCGGAGTCCATGTGATTTGGCCATTTAGCCCATGGTGTGCAAAAAAGTGCCTCTCAGAGGTAAAACCACCCAACAACCCAATTGAATATTTCTTGTGATTTTTTTTGGGAATAGTACCCCAGGTGGCCTAATGAAAGATCCACTCCTGTTATTAAAGATGAATTATATTACTTGTGAATTAAGTAAAATAGTTGTGAAGTCCTAAATGTATTTATTGAATGGGTTAATAAATTCCTGATAAAAGAACTGCTAATTGGATCTACTTGGTTAAAACTCAGAATCGAATAAGCTCTCTAATCAGTATTTGGTATAGGCTTCAAAGAAAAGCATAATTTCCGTAGATCTTCAAGAGATTTATTTATTTTCGCCTTCGTGGAATTTTTAAAATGCCTATTTACGACCAACAACATGAGCAAAAGAAAGTATAATTTTGATTTTCCGTTTTTGTGATCACTTTCAAGCCTAAGTATTTAAAAAATATTTTTTTATATCGAGCCATGAAATTTGCATACCAGGGTCCCAATCAACCTCAATAAAGAGAACACGTGTCGAATGAAAAACTGAAGCTCACTGATTAATTGCTCTAACAACACGCAATTTAAGGAACTTCCAAAAATGACTTTTCGGAAATAAATCTTAATAATACTGAAACTTACTCTTTAGGGAACAATACAACTTAAAATAAAAATAAATGCGCGAAATACATATTTTGAAATTATAAAGCAATATTATGATTGGTCAGACACCTGCCCTCCCCTCCCCTCTCTGAAAAAATGTGACTAATTCATCAATATTCATTTTAAGAAGATCAAGATTAAAAAAGAGACAAAACAACACCAATTTGAATAGCAATTTGCATAGTTCTGAACCAGAGCCAACGATAACCTTCAGCTTTTTCGCACCAACTTGGGAGTGATGATAAATGACTTTACGACTGGCCGCTGCCCAACTGGCAGCCGGGGCCAGTATTTATTTTTTTTTAACTCTTACGAAAGACTGATAACTTAATGAGGATTTATATTCAGAACATCATGACGTTCGAGTAAATAATGTAGTGGATGACTATAATCATATTTTAAGCAAATGTCGAGTGATAGTTTATGAAAAACGTGAATCCAAGCATGGTAATATTAATTTTATACTTGACGTTTAAATAAAAATTTTCAAGATATTGCTCGCTGTGCACATTATTAATGTGATTCAGAATTTTGCACAACTGATAAAACAGATGCAATTAAAACATACATTGTTAGTTGAAATTACATAAGAAACAGAAGTCATGGATTGTTAATGGTTACGAGGAATATTGCAAAACTTAGAAAGCAAAATGTTCCACATAAATATTGATGATGGATTGGCATAGGAAAATGATTCCACATTCCAATGTTCCCCAAAGATAAAAATGTGCTATTACAGGCAACCTATAGGCAAATCTGGAATATCCAATCGAAATTGATTTAAGACACCATAAGTATTTTTAACATTTAAAATTCGAATATCCAATAGAAATTGATCTAAGACAACTTACGTTTAACACGTAAATTATTGATACCTAGAGAAACAGGATTTTACCAGATCACCTCAGGGCGAAATGTTTGCTTGAAGGAATGCTAATTTCATCATTTCTATAGAAGATGACAACATCATATGGATGATTCCTTGTGATGACAGGCTATTGGAAGACTTGAAGCAGGAGAGTATCATGCAGAGGTAGCAAGATGTCTCAAAGTGTCGAGAAAGGTGGTTATTGACACTTTGGAAACAGTTCCAGGAGACAGGAACCATTACCAGAAGAGCTGGACAAAGTCGCTCAAGAGCAACTTAAACTCTAAATGACAGTTATTCAGCTGTAATGGCAAGACCGAACACTCTGATGACTTCATGTCAACTGTCTCTACCGCCGCAATAGGGGAAAAGGTTTCCAGCCGAACAGTGCCATGCAGGCTTAATCCGAATGGACTCTTTCCCAGGTAGCCAGTGGTTTTTGTCCTGCAGATTCTAATTAATTACGAAAAGATCATCTAAACTGATACCATCGACGTGTCACTTGGAGCACTGAACATGGGCTAATGTTCTGTGTCCTGACGAGTCTCGATTTAGCTTACAAGTAGATTCTAAACGTTATTTAATTTTGGAGAGAACGACGAATGCGATGCCATCCCGCCAATATCAGATACAGGAATATATATAGTTCAAGTGATGAGCTTGTCTGTGGTGGCATAACCAACAATGGCCGTACTCCTCTTCATATAAGTGCGATGGAGGCTCCGTAACAGCTCAAAGGTACAGTGTACGTATTCTTGAATTTTTGTGCGACCTTTTTAGGAATATGGTTGTCGTTGATTTCCTGTTTATGGATGACAATGCCCGTCGCATAGAGCTAACCTGGAACAGGAGTGTTTAGAAACGGAAGATGTCCAACAAATGACCTGGCCAGTAAGGTCACCAAACCTAAATATCATCGAACATGTGTGGAATGCTTTAGGGAGAAGCATTGCATATAATCAGCCACCTTTTCGTATATTCCACGATGCAAAGTTACCGCTTACGGAGGAATGGGATTTGTTGCTTCCGGCCCTTCTTGGAAACTTTATATTAAGTATGGATGGATGCTGTCAGATCTGTTAAGCCATCAGAGGGAATCATACTCCACATTGACGTTATATGTGCATATTTTGGAGCATCTGAAACACACTTCTCTGATTCACAATATTTTCTTGTTTTGATGACGTCATTGTAATGCGTTCATTTCAAATCTGAGTGTTCTCATTTTCTACATATTTCTTCAATGTCCTAAAATACATTTCTGGGTAAAAAAATTTAAAGTGAAGACAGTACTCTCCTCTAGGATGGATATAATCTAGAAGCTTGATCTAAATTATCACAATCCTGTAGATTCCGTCGTATATATGATAGAATCTAAACCAAACCTGTTCTAGTTTTTCGTATAACATACAAACTAATACAAAATGCAAGCCGGGACTCGAACCCATACCTCGGAAGCTGTAATTTCACCGTAAGTCAACGCAGCACCAATGCACCGCAGAAGCGGCATTTGCATGATATAATAAAAGAGTTATGCCGTATTTTTTAAATGTTATCTTAATTTTGTTAAGCAGTATATAATAAAATAGCGAGATATAATAGCGCTGGAAACTAAGAAGAATTGATAACACACATTACACTTTTGATTATCTGCGAATATGTTTTAAGAAAAACTAATATATTTTAAATATATATTATTATTTATTATATAAATATCTGTTTACGCTCGTCGGCAGCAAATTTTGTTTCTAGAATTAATTCTTAAATAACTAATCATTCCGTATAAAAATATATAGTATTTTCAATGATAAATTAAACTGCATTTAATAAACCTGCAGACAGCTGCTTGCCACAGATGTCTGAGAGGAGTCTGTTAGTATAAGACGCTACAGAAAGGATCTGTAAGGAAGGCGAGACCTCAGCAGAAAAATAATATCCATTCTTTATCCGAGTCTAGAACCCTGGTCCCTCTGATCAGTAGCCAAGCACATTGACCACTTGGCCAGCGTTTGATGATTTTCTTCATAACAGTGATTAATCGGTATTGCTGTTCAGTCTTTTACATTCTTAATTAAGTAACAAAATCTCGTAATTAAAACTCACCAAAGTTTGCTGAAAACATTGAAAGGAAGTCTATATTCATATTTGCTGAAAAAGAGCTAACTTCGACAGCTCAGTGGTCAGAGCATCCGACATGTTACCAGGAGGGCGTGAGTTCGCATCCCACTCTAGGAGAAACTCAATTTCTTCACCAAACATTCATGAATTACATGTTGATAAGCAAAATTACTTATAATATTCCTCTATTTTTAGCTTAGACTAAATATTAAATTACTCACAGCGTTATACCTAAATATTTTTTTATAAATATTAACTATTGCAAACATAAAACAATTATGGAAATTTTCTCGCAACCTACTACTAGCCGAGTGTTTAACGTACTTATTTGCTGATTTAAGTGACCTGAGTTCGGGCCTGGTTAAATCATGAATACGTCTTGTGTTGTCTTTCTCCCGAGGTCTCGCCTTCCTCAAAGGTCTTCTCCATGACGAAATACACTGAATACATGAAGTTTAAGAGGAACCTCTTAAACTTCTGTGGCAAGCAGTATCTGCTTGGAGGCCAAAGGAAAATGTATATTTTTCGCTACGACAACTTCTTAAGGAGATATAATTTTTTCTATGTTTTAAAGGTGTTATGTTAAAGTAATAAATACCCCAACAATGTTTAAATTTTAGATATTTAGTGATATTATAAATTTATACTGTACACTCTTTAAAATCCGGCACATTTTACAATCCGGAAATATTATAATAACAAATCAGCACTCTCGCCTTTGCCTTTAAGAAATCTCCACCTTTTCCACTACTAAACATTGTCCCTGACGTATATTATCAGTTGTCTTCGATCATTACCAAAGTCCTCACTTGGGATATTTTATTGAAAAATTTCTCCTTTGTCCTTCAAGTATGGTGAGTAAGAATTGAAACGGAAAGCGAAGAAGGAAGAGAAAGCATGCTACTCTTAATTTAGTTAAAAAATCTGAAATTATAAAAAGGCTAGAAAGTATAGAAAATGGAGAAAACTTATGCAGGAATAAAATATCTGATCATCAATGTTTTACGACCTAAAGGAACATAAAGAACAGTTATTTAATGTATTATTATATTTGAATGTTATTTTAACTGCTCTCTTGCTTCTTTATAATCAATTAGGTGAAGTCCAATAGATGAATCCAACTTGTGAGTAATAAACATGCTTTTAAAAGTAACATTAGAGTACGTGACAGTATTTTCTTTGACTGTCTATTGTCATTTATTTACATTTAACAAATTAAATTATCATTTATATTTGAAATTATTAGTAGTATCTTTAAGTCATTAATAAATGTTTACCAATGCGAACAGTTCGATTGTTAGTGCTAAAATATTTATTAAAATGTACTTCTCCAAATTACTCAACCGTTAAGTATATCTCTAAAATCCGGCATTTCTTATTCCCCGAACGTACCGGATTTTAAACAGTTTACTGGTTTACATATGTTTATTATGCTTCGATACTTTTACATATTTTGCATTACTGGCGTAGATACTCCCTTTCCCACTCCTACTTTCGCCTGAAATGAAAAAAAAAACAACAACTGAGGTCATGTGATATGTACCAAAAATCGTAAGCGCCCCATCTCTCCCTTGAAATGGAATCCTGACTATGCTACTGCTTTCTATAAAATAAATAAATACCTCCTCAAGCGACTGCTTGCCACAGAGGTCTGACAGGAGTCTGTCAATTTATATGCCATAGTAGAAAGTATGTGACGATGGTGGGACTTCAGCAGAAAAATAACACACACGTCATGCCTTACCCGGGGATCGAACCAGGCTCCGTAAATCAGCAGCCTAGGGACTAACCACGCGGCCACGGGACACTTCCCTTTTATTACTCATATTTATATATTTAAAAGCAAGATCGCTTCTCTACTACAAATCAGTGCACAAAATCGAAAAATCTCATAAATTCCCCTTAATTTCAATTCTCAAATTAGCATAGATAAGAGAGATGGGAGAATTTCTGTTCTTCCAATCATTTGCACATTGGTACATATGAAATGCGTAGTTTGAGTTCCTTAATTGCTTATGATTTACGAAGAATTTATTCAATTTTCGTGTTGTTCGTTTTCAAGTACTCTTCTCTGTCAAGAGTTGTTCCTTTCAATTGCTATTCAATACAGTTTTAAGAACACTGTGTATATAAAAATGCCTAAATAAAAACATATTTAGTAAGAAAACCGAAACCCTATGTTACCGAGTTTGAATATGAAACATTGTCAAATTATTTAAAAATCTGTTTTGTAATGCATGAGACTGTTTAGTGTCAGCAACACGGCTTCTTTGGTTCAGCAACATATTTCCATATTGAATTGTAAGTCAAGCGAAGCTGTAAAGAGAAATACGAAACAGTTTTGTTACTAGTGGCACATTCGATAGTCAACAAAGATCAGACGTTTGAAATGATTTCTGTCATGCTATAATTATTTCTGACTTTCCGATATGAAAATTGAATTTTGCAGTTTTGATTCATTTTTTTTGTATAAAACTAAGCATAAAACTATATAACTTTTCTATATAACCAAGCACATTGATCATTTGGCCACAGGTTGCTGATTATCTGCACTTTACATTTACTGCACAAAGTTGTTGTTTTAGGCTATTTTACCTCTTTTGTGCACAGGCTCAATGAGCAGGTAACAAGGGTTCAAAAAAGGTTAGGAAAACTGGACTATTAGGAAACAGATCGTAACCTACTATCGAGGCATTCAGCGTGTTCTTTAAAGTAAAAAAGATTTGGCTCTCCATAGATGGAGCCACGGCTTAACGCCCCTTCCGATGGAAGTCAGCTTTTCTAAGCTCATAGGTGTCCTATTTCTCATCGAGGGAAGGGAAAATTAGTGGAGATAAATCTCAATCCAGGACAGTTAGGACTCGAACCTGCGAACTGTAGATTAGCAGCCTGGCGCACTTCCGACCGAGCTACCCCACCCCACCGAACGAAGTGTGACACATTAAGCTGCAGCTGAAAAAAGGTAGGTATGGTTTGTTTATGAAGAATTTGTTAATGCAATCCGTGATAATCTCCGCAGTCCTCAAATGGTATTCCTCAGATGGAATCGAGATTGTCTCGTTTGAATCTCATTCGAGTAGATTGCAAATACCGAAGATAAATGCGTTGAAATTGATGAATACTGGACGACAATCTAGCAGCAATGGCTATTTCAGTAACCTATGAAGTGTAAGAAAATTTCAAAAAGGTGTATTGAAGCTGTTCAAATGATGCCATGAAAATTTTGTGTCCTATAAACATCAGGCATGAAAACGTGTTTCTGTTCGTCACTGATGCAGCGCTTTATATGGTAAAGACTGGTGGCGCATTTAAGGTATTGTACCTAAGAATAATTAATCTAACATGCATTGCACATGTAATGCGTCGATTTGCCGAGCTTGATTTGTCTATCCAAATATTGATGCTGCTATTGCTGAAGCGAAGCGAATATTAGAAAACCCCAAATCAGAATTGATAATTAATGATACATACTCTGAGTTCGAGCCCCGGGTAAGGCATGGATGTATGTGTCGTTTTTCTGCTGAGGTCCTGCCATCCTCTCAGACCTTCTACTGTGGCATATAAACTGGCAGGCTCCTGTCAGACCTCTGTGGCAAGCAGCTGCGTAAGGGGGTATTTATTTTATTTATTATTTACTCTGATTAAGCAGCTCCTCTCTGAAGGACCACTTTTAAATAGATAGAGGACCTAGATGCAGTTGCTAAACATTTTTATATTATAAATCATTTTGTCAGTGAGTTTAATTCGTAGGATGCTGCAACCATTGGAATTGCTAAAAATCACCCATAAGACAGACACGAAAATAATTTAGCATACATATATTCAAGTTCTTGATGACTTTATTTTGCTATAAATGGTATCCAAAATACCTAACTTGGAATTTCTGAAGGTTTGGGCATAGTGGACAATACTCTGATTTTGAATAACAATTCAAAGTGATATGTTCCAGATGCCAATGGCGTACCCAAAGGAGCGGGGGTTATGTAGTTGTAGGCGCACCCTCCACCTCCGAAGGTGGCTTGAATATCGTAATTTCTATGGCCTTTCCGAAAATAACAGATTCAATTATGTCAACCTTTTTAAATTCAAGCATATCAACCTCTCCCACATTAAAATTTTCTGAGTGTTCCATTGCCAAAGAATCAGGGCTTAGCTCAGGCGGTCGCGTATCAAGCTCGTAATCTGCAGTTTCTAAGTTCGAATCGCAGCTGGACCAACGTGAAGATTTACTTCCGCTAAACCCCAGCTTGCCCTTGGTCAGAAGGGGACACCTATGGGCTTGGAAAGGCACATGTCCGTCGGATGGGACGCTAAGCCATGACTTTGTATACAGAGAGACATCCCTTTGTAAATTGAAAAACACTCTGGATGGTCTTGACTGGTAGCTAACATCTGTATCCTAACAACTGTCCAATGGGTTCGTTTGCCCAGCCTTCTCTTAGCCCTTGGAGTCCCTGTGACCTGGCCATTATCCCATTGTGTTAAAAAAGTGCCGCTAAGGCGTAAAGAAAGAGAACATATCCAGATGCTGTAAACATGAAAATTAAATAATTCGTTAGAAAAACATACTGGGAATAAAGATTGGGCTGTGTTAACTCCGAGCGGATTTTTTGTGCGCTCCATGGGCTAAATGGTGAACTCACAAGAATAACAAAGATTCAGAGTTAAGTAGGGAAAGAAGACCCACTGGGCAACTGTTAAGGGACCAATGAAAGCCTCCCATTAAGACCATCCAGAGTGTAACATGAACAGAGTGTTTGCTTTCATTCAACATTATTTAGGTAGATATATATGTCCCCATGATTACTTTAACTCTTCTAATTTAACTAATACATAGGACATATTTTTTATTTTCAAGCACATATTTCAAGACAAATATATATATATTGACATACTTTGAAATGTTTAGTGTATATAATCCTAGCCTTGTATGCAAGCAAAAAAGAGTAATGGATTCTATGATATCAGAAAATCAAAGACATTGTGCATGAAATTATTTTGAATGATGGAAGACAAATAAGTCATCATCATCATCATCCTCAAGCAGCAATGGACTACGGAGGTCCGACCAGACCGTGCAGTTTAATTCTCCAAGCATATCTGTCCTGAGCTACATCTGCTGCATCCGGCCACTGCACACCAAATCTAACAAGGTCCTGTTTGATATTGTCTGCCCACCACATCCTAGGTCTCCCATTCCTTCTGAGGCCTCTAGGCACACTGTTCATAACCCTATTTGCCAATCTATAATTATCCATACGGGCAACATGGCCAAACCAGCGGAGTCTTTCTCTGCACAATATGCTGCTTAAAGGAGGTTGCAGACTCCTTTCCCTAACCTCATCATTAGTTACAAAGTTAAACCACCTAATACCCAAGATACTACGTAAGCATCTAGAAACAAAAGCATCTAGTTTCCTGTTATCTTGTTTACATAGCGTCCAAGTTTCACTACCATAACTAACCCTAGAAAGAACCAAACTATTATACAGTCTAATTTTAGTCTTTAGGTGTATACACCTATTTCTCCACAATCTCCATAGATTCTTAAAAGTCCCGGCAGCAATCCCTATTCGTCTGTTAATCTCATGCCACACATCACCAGTATCAGTTACATAGCTCCCAAGGTAATTAAACTGTGACACCTGCTCAAGACTGCAACCATTCAAATTAACTGAATCACAGCCTGCCTGACCAATTTCATCACTTTAGTTTTCTCTCTGTTTATAACCAAACCTACTCTATTACCAGTCTCATCAACAGCTCGAATGAAAGAGTTCATCTCATCAACATCATTTGCCAAAAGGGCTAAATCATCAGCATAATCTAAATCAGAAATTTTCGTATCTCCAGCCCATTTAAGGCCAAAATCTTTCCCTTGAAGTGAATTTCGCATAACATAATCAATAACCAAGCTAAAGAGAAAAGGAGACAAAATGCACCCTTGTCGAACACCAGACGTAATGTTAAACCAATTGCTACAAGACTTACCAACTCTCACACATGACTCAGTGTTATTATAGAGAGCTTTCATTATGTTAACTAATTTGTCTGGTATACCATATGATCACACAATCAACCACAAATTATGACGATTAACAGAGTCGAAAGCCTTTTTGAAATCAACAAAGCTAGCAACCAAAGGTTTCTGAAACTCTAAACATTTCTCAAGAATCTGCCTAAGTGAAAATATCTGATCTACACATCCCCTACCACTTCTGAATCCACATTGCTCATCACGCAATTGCCTGTCAACCAGATTCTTAATTCTATTAAGCACAATCATGGAAAGAACTTTACCTGGAACAGAGAGTAGGCTGATACCCCCATAGTTATCACAAGAACTGCGATCACCTTTTTTGAAAATAGGGATAATAATAGCTCTGGGAAAATCTTTAGGAACCATGCCTTTATCATAAAGGTTATTCAAAATTTCAGTCATCCAAGTGGTAACCGAAACATTCCCCGCTCTGAGCATTTCTGTAGTAATTTCATCTACCCCTGGGGATTTATGAAGTTTAAGTTTAGAGATAGCCAAAATAACTTCAGATTGTGTTATAGGGCCAACATTAAAGCTGCCAATGAATCTATCGTCATTACAAACAATGGGAGTAGAACTAACCACATTGTTTAGAACATCACTGAAATGCTCAGCCCACCTAGTCATGACAGAATCCTCACCTTCTATAACCTTACCTTTTTTATCCTTCAATCCTTGTATACCTGTCCGTTTTCTACCACACAAAACATTAACTATCTGGTACAGCTCTCTGCTGTTGTGCTGTCTGACTGCTTCCTCGGCTTTGTGAACCAAACCATCAAGCCAAAGATTCTTATCAGTAGCTAACTGATCCTTTACACGATTATTAAGCTCTCTGTAATCCTTTCTATTAGGACTAGTAGGGTATTGATTATGGACATTCCTGCAGTTCCTTCTGTCTGAAATAAGCTCAAGTGCCTTATCACTTAAATAATTCTGTCTCCTCTGCTCCTTTTTTCCTAAAAAAAGTACTGTTAGTTTCCAAAAAAGCCTGTTTAAAATGGCCCCATTCTTCCTCAACTTCAGTATTAAGCAAACCATGGCTGTCATAATGACTAAGTAACCTATCATGGTAAGCTTTAGCTATAACTGGGTCTTTCAGAGCTTCGGTATCAAAGGTAAATTTTTTAACCCTAGCACAACACTTTTTAAGTTTAAGTTGCAAGACACTTTTAACAAGGTAATGGTCAGATCCAATTTCAGCTCCCCTATATGCCCTGGTATTTCTAACAGAACTAGCCCATTTGCTGTTAATTAATATATTATCAATCATATTCCTATGCAGCCCATCAGGTGAAACCCATGTGTACTTATGTATGTCGCGGTGTTTATAATATGTGTTAGTTATTCTGAAACCATTGAGTTTACTTACCTGTAGGAGACGTTGCCCATTGCCATTGCAGCTACCAATACCAAAAGGGCCTATTACTCCTCCCCAAAGGTCAGAGTCAGTACCAACTTTGGCATTGAAGTCACCTAGAACAAGGGTAATATCTCCTTTCTTGACAGAATTCAAAATATCCTGAAGTTGTCCGTAAAAGTCAATGGTGAATAAAAGTATTCTCAGAATTGGTAAAACAGAATTTAAAATGGGTCGGGCTTAATCTTGTAGAATAGGGGTTCTCAACGTGGGATACGCGGAAAAAAATTTGGGGTGCGCCGTGAGAGCTCAAAAGTCGCCAGATCTAGTAACGAAGAAAAAATAACCATTGTTATACTATAACTATAAATTTATCTATCTATACAAGAGGTACGCCAGTTACATACACATTTCCAGGGGGTACGTGAAGCATAAAAAGGTTGAGAACCACTGTTCGAGAAGTTTGATAGGTAGAATTAGTGGAACCCACCAATCTATCAGTCATTTGATTTCGCAAAAGCAAAAAAAATTGACAGATAAAAAACATTCATAATTTGATCTGCTAATGAAGACGTATTATTTTTCGTGTTTGTTTAGCGGAGGCAAGCGGTTGAACTTCAATTGCATTCTTCTGATTTTGCCCTATCAACGGGGAGGAAACATCAGTTGACATGGCGAAGCGCAGACAAGATCAGCTGTTGAAACCGAACACTTTTGTAAACAGAAATAAAAAACATGTTTCTTTTAATGAACACGACAGCAGCTCGATTTAAGGTAATTTCCCTAGAGAATATCAAGCATAGGCTCTAACACGTTACTTATTTACATAGTGTAAAATTCCAGTTCTGCCTTATTTGGTAGAGACTATCAGACAGTTTGGAAAAGAGCTACATCCGGGAATTGCCAAAGCTATTCAAATGAATTTCTCTAATACCCCGCAAAAAAGGAAACAAATCCGCATTTCATTCGCTGTAAATTTATCCGCTGATCTTTTTTTACCTGCCGCAGTCGTCCCTATTCATTGACAAATAAATTAGTTTTAACAAGGAAAAAATATCGATCTCAAAACATCCTTAGCGTTTCGGTAGCATTTCCTCGTTTGCTTTCCTGCTTAATCTCTACGAATGGCTTTTTTGATGATGTTATTAAATCCCAATGTTTTTGTTTTTCATTTATTAACAAAGCATGTCATTGATAATTTAATAATGTATGAGTATAATGATTTTCGTTGTTTGATTTGGTAATAAAAGTGATCCATCTTTATATTCAATACTTGTGGTCTTACATTATTAGCACTCTCCATTCCTGTTAAACAAACGCTATCCTGTATAAACAGTGTTAACTGCAATCGATATCCCTACAAAAATTTATGGAACTGACGCAGATGTGTTGCTATTACTTTAAGTATGTAGTTCTCTCAGAATGACCTAATTACGAAAGATTCAAAAAAAAAATAGTCAGTTGCAAAGATGTAGAGCAGGGATGGCAATATTTTCTCATCGGCTGACCGCATGAGGATTTTTAATAGAGAACTTTATTTATTTGCATTAAATATTCTGAACTTCAATTCCCTGAGTCGACTATATACTTTTACAATTATTGATTATAAATATAAAACATAAACAATTTAAATTTTCATTTATAAATATTTATTGGGGAGAAGGACAGGAAATCCAAAGTAAATAGCATAATTAAGTTAAGAATTAAAAGCATTTTAATGGAAATTAACATCGATTCCGCTCACAAATACCGCTAATTGAGCTGTGTCTGAACTTCGGTACTTTCATCAAGAGTGAAAGGAAAACATTCAAATATCGATTCAAGCTCTGAAAAATATTTTCGGTATTGGCAGAAAGTTCATCGATCAGCCTAGTTAAGGTTTCCAGATCCCCTCCTTAAAAATCAATTTTGGAAAAATATAAGAGGATAATGAGGGCGCTAATTTCGCATCCCCTTTTTTTCATCCGACTCCCATAGGAAAAAAAAAAACCTCCTCAAGGAGATGCTTGCCGCAGAGGTCTGACAGGATCCTATCAGTTTATACGCGATAGCAGAAGGTCTGTGAGGAAGCCTAGCCCTGAACAGAAAAACAACACAGACAACCACACCTTACTCGGAGCTCAAAGCCAGGTCTCTTTGAAGTGTAGTGAAACACGCTAAAGCACTCGGCCACGAGACGGCTACCATAGGTCACCAGAAATAAAACAAAGTGTCGACCACGGGCCATATTGAACACGATCCGTGGTTCCCCTGAACTAGAGGTCCTGTATTGTTAGAGGCTGGCCTTCTTCTTATTATTACATCCTTCTTTCTAAGCTGGACCTATTTGTAAAGGGGGCCTCGGCCCCCTTATCATCAGGTCCATACGCATAAAGGGCAGTGGGTGCGGATAGAGGCTGGCCATCTCGGTGATTCACTGCCATTGGTTGATTGAGTCACGTGGTTTATGGACGCCATGTTTTGTCGTTCCGTGAGACGAAAGCCTATGAGTTAGTGTATGTACCAAGTTAAAACTTCTCAGTTGTCAACATTTTATATCTTTGTACCACTTTTTGTCTATAAAAGCTGTCATATTTTATGAATGCCTCACTGCGCTGCATTTGGGTGTAAAAATTTCACTCAGAGAAATAAATTAATTAATATTTTTTTCCCCGAGGAACTTCATCAGAAGACAGCAATTGGCTACAAAAGTGAAACGAGCTAACTGAAAACCAACAAATAATTTCTTTTAAAGTTCGTTTGAAAAACAAGCCAATGTTTTCACTTTGACGTCTGTCTATGCCAGTATTTGTTCGTCTGTCTGTCCGTCTCTCTGTTAGATGTTGTCTGTCCATCTCTCTTTCCACTTGTCTCTCTATCTACAGATAATCATCTTTTTCTACTTTTAGAGCTAAATGAAAAATTTATTTTGGATTGGATATGTGTCGAACAAATATTGTGATTAGCAATTTTTAAAATTTTCAATAGCTTTAATAGCGCCCTCTAGCGGTGAGAAAAGATGGAAAATGCTAAAATTTCAAACGAATATTACAAGCAAAGTGATTACAAAGGAAATCTGAAATTTTGGTAGTAGAGTGTTATGGTCAAAAGGTTTACAATGGCAACAAGGCTTTGCCGTCTTAGCCAAAAGGGGGAGAAGAAAAACGAAAATTTTTTTGAGATAAACGAAATTATATATATTTGTTTTACATCACTAACAAAATATTAATGATTTAAAAATATTTGATAATCTCAGCGTTACTTGTAGACCTTTAAACATCTATTAATCAATAAATATTTTTTGTGAAAAAAGCCGGCTTTAGTTCAACAGGTTAGCATGCTCTGGCATGTTTGTGGAGAGTTGCGGGTTCGAATCCCGTACGTCGGGGAATTTTTTTTCCATAAAAATATTAATACTTACATTTTTCGAATCCCCATCAGCTGCAATTTCCACTGTTAGAGAGTGCTAAAGGCGGTATATAAAAACTCGAAAGGCGAACTCTAGCGGCGGAAGAAGCTGGAAAATACTAAATCTTTAAATAAACATTGCAAACGATCTATTTTTTCTAGAAACTTATATTTTTGATCATAGAGTGTAATGATCAAGTGGTTTACACTAATAGTAATGATTCGTCCCATTGGTAAAATGCAGCTTTTCTGCTTGAAGAGATAAATGAAAAATTTTTTTTGCACATTACAGGTACTAATAAAATATTATTAGCACATTTTCGTAATTATGCAGTAGTTCGAATTTCCACCGTCAGAGGGTACTGAAAGTGTAAAGTAGCTAGAAGAACGTATATCGCCTCTGGCGCATATGCGGATCTCCTTTTCAAAGAGAATGAAGTTCTTCCTTTGCCTACTTTTTCATTCCCTAAAAAGTTTTAATTATGGATGTTTTTATTGTTTTTTGATGAGGTCCCGCCATTCTCATGGACCTTTTACTATGGAGTCCAGTTAATTTATAAGGTCAGCCCACAACCCTGTGTGGCTGACCACTCTTCAGCAGGGTAGAACTTTTTGTTAGAATAAACTTATTAAAGTTATGAAAATACTTTTTTGTCAAAACCTTTGAATATATTTATATTTCTTATTTTGAATGAGGATTTTCCTTTTTATATCCGTTAGAGGAAGTAGCCACGGAGGCTGGGGCTTTCCAGGGAGGTAAGATAATATGTATCACCAAGAGTAGGCTGTGTCACTCAAGTAGAGGCTTGTAGGATAAAGAGTTAAAGTATAAACTGACAGGTTCCTGTCAGACCTCTGTACAAGCAGCTGTTTGAGTGGATATTTATTTATTTATTTATTAATATATGATGAGAAAATGCACATATTAGTATTTTATTAGTAATTATAAAACATAAAAAGTACTATTCTGTTAGTTCTTAAATTTAGAAAGTTGCTTTTCTCTCGCTCCTCTGAAAATAGTGGGCAGATCATTGCTGCCATTGGAATTTCTACCATAACAGAACTCTACACACCAAAATTTCTACCATAAAGAGATCACTTTAAACATTCGTTAAAAGTTTTGCAGTTTCGATATTTAATGATCTCTAATGACATAAATTAAAACTTCCTTTGAAAATGTGAATTGCATTTCACTAGTAACCAACCAAAAAAGAGATTTCCATTATGTCTTAAAACAAAACCGTTCCATTTCTTACCTATCTTGGGCTTAGGGTCAACTCATTGTTGTAAATGGAATTTTCAAGACTCACATTCCATGATCAAAATTTCAAATTTCTAGCATAACTACATCGTTTGCAATACTGTTTTAAATTTTTGGTATTTTTCGATGTTTTCCACCGTTACCGGGCGCAGTTATAGTTTTTGAGAAATTCACAAAATCACCAACCCAAAAAGAATTTTTAATTTATCTCTAAAAACATACACTTTTCTGTTAAAACAAAAAAAAAGTTGTATTCACCTCCTCCCTGGGTCTAAAGAGTCAAGTGATTGTTGCCAATGGTAACTTCGTAACCTTCACATTTCAACCCCAAAATTTTAAACTTCTTACATAACTACATCGTTTGGAATATTCGTTTGATATTTTGGAATTTTCAGATTTTTCCACCGTTAGAGGGCGCAGTTATAACTTTTGGGAGATTCGAAAAATGCAAATCGTAATATATCATTAATTTCTATCTAAGACAAAAAGAATTTTGTATTTATCTGTATAAACAAAAATGTTCAATGTCTACAGACGGAGAAGACAACAAAACGAAATTATATCTTTTTTTAAAGAAAAAAATAGCCGTAAAATTCACTTTTCCTTTTTTTAATCGTTTTCTAAAGTGCTTCCAATCATGAACACTGAAATCTGTATCAAACATTACCCTGCTTTTTTATGAATCCATAAGTATTCGTGCAATACCATTCAGCTATGTAAGTTAAAGAATCCGAGTGACGACAAAACATGGCGTCCAACTTTTAGATGGCCAACCTCTACCTTATAATGGGGCCTCTACCGTAACCTTCGAGACTCAAGGCCTTTGAAGTCTAAATTGACGTCACATCCGGTGGATCTACAGTGCTTCCTGCGCACGTAGTACTACCGTCGCAAATCGAGCAACTTTTTTATAAGGTCGGTGGGCATTTTTGTTTGATACTGTGCTCAAAAACTGATTGACATAGTATGATTATATTGTATATATGTACATTAATGTAATATTTCTATGGCAAACTTTAAAATAAGGAAGACGTTGGAACTAAAATAGATCTTGATTTGTAATTGTGCTAAATTGATGACTGAGAATGTGGGGCGGGGGTGGCTCAGTCGGTAGCGCGCCAGGCTCGTAATCTGTAGTTCCCAGGTTCGAGTCCCACCTGGGTCAGCGTTGAGATTTATCTCCGCAAAAATTCCCCGCCCTGCCCACGGTCAGTAGGGGACACCGATGGGCTTGAAAAGGCCGCCGTCCGTCGGATGGGACGTTAAGCCGTGGCCCCGTGTGCGGGAGAGCCATACCCTGTGCATGTTAAAGAACACGCTGGATGGCCTTGACGGGAGGCTACCATCTGTCTCCCAACAGCTGTTCCAGTGGGTCCCCTCCCCCAACCTTCTCTGAGCCTTCGGGGTCCATGTGACCTGGCCATTTAGCCCATGGTGTGCAAAAAAGTGCCGCTCAGAGGTAAAACAACCCAACCCAACCCAACTGAGAATGTAGAGTAATCGTCGTTTAACGTTCTCTGAACATGTATAACCATATATAAATTACCAGGAGCGTCATAATCGGTTCTACATATAATTACAATGACACAATATGTTTAAAAATAAGGTAAAATGCGAATAATTACTCGGTTATATATTAACAAAAATAAAATAATTTCCTTCACATATTTTTCCTGATAAATGCTGTCAACAATTGATCGTTTTTTATACCATTGATAATATAATCATGACATAAATTGTTATGGAAAACTAGTGTGTTATATTAAAAGGAAAAAAAAACACGCAAAAATTCTTCAGAACAATTTTATTGACAAATGTAAACTACCAGTTAATGAAAATAAAATAATTTAATTGAAATACTTTTTCTTAGTAATTAGACTGAATTTATAGGACATGGATACAACCTTTCGATGGAATACATATTTAAAAACTAGCAGGAAAAGCGCATCTAAACTTTACAAACTACAATTTACTGCAAGCACAATACACATTTTGGTTTACAAAGCTACCTGTAAATCTATGACTTAAGATTTGATAATATATCGCTCAACTAACCTCCCAAATGTAAAGAAAATAGTCTCTAATCAATCTTCGATTGTTAAAAATATAGTTCTATGCAGCCTGGTAAAGAAATATTAAATCATTTAGGTATACATCTTTCCAGATATAAGCCAATGGTGTAAAACCACTAAACAGACTGCCTTTTTTCCACTAATAGAACTTATTAGTTTAGTGGTCTTAGAACACTGTGCCCTGTACCTGGAGAGATATGGTTCAAATCCCACATGCCAACAAAACTATTAATTTCAAAACCAACAGTGGAGTCCAACTCTGTGGATACTATTATTAACTTTTTTTTTGGCACTAAGACATTTTTTCTTATTTCCCAAATTCTCTAACAAACAATCATTTTTTAAAAAATATATTTGTTGAACACCAAATAATCATTTCTAGAGTTTTTCCAATACAGTGGCCAAATTCACAACTTGTATGATAATCAAGTAATTCTGCATCACATAAAAGACTGGTTGTTATTAAAGTAACATTTCTTTGATTTGCCATTTCAATAAATTCTTGTTTAAATTCAGTACACAATCTTTTCATAGTAATGTAATTTAGTAATACAACATTAATTACTATCTCATTTGAGCAAAAAAAGAATGCCTCTATCAAATTTTTGTAAATACTTAAATTTTACATCCAATTCTACTTTTTTATCACGTAATAGTAAATGTTTACAATGATCACATTTCAAGCTTTTCAAAACTGAAAATACACAATAACCTGCTACATATGCAATTACAAGAAGAGAGTTATCACAATCAGACAAATCTGAAGGAAGCAGTGTAATGTTAAATTTTAAGCTAATAGACATAAAATTCATTTCCTTAAAATCATCTTTAAAATCCAAATCGGTTATTTCAATTTTACCACTTGACTTAGTGGGAAGTTTCAACAGTGACTGCACTCTTAATTTTGTTTCATATTCAAATAATTGACATACTTATATTATATTGGCTTCCAGCTAACTGCCTGTAGAGGCTGAAACGACTCACTAAATTATCAGTTTGAAACGACTCTCTAAATTTTCAGTTTGAACAGTTTGATATACCAGGTAAAATATATTTTGAGTTCAGAGGTACAATATGAAGCAATTTCCAGCAATGAATATGTACTAAGTCTTAAAGCAGAATGGGTTTCTTTCGTTAGTATACCAGTTGTGCAACTCACTGTTCCCATTTATCTAGCCAACAATAAAGTAAAATAAATACCCCCTCAAGCAGCTGCTTGCCACAGAAGTCTTACAGCAGCTCGTTAGTTTATATGCCATAGTAGGTCTGAGAGGATGGCAGGATCTCAGCAGAAAAATGACGCTTACATTTATTCAAGAATTCAGAAATGAGACATTTTCATCTGACTCTGAACACGTTAATGGCATTTGGTGTTTGTTATTCAAGCGTTCACCTTTAAAAGGTGATTTTACACTTACAATATGCCACCATGTTAAAATAATCTTAATGAAATCTGATGTATCATGGTAATGTAACAATTTGTGCTTTTCTCCTCTTTCTAAAAGTCCATTAACTACAAAGTCATTAAAAATATTTAAGACTAATTTAACATTTTGTTTCTCAAGGTTACTTGGGTTCAAGGCTCTATACGAGAGATTAAATCCATATTTTAACAATGAGTTTGCTTCAATTTTATGCAGTTCTTTAAGGGTTGATAAGGATGAAATTTTGAACGATGAAATACTATATCCATTATTTACAAAATGTGGATAGTACATACATTTTTCAAAATATTATTGATTTAGCAAGTTATTTCTGATACACTTCAGCAAATGAACTGGGTCAGTAAGAAAAAAATAAAGGTGTTGATTTATCTGATGGATGAGGACATACAATTTGAACTTTAGGGGGAGAAAGACATAATGACATACTCTTACGATTGATAGAATTATTGTGAGCTGCCACACATATCATAAAAAACCAATTTCTTCCAAACCAATGATAATTTTTTTTAAATAATACTGTAAAGAATATCGGCATTTATTGCTTTGGCTGGTAATATATGAACTACATCTTTAGAGTTGGAAAGCAAACTAGTTATAAATAACAGTGCCCATGGGCACTGGTTGCCATGTTTTGTGTGTCAAATGACAGACCAACAAGGTTATTACATTTGAAATCTAAATACTGTTTGAGATGAATTTCATCAAGCATTAAAATCACTTTTTTTTATCTGTATCACTCAAAAAAGAATATTTTTGCCTGACATATGATGAAAAATTTGAATCTACTTTATAGCAGGATTGACATTAAACCGAAGACAAATGCGTCGAATTGTATTAGGATGTGGTAATCTAATGTTTCCACTCTCTCTCTAACAAAATTATACGCATGAGGAGCCATGCTAAAAATCATCATATCTGATGAATACCTTGAACCACACTTATTTAACCCAAATAGTATCAACTGTTCTCAACGAATTTTAAATGATTATTACTTTCATCAGATGTGCAAAGTACTTTCAAAATATTACACATTAATCAATACTATGTCTAATATTACTTTCAGGAGTTTTAACCCTTATTAAACAATTTAAAAGATCATTTAAAACATCAATATGACTGATGTTTTCGAAGAAAAGTATATTTTCCAACTAACTCATTATCTTTTTCATATGCTCTCACCATAAGCTCAGAATTAACAACATAAAATTTTACTATAGGAACTAGACTTTTGATGGAAGGCTACCAGGAATTAGTCTGGGGACTTTGAATTGCACAGTAACCGTCTTATCAGTTTTCTCATCGAATGCACTTGAACATCTTTGGAAATCACTCTCTTTGAAGTGTAATTCACAAACCTAGAGAGAAAGATGAACACCATTAAGTGTGTTGTGCTTTATAGGTTAAAGTGTTTTTTTGTCTGATTGTTACTGATCAATTAAGCTTAATTTACAACACTGTTGTGTTATTCCAGTTATATATGCTTTATAAAAATAGTAAGAAAAGTAAAAATTATTGTAAATGGTTAAAAGTCCAAATATGTCAACAAATCAAGTTTCTCTGTGTTTCGAGAGATGCAAACTTGAATTATATTGTTCAAGTGAGTAGAATAATTGCAAAAGATATTGGACGCATTAAAATATATCTTGAATTACAAATATAAGGCAATGATGAATTTTTACTATGCATTAGTTCATTCCTACAGTATTTATGATATCTGTTTAGTGGAACACCAATACTAGAAATTTTCTATATCTTGCAGAGACCTAATTTGAGACATATTTGACATTTGACTTATAATGATCCAGTAAAACATTTCGTGGACAATAATAATTTGCCTTTTTCAACTCTATGATTTTTGTATATAAACAATTCTGTTATGCTATGTATATTTGTAGGTGAAATGATCAATCACTATATAATTTATGTTACACAGGCATTCATTATTTATTCATAATGCACAAATTTTACCTGATGACTATGGCATTCAAACATTAAGTAATGAATGATATATAACCTGTTCTCTTGAAAATGATTAAAACTAACACAATAAAACTCTGAGGAAAATGTGAAAATCAGATTTACACAAACCTGAGACACTTTCAAGTAAAAGTTAAGAGATATGGGTTTCTAGATGCATAGTTTATTCCTGATATTTCCCAAGGTCATCCAAACTATTAATGATTGACTAATGTTCTGTACTCTATTTATATATATGTGTGTTGTTTTGTGATCACTATTTCTTAAACCTTATTTCACATAACTATATAAAAATCTCATGTTCAATACCCTCCCTCAACAAAAACAACACGATGCAAATAGAAAAGGATAAATAAACAACTAATTGTGACTAAACGTATAGCAGTTAAGTTATATGAATGTATTGCACAATATACTCTTCACAATTATCATTCAAACCATTTTATATACTCTTGCCAAATATTGCAATTTTGCTACGATTTCAGCAATCTCAAAAATTTATCACAAATATACTTGCTATTATAAAAAGGAGGAAAAAATTGACATACCTTGCTAAATTTTGTTACTGTGAAGTTTTCTCTTCTTATTGCTAGAAGCCATTTTCTGCACAACTCTTCATCCTGGGGAAAACTGTAAACGCGCACATTTCTTGAACTTTCATAGTTTCCTCTACAGCCAGGAACATAACAAGGATGAGGCATTTCTTCAAAAACTATGATTCACAAGTAAAAACTTAATCACAGAAAAATAAAGCGCCACTTCGAAAATAACACAACATTAAAAAATCCCGCCAACAAACATACAAGTAGCTACGGGGTGTCAAGATGCTAGATCCACGAATGCGGACGTCAGAACAATAGATGTCATCAGTGAAATGGCCTTGAATCTCGACGGTTATGCCTCTACCTTGAACCATTGTAGTAGCACTACTGATTGGAGTCTTGAGATATATCTTTTGCATATATAATGCAGCCATCCGTTTCTAAACTTGTTCAATAACTTTTAATCTCTATTGCTTTTTAATTGGAATGTTTACTGATTTAATGTCTTTTAATATTTTACTCTTTAACGACAGAAATGACTCCCAACAAGTACACTGGAATATTTTTTCAGTTGTATAAAAAAACAAACAAACAGTTTTTCACATTCCTTGAAACACTTTATGATCATGGTTTACTTTACTTCGATGACATTTTAGGGATAACAGCTTATAAAACAATTGACAACAGAATCACGCTCTCAGATTAACATGAAATCACATACTACTTGAAAATAAGAGTGCCGTGACATTTCCTCTATTCCGCTACCTGATTCCGAGCTGCCGCACATTTTTCGTGGGACAGTTCATTCCTGAAAACAAGATCCGACGAATGAAAAACAGAAAGCCTTGAATGAAAGAGTCTCTCGTCAAACCTAACCCGACTGATCACCTCCTCAAAACGTGGACGCTATTTGAGTGATAGTCATGGTCAGGGATCTTTAATCGGCAGTTGAACAATACGCTCAGAAATCCAGATTGACCGCGCTGCGCGAAGTGATGTCACGAGAGTCAATTTTGTTGTAAACTACAGGGGTTTATCAAAATAATGGAAACACATGCTGTTTGTGGAGAACATTTTATTGATAAGCTGTAGGCCCCCTCGGGCGTTCAGAACAGATGCAATTTGACGTGGAACAGACTTATACAAGTTATGCACATACGGTAATGGAATGTGGGACCATTGTTCCTGTAAAATATGGCCCAACTGTGCCAGTGCTGCTGAAGGTGAAAAGTGTGACCTGACCTTGGGCTCGAGATATTCACACAAATTCTCAATAAAATTGAGGGATGGAGATTGATGTGACCAGGGAAGCTGCTGTACCCCATCCTCATGCTCTGCAAACCACAGCTTAACACGTTTCACAATGCACGGGTGCATTATCCGCTCGAAACCAGGGACAGTCATTAGGGAACAATGCCCGCAACACTGTATGCAGGTGGTCCCCGAGAATGGATTCGTACGTTGCGGATGTGACACGACCATGCATAATAACTAATGGCCTTAGGGAATGCTATGATATGGTACCCCGCAGCATCAGGGATCCAACTCCAAGCTTCATAGTCGGAACCAAACAGTCAGGGTAGTACACTTCTGCAGGTTTTCTCCAGGTGTACACTCTATCAGTGGTGGGGAACAATGTGTAGCACAATTCATCAGACCAGATGATACCTTGCCAGTCTTTAGCTTTTCAGTTTTTATGCGCTTTGCGTCACCTTACACAAATTTTGTCACATTGATGTTGGTAATCAGAGGTTTGTGGATTGCAGCACAGCCATAAATATATATACTATATTGCAGCACAGCAATAAAGCTCCCGACGAACTGATATGACGGAAACGGGATCATTCCAAATGGTGTTCAACTCTGCTGCTATTTGCGGTACCATGGTCTTGTGCTTCCACGGTACAATCCGTGCCTACGTTCGCCTATCCCTATCTGACAACTTCTTATGGCATCTACCTTTGCACGTTTGGAGACAACGCTTTTTGGTAGGTAGTCATAATCTTCGATTAGTTCCTCGTGTTTTCCTACTATATCCGCCGTTCTGGTTACTGAAGCTCCTGCAAGACGCTCACCAATGATCATGCCTTTTTGGAGGCCACTGAGATCTGACATTGTCGACAACACTGGGCAACACACAAAAAGGCTTTGAAATGAAAATAGGCAATCTTTACTAATTTCGACGTGCTGAACACGAGAATGACAATAAAATTTGTCGATTGGCTCTTGTTTAGGAGAGACAGAGATGGTCATGTATAAACGACTCAGTCAGCATTGAGTATATAGGACCACTTCGCAACGTTGTATTTTAAATTCCAGATTGCAACATATTGCGTTGCATTGCATCGGCACGCCATACACACAACCTCCGGAGGTATTGCATCATTTTCTGATGCAATGTAGTTGAGTCATAACATCACGGCTTTACGATCGTGGACAAAAAAATTATGCATTAGTTAGTTGTAAGCGACGTCTCTTAGGGTGAGCAAGTCTTTTGAGCGATTTCCATTTACCCCTGAGTCATACGTACAACACAAAATCCTTGTAGTAGCAGTAGTGATGTCTCGTAACTGTGTTAATAGTGCAGATACATTTTGTTACTTTTGTGGGGAAGTGACATTTGCAAGCCAGAAAAGGGCCATCACTCCAATAGTGAAAGTGGCGTATGTGTTTTATATTGGATGCAAGATCGGGGACCAGGAAAAAGCCTGGGCCCCACACATATGCTGCAGTACATGTGCAAGAAATCTTCCAAAGTGGCTGAAAGACGAAAAAGTGGCGATTCCGTTTGCTCTTCCTATGATTTGGAGAGAGTCAAGCAATCACACAAATGACTGCCGCATCTGCATAATTCCATCTGTTTCTGGAGGCATCACAAGGAAAAAGAAGTGGATAGCAGCACACCCGAATATACAATCTGCTCTCTGACCAGTTGCGCAGGTCGAAGGCCTTCCTGTTCCCGAACCTCCAAAAGAATTTTTCATTGATTCAGATGATGATTAGGGAGGCGAACTGATGTCGGATTCTCCTCAGCCTTCGGTGTCAAATGATGATCCGTACATCTGCCACGGTGCGTCATCTGCGTAACATATTCTCACCGAAGAAGAAATGAACTAACTTGTTCGCGATCTGGAGATGTTCAAGGCCAAAACAGAGTTATTTGGATCAAGACTTGAACAATGGAATCTTCTCAAAGAAAATGTCCGAGTAACTTCGTTTCGAACTTGACATGAGCAGCTTGCGCCTTACTTCAAAAAGGAAGATGGGCTTGTGTTCTGCTTCGATGTAGATGACCTGATGAATGCCCTCAGAATCAAACATGACCCTCCAGAATGGCGACTATTCATAGACTCCCTCGAAACTGAGTCTCAAGGCGGTGTTGCTGGTTAATGGAAATCGACTTCCATCCATTCCAGTCGGACACGCTGTCTACCTGAAAGAAACCTACGACAACATAAAACAGCTGTTAAACTGTCTTCAATACAGCAAGCATGGCTGGCATCTCTGTTGTGACTTGAAGGTAGTGGCTCTGATGATGGGTCTGCAGCTGGGGTATACGAAGTCTGCTCCTCTTTATGTGAATGGTACAGCCGAGCAAAGACTTTGCACAACGTGAAGAGAAACTGGCCTGCAATCAGAGGAAATCTCTGAAGGTCGGAGAGAAGAATGTGGAACACCAAGCACTGGCAGAAATGCACAAAATCCTGCTACAGTCTGTACATATCAAACTCGGTGTGTTGGAAAACTTCATAAAAGCCATGGACCGGACTACATCAGTTTTCAAGTACGGATGACAAATTCCCTCGACTTAGCAAAGCGAAAATTAAAGAGGGAATTTTTTGGGGTCCTCATATCCGCAAGCTGTTCAGAGACCAGATGTTCGACAGCCAACTTCAAGGTTCTGTCGCGTGTTTCGTCTGGTGTCAACTAAATTCCTCGAGAATGCCAGGGCAGACAAGAAATTGGTTAAGGACATGTTGTCTCTGTATCACAAACTTGGCTGCATTATGTCCTTAAAGATCCACTTTCTCCATTCCCACTTAGACTTCTTCCTCGACAACTCCAGCATGGTTAGTGATGAGCACGGTGAACTTTTTCATCAAGACATTGCAACGATGGAGAAACGATACCAGGGAAACTGGTCCACTTCAATGTTGGCTGACTACTGTTGGACGCTCGCTAGAGATGATCCTAAGCAGCTGTACAAGCGACGAGCAAAGCGACGTCGGAAGTAGAAGCGGAGTTTTACCGATACATGTCATATGTACGTATTACTCTATTATATAAGAAACTATTGCGGATTTCTCAGACATCGTAGCCAATTTTGCATTTTCATTGTCATATTCGTGGTCAGCACCGTGAAATATTTGAAAAATGGTACTTTTATGAAAATTTGTTGCCCAGGGCAATTACAACACACGAGCTGCTTCACCTGCGCCTGTGGCACTGCTAAGTGATAGCCGACATCGTACTTCTTTCTTTTATAAACCTCACATTGCGGGTGATGCCGTCCCTGTGATATGCATACAGCGTATTGCGTGTACTCCAGTAATCGTCGGTGTTTCCATTGTTTTGATAAATCCCTGTAAGTTTAGGCTACTAAGGAATATTATATACAAAATAGCGTAAACTTGCAATGGGAGAGAAAAAAAAATTACATTTCACAAAATGCTTCAATAATTTTCGCAGCAATATTCGCGGTGAACCCATGATTGATTTACTAAGAAACAACTTTAAAAGTGGAAAATTTGAATAATGCCGATTTTAATGAAAGTTAAAAAATGAAGTTCATACTTCGCATGATAACTGTTAAAAATAAGGCAGAGCCAAATTGTCATTCCAATCTTCAACTAAACAAATGTAAATTGTCAGTTATGAAAAAAGCTGTCATCCCAGTCTGATTTATGCGCTCAAAAGCTCTCATGGATGTAATAATTTCTTCATTAACACTGCGGAAATTCCTTCACATTTCTTGTAGTTTGATATAAATTTTAGAATTTAGGTAACTAAAGGTAGAAATGCTCAACTGTACCGTACTGTGCAAATTAGTTGGGACAATAGGAAAATGCAGTAACAAAGACACAACTAAAATATTTATTTGTTTAATAGTGTAGTTAATAGTGAATGTGACCTTCCTTAACTTTAATTACTTCTTTCACCCTCTCAACCATTGAAGCCACTAGCTTTCCACACATATCATTCACTTCAGGGTCGTGGTACCACACTTTCATGACACTTTCTATCATTTTGGTTTTCGTCATGCAATAAATCTTAGATATTTGCGCTTTAATAATGGTCCATAAATTTTCAGTGGGGTTTAGATCGGGTGAATTTCCTGGCCACTCCAATACCTTCAAATGTTGCTGGGTAAAGAAGCTCTTAGCAAGCTTTAGAATTGTGGCATGGAGCCAGATCCTGTTGAAATACCCCATCGCCGTTAGGAAACAGCTTCTGCATTGTTGGGACCATTTTCGCCTCCAGAACACCTATGTACTTTTTGCTGTCTATCATTCCTTCAATGGGGTGAAGCGTCTGTGGCCCGCAAGCTGTGAAACATCCCCAAAACATGACCTTGGTTGGGTGTTTTGGGGATTGCTGGATGTGGCCGGATCGAAGAGGTTCTCCAGGCTTCGCTTGTCCCAACTAATTCGCACATTACTGTATCAAATAATCAAGGGAATTCGGGGGGAACGCCACTAGTCCGTTATGTCCACTTCACTACTCTCAGAAATCATTTCATAATTAGATTAAGAGCTTTGTGTTGTGAAGCTCCATCGCATTGGTATCATTCATTTCCAAAGGCTTTTGACTCTGTTGACCGTCATCATTTGTGGTTGATCGGATATCACGTGACCTACATGAAAAGTTAATATAATGATTGTTTTCAGTTATTAATACCGAGTAGTTTGCGAGAGTTCATAAAGCTTGCAATGATTGGTTTAGCATTACTGGAGTTCCACATTTTGCATTTTCTTCCCTTTTCTCTTTCTGATGGTTATCCACTACATTACGTGGAATTCACTGCAAGAATGAGTCGGAGAGAATGAGAGGAAAACACCAAATCATCCAAAGGACGATTTGGGGGAGCACCAAGAATTCAACGATAAGTCTGGTGACCATCAAGAAGTTCAAGCATAGGTTTGAAAAGCACCACATATTTGTGATGATAGAGTAGATGAAGCAGTCAGCAACCATCATTAAGGATAGCTTACATAAGGAAAGATTGTGTTGATTTGGCAATGTTGCTCGCATTGAAACTTCAGGTTAGCGAATCGAATTAGTTAAAAACAGTGTGCTTAAAAGACTAAGGAAAAGGGATCTATATACGATGGAATCGGTAGAAAATGTCAAACAGGTCCTTGTTAGAACTGGCTTGTAGAACTAAATGCTGCAGTTGTGCCTCATGATAAATATATTTAGACAAAGAAAATTCGCAATGTGGTTGGATCTTCGTACCCATGACAGTTTGAAACTTTTCTGTGTATATATATATGAATGTTTATAAAAACTGAAACCTTATATCTTCTGAATCAGATTATTCTGGGAATAACCTGATTCAAGATGATGAGCATCAATATAGGAATGTGGTGACTCCTCACATGTGATTAGCTGTCAGAAAACAACTTCAATAAACAAATATTAAATTTAGACATAATATTTTAAAAATAAAAAATAAAAACCACCTCAAGCAGTTGCTTCCCAGTTGTCGGACAGAAGCCTGCCAGTTTACACGCCATAGCAGAAGGTCACTAGGATGATGGGCCTCAGCATAAAAACGACACAAACGTCCATGCCTAACCCGGGGCTCGAATCCAGGTCTCTTTGATCAGTAGTCAAGTACGCTAACCTGTCGGTGACAATGTTTTAAACAATGTTACTATTATGCATAAAAATAAAACAATTATATTAATTAATTTGAATGTTTAAACATTTTCATTGCTTTTGATTGCAAAAATATTTATTAGAGTTGAAACGGAATTTGCAATAATATGTTTTTTTTTTCTTAAGTTCTTACTATAAAATAAGGTAGTATGAAATATTGCTGATTAAAATTTCAGGATTGTATAGATACTGAACTGTTAGTAATTTGAGAAGGAGAAAGCGCATTGTGATTCTGGGAGGTGGGGAATTACCTCATAGAATCCAAAACTTAGATAACTCTTCCCGTTAGTTTCCTTTTTCCATCATTTCCTCTTTCTTTCTTCTTAAAACAATTTGCATCCTATTAACAGATACGTTTGTATAAAAATTAATAACTTCAGATTGAAAATAAAAGAAACGAATACATTGGCAGAGCATTAGAAAGTTAACATAGGTAGCGTAATTAACTCAGGGTGTAAGATACTGTAACCAGCATCAAATTCACTAAGAATTGACTTATTTAAATTGCTTTTCAAGTTTGTATTATAATCTCAACTTCTAATTACAACTTCGACTTGTGAATAAGTAAACAGCGAATAGCATGTAATTATCGCCATAAATTAAGTTCCTCAGGATTGCTGCCTAATCTTCTCGCTGCTACTTTTAAATGATTTGAAAAAGAAACTTGTCTCTGCGGAACACAATTCTTGTGGGCCCAGGTGGTTTATCCACACAGCTGAGTCAACCGAAGTAAGTCGCCTGCCGTTAATTTAATGGAAAGCTAACAAACACTCGTCTTGAACAGCGTTTGGCTTCTAAATCAATATTGCCACTCTCCTCTGTTGTGTGATCATTTGATAAAACTTCGGCATTTTGTTTCTCAGATGAAATAATATGATCCTTATATATTGATGTTTTGATGGTGTTTACGAAACTTTAACTTTTTATCATATTCCATTTTAAGGACATTGATTAAATTAATTATTTTAATTTAAAAAATTAAGATAATTCTTTGTGTTTACAACCATTTGTATTTCTAATTTCTTTTAGCTATAATAATTCAATTCTTTTTGGGATGCAGCTAGGATTTAAGAAGAATTTAAAAGGGAATATTTAAGAATTTCCCAAGAATACGTGGTGCGAAAATGAAAAAAATAATTTGTTTTTATTTCTATATATTGCAATATATTTAAAATGCAACATATTTGAAATCATTTGAATATATTTGAAACGCAATGAAAGAGGTCTGCAAATGGTAGCTAGGTAGTCACTGGAAGGAGAGCTATGCACCAATCCCCAGTGATGATGCATAGAACCGGCCAGGCGTAGCACCTAATGTCCGACCCCGCCTTCTCGTGGTGCAGACCGTTAGTACCTTTCAAAAGAGATACTCTCTTGTGGAAGTGAACGGAAGGGGAGGGCTGCCAGATTAGTGTTGCCTACTGATCTGGACAACTATGGCTACTTTCCTTTTTTTTCTACCCTGCTGAGGAGTGGTCAACCACAGAGGGTCCTGGTGCTGACCATATAAACCCACTGGACTGGACAGATATATGGCTCTCAGTTTGATTATGGATCCTGATTTTGCTGCACTGGTGGGCTTCTGTGGAGGGAAAATCTTCCGATGTGTTTTCTGTTTGTTTGTGGGTTGACAGCCCCAAGTATATAGATTCACAGGATATGTTTATCAGCTGGTGGATAATCCTGAGCAGAGGTCATCGCAGGTACCTGAACTCTTTGCTTCTATTGGTATCGTCAAATTCTACATTGGAGGAAGTCTTCCAGTGTAGATGGCTTCAGCCTTTAGTGGTGGAGGAACGGGTCTTTGCCCATGTCTGCGATTAGGGGGCTGTTTGATATTGTCGGCATTCCCTCTCTCAATAAACATAGTTTCTTTAAACATCCCACTAACCATTTTCTCTCCATAGGTAGTTGGAATGTGAGGACTCTGCACAGAGCATTTTCTCTTGATGTCCTCACACAAGAATTCCACCATTATAATTTAGATATTATCGGCTTGCAAGAGACCAGATGTACAGATAAAGGTCAGATTCTTAAAAATAATCTTAAATTTTCTTTTTCGGGGAGGGACGACAATAAGCATCACCAAGGCGTGGGTCTGCTTCTCAGCAGACACGCTAGTGATGCTCTTCTAGGACATGAGTGCATTAATGAAAGGTTTCTTACAGCAAATTTCAGACAAACGTTAAAGACCTGAATATTATCTGCTGTTATGCCCCCACTGAGGATGCCGATGAGGATGAGAAGGATAGGTTTTATGGACAACTTCAGGATATTTTGAATTCTGTCAAGAAAGGAGATATTACCCTTGTTCCTGCTGACTTCAATGCCAAAGTTGGTACTGACTCTGACCTTTGGGGAGGGGTGATTGGCCCTTTTGGTATTGGTAGCTGCAATGGCAATGGGCAACGTCTCCTGCAGGTAAGTAAACTCAATGGTTTCAGAATAACTAACACATATTACAAACACCGCGACATACATAAGTACACATGGGTTTCACCTGATGGGCTGCATAGGAATATGATTGATCATATATTAATTAACAGCAAATTGGCTAGTTCTGTTAGAAATACCAGGGCATATACGGGAGCTGAAATTGGATCTGACCATTACCTTGTTAAAAGTTTCTTGCAACTTAAACTTAAAAAGGGTTGGGGCAGGGTTAAAAATTTTACCTTTAATACTGAAGCTCTGAAAGACCCAGCTATAGCCAAAGCTTACCATGATAGGTTACTTAGTCATTATGACAGTCATGGTATGCTTACTACTGAAGTTGAGGAAGAATGGGATCATTTTAAACAGGCTTTTTTGGACACTAACAGTACTCTTTTAGGAAAAAAGGAGCAGAAGAGACAGAATTATCTGAGTGATAAGGCACTTGAGCTTATTTCAGAAAGAAAGAACTGCAGGAATGTCCTTAATCAATACCCTACTAGTCCTAATAGAAAGCATTACAGAGAACTTAATAAACGTGTAAAAGATCAGTTAGCTGCTGATAAGAATCTTTGGCTTGATGGTTTGGCTGACAAAGCCGAGGAAGCAGTTAGACAGCACAACAGCAGAGAGCTGTACCAGATAGTTAATGTTTTGTGTGGTAGAAAACGGACAGGTATACAGGGCTTGAAGGATAAACAAGGTAAGGTTATAGAAGGTGAGGATTCTGTCATGGCTAGGTGGGCTGAGCATTTCAGTGATATTCTAAACAATGCGGTTAGTTCTATTCCCATTGTTTGCAATGATGATAGATGCATTGGTGGTTTTAATGTTGGCCCTATAACGCAATCTGAAGTTATTTTGGCTGTTTCTGAACTTAAACTTCATAAATCCCCAGGGGTAGATGAAATTACTGCAGAAATGCTTAGAGCTGGAAATGTTTCGGTTACCACTTGGATGACTGAAATTCTGAATATCTTTTATGATGAAGGCATGGTTCCTAAGGATTTTATCAGAGCTATTGTTATCCCTATATTCAAAAAAGGTGATCGCAGTTCTTGTGATAACTATAGGGGTATTGGCCTACTCTCTGTTCCAGGTAAAGTTCTTTCCATGATTGTGCTTAATAGAATTAAGAATCTGGTTGACAGTCAATTGCGTGATGATCAATGTGGATTCAGTACTGGTACGGGATGTGTGTATCAGATATTTTCACCTAGGCAGATTCTTGAGAAATGTTTAGAGTTTCAGAAACCTTTGGTTACTAGCTTTGTTGATTTCAAAAAGGCTTTCGACTCTGTTGATCGTCATAATTTGTGGTTGATTGTGAAATCATATGGTATACCAGACAAGTTAGTTAACATAATGAAAGCTCTCTATAATAACACTGAGTCGTGTGTGAGAGTTGGTAAGGCTTGTAGCAATTGGTTTAGCATTACTTCTGGTGTTCGACAAGGGTGCATTTTGTCTCCTTTTCTCTTTAGCTTCGTTATTGATTATGTTATGCGAAATTCACTTCAAGGGAAAGATTTTGGCATTAAATGGACTGGAGATACGAAAATTTCTGATTTAGATTATGCTGATGATTTAGCCCTTTTGGCAAATGATGTTGATGAGATGAACTCTTTCATTCGAGCTGTTGATGAGACTGGTAGTAGAGTAGGTTTGGTTATAAACAGAGAGAAAACTAAAGTGATGAAAATTGGTCAGGCAGGCTGTGATTCAGTTAATCTGAATGGTTGCAGTCTTGAGTAGCTGTCACAGTTTAGTTATCTTGGGAGCTATGTAACAGATAATGGTGATGTGCGGCATGAGATTAACAGACGAATTGGGATTGCTGCCGGAACTTTTAAGAATCTATGGAGAGTGTGGAGAAATAGGCGTATACACCTAAAGACTAAAATTAGACTGTATAATAGTTTCGTTCTTTCTAGGGTTAGTTATGGTAGTGAAAGTTGGACACTTTGTAAACAAGATAACAGGAAACTAGATGCTTTTGATTTTAGATGCTTACGTAGTATCTTGGGTATTAAGTGGTTTAACTTTGTAACTAATGATGATGTTAGGCAAAGGAGTCTGCAACCTCCTTTAAGCAGCATATTGTGCAGAGAGAGACTCCGCTGGTTTGGCCATGTTGCCCGTATGGATAATTATAGATTGGCGAATAGGGTTATGAACAGTGTGCCTGGAGGACTCAGAAGGAGGGGGAGACCTAGGATGCGGTGGGCAGACAATGTCAAACAGGACCTTCTTAGAATTGGTGTGCAGTGGCCTGATGCAGTAGATGCAGCTCAGGATAGACTTGCTTGGAGAACTAAATTGCATGGTCTGGTTGAACCTCCGTAGCCCATGGCTGCTTGAGGATGAGGATGGATGGATGCAATGAAAGAGAAAGTTTTCGCGACGTTTTGAAAGAAATTGAAAGAGCGTCATGCTAAATTGGAAAACAGTGGTCAACAGATCCGAAAATTATGCCTACTTCGGAGGTAAAGGTTTAAACCCGATGTAAGTCTGATAAAAAAAAAGTCCAAAGAATCAATTATTTAAACTCATAATGAAGACTTTTTTTACCGAACCTGGTAGGCATTACAACAAATGAGCGTGGATATTGATTAAACCAGGTGATTTCTACTGAGTAAAAACGGTGTTAAGACAGACAGAAGCCAAGCTTGATGATCGACTTCTTCTTGGCAATGATCGAGGACCACTTAAATGCTGACCATAAATGCGAAACTTTGGGGGGAGGGGGGAAATGAAGCTGATGAAATTATTTTATACTCATAATAAGAATCAAAATTTAGTCATGTTTCAGATAATTTCTTTTGTTTAGATTTATAGACAGAACATGTACTATTTCTGAGTTATGTATAGAATTCTATCTTACTGTCAAACTCTGAGAGTGTGTCTGTACTCATCTATGATTGTTTCTGTCAAATACAGTCAAAATAAAAAAGTATATAATCGTAGAAAGTTAATATACTTAATTTATATTACATTAGAAATTTTGTTAACACTACAGTATTAAAATTAATGTTAATGCTTGGATTAAATTATATTTTAAATATGGATTAATATCTTGAGGAGAATCATATTAGAGCCATATTAACCCACTAAATATTACAAAAATTAAATAATTAGATGCATGTTGAAAGGAAAAAATTATGACAGTGTTAGATTTTATCATAATGATTTAAATATTCTTCAGTTAAGAAAAACATATGTTTATAGGATTATATATTAAAAACCATTACATAGGAAATAATATTAAAACCTCTAATTAAAATACAAGATCGACTGATTATCCTAACATAATTGTTACGCACCCTGGGAAAAGTATCCGTAGACATATTACATATATATTTTATAACATATTAGGTGGTTCAACTTTGTAAGTAATGATGAGGTTAGGCAAAGGAGTCGGCAACCTCCTTTAACCCTTTCACGACTAAGGGAAACATTTTTCCCTTTTTAATATTGGTGATTGTCGTATTTAATTATAACCTTATCTCTATTTTTTATACAGAATATCAAAATAGAACGTATGCCGAACGCAATTACGTAAACGGGAACGTTTAGAAAACAAAAACAGAACTGTCAGGACGCATAATATATGTACTATGTGCAATGTCCATCTTTGCCTCACTACCAAAAGAAATTGCTTCGCAGAATATCATAATTAGCACATCATTTTGTATAGTAATTTTATTTCATAATTTTGTATTATTTTAGTTAACATTTTGTTCTAATAAACCAATAAATAAAAGACATTGCATAATAAGCCTAACTATAATTTGTGTTACCTTTATAGTCCATTGGGAAAAATATTTCCCATAAAATTAAAAAAAAACTACACATTGTTATGTATTTTTCTTATGATTTTTATTTATTTTACGTCTAAACAAACGAAAATAAACAGTTACATACTAATATTTACTCTTAGAAACCTTATGGTCCTGAAAGGGTTAAGTAGCATATTGTGCAGAGAGAGACTACTTTGCTTTGGTCATGTTTACCGTATGGATAATTATAGATTATCGAATAGGGTTATGAACAGTGTGCCTAAAAGCCTCAGAAAGAGGGGGAGACTTAGGATACGGTGGACAGACAATGTCAAACAGGACCTTATTAGAAATGGTGTGCAGTGGCCAGATGCAGCAGATGTAGCTCAGGACAGATTTGCTTGGAGAGCCAAATTGCACGGTCTGATTGGACCTCCGTAGCCCATGGCTGCTTGATAATGATGATGATGATGATGAAGAACACATTACATATATATATTACAAAACACATTACATATATATTAGCATTTACATATAAATTTAGCAATCAAAACATTTAATAGATTGCAAGGAATAATAAAAACTGAAACTAAAATTCATTTTCAAAATTATTAAAAATATGGATTGATGAATTTATTGACACTAAAATTATCCTTACTTCAGAAAGCTGATTAATATATATATGTGTGTGTGTGTGTGATGGATATAGGCGATATTTATGAATCAGTAGCCAGGTAGTCACTGAAAGAAGAGCTATGCCCTGTGATGATGCATAGAACCGGCCAGGCCTAGCACCTAATGTCCGACCTCGCTTTCTCGTGGTGCAGACCGATGGTACCTTTCAAAAGAGATACTCTCTTGTGGAAGTGAACGGAAGGGGAGGGCTGCCAGATTAGTGTCGCCTACTGATCTGGAAAACTATGGCTAGTTTTCTTTTTTTTTCTACCCTGCTGAGAAATGGTCAACCACACAGGGTCCTGGTGCTGACCATATAAACCCACGGGACTGGACAGATATATGGCTCTGAGCTTGATTATGGATCCTGATTTTGCTGCTCTGGTGGGCTTCTGTGGAGGGAAAATCTTCCGCTGGGTTTTCTGTTTGTTTGTGGGTTGACAGCCCCAAGTGAATAGATTCACAGGATATGTTTATCAGCTGGTGGACAATCCTGAGCAGAGGTCATCGCAGGCACCTGAACACTTTGCTTCTATTGGCATCGTCAAATTCTACATTAGAGGAAGTCTTCAGCCTTTAGTGGAGGGGGAACGGGTCTTTGCCCCATGTCTGCGATTAGGGGACTGTTTGATATTGTCGGCATTCACTCTCTCAATAAATATAGTTTCTTTAAACATTCCACTAACCATTTTCTCTCCATAGGTAGTTGGAATATGAGGACTCTTCACAGAGATCATTCTCTTGATGTCCTCACACAAGAATTCCACCGTTATAATTTAGGTATTCTCGGCTTGCAAGAGACCAGATGGACAGATAATGGTCAGATTCTGAAAAATAATCTTAAATTTCTCTTTTCAGAGAGGGACGACAATAAGCATCACCAAGGCGTTGGTCTGCTTCTCAGCAGACACGCTAGTGATGCTTTTCTATGATATGAGTGCATTAATGAAAGATTTCTTACAGCAAAATTTCAGACAAGCGTTAAAGATTTGAATGTTATCTGCTATTATGTCCCCACTGAGGATGCCGATGAAGATGAGAAGGATAGGTTTTACGGACAACTTCTGGATATTTTGGATTCTGTCAAGAAAGCAGATATTACCCTTGTTCTAGGTGACTTCAATGTCAAAGTTGGTACTGACTCTGACCTTTGGGGAGGGGTGATAGGCCCTTTTGTTATTGGTAGCTGCAATGGCAATGGGCAACGTCTCCTGCAGCTAAGTAAACTCAATGTTTTCAGAATAACTAACACTTATTACAAACACCGCGACATACGTAAGTACACATGGGTTTCACTGCTCAGTCTTGAGCAGGTGTCACAGTTTAATTACCTTGGGAGCTATGTAATAGATACTGGTGATGTGCGTCATGAGATTAACAGACGAATAGGGATTGCTGCCGGGACTTTTAAGAATCTATGGACAGTGTGGAGAAATAGGCGTATACACCTAAAGACTAAAATTTAACTGTATAATAGTTTGGTTCTTTCTACGGTTAGTTATGGTAGTGAAACATGGACACTTTGTAAACAAGATAACAGGAAACTAGATGCTTTTGATTCTAGATGCTTGCGCATCATCTTGGGCTATTTTTTGGGCATTTGGTTCAACTGTGTAACTAATGATGAGGTTAGGCCAAGGAGTTTGCAACCTCCTTTAAGCAGCATAATGTGCAGAGAGAGACTCCGTTGGTTTGGCCATGTTGCCCGTATGGATAATTATAGATTGACGAATAGGGTTATGAACAGTGTGCCTAAAGGCCTCAGAAAGAAGGGGAGACCTAGGATGCGGTGGGCTGACAATGTCAAACATGACCTTGTTAGAATTGGTGTGCATTGGCCAGATGCAGTAGATGTAGTTCAGGATAGACTTGCTTGGAGACCTAAATTGCACGGTCTGGTTGGACCTCCGTAGCCCACGGCTGCTTGATGATGATGATGATGATGATGATGATGATGATGATGATGATGATGATGATGATGATGATGATGATGATGATGATGATGATGATGATGATGTGCCATTATAAATTTTGAGATTTAAATTTCTCATAAAATAAATTTGAATGATATTTTTTTAATAAAATTATAGTTTCAGAGACGAGTATGATACTGTTGTGGATGGTCAATATTCCAAATGTTATTTGAAATAAGAAAGAAATATTTCAGAATATAATACATTTGATTATATTATATGTTTAATTTTTTCCAAATGTATAATTAAATAAAAATAAAAATTGCATTATAAAATTTTGAAACTGAAATAAATTTTAAAAAATTATAATTTCAAATTGCGTGAAATGCGAATTGTGTAAAAATTTAAATTGGTACAATAAATTGAATTAAAATAAAGGAAATCAGCTTCAGTTAGGATAAATAATACGTGTTTCATTAAAAACAAAATTTTCTATTTTAATTTTGGTTTGGAGAAACCACTTAATCTAATGAAAGAAAATTATTAAATCTAAAGTAAAAAAATAAATTAGAAGTTTTAGTAATCATTCAGAATTAAGTTAAAGATTTCGCGATGCGTTTTTGGAAATAAAGTACAGCAGAGCAACAATTTGAGAAATCTCACGGACCATTAAGATACTGCGCAGCATACTTTTATGACCCTTCTCCTCTGCTTACCTGTGATGTTTAATTGCTTTGAGAAAAGATGTCTGATACAAGTGCAGAATCAAAACCGCATTTCACTGATGTTTTCTTAAAAGTGAAATTTAGGAATTTATCTATTGCTAAAGGTTAATAGAAACAACAAATCTTTCGAGATCAAATCGTACCGGAATGTGATACAGTGAAAACCACTAGTGGCAATATTTATTTTCAATTAAAGGAAATAAAGGGTACATTTGCAATGCCAATTTTTTTCTCATTATCAACATGTTACAAATAACTATTTCGTTTTCAGCTGTGCACCTTTTTAGTGAAAAAAAAATGAATGCATTTGAAAATAGTCACTGAATAATATTATATATGTATACACTGAATGGACAAATTATTATATGCACTCTGATAGCAATATGCAAAGCAAGAGTATCACGTTCAGTCACGTGAGAAGCTGAAACTGGCAATGCTTACAAATAGAGCAGATCTCTACGCATTGGAAACACCAGTCACGGAGAAGTAGTGTGCAGAGGGCCGGCTGATCAATCACCATATCTGCTGAATTGTTGGGTTTTCGACATCAGACTATCGCACGTGTATACCAAGACTACATGAAATACTTCAAAAACTTCCAACCAGCGGGAGAAATGTGGTCGTAAACTTGCAATTGACTCTCGAGGTGAGCGCCGATTGCCCCGCATTGTTACAAGGAATCGCACGGCTACCGTGGAGCACATAACGTAGGAATTTAACGAGGGCGCATCCGCAAGCTATGAACAAAGACCATCCGTCGTATCAGATAAGACAGACAAACAGACAGACAGACAGACAGACAGACAGACAGACAGATAGAGAGAGAGAGAGAGAGAGATTATTCTCTGAATATGCAGTACATTACATTTACATGTTTTTACCTTAGAACTGAAATTACAATGAAAAATATATAATGTTGTATATCTCAGATACAAAATTTTAAAGTATTACATTTTCTAATATATATATTCTTCTTTATACATAGTTTGTCTTATAAAATCATATATTCATTCATACCATATATATGGAAAATCTTAATATTATATTTCATTAGTGTTTTATAATTTTACCTACATTTTTCAGTAAAAGTCTGAGAAAAAATATTGAGTCTTCTACGAGAGTAAAAACTCGCTTGTGGAAGAAATTTAAGTTATGTTGTAATAAAAATGAAAAAGGCAACATGCTTCAGTTTCACATTCCTTCATATTTTGCTAGCTTAATCAAAATATCTAAGTAAATATTCACCAATTTATCAGTTTGAAAATTATCATTAAGAATAAATGAAATAAAAAAAAAACTTTACTGGGTAGAAAACAGAATAATTATAAAAATCTATATTGAAATTGTGCGTTAGGAAATGGTTCAGTTGAACATCTTATGGGCAACTCTGCGTCAAATGAAATTATATTACATTTAAAACTCTTTTAATTCTAAATTACAGTCTCAATATTTACCACATTTAAAATCCATTTTCTTAATTCTTTATAGAAAAAGTTATCATTCCTTATTCCTTTAATGTACTCTGGTAAGCAGTTAAAAAACTTTGGCGCCAAATAAATATAATGTTTTTCAACAATAGTTTTGTTCGCTTTTAAATCAAGTAAGAAAAGTTTTTTTGACAGTCGAGTATTCTTTTCAAATGTCCGTCCCCCCCACCCCCCGATAGGGGACCACCTTGACATGGTGGGGGGACTTGTGACCCAGCAACCGGTCGAAGACTCTGCTGACCAGTTTGGGCCCCGGTTGGACAGAGCCAAGACCAACCGAGGACGAAGGCATTGCTGACCGGTTTAGTGGCCCGGTTGGACAGTGCCAAGACCTGAAAATCAGGTGCTCAGTGGAGCAGTTCAAGGGCCTGCAGAACGGAGTGACGCCCTAGTAGGCAAGGGCCCTTTTCAAAGTCTGGGTCCCACTAAGAGTCTCCACCCCAGGAGTCGAGCGAACCTGGATCTATTTATCTTTGTTCATGGCTAACCAGGGAGTAGAGTAAATTTAGGTTTTGACCGATGGATGAGCTTTCCTTCTATAGGACTGCTCGCCATAGGGAAGTCGGGGACGAGCTGCATCTATATGGTGCAGTCTTTCCCCTGACCGTAGTTAGCGCGAAAAGTGCAATTCACAATATGCTGGTAGTGCCGTATAGGCGAAACCGCGGGTCTTGCTTCAGATTGCTTTCAAATGTCCGTAAGGCTTGAACATTAAAATTCATCCTTATATATTTCAGTACCTGAAATGCATATAAATTTCCTTATTTGTAAAATACTTAATTCCTTGTATACATTTGCAACACTTTCAAATTATCTTAATTTCATCATGCATATAATTATGTGGTTCAGCACATAGTGTAACGGTTTGATTGTTGTGAAATAGACTCCACCCCACGATAATAAACCATAGAGCAAATAAGATTTAATCCAAGAAAAGTAAATAATTTTTAATAAATATAAATTTACAAATTTCCGGATATAATAAATTTTAGGTATATTGCAGTTAATCTTTTTAACATCAGATATTTGTATTTTCCAGGACATCTTTCTGTCAATAGAAGTATCCAAGTATTTATAGCATTCAACCCCCTCAATTTTGTCACAATTGCAATTTTTTTCCAGCACAAAATTCAGAGTGGAAAATGATCCTGTCACGAAAAAAAATCAATCTGATTTTCTCTTGGTCTAATAAAAATATATTTCGTCTTCTTTGTATTTAAAAAGAGTGTATTAAAATTTAGCCACGTTATTATTTCTATCCAGTCACTATTACATTCTCTAATATTTGCTTTTCCTCTCCAGAATATATTAGTGCAGCATCATCTTCGTATTAAATTATTTTACCTTCAAATCCAATGTACAGAAGTCATTTATATAAAGCAAAAAAAATAATAATAAATGTCCCTAAACAGAACCCTGAGGGACACCAACTTGTACATTTGTTTCTTCATGGAAATGTTGGATCATGGAAAAAATAAGCTATGGCAGTCGACATCCATATTGTGTCCCCTTGTTGACTGCAAAACACCGAAAGATTAGGTTGCAGTTTGCAAAGGCCTATCGCAATTGGAGTGCAGAGGAATGAAAACACGTTATCTGGTGTGACGAATCACGGGTTCAGCTCTATCACGCCGATGGGAGAGTGTGTGTGTGGCGTAAACAACACGAAGCGATGGACCCAGCTTGCCAAGTTGGGGTCATACAGGCAGGTGGAGGTAGTGTAGCAGTTTCAGGTGCGTTTACATGGACTTTCTTCGACCCTCTCGTATCTGTTGAGACCTCAGTCACCGATACAAGTTATGTGACCATCTACACCGTTTGTAACGATTCTCTTTCCGCACCATGACGCCATCTTTTAACAGGACAACGCCACATCGCATACTTCCCGAGTTAAGACCAATTGGCTCCAGGAACATTCAAGTGAGTTTGCCACACTCAAATGACACCACGATTGCTGGACCTTAACCCCATTGTGAATTTGAGGGATCAACCGTAAAAATATGTTCGAGCACGCCAATCCCCATCGGCAACTGTGGTTGCTCTATCACAGGCGATCCTCGCTTCATGGGCGACAATACCACCTCCTTGTTTTCAACACCTTATTGAGCCCTTACCAAGACGTGTGACAGCTGTGTGAGGGGAACATGTGGAGCAACATGTTATTAGGTAGGTGTATATAATAATTTGTCCATTCAGTTTACACTGATGTTATTAAAGTTGAAGAGCCTTTCCGTGGCAGAGTGATTAATGCACTTGTCTGCTGATCAAAGGGACCTGGTTCGAGTCCCGGGTAAAGCATGGATATTTGTGCTGTTTTTCTGCTGAGATCTCAGTTTCCTCACATACCTTCTATTATGGCATATAAACTGACAGTGTCCTGTCAGACCTATGTGGAAAATAGCTCCTTGAGGGGATATTTATTCTTTTTATGTGAAAGTTGGGCGCCAACAGTTTGTGGTGTATTTCATTTGTGTTTCTTATTGATACGATATGAAATATTTAAGATTAATTTCTGAATGAAAACCATGAATATTTTAATTTCGCACCGTGGTTTCAAAAGAAACGATGCAAATTCTCGCCCCTATATATCAATGCTCATAAAATAGGTATAGGTATATATACAGGGTGTCTCAAAAATATAGGTACAAACTTTTAGGGGAGTTAGATAACATCTAAAGGAATGAGTATTGCATAGGAACCTATAACCGGAAACGTCGTGGAAAGTGGTAGCAGAGGTACAAGATCTGAAAGGACACAAGACAATGATTAATGGGAAAATATTTATTGGACATAATTATTACAAATGGCGTATTAGATGGCCTGCCCTCACTTCTGCTACCTCTTAATGACCCATAATCGCACAAATTTTGATGCGCTCGCGTAAACAAACGGTGGTCCGGTACATGTCAGTGTGGGAAGCGTTCTTGTACATTCGTTGAGCGGCTCGTCCGTTGCCCTCAGCTATTCCATACACTAAGTGCATGTCTGCCAGCTCCCTGTTCGAACACCTTTGCATGCTCTTCGTCAGCCGACTACCGCTCGAATGAGGAAATCCGAAATTTCCCTTCTAGCGCACTGGTGAACAGCGCCGCCTATTGACTTAAGGTGACGTTTCCGGTTATGGGTTCCTATACAATTCTCATTCCTTTAGATGCTATCTACCTCCCCTAAAAGTTTGTACCTATATTTTCATGACACCCTGTATATATAATGTTACAAATTTTAAATTATCTGTTGGACACAGAATGCGTGAATTCAAAATAACAAAACGCATAGTATATGAACTGATTTAATAACTGAAGCTTTTGATTTACATGAAGTAAGTGAAATATGAAGTATTACTTAAAATACCAATAGGCTAAGTAACTAATGACTAATTATTATTGACCTTCATTAAATATCAAGAAGCTAAATGAATACAACACTCGAAAACCGAATTACAAAACAAATCATAGATGCAACTCTTACCAAATGTCAATTTTTCTAATAACTACACAAAATGTTTTTAGGAAAATATATTCCCTACAATAAGAAAGATACTCCGTTTCTCATAAAAAACTAATATTAAACAAATAATGATAATCTAAGCAGTCACCTCGCACTGGACAAAACAAAATCCTTTTTCAACTACTCATGTTTTTTGTACATTCCTGTATTTTTATATTAACTCTGTTCTATTCTCTACATTAGCGGTTTACAACGTGGGGTACGCGGAAAAAAATTTCGGGGTGCGCCGTGAGAGCTCAAAAGTCTTTAGATACCGTGGCTGAGTGGTTAGCATGCTTGGCTACTGATCTAAGGGACCTGGGTTCGAGTCCCGCGTAAGGCATGGATGTATGTGTCGTTTTTCTGTTATGTTCAGGTCCTGCCATCTTCACAGACATTCTGCTATGGCATATAAACTGACTGGCTCCTGTCAGACCTCTATGGAAAGCGCTGCTTGAGTGGGTATTTTTTTTAATGTTATATACATACGTTTTATTTTATTCCCATTGTTGTACTATAACTATAGTTTTATCTATCTATACAAGGGGTACTACACATTTCCATCCTAAAAGGTTGAGAACCACTGCTCTACATGATGAAATTCTACACTACATGCCTTCCCGCATCCCACTATCATGGAATAAAGCAGCCATGCTTGCATTGTTACATATGCACATTTTGTTTCAATATAAACAAAGGAAGAAGAATGTAGGTCAACAGAGGATCGCTGCATTCTTCGAAAACGAGCTAAAATGACTGATATGCAATGTTTTGTCTTCGATATTGTTTATAGCTATTAACAGATAAAAATCAATAACAACACCGTAACCGTTAAGATAAACTGTTGTTCCCTAATGGCGATTGTTATTCATTGGCAAAATTAACTGGTTTAAGACATATTTATGACAGATGCGCGCAGTATCATTCCAAATGATTGCTTTCCGAATATATTTTTGTAGTTGTAAAGAATTTCTATGAAAACTCTCTTGGTGATAAGAAGCACAATAGTTCCTAGCTCTTAGGTGTAATAAGTTCATAATTAATTTTAAGGATTTTCGGATTAGCAAAAAAGTATAAAAAGGTGAGGAAAACATTAGTATTTGATTCCGCAAACCTTTTTTTCTTCTTCTTTGATGCTCTTATTATTATTTGACTAATTTAGTGTAAAATTTGAAATTCAAACATTCAAATTTAGATAAAATAATCCGAGATATGTTTCTTAACATGAGTTACAGTAAGCACGAAATTAAAAATATTTCGTGAAATAATAATTATAAGCTCTAAATAAGAATATTGATATTGATATCGTTCTGTGCATGGACTCTACAAGATATTGATCTCAATTCGAACAGTATAGCGACTATATTAATTAACACTTTGTATTCTGACTCTGCTTAATTTTTGTAACCTAGTTTAAATAAAAATTTCTTAACTGCTAACGGAACGCAAACTTCAGTCTTTTCGTTAAGTAGGTTTTGCTTCTCTTTGAAAATTCCGTTTACCATTTTTATTTGTTAAACTCTCTGGCTTTATAAAAGTCATTTTATGTATTTTATCAATATTTTATTTGCAATTTCTCATAAATAAAAAAATAAATAAATACTCCCTCAAGCAGCTGCTTGCCACAGAGATCTGACAGGAGTCTAGCAGTTTATATGCAACAGTAGAAGGTCTGTGAGGATGTCAGGACCTCAGCAGAAATACAACACGAACATCCATGCCTTATCCGAGGCTAGAGCCCAGGTCCCTTAGACTGAGAGCGAATTTTCAGCAAACCACTCATAAACAAAACTTACGATAAAAGTAAATCCGAGTTATTAATTAAAATATAGGTACATGATTTGATTGTTTTTCAATCGACTACGCAAAGAGTAAATTTAAATAGCATTCAACGTAAGAATAAATCGATAAATATTATCAAAATAAATCAAGTACAATTTAGTTTGATTTTCGTTAGTCTCTTGAGTTTTATGTATATATGAGTTCCATGCCACTTCTGCTAAAGGCTTCAGTAGCTTCACTACCTCTATACATTCACTTTGTGTACCCATATACCAACACACGTTATACAGTTAATGAACACTACAGGAAAAGGAGAGTTAATTTGTTTAGGTTTTGCTCGAGGACTTCAAGCAGAGATTTGTAGCGATTGCAGCTGCATCTGTTAAAGAGATTCTTGATTATGTAGCATATTAGCTCAAATTAAAACAAGCAGGTTCGCTTCGTTAACTTTATTTATGAGTGATTTCAGCTTCCATGACTAAGGACGTGACTGAAATGTTCCAGCTGTCTTTAATCGATGACCATACAGTAAGAGCTGCAAAATGATTTATTTTCTGGCACACCTGTATATACAGAGCAACAGCATTCCTATCTTTCTCTGCCGCAGCATCATCATTCATCATCTTATCAGCGTTCCACAGTTTTGGAATCCTGTAGTCTTTTTTTAGCGCAAACAACCTATGTTTGTTTTTAATGAATTTTCCTAAATAAATACTTTCTTCGAATTGTTCATTAAGAGTGAATATGTATGGAAATATGCATTGGGAGAGATAAAATCCTTAAAGATAAAGTTCAACAGATAGTTTTGAGGTCAAAGTTGAAATCTCGGTTTCGTTTCACTCTTGGAATGCAGTTTCGTGACATCGAGGAACTAGGGACCAGGTCATAAAATCATGAATACTGATGGAAATACAATCATATCAAACGGTATTTTTCCGAAGATTTTGCGATAAGTACACTATCATTCGTGATACTTTTCCGTATTCCTAACACTCACTCTTTTTCTAGACATTTAATTCACTTTAAAGAACAAGTAATGAATTGGGAAGATTGATGTAATGTGACAAACAATAATTTTTTAGTAAAATTCTGCTCTAGTGTGAATGCAGTGGTAAGCAGGCTAAAAAGTATTGTTTTCGTATGAGAGGACGAGGCAATATTGTGAATTGTGGCAAAACCTTCTTCAAGTTTGTTGTAGTGCAGAGTAGAATTCGAAACGATTAATTTTTTGCGACATATAGGACAGAGAAGAATCCTAGAAGCTACTCCTAGCTTTTACAGGCCTTCTCATACAAGGACATGCTCTACTAAGACCGAAGTCACTGCTGACCATTGCCTCAGTTAGAGCTAACACAACAGCTCTAACTAAGATGTTGTAAGTGTTCTGTGCATGGACTCTACACGATATCTAACTCAGAATGAGTATCACCTTGCTGGAACAGTTGCTATCTGCCTAACACTATGCCAGTTTTCGATGCATGGCACTCAATTCCATGTATCAAAAAATATTTATTTACATGTTCAATGGCTTACCCAAGATTGGAGGAGGTGGGGGGTATATACCTTCCTCTGAAGGACTCGTCAAACAGAGATACAAAATCATTATCCTTTAAACAATCTATTAAACTCTAACAGTCAAACCCACCCCGCGTCCCATTAGATGCTTCTCGGCGGTTCAATAAAGCACATGTCTTTCTCGTGTCCATCTAATTTATTTTATTATCTTATTCATTGCTATTGTATATATCTATGCTTTAAGAGTATTTTCAGAAGTGTCTTAAATGGTAATGATGTTCATTAGCCGTCATTCGGGCCAAGAAGCATGCCCACTAAATGGCTTTATGGTATCTACTTCACTCCGCCCCACTTCTCTGGCCACGGCCTGACGTGTAAGACCGAGGGGTTAGGGTATGAGTCACCAAGGTGAGCATGGGGAGATGCAGAAATAAACAAATCAGAATGAGTATTGCTTACGAACGGAGAAGTCACGTTTGTTTAGCTCGTCAAAGTGACACGGCTCTTACTCGAAAACCCTAAAGGAGTAGGATTACGTTCTGTGTGAACCAGGTTATGTAGACAGGGATTAGATATCTTCCGGCCGATTTTTTGAGATAGCATGGCCGAGTCGTTAGCGTGCTTAGCTACTGATCTAAGGGACCTTGGTTCGAGCCCCGGGTAAGGCATGGTTGTGTGTGTTGTTTTCCTGCTGAGGTCCTGCCATCCTCACAGACCTTCTACTATGGCATATAAACAGGCAGGCTCCTGTCAGACCTCTGTGACAAACAGCTGCTTGAGGGGGTATTTATTTTATTTTTATTTAAAGCAATTTCTATACAGGAAAGTATAGATTTGGGTTGTTGTTGTTGTTTTACCTCTGAGCGACACCTTTTTGCACACCATGGGCTAAATGGCCAGGTCACATGGACCCCGAAGGCTCAGAGAAGGTTGGGGGAGGGGACCCACTGGAACAGCTGTTGGGAGACAGATGGTAGCCTCCCGTCAAGGCCATCCAGCGTGTTCTTTAACGTGCACAGGGTATGGCTCCCCCGCACACGGGGCCACGGCTTAACGTCCCATCCGACGGACGGCAAGTATAGATTCCCACCCCATTAAATGAATGCCTGTGAAGGCAAAGCAGCATTCAAGTTATATTAAACTGATTGGAGAAAATCTCCAGAAATATCAATAAAACCATTTCATCCAACGAAGAGCTGAGCACAGCTAAGGCCAACAGAATCGAGCACATTCCCATATGTTTACAGTATATACACACCGAAGAGCCAAAACATTATGACCACCTGCCAAATATGATGTTGGTTTTCCAACGTGCCGTCAAAACAGCTCTTCCCCCGCGAGGCATGGACGCTACAAGATTTCTAAAGGTGTCTTTTGGTATCTGGTACCAACACGTTACCAGTACATCCTTTAACTCTTGTAAGTTACATGGTTGAGCCGCCGCAGATCGGATATGTTGTTCCAACACCAACCACAGATGCTCGATTGGATTGATTTCTGAGGAATTTCGAAGCCAGGGCAATAACTGGAAGTCTTCCTCATGTTCCGCAAACCATTCTCGGACAATCCGGGCAGTGTGGCATGGCGCATTATCTTCCTGAAATAAGGTACTACTACAGATAAATACCGTTGCCATGAAAAAATGTATCTGGTCTGCAATGATGTTTAGGTAGGTGGTAGACATCATAGTTTACTGCACATGAATGGCTGGACCCATGGTTTGCCAGCAGAACATTGCCCAAAGCAGTACACCTTCTCAACCGTATTATTTTCGTCCCACAGTGCGTCTTGGTGCCAACACTTCCCCAAATAAAGACGCACACTTACCTGGCCGTCCACATGGTGCAACAGGAAACGAGATTCATCGAACCAGATGACCTTCTTCCAATCATTCATTCCGATGGTAAACCGAGGTTAGTATGGGCACTTGGAGTAGCCTGCGGCTATGCATCCCCATTTTCAACAGGGTTCGTTGTACTGTGTGTTGTGATACATTACTCCCGTCACCAGCATTTTAAATTACGGGTTAGTTGCGCCATGGTATCCCTTCTGTTGTCTCGTTACCACATGGGATAGCCTTCACTCACCTGTAGCATCGATGAGCCATGGTCGGCCAACACTTTTCCAGTGGTTCATAGTTTTTCCTTCCTCGGACCATTTTTTGAAGGTAAACTAAACTACTAACCACCCTTGACCGTGAGCATTCCACAAGCCTTGCCATCTCAGAAATGCTCTGACCCAGTCGTCTGGCCATTAGAATTTGGCCTCTGTCAAACTCACTTAGATCCGCTGCCTTTCCCATCTGAAGAATAAGAATAAGACTGAGAGCTCAGGTGTTATTTATACCGTTTCATGATCTTCACACGCACTATCGTTTACATATAGTTGCTTCGATTTGCAATAAGACGCGCTGGTCATAACGTTTTGGCTCTTCGAAGTATATGTATGAATGCAAATAAACAGGGTGTCATCCTCTTTTGTATTGGACATTTATTTCTTTTACGGAAGACACGGCATGTCTGAGGCACACCTAAGCATGGTGTAAAAACCCACGGATCTGTGATTTCACCCAGAAACAAAGGTGAAGATTAATTAATTGGAGTGATTAATTAAAAGAAACATTTCTAACTAGAACAACTATGTATTAAAAATGTGATTCAATATGTAGAAAAATCAATAAAATTTAATAAATACATCTGAAATGAACAAAATTTAATTATAATCTACGCTAATTTTTTCCGAGAAAAACGCGAATTATGCTCAGCTGGGTCTATGTTTTATTGCATTTTCAGTTTGTGTAATGCATGTTCTTTCTTTCCCTTCTTTATTGTTCAGCGAAGCACCTTACTTTTTCTTGTTTCATGTTCAACGAGGTGTTGGCCTTAACTGTGCTGAACACTTGGTTGGATGAAATGGTTTTACCGATATGCATTCATGCATTTTTGGTTTGTGTAATGTATGTTATCATATTCAACAATGTTTGGTATAAATGTATGAAAGAGACGTGTAGTTATTAAAAAATGTCTAATGCTAATTTGGGAATTTTTTAAACGTTTGAAATCCTTCAGGTAAGCACTAGAATACACCGATCAGCCAAAACATTAAAACCACCTACCTAATATGATAAATTTTCCTCTAGCCACCATAAGAGCTGTCACCCGAGATGTTGGTAGGTGTCGCTCGATATTTGGTACCATGACTGCAACAGAAGATCCCGCAGTTCCCTTAAATTACGTGATTGGGGTGATGCCACTCGTACCCGTTTCTCCAACTCAAACCACAAATGCACGATATGATTCAAGTCCGGCGAATTTTGGGCTATGGCAATAATTGGAATTCCTCATCATGTTTTAGAAACCATTCCTGAACCTTCTTCGCATTGTGACATGTCTTGTTGAAAGACGCCATCTCCGCCAGGAAATACAGTCACCATAAAAAGGTTTACTTGGTTAGTCACGATGTTCAGGTAGGTATTAATGATAAGACCCAGAAGTTCCGCCTAAAGCACTACCTCTATTGGGATAATGTCACGTTGAGGGCTGTCAGAGTTTGCTTTACAGCGATAATTGGTCCAAGTGTTCCCTAATAAAAATTGCTTTCCCTAATAAAATATTGTCTAGACTACTACACTCCCTCCAGCCGCCTTAGATCGTCCCACAGTGCATCCAGGTGAGAAAGCTTCCGTGCGAAAACTTGGCACACGAGCTCGTCTGTCCAGATGGTGTAACAGAAAACGGGATTCGTCTGACCATGCGACCCTCTTCCAGTCTCCTATGGTTCAATGTCGATGATTACGTGCCCACTACAAGCGTTGACTACGGTGAACGGCTGTGAGCATAGGCATACGAATGGGTTTGCAGCTGCAGAGACCCATATCCAAGAGCTTACGATGAACTGTGTTCGGACACTTTGGGCCCTTTACCATAATTCAAGTTGTGGGTAATATCAGCCACAGTAGCCCTCCTGTTGCTATGAACAAGACGAGATAATCTGCACTGACCTCTGTCATCAATGAGGAGTGGCCAGCCCATGCCTTGTTGAAGGCTAGAAATGTCACCTGTTTCAAACCATCTTTGATAGGTACTAACGACTGCATAGCGTGAGCATCCTTCCAGCTTTTCTGTTTCGGAGATGCTGTTACCAAGGCGTCTTGCCATAACGATCTTGTCTTTGTCGAAATCAGATAAATCCTTTGCTTTTCCCATGTTGAGACGAAACGAAATACTGCTTGCAAAAGCTCCGATTCAGGTATTACATATATATCATTCGGGACCTTGGCACGTGACATTGATTGGCTGCAAGCGCGCTTCTCTGCATAACGCAGAGGTAGTTTTAATGCATTGGCTGATCGGTGTATATTTCCTTCGATTTCTTTAGCACCAGCTGGGGGTTATATGTCAACAAACTAGTATTATCTCAAGCACTACTTGCACCTTCCGTTTTATCTGTTTTAGCAATTCAATGCTGAAGAAACTAGTTCATGAAGGATTGTACTATGGAATCGTTGTCTGCAAAACCAGGATTTAATCGGTGGATGCAAATCCCATTTCTTAGGGTAGTTCGTTTTAAATTTTCGACAAATGTATATGTATCAAAGCGCATACGGAGATGCAATGCATGAATCCTTTCATTATTTCTATGGTTCATTATCTTATTACAATCACACAAATTAAACAAAACATCGGGACAAATGTGTTATTAAATTTTTGTTGTTGTTTTAGTCAGGTAGAGTTTTCCAGATCGAGGGCTCCGAAAGCTCAAGAGTGCTGCTCCTCCGCTTGAACTGCTCCTCAGTTCAGGGGAGGAAACGTGTCAGTGGCACCCGCAGCTTCATAAAGAAGCTATTCTTGTCACAGCTTAGCTCTATTATTTCCCATTAAAGCAACAACGAACCCTTGGGGGTAGTGCCAAGCTTTTCTTTTGTGTTCTGTCAACCTCTACATTTCGCCCCCGAGCTACGAATCAGACTTCTTAACGTAAACAATTAGGAAATAACAGATGCTTCGACTAGAATCCGATTTACTAGGCTGCGAAAGGTAACCATCACATTATACATTTATTTCATTAAAAATATTCCGTTAAACTAAAAGCAATCGGATTCTTTACTATTTTGAAACAGAAAAAAATAAGCGTTTCTGAAACGTTTGCCGCGAATCACTAAAAGAGGATATATTTGATACGACATTTCTAGAAGAACAAGAGCAATCACGCGTGGGAAATCTGATTTCTTGATAATTTAAACATATTAAATTAATCGTCCATTGATGCTATGTTTCAGTTTCTTTCAAGGAACGTAGTTTTTTAATTGGAACAGAACTGTTTTTTTTTTTAATTTGAAACAGAACTGTTTATGACGCTATTCTCATATTTGTTTTAGTCTAGAGCAATGGTTCTCATTTCGTGGTTCGCAAACTCCATGGGTTCGCTCTAAAAATTCTGCAATGGCTCCTTAAGCAGTAACTAATTATCCAATCATATTAGAAATATATTTTTTTTCTGTAATTCTAAATTTTAGAGGTTTCATAATTATAAGTAATAAAATTTTATATTTTATAATTATAATTATATAATGTACATTTTAATTTGTAATTTTTTTTAGTCATTATTACACTGTGGGGTTCTCAGCACATTTTTTTTTTGGTTGAAAGGAGTTTGCAGAACATAAAACATTGGGAACCACTGTTCTAGATTAAAGAATACAATTAAAGTGTCGAGAATTCAGCATTGTTATTAACCATGCGCCAAAAGACCATATTGATGTACATGTTGCTTCATGATCAGGGTATGGATTTTTTTGTAAATACATATTCAGAGGATTAGTACACTAGCCCTCTTAATATGCATTTATATTTATAAGACAGTTACTGCATTATATTGACATGTATTCGAGCTCATGAGAGATTTCGGAATTCCAGAACGGAAAATTTGATGCTCATTCGAAATATGAATCTCTCAACTTGAAATTCAAATGTGAAACATATTTCATTGCTGAACTTCCGAGGAAGTTATTCCATTGACTTACTAGTAAAAAAACAAACTTCTGGGTGGTTTCGGTATCTTCGTTTGTTGTTTCCGGTTAACATGCTAATATTGTTCGTCTGCCCTCAACACTGGGGTCTCTACGTATGTCACTCGAGTTTTATAGAGTTACTTGTGAAATGTTTGGTGTTGCAACAAAACATTAAAATCATTTACAACTGTATAACGAATTGTTAAGTTTATATCAGTTGGGATTTTAGAAATTGGATATATTTGTAATTGCTCTTCAATGGGAACTACGTTTCATGGCGTATGTTTCTTCGCTAAGCTCTGGCAGTGATATACTCTTAATTGTGAATTCGAATGTAGTAATTACCGTATTTGCCGGCGTATAGGACGCACCGGCGTATAAGACGCACCCCCTTTTTTTAGACACATTTTTAAGGGAAAAAAAAAAGTTCCCACATTGTTTCATGATTTCCATAAAGATTTACTGTACTCATTTTATACCCCCCCCCCCCCCCGATAGGGGACCACCTTGTCGTGGTGGGGGGGCCTAGGGCCCAGCAACCCGGCTGAAGGCTGTGCCGACCGGGTTGGGCGCCGGTTGGACATGGCCAAGGCCAACCGAGGTTGAAGACGCTGCTGGCCGGCTTGATTGCCGGTCGGGTGGTGACGGCGTCGGAGACCTCACCTTTCAGGGACCTTGGGTGGTCAGTTCGACGGCTCGGTCGAAAGGTTCCTCCTGCCTAGTAGGCACGAGCTGTCCAAAAAGTCTGGGTCTTACTAAGAGTCTCCACCCCGGGTGCCGATCGAGCTTGGATTTTTATATCCTTGCACATTTGCAAACCGGGGAATAGATTAAAGTTAGGTTTCTTCCGGTGGTTAGCTTTCCTTCTATAGGACTGCTGCCATGTGAGGCCGGGGTTGAGGTGCGCCTATAGGGCGTATTCCTTGCCCCCGGCTCTAGATAGTCATGGCTTTTCTTAAACCAGGTAGTGCTGTCAGGCGGAACCGGGAATTGCCGTGGTTGCACAGGATCGCAACATAGAGATCAATTTGTACTCATTTTATAGTTATTCATGTATACAAAAAATGTAACTAGGGAACATTGTAGTTAGGTACCTTTTAATGTTCATCCTCAAAACCCAGAAATTCATCTCCAGAAATAAATGAAAAACCACTTGAAGCCTCGTTTTCAGAAACTGAGTCTTCGTATAAAAAATCATCCTCTGTGCCATCAAGTGAGTTACTAATACCACATTTCTTAAATGACTTTACAACTGTCTCATGTTTCACAGCATTCCATGAAGTTTTGACCCATTCACAAATCTGCAAAATGATAGGTCTCTTCCTTCTTCCTGATGGTGTCACTTCAAAATCTGTAGACTGCATCCAACTGTTCCATTTCTCCTTCATGAATCCTTTAAATGGTTTATTAATGCAGACATCTAAAGGTTGAAGGTGGCTCGTTAGTCCACCGGAATTACAGCTAACTGAGTTTTCAGTTGGTTGATTTTATTTTTTACAGCTTCTGTTCTATGACTCCGAAACTGATCCCATACTAGCAAGGCAGGTTTCTTTAACACTCCACCAGGATGCCTAGACCACACATTGTCTATCCACACTTCATCCCCCCTTCATCCATCCAGCCCTTAGGATGAATGTGCGCAAACTCACCTTTAGGCAGTTTTTCCTTGGGCAAGGTTTTCCTTTTGAAAATCGAAAGAGGCGGCAATTTTGTTCCATTGGCACAACAAAACAACACGATTGTGTAATGCGTTTTCTGATGTCCACAAGTTTTAACAATAACACTTCTTGCACCTTTGGAATTTATTGTTTTGTTTGAGGGTACATCGAACATCAGTGGGACCTCATCCATGTTTCCTATTTGTGAAAGTTCAAAATTTCCACTTTTTCTTGCATTAATGACAATTTTATGAGACTCGATAATCTTGTCTTCATATTCTGTTGGCATCTTTGGTGCTATTTTTGTTTTAGTCCGCATACGTAAGTCATTTCTCTTCATGAATCTAGAACACCATGACGTCGATCCTGTAAAATCAGCGATGCCTCTGTTAGTAGCTATCACTCTTGCTTGTTGAATAGTCATTTTTGTGGAAACTGAAAATTCCGAGCTTCGGTGGACTAATAACCAAGTTTTTAATTCTTCTTCTAGTTCCGGCCATTTTGCAATTCCATGTCGCAGATTATGTTTACTACGCATAGCTTTTTTAGGTCTTCTTCCTGTCTTCTCCAAGTTCTTATCATCTTTTCTGTTGGCGGTGATCCGCAATTCTTCTCTGCTGCCCTGTTTCCGTGTTCTTTAGCATACTCAATCACTCGTAGCTTGAATGCAATATCATAGCAGAATCTGCGTTGATTTTGAGCCATGTTTCGCAGCAAAAACATGAGAAAGCTTCTTCGGTACTAAAAGTTTACGTTTTGGTTGCCTTGAGGCGCTGTAATCGGTAACGACGCGCCATGCTCGCGCTTTTCGAAAACATATGCCGGTGAAATGTGATCACACATGCGCACATTGGATGAATCGTAACCTTGAGGTGTCAGTGGATCTGAACTCTATTTTACTGGAATGCTCCCTCTATCAGTAGTGAAACATAAAATACATCACGCAACTTATTATTTTTACAGAACAAAAAAATATGGAAACGATTTATTTGAAACCACTCTTTCACAAAAGGACAAAATGCAAAAGAATACTTATATATGTATACTGATATAAACCAAAAGTTTTAGACTGAAATTTCAACTCATACGCACCCCATATTCAATCAAGACGCACCCCATATTTTTGGCGTATTTTGAGGGGGAAAAAGTGCGTCCATACGCCGGCAAATACGGTACTTGAGACACAGTTTCTGACTGAATGATGTTTAATTCTTTCTCAAGTATTTTAGTCCTACTTTTTTCTATTGCTGTTCGTTCTGTAAGTTTCCCTTAAATGTTTTGAAAGTTTTAGTGTGAATTATTTTCGATAAATAATTAATTGAATTCATTAAAGAGCTGAGCTACAGAAGTTGTCTTTTTGAAGCTAAGGATTTGAAGAAATCATTATTCTTGATCTGTGTGTTTGTGTTTTATTAATTGTGCATAAAGGATGTGAAATGTGAAAAAAATGAAATTTCGATTTGATCATCATTCTAAAATGACTCATCACATCGCTTCAAAGGATAAGAAAACTAAATAAATATCCAATTAGTCCTCACAGAAGTGAGGCCTAAGAAGAATAGGAATTCCTATTCTATTCATTTTTCCTTGGCATATATCTTTTCGGCAGTTTTTTGCAAGGTTCTACATTCTGTGTCACATAAACAATGGAGCTGCAATTACCTCGCAATAACCCCCAATCATCGCAGATTACTCTTAACCACGAAAACCAACGAAGGGCAAATTGTGATGCCTGACAACGTATCAATCCGCCACTTGCTTCTACGGTAAGTGTTTTACATTACAAATGTACAGGTGTAATAAATTATTCTTCATATTGTACTCTACAATATTCCGAAATTAAATACATTGTTTCCAATTGCTCACTTCTGTAAATATACATATTGATATTCAATTTGGAAAAAGTAATCATTTCGTGAATAAAACATGGAACTATTTTCTGTGACGGAGTATTACATCTGCGAGTTGTTCTTGCCAGACCTCATGTGGTGTGGTATCTTCTCATAGGTTGTTGCCTTCTTTTATCTTCAGTTTTTGCAGCTCCGTCTCTATGTGCAATAGGCTATAGTGTGTCATAATACTCGAGGAATAAACAGAAATTAAAAAAGTTATCTGAAGAGTTACCAATTGGTTTCTTTCATAATTTGAAAAATATAAATAATTAAATACCGGACAAATCAACTTTGAAAAAAATATAAAAAATCATATTTTATAGTTGGATAATTTAATTCGTGACACTTCTAGCCTTCAACAAGGCATGGGCTGGCCACTCCTCATTGATGAGAGAGGTCAGCGCAGACAATCTCGTCTTGTTCACAGAAACAGGAGGGCTGCTGTGGCTGATATTACCCATAATTTCAATTATGGTAAAGGGCCCAAAGTATCCGAGACATAATCGTCTCCAACGATTAGCAGATTTTCATACAAGTTAATACATGATAAGTGACAACACAGCGACTCTTCAAGGGCACAAGAAGTACGTACATGTTGTTACGCATTGCAAAGATGGAGGTAGGAATAGGGGAAGGCGACCTTACTATGAGTTAGCGTTGCCGTGACTCTCATGTTACTCCTACCCTGAAATTCGTGCTGAAAGCCAGTTGTCATCGCATATGTGTGAAATGTTTCGTACAAATTTTTAACTCTTGAACAATTAAATTGCAATATTTCCTGTTGCTGAAGACACTATTATTAAGAATACAAGAATTTCCTTTTTTTTTTCTTTTTTTTTCGTTTTGCTTCTATTCAGTGTTTACAAAAACAGTAATTGAACACTACGATCATATTTGTTAATTGTTCATACAAATACTGTCTAATAAAATCGATTTTTTTATTGTTGAAAAGATTTTATTTTAATACATTATTCAAAATATTTTTATTGCCTTTCCGCTTGAATTTTGCATTTCTCTGCGATTTTAAAAACTGTTGTTGAGCTCTAAATTGGAAGTTTATCATGATGAATTACATATCAGATGAAAGCAATGCAACAACAGTCCCCTCCAGAAAAAAAGAGGATTGGGATATTTCAAACCAGCAGTAATTTTAGTAATATATAGCAATAGTAGAAATACCTTACGCTATTTTCCAATATAATTAGAGTAACGAATAGTTTGAAAATTCCGTAAGAAAACTTTATCACAACTTCCTATTGGTGAAATTCTATTCCTTTGATCTATTTCACAGTTTCAAATCTGCAGGAATATGCTATGCAAGTGCCAACTTTTTGCCACAATAACTCGTTGGTTACCACAGAGAACGGACACTTACGAGTAGGAGCAACAAGTCGACAGTCAGTTGCAGTTTTCAAGCGAAAGTGCGCCTCCCTCTTTTCCTACCATGGTTGATTTTATTCCATGGTTGCAATATAGTCACAAGTAACAGCAGAAGAATTTTCTGTCTCTGTCATTTTTCTCACTTTGGAAAAGTATGTTTTTGTGTGTGAGAGATTTTGAAGGCTGTGGCTGATCTGGAAGCTAATAGCAATATGTGATACATTATTGGGTTTGACGAAGCTTAAGTGGCGCACAGACAGTCGCAGATGGATAACAGTGCTTGGGACGAAGAAAGATTTCCAAGTGGCACAAACACTTCACAAACGAGCGCGATTCCATCGTGGACGACAGAAGATCTGGGAAACCAAGTACTTCCATCAATGTGCAACAAATTGCCCAAGCCCAGGATATTCTCAGTGCAGAGCGCAGAGCGCAGAATAAACTTGCCTTCACTAGCAGAAAGAATGTGCCTTTTCAATGGTTCATGCAATAGTGACGGAGCACTTGAAAATGGGAAGAATTTGTACTCGTTGGATCTTGCATAACCTGAGCCCCGAACAAAATCAGAAATGTGTTGATAAGTATCAGAATTAGTCGGAAAAGTTTCATAAGGAATGCGAAAGATTCTTACAGCTTATTGTGACTGGAGATGAGACTTGGAATTTCCACTATGATTCGGAATCAAAATGCTAAACCAGTGAATGGAAGCATTCAATTCACGGTGACCTACGGAATTTCAAGATGTTAGGTTAGTTGGGAGGCAAATAAGTTTTGCGTTCTTTGATTGCAAAGGCGTTTTTGCAGCACATTTTATGCCATTGGAATGAATAAGAAAGATTATGTAGAAGCCCTTAGAAAAAAATATTCATCGTGCAGTTCGTGAAAAATAACCAGAATTCCGACGTGGGAAATAGTTCTACACCACGAAAACTAGAGACACCATACTACTGCTTTGGTTTCACATGTTGTCAAGACTAAGTTAATGTACTCGCCGAGCACTAGACTCGTTCATGGCTACCCATTCCCAGCAGCAAAATGCCTTCTTCCAACAATACCAGCATTTCAGTGAGTTCACAACCCTCGCATGGTCCTCTCAATCTCCGGATTTCAACCTATTGAGAATCTGTATGAGGAATTGGTGCTATGCATTCGAGACCGAAACCACCACTGGCAACTCTCAGTACTTTACGGACGGATGTCTTGGATTGATGGGCTGCAATACCACCGGGACGGCCACGTCACGACGTGTTACTCCTGTTGTGAGGGTGCTAGGTGAACCTACACGTTATATAGTGGGTGTGTATAATAACTTGTCCTTTCAGTGTATGTAAAGATGGAAATGATGTCACAGCAATACATTTCTTTGTCAGAGAAGGAGGAGGCAACGACAATCGAATTGAAAGATAGGCAGGTTGGATTGATTTACCTCTGAGCAACACTTTTTTTGCACACAATAAACGTAGACAGGGATAAGATGTAAAACAGTAGTTGTTCAGATATTAAGTCACTGAATTAACAAGTGATATTGCATTTCAACAAATTATTAAAAGCGACAGTCTTAATATTTTAATAATATAATAATATTTGCGTATAACTGAATGCACCGAAGAGTCGGATGGTATGTAGTATTCTTACTCTTCTCATGTTGATCCCGAATTATGTGTTTTTGTTGTAAGATCTTCAGCAAATGCAATAAGTGCAATCAAAGCTTATTGGTGAATGCAAACACGAAACATTTTTGTACGTGTGAGTGTAAAAAGCTTACCACTGAATAATTTCTTTTCGTAAGAAAGGATAATTTTTCAATGTTACTTTCTCTTTGGCACTTTACAATTCTGCTGCGTGATATCTCCACACAAAACGGAAAATGAAACTTTCCCCATTTTGGCTAAATTAGAAATGTAAAATTGTTCAAACATTTGTAACTCATAGACGGTCAGAAAAAGCAAATTCATAGTCATTAGTATATGATGCAGCACAGAATTAGGTTATTTGCAAAAAGGAAAACTAGTTTTTTAAACATATGCTTCCCTAAATCTTTTCCCCAAATTCTCTAATGTTACGTAATTAATGCTGACTGAACGGTGCAATATATGTCTGACCTCGCTATAGCTAATTTCCGCCCCGTTTTCCGATTATTTTCTTTTCTTTTCCCTTGCCGCTCGATATTTGTGACTGATGAGGACAAAGATGGCGGCGCCAGTTGCCATTGTCAAACGGCGCTGGCTGAAGGACTTGTTATATTTATGCCTTCGGTTTCGATTGTGACGTCATTCTCCGGAAACAGGATCTAGTTGAAGGGAAAAGAAAGAACTAGGGAAAAGGTGAGGACTACAAGGAAGGGATGGAAACTCTCTAGATTAGAGAATGAGTAAAAAAAAGCGGTTGGTGAACTGGTAGTAGTATCGTGAACGAAGAAGAAAGAGTGAATTTAAAATTGTTTCTTTCTGACGAGTCCCGATACAAAAAAAAGAGACCATACCCGCTTCACTGAGCACTCTCCAGCTTCAAATAAATGATGATGTCTCCGTTTGACACACCTCTGTATCGGCAACTTGGTGTTCGAGACATAATCGCCTCCCGCAAGTATTGTTGCAACTCAAGAGCTCCATATCTTGTGTCTCGAGACGTACAAAATGTGATTTATTTATCCATATTGGCTAGTGCAGAGAGTGAAAGATGAAGGCTGCAATGGGGAGGCATCAGATCTTTCATTTTTCGTGTTGTCTGACTTATCCCTCGGTCTCTATATCTGTATATCAGTTTGTACGGAAACTCTGCATTTTGTATCACCTGGTGAACGTAGAATTTACAAAATGGAACCGTTTGGTTTTAAACAACTTTAACATTTCTCCTTAAAAATAAATAAAAGAAATATATAATCAAAGTGATTTTTGCTGAGTGTTGAAACCAAGTCGGTCTGCAAATTCTTCGTTCAGCAGTGACAGAGTGCAGAGTTTTGTACAAACTTGGGTATTTGAAGAAAATATCTCAACGCTCATACAATCACCTGTGAATCTACCCAGGGACGTAACGAAGGAAATGATTGGGGGGGGGGGGGTGAAAACGAAAATTTTTCAACTCAGAGAACAAATTTTGCGAACTGAAAATTAAATTAATTATTCGAATAAATTTATTTCTAACTCTATCAGGAAAGTTCTAAGGATTTCGTTCAGTGGTAGGTTGTACTTACACTCAAATGTTTTCCACTATCACAATAATTTAACTGCAAATATCAAATATTTGCATCTGACCTAAATTTTGCCAACTCACCAAGATTTTCCAGTTTGTCCAGATTTTGCAAACTCTCCTAGATTTTTCCTAGTTGTCTACATTTTGCCAACTACCCAAGATTTTCCCAAGTAGCTTCGATTTTGCCTACTCTCCTTAATTTTAGAAATACAGTCTCAATTTTCACAGCTCACTTTCATTTTACCAAGTGGCTTCGCATTCTGTCAACTGACCTAAATTTGGCCAAGTTGCCTTGATTTTGCCAATTCACCATAATTTTAAAGAAAAAAAACTCAATTTTTACTAAGTCCTTGTGCACTTTGCCAACTGCCCTAGATTTTGCCAAGTTGCCTCGATTTTGACAACTCCCCTAAATTTTGCCAATCCCCATAATTTTAGAAAAATAATTCCAATTTTTACAACTCGCCTATATTTTACCAAGTGGCTTCGAATTTCGCCAACTATCTTAGATTTTGATAAGTTGCCTCGATTTTACCAGCTCCCCTAGATTTTGTCAACTCGCCATAATTTAAAGAAAAAAATCTCAATTTTTACATCTTACCTCAATTTTGCCAAGTCACTTCCAATTTTGCCAACTGCCCAAGATTTTTCCAAGTTGTTCAGATTTTGCCAACTCTTCTTAAAAACAATCCCAATTTTCACAACTCATTTGTATTTTACCAAGCTGCGAAAAAAAGCGAGTTGCTTCGATTGCGATATTTCCCCTTCATTTTGTCAAAAAGAATCCCAATTTTTCACAAATCACCTGGTTTTATCAAGTCACTTCGAATTTTCCCATCTCCAATTTACTTTGGTGGAAGTAACCTAGGGACATCATCGAACCTAGGGACATCACATTTCATAATAATTATTAAAAATATTAAAATCAAAAGTTCTGACTGACAATGTAAAATATACCAAAAATATTCATCGCTCATTTTAAAAAAAAAATGGTTTCTCTTGTAGGAATTAGAAGAACTATAGATCATGTAGCAATATATTAATTGAGGATTTTATTTCCCTTCACTGTGCTATATTTAGAAAAAAAAACAGATTCTAAACTGTAAATCAAAACTACTTCAACTTACTACTTCTACTCAAGATTCTAACTGTAATCAAAACACAGATTTTTAAACTGTAAAGACGTCGACTCAACAAGTGTAATAATCAATAATAGTTACACTGAAATTTAAACGTATTTTTTTAATTTTAGTCAACTGGGAATGACTTCCCAGTTGAACAGTGCAATATGAATTAAAAGAATTTGGTGGATTCAAGCGCAGCACAGAGCTAAATATCAGCAAGTGCAATTGTATTACACTTGGATTTATGTCTATTAATAGCAAAGATATCTTCAGATATGATATTTTTCTCATATCTTTTCTATTACAGTGAAGAAAAGAAACGCCTAAGCGATTTCTTATTTTAATCATTGAGAAAAATGATGTTAATTGAATGAAAGCGATAGTGATGACATATTTCAAAAATGGACAACTTATATGTGCTTTAGGGCTAAGCGTTGGAGGTGTTGAGGGCTGCTGTTTAATGACACATATAAGCTCTGGCATGTTATGATCATAAGTGTAAATTATTATTAAGATTTAATTTAAAAAGAGGATAAATAAAATAATATTGAATAAGTTAGCTATATAGTTTAATAACACAATTTTATTTTAGGTTGAAGTAAATTGAAGAAGGATAATGAGGAAATCACAAATGGTTATTAATTTTATTAAACATAACAGAATAACTAAAACATGAAATGAAATAGTGAGAGCATTGTGGGAGGAAATATGCGTTTAGAATTTTGTTTAACTAAGTTTTCAGCAAAGTTGAAATATTTTCTAGCAAATCCTGCAATTAACATCACTCATACGACTTCTGCTAGCATTTGGTCTTCCACTAACGAAAACGTAGCGGATGCAGCAGCCACTTTGGTTTTGTGAATTAAAAAGAGTTAATAAACGTCACTGTAGTTGCTTTCTAACCACTATGGCAATTGCGAACTTTCTAGTTTTACTAAATCTGAACTGTTAGGAAATCTATGGTTTTTAATTTATGGTACAATCTATGGTATAATCGATAACAATCAGCAATCTTTAGGTCAGGAGTGAGCACAATTTTACCTGCTGTGCTCACGATTTGCGAAATGATCACGAAAAAAAATCGTTTATTTGAAAACAATTATGTGATCTTTAATAAGCTTTATTTAATAATTATGTATTTTTAATTTGGAAGTCTAGAGCTAGCCGTATGGAACGACAGACGTTGCTAGTAAGCACTGATTTGAAAAATTAGATTAATAAATTTTATAAATATTATGTACATTATAAAATTAGGCCTAGCACCTAATGTCCGACGTCGCCTTCTCGTGGTGCAGACCGATAGTACCTCTCAAAAGAGATACTCTCTTGTGGAAGTGAACGGAAGGGGAGGGCTGAGAGATTAGTGTGGCCTACTGATCTGGACAACTATGGCTACATTTCTTTTTTTTTCTACCCTGCTGAGGAGTGGTCAACCACACAGGGTCCTGGTGCTGACCATATAAACCCACTGGACTGGTCAAATATATGGCTCTGAGCTTGATTATGGATCCGGATTTTGCTGCATTGGTGTGCTACTGTGGAGGGATAATCTTCCGTTGTGTTTTCTGTTTGTTTGTGGGTTGACAACCCCAAGTAAATAGATTCACAGATATGTTTATCAGCTGGAGGTAATCCTGAGCAGAGGTCATCGCAGGAACCTGAACTCTTTGCTTCTATTGGCATCGTCAAATTCTACATTGGAGGAAGTCTTCCAGTGTACATGGCTTCAGCCTGTAGTGGTGGGGGAACGGGTCTTTGCCCCATGTCTGCGATTAGGGGGCTGTTTGAAGTTGTCGGTATTCCCTCTCTCAATAAACATAGTTTCTTTAAACATCCCACTAACCATTTTCTCTCCATAGGCAGTTGGAATGTGAGGACTCTGCACAGAGCTTTTTCTCTTGATGTCCTCACACAAGAATTCCACCATTATAATTTAGATATTCTCGCCTTGCAAGAGACCAGATGGTCAGATAAAGGTCAGATTCTTAGAAATAATCTTAAATTTCTCTTTTCAGGGAGGGACGACAATAAGCATCAGCAAGTCGTGGGTCTGCTTGTCAGCAGACACGCTAGTGATGCTCTTCTAGGATATGAGTGCATTAATGAAAGGTTTCTTATAGCAAAATTTCAGACAAGCGTTAAAGACTTGAATGTTATCTGCTGTTATGCCCCCAGTGAGGATGCCGATGAGGATGAGAAGGATAGGTTTTATGAACAACTTCAGGATATTTTGAATTCTGTCAAGAAAGGAGGTGACTTCAATGCCAAAGTTGGTACTGACTCTGACTTTTGGGTAGGGGTTATAGGCCATTTTGGTATTGGTAGCTGCAATGGCAATGATAAACGTCACATACAGGTAAGTAAACTGAACGGTTTCAGAATAACTAACACTTATTACAAACACCGCGACATACATAATTTCACATGGGTTTCACCTGATGGGCTACATAAGAATGTGATTAATTAGATATTAAAAGCAGCAAATGGACTAGTTCTGTTACATATACCACGGCATATTGGGGAGCTGATATTGCATTTGACCATTACCTTGTTAAAAGTGTCTTGCAACTTAAACTTAAAAAGTGTTGTGCTAAGGTTATGAAATTTACTTTTAATACTGAATCTCTGAAAGACCCAGTTATAGCCAAAGCTTACCATGATAGGTTACTTAGTCATTAAGACAGTCATGGTTTGCTTACTACTGAAGTTGAGGAAGAATGGGACCATTTTAAACAGGCTTTTTCGGACACTAACAGTACTCTTTTAGGAAAAAAGAGGCAGAATTATCTGAGTGATAAGGCACTTGAGCTTATTTCGGAAAGAAAGAACTGCAGGAATGTCCTTAATCAATACCCTACTAGTCCTAATAGAAAGCATTACAGAGAACGTAATTAACGTGTAAAAGATCAGTTAGCTGCTGATAAGAATTCTTGGCTTGATGGACAAGCCGAGGAAGCAGTTAGACAGCACAACAGCAGAGAGCTGTACCAGATAGTTAATGTTTTGTGTGGTAGAAAACGGACAGGTATACACGGATTGAAGGATAAACAAGGTAAGGTTATAGAAAGTGAGAATTCTGTTATGGCTAGGTGGGCTGAGCATTTCAGTGATATTCTACACAATGTGGTTAGTTCTACTCCCATTGTTTGCAATGGTGATAGATGCATTGGTGGCTTTATTGTTGGCCCTATAACACAATCTGAAGTTATTTTGGCTGTTTCTAAACTTAAACTACATAAATCCCCAGGGGTAGATGAAATTACTACGGAAATACTTAGAGCTGGGAATGTTTCGGTTACCACTTGGATGACTGAAATTCTGAATATCTTTTATGATAAAGGCATGGTTTCTAAGGATTTTACCAGAGCTATTGTTATCCCTATTTTCAAAAAAGGTGATCGCATTTCTTGTGATGACTATAGGGGTATCAGCCTACTCTCTGTTCCAGGTAAAGTCATTTCCATGATTGTGCTTAATGGAATTAAAAATCTGGTTGACAGTCAATTGCGTGATGAGCAATGTGGATTCAGAAGTGGTAGGGATGTGTGGATCAGATATTTTCACTTAGGCAGATTCTTGAGAAATGTTTAGAGTTTCAGAAGCCTTTGGTTGCTAGCTTTGTTGATTCCAAAAAGGCTTTCGACTCTGTTGACCATCATAATTTGTGGTTGATTGTGAGATCATACAGCATACCAAACAAGTTAGGTAACATAATTAAAGCTTTCTATAAAAACACTATGCCATGTGTGAGCGTTGGTAATGCTTGTAGCAATTGGTTTAGCTTTACTTCTAGTGTTCGACAAGGGTGCATTTTGTCTCCTTTTCTCTTTAGTTCGGTTATTGATTATATTACGTGAAATTCACTTCAATGGAAAGATTTTGGCCTTAAATGGGCTGGAGATAAGAAAATTTCTGATTTAGATTATGCTGATGATTTAGCCCTTTTGGCAAATGATGTTGATGAGATGAACTCTTTCATTCGAGCTGTTGATGAAACTGGTAGTAGAGTAGGTTTGGTTATAAACAGAGAGAAAATTAAAGTGAAGAAAACTGGTCAGGCAGGCTGTGATTCAGTTAATCTGAATGGTTGCGATCTTGAATAGGTGTCACAGTTTAATGATCTTGGGAGCTATGTAACAGATAATGTTGATATGCGGCATGAGATTAACAGACGAATAGGGATTGCTGCCGGGACTTTTAAGAATCTAGGGAGAGTGTGGAGAAATAGGCGTATACAGCTAAAGACTAAAATTAGACTGTATAATAGTTTGGTTCTTTCTAGGGTTAGTTATGGTAGTGAAACGTGGACACTTTGTAAACAAGATAACAGGAAACTAGATGCTTTTGATTCCAGATGCTTACGCAGTATCTTGGGCATTAGGTGGTTCAACTTTGTAACTAATGATGAGGTTAAGCAAAGGAGTCTGCAACCTTCTTTAAGCAGCATATTGTGCAGAGAGATACTCCTTTGTTTTGGCCATGTTGCCCGTATGGATAATCATAGATTGGGGAATAGAGTTATGAACAGTGTGCCTAATGGCCTCAGAAAGAAGGGGAGACCTAGGATGCGGTGGGCAGACAATGTCAAACAGGACCTTGTTAGAATTGGTGTGCAGTGGCCAGATGCAGTAGATGTAGCTCAGGATAGACTTGCTTGGAGAACTAAATTGCGCGGTCTGGTTGGACCCCCGTAGCCCATGGCTGCTTAATGATGATGATGATGATAAAATTTCAGATATATATATATATTACATATATTTTATAAATTTATATAATACACTTTAAAACAATTTGCTGGCTAAAGAATGGTCAGAATATTATATCTATTGCCAAACGCTCGTAATTTTCAGGACCTGGGTCCTGTCAGAGTGATGAAATATGAGGAATCAAAATTTGCCATTCAACAACTTTGTATGATTCAAACCATATGTCCTTATTTTAATTTAAACCGATTATTAGAAATATTTTTTTAGGAATCCTCCCCGCAAAGGTATATTTAAGAATATTTTGGAAGAATTTCATTCATTTGTTAAAGCTTTTAGAGCAAAACCTGGACAATTAATCACCACTCTTATTCCATAGCAGGTTCTAATAATGAAGCACTGAAGTTCAAATCTTCTTCGAAACTCATATTAAGCAAATAATAACGTTAATGAAACTATCTACCTAACCTTGTAATATCTCAAATTATTTTCTCTTGTTGAACCGATCATTTGCTGAAAGAAAAGCGTTATTTCATGAATAGTTTAAGTGAAAACATTCCTTAGCTCCTATTAGATTATACAAGCATGCATCATTTTATAAAGTATAAATGAAGCATGATCGTCTAAAGATCAGTTATATTAGAAAACGTTTTAAGGGATGGTTTTTAAATCACAGAAAATCACAGTTAAGTTAGTGCAACATTGTTGATAATTCCAATAAAACTACATCAAAATATTTCTTTCAGAAGAGAGATAGGCCCTGCAGGCGGAACTAAATGCATCGCAGGTCAGCCTATGGCGATCATCGATTTCATTTCCTTCAATAGAAAGTTAATTAGACGTCCTTCATTCCCGTGAAGCAATTCATCAGATGAGTCTGTCGAAAGGTATTCTGGGTTTTCCCTTCGGCTAACGATACAGATGATAACAAATCGAATTTAATTCTCTTTGGACTTTTTGCCTGCAGGAAACCGAAATTCCAGTGAACATATCAAGGAGTGAAATGAAGATACTGATGCGGCTGTCTTAATGAATTATGATATTGCGGAGAAATCGATCAAGAGTAAGTTTTGTTTTTGAGACATAAACCATGCACACATTTGCTTACATATATGATACATAAAAGTTCTCATGCAACAAAACTATGAAGTATTTTTTATTTGCATATCTCTGTGTTGGGCAACAAGTGTTACATTCGGCCACTTACAGACAATTCTAATAACGTCCTCTTTACATCACTCGCTATACAAAGTGAACGAGTTTCTAGAGATGCCAGTTTTCGGCGAATCAGCTTTTAACGGAATCATTTAAACGTATTTTTGATGGAAATACTTTCCTAACGTTGCATTGTGATACCTGTGAGTGACACATGACGCTTTAAATTGGCTACTGGTAGATATAGACCATTAATTAAAAATAAACCAGGAAAAGTGGGAACACAATACACTGCAAATTAATTTAATCAATTTCGAAAATTATAAAAATTACAAAATAATTAAAATTATAAAATTAATTTAAAATTATAAAATTTGTAAAATTATAAAAAACATAGCCAATAAACAAAGCGAATTTTTTTCATGATTACCCATTATTTCTTTCGTATTCAGTCTTTGAATCATCCTCTCTAACAACTACAGGGCCTCTTCTTAAGAATGATAGAGAATTGATTTTCTCGCCCTTTTCTTTGCAGAACATTTCTCGTTTGCGGGATATGATGTTTATAACCTTTCATCTTTATTTACAGATCGTAGGAATACATTTGTACAGAGACAAATTTTGTTAATAATTGTGTAATTTATGTTCCTTTTACGTTAATTCTGTTTTCCAATTGCTTCGTCGAATTTATCATTTAGAATGAGAGCAGAGGCCATTTTTGAATATGCGTGTAGCCATTATTCATCTCTGTTGCAAGAATCCAGAACTTTGAGTTTTATGTCCCAGTGGTTCTTAAATGTGTTACGTTAACTTGTCACAGGTGTTCTGCGAAATAATGAAAGTTCTAACAGGAAAAGCAAACAATTGTCCGTGATAAAATTTAAAATTATTTCATTATATGGTGAGAGTTATACCATACGGCGATGCCCGAGAGCTAGTCTCTCGTGGTATCTTTGAAAATGCATGCATAAAATTATTATATCCTAAGCCTAATTAGTAAATCTCGTAACTCCACTTACGGTCAATTTTTACATTTTTTGCTTCATTTGGAAGCAAAGATCAGTACTGACATACTGAGAAAAATCTCGTATCTCCATCGGAATCGCAAACTCGAATAAATCATCATTTAGCAATCCACGTAACTCCAGTTTTGAATATTCATGTTGGCTAACCTAGTAACTCCTTATCTCTCTATACACGGTAGGTAAGGCGCTGCGCTACTGGCCCGTAGCTTTGCTTTTTTTTACATTGTTGCATGCTTATATTGTTTTTCGGCTTCCAATTAGTGACTCCAAAAATCAAGTAAATTTTATCGTTTATTGTGATAACTGACAATAAAATTTACTTGATTTTACTGAACAAATGAATTTACTTGAAACTTAACAAATCTCAGTAACGTACGAGAAACTGTAATAGAGTTTTAAATAAACCAGTTAAGTTACGAGGTGAGCTGCACTGTATATTGCATTATGTAGGAATTAAATCGCATTTTGGTCTTGTGCAAAGTTTGGCTTTTTGGAGTTACGAGGTTTGCTAATTAGGCTGCCGATATATTTTATTCTATAAAAATATTTTTCTTTATTTTCTCATTACAATTTTATTTTGTTAGTTTTGCTTCATTTTTATTGTTAATGAGTAGAAAGGGAAGAGAAATTTTAAACAAATTTAGTCATAAAATAGACATCAGAACGACAAGTGGTAGTAGTAGTAGTTACTCTACTGCAAATAGAGGAGACAAAATAATATGTAGCAAAATAAGGAAAATTAATAGACAATATTCAGACGAATATTTAAGTTTTGTACTTACATAGAGTGGTGAAAAAGAATGTCAAATTCCTAAATATATTGTATGTGAATTAAAACTGTGAAATAACGGAACGGCTTCTGTTAATTTGAAACGCCACTTTACTACCAAGCACGATAATCTTGCTTCAAAAGATAAATATTATTTCAAAACATTATTGAACATGCAAACTAAACAGCTAAAATATTTCGAAAAACTGTTAAAGTTTCCAATAAGGCTCAATTTGCTTCGTATAAGGTAGCAGAGATAATTACATTAAAATTAAAACCATATAATATAGCCGTCTCTTGTTTTACGGCATGGTGTGAAATAATATAAATTATGTTTGGCGACGACGCAAAAAAAAGAAATTATGAAAATATCTCTTTCTGATTACAAAATAATAGAAAACATTTGACGAATCTACTGTTTTTAGTGGCAGATCTCATTAATGAAACGAAATAGTGAATCATTTTCGATGCTGCAGAGAACTTGCCAAATCTACAACAGAATAAGAATACTTTTGATTCTATTACATCATATTTAGAAAAATATCATAGGAGCTATGTGTACGAATTTGTATGAACTCCGCTCCATCAATGATAGGCTCTATTAAAGGATTTATTACTCTTGCTAAGATAGAAAACCCAAATATCATATCTACGCACTGTTTTTTACATGAGGAATATCTAGTCTCAAAAACATTACCAGCAACATTAAAATCTGTGTTAAACCAAGTTGTAAATATAATAAATTACATCAAGTCAAGAACTTTAAAAACACGCCTTTTTAAAGTGCTTTGCATATCTATGGATGCTCGATATAAATGTTTGCTTTTACATGCCGAAGTAAGATGTTAGGGTTAGTTAGTTATATAGGGGTAAAGTGTTATGTCGAATTTTATAACTTAGGAAAGAATTATTAGCTTTTTGTTTCAAAACAAAAGTGGATATGCCTTTGAAAAACGTCTGAAAAATGATATTTGGTATGCTAAAATGGCATATTTAGCCCACGCGTTTAATTATTTAAATACAGTTAATACATAATGTATACAGGTAACCAAGGAAATAACGAAAATATTTTGACATACACGGACAAATTGTCAGTATTTCAGAAAAAAAAATATCTCTTTGGAAAAATCGCATAACAGAAAAAAATACAGTAGATATGTTTCCTTCACTTCAAAATGAAAATTATTCCCGTTATAACAGAACATTTAACATTATTGAGAGAAAAGATTATGAGTTATTTTCCATCCTTAAATATAAAATATTATGATTGGATAAGAAATGCATTTGATACATCCAGTGCTGAATTTCCTTTACAAAGAAGATTTAGTTTAATTTTTAACAGATCGTATTCAAAAAATAGAAATACTCTGAAATAACCATTGAGGATTTTTGTCTAAGAAGAATACCCACTTCTCTTCACAATGACACTTAAAATTTTGCTACAGTTTTCAACATCGAATCTCTGTGAGCTGGTATTCTCAACATTAACCAATATAAAAACTAGAAAACGGGAAAACTTTACATAATTCATACCGTTCAATATCTTTAATTTCTAATTCCCTCGCACTTTTTGAGAGGTTACTATTCAAAAGACTTTTCTGGTATTTTGAAACAGGAAATTTTTTCCCAAATTTTTTCTTCGGTTTTAGAAAATATCGCTCTGCAAAAGAAAATATTTCCTTACTTTTACACGACATTTTTCGAGCTATTAAACAGAAAAAAATCTTCTAGCCATTTCCCTGGACTTACTCAAGCATTCGACTCCGTCTCAATTAATGGTTTTACTCTCAAAATTATTAAACTCTAACCTTAGTTCTAAATATACCAATTTTTATCTAATCTTTTAAATAATAGAATTATTCAGGTTAAAATTGGAGATTTTTACTCAGAAATTCACAATATGACCCAAGCACTCTCTCAGGGGTCAACTTTGTTCCAGCTTTTATTTAACTTCTATATTCACGATATCAAAGATATATTTGATAACTCAATCACATTTACTGGATATGCAAATGATATCATCTTATGGTCATCTGGGAAAAATGATTATAAATACAAGAAAATCTACATAATCAGTTAAACAAACTTTGCAAATATTGTTCCACATGGAACTTAGAGATTAATATTAAAAAATCTTTTACTATTCCTTTTCACAAAAAGAAGAAATTATAGTCCTAAATTTAAATTATCCATTAATTCAGAAACTCTACTTCAGGTTAATAAATGCAAAATTTTAGGAATGTATTTGGACACAAAACTAAATTGGCAACATTATCTGAATAACAAATATAATTCTGGTCTGCAGTTACTAAATTGTATCAAACACTTCGCTTTGGAAAATGAAGGCACACAACAACAGCAATTAATTACTGTTTATAAAAATCTCATTAGACCTAAATTAGAATTTGGTCTTGAATATATTTCTGGTGCACTTTTTACTAAATTTAGAAAACTTAATTGTTTACAAAACCAATGTCTGAAAATTGCCCTCGGGCTTGTAAAATGTTGCCCTACAATTTCTGTAATAGCATAGACAACCATACCACCATTTGAAATTCGACATATTTTACTAATTAAATATTTCTTTAAATTACATTATAAACTTCCGTCACACCCTTTTTTATAAACATTTTCATAGACTACCATATATTAAAGTAATCTACAATAATGAATTCCTCTCCAGTCTCTATGTTGAATATTTTAGCAGAACGCTCAAAGGGGACATTCCCGACATCATTGCTGATTGGTGCTATCCTTCACCATTAATAATTGCTGAAATTACTTTACTGTCCTCAAAAAAGCCATTTCTGCGGAAGCAGCATTAATTCTATTTAAATCTTACTTTGATGAAAATTTTGCAAAACATTTAACATATATACAGATGGCTCTGTCTTAAACGAAACAGGATACTCTGTTGCTGCATTTCATATCCCTTTGTATAACGTTTCAAAAAATTTTAAATTCCCAAAGAATACAACAATCATTCAAACTGAATTAATAGCTATTTGTGAATCTTTTAAATGGATATTAAATAATTGAGACAATCAGAATATAGTAATATTTTATGATTCTAAGGGTGCTCTCCAAGTTCTTCAACAAGAAATTTATTTCACAAATTATAATTACTTTATTTCCAAAATTTATCAATTGAACCTGTCAAATATCACTCTCAAAAACAATAAAATCAGCTTTCAATGGATCCCAAGTCATATTGGGATCCAAGAAAATGAATCGGTTGACACCCTTGTTAAAAATGCTCATAACGTAGATGTCATCACCCTAACACATAATTTCTTTTACACCTTCAAGCAAGAACTTACTAAACTAGAATTTTCCCTCACAGAAAAATATTTTCAAGCACAAGCAATATGTAAAAACAATTTTAGATTTCATTTATCCAATAAAATTAATTACATTGAAAAATTACCTTTCGCACGCAAAGAAAACAGAATAATATATAGATTAAAAACATACACAATAAATTTAAATAAACAAAAATTTCAAATGAGGCTTATAAATACTCTAAACTGTCCAAAATGCAATTTTCCAGAAAACACCAATCACATACTTCTAAACTGCAATTTAAATACTAAAAAAAGAGAAATTTTATTCACAGAATTAAACAAATTAGAAATCTTAGACTTTAATATTCAAAACCTTTTAAACTATCCTATTTTTGCTACTAAAATTACAATCTATAAATTAATTCTCAAATTCTTCTTTTCCACTTCATTGTGGAATAAAATTTAAAAAAAGGTGAAACTTGAAAACAAAATGAAAAAAATGAAAAAAAATGAAAAAAAATTGAAAACTGAAAAAAAAAAGAGAAATAATTGAAAAAATTGAAGAATAAAAAATTTGAAAAAAAAAAGAAAAAATTAGATAATATAAGGATCTATTATCTTGTTTTATTGAGTGATTATGCTCACTTTTGTTCAAAATTTCCATTGGGAAAGCCTGAGTAAGGACCTCCCACTTATTTTGTAACGTGATGAATGAATGAATGACTTACTAATATAGAAGATGAAATAAGGGCAGCTGTATCTCATATAAGGCCTGATGATAGTGAAATCTCTAAAAACCGCCAAGCAAAAATATCGCATTAAATTATTTTAAATCAGTTCTAATTTTTATAAAATAATAATTTTAATGCTTTTTGTTTATTGCTTTAATTAAAACTGTTTCTTTGTATACTACTACATAATTTTTAATAAAAAATATTAAATAATTACATGCCTATTTTTATTGTTAGTTGTAAGACTGTGTTGCCTTACATAAACGTTATCGATTTTAGTGTTCCGTAAAAACGTTTTACATTTTAAGGTCTTGATTTTGAAACTAAAGAACATGTATACGTTAACAATTTCACTGAAGCAGAAAATTGGTTTTCATTACAAACAAAAAAACTTAAAAACAGCAACCATCTGGGTTTAATACATGTTAACATACGAAGCTTAAGAAAACACTGGGATGTCTTTAACATTAATCTTTCAGAATTCATACAATACCTGGACATAATAATTTTAACTGAAACTAACATTACTAGCCGTCCCATGGCCGAGTGGTTAGCGCGCTTGGCTACTGATCTAAGGGACCTGGGTTCGAGCCCCGGTTAAGGCATGGATGTATGTGTCGTTTTTCTGCTGAGGTCCTGCCATCCTCTCAGACTTTCTACTGTGACATATAAACTGACAGGCTCCTGTCAGACCTCTGTGGCAAGCAGCTGCTTGAGGGGGTATTTATTGTTTATTTATTTTAACATTACTAATGCTGAAAAAATCTCTATAAATTAAAAATCTTTGAACAAATTTCTGATGATACTCTTAAGAAAGGGAAACGGGGAATAATTATTTTCTCATCACCATCATCATCATCATCCTCAAGCAGCCATGGGCTACGAAGGTCCAACCAGACCACGCAGTTTAATTCTCCAAGCAAGTTTGTCCTGAGCTACATCTCCTGCATCAGGCCACTGCACACAAATTCTAATAAGGTCCTGTTTGACATTGTCTCCCCACCTCATCCTTGGTCTCCCCCTCTTTCTGAAGACTTTAGGCACACTTTTCATAACCCTATTCGCCAATCTATAATTATCCATACGGGCAATATGGCCAAACCAGCGGAGATTCTCTCTGCAAAATATGCTGCTTAAAGGAGGTTGCAGACTCCTTTGCCTAACCTCATCATTAGTTACAAAGTTAAACCACCTAATACCCAAGATACTGCGTAAGCATCTGTAATCAAAAGCATCTAGTTTCCTGTTATCTTGTTTACAAAATGTCCAAGTTTCACTACCCTAACTAACACCAGAAAGAACCAAACTATTATACAGTCTAATTTTAGTCTTTAGGTGTATACGCCTATTTCTCCACACTCTGCATAGATTCTTAAAAGTCCCGGCAGCAATCCCTATCCGTCTGTTAATCTCATGCCTCACCTCACTAGTATCTGTTACATAGCTCCCAAGATAATTAAACTGTGACACCTGTTCAAGACTGCAACCCTTCAGATTAACTGAATCACATCCTGCCTGACTAATTTTCATCACTTTAGTTTTTTCTCTGTTTATAACCAAACCTACTCTACTACCAGTTTCATTAACAGCTCGAATGAAAGAGTTCATCTCATCAACATCATTTGCCAAAAGGGCTAAATCATCAGCATAATCTACATCAGAAATTTTTGTATCTCCAGCCCATTTAAGGCCAAAATCTTTTCCTTGAATTGAATTTCGCATAACATAATCAATAATCAAACTACAGAAAAAAGGAGACGAAATTTACCCTTGTCGAACACGAGAAGTAATGCTAAAGTAACTGCTACAAGACTTACCAACTCTCACACATGGCTCAGAGTTCTTATAAAAAGCTTTCATTATGTTAACTAACTTGTTTGGTATGCTGTATGATTTCACAATCAACCACAAATTATGACGATCAACAGAGTCGAAAGCCTTTTGAAATCAACAAAGATAGCAACTAAAGGTTTCTGAAACTCTAAACATTTCTCAAGAATCTTCCTAAGTGAAAATATCTGATATACACATCTCCTACTACTTCGGAATCCACATTGCTCATCACGCAATTGACTGTCAACCAGATTCTTAATTCTATTAAACACAATCATGCAAACATTTTCACTGGAACAGAGAGTAGGCTGATACCCCTATAGTTATCACAAGAACTGCGATCACCTTTTTTGAAAACAGGGATAATAATAGCTCTGGTGAAATCCTTAGGAATCATGCCTTTATCATAAAATATACTTAACATTTCAGTCATCCAACTGGTAACCGAAACATTCCCAGCTTTAAGCATTTCTGTAGTAATTCCATCTACCCCTGGGGATTTATGTAGTTTAAGTTTAGAAACAGCCAAAATAACTTCAGATTGTGTTATAGGGCCAACATTAAAGCCACCAATGCATCTATCATCATTACAAACGATGGGAGTAGAACTAATCACATTGTTTACATCACTGAAATGCTCAGTCCATCTAGTCATGACAGAATCCTCACCTTCTATAACCTTACCTTGTTTATACTTCAATCCCTGTATACCTGTTCGTATTCTACCCCACAAAACATTAAATATCTGGTACAGCTCTCTGCTGTTGTGCTGCCTAACTGCTTCCTCGGCTTTATCAGCCAAGCCATCAAGCCAAAGATTCTTATCAGCAACTAACTGATCCTTTACACGTTTATTAAGCTCTCTGTAATGCTTTCTATTAGGACTAGTAGGGTGTTGATTAAGGACATTCCTGCAGTTGTTTCTTTCTGAAATAAGCTCAAGTGCCTTATCACTCACATAATTCTGTCTCCTCTGCTCCTTTTTCCCTAAAAAAAGTTAAAGTTAGTTTCCAAAAAAGCCCCTATCAAAACCCTATCAACCCTATCAAAACACTTTTTAAGTTTAAGTTGCAAGACACTTTTAAAAAGGTAATGGTCAGATCCAATTTCAGCTCCCCTATATGACCTGGCATTCTTAACAGAACTAGCCCATTTGCTGTTAATTAATATATAATCAATTATATTCTTATGCAGCCCATAAGGTGAAACCCATGTGTACTTATATATGTCACGGTGTTTGTAATAAGTGTTAGTTATTCTGAAACCACTGAGTTTACTTACCTGTAGGAGACGTTGCCCATTGCCATTGCAGCTACCAATAGCAAAAGTTCCTATCACCCCTCCCCAAAGGTCAGAGTGGGCATCCTCAGTGGGGGCATAACATCAGATAACATTCAAGTCTTTAATGCTTGTCTGAAACTTTGCTGTAAGAAACCTTTCATTAATGCACTCATATCCTAAAAGAGCATCACTAGCGTGTCTGCTGAGTAGCAGACCCACTCCTTGGTGATGCTTATTGTCGTCCCTCTCTGAAAAGAGAAATTTAAGATTATTTTTAAGAATCTGACCTTCATCTGATCTCTTGCAAGCTGAGAATATTTAAATTATAATGGTGGAATTCTGGTATCAGAACATCAAGAGAATAAGCTCTGTGCAGAGTCCTCACATTCCAACTTCCTATGGAGAGAAAATGGTTAGTGGGATGTTTAAAGAAACTATTTTTTTTCAGAGAGGGAATGCCGACAATATCAAACAACACCCTAATCACAGACATGTGGCAAAGACCCGTTCCCCCACCACTAAAGGCTGAAGCCATCGACACTGGAAGACTTCCCCCAATGTAGAATTTGACGATGCCAGTAGAAGCTAAGCCTTCAGGTGCCTGCGATGACCTCTGCTCAGGATTATCCACCAGCTGATAAACATATCCTCTGAATCTATTCACTTGGGGCTGTCAACCCACAAACAAACAGAAAACACAGCGGAAGATTTTCCCTGCACAGAAGCCCACCAGTGCAGCAAAATCATGATAGTTATAAAAGGCGAAACAATTTACAGTATATTAGCCCTATACAGGTCACCAAGCAGAGATATAAACCATTTCTTAATTAATTTCCATGAAGTTTTAAAACTTACTAATGCACATAATCAAATATTAGTAGGATATTTTAATCTTGATGTACTGAATGTTAAAAAACATGGTGTCGAAATGTATATAAATATTTTAGCAGAGATGGGATATGATCTCTTGATATGAGACATAACTAGAGAAGAAGTAGTAAGTAACAATTTATGCCGCACAAGTATCGATCATATAAATGTAAAATTGGATGGAATAATTATGTCTAAAACTATGATTTCACAGAGAAAGATCGCTGATCATTATCTCATTGCAGCTATATTTGGATCAAAAGATGAGAAACCATATGGAAAAGTCTCAACCGATATCAAAACAACTGATATTTACTGGTATTTATGAGCATAAAAATATCGAAAGGGAAATAATCTTAACGGACTGGTCTAAATAAAACAAAAACTCATCGAACACAAAAAAAAAATACCGATTTTAATAATTTCTTTAAAATAAATACAATGAAATTTTAGAAAAAAATAAAAAAAACAGCATGAAAATTTAGAACATTTAAATAACCGTAATGTTACCAAACAATGGATCACAGTGAATATCATCAATTTAATGTAGCGTAGAGATAAGGATTGGATTAAATATAAAAATAACACAAAAAGTGATAAGTATGAAAATGTGTATAAAATTTGCGCAATTTAGTTACAGCTAAAATCAGAAATCAGAAACAAAAATTTTATAAAGAACAATTAACGTTAAAAAGAAATGATATGAGAAAAACATGGGAATTAATTCATCAATCACTAGAGGATAAAAAAAGGAAGATCTATTGACGGAAACTATCATTAAGAATATGTCTAGAGGTTTAACACCTATACAAATTGCAAATAAATTTAACAGTGAATATTGCTCGTTAATTTTGCACATAAGAGAAATCAACCAAGAACCTGATGTTGAATTTGAAACAATCAATAACACTACAAACAAAAACTCAATTTATATACCTCCTGCAAACAGGACAGATATTGTGAATATAATTAAAACTTTAAATGAGGACAAATCCCCTGGATATGGCAATATACAAATTAAACACATTAAAAACTGTGTCGAGGTATTTGCTGATGTCATAAAAGAAATAGTTAACGAAAGTATTTTAACTGGAACAATACCAACTGAGCTTAAAACGGCAATTCTGCGACCAATATTCAAAGGAGGAACAAAGTCAATTATAACTAATTACAGACCCATTGCTATTTTATCTTCTGTACATAAAATATTGGAAAAATATGTTTACATATACTTTATATAAATTTCTTAGTAAACATAACATTCTCATTGAATATCAATATGGGTTTCAAAAGGGGAAAAGTACCGTGAACTTACTAACGAAATTTACTGATTTTGCCTACGTGGCACTAAATAGAGGTGACACGGCGGTTGCAGTGTTTTTAGACTTACAGAAAGCCTCTAACACTTTGGATCATGATATTCTTCTACAGAAATTAGAAAAGTATGGAATTAGAGGAACTGCATTACACTGGTTTGAAAGCTACTTATCAAATAGATTTACGGTAACTAAAATTAACAACACCTACAGCGAAAAGTGTGAAGTTAAATTTGGTGTTCCTCAAGATCCAATTTACGCCCGCTTTTATTTCTAATTTACATAAACAACTAAACAAAATTGAAACTAAATAGCAACATGTTTTTTATATGCCGGTGATAATGTTTATATTAGTTAATATAAACAAATTGGAAGAAGATGCTGTTAAACACTTGCAAAAAGACTTTAATATTATTAAACGATGGTTAAACTCAAATAAACTGTATCTAAAGAGTAATAAAACCAAATGGATGACTTCATTCACCTGGTTTCAAAATTAACAATAACTTAATTATTAAAAACACAAATTAAACTGCAGAGAAAAGGGAACAATTTCTGAGCTAGATAACTGTGGCTGCATAAAAATTGACAGAGTACATACAATAAAATATCTAGGATTACATCTCGAAAGTGCTCTCCGATGGAACGTTCATACTGAGAAAATCTGCAGCACATTAAGGCTTTTTGCTATGAAAATAAATAAATTACGATATATTTTGGATACCAACACATGTATTATGTTTTATAAAGCAATTTGTGAGTCCCTCTTAAATTATGCCATAACGATACATGGTACAACTAACTTAACAAATATTCGAAAAATAGAACGCATTCAATCCTCAATAGCTAAAAATATTATACCAATTAAAGACCGCACACATCTAATTACAGTCCAAGATAGATTTATTTACTTGGATATCTTACCTTACCAGAGCCTATATAAATATAACATAGTTATACGTAACTTTTTCGACAACACATAAAAGTAAAATCCAGCATGATAAACACACAGGATTTAAAAACTATTATTTTCAACTACAGAATTTTACAAATAACTACGGGAAATGTACAAGCCGCTACAAAATTCCATACGTTTTCAATCAATTACCAAGGGAACTACTAGCCGTAAATTCGTTCAGAGAAATAAAACACGAATTAAACAGATTTTTATTAAATAATTAGATAATTAATATTAATACCTACTGAAAACTTATGTGGTGCTGAATGTAAACATAAAAATCCGATTGTTATTTTGAAATATTCTAAACGAAAAAAAAGTAAAAATAATTTTGTAAAGAGAGCGTATTATTGAATGTCGAAATTCTCAACTGAAATAGTAAGATAGCACATAGTAAATGCAATGTGATATAATTATATTAAGATTATCAGATTAAGGAAGAAAGAAGATATTATGTTTTATGCCAATGTATTATTCTCTCCTGCAGATAAGCTGTTAGCTTTGCGGAACATCTGTAAATAAGGAATGATTTATTTGAATTTGTCTCAATAAATAAATGATTTAAAAAAAAGGTGTTCCGCGACTCCGAAAAGATTAAGAACCACTGTATTAACCTTTCAACGGCAATTTCTTTTATCCTTTATTTTCTTTCAAAATAGAGCACTTTGGTAAAACTATTAAAGTTTAATATCGAATCAACTATCAATGGGGTATCAACATCGTATATGAAATTCACTCTGTGAAAAATTGTGAGTAAAATGCACGAAATTCTCTTTGGAAGGTGAACGGAAGAAATGTTTACCAGATCAGTGTGACTGATTGATCTGAATTTCTAGAGTCACTTTTATTTAATTTTTTTTCTACCCTAATGAAGTGTGGTGAACTTCATTAAATCTTGGTACCGACCATTTAAACCCATTGGGCAATGGAGTGGCTCTGAATACGATTACGGATCATGAACTTGCATTGTCGGTCCTCTATCGAGAGAAAATTTACCACTGTGTTTTCTGTTTGCAGATTGATAACACAAGTGAACAGATGCGCAAAATACTTCTATGTCAGCTGATGGATAACCCTGATCAGAGAGAATCAGAAGTGCCTGTATTCTTGGATTCTTGGAACCCGAATGTGGAATAATGTGTGTCAGGAAGGTCAGATTATCTTTTCATTCTAGCTCTTGGAAAAGTTCACTTGTAAAGTTTTTGTATTGTCTACAGTTATTAGAGCATTAATGACTGAAGCTTTTATTGGTAGGAAAATGTTTTTATTATCCTATCTATTTCAATAAATATAATTTATATAAAATCCCTAATCATTTTTCCATAAGCAGTTGGAAGGCAAGAACTCTACATACAGATTATTCTTTGATGCCTTCGCAGAAAAAAAAATTTGGTTTTTCAACAGACCAGATGGACAAGTAAAGATCAAATATTTAAAAATAATCTTAAATTTCTCTTGTCTCGAAGAAAAGACAGAAGACATATGCAGAGTGTAGTTTTGTTTCTCAGCAGAAATACAATACTAGTGATCACTTCTAGGATATGATTGTATTAACGAAAGATTTTTACATCTCTAATTTGAAACAGGGATTACACATTTGAATGATTCCTGTTATTGTGTGCCCTTTTAGCATTCGAATGAGAATGGAGGAAAAATGGTTTTGAAACACAGCTTCAAGATATTTTACGTTCTGCGAAGAAAAATTATACTTCTCTTGTTTTGACTGACTTCAACGCCTAAACATGTTGCTGATTCTGACCTTTGGGAAGGTGTGATGTATTCTTTAGCAGTGATATTTGCAATACAATAGGGAGGTCTCCTACGGGTAAGTAAAAAAATAATTTTTTTAAGAAAAACTTAAAACAAACACCACAGGGTTTATAAATATATATTAATTTCACCTGGTGGGTTGCAAAATTACGTATTAGTTAACAGCAATTAGCTGTTAACTAATATGTGTAGCAACACAAGGTCTTATAGGAGAACTGAAATTGGGTCTAACCGTTACATTGTTAAAAGTGTTTTGCAGCTGAAGATTGAGAAATGTTGTTCCAGGTTACTCGTAAGACTGTTGCCTTCAACACGAAAATCTGAAATACGCAGCAAGAACTAAAGCATGTCATTAAAGGCTACTTGAGAACCACTGGTCTAAAGGGTCTCCTTCCCCAGCCTTCGGTGTCCTTGTGACCTTGCCATTTAGCCCATTGTGTGCAAAAACTGCCGCTCAGAGGTAAAACACTCCAACCCAAAACAACCTCGGATCTAGAAAAAAATCGAGGGAGGAGGGGGTAAGGAACACAATCGAGCTGAAAAAACGAAAAGAGGGAGGGACAAGAGAGTTGATTTCCAAAGCACTGTAACATTTCCCCCACCGTTTTATGGGGTTTTTAAAATTTTCTTGAAAAACGTATAAAATATAAATAACTTTAATAATTTTGCCTCTTTTACCCTTACTCACATTCTGTAAGTGGGGAGGCATGGCCCCCTCGCCACCCCCGAGATACGGCCCTGCGTTTGAACAGTTATTGTGCAGTGAGAACCTACATTGGTTTGGCCATGTTGCCGAACAGATAGTGAAGTTATGAAAAACGGGCATAAAGCCCTCAGAAAAACGGGTAGACTTAGTTTGCGTTGAGCAGATAATTTTAAACACGATGTTTTTAAAATTCTCCTGGAGTATCCAAATGCTATAGCTGTAGCTCAGGATAGACGTTTTTGACATAATTTGGATTGAAGCTCCTTAGCCCTCGGCTTTCTTGACGATAATGTATATATTTGTTTACAATAATAATTTCTTAACAATCATCCTTGACATTTTTTAAACAAATCAATTAAATTATAATTCTCCTCTATGGCAACTCCTAAACTTAAATAAATTTAAATTCATGTGAAATATTGTTCGAAATAGTTCAATTTCTTCTAATGAATGGCTTTAAAGCTTTGTCTACCTGATGAATATAGAAAAACAATTTCACCATGAAAGAGTAGAGAATGAAAATAGAAACATAGAATGGGTTGGATTGTTTTGCCTCTGAGAGGTACGTTTTTACACACAATGGACTAAATGAAGAACCCCAAGGGTTCAGCGAAGGGTGGATAAGGGAACTCACTGGACATCTGTTAGGAAACAGATGGTAGCCTCAAGGGCATCCAGCGTGTTCTTTAATGAACAGGTAATGGTTCTCGCGCACATGGGCAATGCTTAACGTCTCATCCGATGAGCAGCCAAGACCATTGGTGTCCCCTTTTGACAAAGGGCAGAGAGGAGAGTTTTGCAGGAATAAATCTCAATGCTGGCACAGGTGGGGCTCAAACCCGGGAACTGAAGATTATAAGTCTGGAGTTCTACCGATTGAGCCACTCCCGCCCCAGAAACATAGATATTTCCATTTCTGTACATTGCAACTATTCGAAAAATTTTAATATGTATGTATGTTCAAGTAATGAAAAATTGTAAAATTGACAAGACAGCATATCTGACTTCCCTTTTTCCTCCCTTATTTCTACCTAAAACTGTGGTGCACACATATGCTTTGGTGGTGGGGGTGGTTGAGCAACGAACGGAGAAACCATCGCATAATAATTTTAAATGTGCCTCTGTAGCGATGCATTATGCAAATGCTTCTGTAACAGAATATATTATTGTTCTCGGTCATTTGTTTATACCAATTAATGAGAAATACAATTTTCGATCCTAAGCAATTCTGAACAAAAATCACACTTATTTTGTCTCTCAGTCGAAACCTTGAACTCAACTCTTTGCATTGAGATATTAAGCATATTCGTTCTTATTCAACTAAATTCTATGAACGTGCAAGCAGATCGATCTCATTGAAATGATTTATCTGATTTAACTTGCTCTTAATTTGCCTCAGACCTAGGATATTTTGAACATGCCTTTTGTTAGGAACGTACACAAAGGGGAGATCCGGGAGGGGGGAATCTCTCCTCTCTGTACAGGATCTCTCACCGAAAATCCTGTCGTCTTATACTCCCAGAAACTAAGCCCTGGGTACGTGCCTGCCTTTTTGTAACTTTTTCTAAAACAAATTCCATGGGTTTTTTAAAATATGTTTACACTATCAGCTTACATGTCTTTTATGTACCTTCAATCATCTTTCTTTCTTCACACACTTGTTAATCAAACATTACCTGTATGAATTTTAATATTATATAATTTTCGGAATTCTATCAAAAGCGAATCACCCTTTTGTGTGTTTCAAACTTCACCTTCGAAGAAACGTGAAATAGAGATATTATATAAACTGTGACAATAAATGCATTGAGTAGTGATTTGTCCTTACAAGCTCAGAGATTAAAGTACAAAGTATATCGTCACTTGCTGGTGGTGGTAGGAGGGGCTTGTATTTAAATTGTTTGAGGACTGCCCTCTTGTTGTGTAACGGAAGACTGGGATAACAGTCCTGGTAGATCATTTTTCAGTGACTCCAGTTATCCCTGATTAGCACTCCATTTATACTTTCCCAAGAAACCGCAGCTGAGTTGCTCTAAAGTTTGCATTAGTTCATGATGCATGATACATCTCTTGGCATTTCAGCTTTTGATATTGTGATAGAATTGGGTGGACTATAATACATTTTTAATCATTTGCCAAAATTAACTCTACTGGATAGATGAAATTGAGCAATTTGTAATGAATTGCGTAAAAATTGTTGATTTTTGGGCTCCAGATATTCTTTCAGAGCTCCCAGACCTGCAGCGAACCTTCAGCGTCAATGGATCCGATCAATCCCGACCTGCAGGGTCAAAGGCAAATAGAGCCATTCCTATGGATATGTGGAAGTGTATACAAATTAATTTATCACTTATATTATTATTATGCAATAAAATATGCATACTGCATTTTTATATTTGGCATCATGGGGCAGATTTTTCATTTATCATGAATGTATGGTATAGATCAGGGGTGGCGAACTTATGGCACGCGAGGGATTTTTATTGGCACCGTTACTGACAAGTGAAAAAAAATTCATGTCTATGGCTAGTGTACATATTTGGAAACAGTAGCTTTAACAGTTTAATACATATTTATGGATGAACCATTGGAGGCGAGAAGGCGACTATGTTACTATAATTAGCACTTCTATTGTGTGTCCATAAGGTATAAAGATCTCGTCAAAAATAGGTTACACATTTCAAAACATGTTGCATCATAAAAAATACGCAAGAAATTTATCATCCTTCAACTGATTTCCTTTAAACACTTCTCTATATTTAAAAATTTGGTTATGGTTCAGTTTAATACTACACTTGAGAGATATATTTTTCTCTCTCAGCCAATGAAAATTCATTTCATTCTGATCAGCGAGGTAGCGTCAGTGATGCGCTAAGATCGCGAATAAATATTTGTGCTTAATTGAACGATTTTGCTTAAAATCAATTTATTTTTATTTTTATTTCTACAGTGGCAATTCTAAAATTTAGTACTTTCTATCATTATATTTAAATCATTAATATTTTGAATCATTTAATTTATATTGCATGATAAACGTACAGTATATTTAACCTTAGCTGTCATAAATAACATTTTAAAGTATATTTGTAACATTGGCACCCGAGCTCCATAAGGATCGCCACCTCTGCTTTATATAGTTATAAATGGCATTAAGCTTTGTCAAAGCAAGTTATTAATACCACAATACAGACAAAATCCAATTTCAATCTGTTACGTCACTTTGTCATTACCTCTTCGATTTAAGCGAGCTGTTGAAATTAATGACTCGAAGAGCGCAAAAAGCGTGCAAGAGAGGAAAAAAAACGTTTAAGGAAAAAAAGCAACAGAAAGATAATTTCGCCGGTAGTCGAAAGAGATCTTTGTAGGTGCGATGGTTATGTTCAAAGACAAATGTCACTGCACATAATCAAGACGAGGTTTTCTGAGGCTTACTGCTCTGATGGAAAAGTACATTACCATTTTCAACTGTTCCGGTCTCTGTCAGATTCATCTGAATTCTATTTCAGTAAATGTCCAGCATAAAAGTTGCAGTGTTAGAGGAAACCATCGAAGGGGCTTAAAGATCTTAAAGGGAATAAAAGGAACACTTCTTTTTAATCACCTTAGATTCTGAGAATTCGGGATTGACTGTGGTAGATAATTCCTCGTTTTTTTTCACCCCTTTACTTCTACTCTATTACCTTGCGAATTTTTCTATAAATGATGGCATTCTTTAAAACAGAGAATGCAATTTAAATGAATTGGTTTAGACAAGGAATATAAGCCCATAATTAATTCTTAACCAAACCAAGATAGAATAATGCTTTACAGTGAATTTATTTTAAACTCGTAAACATAATTTCACAAGATAGTGTTTGTTTAAAACTCAGTTATAAAATAGATATAGTGTTTGCTTAGTGCAATTTTTTTTTCTGAAAAGTTAGGAATTGTACAGCGATAAAATATTATAACAAAGTATTATATATATATATATTTCAATCACGAAATTATTGAAACATTTTTTCTTCATTCCATTATAATCTATAGCGGAATAGAGTATTAAATGTTAGTAAAGGCTTTGTGTATAAGATTCTTTTTAGTTTCTCCTTTTCATTCACAAGCTTAATTTTCATCAAGATCATCTCTGTCTCCTTACCTGTTTGCTGCTGCATTTGCCCACTGTAGGCCAATTCTAGCAAGATCCTGTTTGACATCGTCTGACCATTGCATCCTAGATCCCTCTTTTTTCTTGAAGCCTTAAGGCACACTATTCATAATCCTATTTGCCAATCTGCAGCTATCCATAGGACTATATGGCAAAACCGAAGCAGTTTCTCTCTGCACAAAATGTTGCTAAAAGGAGGTTGATGACTCCTTCTAACCTCATCATTACTTGCAAAATCAAACCCTCTAATGCCCAAGATATTGCGTAAGCATCTGGAATCAAACGAATCAAGTTTTCTGTTATCCTTATTACAAAGTGTCCATGTTTCACTACCACCTTATTAACCTTAGAAACAATTAAACTATTATACAGCCAAATTTTAATATTTAGCTTTTACACGCCTATTTTTTCACAATCTGCGCAGATTCTTGAAAGTTCTAGCGGCAATTCCTATTCTTCTATACTGAAAGGACAAATTATTATATACACCCCGATAACAATATGCAAAACAGAAGTATCGCATCCAGTCACGAGGGACGCTGAAACTGGAAATGCTTATAAATAGAACAGGTCTCTACGCTTTGGAAACCAATCACCGAAAAGTAATCATAGGTTAAGGCAGATTGTTGTTCAATCACCTCAACTGCTGAACTGTTGGGATTTCCACGCCAGACATTCGCACGTGTATACCAAGACTATGCGATATACAGAAAAACTTCCAGCCAGTGGGAGAAATGTGGACGTAAACGTGTCAATTGACTCTCGAGGTGAGCACAGACTGTTCCGCATCATTACAAGGAATCTTACTGCTACCGTGGAGTAGATGACGTCAGAATTAAATGAGGAATTGAGCAATGAAAGTCTCTCAATCCCTATTAATATTAAAATTATCTCTCAATCCCTATGTACTTATCTGTTTCTTCCCACACAAAACACTATTTGGTACAATCCCCTGATGCTGTGCTGTGTAACTGATTCTTCTGCTTTGTTAGCCATGCTATAAAGGCTAAGACTCGTATCAGATGTTATTTGATTCTTTACACGTTTATTAAGTTAGTGTAAGACTTTGTGTCTTTACATTTTAGGGGCATTTGCAATTAGTAAAAGTTTCAAGACGTTTTTGTACCTCTCAATAAATAGTTATTTTGAATATTTCTTTTGTAACAAAGTCTCACATTAGTTACAAAGTTGAACCACCTAATGCCCAAGATACTGCATAAGCATCTAGAATCAAAGGCACCAAGTTTCCTATTATCCTGCTTATGAAGTGTCCATGTTTCACTACCATAACTAACCATAGAAAGAACTAAACTATTACACAGTCTAATTTTAGTCTTTAGGTGTATATGACTATCATTTACCTTTATTTATTACAATAAAATTTAAAAAAATTACACGTATTGCCAATAGCATGTTTCCATTTTTTCTTTGTTTCCGGGAATCCTTAGTTGCATTATGGTGTGATGAACGCATGAAAGCTAAATTCGGAACTACACTCATTAATGAACGGCTCCACCAAAATATTTCTATCTTGAAACATCTGAATTTAAATATCTGTAATGCTGAAACGGCGTTTTACATACCAAAGCCTAAAATGGCGCGTCCTGCATATTCTGTGTATTGTTTGCCCTATCGATGGTGGAATTGGCAAACAACCTTATGGCAGCGTTGTAGAAAGAAATCTAACTACTGGATAGATGCCACTGAACATTTCTCTGAACATGAGAATTGTCAGTATCACCGAGGTAATGTCGAAATTGCTCAGAATCTACATAATGTAGCAAATAAAAAAGTAGTGTAATTTGCATTTGGATGAAGAATAAAACGTCAAATATTGAAGATTCGATATAATATTCTGCCGATAATAGAGGCAGATATTTCCTGTGAAAATCATGGCATTCCTCTTAGAGGACACAGAGATTTTGGCAGAGTCACTTGAGATCCATCCAAAGAAAATTATGGCAATTTTTATTCTTTATTCTGGTTTCGCGGCAAAACGATGAAGTGTTAAAGAAAACTTTGAGTCAAGTACCAAGATGCACAATAGATCAATGCAAAAGCACACAATGATATTATTAATATTTGTAACACTCTCACCCAATCTGGTTGAGAAGATTAATGCATCTGGTTGAGCCGATTAATGAATCGGGCTGTTTTTATGTTCTGGTCGATGAGACTACAGATATTTCGGACATTGACCAGTTGTCCTTATGTGCTCATTAAGTTGATCCAAAGCAGTGTTCTATCAATGAAACGTTTATGCAGTTTGTGCCTATTGATAATATTACAGGGATTAAAACTGCCAGAACTTATGTTGAATAACTGTAATTTTATGGTACGGCATAAGCAGAATTTGCTGTCAAAGCTATGATGGGGCTACCTCTGTGAGCGGCAAGTTTAATAGTGTACAATCAGTTATAACTGAGACTCTGCCAACCGCTCGATCTGCTCATTTTGTTGCTCATAGCACTAAATCGACTGTGTCCAACGCATAAGAAGTCACACCCACTAGGAATTGCGTAGGAACTTTAGGCAGAATTTATGAGTTTTTAAACACTCCCAAGAGGCAGGCAATGTTGAAATGCAACATTAAAGAAGCCTTTCTACTGCAAGTCTTGAAAAACGGAAGCTGATTTGTGCAATGGTATGGGTGGAGAGACTTGATTCGGTTTTTGCGATGATGAACTTTAAGACGCCGTTTTATTAACACTTCAGAAAGTCAAATAATGGACAGAAAATGACTTCTCCTCTCAAGCTAATCAGTAGTTATGTGCAATAAAGCAAACTGAATTTGAAGCGTTATTATTAATGACAAAAAATGCGTTATAGTGTGAGACTTTCTTAGTCTTTGTAACAGACAAATGTTAATATTCCGAAGTTGGGTAAACTAAGCGGAAAATACTGATGAAGAAATGAAATTCCTGAGACATAATGCTAACATAACATTTCAAGAGATTCCTCGACCATTTTGAAATTAAATTATTTGGGCCTAAAGCCATAGTGAAAGCCTTCCTGTGCCTCTTATCATATAAACCAACACAGCAATCATCATTTGAAGTAAAAACAATTTAAAATCTCTCACAGAATTTGATGCAAGGGGTATAAGTAGTTTAAAAGACAAAGTGGATGTTGAATTGCAACTTTGGTATCAGAGGGTTTCAAGAGAAGAAAATGAACAGTAGCCTAAAAATGAACTAGAGGTCTTAGAAATCTGTCACCTTAACTCCTACGTATAGGATTAATAGCATCAGAACAATAACGTGAAAAATATTGGTCTCATATCAAATTTCTTAGAAGAAATTTGATATGAGACCAATATTTTTAAAGTTATTTTTGGTGTAAAAATAAGTTATGGTGTGATAATGTAGAAATTAAAACTTTAAGACGAGGTCAACTTTATCCTGAAAGTGCATGATAAATGAGATGTTTTTTTGCTATTTCATTTAATGCTTTATTAACATTAACTGAGTTTCAGGAGAATATATCTTTAGAGGAAACCTATTTGTTTCCTACAAAACTTCCAAATAAAAATGCCGAAACTGTTCTTAGCAGAAATCCCCCCTGCTTTTTTTTTAAATTAACAACACATAGTATTTTTTATTCCTTTATAAAATCTGGTCACGTATTGGAAAAATAATTGAACACCCAGTAACCAGAAATTAGAAGAACGCCAGTTAGCTGACTGTAGCAGCAGGTGGAAAATCTACTGATATTTGTTTAGCTCCATGTAGTATTGGCTCTTCCTTTTTTATTTGAATAAAACACACATTAAAATAAAACGAAGAGTCAAAACATAATGTACATCATTCTAATTATCATTTTTCTCACAACGAAAAGGTATATCAACGCAAAGATATCAAAGGCTCATCACTGGATCTATGGCAGAATCCAGTATTCAGCCTGACGATGTTTTGAATTCCACCATTGGAAATTTCAGGGTATCCGCTGATTACGAGAATTATGCCTATGGTGATATGGGAATATATTGAAACCAAAATCAGACTTGGTATATGTTATTCCGTGTCAAAAGTAAAGTACTTTATTCTCAAAATGGATTGTTAAGTAGTTTTGTTCTCAGCATTGATTGATGGCTGAGAAAGCTATTTCTAATATCTAATTTAATTCTACGGATGTGCAAATGTAAGTACTTAAATTTCAAAAGTAAACATATATTTGCAAGATTTCATTTCGTGAAACCCCTTGCGATAACATGATTTTGAACCTCTGTGTCGGTTCAACAACCAGAAGCCGTTAATATTTTTCAGGTCAGGCATATGAGTGCTTTACTCTGAAAAGTTCACTGGAAGCCTCATTGGAAATCCATTCATACTTAAGAAAAAAAGTTATTATTTCTAATATAAGTATAGTTACCTAACCTAAAGGAACACAGTATTAAAATGTGAGTTTCAGTTTCTGTTAGTTTTTATAAGTTTACATAGACATCATTTCGAAAATATATTAATTCAAATTAATGATCTGGAAAGCACCCTCGAAATTTCTCTGCTCTTTATTACCGGCTACCCAAAGAATTGCTTACCTCTTCGACTGCCTAGGGGTGCGTGAAGTTATGTTTGGTTAATTAGAGAGACCACAAATGAATTATATGAATATTTTAGAGTAATAAAGGCTAAGAAATCATAACTAGTCTTAGTTCCTTTACAAGGAGGGAAGGAAATATTGATTTCCCTGAAATTTGCTTTTTGTTTCTTCCGAGGATTAACACATTTTCTGATACGTATGTATCATGTAATGATACAAATAGGAAATAATTTTTAAAAATAATTTTTTATTCATTTATATATATATACATTTTTCTGCATTTTAATAGAACGTTCTCAGAGGATATTGTTTCTCTTAAAACCCCTGTTACTCTCTTATTTCGAAAGAGAATTATTATACTAACTTACATTACACTGCCCATCTTAAGTTTTGATTTGACGCTAATATTTCTTACTTCTTCGGGTCGGAACCATGGTTAGGGAGGTAGAATGGGATAACTGTTTACAAAACTTTCTCTTTTTTGGGAGGAAGTAAGAAGACGGAAAAATGTTTGATGCACTATGGCGCTAGGTCACAAACTTTCATTCGACATAACACATTATGATCAGTTGCCATATTAGGAAAAAGCAATATAGCAACCTTTTGAACATTTAACCATTTTTTTGGGGAGAAAATAAAATAGAGAAGTTTTCATACAGTACTCCAGTGATGGAAAAAGTCCAACCAGCAGATCGCTGGAGCATGGTAGCTAGATAGTTCTTTTCAAGCGCCTCGAAAGCCGTCTATGAGTTTTCTCCCAGTTATGACCCGTGAGTTTCACCGAGTAATGCTCGCTCTAAGTTTATGAACAAGCTAAGGAGCCCAAAGCCAGAAAGATTGGACATTAATTGAGGTAGTGTATGACATTCCCCTGACTATTAGCTTTCATTTTTCATATAACTAGTTGCGAGTGGCTACCGGAATGAGGAGGCACAACTCTTTGATAAATCCAAATTCTGACAACTGATAAACTGACAACTGACAGACCAACAAATCATAAGCGAAAAGCAAGAGAAAGAAAGTTGTCTTTGCAGCGTTAGGTTAAACTATAAGACTAAGAGACTATAAGAGATATATATGATTATATGAGATATATATGATTATATGAGATATATATGATTATATGAGATATATATGATTATATGAGAGTATTATAAGATTAGACAGAAACCTAATATCCCCAAAGGAAAGTAATTTGAATTGGTTAATATTGTAATGTTTTTGAAGAAAAATAGTTAATTCTGAAATTGAAAACAAGTGTTTTTCAGAGATAATAAAAGAATAAAATCGCAAGCTCAGAACAGTAATTTTATCTGTTTGCTCTGCGCGTAAAATAATTTTTTTTCCAGCGAAAAGTCCGTACATGACATAGCCATATGTGGGAACGTAAAAGACTTATTTTTCGTGTTTACTACAGATCAGTTGCGGACTCCTGATCTCAATCCCACTGAGCATGTATTGGATGCTCTAGGGAGACGTACCCACTCCTAGAACAATCAACGAACACAGAACAGCACTTGTCGAGGAGTGGTCATTAATCCCTCAAGATTGCATCAATATCCTCATAAACAGTTTGAGGAGCAGTTACTTGAGCTACATGGCTGTCAGGGGTGATCATACTCCATATTAACATATCTCATGTGGTACGTAACAACAAACTTTAAATATTGTTCTATGGACCGCTCCTTCATGTCACTTGCACGATTATGATCTTAACATATGCACATTAGAGATTATGGATATCTTCTGCTTGATTTAAAATTGTAATGCAATAATAAACCTCTATACCAAATTTCATAACATTCCTTTAAACATACTTCGAGTTATATAAGAATTTATACATTATCCTTTAATTTTGAGAACCATTGTATTTTGTGTTATGGAGGGGTATTTGCAATTAGTAAAAGTTTCAAGACGTTTTTGTACCTCTCAATAAATAGTTATTTTGAATATTTCTTTTGTAATCTGTGAATGACATGTGTGTTCTGTTTTAAAAGTTGGAATGGGAATGAAAGAAGTTGCAGATGGTAAGTGTAGTAATTTAGTAAAGGCTTTGTTGAAACCATTATTTCAGATGCAAAATAGCTTTTCTGTTGTCACATTAATTAGGGTCACCTAAAAATCAGAAGGCCCCCTTAGAACATTCCTCTTCCACCATAATAACGTCAACAGATTCATGTTGACAGAGAAAAACACCTGATGTAGTCAACAGCATACCTGATTCGATGCCCTCCCCGCGACTTCCAATCCCAAGCTAAATCACTTGTAAAATATTTTTTTTTCCAGCGAAAAGTCCGTACATGACATAGCCATATGTGGGAACGTAAAAGACTTATTTTTCGTGTTTACTAGAAGCACGGTAAATCTGAAAGTAGACACGAAGTAATTATTGGTGCTGATTCTGAATTAAATACCTTTTTCTAGAGACTACAGCTCGGAATGTTATGAATAATACTTAGAACCATAAAGTAAATTTTGTATTGAATTAAATATACCATCGCACAAAGATGTGAAATATGAAAACCAGAAAAGTATGATGAAAACATGAAGTGTATGAAGTAGGAAACGGAACACCTTTTAAAGAATCTTAAGATTTGTAATATACTGTAAAATTTGATTATTTGGCAAAGTTAGTTGAATAATAAAATCAAACATTTATATATCCTGACTGGCTGGCGTTTGCAAGACCTTTGCGGACATTAAACTTGTTCTGAACTGGAATGAATATCACAATTTGCTGTGAAAAACCGATCTTATCTAGGTACATAAATTTTTGGATTTTAGAAATAGAAGATATGTGTAAATAATATATTAAATTGAAGAATGATTTATTTATTTATAGGTGACACCAGGCCAAAAGCTATAATTTTTTCCCATGAAAGGCGAGATCAGGATTTAGAACATTTTGCCTGATTTTTCAAAATTAACGAAAGACCATTTTCCTCGATATATTATTAACATATAAAAATATTAGTTTCCACTTGTAAACCATCACATAGTAATAATAAAATAGTAAATAATTACCCTCTGAAGCAGCTACTTGCCACAGAGGTCTGACAGGAACCTGTCAGGTTACATGTCATTGTAGTAGGTCTGAAAGGATGGCAGGACCTCAGCAGAACAACGACACATACATTCATGCCTTATCCGGGCCCGAACCGAGGTCCTTTAGATCAGTAACCGAGAGCGCTAACCACTCGGCCACTGGACGGGAAGTACTCAAACTTAAATGCTTAGTTGTCTGAAAATCTAAACTTTTCTTAGGAATGTAGCTGAAAAGGGAAATTGGTGTATAATATCAAATATTCACCTTGATGTTTTCCAGTAAGCAAATCCTTAATTATGCTGAGTACTAGTCTGGAAAAGTTTTCGCAAGGAACGGTTGTAGAATACACGAACGGCCTATGAATTTATGAAATTATTTGCGGTCACGTTTCGTGGAAAGTGGAAATGGAGGCATATTTCATCACATATCCAACAGGACCAGAGCGAAAAAAAAAAAAGATGCAGGAAGGGGAGTGATGTAATCGGGCACGAAAATTTAAAAGTGAAGTCAAGGGATTGTAGCATAATCCCCCCCAACGTTTCAGAGGTCTTTAGAAATTTCTTGAAAAATATATCAAATATGAACAAGTTTCATAATTGTTTGCCTCAGTTACCCTTACGTGAATTCTGAAGTCCCCAACTCGTAGATCAGCCTGATCTCCAGCAACACCTTTAGAAACAATATCTCGATTGAAGGATTTGTTGGATAAATATTTCTGAACGCTGCACATATCATAGTTCACAATTTATGGAATTATGGTTCTCTAAAGTGCTTCAGAATCCCTGTTAATGAGTATTTGCGTTGCTTTTTCTGCCGTCCTTTCCCTCAGGTTAATTTCATTTTTTCTTCTTTTTGACTCATCATCTTTACCACTGCAACTGACTGGAAAAATTTGCTAAAATGAATTAGATTATATTTTTAAGGCAGATTAGTTTTAAAAATGCAGTAGGTATGTGTAGTTACTTAAAAGAAAAAATGTTTCCGAATTTTTAAAAAACGTGAGTGATTGACTATGGACAGAATGTACTTAAGTAGTGTCTCCTCATTTCTGAATGATTTGTATCTGAGGTCAAAGAGAAGCTTTACTTTTTCAGAAAGGATAATGGTTTTTAGAAATATTGGTGAAAAGCAGTACCAACGTTTCCCCATAGAAGCGTTTTGAACGGGAAAGGCATGGAAGGAAAATCAAATGGAAACCATTATTGACAAACGATTGATGTTATTGGAGAAGGGCTTAAGTGGAGGAGCAACTAAAACTGGCACTTGCCCAAAAGAAAAGAATCATCATTAGTAAGAAAACACATTTTGCGTTAAAGGAAATAGAGTAGTGTCTTTGTTTATCGAGATGTATGACACCATCGAGAAGAACGTAAATTTGCTGGGCTTGTCTGATTCTTTAGCGCGTATAGAAGTGATAACTTTGGTTGCATGATTGTGAACGTATATAGGGATATTGATGATGATATTAAAATGAATAAGGGGAAAAAAGTTCAAATTCGTTCTCACAGTTTTAGAGCAAGAGAGAGCTTTTATTCAAGCCCATTGATCTAAAACGGAAATAATTAGGAAGAAGTGTTTCGATGAACATTTGCTATGAAGCTTGGTATCTTACAGCTCTTTGTAATCAAATATAACAAAAATAAGCCCGTACAACAAAAGTTAAGTGATTATTGATTGATTTTAGCAAAACGTTTTGCAATTCTAACCAAAAACAGAACAAATTAATATTAGACTATACCTGATACCTCGCAGGGTAAAAAAAAACCCGTTAACTAACCTGATGGTGTACCCATGATTTTTATTTCCATTCGAAATGCGTGTCTGAAAAAGTTTTCAGCAGGAATGGTAAGTACAGTGATGCCTATAGTGTAGAGTGGTGGCAAAGGACACCTGATCACACTTGTGTATGCATGCTTCTCCCTTTTTCAGTCTAAAATGCTCTTTATGCTGATTTCCAAACTATTTTTTTGTTTGAAGTTTAAAGCAGTTTTTCAAATATAAATACAGGAACACAATCAGGTACAGATTGAAATCTAGTATTGCACACATATGAATGAATAGAAACTTGTATTTCGTGAAATAAATGTATTTTAATCATTATGCATATTTGTTATACATGTTAATTAGATTATTAATCGTTTTAATATCAGTTCTACCCTTTGCTTTAATGCCTACTTTACATCTCTTTAAGAATGAAATGCATTAATTTTAGAAACAGTTCTGTAACAATATGGTTAAAAGAAAATAGCAAAGTCTCAATTAACACAAGCTTATTTGAACTATATTTAAATTAACGCTTATTTTGTGCCAAAGTTCTTGATAGGATAAGTTCAAAGACTGTCCTTGCCATTCAATCATTTTAAGGTACTATCTGCTAAGCACTTCTTAACAACCTAGGCGCGGTGGCAAGGTGGTTATTATTTTGAAAAATCCAATATAGGTTCATCCCCCTAAAATATTTTTGGCTGTTGGCAACGATACCGGTTTCAGTATTTTGATGAATTGCTTAGTTATCAGAGTTCCTTTTATAATATGCAGCTTTCCAACAGGTATGCAACTCCATGCCATTGTTTCGCTAGAATATTTCACAGTAAATGTAAGACCCTTAAGGTTGATTTCTTCATGAGGTCCTCTTCTTATATAGGCAAGACTTTGATTTCCTGAGAGGCAAGCATGATTCTCATACCAAAAAAATACTTTTTTCAGTCCTCGACAGTCCACAGGGCATACGTCTTTACCATTGTAATCGTCGTTTTCACTGAAAATCAATCAATAAAGGTTTTGGAGGAGGTTTGCAAATCCGAAATCTAACTTCTAGAAGTCTTCCTCTTACAATTCTTGAACGCTCCTTGAAGTTTGCTGTGAATGTTCGTTTCTTCAAAAGCTGTGGTGAAGTAAGCTTTCTCTTCGAAAGTGCAATCCTCACCACATAAAGTTGTTTTCCTAGGTCGCCTAGTTCTTTCTTCATCAGCAACAAATATGGCTTCAGAATGTCCTTCTGATGTTCTCAAAATTCTAAAAAGTCCACATAACACTTTAGCAATGATTTGACTCAAGGGATAACCTTCTTCCTTTAGATTTATTATTTTATACATATCTGATTAAGAGGTAAAAATTAAAACCTTCCCGAAACTTCTCTTTGTTAACACTACAGAAAATGTTGAGCAAAATGTAACTGCCTCACGTTCACAAATTCAGTTTTAAAGTGTACTGCAACATGTCAGAAACCCAAGAATTCCAAGTTTATAGTTATCAATCTGTAATTGTTTGATGTAACAGTACATTTGATTGGTTGTAATGAGAGCTTGTTTAATCCTGGTATCAATTTGTGTTTATGAATGTCTGGTTCATTTTAAATACATTGGTTTCCATAAATTAAGGAAAATCCCTATGTTAAGTCAATGGGAAGCTAACGTCAAAGATCTATAACTTAAGTCAATGGGAAGTTAACGTCAAAGCTCTATAACTTCTAAAATAAGTTTTCTTGTTTTGAAAATTGTGATGCTAATAAAGACCTCAATCATATAAATCAATATCTCGATTTTCAACAATATTCGTTCAGTATTTAATGAGTTATGGAAGTTTGAATATTTAGCGATAACAATGCCAGCCACAAAAATTGACTTCAGAAGTTAATTAAAACTTAATAATAAGTATTGTATCAAAGTGTTCAATAAAGTAAGTTTGTATTTTAGAACTTTGTGTAAACAATTATTTCACTACTCTTCAGTTTTGTATAAGTTTCTTAAGACTGGCATTGCTGTTGTTAAATATTCAAACTTCCATAAGTGATTAAATACTGAACATATATTGTTGAAAATCGAGATATTGATTTATATGATTGAGACCTTTATCTGCAATCACATTTTTCAAAACAAAAAAAAAACTTATTTTAGAAGTTATAGAGCTTTGACGTTAGCTTACCCTTGACTTAACACAGGGATTTTCCTTAATTTATGGAAACTAATGTATTTGATGCATGCAAAAGCATTTCACATGTTAATATTACTTTATTGGTATTTAAATTACCTCATTTGGAATCAGATATCATGCACTAAACTGGTTTAGATTATATCTAAGTAAGAGAGAACAAGCAGTTAAGATTAATGGACATCAAAGTAATTTCTTGGAGGTAAAACAAGGGGGTCCCTCAAAGCGAGGTTTTAGGTCCAATCTCATTTTTAATTTTTATTAATGATCTTTGTGAGATAAATTTAAATGGCTCACTTCTGTGTTATGTTGATGACACTGCAATTGAGTATTTCAGTGCTAATATGTCTGATCTAAAAGCCTCAATTGAGAACGATCTACTTAAAATACATGAATGGTTAAATTTTAACAATTAACTTTAAACACACAAAAAGCAAATTCATGTTCTTTGAGCTAAAACAGATTTTAACCTAGATTGAAACAGATTTTAATATTAAGTATCACAGTTCAAATTGTGCTATGATTAGATGTTCGTCTTCTGAAATTGATCAAATGAATACATATAATTACCTTGGTGTTGACATTAATACCAACATTAAATCGAAGAATCATGCAGAAAAACTAACATTGACTCTAAGATTAGTGTTATAGAAGTTATCATCACAGCCCTTCTACTATGGCGTATTAAAGTGACTAGCTCCTGTCAGACCTTCTGGCAAGCAGCTGTTTGAGGGGGTATTTGTTCATTTTTTTATTATATTAAAAAAGGTAGTCCCTAAAGGATTTTAAAAGATTTATACTATGCTTGGATATGTTCTATTTCACAGTATGGAATCACTAGTTGGGAAGGTGATTATTTACATAACTTACATAAGTCATTTAAAATACGCAAATATTTTAAATTAGTGTTTCAATCTAGGTTTAGACATTTTGCTTTTACACTTTACCATTAATAATTTAAGGCAAATTTATATATTTAAAATTATTACTTATATAATTGTATAATATTTATATAGTTAAAATAAATTAATATAATTAAAATATATACATATAATTATTATATGTATATGTTTTAAATATACATAAATATATAGCATCAACAACAACAATGGTTACCTCAGAAAATAGCTCATGGTAAAACAAAACAAAAGGATTTACTATTTGATGTGCCTCTAGCCAAAGAAAAAAAGCAAAGACATTTCCTATACTTTACACCTAAATACGTAATATGTTAAGTTTTGAAATGAGAACTGAAAACAATCCAGCAACTTTCAAAAACACGCGTAATATTGTTCTAAATATGTCAGATTTTGAAAACATTCTCAGATAATGTAATAAAAGATTATGCTGTACATTCAGAAAAGTTCCAGTGTTGCCAAATTTCATATGTAAGTTACTAATAGAGTCTGGGCCGACATGCTCTTTGATTCTAAATGCGAAATATTTTGTTTTTGCCAATTTTGAGTTTTCCTTTTCACATATTGTATAAATGTATTATTTGCAATGCTTAAATATGAATAAAATTTTAAAAGAATAAAAATTGTACTTAAAAAATTTAATATAAAAATTTGAAATCAGTGTACAAAGGTACTTCAGAATAAATAAGGAAAGCTGAATAAACTTGATAATTTAGAAGCCGAGATTGGCTAAAACGTAACAAACGAGTAAAAGCACAGGTGATTTCAAGACGTTTTGCAACCGCTGTAAGTGAAAGAGCCAAACTTGTTAAATGATATTTTTAAAAATACTTTTAAGTACGAAATAATTTTCGATCAGCGTATAATTTTGACTTTAAATTAGATATATATATATAAACTGCGGAATATTTTTTGCGATTGTTTGAAGTGTGTCTTAAATTACGAGGGTCATTAATTCTGATTGTTTGAAAAATTAAATTTTGATACAATGTTACTTTGAATTTCAAAACCGCACTGCATATGTTCAGCAGATACTCTGCTGACATCAAATGCTTAACTAAATGCACCTAAGCATTAGTCAAATGCACTTAAAGATAGGCGCAGATCGGGAAAACAATATAGCAATAGTGAAAGCAATGAATAGACCTAACATGTGATCGTAATATTCGGCAGCCTGACTCACCTTGATCAATCCCTATTTTTCGTCAAATCCCGATTACGAAATACTTGAGTGTCTCGCTTTCAGTTAGGTTTACTAGAAATATTCAAGGTCCGATTTAAGCTATTCCGATCCTCTACCCAATTATTTTGCGATGATATTCCAGTCTTCCCAAAATTCCCCGTTTGCTCTGTCATAACGGAATATTATTTTTTTACCTTCAATAAGTTATTCAAGATTCGTAATTAAAAAAAGTTATTCTTCTCTATCCTACATTACGTCCTTTATACTTCGTGTATATTTGTCGTATTCTCTGTTCCTTAGAAAATAATTTACTCTTTTAATTTCATATGTTTTAAATTTACTAAGTCTAACCAAAATGATCTACTAACCTATTTTAGAAATACCCTTAAGGTAATGGTAAATTTTAGAAATTAATTTTAGATTTAGGAAAACGTGAATAGACTGAAAAAAAGTGAGCTCCCCAATTTCCGTTGAAGTAATTTAAAAGTTTGATTTCATAGTTAAGGGAAAAAAAAGCTCTCTATGCAACACATGAAGCAAAAACTCACTTGTGCATGGCATCAATACTAATAAAGAACAGAGTTCATATAAAAAGAATTTTAAAGTATATCAAATTGATCAATCCTCCTCACTCTCATTTTCACGAATAAAACTGGTTAGCATAATACGAAATTTTGCTTCTATAAAATCAAAGAAAAATGTGCCAAAGAACTTAAAAAGATTAAAAATAAGAGATAAAATGAAATTTTTAAATATATAATTTAAAATATTGGAAATGAGTTTTGATGGTGTGGTGTATATTTCATCTGTAGGTAAATCGCAATTTTTTAAATTACCCCTCACTTATTAAAATTTTGCATAACCTTTTCCTGCAAGTTTAATAAATTTTTCACTAATAACGATAAATATTCTTTAATATATAATACATTTGTGTGGATCATCGACATAGACATGCTAGATGTGTTAAAAGAAAGCAGAAATTTCTTCAAACACCTTAGATTGAAAATAAAAGGTGGTCAAAATCCAAATTGTTTACAGACTCTTCTTAATGCATCGTAGTTTTACGATATTTTGAACATTTAAGCATTAATTTTAGTAAAAACATAGATTTTAATAATTTCTAAATTTTAGAATTAAAATATAAGGGGTACATTATGAAAATAGATTTATAAATAACTTATATTCCAAAAAAATAACTATTGAAAATCAATAAAATTTCTTGAACATAAGCTTTAAGGAAGTGTTACAATACGAGCGTCTGTGAGTAATTTCGCCAACTAGCTCAGTCTACTAGAATTTAAATGAAATATATCGCCAGTACATGTAAGAAGTGCTATTATAAGTTGAGTGAAGCGTCAGGAAACATATTTTTTAAACTTCAAGTAGAATTGGTTTAATTTTTGCTAAATATAGAAATTCTTTATCACAGAATACTCTAAAGTAAAGACTGAAACTGATAATGTGTTCACTTCAAACACTCTTAGTATATTGGGTATACCTCCACCCAAAAAACATATGTGAGTAGTTCCAACTGGCATGAACATTCATTAGTTTTTAAGAAATAAATTCAATGATATTGATTTCTGAAAAATAGCATGCGTATGGTCATTATATGTCCCATTCCTGAAAGCATAGGAACCATCGCAAACATTTCCAAACCAACAAAGTGAGTACCTCTGAGTCATTTTGGCAGCATCACCCTCTTTTGTTTGACTATCGGAGGATCGTATTGAGCTTGTGGTCGTCCTTCGGAGAGGCAACCAATTACACTTTCCCGAAATGCTCTTTTTCAGCTATGTCCACGTCGACGCATTCTTGAAGTTATTCAGATTGAGTTATATGAGCTCTCCACTAGTTTGAATCCTGCTGTCGGTAAGAAGGTTGAGCCCGATGAGGTTAAGAAGTCATCTCTAAGTTATGGTGCCGTATGAGCAAGAGCAATCATTTTATAGGATACTCTAGTTTTTGCTAAACCGTTAAGTTCCGGGAGAGATCTCTCTGTTATACTTCACTTGACATATTTATTTATATTATATATTGTATATCAGCTAAATAAACTATATAAACTAATATATATATATATATAAATAATATAATAAATATGCTAACTGAAATGTAACAGAAAATATTTCGGTTTAAAATAAAATCATTGGATTGATTTCACAATATTTTTATTGCTTCTGAAAATGTGTCTTAATTATCATTGTAAGCAAAAGAACAAATAATATGATATTGTTACGACAGATGAACGTGCAACAAAACCATGATGTAATATGTCATTTGTGATGCTCGTGTGTCGTATAGTGTGAGTCTATATCATTAACCGTTTGGAACGGAGGGACTCGAAAATAATAACGGTGTGTTTTTAAGGAGATATTTCTGAAGAACTAAATGGATTTATGTCTGTGAAGTTAGATCAGAATAGAAAGAAGAGTTTTTATTGTAGAGTGCGCGAGGTCGTGAAAATCGTTTAGTTTTTTTTTAATTCTTTTAATAAAAGTAAATCACGAAAATGTTATTGGAAATAGTTGACAGTTTATTGTTTCGAAAGGGTTGAGTTATTAGTTTCTACTAAATTCGAGCATAGTTACCATGAAAAAGCCCAATTCGAATAATAGTATCCATGAAATCTTCTTGTAGAAAAGTCAAGTAGGCTCAGTGTCTATAAGGTGTTAAAAGTAAAAATGCCATAATTTGAAATCTAAACAGTAGGTTTATTTTCAAATATGTTTGTGTCGCTATTTGAATGTTAATTAAGAATCGTTTTATGTTTTGAATAAAATCTGTTAGAATATAAGGTTTCAAGTGTGGTAAAAATTGCTAGACATTCTTTCAAGTTTAATTTCATGAAATGCATTTGTGATTGGTTTAAATTATTTTTTGTATGTTTGTGTAAGTAATTAAATTTGTTTATTTATAATTTTATGCTTAATAAACATACTTTTGTACTCAGGCTCTGTTTCCGTCCATTAAATTTATAACAATATATTTATTTTAGATTTCCTAGAATAGAATCTTAGAGAAAATCAAGTCGTTTAAAGAAAGCATATATAAGCAAAACATTGTATCATAACATTTGGTTGCATTCTGTTAAGATTTCAAGAAGAAAAATAAACATCGTGGTTCGGAGGGTAAAACCTTAAATGCAAAGGATTCGGAAGAGAAAATCGAATTAAATAAGAGTGAAAGAAAGCTTTTCTCGAGGAAAAAATAAATTTAAGAGTTTCTTGTCATCTCAAGGTTCGAAAATTCTTTCTTTGGATAACCTTGAAGGGAAACTGTCATCATGTTCGCATACTTCCTTAACGCTAAAATTTAGGATCCTTGCGGAATTCCATTTAGCAGATTGTTCAGAAAATATATCGTCGCTCTTGACTGGAACACCAAAACAGTTCAAAACGTTTTAAAATTACCTATATTACAATTACCGTTCTTTTCTTTTCATCATCTTCATCCTCAAACTACCATGGACTATGAAGATCCAACAAGATTGTTCGATTTAGTTCTTCAAACACGTCTGTCCTGAGCTATATCTGCTGCATATGGCCACTTTAGACCAAATCTAATAAGATCCTGTTTGGCATTTTCTGCCCGCCGCATCCTAGGTCTTCCCCTCTTTCTGAGGTCTTTAGGCACACTGTTCATAAACATATTGAATAATCTATAGTTATGCATACGGGAGCATGGTCAAACCAACAGAGTCTCTCTCTGCACAATATGTTGCTCGAAGGAGGTTGTCGACTTTCTTTCCCTAACTTCATCATTGCTTACAAATTGAATCACTTAATGCACAAGATACTGTAAATATCTAGAATGAAAAGCGTCAAGTTTCCTGTTATCTTGTTTACAAAGGGTTCAAGATTCACTACCAAAACTAACTTTAGAAAGAATTAAACTATTAGCAGTCTAATATTATTCTTTCTATCTATACGTCTATTTCTCCACACTCTCCACAGATTCTCAAAAGTCCTGATAGCAAACTCTATTCATCTGTCAATCTCCTGTCGCACACTACCACATGGATTTCACCAGATGGGCTACATAACAATATGGCTGATTTTCTATTAATTAACAGCAAATAAGCTAGTCCTGTTAGGAATACCAGGTCAAATAGGGAAGCTGAAAGGATCTGCTTGGTCATTACCTGTTAAAAGTGTTTTCGAACTTAAATTTAAGAAGTGTTGTGCTAAGGTTAAACAATTTACCTTCAATTATGAAGCTCTGAAAACCCCAATTATAACTAAAGCTTACTATGATGGTTACTTAGTCATTATCAAAGTCATTGTTTGCTTACTGCTGAAGTTGAGGATGAATGGGATCGTTTTAAACGGCCTTTTTGGAAACTAAAAAGTACATTTTTTTAGGAAAAAAGGGAGCAAATGATGCAAAAGTATTTGAGTGATAAGGTAATTTACCTTATTTCAGAAAGAAAGAACTGTAGGAATGTCATTAATAAATACAAACTAGTACTAATAGAAAGCATTACAGAGAGCTTAATAAACGTGTAAAAGATCAGTCAGTAGCTGATAACAATTTTTAGCTTGATGGCTTCGCTGACAAAGCCGAGGAAGAAGTTAGACAACGTAACAGCAGAGAGTTGCACCAGAAAGTTAATGTTTTGTATGGGAAGAAACGGAGCGGTATAAAGGTATTGAAGGATAAACCAGGTAAGGTTATATATAGAAGGTGAGGATTCTGTCATGGCTAAGTAGGCTGAGATTTTCAAATATGTTATAAACCACGTGTTTAATTCTGCTCCCATTGTTTATAATCATGATAGATGCATTTCTGGCTTCCGTGTTTCCCCTATATCACAGTGTGAAATTATTTTGAGTATTTCCAAACTTAAACTACATAAATCCCAAGGGGTAGACCAAATTACTATGGAAAGTCTTACAGTGGGAATGTTTCAGTTGCCACATCGATTGGTGCAATTTTGAATATCTTTTATTATAAAGGCCTTGTTCCTAAGGATTTTACCAGAGCTACCCGTGGCCGAGTGGTTAGCACGCTTGGCTACTGATCTAAAGGGCCTGGGTTCGAGCCCCGAATAAGGGCATGGTCGTTTGTGTTGTTTTTCTGCTGAGGTCCTGCCATCCTCACAGACCTTCTACTATGGCATATAAACTGACTGGCTCCTATCAGTCCTCTGTGGCAAGCAGATACTTGAGGGGGGTATTATTTATCATTATTATTATCCCTATTTTCAAAAAAAAGTGATCGCAGTTCTTGTGAAAATTATAGAGGTATCAGCCTAATTTCTGTTCCTGGTAAAGTTTGGATTCAGAAGCCAGAGTGCGGATTCAGAAGTGGTAGGGGACGTGTAGATCAGATTTTTTTCATTTAGGCAGATAGTTAATGTTTTCTGTCTTGGAAAACGGACAGGTATACAGGGATTGAAGGATAAACAAAGTAAGGTTACAGAAGGTGAGGATTCTGTCATGACTAGGTGGGCTGAGCATTTCAGTGATGTTCTAAACAATGTGGTTAGTTCTACTCCCATTGTTTGTAATGATGATAGAGGCATTACTGGCTTTAATGTTGGCCGTATAACACAATGTGAAGTTTTTATGGCTATTTCTAAACTTAAACTGAATAAATCCCCAGGGCTAGATGAAATTGCTACGGAAATGCTTAGAGCTGGGAATGTTTCGGTTACCACTTGGATGACTGAAATTCTGAATATCTTTTACGATAAAGGCATGGTTCCTAAGGATTTTACCAGAGCTATTGTTATCCGTATTTTCAAAAAAGGTGATCGCAGTTCTTGTGATAACTATAGGGGTATCAGCCTACTCTCTGTTCCAGGGAAAGTTCTTTGCATGATTGTGCTTAATAGAATTAAGAATATGGTTGACAGGAAATTGCGTGATGAGCAATGTGGATTCAGAAGTGGTAGGGGATGTGTAGATCAGATATTTTCACTTGGGCAGATTCTTGACAAATGTTTGGAGTTTCAGAAACCTTTGGTTGCTAGCTTTGTTTATTTCTAAAAGGCTTTCGACTCTGTTGATCATCATAATTTGTGGTTGATTGTGAGATCATATGGTATACCAGACAAGTTAGTTAACATAATGAAAGCTCTCTATTATTATAAACAGAGAGAAAACTAAAGTGATGAAAATTGGTCAGACAGGCTGTGATTCAGTTAATCTGAATGGTTGCAGTCTTGAGCAGGTGTCACAGTTTAATTATCTTGGGAGCTATGTAACAGATAATGGTGATGTGCGGCATGAGATTTAACAGACGAATAGGGATTGCTGCCGGAACTTTTAAGAATCTATGGAGAGTGTGGAGAAATAGGCGTATACACATAAAGACTAAAATTAGACTGTATAATAGTTTGGTTTCTTCTAGGATTAGTTATGGTAGTGAAACCTGGACACTTTGTAAACAAGATAATAGGAAACTAGATTCTTTTGATTCTATATGCTTAAGCAGTATCTTGGGCATTAGATGGTTCAACTTTGTAAGTAATGATGAGGTTAGGCAAAGGAGTCGGCAACCTCCTTTGAGCAGCATATTATGCAGAGAGAGACACCGCTGGTTTGGCCATGTTGCCCGTATGGATAATTGTAGATTAGCGAATATGGTTACGAAGAGTGTACCTAAAGGCCCCAGAAACAGTGGGAGTCCTAAGATGCGGTGGGAAGACAATGTCTAACTGGAGCTTGTTAGAATTGGTCTGCAGTGGCCAGATACAATAGATGTAGCTGAGGACAGATATGCTTGGAGAACTAAATTGCACTGTTTGGTTGGACCTCCGTATAGCCGATGGCTGCTTGAGGATGAGGATGATGTTGATGAGATGAACTCTTTCATTAAAGTTGTTGGTGAGACTGGTAGTAGAGTAGATTTGGTGATACACAGAAAGAAAACAATGTTATAAAAATTTATCAGGCTGGTTATGGTTTAGTTAATCTGTATGGCTGCACTCTTGAGCAAGAGTTTCAGTTTAATAATTTGGGAGCTATGTAACAGATACCTTTTATTTAGAGAGTACCGAAATACGCTAACGCGCTCGAGAGTTTCCATTTCTCCTTTTTCATCTTGATATTTACGTTTCTGAACCTCTCCGATGAGTTGTAATCAATTGTATCTTTTCTTTTAGTGATTACTTTGAAATCACTACTCTCTAGGGTTCAGAACATTTCACATAGACGTCTATTTTGCCGAAATTGATGTAAATTTTAGGCAGTATGCTCTTTCGGTAACTATTTCGACTGGAGATGATAGACAATTTGTCCCATTGTAAGTGTTCGTAATTAATCTTGCATAAGGGTAATGATATCAGCTATTTTCTTGCAATATGCAATTCATCAGCCTTTATTGGATTTATGCTCCTTTGTGAAAGAAATGGCAAACGGCATTGCTTGTTGCACGTGATTAATTGAGGAATAAATCTTGATTTGTTTCAATTCACTGTAACTGGGCATTTGAAGCAAAATTTTCAGAACGTAGGATGAACATTAATTTCCTTTTTCGAATTTCAAAGACCGTCTGGGAACCAATGACATTACTATATGCTTCTCGAATTATCTACAGTGCTGAGACTTACCACTACTCTAGGTACAGCTATCTGCAGATTTGTTTGCGACGCTCTTTTTTTTGCAAAAAACACTGATTTGTTTTCTGTTTATTATTAAATCTACAAACCACCATCTCATTTGCATGCTGTGAGAGAATAAATGATCGCTCCATCTCATCGTACTAAATTCTCGGCAATTGCAGTGCAAGAGCAATATTCTGGTGCAAAAGCAATAGCTGGTATTGCCAAATCAATACCAGCAAGCCACCGTGGCGACGTTAAACTGGAAAAAGGTTCAGTCCACTGTTTGCAAACAAGTGGCGCTCAGAGGTAAAACAACGCAACTCTGTGGATAAGAATGGAAAACTCGTTTCAACATTATATTTACTTCACATACCAATACATTTATATATGTGTGTGTGTATAATGAGGTAAATACGTTCATCAATTAAAAATTCAGAGAATATAAAAAATAATCAGAGAATATTGAAAGTTAATAGTAAAGAATCACAGGATGGATCCTGTAGACATGGAACTCATGAAATAATAAGCTGAAAAAAATTGGTTTTGTCATGAGTGGGATTCGAACCCACGTCTCCTGGAAACATGACAATTATACTAACCACTACACCCAGGAGACATGGGTTCGAATCCCACTCATGGCAAAACATTGAAAGTTATTGTTTTTTCTTCCTTGAACAAAGGAACACAGCATATTCAGTTTCCATTTCTTTCTTTCTTTCGGGATATGTGTATGTTATATTAGGGGAAATTAAAGTGACACCTTTGACAAGAAAACAGACAATTAACTGCGCTTAACACAGTATTCAATTATCAAGAAAAAAAAAGAATCACCATCTTATATATAATTATAATAGGAAATTTTTTTGCATTTAGTTTAATATTACGTTTTTTTTCTCAAATTGTTGCCTTTGTGAATCATTTGCAGCGAAAGTAGATGATTGACAGTAGTTCAATGAAATAATTAAAACCTCCAGAGATCAATGTTTGACAACTTTCAGCGGCTGGATTGATTTCTAATGTTTTGATTATTTCATTGAACTGCTGTCAATCATTTATTTTTGTTGCAATGTTCGACAACTTTCACCAGCTGCATTCAGGGCAATAACTAAGACATGATGATGAGATAAGAGAATAAAGCGAAAGTGGCAAATAATTAAACATTCTTAAAGAGAAAAAAAAAGTTTATTTGCATTTATGTACATAAATATATACATTTGCATTTATATACATAACATACGGCACAAAGTTTCTAAACCTGAAGTCCAGAAACTGGAATTATACAAAACACATCGCTTCCTAAAAATATTAGTTAAAAGAATCTTAATTTTGAACATTACTGCTCCCAAAATAAATACGATATATTTCCAAATAAATTTTTTTTAATCTCCAGGTTTTTTTTTTCTTTTCTATTTTATTAATTTATTTTTGTTAATTTTTCCCTTGGATTGATTTCAATAATCGATTTCTGAATAATTTTTGCTTTTAATTTTTTTTCTATGGAAACAGTCACACACTTTTAATTAAACGTTCAAACTATTATTTGTTAATTTCCCAATTAACATTTAAAAAAAGATTGATTTGGCAAGTGGACATTTCAAAAAGTTGGGGCTCAGAAGCGTTGTACCTGATAGTTCTTTCTTCTAAACGCAGAGTAGGATGATAACTAAAAAAGTAATGCGAGGGAGGGGTTGGTTACTGCATGCGTACCAGGCGAATGATAAAGCTATTTGTTGATTGCCTCATGGAGTAGGTGCTTCCTGTTCCCGGCTGTTCACTTGTGGAGGGTGTTGGTTATAAACCGCTTAGCAACAAGACAAAAGGACCAGTTCGAGGGAGATTTGTCTCGATTTAGTTGACCCTTTGGATTAAAATTTGTCATCTCCAAATTAATTGACTGCTCAAAGCAAAAAAAAATATATATATTAATTATACACTAACGATATTTTAACCTAAAAGTACTGAAGACCAATATATGGCATCAGAAGCCATTTTTTATTTTCCACCTACGCAATCGATAAATTTTTTGACGTTAAAAAATCCTGACAGACACTTTTAAGACAAGAAACATCGTCAGCAACGTAGTTTTCGTTCCCAATCAGCAATGCTTGCATTGAAGACTTGTCTCCCATCTGCCAATAATTGTTTCAGAAAAATTCCCTTTTTACATTGGGATCATTGTGATCTGGTCACTTAGGTTATCCTACATAGGAAATACCTTTTAAGGGTAAACATTTCAACCCAGCTATTGCGACTGCTACGTTCACACATGTGTATAGCGTGTTCCATCATAAAGTGCATTATAGTATTTATATATATATATTTTTTTTTTTCATTTTAAATAAATATTGGAAACATTTGTTTTGCAGCTATGAGAATCTTACTATGATTATTTAATTTTCGTTCTATAACTCAGATGATTTCTGTTTCGTTAACTCAATTCTTCAAAAATGATCTCGACATTAGTTACACATAACAAGCATTTCGGCATTTGCCATCGTTCAGTTTGCTCATGTTAACAAAAATCGACAAAAATCTGTTTTAAAAGGTAATCGACTCATTTCTGTGCGTCGCCTGCTTCATTTGGATAGGTGCAGGGCCGGATTTAGAGAGGGGGTAAAAGTGGGTCATAACCCTTCTTTCAAAATGTGAGTAAGAATAAAAAAGACAAAGAATTATTAAATTTACTTATAATTATTTCATATATTTCAATTCTTTCATATATTTCATATATTTTCATTCAACTAAGGTTGCAAATTGGGCTAAAATATTCAATATCATATATTCAATATTTTAGCCCAATTTGCAACCTTAGTTGTTTTTAGGTCATCATCTGTTAATTATCCAGAAACATTACTGACTACCTTTTTTTAAGCTTTCTTCCTAAACTAATACATGGAAGTGATACCTTTCGCTTCCTTACCTCTTAGCAACCCGTCTGGTAAATATATACTTTTAATTGTGCACTTAAAACCCAAAACCAAATTTTGGAGCAAAGAATATCACTAAGCATAAAATTTGCCTGAGTGCTTAAAAACAACAACAACAAAAAAAAAAAACATATATTCCAATATGTGTCCTGAAAAGTTAAAAATAAAAGAGTGCTAATGATAAAATCATTTATTGGATTCATATTAACTTCAAAGGAACATAGGGCATCGACAATTTTTATTCTGTTGATAAGAGAAATCAATCTTGTCGCCCTATCTTTCTTTGAAGTTCATATGAATCCTATAAATACATCATTTCATCAAGAGTATGTTTTTGCGTTTTATGGTATTATACAGAAATGTACTTTTAAAATTATATTTTTTTCTTCAATTTTTAGTGACAACGCAGGAATTTGGGTTGTTTCACCTCTGAACGGACACATTGAGCTAAATGGTTAAGTTCACGACGACCCCAAGAGCTCTGAGAAGACCGACTGGACAGCTGTTAGAAGACAGATTAACGGCAGGCCTGCCGTTAAGGATATCCAACTTGTTCTCTAACGTGCACAGGATATGAACTCTCTTGCACACGCTTTTATATCCCATCCGATGGACAACGGCCTTTCCAAGCGAATTGCTGTCATCTTCCTGAACGAGGGATGGATGGAGTTTAAAGTAAATAGATCTCAACGATTGCACAGGTGGAACTCGAACCTGCAGATTTTAAGCCTAGCGTTCTGCCGACTGAGCCAACTCCTGCTCCCCTTCGCATGAAACTTTGTCACTTAAAACAGCTCTTTTTAACCTTTCTTCAGCGTGAAGAAAGTGCTAATGATATTTGACATAGACTCATAAATATCAATGAGTAGATCTTTCAGTTGACACTTTACTTTTTGCTCTCTCATTCGGAAGATAGAGTGGAACAATCATAACACATCTTTCCCCCTTTTCTTTTGGGGGGGGGGGGTAAAACAGTGAGGGGAGTAAATATATATATATATGTTTGTAATCTGCGACACTCCTCAAGTTAGGAGTTTTCATTCATCTAACTCATGTCTCGGCCTCTCGTTCTGAAGATATGGACAATAACCATTTTCTTATTTCCCCTCTTTAGGAAGAAATAAAACTTGGAAATAAATTTTTATAATCTATGACCTCCCTATGTCACAAGATTTTATTTGACCCATAACTCGTTATGTTCGGCACTCCTTCGAAATGCATAGCATGACACTCCTTTACACATTTGCTCCCATTTTTTTCTGGGGAGAAGGAAGAGGAGTCATAGAAGATACATTTTTTATAACCTCTGACACTTCCCACGTTAGAGCTTTAATTTGATGCATAGCTTGCTACTCTCGACCCTCGCGTTCCGAAAATATAATAGGACAATCGTTTTCACAGTTTGCGTATTTTACGTTGGGAAGAAAGCGCACGGAAACATTCTTTATGATCTATGACTCCTCCCATGTCACAAGCTATGATTTGATGCATGACTCTTTCGTCCGTCTCTCGCGTTCGAAAGATATCTGGGACGACTGTCTTGACAAAACACTAACTATCAAACCTACAAATTAATTAAACCTCGAATTAATTTTATATCAGGTTAACTTTAACATTAAATTACAATTATTATCATGTTTCCTTTTTAATTATTTCTAATATTATAAACTCAGTTTTAGGGCATGGGACCGGATTTTAGATATGGCTAACTATATTTATTTATGTTTTGAAAACATGTCCTATTTAAGCTCAGGAAAATAAAGTCTCATGTATATCATGAGTTAAATTTGGATGCATAAAGCATAATGGAAAACAACACTTTAACAATAGTGCTAAATTAAAACTATTTGTAAAACATTAATTTACAATAAAATTCTTTTAAGCGACGATGAACATCCTGACTTTTAGACATTTCCATAGTGCGTTGTTAAATTTAAAGTGGGGATGTTTAAGTAATTTTTTAAATTTCGAAGTGGAAATATTTACCATGAACAGAAATTCTGCATGTTTGCTATGACTTTATGATGAAACTTCGTAATATGTTTTTTTTTTCACTCGTTTGTGAATCATTGATTCTCTTAGTGATTTTTAGAGGAAGACTATCAGAGGCGAATTCAACTTTGGGCTATTAATGTTTCGTTCCAACGATCACAGAAAGTTTTAAGGGCTCGGATCAGAAACCATGATAACCCTTCTGTGAATTTACCTCTTTTGTGGACCCGAGGTTGCTCCATATGGCCGCGGGTCAGGCTCGTAAGCTGAAGTTTCCTTGTCCGAATCCCAACCTGTGCCTGCGTTGAGATTTATCTCTGTTAACCACCACTTCCCGCCCCCCAGTAAGAAAGGGAACACCGATAGGCTGGCAAAGGACGCCGTCCACCTAATGATATATTAAGCTGTAGCTACATGTGCAGGAGAACCATGCCATGGGGATTATGTCGAAACGGTCTTTAATGAAGATTTCCGTCTCCTAGAACTTTTTCTCTGCCCTTGGAATCCTTGTGATATGACCATTCAAACCTTTTTTTGAATAAAAGTGCCACTCAAAACCTCTCGTAAATCAATGGAAGAAAAATTTTAAACTCTACTGATACGCAAAAAATAATACTATATGGTAAGAAATACCTGACCCTTGTCTCCCATCTGCCAATAATTGTTTCAGAATTAATTCACTTTTTACATTGGGATCACTGTGATCTGGTCACTTAGGTTATCCTACATAGGAAATACCTTTTAGGGATAAACATTTCAACCCAGCTATTGCGAATGTAGCATTCGCAATATCACACATGTGTATAGCGTGTTCCATCATAAAGAGCATTATAGTATTTATATATATATATATTTTAAATAAATATTGGAAACATTTGTTTTGCAGCTATGAGAATCTTACTATGATTATTTAATTTTCGTTCTATAACTCAGATGATTTCTATTTCGTTAACTCATTTCTTCAAAGATGATCTCTACATTTAGTGTTACACATAACAAGCATTTCGGCATTTGCCATCGTTCAGTTTTCTCATGTTAAAAAAAATCGACAAAAATCTCTTTTAAAAGGTAATCGACTCATTTCTGTGCGTCGCCTGCTTCATTTGGATAGGAGCAGGGACGGATGTAGAGGGGGTACAAGTGGGCCATGACCCTTCTTTCAAAATGTGAGTAAGAATAAAAAAGGCAAAGAATTATTAAATTTACTTATGTTTCAGTCATGTTTCAAGAAATATTTTAAAAACCTGTAAATATGGAGGGGAAAATATTATATTTCATTGGAATTCAATTCTCAGCCCCACTTTGACATTTTTTCGTCTTGATTGCGTTTCTTGCCCTCTCCTCGAATTTTTTCTAGATCGGAGCCTGATAGGAGAAATAGTTTTCTTTAGTAAGATTGAATCCCCTAACAATTATATCAAGAGTTTTACTATCTTTTTAGATACTGCAACCCCTTAGAATCGTAAATATATTTATGAAACCCCTTCATACTACACTACTACGTAGGACTTGAGAACTAGATAGGGCATGCATAATTTAATCTAATGTATTCATTATGTTCTTCAGAGCATTGCAACCCTTTTCCAAGTTGTTTGCGACCCACCTTTGAGACTCCCATTATAAAAACATGCAGAAACTATCATATAAATATCGTTCGTATTGGTAAATATTTAGAAGTGTAAATTTATAGGTAAATGTAATGGAGATGTGAAAATATACACGTGGAAATAAAAATAATACATTGAGACGTATGTGAAAACAAACATATTTTAATATAAAGCGTTGTCCTACATTTTTACATTGACAACATACTGTTTACTATCAACCCAATTTCACTGTTTTCCAGGAAACGTACAATTAAAAACTCATACATTAGAGTCTACTGAATTTACGGGCTACAGTATTGTGTAGACCGTTTACAGCGTGTTCGAACATAAATAGCCTTAAGTATATATATATTTTTTCGTTTTAAATAAATATCGCAAACATTTGTTCTGCAGCTATCAGAACGCTCACTATGTTTATTGCATTTTCGTCGTATAACTGTTAGCTGATTAGAAAAATGAGAGCCAAAACTGAAAGCAGTAAACAAAAGTCATGCTTGCGATATGGAATCAAACACATTTTTAAAGCACCCATTTTAATATTTGGCTGGTAATAGTAATGATAATAATAATAATAGTAAATCTTACGAACAGGCATTTTTATATATACCTTGGTAGTTGAGAAATTGCAGGAAACTAAGTGTTTATGTTTTTCCTCCTTCTGTAGAATGTTCTGACACAACAGCACATCCTTTTTTGCACTAGAAAGATCATTGTGTGGCGTCTATTACAAAGTTTGTTGTGTTTGCGTCACACTGTTAGACGCCCTTTGCAAAGTTATTTGTTTACCTGGCAAGCGTATCTTTTCCTGGACCTTTGGGTGCCTCTATTCTTAAGGACACTGCCTTTCTTGTCCCTATGTCGAACACAACTAGACGGAACAGGACACACACAGTGAAGGGTAAAGTCCATCTATCTCCATTTGTTCCATTCATCCTTTTTCCATACATGACAGACTAAAACGCTTTAGGCAATTCTGATTACAGTCCAGTTTGTCAAATCAGCGATTTGTTAAAGAGATGTTATAACATTTGTTTATCTTGAATTGCAAAAGATGGCTGTATTCTAGTAGGTGCTTTATAAAAACGATAGTCTCTCGTAAACCGTATGTCTTGTGCAACTCAGAACTTTATTTTTCTCTTTCTCTATATTTTGTATATAAAATCAACAATACACATGCATTGCTAAAAGGCTTTTTCTTAACAAGATGAAGAATCATTTTCTGCAAAGATATTATAACTATGTATTCTAATTATTTAACGTATTGGCAGAATTCTAAAGAACGGAACCATTAGGATTTTCGCTTTAACTCAATGGTATATATCTTGTTATTAAATCAGAAAATATCAATTCTTTTCGCTTAACCTTTTTTTTTAGATTGTCAAAAGCTACTTCTTAAAATTGTTTAATCAAATTTTTGAAGACTAAGGTTACGTTAATTTTTAAATGTCATGAAATAGAGTTATACATTTATAATATTAATGCTATATACGATCATTATATTTCATTAAACATAGTTCTACAGCTTGATAAAATTAGAAAAGGAAAATCCAAAACAAAGATTCACCTAAAAGCCTTCTACATCTGGCATTCACACTGCATTTCATCAGTCAGTTGCTCTAAACGTCATAGTGCCTATCTAAAAGCTTAATACCAAGTATGTATTACGAATAATAATAAAACGTTTCTTAAGTTACGAATTTTTTTTTAGTTCCAGACATCGACTGTGTCTTTTTGGTGCCCTGAACGCGGATCTGACAACTCGACTGCAGATGCCGATGCCATTCCACTTCAAGTGATGTTCCTTGTTCTCTTCTATTTAGATCTACCACAAAATTACAAAAACTAAAATAAAAAGTGAAAAAAGAAAATTGAGAATAATTTTCTCGAACCAGTAGGAAATGCCACAGTGGGCCTGGCATTTCTTTTACTCCACTATTTAATTTGTCTCTGGATACCCGTCATGGAGACGTGGTCATAACCACGTCCATTATATGTTTAAAGGGTTTGCGCATCGGTATTCTCAATTGCTGAAGAGACGCCGAAGTCAAATCCACTTGCTTCTTTTATCTGTATCGACTTAAGAGAAGTAATTATTATGTCTTTAGTGTTTAGCTCATTCGTAGGCTCCTTTATCCTCAAGTCGACTTGCCCTTGTGGCGTTCGATGATCGTGTCCTGATCAACGTACTGAAATATGTGGGGGGCATCGAGAAGTATGCCAATTGTTCCAGCTGTCGTGATGGCAAAGAAGATGTACAGCTGGAGTCTGTCAATCACCATGGCAACGTATTTCCAATCTTCACGGATCTGAAACAGAAAATATAATTTTCATCATTTTTTTTTATATTCAGAATTTTACCAAACTCAAATGTCATAGAAATTTTAAACTATGGGTTTTCAACAGAATTTCTCTTTGTCTAATGTCATACACCATTAGTCTCCCGAAACAGTTAAAGCATGTTATTGTCATATACTCATAACAAACAACAAAAAATAAAGCCAGTTCATTTGCGCTAAATTCCAACCGTGTCCATATACGATCAGAAATTGCAATCCTATGCAAATTATTCGAGGATTTTTTCTATGATCTTTTTCCTGCCTCCTTTTTCCCATATCGCAAACTTATGCAGTGAGTTTCCATTTCACAAGTGATAGCTATGACCGTTTCGTATTTCCATCCATAAATCCTATAAAGCACTAGGTTCTTCAAATACCTACCAATTGAAAATGTTCTTTGTTCAGCACTGCTGTTCTTTAAATCTCATTTTCCCCTATCTTTTCTCTCTGGACAGCTCTGCGTTCAGTTCAGAAAGTAAAATTTAGTTGTGCGTATCGAAATCTCAAATTGAAATTATGAATGTAGAGCTGAAAACGTTCAGGAAAAGACGTACTTAACTGTAGATAGATAAGTAGACTAGACACTGAGTGCAATTAAAAAAAAAAGATTCATCAGCTGTTAAATTATAGCCTGTTTAATTTCTCTGGTTTAAATTCTTATTTCTAAGTCTTCACAGATTATCATAAGAGTGTATTTATGTATATATATATATATAAATATACGTTTATATATACATATTATTTTATATTTTGGTGAAACATAAAGAGTAAATCTTGATTTAGTCATTATTGCATTTTCATTTTTGTCGCTTTACAGGCTTGAAATTAGGTCGAAGGTATTCGTACGAACCATTTAACGTTCCTACGAAATTAGTGCTCTTCCATCTTTAAACTCTTTTTGACAATATCTAATCATATTTAGTATTTTTTCCACAGCTTGCCTAGGCATAATTTTATTTACTAATTATTTAATTTTTTTGCAATAGGAGAAAAGAGAAAAAAGTTTTAAAATAATTGAAATAAATCCTGACCTTGAAAACTTTAAACAACTTCGTAAAATTCTGAAAAAATATCGGCATTTCACTCTTAAAATATGGAAAACAAATGTGCTAAGTTTGAACTTAGTGTATCAGTGGGATCATTAGTTATTAAACAATGAATTGGAATTCACCTCAGCCGATGACAGACAGGAATATGATTAATACTACCGAAAAGTGTGCAAAAGAAGCCTTAATGTTTAAGTAGGATGGAACTGTAGACCAGTTAGAGGGGGATATACCGTTCATCCGATTCCTACACCAGACCTGTTTGTATCAGAGTCTAGGTCAGTGGTTCCCAAACCACTGACCTAGACTCTGATACTGACCTAGACACTGACCTAGACACTGACCACTGACCTAGACACTGACCACTGACCTAGACACTGACCAGGACCATTCATTCCCTAAGTCTTCTTTACGAGCGGTGTATTTCCTTATAAATGCTAAATTTCGTCAATTCCATGCAATTTCTTCATGAGAACAGTCAAGGGGTACATCAGGTACTTTTCATTATACCATCTTTCTTACATTTGCGGAAACGGAAACAAAATAAATTTTGGTTGTTTCATCAATCAATCAATGAGAAGATACATTAGTTTCCGTTGTATAATTAAATACTTAATTTGAAAATACTCTGAAAATAAAAGAAAAAATATCAATTAAATTTTCTTTAATAGAGATCCTGTTACCTCCAGAATACGCGTAAATAACTCATACTTTTCAAGCCTTATTCAGTATTAAGTCCAGCCATTGCTGTAGGCCATTTAATTTTATATGGATTGTTTACTTGAGTTATGGACACAATATGAAAAACGTTTAGTCAGGTTTAATTAATTGTGACACTGTATATGTAACTGTTTTAGAAAGCAGTAAGAATGATTTCAAAGTCAATCCTTGAAGACGATTTACCTTTAAACAAGGGGAAAACAACAAAAAGTCTTTGTAAAAACCATTTTGAATTTTTCATATAATACGATGAGGAGGTAAACGGAAACTCAGTAGTGAAACAATGGGTAAGGGTAGAGATTTAGAGCTCATTTCTGTGAGCCTCCTGAAAATATATCACTGAAACCTCGAGGACTCCACTTTGGGAAAGGCTGATGTACGCTAAGTACTAACAATTTTAATATAAAGCTATTAGAAGTCATAATTTAATTTATGAGTTTTAACTATATATTGAGTAGTTTGAACAATGTATTTACTCTTGCAGATGCAGAACTAACATTTATGATTTCTTCAAATAAGTGCAAATCTTCTTCCCCTACACATAAAATAATTTGCATGCATAATTCCCACTGTAAAATCTAAAGAAAGGCATCGAATTTCTTAACCTGTGCAAAACGTGAATAATTGATATCCTTCTCTTTCAGGACAGGGAGGAAAATTCCGGGAAGAGCTATATATTTTTCAAAATGTTACTAACCAGGGTGCGATAAAAAAAAGTGACTAATTCTGCATAAAACTCAATGTTCTGTTCTTATGATGGGGACTGGTGGTTACGTTGTGTAGTAGGAGAAGATGTGCTTGTAGAAACTATAACACATTTTTTTTTACATCTGCATTAATAACTGCAATCACATTGTGATGCAGTTATGTAACTTGCAAATTTTGAATTTTAATAAATTTATTTTCAAATGGATAACAATAAACATATAGTCACATTATTAGTTTTAAAAGATATTTCGGAGGTGTTAGACATCTTTCTCACATGTTGAAGGTGCATTCTACTTTAATATTCAATAGTTAATGATCTTATTACTGTTCAAATTGGAACTTGGCATACGAGTGATCAAGGAATTCGGAATTTGAAAAGTAGAATGTTTAAAATTTTGATCAAAATTTATTTATATGAATTCGAAAATAATCTCTTATTACGAAACATTTGTCTTATATGGCTCATACATAATAAGATCTGTAAAATGACATAACTCCCATCTTTGAATAGCGATTAGGGATTTGGAGTGTAAGATTTAGAATTTGGTAAACATCAAAAAATTTTTGTTTCTCCAGTTTTCAAATTGCTAGAACTTTCGACTGTTTGCCACAGGGGACTGCAATCTGACTCATACGCATAGTAAACTAACAAGCTTACTCAGTTTCCTTAAAAGTGAAGAGGATCAGGTTGAAAATTCTCGTTTTATTGGTTGATTGTTCCCAGGGGATGATAATATATCTTCTCCACTTCTGTACAAAGGACTTAAATAAATATCTTCTCTGCGATTAATTTGGCTATTATTTTCAGCTACTCAAACTCGATAACGACGAAAATCGATTGAGATTATGGTTTCAAATCAATGTTTCGAAATCATTATTGCCGGACCTCACGTATTCCTAGGCAGAAGAAGCAGTAGTGCTCCCTTATGTCAATAATTTTCTCGTTCCGAATAAAATTATTATTTTTTTTGCTTTCGTAACCATGAAGAAAGGAAATAATATAATCGAAATGGAAGTAGGAATTTTTAATGATTAGTAATACAGTTTTGTTAATAAAGAGTAAAAAAATGTAATTAATTAATATTTTACAAAATACATTCTTGTAATATTTAACATGGGGTAATAATTAAACATCAAATTATTGATTTAAAATTTAAACAGTTTTCTTTGTCTATTGTATGCTCTGTGAATTAACAGATTACACAAAATTATTGAAATATTAGGACACTTCTATGCTGTGGGAATGGAAAACTACTCAAAGCTGCCTAATTTCGAATTAAGGGTTTTGTAACAAAATGTCACAAGAAATAGAATATATGAAAAATTCCTTAAATCTAGATTCTGAGTAATATATGTTTACTATTTAGAGAATTCAGGAAAGTGAAACATTTAACATCAGGTTTCTACTCTTAAGAATTAACTTTAAAATTATAAAATTGTTTACTGAAATAAATGTAACTTTAGAAGTTAATGTATTTCACCTTGCACCAATTGGAAACAGTGTTTAGGACAAGCATAACAGCAACATTTACATTCGTTTAATATTTAGAGTCATTGAAGCTGAAATATTTCAGTTTCAATAACTCTAAATATTAAACGAATGTTTTCTAAAACTCGAAATGTGGCGAAATTTGATTGATATATATATAATTTAACTTCTTCAACATATTTCTTTGAAAAGCAGAGCGTATTTTCAAAGTTAGGGAATTTTGAATATGGTTTTTGCATTCACATACCGTGGAACTCTTCCTATACATTTGTTAATAAATATATTGTACGTGGCCAAGTGGTTACCGCGCTTGGCTACTGATCTAAGGGACCTGGGTTCGAGCCCCGGATAAGGCATCGACGTTTGTGTTGTTGTTCTGCTGATGTCTTGCCATCCACACAGACCTTTTGCTATGGCATATAAACTGATAGGCTCCTGTCAGACCTCTGTGGCAAGCAGCTGCTTGAGGGGTATATGTTTATTTACAGTCGCACAACCGTACTCTTTTAAAAGTAGGTTTTCAACTGCGAGGAATGAAGTACTTTGAAAAAAGGGTAATTACATTCCATGTATTCTTGCAACTAGTTAAAATATAAAAACAACAACATAATTTAGTTGCTAAACACACTGCAGCAGTTAAAGGAGGACGCCCCTATTTTGTTTGTATCCCTAGGCTAGTGTCTAACGTGCCTAATGGGAAATCCGGGCCTAGAAGTCATCATCGAAAGATTTTAACATCCATACATTTATTCTGTTCAATGCACACAGCTTAGAGATTAGATTTTAAATTTTAGTAGCGTAGAACAAACTTCCTCAAATGAGTGCTTACTGTAAATTATTAAATCATACGTTAGTTGAATGAGATTTGGTTTGAGGCATAACAAGTTTCCAATTGAGTGGCAAGCATTTGATATCTTTTAAGCTTATGCATTGTATTTGCAACTGTTGAGGTTGTCATTTTACTTATAACGCATCCAACTGATGGCTGTGAAGCATCCATTCATGGTGGCGAGGGAGCAGTTTTTTATTCTCTCATCTGACGGCATATCGATTTATATTTAGACCAAGCTACGTTCCGACTTACAGTGTTAATAATGGGCGATGAGGCATAAGCCTCATTAGCACGAATTTAATGCTGTATAAACGACTTTTGACTTCCATGATCAATTACGTGAAAATAGATTAATGTTATGTGTACAACATTCCTATTTTTTAAATAAAATTTATCTGATGTTTATAGCCTTTTTTCGCAATTATGGATGCTTTAAATAATCTATGCATTAATCGTGTAACACATTATTACGATTTGAGACAGAGATTAAATTATTCTATTACAAAAACGAAAGTCTAGTGTTATTTGAAAATGGTATCTACAGGCATGATTCTTACAAAATACGTCGTTATCAGCAAGGGTTGGTTTCCCTGTGATCCTACCTACACTTTTCCGCAGTGAGCTAGACAAAGATCTCAATATGGAGCTTGAGATGCATGGCGGTAAAGCAAACTACTGCATACTGAAGAAAAAAATAGAATTGGCTAATGCAAAGAAAGAACTTAAAGATCTTCTTCAGCTCTGTAAGCACAGTTAACAAGAATATTGAACATTAATATCAAGACGTGAAGACCTGCAGTGACGACGGCAGCGTTGCCATAGCAACAGTGTTGTCGATAAATTATCTCTTTTGAGGGAGATGGTTAGAGGAGAATCTGTCTGACCAGCGGGTAATCTCATCAGCACACACACGTACGTACACATTGCACGACATACGCGCCTGAATTTGAAATCAATAAAACTCTACGAATGAGCAGAAGAACGGGAAAGCTTCAGATGGTCCTTCGATTTAGAGGTATATCATGCGTATTTTTCGCGTTCACTGATATTACTTGCTTACGATACGAACGAGTTCGACCTCCATTCGTATACTTCGGGAAGGCTTTCCTGTTGAATGATTACAAAATGTAAGGGTTAAAGTTTGTGTGAAGGATGGAGGAAGTAGAGGAAAGAGAAATTTGAAGATGACGCGAGAAGAAGACGAAAGTGTGAGGAAAGAAATCGGGGATAATAAGAAGGGGAATGATAAGTGGGTGAAGGAAGCAGAAAGATAGGAATGGGATAAATAAAATGGAAACTACAAAAAATATAATACGCGTAGAGAAACAAATGGCGTGTAAGAAACTAAAGCTCATGAAACAGAACTAGCCAACAAAATCAGAGACTGAATGATGAAAATATGGCAAAGCAAAATTTAATGGCAAGGAGGAAAAATAAAAGTAAAAAAAGAATCAATAACGAAATATATACATATACCTTTATTTTGATTTTTGGAAAAATGTTACCGATATATTTCTGAAATTTCTTTGAGCTATTTGTTTGCTAGGGATGCGACTCAATATTGAATTAAACAAAATCAGAACGATTAAATAATGTTTTACTTTTCCAAATTAATCAAAATTTTACAACATAGTAATTTTAAATATTAAACAATATACTGTCAATCTTTGATATGTATTCTTCCAACTATTGTTTTCTGGTGGAATTTTTTATAATTATTTATATATTTATGTTTCATATTTCGAACCATTTCCATTTAACAATTTTTCTGCACTTTCTTCTAAATTTATGAATCAAATCCTTTCCAATGGGAAAGGCTCAGTCGATTGAAGAACTTTATGTTTCCAGTTCCAACTGGGCATGCATTGAGATTTTCTCGCTCAGTACCGCTCTACCATCTGTTAGATAAGTTTGATAAAAGCCATTAATCAGAAGAACCGTGTTCTTCAATGCACCGGGTATGGTGCATGTTACAGAACTAGATGGATGGTCTTGATGGTAATATTTCGTGCATTTCCTAAAAGCTGTCAAGTTATGTGTAATTGGAGTCCTCAGTATCAGGTCACTTAGCTCATTGGAACAAAAAAAGGAGCCTTTTAGAAGTAAAGCAAAACAAACTTTTCAATGGCTCTGCTATTGGAATATTAATTTTACTTTTCATGAGCAAGTTCATGCTTGCTAAAATTGTCTTTTTTTCGCTTTGTCTTGAAAAATGTCTTTAAGAAAAAGGTATTATTACCTTCACCTATTTAACGTTTCACCATCGAATCTCTTCCTCTTGGAACTTTGATGATGGAACTTTGATGGCCCTGATGATGACTGCTGAGTACAGTCGAAAACGGTCGGCTTCTGAAGTCATGTAGATAGCAAATTTCAGTGCCTAGCCTATACACGTGTGTTAATAAATCTAACTGACAAAAAAGGGTTATTCTACTCTTATAAATTAATAACGATGCCGTGAAATCGTTCCTCGATTTTTCATTCCCTTCTCTATAGCTTTTTAATTAGTATCTTTTACTAATAATAAGTAAAAGTTCAGAAAATGATGTCTTATTGCCAGTAACGTTTAAAATATGTTAAAATACAAAGTACTAACATTTTCTCATTGTCATAGAAATCTCGATATTTCGATATTTAAATTTTGGACTTTCATAGTTTCAAGTTTCACGGAACAAGGATTGTTTTCGAAGATGTTAACTCTAGTGTGAAATGAATAAAACATTTTAATTAATTAGATTTATGTTTGTCCAGGGCTTTTGATCTCTATACTTAATTCTCTATTTACAGAGTCAAGTTGTCACACTTAGCAACCGAAGAATAGTCTGTTAATTAATTTCAGAAGCCAATACTTTAATTATTCCTGAGCATCCGAAAACATCTTTCCTCAGCATTCCGTTCTCCGTGCAGAGAAAAAGAAACGTTCTTCATGCTGCTCTTCCTCCACCAACAAGATTAGTTCATCTTGAGGGATTCTGTCATCTTAACAATTCTTAGTAACAGATGTTCACAACCGGAGTTCAGCTATTACTTCTTGGCACTGTCATTTGTTCTACTATTTGGAAGATCATGTTTCCAGGGAATCAGAAGAAGTGTCACATATAGGTTTCATTATTCTTTGCTGTCACCTAGTAATCAGTTTTATTTGCCTTCTTTGTTTCAGAAGGAAGTGCTAAAATATCTTCGTGCTGGGTATTTGTATATATATTCCTTGGAAGCGAACATGACAACAAGAGAGTGTCTTTAAACTTTGAGATGTTGCTTTATTTCCATGTTGGTTGCAAAAAATGCATAATTAGGAATTAAATCATTCTTTGTCAGCCGGCATTCGTTATAAAAGTTTTAAGTAAAACTTTGATACTGGTAATGTGCGATATGAGGTAACTAGAAGCAAAGATATTGCTACTGAGACATTTAATGATCTGTTGAGATCGCGAAAAAATTGGCTTATATATATATCTGAAGAATTATTTAGAAATATTAGTTAACAGCTGATAAGAATTTTTGGCTTGATAGCTTGGTTGACAAAGCTGAGGTAGAAGTTAGACAGCGCAACAGCAGAGGATTGTACTAAATTATTAATGTTTTATGTGGGAAGAAACAGACAGGTACACAGGGATTAAGGGATAAACATTGCAGGGTTGTTGAAGGTGAGGTATCTGTGATGGCTATGTGTGCTGAGCATTTCAGAAATGTTCTAAACAATGTGATTATTTCTACCCTCATTGTTTGTAATGATAATATATGCATTAATGGCTTTAATGATATCCCTATATCCCATTCCGAAGTAACTTTGGCTATCTCTAAATTAAAACTGCATAAATCCCCAGGGGTGGAAGAAATGACCGCTGAAATGCTTAGAGCTGGGAACATTTGTGTTGTCTCATGGACAACTGAAATTTTGAATATTTTTTATGATAAAGGTGTTATCCCTAAGAATATTTTTACAGCGATTATTGTCCCAATTTTAAAAAAAAAAATTGTGATCGCAGTTTTTGAGATACCTATAGGGGAATTAGTTTGCTTTCTGTTCCAGCTAAAGTTCTTTGAATGATCATATTTAATACAATTAAGAATTTGGTTGATGGACAACTGCGTCATGAACATTGTGGTTTCAGGAGTGGTAGGGGATGTATTGATCAAATATTTTCACTTAGGCAGGTTCTTGAGAAATGTTTAGAATTTCAGAAACCTGTGGTATGTAGATTTCTGGCTTTATAGATTTAAAAAAGGCTTTTGACTCTGTTAATCGACATAATATGTGGTTGATTGTTAGATCATGTAGAATACTTGATAAATTGGTTAGTGTAATGAAAGTTCTCTATAATAGCCTTAATCTCTTAATCCCTGTGTACTTGTCTGTTTCTTCCGACATAAAACATTAATAATTTAGTAGAACCCTCTGCTGTTGTGCTTTCTAACTGCTCCCTCAGCTTTGTCAGCCAAGCTATCAAGCCAAATATTCTTATCAACTGTTAACTAATATTTTACGCGTTCATTATGCTCATTGTAATGCCTTCTGTTAGGACTAATAGGTTTTTGATTCATATTAATCCTGCACTTCAATTTTTCAGAAATAAGTTCCATAGCGTTATCACTCAAATAATTTTGTTTCCTATGTTCCCTTTTATTCAAAAGAGTACTGTTGTTTTCAGGAAAAGCCTGTTTCAACTGATCTCATTCTTTCTCAACTTCAGCAGCAAAGAAACCACGATTCTCATAATAGGAAAGTAGCCTATCATGGTATGTTTTGGCTATATCTGGATCTTTCAGGCATTCAGTGTTATAGCTAATTTTTTAACCTTAGCACTACATTTCCTATGCTCCAGCTGCAAAACACCTTTGACCAGGTAATGGTCAGAACCAATTTCTGCTCCCCAGTATGATCTGGTATTCCTAATTGAACTATCCCATTTGCTGTTAATTAAAATATAATCTATGGTATTCCTGTGCAACCCATCAGGCGAAACCGATGTATATTTATAAATGTCCCGATGTTTGTAGTATGTTTTAGTTATTCGCAAACCTTTAAATTTACTTACCTGTAGGAGACGTTTCCCATTGCCATTGGAACTACCAATGCCAAAGGTACCTAAAACTCCTGCCCAAAGTTTAGAGTCAGTACCAACTTCAGCATTGAAGTTACCTAGCACAACAGAGATATCTCCTTTCTTCACAGAATTCAAAATACCCTGAAGTTGGCTGTAAAACGTATTCTTCTCATTCCCATCTCTTCTGTTGGGGCATAACAATAGATGGCATTCCAATTTTTAATTTTTGATTTAAATTTTCTGTTGGAAATCTTTCAATAATGCAGTCATATCCTAGAACAGCATCACTGGCGTGTCTGCTGAGAAGCAAACCTACACCTTGCAGATGCTTTCCATCCTCCCTCCCTGAAAAGAGAAATTTAAAGTTATTTTTAAGAATCTCACCTTTACCTGTCTATCTGGCCTGTTGGGTTGTTGTTTTGGGTTGTTTTACCTCTGAGCGGCACTTTTTTGCACACCATGGGCTAAATGGCCAGGTCACATGGACCCCGAAGGCTCAGAGAAGGTTGGGGGAGGGGACCCACTGGAACAGCTGTTGGGAGACAGATGGTAGCCTCCCGTCAAGGCCATCCAGCGTGTTCTTTAACGTGCACAGGGTATGTCTCTCCCGCACACGGGGCCACGGCTTATCGTCCCATCTGACGGACGGCGGCCTTTCCAAGCCCATCGGTGTCCACTACTGACCGTGGGCAGGGCGGGGAATTTTGCGGAGATAAATCTCAACGCTGACCCAGCTGGGACTCGAACCTGGGAACTACAGATTACGAGCCTGGCCTCTTGCAAGCCTAGAATATCTAGATTATAAAGCTAGCCTTCCTACGTGAAGACATCAAGAGAATAATCTTTATATGACGTCCTCACGTTCCACGTACCTGCAGAGAGAAAATTATTAGTAGGAGTTTTAAGAAACTAGGTTTATTGTGAGAGGTAGGGCCAACAATTGCAAACAGCCCCATGATCGCAGGCATTGGGCAAAAACTTGTTCCTCCTCCGTAAAAGGTTGAAGTCACCGATGCTGGTAGGAACTTCATGCACCACCTTTTCAAGTGGACCTTTTCAAGAGCCATTACTCGAGTTTAGGATGGACGATGCACAACTAGGAAAGTGAGGGTTCAAGCACACGCGATGGCCTCTGATCAGGATTATCCACCAGCTGATATAAAGTATCCCTTGCCTCTGTTCATTTAGGGCTGGCAACCCACAAGCAAACAGAAAACAACGGCAGATATTCCCTCAACATAAGCCCATTAGTGTAACAAGTCTAGGATCCATAATAAAACTCAAATCCATAAACCAGTCCAGTCTAGTGGGAATAAATGGTCAATACCAGGACACTGTGAATTGACCACTCCTCAGCGGAGCAGAAAAAAAAAATGGTCATAGATGACCAGACCAGTAGGCTACACTGAACTGGACAGCTCTCCTTCTCCGTTCCCATCCAAAAGAGAAGATATCTTTTAAAAGGTACTAATTGCCTGCACCACGAGAAGGAGGGGCGGATATTACGTGCAAGATATGAACGGTTCTGCGCATCATCACAGGGGATTGGTACACAGTTCTCCTTCCAGTTTATGACTTGCAACCATTTACAGACCTTGAAAACTACAGAAAATTTTAAAACTTGAATATTAATGTCAAATATGATAGCAAACTTTTAATAACTGGAGGGTAAATAATTTTCACAAAAGAGCTCTCAAGACATTTCTTGTGTGGAGACCCCGAAGTTTTTCCGCTACCCAGCTGATCAGAAATGAATATTTATATTAATACTTAAATGTGAGTGATACCAAAAATAACCAATATTCTTCATTTCTAGTCGTTGATAGTCATCATGTTCATCATCATCATCATCAAGCAGTCATGAGCTAAGGAGGTCCAACAAGATCGTGCAATTCAGTTCTCCAAGCATATCTGTGCTGATCTACATCTGTTGTATCTGGCCACTGCACACTAATTCTAACAAAGTCCTGTTTGACATTGTCGGCCCACCGCATCCTAGGTTTCCCCCTCTTTCTAATGTCTTTAGGCACACAGTTCATAATCCTATTCGCCAATCTATAATTATCCATACGGGCAACATGGCCAAACCAACGGAGTATCTCCCTGCACAATATGCTGCTTAAAGGAGATTGCCGACTCCTTTGCCTAACCTCATCATTAGTTACAAAGTTGAAGCACCTAATGCCCAAGATAATGCGTATGCATAGATGCTTGCGCAACGTAAGCATAGAATCAAAAGCATCTAGTTTCCTGTTATCTTGTTTACAAAGTGTCCAGATTTCTCTACCATAACAAAACCTAGAAAGAACCAAACCATTATAGAGTCTAATTTTAGTCTTTAAGTATACGCCTATTTCTGCTCACTCTCCATAGATTCTTAAAAGTCCCGGCAGCAATCCCTATTCGTCTGTTAATCTCATGCCGCACATCACCATTATCTCTTATATAGCTCCCAGGATAATTAAACTGTGACATTTGCTAAAGACTGCAACCATTCAGATTAAATGAATCACAACCTGCCTGACCAATTTTCATCACTTTAGTTTTCTCTCTGTTTATAACCAAACCTACTCTACTACCAGTCTCATCAACAGCTCGAATGAAAGAGTTCATCTCATCAACATCATTTGCCAAAAAGGGCTAAATCAACAGCATAATCTAAATCAGAAATTTTCGTAGCTCCAGACCATTTAAGGACTTTCCCTTGCAGTGAATTTCACATAACATGATCAATAGCCAAACTAAAGAAAAAAGGAGATAAAATGCACTCTTGTCGAACACCAAAAGCAATGCTAAACCAATTACTACAAACATTACCAACTCTCACACAAGATTCAATGTTATGATAGAGAGCTTTCATTATATTAACTAACATCACCACTTGTCTGGTATGCCTTAAGATCTCACAATCAACTACAAATTATGACAATCAACGGAGACGAAAGTCGTTTTGAAATGAACAATGCTAGCAGCTAAAGGTTTCTGAAACTCTAAACATTTCTCAAGAATCTTCCTAATTAAGTGAAAATATCTGATCTACACATCCCATACCACTTCTGAATCCATATTGCTCATCACGCAATTGCTTGTCAACCAGATTCTTAATTCTATTAAGCATAATCATGGAAAGAACTTTACCTGGAACAGAGAGTAGGCTGATACCCCTATAGTTATCACAAGAACTGCGATCACCTTTTTTGGAAATAGGGATAATAATAGCTCTGGTAAAATCTTTAGGAACCATGCCTTTATCATAAAAGGTATTCAAAATTTCAGTCATCCAAGTGGTAACCAAAACATTCCCAGCTCTGAGCATTTCTGTAGTAATTTCATCTACCCCTGGGGATTTATGAAGTTTCTGTTTAGAAATAGCCAACATAACTTCAGATTTTGTTATAGGGCATTTCAACAGAACTACCCACATTGTTTAAAACATCACTGAAATGCTCATCGCACCTAATCATGACAGAATCCTCACCTTCTATAACCTTACCTTGTTTATCCTTCAATCCCTGTACACCTGTCCGTTTTCTACCACACAAAACATTAACTATCTGGTACAGTTCTCTGCTGTTGTGCTGTCTAACTGCTTCCTCTGCTTTGTCAGCCAAGCCACCAAGCCAAAGATTCTTATCAGCAGCTAACTGATCCTTTACACGTTTATTAAGATCTCTGTAATGCTTTCTATTAGGACCAGTAAGGTATTGATTAACGACATTCCTGCAGTTCTTTCTTTCTGAAATAAGCTCAAGTCCCTTATCACTCAAATAATTCTGCCTCCTCTGCTCCTTTTTCCCTAAAAGAGCACTCTTAGTTTCCAAAAACGCCTGTTTAAAAGGGCTCCATTTTTCCTCAACTTCAGTAGTAAGCAAACCATGACTGTCATAATGACTAAGTAACCTTTCATGGTAAGCTTTGGCTATAATTGGGTCTTTCAGAGCTTCAGTATTAAAGGTAAAATTTTTAACCCTACCCCAACACTTTTGAAATTTAAGTTCAAGACAATTTTAACAAGGTAATGGTCAGATCCAATTTCAGCTCCCCTATATCATGGTATTCCTAACAGAATTAGCCCATTTGCTGTTAATTAATATATAATCAATCTTAATCTTATGCAGCCCATCAGGTGAAACCCATGTGTACTTATGTATGTCACGGTGTTTGTAATAAGCGTTAGTTATTATGAAACCATTAAGTTTACTTACCTGTAGGAGACGTTGCCCATTGCCATTGCAGCTACCAATACCCAGAGGGCCTATGACCCCTCCCCAAAGGTCAGAGTCAGTACCAACTTTGGCATTGAAGTCACCTATATAAGGGTAATATCTCCTTTCTTGACAGAATTCAAAATATTCTGAAGTTGACCGTAAAACCTATCCTTTTCATCCTTATCGGCATCCTCAGTGGGGGCATAACAGCAGATAAGATTCAAGTCTTTAACGCTTGTCTGAAATTTTGCTGTAAGAAACCTTTCATTAATGCACTCATATCCTAGAAAAGCATCAGTAGCTTGTCTGCTGAGAAGCAGACCCACGACTTGGTAATGTTTATTGTCTTCCCTCCCTGAAAAGAGAAATTTAAGATTAATTTTAAAAATCTGACCTTTTCTGTTCTTCTGGTCTCTTGCAAGCCGAGAATATCTAAATTATAACGGTGGAAATTTTGTGTGAGGACATCAAGAGAAAAAGTTCTGTGCAGAGACCTCACATTCCAACTACTTACGGTGAGAAAATGGTTAGTAGAATGTTTAAAGAGACTATATATAAATATTGAAAGAGGGAATACCGACAATATCAAACAGCCCCCTAAACGCTGACAATGGACAAAGACCCGTTCCCCCACCACTAAAGGCTGAACCTACACTGGAAGACTTCCTCCAATGTAGAATATGACGATGCCAGTAGAAGCAAAGAGTTCAGCCTGCGATGACCTCTGCTCAGGATTATCCACCAGCTGATAAAACATATCATACGAATCTATTCACTTGGGGCTGTCAACGCACAAAGGGATGGAAAACACAGCAGAAGATCCCCAGAAGCCCACCAGTGCAGCAAAATCAGTATCAATAATCAAGCTCAGAGCATTATATCAGTCCAGTCTAGTAGGTTTATATGGTCAGCACCAGGACCCTGTGTGGTTGACCACTCCTCAGCAGGGTAGAAAAAAAAGTAGCCATAGTTGTCCAGATCAGTAGGCCACACTAATCTGGCAGCCCTCCTCTTCCATTCCCTTCCACAAGAGAGTATCTCATTTGAAAGATACTAACGGTCTGCACCACGAGAATTCGGGGTCCGACATTACGTGCTAGGCCTGGCCGATCATCACAGGGAATTGGTGCGTTGCTCTCCTTCCAGTGACTCCCTAGCTACTATTTGCAACCATTTTGATAGTAAAGTGTTAATAGTTTGATTTCCATTCCTATAGGACCGCTTCGTGGTGACAGTGGAACGAGATGTTTATGATCAGAATCTTTTCGCATTTACTATATAGGAATGTATATTACAAAGCGTTTTACTATATAAGAATGTATATTACAAAGGTCTGAAAACAAGTAAAAGTATGGGGAAAATCGCTGTTTTGTAATTCTGATAATTAGGGAAAAACTTTAAATATTCTACAAATATAAAATATAATCCTATCGACATAAAAATATTTTAATAACTAATATGTATCGGAAATACATTACCATCAGCGATGCTTTTAGAAATCCTGATTAAAATAAATTACATGGGAAAGCATTGATCCATTTTAATGCGAGAGGTAATTTTTTTACAAATCAAAAGTATTCAATCCATAATGAGTAAAAATATTATCCGCGGGAAAACTAATAAGCTTATCCCTTGCAGGACGAACTGGGGAATTTGTGGACGCTACTTTTTTGGAATAAAAGTTTATTCTAATTTTCAAAATCGTGTTCTCCCCTTTCTTTTCAAATAAAATCTTATAAAGCAATTTAAATATTAATTTGTATTCATAATATTCATGTGTGACTAAATTAAGCATAGAAACATTCATGGATTATTGGGCTCCTATTTTGCATCTCTGTTTTGTAATCTACCTTAGTTTTGTGGTTAAATTGCCAAAGGTTAAAATGACGAAACATGTTTCACCGCTAAAAGTACCGATAACCGATGTCACCGATATAGTAAATAATGTTATGAAAATACTGCTAAATAGTATTATTGAGTAACGTAAATCATTCTAATTTGAATTCGTTAAAGTGTCGAATTTAGCAGCGCATGTTTTTAATATATTATTAAAGTTTGAACATTTTGGACCGAAATTAAGCATAAAAAGTTTGTGATAAAACGTTCAGCATTTATAAATCAAATTGAAGATAATGATATATTTTGAGATAAATAATAAAACATCACCTCTCTTAATATCACCAAGTTTACCTCTCTTAATATCACCAAGTTTACCTCTCTTAATATCACCAAGTTAGTTTAAAGAACTAAGAAAAGAAACTCAAAGAAAATGTTTTTTCTTTAAAGCAAAAATTTTCCATTTATCCAGAATATTAAAGTTATTTTTAAAAGTTCCGAATTTAGTTACTATGACCACATCTTTATATTTAGAAAGAAAATCGGAATCTATCTTCCGCGTATTGAATATCCAGAGAAAGTAGTGATTAGGAATTCAGTCAATAAATACTGACTTAGTTTCTTAGTTCGTTGATTGACGAGCAAAGGCTACATTACACAAGATCTGTAAATGTTTCACTATACCAAAAAGTCGAATAAATATAATACACTTTTCAATTATTAATAAATATGCCACTTCACTTTCGATCACGTTATACTTTTATTTGCGTAAAATATTGTAATTGTGTAAATAATTCCTTATCAAAACTAAATATAACTGTTTCAAAGAAAAATTGGTTTTAGGTAGTTGAATATTTGGTACGAAGAGAATCAACGCATCACATGCAACAATATAGATTCCTTTGCGAGATAAATTGCGAATACTACATTTGGGAAATAAAAAAACATTTATTCGTAGTTTGTCGAGATTCCCTCATTCAAGTGTACAATTTCCTCACACAAGTACCATAGTGTGTCAGGTTGTGTGATCACTTTAGAACTAAAACTGTTCAGAATGCATTTTTCAAAAATTAACTTTTTTATTTTTTCACTAAAGTAAGTAGTTGTTTTGAGAAATATGTTTGAAATGCAGGGCGCCTCGTCATTATGGGACATAGGGACCAGGCCCCGCCAACATTTCTATAATATATATTTATTTAAATTTTAATAATATTTTAATTAAAAATGATTAGGTTAATTTCAATTTAAACATTATTTTAACTTAACTTATATACTAAATTAAAACGAATAATAAAAACTATAATTAATTTTTGTTTACAAAGCATTTTACCGGTTTTCCATTTGGTACGTATTCAGTGAAGCATTACATTCAAACCTGCAAATGTGTTGCCTTCGTGGATCTCAACGAGGCGGGTCAATATGTGCCCAGAGCCCTATATCATTCTCCATGTTAAAGAAAGAGTCGAGGTTATTTCTCCTATTGGTGATTTTCTTGTATTGCAGCAGATGTTGGGGTGTGATTTGGGCCTAGTACGAGGTTACCCTGTGTTCGTCAATAAACGAACTAAGAAACCAAGTCGGTACTTATCGACTGAATGCCTAATCCTACTTTCTCTGTGTATTGAATATGCGAAAGATATGTTCCGATTTTCTTTCTGAATATAAATATTACTGAAACAATGATTTGATACTATTAAATCACCTTTGCTTTGTAGATATTATATGATTTCAGAAACTACAAAACATCTTGGTGATATTAGTATTCAGGAGATCTAATGTATTTTAATTAGACATTAAATGCTAATATGGCCGTTTTCTAAACAACGGTTAAGGACATAAGAAAGCGAATTACCGCAAAAATTTCCAATCCGATTAAAATTCTCTAATTACTATAGAAGTTTGCCTAAATATTCCTTTAAAGGAATTCAAGCAATTGTTAAGTTCTAATATAAAAGCAGTTTGCAGCTGAAATAGAATGTTCTCCCGATTTCACATGGTGCATTAGTTATTCCTGCATATGACTTGTTTTTGATAAGAATGCGATAAATAAGTTTATTTCAAAGATAATTATGATAGCTTTTTGAAGCGGACTCCATCGCGATAAATACTTTTAACCTAATGCGAAGTCTATTGATGGGTGTATAACTAGGAAGTGAGTTGGTATAGGCCCAATGATAAGATTCTCAGATATTGCGTAGTGATATAGGTAGGCATTGCTAATGGTATTCCGTACAGCGCCATAACATGGGTAGGCAACTCTAGCCACTGCATGCCTTTTAGGAAAAATTTATTTATTTAAAAACTATGTCTTTTAAAAATTTCAAGATATTTGCCATATGTTAGATATCTTTCAAATTTATTTCAAATTAATATATACAGAAACTATATAAAAATCATATGTTATTTAATTATATCGCATTATTATTTGTGATTTTCTTTTAATGATTTCTGTTTTATTACATAGTTTTTTGTGTGTATATTATAGGCTTCGGGGTTACATTCTTTTTGTGGTAAATATACTTATTATACACTGAGAGGCCAAAAGTAACAGTTAAAGTAGAACTAGTGCACTGTACTCGTAACCAATGTGTTGGACATCAACCGCAGAATGGCGCTGCAGTAGCCTACAACACAACATTCATTTCGGAGAAGTTGTTAATTGAGCATGGCTGCCCCTCTTGAGTTGTCTCACATTGAACGTGCCTTGATCGTCGGTACCAGATAGATGGGTCATGTAATATCGGATATCGTGCAGCAATTCGGTTTTCCCAGATCTAAAGTATCAAGAGTTTATCGTCAGTATTATATTGATGTCATTTCCACACACGTAAACCAGCGAACTGGAGGTCACGAACGGAACACTCGCGTCGGTTGTCACGAATGGTAACGACCAACAGACGAGCTACAGTGCATGAAATCACTGCCAATTTGAATGCGGGCCAAACACAAAACGTTTCTGAAAGAACTGTCCATCGCCATCTGCATTCCAACGGATTTGGTAACCGATGACCCACTCGTGTCCCATTGCTTACACGTCGCAGAGCTCAATGACTACAATGGGCTCGAAAACATGGAATTGGAAGGTGTAACAGAGGCGTAAGGTAGCATGGTCCGATGAATGAAAGTTCCAGTTGTTTCACCCTGACGGGTGCGTTTGAAAGTGGCGTAGGCCCCCGTGAAACCATGGACCCTTCCTGTCTGCAAGGTACTGTTCAGGCTGGAGGCGGCTCTGTGATGGTGTGGGGCATGTTCACGTGGCCTACATTGGGCTCTCTCGTCCGTTTGGAGGAATCACTGACAGGTATGAGATACGTGGGCATTCTCGCAAATCTCTGCACCTCTTCATGACTCTTGAGCACCCTGATGATGAAGGGGTATTCCAACAAGATAATGCAACGTGTCACCAGTCTTTGGTTTCTAGGAGGTAGATCGAGAAACACTCCACGGACTTTACCACCATGAATAGGCCTCACGGTCCCCCGATATGAACCCCTTGGAGCATCTGTGGGACACAATGGAAAAAAAGCTTACAATCCATGGAACAGCACCATCCAATGCAATACAATTATGGTCTACACTGCAGGATGTGTGTACTGCCATCCCTGCAGAACGGTTGGCTCATTGACTCCATGCCTCGACGTGTGGCTGCACTGCTGAGGGCTTGAGGATGACCAACACGTTATTAGGCACGTATCCCATGACTTTTGGCTTTTCAGTGTAGTATAGATTTATTTGTTCATAGGTCCATAATCAAAGCCAGTGTGGAAGGGGAATTATTATGAATTATCTCCTCGGTTGCAAGATACGTAGTTCTGACACTGAATCTGTAAATTTACGTTGGATATCTGTAGTGACTTACTGGAGCATTTATTCTTCCAACAGCTCATTCCACAAAATTTTTAAGGCTTGTCGATTGGATTATTCAGTCTATGTGTTCTTTTAAATGCTGAATAAAAGTGCTTTGTTCAAAAATTTGCATTTTTTGGGCCAACTGTCTCCGATTGGATTACTTAATTACAGAGGTTTTTTTAAGAAACAGAATTGCGTTGCGATATCCGAATAATCCAATCAGAGACAATAGAAATTCTTGAACAAGACAATTTCGTTAGTAAACATTTTATGTATGTTATATAAACCTTATCGAGCACATCAGTGTTCCTCTCTTACCAAGGCCAGAGTGGGGATTAGCGGAGAAAATCTCAGCATAGACACAGTTGGGACTCGAACCAGAGAATATCAGATTATCAGTGTGTAACTAAGTGTTTTAACACCTGGGCTAGTGGCTGTTACTCTCATTCCCATAGCCTAGTGCACTGTAGTATATCAGTTTTGACGCTCTCTGATTTGAGGGAAACAAACGGACACACTGCAATACCAGTGGCGAAGGTCCATGGAAGCAGAGGAGGCATTTGTGTCCTTAAAATTCTCATTAAAAATAAGAAATATAAATTAAATATATTTAAATGTTTTGACTTTAAAGTAAAATATTTTCATATCTTTAAGTTTATTCTAACATAAAGTTTACATTTATATAATATTCTTCGTATTTTTCTGCTATATTATGCTGTGTCATTAACAGACGCACCAATTTGCCAGACTTCTCGAGCTAGGAGTGTATCAAGAATCTCGCTTCATTGTTATTGCATTGGTTATCGTATATTACAACGGCAGCTAAATATTCCATATTCAATTCACAGAATTCAATGAGCAGAAATTTCTTTCATTGGAAGCACATTGGCGATTGCTTTGAACTAGAAGTCCTGCATAGTTAGAGGCTGGCCATCTCGGTGATTCATTGCCATTGGTGATTGAGTCACGTGGTTTATGGGCGCCATGTTTTGTAGTACCGTGAAACGAAAGCCTATGAGTTAGTGTGTGTACAAAGTTAAAACTTTTCAGTTGTTATAATTTTATATATTTCTACCATTTTTTGTCTATAAAAGCTGTCATATTTTACGAATGCCTCACTGCGCTACTTTTGGGCGTAAAAGGTTTACTGAAAGAAATTTATTAATGAATATTTTTTTTCCGAGAAACTCCATCAGAAGACGGCAATCGGCTGCAAAAATGAAACGAGCTAACTGAAAAACAAACAAAATATTTCTTTTAAGATTCGTTTAAAAACGAGCTAATGTTTTACTTTGTCGTCTGCCTATGTCAATATTTGTTCGTCTGTCTGTCCGTCTCTCTGTTAACTGTTGTTTGTCCACCTGCAGTTCCATCTGTCTGTCCGTCTATAGAAAATCATTTTTTTTTTACTTTTAGAGCTAAGTGAAAAATTCATTTTGGGTTGGATAGTGTCGAACAAATATTGCGATTCGCAATTTCGAAAATTTTCAATACCTTTAATAGCGCCATATAACGGTGGAAAAAAATGGGAAATGCTAAAGTTTCAAACGAATATTGCAAACAAACTATTTACACTGGAAATCTGATATTTTTATTTTGGTAGTAGAGTGTTATGGTCAGAAGGTTTACAATGGCAACAAGGCTTTGCCGTCTTAGCCAAATGGGGGTGCGAAATAAAACTTTTTTAAAAGAGATAAACGAAACAATATACATATATTTTTTTTGTTTTAGAGGCACTAACAAAATATTAATGATTTAAAAAATATTTGATAATCTCAGCGTTACGTATAGACATTTAAACGTCTATAAACCAATAAATGCTTTTGTGAAAGAAATATTTCGCCGACATACGGGATTCAAACCCGCATCTCTCCAGAAACATGCCAGAGTATTCTAATCTGTTAAACTAATGCCGTCTCAGTGTTTTTTTCCACTGATAATGACTATCACTCTTCCCGTGAATTATGGGCGCCATCTATGATCGCGGGTGGCAGCAATTTCTTTTTTAGTGCTCTGAGTGAGATGGAAATAAATAATGAAGTCACATCAAGCTATTTAGCGTTATCAATAATTTAAACAATATTTGATAATCTCAGCGTTACATGTAGCCGTTTAAACGTCTATAAATCAATAAACGTTTTTTGTGAAGAAAGCCGGCCTTAGTTCAACAGATTAGAATATTCTGGCATGTTCCTGGAGAGATGCGGGTTCGAATTCCGTGTGTCGGCAAAAAAGTTTTCCACAAAAATATTAATATTTACATTTTTCAAATCCCCATCAGTTGGAATTTCCAGTGTTAAAGAGTGCTAAAGGCGGTAAATAAAAACTCGAAAGGCGACCTCTAGCGACAGGAAAAAGCTGGAAATACCAAATCTTTAAATAAATATTGCAAACGATCTATTTTTGATAGAAACTTCAATTTTTGGTCATAGAGTGTAATGATCAAATGGTTTGCACTAATAGTAATGATTTGTCCCATTGGTAAAATACAACTTTTCTGCTTGAAGAGTTAAATGAAAACTTTTTTTGCAGATTACATGTACTAATAAAATATTGATAGTTTATTTTCTCAAGTATACAGTAGTTCGAATTTTCACTGTCAGAGGGTACTGAAAGTATAAAATAACTAGAAGAACGCATATCGCCTCTGGCGCATATGGGAATCTCATTTTCAAAGAGAATGAAGTTCTTGCTTTGCCTACTTCTTCACTCCTTAAAAGTTTTAATTATGGATGTTCGTCTTGCTTTTCTGCTAAGGTCCCGCCATCCTCATGGACTTTCTACTATGGCGTATAAACTGACAGATCTCTGTACAAGCAGCTGCTTGAGGGGTTATTTATTTATTTTCAATGTATGATGGGGGAAATGCACATAGTAGAATATTATTAGTAATTATAAAACATAAAAATTATTTGCCTTTTAGTTCTTAAATTTAAAAAAGTTGCTTTTTTCTCGCTCCTCTGAAAATTATGGACAGATCATGCTGTCAGTGCAATTTCTACCATAACAGAAATCTACACATCGAAATTTCTACCATAACAGATCACTTGAAGCATTCGTTAAAAGTTTTGCAGTTTCGATATTTAGTGATCTCTAATGATATAAATTAAAACTACCTTTGAAAATGCGAATTACATTTCATTAATAACCAACTAAAAAAGGATATTCAATTATCTCTTAAAAACAAAACCGTTCCGTTTCTTCCCTACCTTGAGGTTAGGGTCAACTCATTTTCATCAACGGAATTTTCAAGAATGTCACATTCCACGACCAAAATTTCAAATTTTTAGCATAACTACATCGTTTGCAATATTCGTTTTATATTTTGGAATTTTTTTCCAAAATATTTTTTAGAGAACGCAATTATAGCATTTGGGAAATTTGCAAAATGCAAATTGTAATGTTTCATCAATACCTCTCCAACCTAAAAAGAATTTTAGTTTATCTCTAGAAACATATACTTTTCTGTTAAAACAAAAAAAGTTTCATTCACCTCCTCCTTGGGTCTAAAGGGTCAAGTGATTGTTCACAATCGTAACTTCGTAACCTTCACATTTCAACAGAAAAAAATTCAAACTTTTAACATAACTACATCGTTTGGAATATTCTTTTGCTATTTTGGAATTTTCAAATTTGTCCACCGTTAGAGGGCGCAGTTATTTTGGAATTTTCAAATTTGTCCACCGTTAGAGGGCGCAGTTATAACTTTTGGAAGATTCGAAAAATGCAAATTGTAATATATTATTAATACCTATCTAACACAAAAAGAATTTTTTATTTATCTGTTTAAACAAAAAAGTTCGATGTCTACAGACAGACAAGACAACAAAGCGAAATTATATCTTTCTTTTTTTAAAAAGCCCTAAAATTTGCTTTTCATTTTTAGCAGTGTTCTAAAGTGATTCCAATCATGAACACTGAAATCTGTATCAAATATTACCCTACCATTTTCGGGAATCCATAAGTACCGTACAATACAATTCAGCTATGCACGCTAAACAATCCGAGTGATGACAAAGCATGACGTTCAATTTTGAAATGGCCAACCTCTCCCTATATTTAGGGAGAAGGCCTCTAATTAGTACCAACTAAAAAAGAGATTTCCAATTATCTCTTAAAACAAAGCCGTTCTGTTTCTTATATACCTTGGACGTAGGGGTCAACTCCATTGTAAATGGAATCTTCAAGACTCCAAAAAAAAAATTCAACTTTTCAACATAACTACATCGTTTGCAATATTCGTTTTAAATTTTTGGATTTTTCTATGTTTTTCCACCGTTGGAGGGCGCAATTACAGCTTTTGGGAGAATCGGAAAATACAAATTGTAATATTTCATCAGCATCTGTCCAACTCAAAAATAAGTTCTAATTTATCTCTAAAAACATACAATTTTCCATTAAAACAAAAAAATTTCATTCACCCTCCCACTGGGTCTAAAGGGTCAAGTGATTGTTGCCAATGGTAACTTTATAACCTTCACATTTCAACAACAAAATTTCAAACTTCTAACTTACCTACGTCGTTTCGAATATTGATATATTTAGGAATTTTCAATTTTTTTCACTGTTAGAGGGCGCAGTTATAACTTTTGAGAGATTCGAAAAATGCAAATCGTAATATTTCCTTAATACCTATCCAATTCAAAAATAACTTTTTATTTTTCTGTGCAAACAAAAAAGTTCGATGTCTACCTACAAACAACAAAGCGAAATAATATCTCTAAAAAAAAATACCCTAAAATTTTCTTTTCCTTTTTCAGCCGTTTTCTAAAGTGCTTCCAATCTTGAACACTGGATTCTGTATCAAATATTACCCTACCCTTTCCCGGAATCCATAAGTATCCGTGCAATACCATTTAGAGGCCCTATATAGGTAGAGGTTGGTCATCTCAAAATTAGACGCCATGTTTTGTCGTCGCTCGGATTGTTCAGCGTACATAGTAGAATGGTACTGCGCGGTACTTATGGATTCCGGAAAACGGTAAGGTAATATTTGATACAGATTTCAGTGTTCATGATTGGAAGCACTTTAGAAAACGGCTAAGAAAGGAAAAGTCAATTTTAGGGCTTTTTTTTATATAAAATCGAACGTTTTTATTTATACAGATAAATAAAAAATTCTGTTTGGGTTAGATATGTATTAATGATATATTACGATTTGCATTTTTCGAAGCTCCCAAAAGTTATAATTGCGCCCTCTAACGGTGAAAAAATTTGAAAATTCCAAAATATCAAAAGAATATTCAAAACGATGTAGTTATGTTAGAAGTTTGAAATTTTCGTGTTGAAATGTGAAGGTTACGAAGTTACCATTGGCAACAATCACTTGACCCATTAGACCCAGGGGGGTAGGTGAATTCAACTTTTTTTTGTTTTAACAGAGAAGTATGTTTTGAGAAATAAATTAAAAATTCTTGAATTTTGCACGCCAAACAATCCGAGCGACGACAAAACATGGCGTCCAATTTTGAGATGGCCAAATCAACCTATATGGGGCCTGTGCTTTGAACCATGCATACTATCTCACATTCTTCTCACCACTAGAGGCCGCTAGAATCGTTGTGACTGTCATCAGAGGGATCGTCGAAAGTAAGTGCAGTTATTTCAATCCTTTTTTGTATAAAGGAGGTGGACTTCTCATATATTGTCCTATATTCGGCTTTCTCATTCCAAATTATATGAATTTCGTATGTATTGAGAGTATTGCTCCACCGTTAAGCTCATGTAAAATAAACGCAAACTGTGTCCTACCGTGTTCTGATGTCTGTCAGCTTAATTTCGCCGATTCACATTTGCTGAAGTGGTTTATAATATCATAAACTACGTGTTACTGTTCTCATTACTGTAATAACTAAAGATGATGTTATTACTACTATAGGTATAATAGAAAATACACAAAATAATTAAAATATTTAATTATTTTGGAAATTGGAACGTTATGTAAATACGTAGATACAATTAGTCGAGCCTATATTCCGTCAGTACACTATGAAAAATATATATTGTGATATATTTCACTCGCATCGATAAGTCTAATATTTTTCGCTTAACTTCGTGTTTTAAAGAGCAAGTTAACGACGTACGACCTACTGTACTGCATTATATTCAAATACGTGCAATTAGATGCATTGAACATTTTTGAAAGGATAAGAGAAATATACAAAAATTTAAAATTGGAAAGTTATGAAAATACGCATTAAAATATTCGAAAATAAACTATATGCAGTGATCTGGTTCAAATATCACATAATGTTTTTTTTAAACAATCTGCGAAGTTCTTTCTTTAAAGAGCAGAAGGACATTGTGAAATCTAGGGTGTTTCATACTGGCACAGATGACGTTTACATACCTAAATTATGGTAAGTGATAATTTAATATTTCTCGTCGATCAGAATGTTCTTACGAGTTCGTCCTCTAATAGGCATGACAGTGAAAGTGAAGTAAAACAGAAGCAAATAAGTTAGTGTGTTTTTATTCATTTAAAAAGTTTTAATTTAGATATCAAATTAGCAGATAGCCCGCCAACGTTTGGATGGGATGGAAATGCATATGTCATTCGGCAGTCTCAGAATCGAACTCTGGTTTTCTATTACAACTGTAGACTGGAAAATGGTAAAAAAAAAATGCGTTCTAAAATGTTACCTCCGGTTCTATTAAACATAGATACGTGATTTTCGAACGCAATACAGCATTACCCAAGGAAACCCTGTACGGAAAAATTGGGACCAGTCAGGCAATTTTCAGAAACGTTCTGGGTCCCCAAAAGTTTCTAATAAAAAAATAAATAATAAATACCCTCTCAAGCAGCTGCTTACCACAGAGGTCTGACAGGAGCCTGTCAGTTTATATACCACAGTAGAAGTTCTAAAAGTTTGCTAAATTAAACTGTAATATCTTTGACGCTGATGGCAAACGACCGCGCTCACTGTTTGACGCTGACAAATGCTGACAACGAGGGACACACTCAATGTCTTATAAAATATGGGTATTTACTATAGCTACTTTTGCAAAAAAATAAGTTATTACTTCCCCTTTTTCGTCTGTTCGTATGCAGGCACTTATCTTCATTTCCTTTTAAGAAATAAAACTTTTTCATGGTTTGTAGATAAAAAATAACATAATACGATTTGCATTATCTGATTCATCCATTGATTGAAATTATTGTTATTAGTGGGTATTCAAGGCGCAAAACTGTGAACTTCATTTTCTCTTTGAAAGCATTCGATATCGCTGAAGTATTCTGTGTTCTTAATAGTTATGTAAATGACATTGCGAAAGTAAATAACTGACTAGAATCCATACATCCAGGGAATAAGATTATAAGATTTCAAGTAATGCAGGTCAGGTGCAAGTTGAGAAATTAATCTCCCATGTCTAAGTTTTACAGGGTGTTATTTTGAATGAAGTTTATTCTCTTTTGTCGTAATAAACATTTCATTGATTAACTGTTTACGTGCGTGATGGAAATATCTGAGAGATTTTAATGTATAAAAGTTTAATTTCTCATAAGTTAAGAATTACATATTAATTTCTAAGGTACATTTGGTTTTCTATATGTAACTTATAATTAGGGTTGCCTTAATTTTCATTTTTCGATTTCTTATTTTCGTCGATAGAACAAACTATGACAATAGCAAAAAAGGCAAACGTATTTTTTGTGAGAATGTAAAAACTAGCAATATTCATAAAATTATATGTATTTAAAGTTTTATAATTTTCGCCCATTTGCTTTTCATAGTTCGTTTTCGAAAATATAGTTCTGTTTTTGTAAATTTCAGAAATTTTCGAGAGCTGTAGAATATATTTCTTACTTCGTAGCCGAGTGGTTAGCGTGCTTAGCTATTTGTCAAAGGACCTGGATACGAGTCCCGAGTAAGGCATGGATGTTTGTGTTATTTTTCTGCAGTGAACATATTGCAGGTCGCGATAGGAATTTAATTAACATTTTTTTAAAACATATAGATGAAATGGAAAATCTGAATTATCCCACATTTCCCATTCCAACAAAGTTTACTTATACCGATGTTTTCCAGTAACGCATCCCTCAAACATAAACCACATCGTAGGGTCTGAAAAAATTAAACTATTCAGATTTGAAAAGAAATAATGAAAAAAAAAAGTTTAGTTGGGGATAGGAGCCCTCATTGGCCATTGCAATGATTAAAACCTGTTAGTTTAATACGTCACAGAAGGTCAGTGACGATGGCGGGACCTCAGCAGAAAGTCAACGAAAACATCCATGCGTTACCAGGGGTTCGAACCTAGGTCCCGTTGATCAGTACTTGTACCCATCGGTATAAGTACAGATCACTATTGTCATAGTTGTTAAGCACGTTAACCACTCGGCCAAGGGACATCAATTGGGAGCAACAATGCATAATATATTAATATGCAAACTAATTTTTGTAAAGACTACTAAAGTAGCTGATTGCAGCCAGGCCGAGTTCCTTTAGGCACGTTAGACACTAGCGTAGGGGCGCCAACATAACCAGGGCACCATCTTTTAAATGATACAATTTGTTTATATAAGTAACAATAAAATTGTGTCTTTTCAATTTTAAATACCTGCAGGTATCCATGGAGGGAAAATACTCTCTCTCCAAAGTACTCTTTCTCCCCTGATAATCGAAAAATCTTAAAAGAATTCGGATTGTGGATCTATACACTCTGTTTCCAAACGTATTGGGATACTTTTACGTTACGTGAAAGCAAAATCATTTTCCAATCTAACTTTGAAAACAAGCTTTTTTTACGGAAAAATGTTGCAGAAAATAAATTGTAAATCTCAATCACATTTATTAAAATTTAGATTTCAGAAAATATTAATTTATTATTTAAAAGAGTTGTTGCAGCTGAAATACACTGCTGGCCATTAAAAGTACAACACCAGGAAAGACAAGAGATATCAAAGCCATATTTAGTGAATACATAGCTTATGTTAAAGAGATCAAATGATTACAAATACAACTCGGTTAGACTTGCGGAATACAAAGAAATCAGTATGATGTATAGCCACCATAAGCGGCAATAACCGCTGCTTCACGGTCCGGTATTGAGAGGATGAGATGTCGGATGTGTGTTTGGGCAATGTCGGTCCATGCAGTTTCGATACGTAGCCAAAGTTCATCTGTTGTAGCAGATTGGTCTTTGGATTGATTGCTGGTGTCTGGTGTGCTAGTCGTCGTGAGATCATGGACCAGACATGTTCAATTGGGGACAGATTCGGTGAACATGCAGGCCAAGGCAGAAGTGTGGCTATGCAGGATTTGTTGGACGATGCCACATATGGTCGGGCATTGTCCAGTTGGTAAATGGCACCAGAGAGCCCCTGAAGATAAGGTACGACCACAGGCTCGAACACCTCAGTGAAGTATCGCTGGCTGTTCAAAGTACAGTTAATGCGTACGAGGTGCGTGTATGAGTGGAGTCTCGGTACGATAATCCTCCTTTCCGTAATCCCACAAATCTCCCTCGATCAAAGTCGGAAACCTGGTCTTATGGATGTTGTGTTCTTCGACGGGGCATTCTTGATCCTTTAGTACACAAGAACTGCGAGGAAACACAGTTCCATTGCTTTACACCGGCTCTTTGTAATCTCTTCTTATACCACTTCTAGGGGGCGTTACTGTCACACATGATGTGCGTATGTGCTGCGCTTTGAATCATTTGCATGTTTTCCCATGGGCCGGTGGGTCCCCAAGTCGGAGTCCATCTTGCATATTTCGGGACAATCTGATGAGTTCTATCTGGTGTTGCACTTTTAATGGCCAACAATGTATTTGCCGCCAATACTGCTGTTATATTCATCCTAAACACTGTTTCAAAACTGATGCAAAGTGAAAACTTTACCCAAACTTTTAAGAATACATTTATTTCAGAAAACGATTTGTTATAATTTTAAGGTAAATTCTTACGAGTGGATTTTTTTTAGGTTTTCCATTTCTTATAGCGTTTTGATACAAAAGCTTAATTCAAAGTTAGGGAGATTCGAATTCATTTTCGCACAGTATTAAATTGTCTTAATATTTTTTGATAATTAAGTGTAATTTAATCATTCTCAGAGTGCTAAAGCGAGGAAATATTTTTTTTATTTAATTTGATAATGTGATTGTGTAATATTACTCCATTTTCAATACAACAAGTTTTATAATAAAAATTTATTACATTAATTTCACTATTTATTAACAAAACTCTGTTATCATTACAGTTTCTACGTTCATTTATATTTTTCCATTATTTCCATTCTTCGTGGTTGCGAAAGAAAGAAAACATTTTTATACGAAATTGAAAGAAGTATTGTTGATAACAGCGGACTACGACTCCGTGTGCCTAAAAACGTATAAGGTACAAATTCGGCTCTGTCCAATAAAAAAAAAATAAATAAATAAATAAATACACACACAGAGGAGAGAGAGGCGGATCGCAGGACCTCAGCACAAACATATATGTCTTAACCAAGCATGCTAACCACTCGGCTACGGGCGAAAAAGCAAGTTAGTGAAAATTGTAAAACGTTAAATACATATAGTTTAATGAATATGGCTTTTTTACTATTTACATAATACAAATTTATTCAACATTATCGCCACAATAGCACACATTTACACAGTAGTTCAATGTATTAAATTTATGACATTTAATTTAGGCTAAATTAAATGAGAAGCAAATTAATTCTCTGTCAGCTCTACGTTTTGTAAGTATGGGGTTCTTCAAAATTTTGGTTAACATTTTGTTAATAGCTAGTTAATGAAGAAACAGAATTCCCCTCGAACAGCTGCTTGCTCTTTAAATCTGATAAAAGCTGTGAATACAATATGGCATAGAGAAGGTTTGATGAGAAAGGCGAGACCTCAGCAGAAAGAGAACATTCATGCATTATAGCCGGGGCTTGAAACCCAGTTTCCTATGGTTAACAAACTGCTCATCGGTGTTCCGATGGCCGGGTGGTTAACCCGGCCATCAGAACACCGATGAGCAGTTTGTTAAAAATAACTTTTGTCAATAACGGGGAGATTGCACTCTCAACCCCCCACCCCTACTTCGCTACTAGACTGTACATATACTACTAACATTTGATTTAAAAAGTGTAGAACTACTTTCACTCAACGATTCGTTGGGGCGGAGGTGTCTCATTCGGTAGTGTGCCAGGCTCATAATCTGCAGTTTCCAGTTTCGAGTCCCAGCTGAGCCAGCGTTGAGATTTATCCCCGCAAAATTCCCTGCCTGCCTTCCCTGCACCATGCCAGTAGGGGACACTGATGGACTTGGAAATGCCGCCGTCAATCGAATGGGACATTACGCCATAGCCTATGTGCTGGAAATCCGTACCCTGTACACGTTAAAGAACACGCTGAATGGCCTTGACGGGAGGCTACCATCTGTCTCCCAACAGCTGTTGCATGGGTCCACCTCCCCCACCCTTCTCTGAGTCCTCGGAGTCCTTGTGACCTGGCTATTTAGCCCATTATGTGCAAAAAGTGCTCAGAAGTAAAACAGCCCACTCAACGATTCGGAAACATCAAGCACCCGAACGTCGTTTTGGTTCAATGATTCGAAATTATTAGTTGCGGAAGGGTGTTCCATTTTAATGATTCGGAAGCTCGCGGAGTGGAACGGCGTTCCAGTTCAATGATTCGGAAGCAGAGAGTATCGGAACTGTGTTAAAGTTAATTGCAGTAGTGCTTTTGTTAATTGCTTCCCCTACTCAAAATGTTACGCTTTGCCACTGTGCAGTACACAGGAAGAAAGCGCAGTGCACTCTTAAAGGGTATTTTGTCGCTCTCTGGATTATGGCGTCCGGACGAATGCTGTTCCCCTCTCCTAGTTACGCCACTGCAGATTATGAGTCTGAGGCATTGCCAACAACAATATTTTCTTCGTCCCTTTGAGTTAGTTTCACCGTATGGTATACTGGTGCCACCAATTTAGGAGCTCGCGAGCCGCCACTGTTGGAATGCATTAATAATTTTATAAATAAAGCATTTTCCTTAATTAAATCATAAATAGATCTGAATACCACACTCTACAAGAATAATGAAATTTATTTTAATGATCTTTTCTCTGATGATCGTAACTGGTTTCGGTTTCGTTTTCTATCATACTTTATGTAATTTCTTCCCCCTTTTTTGTAAACTGTGAGAAAAGTGGATCCTATTGAAACTGCATATTTTAAAACAAGTGGCAGAGTCTTCATTCGAGCTGTTGAAAATTCGGAGAAATGGCACGTTTACGCAGTATAATTTTTTAAAGAAAGCATTTAAATATCTAACTTCAACCTATGTTAAATTGATGCATGTCTTTTTGTTAATAAATCCGCTCTTGACAACACTCATTCAAACACTCGGAAATTTAATATTTTTATAAAGAAAAACAATAGCAATTACGGATAATTTCAGTTGAAATAATTTGATTCATTTTAATATATGCTATTTTTAACTAAGTTATTCGAATGTTTAATTTTTGGATACATGTGGCATAAACGATAAATAATACTTTGAAATGTAAACATCTAATTAGTTTCAATTCTTTTCACAGTTTTGTCCAACGTCTTATCAAGTTTCATTATAAAACTGTAACGTATCGTTAGATTAAAATCTTATCGTAAATTAGTTTTATAGTAAAACTTGATAAGATCTAGATAATCCTTTGTTGTATTATGCTCCAAACGGATGTATCATTTCGAGTTTCATTTCTGACACTACATATAAACTGAAAATCAGCACATGTTTTAAGAAACTTTGGATTCCCTTTCGGAATTCATGGTTGTAATTTTTTGAACAACATATTTCAGTGTCAACCTTATACTGCAACACTGGTATTGAGTCAGTTCGCAACACATTTATATTCTGAGCCTTTCGTTTGAACATTCCATGTCAAGATGAATTACAACATATACAGAAGTGTTGAAGTTATCTGAATTCTTTCTTTGGAACCTGATGAAATGTCTCTTGGAGAAATTCAACATAAATCGAACCTGTTCTATCCTTGCCAACTTGCAAAAAATAAGAGTACGAAAGAAATGAAAAAAAAAAAAGAAAAAGAAGGAAGGAATAAAGAAAGAATTCCCGTATTTCGTTCCGAGTAAGAGACTGGGTCCGTGTGAAGAAAGAGTTCCCGTCATCCAGGAAACAGAAGACCCCTCTGAGGGTGCCTCAGTTCCCTTGTCCTGTCAGGTAGCCGGCACACTTCCTCAGGATTGTGATCGGTCGTTCTCCAAAGACGGCTCTCTTCATCTGTCTTGGCCGCCTTCTCAATTTCTCCAGCAGTCCCAGGCGGATTTTTCTTCCTTAAACTGCCTCCCACTTTCGGGAACTGGCTGCCGCTTTCTGTGCCGCACAACTAGAGGACAACTGGAGAGTTGGTGGGTAACTGAACTTCGAACTGCCAATCTTGAATGATTCGGTGTTCTTCTGTAGGTTGGATTAATTATATCCAAATGCACCATTCACACACATATAAGATTAGCATAATACATTAAAGTCATATTTCGTATATTGTGGACATATATGATATACTGGAATATATTTTTATTTTGCTTTTTACTTTTTAATTCCCAAATCAAAGTACATTCGGATTCGATAGAATGTAAAAATATTCTATACATTTTAAAGAATTATTCAAGCTTCTAGAAATGTTGTACATTAATAAATATATATCCATGATCCAGAAAAATATTGGGTCTAAAAACTAAAAGTGAGGAAATTTCATGCTGTTTTTGCCAGTGTCCAAATCGGACCTTCCTCAGTTTCAGGAAACATTTGTTATTTTTGAAACATTTGTTTAAACATTTGTTAACAAAGGCTTATTGAAATAGAGCGATCAGCCTCGTGACAAAACAGCTAAACTTAGATTTACTTGGAAGGTAAGTTTCAGATTTGTCGAAACCAAAATGTTACATTCCGATATAAAATATCTTCATTCGTACTTCTAACAAGTTATTGTCTTTCAAAATGGGGAAAAAACCAGCTTTTCTTCCTATTACATTTTTCCGCTTATTGACCGTGAATGTCATATTAAGACTTGCATATATGAAATATAATAATCGCTGAATATAGGTTAAATCTGTCACATTTCTCCTTTCCTTTGAAGATCGTAGAATTTCAATATTATTTATCGCTTTAGTCTCTCTAACAGATGCTAAACGTTTTTCATCTGTAACTCAATTTTTATACTGCTTTCTGTTTTAGTTTCGTGCATTTGAATGCGGAGTTTTTGTAGTAATTGTTAGATGTGCTAGTTTAATTTTATCATCCAACCTTACTACAATTATAGAACAAAATACTTTAGGGGACAAAGGCTGCGGAGCTACAAACTGGGAAATTTAGTTTTCGAAGCGTGTTTACTCATCTCAACAGCTGCTGCATTTGGCCTTTTCAGACCGAGTCTAATACGATCCATTTTGACTATCTTCACCCATCTCATTCATTACACATTTATCAGACCTCCGGGAAAACTGTTCGAAACGCTATTCGATAATCACTAGTTTTTCATTGGTCAACTCAACACCATATCTCCCTATCTACATTGCTTCTTAAATGCAGTTGATGATTGTTTCTTCTAACAATATCACTAGTCCCATAAATCAAACCTTTCAAAAACTAATATGCTGCAAAATCATTTGTTATCGAAAGCATAATTTCTTTCATCGTGCTTACAATGTGTCCAAGTCTTACTATCGCTGTGAACGTATGGCCAAAGTATTATGCAGTCTGGATTGTCTCTAGATGTATTCATTTCAGATCACTCTTTAGAGATCCTTAAAGATTTCAATAGCAATGCTTAATAGTCTGTTTACCTCATGTCGTGCATTCCCAGCATCTGTCACACAATTTCGAAGATTCCGAAGTGAGAGCTGGCTTCAGAGTACAACCATTCAAAGGACTGACCCATAACCAGTTTCTATCACCTTAATTTTCTCGCATTTATCCCCTACTAAATTGCCAACCTCATGATCAACTCTAATGAATTAGTTCTTCAGGTTAGCATTTTTTGCCAACGAGACCTACCATCACCATAACGTAAGTAAATAGAGTATTAGTTTTTTAGGCCCTTAAAAGTAGGTATAAATCACTAATCGAAACAAAAACATCTGACTAACACTTCAAAACATTTCTCATAACATTGTTCATCCCCAAACTACTAGGGGTCGGGTTGGCTCAGTAGGTAATGCGCCTAGGTTCGTAATTTGAAGCTCCCTGGTTCGATCCCACCTGGACCAGGGTTGGGATAATCTCCGCCAAATCGTCACACTGCCTTCTGTCAGTAGGGTGGCACCGTTTGGTTGGAAAGGCCGCCGTCCGTCGGATGGGACGTAAAATCGTGACCCTCTGTGTGGGAGAACTATACTCCGTGCACGTTAGAGAACACTCTGAATGGCCTTGGAGAGGCTTCCATCTCTCTCCTAACAGCTGTCCATTGGGTCCCTTCTTATAAACTTCTCTGAGCCCTTGGAGTCTTTGTGATCTGGCCATTTAACCCATTGTGTGCAAAAAAGTGCCACTCAACCCAATTCCAAACGACTAATAGGAAAAGATAAATCTAATACAGTGATTCTCAAAGGCCGTGAGCCCCATGAGGCTACCAGACAGTTGTGAATGATAACAAGAAAATTTCAACAACTGAAATAAAATAATGATAATTTTTATTTAGCATACAAATTCTCCACAAAAGGAATATTTTCAAACAAACGCATATATATTAAAACTTATAGCATCGTTATTTAATTACAAAAGCCTTGAACCAAAGCTGTATAAACTATGGTGGCCATACACAGTCTATTTGATGATAATTATCGACTAATTATGTGTTTTAAAAAAACTTTTTTATTTTCAAAAAATATTTTTTCTTCTTCTGTCTGTGTATGCATACTCAGCATTTCGTTTTATTATCCTTATTGTGGCTACGAGAAAGTACCTTCTGAGACCCACTGCTCAATCTTTCGCTACAGGCTTTATTCACTCTTACACCCTCTTATTATTACTATCAGCCCGGATCTATAAAACATCTAGTGTGTGGGGGAGAGTAAGAAATACAATCGAGCTGCAAAAAATGTAAAAGTGGGGGGAAGAGACTTGATTTCCAATACAGCATAACCTTTTCCCCTACGTTTCAAAGGTCTTTAAAACTTTCTTGAAAATGCATGAAACATAAATAAGTTTAATCATTTTTGCCTCTATTTCCCTTACTAGAATTCTGAAGGCGGGGGAGGAGCGTGACTTCCTTGACCCACACAAATCCGACCTGATTACTATAAAGGGCTATTATTGTATTAACAAAATTTTCAGGTATAAGTTTTCACTATCAACTGAAAATATTGCTGATCAAAAGTATGAAAAACAGTCTAATCCCAGTAACAGCAAGCTTCTGAATTCCAAACATTTCTCAGAAATGTTATTGTCATAAAATTGGCCCACACAGCATTTCTGAAACCAAATCTTTGCTCTCTAAGCTCTCAACGAAATATTTAATTCTACCTGTGCAATTTTGAAAAGAACTTTACGGAAACAGATGTCTGGATTGTCTCTAGATGTATTCACTTCGTCTCACGTTTTATAAATTCTAACAATTTTAAACAGCAATGCTTAATAATCTGTTTACCTCATGTCATTCATTCCCAGCATCTCACACATAAATTAAGAAGCAACGTAGGTAGGGATATCTCCTGTTGAGTTGGCCGATGAGAACAGTGACAAACAGAACTATTCTCTCTGTAATCGTTAGGAGTAGTGAAAATACATTTTTTCGAAAATAAGAATATTTTAACATCTGACAAAAAAAAACTCTTAAGAACCACCCCTCAATCATAGAAAATAATCTACACTTCAGTGAGCCAAATGCTAAGTGTTTCAGTACCAGCTCCGAGCTGATTAGATCACCAGTGGATATCCATGGTCTATCTAAGATGACTAATGGACATCCATGGTCTATCTAAGATGACTAATGAATATCCATGGTCCATCTAAGATGACCAATAGTATCCATGGTCTATCGGAGATGACCAATCGATATCCTGGTCATATTAGCTATCTTGCGGGTGTATTCTGGAGATTGTGGTTGTGTAGGTATAGACTTAAACTAAAAGATGGTGGAAACATTTTTTCTGATATGTTTTTATTACAGATCATTATTTTTTTCCGAGTATATCAAACGAAATTGCAACAGATGACAGTTTTAAAGTATATGACTTTAAGTTGCTGCTGTTATCGTCAAATTTCAAATTACAATTTACAGACAATTTTTGCTTTATATTTAAGAAAGCTACATAGATCGATTTTCTATTTTTATTCAGCTACTCTAAGAAGAATCTTCATAGTTACACCAACGAAGAAATTGAAAGAAAAAGTTACTAATTTTTATATATTGAGAAGGCTTTTGAATTTGCTGATTGGCATAATTAGTAGTTGATAGTGAAATATCATGGTACAACTGAAATGCTCGTTAACATGATGATAGGTCTATATCAAATCGCTAAGTAGTGCGATAGAGTTGGTAAAGTCTGCAAAGCAGCAATTTGTCACCTCACGTCTTTCATTTTATAATCGACTACATTACGAAGAAAGCTTTAGAAAAGAGAGACTTGTAGCGTTTGATGATCTAGAGATCTGAAATGTTCTGCATGCATTTCTTCACAGTTTTGATTCGTAACGTGAACTTTCCAGTATATATTTTCACTTTTTCAGCTTTGAGAATTTGTCCACTTCTTCGCCCTCTATGCAGAAAAGAAATCAACACCAATGGGCATGTAAAGAAACCATCTGTTGCTTGGGAAGTGTAACTGTTGCTTCGAATATGAGTGATGGATTTCATCTCCTTTCAATAATTTCCCTTTGGCCCACTCAGTAATATGCTCTAGGGATCATTGTTAACTGAACCTTTCGCTATATATGCAACAAAAATGGAAGATAGAATGGTCAAATAAAATCAGTTAAATGGTCGGTTGCTATAAGTGATATTTCTAAGCACTTTAGCTTAGACTTAGAACAGCAATGAATTCTGTTTAACATGTAAAACTGGGACATGTTTTTCATTCTCTGATAACACCTATTGCTACTCTAGGTTCTTGACATATATTCTTTTGACATAACTTTCATTTTTTATGTTTTAATTCATCTATAATAGCCTATAGTTTAGAATTCTTCTCCGATGTTTAAGTTCCTGATGTTTTTTATATTTAAAATTTTCATAATTTACATTATTTTCGAGGCCTTACATATTTGAAAATGCATATTGAAATTCGGTAATTCAAAGTGGAATATCACAAACTAGTAGTGTTTTGCAGCAACAACGAACTGCTTCTATGTAATCATTAGTATTCAAAAAGTTAGTAGGCTAGCCACTTTGTCGAAAATATATGCAGCATCATGCATTTATTTTTCCTATATCTCTATCCCGTCGTCAAATTTACCATCAAAGTTTGATTTTGCTGAATTTTCCGAAGACGAACCTGATATTGAAAAACCAAATACTAAACTGATAAATATTTAGCTTATGCTATTCAATTATTAGAAATGTATCTAAAAATATAATGCATGTAGCACTGTTAAAAAGAATAGAGGTAAAAAAATCTGCATACGTAGTTTCGTACGAAATTGAATTGTTCTATGCATAAAGGAAACAAAAAATTATTGCTTGCATATATGATGCATTAATATGAAACGTGTCAGCTCAACCTACAAACATCATAGGAAGTAAAAACGTAATTTCGAAATCTAATGTCCAGCGGTCTTTCGATAGCTAACTTAGTAAAACAAACTTTCTCATTTACTTCGGATACATTTACGTCGATAGTTTAAACTGTAATACTGACTAAGAGCAATTCACAAGGTTACTTTACACGAACTTAATTCTAAGAATTCGGCAGAAACATAACTTTTATACAAGGAATATATTTCAGCGATGGTACAGCAGTATAAATTATAACTATAAATAAATACGTGTACCATTTTATACTTATTGTGCAAAATTAAAAGTCGTTTGCTAAGAAGAGATATGCTGAATTTCTGGAAGATATTTTTATCGACTCTGAGACACTCGATTGAGAATATGAATGTAATGTCAATGTAAGAAGTGAAACAAAAATATCAAGGCTACTCATTCAGGTACCATAATTATGTGGTTGAATAATATGGAGGGAAAAAAAGTTATATAAAGAGCGTTGAGAAAGCGAACAAAAGGGGATTGATGGATCTCATCAACAATAAGTGTATGTATTGTTACGACAGAAGAATCTGGCAACCGAAAGAAAAGTTTCAGCCAACGAAGAACGTTGGGAGAATTTGGAGAAGAAGAGTGGAGCGTTAACGGTCATTTTTGTATTGTAACGGTCGTTGTGTTGTAACGGTCGGTGAGTTCGAAAATGGACGGTGAGCTGTTCTGAGACAGTGCGCGTAAGTATCAAGAAGTAACTTGATGTGTTGTGTATACGCGGAAGGATAAAAGTGGGATCTTTTATCGTTAAGTATCAAGAAGTAACTTGATGTGTTGTGTATACGCGGAAGTATAAAAGTGGGAACTTTTATGGCTAACTTCGAATGTCTACACGGACTGTCTTTTTGTTCGGCTATTGTGTGAAAAGTTATTAGCACAGGACGAGAATTGGTTTACGAGTGAAGATCTTCGGGTGACCTGGTAAATCAAGTAAAAGGTAGTATTTAGTAAAATACACAGAGCTGATATTGTGTGCTCTACGCAGGAAGATTGATGACTTGTGCATGTTAATAGTTGATTTGTTAATAAGATACTTCATCCATATTTCCTTTGTAACAATTTACCTTGTATTGAATTTGGTTTTGAAATATAGCTTTTAATACTCACGCTCAGTGGCTATCCATTTTTGTAATCCGCAACAGTATGTTGCAGATCAGAAAATGCTTTTCAGCTGGAAAAAGGTTCTTATTCTCGTATCGGTGTGTTCTAGTTGTTATGGACGTTGGTGTTTTGTTTGTAAAGTTCGGAAAGCGCTGTTCTCCGCTTTGGACATATTAAAATTAAATTTCACACGAATAACTCGCATTTCACTGAAGAATAATATTTCTCTCACGGCCAATGATTCTTGCCGCACGTCGTTCATGAAAGATAAACAATTTGAGAAAGGGAAAATAACTCTAATGATAGTGCGATGTAAACAGGGAAAACTGAATTTCACTTTCTGCAATTAGAAATTCTTTAGATATATTTCGTGAATATCACTAAAAACGTTCCTGTTGCAATAGTATACCCAAATTTTAGAGGTTTCAAATTTTTCTTTTCACCATTGAAATACCACGAAATTGTTAATTTTAATCTGCCACCCCTCTTTGTAACAAAGCAAGTTCATTTGGATAAGTTATTCACAAACAACTCGGACGATTTGTAATGTGAACTGCGCAATTAAACCTATATGAATAGATTAAAGCTGTATTTTCATTCATTGAATGAGAATATTTTCTTATATCTTACTAATGCAACAATTTGAATTCAAATGCTTTCATGTCTGATAGTCCAAACCCAGTATTTCAATATTATTGTTTCCTTGTATTTCCGATTCACTCCAAATCATATGTACCTTATCCACTGTGTTATAAAGAGATATACATGCTTAAGGCCACAAGTCACTATCAGTTATATTACATGCAGTTTCATACTTTTGAAAAAGGTAGAAATAAAATATATATATTATTTCTTACTTGAAACAATTTAAGCTCTTACTAAGATGATACAAGATTCTTCATGAAAAGGTAGTATAAAAACAAACATGAGTTTGTAATTCTAGAGAAACAGCATAAAATCCCAATTTGTAATGTTTGCTATGTCTCTATATATCTAGCAATAGGTTCAGTTAGTCATATTCACTTAACATTTACTAAAAATTTTAAAGTTTTAATTCGTTTAATTGCATTTATAAACATTTTTTTACGATTACTATTACCAGTTTTCAAGTTATATCCGCTGAAAAACGTTGTTTTTCTTTAATATCATTATTTTAGCAGCAGCAGTGTATTTCAGATACACTTTACGAACTGTCTGCGAAGACTCACAATCTGGTGATAAAATAACTCTAAAGATAAAGCACACAAAGAAGACTTTCCCATAAAACTTTTATGCAAAAAATAAGTACATTAGTGTAATTTAGCAGAGCTACGCTTTAAAGCAAATATGACTAAATCTTTGATTTTCTATTCCAAAACTCTCTGACTAACGTCATAATCTAAAATGTAACAAAAACGTTTTACGAATTAAACGATTTTTTTTAACAACGTCTGATGCTGTTCGATATGTTCATCAAAAAATTGTTTCTCAATAAAATTGATAAAACCGTTAAAATTCGTCAGAGTAAGTGTATTTATCGGGTATGGCCGAGTGGTTAGCGCTCGAGGTAAGGTATGGGTTCGAGCATCGGGTGTATGGATTACATATCGTTTTCCTGCTGAGGTCTAACTGTCATCACAGACCTACTCTGGCATATAAACTGATAGGCTCCTGCCAGACCTCTGTGGCAAGCAGCTGCTTGAAGGGGTATTTATTTATTTTTTTTATTTAGACAGATTAGATTTATGATGGGTTTAGATCCCACCTGGCTCAAAACAATATTTCCTCTACACCAGTTTTCATCCTGTTACTTAAAACAACTTAATAGTGGTTAAATATTCAGTAAAGATTTATCGGGTATGTTTTTACATGGAATTGCTTTTTATTTCGACTCTAGTATTAAGAGTGCGCTGAAATAGTTAGTTACTTGATTATAAAACTCATAAATGCAATCAATCGAATATAAGCTTCAATTTTCCTTACCAATGATATGGCTGTGATCTACTGTCAATAACTAGACCATATGTAGGTTTTCGCTCTTATCCTTCGCATTACAAACTCCCAAAGTATTAATTTTTCATGTTCCATGTTCATGGGACTCTTTGCATGATCTTTTTAAAGAGCACCTTAAGTTATTATATGTCAGAAATAATTGTACTTTTGACTCTAACCGTGCGAATGTATAAAATATCAAAAGTTGAATATCACATTAAGCAATATTCATATTATTATACATTATATATATATATCATTCATAAATGAAATATATTAATTTTACTTATACATAAAACAGCTTAAGTTCTTATTTAGATACATGGTGTATTACGCCAACATGCATAAATAGTACATTATTAGCCTGGCATTGCACTAACAGGTCAAAATACTATATATTATTAATTTATTAACTTTCAATTATATATTAAATTGTAAAAAATATTACACCAAAATTCGAATTATTCTTCATTCCTTCATGCTGTTGCATAAATTTTCATGACGAATATGAAAATGATGGAACTTTGTAATCATCATATAATGATAGTGGGCAAAATCAGTCGAGCTCCTGCAAATGCTTTTTCGTCTGACTTGTTTCATCCTTTCCAAGCTCAGTGACTGGATTAGTTTTAAAATGCTGGTCTAATGTAGAAACTAAATAAACAAGTGGATACATGGTTTTGATGAATATTTGAAGAGTTAATATTCCTAGTGTCAAGGAGAGATCAATTTCAGTTTCATTATGCAGAGCTTCATTAAAAATCCGTCAAGTGTGATCTCATACTATTCTGTTTCACCTCATTTTCGTGAACACAATTAGCTTTCAAATTTGAATACTCATGTTTATATAAAATGAAACTTTAACATTTCGCTGATTAATCCTTACAAAATATTTCAAATCACATCATATATATATATTGTTAATTATAAGTAATTTCGTACCAGCAAAGTTACATTTGCATTTACAGATTCTTTGGTTCATTCTAATTCAAACGTATAAAGTCCACTTAGCACCTCGAATATTGCAAAATCTTAATGAATTTAAACAAACATTGCATTATGTGGATTATAAGCATAGGTACATGCCTTTTTACTTAAGTTGCATTCCGAAGAGTGATCGTGTAACTCGAAATCGGTAACTCGATTTCTTTTCCCAAAAGCAACGAAGATTGGTTTTCGTACATTTGACTAAATTCCCTTTCCTGTACCAAATAATCTTATTTCTAATTATTTTATATGTTTTGAATTAAAACAATTAATGAAGAAAGGAATGAATACATTTCTCTTTATTTTTGTTAGGACTCAATTATTTTATTAAAAAGTATTTACATGAAAAGAAACGTGTCGTTAGACAAAGATATCGGCGGCAAAAAATCCTCAGCCGATATCTTTGTCTCACGTTTATAGAATTTGTCTAACGACAACTGATTCGCAAGCTTTATCTTGTTTTGCAGTCCTCTTCATAGCAAGACACGTCGTTCTCCAACGCCTTTGCAACCTTGGAACTTCTCTGCTAGTCGGGGTCGTGCTCATCAAATAGAACCGTGTTAGTGTCAATGTGCTGAAAAGCCTTTGCTAAGATCTTGGCGCTGACGTTGTAAAAGGCCAGACTTCGGCAATCGATTCAATTAATTTTAATTCCTCTCACTTTATTCATTTACGAATCCTATTTCTTTTGCATCAGAGAGCTAATTCTATTGTTTTTAGCCTCCACTAAAATATTAACAAGGAAATACTTCTGAGGGTGTGTGATACTTGCTCCCGTATGTTTGTTTATATCAGCGTTCATGCGAAATTTGATTAACCGGAAATTCGCATAAGTAGAAATCGTGTGTTTGTATTTCTTGTCTTGTGTGAAAGAGATAAAATCAAGCAGACCGACCTTTATTTTTTAAGCGTTTATAACATTTGGAACATAGATTTTGAAAAAAAAGATGAAGATAATTTCCATCACTACTACTTTATTGAAATCATAAAATTGCATCGAATTGTTCGAGTTAAGCTACCACTTTATATATCAATACTAATTCCTTTCATTCTGAACACTTATCTTTTGTCATCTTTATATCCTTTGCTCTGCTTCTTTAGATTCCTTGAACATTGACGTCTCTTTGCAAACATTGTCTTACCCAGCCTATTTTTCACGACCATACATATTTTTAATACCGTTTTAATTTTTCCGATATCCTAGCAGCGAGTTACGTTACTTATCTACCCCATTTTGCTTTTCTAAATAAACGTTTATAAGTCATTTGATTGATTAATTTTTATGACAAATAACTTTTTTAAAATGATATGTTCGAAACATACTTTTGAATAAATCATTCTTTTGATACCTATTTCTGCAACAGATAGTTATATATGCATGTTGAACTGTTGTGAGATTTCACCACAACTTTCACTTCTTGATTTAAGGGTTTTAATTATTAAAACTATTGAAAAATACATATTATTGGTGAGCCACGAAGCTATGACAACAGCTTAAATTTAGCGACAGTTAAATTTTTTCTTGTCTTTTATCATCTAAATTTATTAAAAAAGTAAAAGGCGTAATTCGTTAGTTCGATGTAACATATTAATGCTCCAATTTAATGCTCAGATTTATACATCGCGTTAACAGGTTAATTCCATAATAGTAGAAAAGCACATCTCTTTTATCCAGACAGGTATACATCTTTTAATACGACGGATGGCCAATAAAGATTTCAAGTAAATTTGCTTGCAGCTTAATCTTAATCTTCTAATTGCAAATTGCGCTCATTTTCCAAATAGCTTGCTGCAGATAAACTTTAGTTACTATACGTGTGTTGCTCTACTGAAATCCGTAAGAGAAGCCTTATGTCAACAAAGTGCAAAGGATGCTTTTGTGACAACGGCTGAAAATTAAAACTAGATACTCTTTAGTTACTTCTTCAGAGGTTATGAAGAATTACATAAATGTTTAATTCTGGATGAGTTAAATAATGGATGGTATTAGAGAAGACTTGAATAAAAGTAATGTCTATAATCTACAAAATTGCTATTTTGTAGATTATCTGAGCGATGAAAGCTGCATGGATATGATTTATTCTCGTTTGGGAATTTACCCTTTTTCCCTACACTTTAGGTGAGAAAAGGAAAATGTAATGGTTTTTGAAAGGACAACGTCCCTCATATACGTGTCTTATCCCATACATTCCACTAGTGAGTTATATTAACATTTCCTCTTCTGAATCTTTAGAATTTTGTTACGTGACTGTTTAGCACAATTCAGAGAAGAAAGTAATTGGTTTTAAGATAAACAACTGAACCCAGCTATAATAGTATTACTGCATTTATAAGTTCGTGTGAATTTTGCAAGAGTTTAAAAAACACTTTTCTTTATAGTTTTTTTTTCAAATGGCTAGCGTGCTTTATTGCAGTTGAAACGGGGCAGGGTTCGAATCTTGGATTAGGTAAGAATATGTTCTTTCTGATTTATGTTGTCTTTCTGCTGACACTCACGGTTTTCTCTCAGATCTCTGTGGTAAGTGAGCTATTTTCGAGGAGAAATTTACTTTGTTTTAATTAAAATGCAGCTCTGTAAATTTTGTCAACAGGAGAGCACTTTCAAAACTTGATAAATATCTAAAAAGGCATGCGAGAAATTTTGAAGATGAAATAGATTTGCAATATAATATCATATTTAAATGCAAAATATGTCATAAGCATCAGGTGTTTGATATGAAATCATAGTTATTATCATATAGATCGGAATTTGAAAGCGAATTGGTTGGTGACAGTTGTAATTTGCAAACAGATTCATAATTAAAAATTTGAGAACGGATGCTGGTCACCTGAGGAGGAAGACACCTTACACACAGTGGGGGCTTAACACGGACAGGGTTCGTTCAGTAGGCAGCGAGCGAGAGTCGTAATCTGCAGTTCTTAGACTTGAGTCCAAAATATGCCACAGTTGAGATTTATTTCCTCTAACCATAGCCCAACCCTCGCTGAGAAAGGGGATACTTATAGCTTTGGAAAAGCCCTCCCGTCCATGGGAGGCGACTTGAAGCCGTGGCCAGAAGAGCACGTTAAGGAGCAAACTGGATGGCCTTGACGGCCAGTGAATCCCCTTCCCCAACTTTTTCTGAGTGCTTGGAACCATTGTTATCTGGACATTTAGCCAAGTGTGTGCAAAAAAAAGTGTCCCTCAAAGGAAATAAAAAAAAAAACAATCTCTCATACCGAGCTCATCGGTGAAGGAGCGGCAGGATAAATTTCCATGGATAAATTTACCAATTGGATGATGTGCCTAAAGTGTATGGAATTGGTAGCAAAGAGAAACCAAAGAGAAATGTCAATAGAAGTGAGATGAATGATGAACAAAATAAACTTCTTGGGTTTGCGATCGTAGAGAAATAACGCAATTGAAAGTTGCACTGTATGCGTTTGGAAGGGAATGATATAATGTGACAGCACTCAGAATGCCACATGGGCGGTTGAAAGAGTTGTTCCCTAAAGTAAATGGAATTGAAACTCCTCAGAAATTTTCAGGTTTTTTCATTATTTCTGCTGTTGCTGCGATACGTAAATAAATCCCGCAATATTTACACTTTGGAACTGTCTCTCTGAATGTCATTACTTTAACAGTACTTCAGAAAACACCCCGCTGTAAATAGGAAATTCGTAAACAAATGTTTGTATTCGTAATTAAAAAACGCATATCTTCTAAGTACCCTCTGGTATTACCTTCTGATTCTCTTCCGGTGAAGATTAAATCGAAACTGAAATTGCTTGTTCTTCGTCATTGATTATCTTTCACAGCCGATGTTCTTCAGCTAATCAGAGAGGATGATATGTTGATACGCCACGACACCGTATTATCATCATCTCGTCAGTCAAACAAGAAAAAAAAAGATTTTTTTTTTTCTCACGCTCGAATAATTTCCATGATCGAGCCCGGGTAAGGCATGGCTGTTTGTGTCGGTTTTCTACTGAGGGCCTGCCATCCTCACAGACCTTCTACTATGGCATATAAACTGACAGGCTCCTGTCAGACCTCTGTGGCAAGCAGCTGCTTGAGGGGGTATTTATTTTATAGCGAGTGACCCGTGGTGATCTGGGGTGAATTATTAAAATAATTCAAAGAAAAACGTTTTTTAAGATCAAAAGTTTGCAATAAGATAAATTAAGAATAGTAGAAATATATAATATAAATTATGTAATTTTCGCGTCCATGGAGAACAGAGAAATTGTTGGACCCAGTGAGAAGGTAGTAAAATTAAAAAAAAAGTCCTAAAAAGGAACAATCGCATACACAAAACATATACCCATAAACTAAGAAACCAATAGATTTCGCAAAACTGAAATCATATAACGCAATATTTACCGTTTTAGCTATTAGATATTTAAGAATGTTTCATACCCCTGTGATTGGTTAAATAGTTCAAGCAGCAAGCGTGAACTAATACAATTCTAATATTCAGTAGTACTAACAATATTTATTTTACTAGAGGGGCTACATGATGGCATTGAGGAAAGGAACCATCTGACATTTTTCATTTGTGACGAAAAGTCTGAATTAACTGGCGGTGCAAAAAACGGTGGAAAATTTAATTCAAATCAAAATGTGAAAAAAGCGTTAAAAATTCTACCGCAATGAGCTTTATAAATTTTAATTACCTTTTATCGCTGCTTTTTTCCGCTTTAGCCGAACTGGTATTGTTTCAATATTTTTCATCGATACCATATTTTTATACTAGATTTATTCTTTAACATATTATTATTTTAAAGCGGAACATTTTGGCGTCCCACCAACCTTTCCAGGGTAAGCGGGACATGGACCCGAAAATCGTGATGTACTATCACTTTATCTGCAATCGATGTCATTTGAAATTTGGAGCATTGAAATAAGAAATCCCTTACTGACGAGTGAATTCGACGATAGTTTCAAGTAAGAGATGGCGATAACTTTCATTCGCGAACTGTAAAGTATTAACTTAGCTTCATTCACTCAATATAATATTTTAGGAGTTATAGAGCAAGTCCGTCCAACCCAAAATTTCTAAAGTGTCATTTCCAACAAAAAAGAAAAAATTATATTTAGAAAGAACCTCAGAAACATTATGTACTTAAAAATGAAAAAAATAGTTTTCTAATGAATTCGTTTTATAAATATCTTTAAAAAAAAAGCAAAAATATACATTTTTAATAAGAATTATGAATTGACAAATTCTTTAGTTATGTACCTAAAAATATATGGTCAAAAAATTCGAAGACATGAGCCAGAGTTTTATTACACATGTGGCCCATGTGTACACCAGAGTACATTGATTATTTGTTATGAACCGCAAGTTCTTTTGCAATGAGTTGCGGATTGGATGGGACTATTATAGAATTCTGAAGTTAGCTTCCAATTTACCTAACATGGAGCTATAAATTAACCATTGGGTACCAATATAACACATTGCTACTGTTTTACGACAAAAATTATTTCAGACTTGAAATCTATTATTATCATAATTTTGTATGTCTTATTAATACATAACTTAATATTTATTACAGAAAAATAAATATATATTTATTTTACTAGACGGGCTTCGGGATGGCATTGAGGAAAGGAACCATCTGACATTTTCCATTTGTGACGAAAAGTCTGAATTAATTGGCGGTTAAAGTACAAAAAATGGTGGAAAATTTATATACGATAATTTCAGTTTATATATCTATTTTTAAATTTATATTTCTATGTTTCAATTTATTCTATCTATTCAACAAACAAACCTGCACTCATACTGAAAATAGTTTTACACCCAAAAGCATAATAAAATACAATTTTATGTAATAACTTCGCAGTCGTTACCTGAATGTACTCGTCTTCGCTGCGCAAATGCTCTGCTATAAACTCAATGGCTTCAGTCGCCCTGTAGGCTTCAGGAGTCAAGTAAAGTGTATCAGCACTTTCGATATCTCTGACTTGTGGGTCGCGTTCCCCTGAAGGCTTGCGTGCTATGGTACAGTTCGGATGGTGAATGTCCACCAGCTCTACGAAATCCATTTTTCCTTTTACATTACACGGCTTCATCTCGGGAGATCCATGATAGTGCTGGTGAACACCAAGACCAGGCATCTCCATCATCCAGCGTAGGCGAGTCTTCTTGGGCCTTTTCATGAACAGGATGATGGGCAGGTACTTTAAGAACACAATGCGAATCCAGTTAGGCATTCGATGGGTCCTGGGACCTCGGAAGTTCCAGTTAAGAATGATCACCGTGACAAGAATTGAAACGGTGTTCATGAGGAAAGTGAAGAGCAGGTACTTTGCGATAAGTGGAAGAACGAGAGAGGTCGGCGGCAAGATTTTCGACACCAACAGGAGAAACACAACGAGAGACAGCAAGATAGAAATCCCTAATGTAACCTTCTCTCCGGCTTCTGCGGGCAGGTAGAACACCAGGATGCACAGGAAAGAGATCAGAACAGTAGGAAGAATTAGATTCACAGTGTAGAAAAGGGTTTTCCGGCGGATGGTGATGTAGAATGAAATGTCCGTCTCCGTGGGTTTTTCATCTTTGGTGCTATTGTGGATGTTGAGGAAAGCTGGAACTTCCACAATGTCCCACGTACCGCTCTTCCAGTAATCTGACAGGTCCACCCAGTGATTTTCGTTATACAACTTTAAGGACACTTGGTCACCATTAAAAGTCCATGAGCCAAATTTCATGACGCACCTCTGCTGATCAAAAGGGAAGTAGGTGACGTCAATGGTGCACGAGCTCTGATAGATAGCCGGGGGAACCCACATTACTTGGCCAGTGGGGTAGATGAGCACGTTGGACTTGTATCGCACCTCGTAGTTGCCATCAGCACTGAAAAAGTAAAGACAGAGAATTTTAGCTCCGAATACATGGGGTGATTATTATTATATAAATGTCGCATCAAATAATCAAAAGTTGTGTGAAGCTCTGTTTAATATTATCAACTCTTTCATTATTCTAGTTTTTATATGATGCTAAGTTATTTTGATAAGTATCAGAATAAAATAAATTTATCATTTTGCTTGCAAATCGCAATATTTTAAAACAGAGTTATGAGATTTATACAGTATTTTACGAATCCAAAATATAGACATGCTACTTTATTAATTTTACACCGTTCGTTCTACAGAAAAAAAATCCTTCGCAAAATATGCTTATTTTATGCTAGTTTTTCTTTATGATTACTTATTGAAGAAAAGTTTAAAATTTCTGTTTTTACTTGTTTTGTTCCTACCTGATTCAGTGAAATATTAAACATAATCCATGTAAAAATACAACCGAAGTAATGTAAACCATATTTCGAGATTATTTTGCTCTATATCAATTTCAGAATATTGCAATTATTAATGGCGTGGCTAGAGATGCGTTCGGGCCAATGCTTCGAATTTTAAAAAGAAATCTTCTGAAATACAGGACATGAATTTAGTAAACTTCAGTTCATAACGAATAATGTTACCGACTTATGGCAGATAGGGAATAACATTCTTGTTGCCAGGTACAGCAAAGGTTTTCGTGTTCTCGGATAAAAATACCGCGGTAAGCAGGAGCATGCCGTATTTATAAGTCTCCCCAACTTCTAATCCCCACGTTATGCCACTGGAATTGTTCCTCAAATAACTGTAAAGTAATTCCTTGCCGATAAAAGGATTACATTCCTAATTGCAAACTGCAGCTGGAGAGAGAGTGAGAACTCATCGAAAATCTATTAAGAAAAACGATACTTGGAAGATATAAAATCTCAAAATAAACAATTCAAGGTTTAAAACAGATATCCGATGCTTAAAATTATGTTTATTATATAAACATTATATATATATTATATAAATTTTACATTAAAATATACTTAAAAAGTTATTATATAAATATTCAAAGTAAGCAAGCATTATATTTCATTACATGCAAAGTACAAATAATTAATCCTTAATATATATTAGTATTATCTATTATCAGTGGTTTCCAACAGGAGTGTTTTAGAAATTTGTGCGGAGTTTTCTTGAGTTTTTCTGTGGAAATATAAGCATATCAGAAAAAAATAGCACCTCCACCATCGAAGGTAGCATTGACACCTGTAGATGTCGCGCCTGTAATAATGCAGCGCTAAATAGAGACATGTGACCTTCCATGTGCTCTGTAGTGTCGTCAGTCCAAGTTGGGGCCGTTTACACGTTATTCCCATCATGAATCATGGGTCGAAAGAAAGACATGACTGATAGGCAAAAAAGTTGTTGTTGAATTTGGTAGGGAATTTGCTGGTGTTTCGAAAAACGTTATGTCGAACGACTTTATGAACAATGATGCACATCCAATTCGAAAGCTAATCGTGTACATTACTGCAGCCGCAAGTCACAGACAGGAGGGAATATCATAAGTGACTGCAAACCGATTTTAACCGAAGCAGGAATTGCTAGAGGAAGTCAAAGAAAAATCTATATTTTTAGAAAGAATATTTATCTCTATTTTAGAAAGAACATTGCTAAGAGATTTTAGAGCAGAGTACCTCGGAAGAGACCCATGCTAACAGCTGCCCATAAAGCATCCTGATTGCAATGGAACAAACTCTATGGACATTGGACTTCAGAGTACTGCTAAACCGTTATCGCTTTTCTCTTTGTATCCCAATGATGCAAAGCGGAGGGTGCATTGAAGAAGTAGTGAAGCCTTCCATCCGTACTGTGTCCAAGGTATTATTCAATCTAGAGGAGGTTCTGTGATGTTCTGGGTCCATTAGTTGAGGTATCGACCCCTTTTAAACCAGGAAGGTTATATGTAGATTCTGGACGACCAGGTGTTGCCTTTTGGGTTTCATGTGAAAGGCGAACCCAACATACGCACTCCGGATTCCAAGATGATGACTGCAGGATGCACACCTAAACTCTATAGTAAGAACTGGTCACTATTTTCTGCTACGTATTTGCTATTCAGAGCTCTAGTTCTTGTTATTCGTCTTCTGCAGAGGTTAACTTCCCTTTTCTCGAGGGAGTAAGTATAGTTTAAATCATTTTTTGGATCATCGCTAAATCATAGCTTGAGACTGTTTAGCACGTTGTACCACTGCAAAAAATTTCAAAGCCCGCTAACTGCTTCTTCTATTGTTTTATACTAATTTTAGGTGCATTTAATACTATTTGTGTTGTGTTCTTAATTGCTCTTGATTTTTATCTGGGTTCTTTATACTTGTGTTTGTGATGTGATAAAATGTGATGGGAAGGTTAGAAACCCTTCAACAATGGGCTTCCTGCTATCCCAAACTTGTGGTTGTTATATTCCATTGTTCTATATACCTTTCTGACATTATTGTTCCGGATTTATCCTTGTTTATACAATATAAATATATATATATAGGTATCCCCCACTAATTTTACCCCAGGCAACGCAGATTTCATATGACCCGATGTTAAAATATAATTTTTTTTATCATTAAATTGTTAAAAAAACCTTTCTATTCAAAGAGTATGTTACGTATAGCGTAACCAATACATAGTTGTTGACCCAGTCTATTCATAATGCATTGTTGTCTTGAGTGAATGGTCTCATGGCAGTATTGACTATCGAAGACATCGAAAAGGCACTTTCTTACGTAATCAGTGCATGGCTTCATCGTAAGTGCACAGCTATCACTTGACACGAGAACGTAACTGCTATAAGCCAAGTAGTAGTTGATCAGGGGCTCATTTTATGAGTAAGACGCATACTCAGTGCGTTAATTTGTTTAAACAGTAATATCCGTTTAGTTTTCATTTTACTAATCTTTATTTTTTTACTGTTTGTGTGTGTCCTTTAAGTTAGCTATTTATAAGTTAATTTATTTACTTGGGTGCCTTGGGGTTGTACTTTATCTTATTTTAATACATGCACATGTTATTACACCCTCCTAAGCTAACGTGAATTTCATTTTCTCACGATACGCATCCACTGCATTAAGTGGGCTACCTGTATATATCGGTTATAAAATTTTCACTTTTATTGTCCTATTCATATTTTGGCCTCTTCCTTTTATCTAGATCGTGGGATCAGTAATTTCGAATATTATTTATTCCATTTGCATCGGTAGGTGCACTTTAGTCTTAATTTGCTCAGTGCTATAAAACCACAAACAACCGTCTATCCAAGTTATTTATGCACTACACAACAGTTAACTGTCGGCAGCATTTCGTGACGAATATCAGAGTTAATCTCTTAGGTTTAACGAATTATTGCTTTTTGCAAGCCCATTATTCAGATTATGGGTTGTTTATTTTCTCATAGAGCTAACCCAGATATCGCGAAATGTCACGATGCGTTTAGGTCCATATGTGAGTTATAAATAGCTGCTTTGTATTTTGTTATTTACCTCTTTTCCAACTGTACTCCTTCATGAAACCAAATAGAGATATTCCTGGATGCAAATTATGTTTCTAGCAACACACCAGAGGAGCTTTTGTTCCTAGCATCTTCAAAACCATCACCTTCATCTTCATCATTTCAACTTCATCATCATAATTAATAAAGGTAAGTTTTTAAGAGAAAGTTCACATTTTCGTATTAGTTAACTTATTTAATAGCTCGTAAAACGCTTATTTTTGAAATGCATAATTTTTTTTTCTTGCCATAATACGCCCGTATTTATAAACTTTTCTCTTGCGATAATTTTACCCCTGAGTCAAGGAAGTAGGTAGTAGGGGTTATTCTAATCGGTAGAGGCCAGACTCGTAGATTGATTTTACGGCGTTTAAGTCTCAGCTGTACCTTGACAGGATGTCTCCTTACAGCCGGCCAGTGTATTCATATTCCCATCCTTCTCTGACCGCTTTGGAGTCGTTGTGACCTTAATATTTAATGCACTGTGTGCAAAAAGTGCCTCTCAGAGATAAAGCAACTGATTCCGCTGAGTCAGAGACCGAATGCTCTATTTACCATGTGTGTTTAGTTAAAGTATTCGCAGTATTTTCAAGGATCAGAACGACGCAGAATTAATAATATACGATAGGCTTGCAAATAGCAACTGCCTAAAGTGTATTAATTCTAACGTCACTACAAATATATCTATAGATCGAACTTGCATAAAGGGCAAAAAAATGATTTATTACTATAGGAAATGGCAAAATTCTAATTATGACTACCAATAGTGTACTACGTAACCGTTGGGAGATTGAAGGATTTATCCCTGATATCCATGATTTTTTTTCTTAAAGAACAATATCGCCATCAAGGGTCTCCTGTCCTCTTCCTGGTGATGCCACGAGCACCTGCCGATTGTGCAATCAATGTTTATAGTCACTCTTTAGCGGAAGATTAACTAGGATAGCACAAGTAAGGAGGATTCACCGTTTATTATATTTTTTCAATTTTTATCCCGTTTCAAGAAAACATTACAATATTTCAATCATTTTAAATTATATATGTATTTGCAATATTTAAAACGAATATTGCAAACGATATATTTATGCTACAAAATTTAAATTTTGTTGGTGGAATGTGAAGGTCATGAATTTTTCACTGACAACAATGATTTACCTCGTACCACCAGGAGTGGGAAAACACAATTATTTTGTTTTAAGGGATTGTTGGGAAATTCTTTTATAGTTGGATTCGCACTAATGAAATATTATAATTCGCATTTCTCCGTATTCTTTACATCGTTAGACAGCGCTAAATACGAAATATGCGGACTTTTAACGAATGTTGCAAGTGATCTGTTAATGATAGAAATTTGAAATTTCGCTAGAAGAGTGTCAAGAGATAGTCCATATCCAGAAACAGTTGACCCCCTTTCTTAGAGGAGTATGAGAAAAACAACTTTTTTAAATTAAAAAAGAGCCAAATACGTTGTACGTTGTGTAAAAACTGATAAAATACTACTATATGCATTTTCCCCATCATCCACTAGTTCGAATTAAAACTTTTAAAGAGTGCAAAAGTTGATAAACGAAAAACTTCATTCTCTTTGACAACGAGATTCCTATACTTCCTATAGGCGATGTGTGTTTAGGTTTAAAATTGGAATCACTTAAAAATTAAATATTTATTCAAATATTTATTATCTCTTAGAAATATAAATTTAAAGTCTAGTTCATTACTGTGATCTCAAAATAAACAGAAAAGAAGTAAGAATCGAGAGAGTAAGATCAATGATAAATTAATCTTTCAATAAGGCGAATAAATTTGTTCTGGTCAGTGTAAAAGTCTTAGAATCAAAAAGAAAACCTTAACATAATATTTTTTCTGAGTATGCATATAAAAAAAAAAGAAATGATTTCACCATTTTTTACATATGTCATACAAAAATTTATCCGAATTGCTCGTTCGAATAAGCTTTAGGCTTTCCTTAAGTTTAATTACTTACTTAGCGCTAACAGCATTGGTTACAGAAATACTGAATATGAAATATGCATGAAGCAATGAAGAAATCACTAACAGCGACGTCACTAAGATTTGGCTTGTTGTGTAGCATTGAGAGTTAGTTGTCAGCTGGGCAATATATAAAATAAATACAATATTATCACAGAAAAAAATATCATGTTTAACTTCCCTTTGTGCTTTCATTCAGAAACGGGTTAATTTGGAAAAAAATATTATGCAACAAAATTTTCTGTTTTATGTAAAAAACAAAAATAAAAAATAAAATAATGGAAAAAACCAGAAATGAGGATGGATGTTGCTAATTTTAGAAGCTTACCCCTATTAACGTGAACAAGATGTGACAGTGGTGTAGCGAGAAACTTTCAGTAAGGAGTGTGTATATGGTGGGTGGGGTTGGAGTGGGGGGGGGGGTTTCATGTATTTCAGTTTCCGTTTTTCTAGGACTGCCTTCGAATATGTTATTGAAGTCGTCAAGGGAGGTTGTAACCTCCTCCCCTTGGTATGCCGCTGCATTGTCGTTTGAGAAAATACTTGCAATTCTTCCTTGATATCACAGGGGCTTTTCAACAGCAAATTTTTCCGCAGTGACTCATTATTAGCATCAAAAATGCCAATAAAAGAGGGAAAAGGCAAATTCTATAGATAAAAGTTAAGGGTCTACAAAAGGTAAAAAAAAGATAAATGTCCTGAACCCGATACTTAGTCAAGCAAATGTCATCTATAACACTGTTGCTAATAATCCCGGTTATCTCTTATAAAGTGCCGCTTTATTACGTTTTAACTTTTGCTTAATGTTTAAAACAATAGGAAAATAAAGATGTGATAATCAAAAGCCAAAAGACTTGATATGTAAGGAGTCACCAAATTGTCATACAAAGAGACCAAACGTGAAAATCTTCAGATATCGTACAAGTCCATCATTCCTGCTGATTCTGTCTAGCAAGTTCGCAATAGAAAAATGTTATTTAACTTATATTTGATTTCACACTAAATACGTATGTTGAATATGCGATTTGAAGGGGAAAATATTCATATTTTCAAATAAAGGTATACGTTGGCATATACATTAGTGTATTCGTTGATAACAATAACGTGGTTAATGTTACAATGGCGTTCAAAACGTTCTTGACATGAATCTGCAGAACAAAAACCACTTCACGTACTGCAACAAAACTTTTACTGTCCTTCAAAATGCTCCCTTCTAGTTTAACACACTGCACTGCTTTAACACACTTTAACACACTGCACTGCTAGCTTTTTTATTCTTCCGAATCGTTCTCAGTTCTAATTTGTTGGCTAAATTGAATCTCACGTAGAAGCACACACGAGTGTTCAAGAAGTTAGAGAAGTTTATATCTTCCTAGCTGTGCTGCACAATAACGTTAAGTCATGAAGTCACTGTTGCTCGTTCATCTGTCGTAACAATATTTATATACTTGTGAAAAATCAGCATGATTTTTTTCGGCCGTATGTTACACGTCGCCAGCCAAGAGAAAAATTATGATGCGAACTGTGTTTTTAATAGGTAATGACAAGTTTAGACAAACTTTAAACAAGTCGTAGCTCGTTAACTTCGGAGGTACGAATGCAGATCGAAAGACATACGTGTCAAGACCCTTTTTTGAACGCAATTTGTATTGCCAGAAAACCTGAAATGCTGCTGCCAAATTTTAATTTAAATCAAAGTGGACAATTGTAAGATAGAGAGATGGTAAGAAATAATTTTGCAGTTATTTTCATAAAACCATTTCATATTTCGAAGAATCTAAAGGAATTCGACAACAAAGCCTATATTCTGATGCATTGACACATTTTTTACCAGAGATTTAAAGTATTCTTGATTAAGTAAAGGTATTAGTGCCAACATTAGTTTTTCACTCTAGTTCTTCGTTTTTGCAATCAAAGTGAATAGCTCAGCGGAATAATTCGTTTGAAGAGAAATTGCACAATTTCGTGACATGCGGATAGCCTATTGTAAATGCAGTTTTGTACAGCTTTAATTAAAATGCTTTTAGAAAGCACCATAACCATTACTGTTAAGGAAAATCGTTTTTTCTCTTCTGTTCTCAATGGATGTTTTGGAATGACAATTAGTGAGGACGTATTCCCCATTACGAACAGCAGTTTTTGTCTTTTGTTTAAAATTATATTTCCAGTGAAAGCTTGAGAGATAATAAAAGAAATAAGAGCAATTATCACTGTACGAAACATTAAAGCTAGAAATATTGTTCAGCACAGCGAGGAAGATATAAATTTCTAAAGCCGAAGCAAAATGTCTTAGCAAACGTAATTACGAAACCCCAAAACAACATCATATCCCTGGAATCACGGTTAGGTTACACAGTTAATGTTATAAGCAACTGGTTCTGCTTTTGGAGCAGACAATCGATCGCATGCCGCAGTCTTAGTTCTCTTGTTACTACTGACCACAGTGTTTGCGCAGTGCAGAATTCACCTCAGTAGACACGATTTTATTACTGCTACGTTTTGTTCGCAGAAACTTTTTCCCTAAACACGCTTTGCCGTATACGTAGTATGCTCACCACATGGCACTGCTATCGCCTAATTGTCTGTGTTGAAGCAAATATCGGGCACCGAGTAACTTTCTTATTTTACACACCTTATGTTCAGTAAATAAAACGATTAACGCTAATTATCGCCGTTGCAAAGTGACATTCTGGGCGCTTTTCGCTTATATTCTGCTTATTGCATACCTAACCTTCGTTTAAGGTACAACCTTTAGAATAAAAGCACAATAGCGTGGTCATCTTCAAGAATAAAAGCACTTTGTTTAAATACATCATTATAAATGGTTAATCTCTGATAATTAAAATGCCGTAATGTTTTTATTCAGTAATATTGTATGGGAATTATCAAAAGGAGTTAGTTTTGAATACTTACAGGCAGGAGCGGATAATTGTATAAATAATATAATATGCAATATAATATATGTATATAATAATAATTTGTATATAATATTAACAAAACCTAATATATTTACAATTTTATTCTTCACTACAGCTCATGAATTTTTAAACCTTATTTTCATTTTTTTAATAACTAATGGTCAATGTTTTTTAAACTGTAATTTAATTTTGATATTCTGTTGTGTATTTTTCATTTTCATTTAAATATATATGTAAATATGAAATATTTGTAACATAATTTAGATGACATAGTAATATTTTACGATTTACTCAAATGGAATCTAAATTAAATGCTAAAAATTGTAAGTAACTTGATTTGATTTTTTAAACATTTTTGGAAATAAAACTGGTGTTGTTGCATATATTCAGAGACCGTTGGTGCATATTTTCCTCTCCCAAGCAAAAGTACATGAGAGAAACTGATCAGAAGCATCGTGATATCCGGGGAGCCCCATGATTTCTGCAATTAAATCACCACAGCAAAACTTTCCTGGTTAAAAAATGTTATTTTTTGACAAAAATAAATGTTTTTTTTTTCTAAAAGTTAGTTATATATTTTTTACCCTTTACTGCTGAGAAAACATAAAAGTTTACATGTGGAAAACAGTATATTAGAAAAAAAAAAACAAACGTTTATACGACGAGCTCAAGAGCAACAGTTGAGATTCTTTCAGCCTTAACAGTGTTTTTTGGTTGGGTTGTTTGACCCCTGAGCAGACTTCTGTTATGCACAATGGACTAAATGACCAGGTCCCTAGGACTCCAAAGTATTAAAGAAGTTTGGGAAATGGAATACACTTTACCGCTCTTAGGAGACAAATTAGAGACTCTCGTCAAGGTCATCCAGTGTGTTCTTTGATCTAAACAGGCCACAGCTCTCTCTATCAGGAACCCTTAGTGGTCCATCTGATAGACAGCGGGCTTTCCAACCGTATCCGTGTCCCTTCTTTTAACGAAGACACGATCACAGATAGCGGAAAATATTTGAACTTAGTCACAATTAAGATTCGATCCTGAGAAATACAGATTACCAGCCTGCGTGCTGCACACTGAGCCAATTTCTCCCTAAAATATTTGCTGGTACTTGTCGAAATAAATAATCTATAATCTCTAATATTTATGTATACGTAATAAACATACGATATAGAGGTCATTGAAACGCCTAATAGAAGGTGTACTGTGATATGAAATGTTTATTTCATTGTTAATGGAAGAAACCTCGAAATACACTTTTACTGTCGCTTCGTATACTCTGAACCTGATATAACAGTAGTAACATAAGTGATAGTTCTGGGCAGTAACGGATTTAGGAGGGAGACAAGGGTTTCATCCCCCGTTTGAAAATGATACTGAGGACAATGGTGACACATTCAACCTCTGAAAGGTAGGAGGAACTCTTATACTACAATGGAGCCCACACACATGTAGTGGTTAGCGTACCTGTAGGGTATATCCCTGTGCAAGTGTTTGTATGTTGAATGAGAATCGTGGACAAGCTCCAATAGAGTGTCTCTGTTCTTTGTGTAGAGAATCTTCTTCCCCATATGAAAATTTAAATTAAATAAAAATTGAAACGAAGTAAATAAATAATAATGAAATCCAGGCTCTTGACTCCTCTTTTTCTTTTTTCCGTCTCGATTGCATTAGTATCCCCCCCCCCCCCTCCAATCTCCTTTTATTTTTTCCTTGATACTGGTCTGGTTCTGGACCAAAGTTTAATTATGAGAACACTTTTTGGAGAGGAGATCAAAAGTTCGCTTAAGTTAACATAGAATTTCCTACTTCTCCCTAAGACAGGTATCCTGAGATTGAGAGATAAACATGGTAAGGTGATGAAAGATGAGGATCTTATGATGGCTAGGTGTGCAAAGTATTTCAGAGATGTTCTAAACCGACTGTAAGCTGAGGTGGGGAGCAAAAAACGCAATCAAGTCGAAAAACGTTTAAAAAACGGGGATGGGGAAGATTGGATACCGATAGAGTATAACATTTCTCCCTCTGTGTCATATGGCTTTAAAATTTCCTTGCAAAATTCATGAAATATAAAAAAAGTTTAATAAATGTTTTACCTCTTTTACCATACTTAGAATTCTGAAATGGGGGGGATGGCCACCTTACCCCCCCCCCTCCCTTATATCTGGCTCTGATCCGGAATGGTAATTAATGTTACTACTTATAACTTAAAGCATTATTTCTCAAAAAGGAAGAATTGAAAAGAGAATCATTATTGTAGCTATTTTATAAAATAAATGGAAGAAATGCGAATTACTGACTCTGAACGTTAGACCTTCCTTATTATTAACATTATATTTTGCCATAATATGCTGTAAACTTTCTAGCATATTTTACTCATTTAGTTATTTCTTCAGTTAGGTTTCAAACAACAGGTTGTTCTTTTCACTTTTGTCTGCTTCTCTATCCGTAAACATTATACTTTTTTAAGAGAGGAGTGAAAAATTATTTGTTCATTTCATAATATCGAGCAATACGACATTAGGAATCGAATGTTTCGAATATTCTAAGAATTTGAATTTCTATTGCTTATAGAGGTTGCTAAAATTGGAAAATGGTAAAACATGAACATTCTGTTCAGCCATTGATCAGCCTATTCTACAGATTTTTAACGTCCCCACATACCTAAGTTTTAAATTTATGTATTAGAGTGTGATTTTTTTTATTAGTATTATACAGAAAATTGATTGATTGAAATTTAGAGTGAAATTTTATTACATTGATGTAAAAATATTTTGAAAATTAATTGATGTTAAATAATATTAGGTTTCAAATATTAATATTTCTTTTCTCTAACGAAGTCTATACTTTTTCTTTTAAATTTTCTCTTTTTACAAGCATATCGTTTGGTTTTATTAATATGAAAAACATTCCCTTATAGGCATTTTCAATAAGGCCTATATCGAAGCATATCTTTCTCGTTGTTTTCCTGTATACTGAGTTGTATTATAGTATGACGTGCATGGTTACTTATTTGCAACTGCATTCATTAATCAACGGCTCGACATAAATATTTCTATCTTGAAGCATTGTTTTATTTTCCCTATTTCATTGAAAATAATGGCGAAACTTTTATTAAACAATGTATCCGTCCCCGAAAAAATTAATCCTCCCTGACCAAAATATCAACCACACCCAACCCCAGGAAAATATTTCTGCCCACTCCTATGTTGATAGCAGAGGCTTACACACCTCCTCAGAAGGAGTCAACGGTGATATTTTGTTTTTAAAAAATAAATAATATTTTTCTTTAATGATTACTTTTTTAGAAAAATATTACTATTTTTATTTTCCGAATCTTCCATTAATTTGAATTTCCTTTCCTACAGAGCTAATGTTGGAAAAATAACGAAATTGTTTGTTTTTTTGGAAAGGGATACTCCATATTCTCCAGAGGATTTATAATTAATAAGATTCTAAACACATCACATCATATTCATTCTAATAAATAAATATCATTTATTGAATTGTTTAATATAGCTGACAGCAGCCTGTGGTCTGCTTTGATTCTAGAGGCATCATTCCTATATTCTAGAGGTAATAAATAATCGGTAATATAGTTGGCAGCTGCAATCAAACGCAGCAGTTTTATTGAACGTATTATGTAACAAAGTAAAAGATGGTAAAGTTAATTAGTCAAGCACTGTTTATGAAATTAAGTTACATTTCTAAAGCACGTTAAAGAGCTGAAAAATAATAAAGCCGAGAGAGGCATTTTTACCACTCTTACTAAATGATAGAAATTGAAGGCCTAGATTCAAAGAACCTGATAAATCACATGATAAATTCCAAAATTGGAAAACAATCATCATCATCATCATCATCATCCTCAATCAGCCATGGGTATACGGAGGTCCAACTAGACCGCGCAGTTTAATTCTCCAAGCATATCTGTCCTGAGCTACATCTGCTGCATCCGGCCACTGTACACCAATTCTAACAAGGTCCTGTTTGACACTGTCTGCCCACCGCATCCCCCTCCTTCTGAGGCCTCTAGGCGCACTGTTCATAACCCTATTCGCCAATCTATAATTATCCATACGGGCAACATGGCCAAACCAGCGGAGTCCCTCTCTGCACAATATGCTGCTTAAAGGAGGTTGCAGACTCCTTTGCCTAACCTCATCATTAGTTACAAAATTAAACCACCTAATACCCAAGATACTGCGTAAGCATCTGGAATCAAAAGCATCTAGTTTCCTGTTATCTTGTTTACACAGCGTCCAAGTTTCACTACCATAACTAACCCTAGAAAGAACCAGACTATTATACGGTCTAATTTTAGTCTTTAGGTGTATACGCCTATTTCTCCACAATCTCCATAGATTCTTAAAAATCCCGGCAGCAATACCTATTCGTCTGTTAATCTCATGCCGCACATCACCAGTATCTGTTACATAGCTCCCAAGGTAATTAAACTGTGACACCTGTTCAAGACTGCAACCATTCAGATTAACTGAATCACAACCTGCCTGACCAATTTTCATCACTTTAGTTTTCTCTCTGTTTATAACCAACCTACTCTACTACCAATCTCATCAACAGCTCGAATGAAAGAGTTCACCTCATCAACATCATTTGGCAAAAGGGCTAAATCATCAGCATAATCTAAATCAGAAATTTTGGTATCTCCAGACCATTTAAGGTCAAAATCTTTCCCTTGAAGTGAATTTCGCATAACATAATCAACAACCAAACTAAAGAGAAAAGGAGACAAAATGCACCCTTGTCGAACACCAGACGTAATGCTAAACCAATTGCTACAAGACTTACCAACTCTCACACGTGACTCAGTGTTATTATAGAGAGCTTTCATTATGTTAACTAACTTCTCTGGTATACCATATGATCTCACAATCAACCACAAATTTTGACGATCAACAGAGTCAAAAGCCTTTTTGAAATTAACAAAGCTAGCAACCAAAGTTTTCTGAAACTCTAAACATTTCTCAAGAATCTGCCTAAGTAAACATATCTGATCCACTCATCCCCTACCACTTCTGAATCCACATTATCATCACGCAATTGATTGTCAACCAGATTCTTAATTCTATTAAGCACAATAATGGAAAGAACTTTACCTGGAAGAGAGAGTAGGCTGATACCCCTATAGTTATCACAAGAACTGCGATCATCTTTTTTGAAAATAGGGATAATAATAGCTCTGGTAAAATCTTTAGAAACAATGCCTTTATCATAAAAGTTATTCAAAATTTCAATCATCCAAGTGGTAACCGAAATATCCCTATCTCTGAGCGTTTCTGTAGTAATTTCATCTACCCCTGGGGATTTATGAAGTTTAAGTTTAGAAATAGCTAAAATAACTTCAGATTGTGTTATAGGGCCAACATTAAAGCCGCCAATGCATCTATCATCATTACAAACAATGGGAATGGAACTAACCACATTGTTTAGAACATCACTGAAATGCTCAGCCCACCTAGCCATGACAGAATCCTCCCCTTCTATAACCTTATCTTGTTTATCCTGCAATCCTTTTATGCCTGTCCGTTTTCTACCACATAAAATATTAACTATCTGGTACAGCTCTCTGCTGTTGTGCTGCCTAACTGCTTCCTCAGCTTTGTCAGCCAAGCCATCAAGCCAAAGATTCTTATCATTAGCTAACTGATCTTTTACACATTTATTAAGTTCTATGTAATACTTTCTATTATGAATAGTAGGGTATTTATTAAGACCATTTCTGCAGTTCTTCCTTTCTGAAATAAGCTCAAATGCTCTATTACAGAAATAATTCTGTCTCCTCTGCTCCTTTTTTCCTAAAAGAGTACTGTTAATTTCCAAAAAAGCCTGTTTAAAATGGCCCCATTCTTCCTCAACTTCAGTATTAAGCAAACCATGACTGTCATAATGACAAAGTAACCTATCATGGTAAGCTTTAGCTATAACTGGGTCTTTCAGAGATTCAGTGTTAAAGGTAATTTTTTTAACCCTTGTACAACACTTTTTAAGTTTAACTTGCAAGACACTTTTAACAAGGTAATGGTCAGATCCAATTTCAGCTCCCCTATATCATGGTATTCTTAACAGAACTTGCCCATTTGTTGTTAATTAATATATAATCAATCATATTCTTATGCAGCCCATCAGGTGAAACCCATGTGTTCTTATGTATGTCGCGGTGTTTGTAATAAGTGTTAGTTATTCTGAAACCATTACGTTTACTTACCTGTAGGAGACGTTGCCCATTGCCATTGCAGCTACCAATACCAAATGATCCCTCCCCAAAGGTCAGAGTCAGTGCCTATCATCCCTCCCCAAAGGTCAGAGTCAGTACCAACTTTGGCATTGAAGTCACCTAGAACAAGGGTAATATCTCATTTCTTGAGATAATTCAAAATATCCTGAAGTTGTCCGTAAAACCTATCCTTCTCATCCTCATCAACATCCTCAGTGGGGACATTACAGCAGATAACAATCAAGTCTTTAAAGTTTGTCTGAAATTTTGCTGTAAGAAACCTTTCATTAATGTACTCATATCCTAGAAGAGCATCACTAGCATGTCTGCTGAGCAGCAAGACCCACGCCTTGGTGATACTTTCCATCCTCCCTCCCTGTAAAGAGAAATTTAAAGTTATTTTTAAGTATCTCACCTTTACCTGTCCATCTGGTCTCTTGCAAGCCTAGAATATCTAGGTTATAGGGCTGGAATTCCTGCATGAGGACATCAAGAGAATAATCTCTATGTAATGTCCTCACGTTCCACGTTCCTGCAGAGAGAAAATGTTTAGTAGGATTTAAAAAAAAAATAGGTTTATTGAGATTGGTAGGGCCAACAGGAATGGGGCAAAGACCTGTTCCTCCTCCACTAAAGGCTGAAGTCACCGATGCTGGTAGGAACTTCAGGCACCACCTTTTCAAGTGAACTTTTTCAAGAACCATATTACCTGCCTGAGACACATTATTCCAGTTTAGGCTTGACGATGCCCAACCCGCTAAGTAAGGTTCAGGTACCTGCGATGGCCTCTGATTCGGATTATCCACCAGCTGATATAAGGTATCCCATGCCTATGTTCACTTAGGGCTGGCAACCGAGAAGCAAACAGAAAACACAGCAGCAGATTATCCCTCAACAGAGGCCCACTAGTGCAGCAAGTCCAGTATCCATAATCAAACTCAAATACATAAACAAGTCCAGTTTAGTAGGTATAAATGGTCAGCACCAGGACACTGTGAAGGTGGCCACTCCTCAGCAGGTTTGAAAAAAAAAGAAAAAAGTGGCATAGATGATCAGATCAGTAGGATATACTGAACTGGCAGCCCTCCCCTTCCATAAGAGAATATCTCTTTTGAAAGGTACTAACGGCCTGCATCACTAGAAGGCGGGATCGGACATTAGGTGCTAGACCTGGCCGGTTCTGTGCATCATCACTAGGGATTGGTACACAGCTCTCCTTCCAGTTTACGCCTAGATACCATTTACAGGCCAATAATGATAAGCATTACATTTTGTTGCATAAAATATATAAATATTTAAAAGTAACGAATAAATTTTATTATATTCTATTCGTTTTGGGACAGTTTTTCCGTAATGGAGTTTGTGTGGATCATTTTTCGATTAGGATTTAGAACAAATAAAATTTTGAATGTAAGATTATATTTACACATATATTAAATTATACTTTATATATATATATATTGAATTTTTTCTGATTGATGAGTAAAAAATACACTTTTATTTTCCTTCAATATAAAAATCCGGCTGGAAGTAAAAGAATTTTGCTAGGCCTCCTCTTCGATGAATTATCGGCTTCAGAATGTTTGCTTTTTACTTAAAGGAAGTATTTAATTTTTTTTCCTTCATGTCACATTTTACTCTTGCCCTTAATACCGCAAACACAATAAGCATAATTAAGAATGGCTTCATGAGAAAAATTCAGGAAGTTGAAATCGTGAAATGTCAGAATGAGGAATACAATAAATTTTTGAGTGAAGTTAATACAGTAATTTAATTAAAGGAAGAAAATAATTTTTGGACGGAGAAAAATCCCTTCGGGAATCAGTGATGGCGGCATCGCAACTTTAGCAATAGATAGATGTCAAATAACGACCACTACTTTCCTAAGAGATGTTGATACTTTAAACTTACTTCGTGATTCTCCACTAATCAGTTGATCGGAAAGCGAACAAAGCCTGCAGATCCTTCTGGAGTGACTGCTAGCATTTGTAGTGACATTTCAGTCATTTACAATAATACCAAAATATTGCGAAATCTAAGGTGATTTAAAATGTGTTACATTTCTGGATTAGGTTGCGTCAGCTCATCGATTTTTATCTTGCTCTGTGGCCGAGCAGCGATTTTTCAAAGTGTCTTTCAGCCAATAGCATTGCTTTTTAAATAGCATAAAATGGAGTGTGGTTTTTTTGTGACCAAACTAAATATCTTAGGCAAAACAATAGCTTTAATATTCATTAAATAAATACTTCTTTTTTTTTAAAGTCACATAGGTTGAAATAATGTATTGTGTAATATTATCCCTATATTTCCAATAAATATCAATTATACATTATGTTATTTTGATTGCAGTTTACTAGATATGATAAAACGAAATTTAAATCAGAAATGTCAGATAGTTAAGTTCTGACACGTCATGTATTTTAAAGTTCTTAGAGGCCCTAGCGATTCTATGTTCCAGCGCTCCAAGAACTGTAAGGTCTCCTCTACTTTCATAAGTGAAGGGTTTAGATTTCTGACAACCCTTTGCTGGGATACAGCTTAGTTAGTAATCCATCCTTTGAGATATAAACTGCGTGAACTACAATTAACTAGGACAGTGGTTTCCAACGATGGGGGGGGGGATTAAAAATGTTGGGCGCGTTCTTTAGTTTTTCGGTAGAAATAGATTTAATAAAATATGGGATAGTTCTTAGATTAGCATAGTTATGCACGTTTTGTTTCGACAGGAAGTCTTGAAAATTCTTCGATTTGGTATCAAAATACTCGCAAATTTGTTTACACGGTAAATATTATTTCAACTAGCTTTATACTTGAAAAAATATTTTGATTTCAATGAAGGAAAACGTTAGAAAGAGTAAACAAGGAGTTGAGATCAAACAGTTTCAAAACCACTGCTTTACAGTATGACTGCTCTTTTACCACTGCTTTACAGTATGACTGCTCTTTTACCACTGCTTTACAGTATGACTGCTCTTTTACCACTGCTTTACAGTATGACTGCTCTTTTACCACTGCTTTACAGTATGACTGCTCTTTTACCACTGCTTTACAGTATGACTGCTCTTTTACCACTGCTTTACAGTATGACTGCTCTTTTACCACTGCTTTACAGTATGACTGCTCTTTTACCTTGGCAGATATAGAAATTCTTAACAATAATTAAATATTATAGATATCAAACAAATTACCAAATTTTAAGTTAAATTGAAAAAATTCGCTGCTTAAATATGTATATTTATTTTCCTTCAAAAAAGAAGGGCGAATCTAAAATATCGTGATATATTCCACATTGTATGTTTTGAAATGTTTTTAATTCACCTCTTCCCTTTCCTTTCGCAAGGATTTGCGTCGTTCAATTTCCTTTCGCTTCTGATCCGCTGCTTAAGGCGATATCTCAAACACATTGGTCGAAAAGGCACCATCACCCACGTGATGAAGCGGATTAAAAGGGGGTAGCTTAATTAAGCATAGATGTAGTATTATCGAATAGAACGAAGTATCTTAAAATTTAAAATTGGAAAAATTTGCATTTTGCGCATATGATAGTTTTGACTCTAATTCGTAATTAAATGTGGAAAACGTTTAGATGAATCAACAGTTACATTATTTATATAGGTTTCAGCTGGGACTTTAAAAACGATGTTAAATAAGGAAAGAATCTATCTCCGTAAATATTAGGTAACTATTTTATTTTCGCATTATTCCGGATGTTTCCGTCAAAAATTATGTTCTCATTACGTCAAAAAATATGTTTATAATTAACCATGTATTTTAAAATATTCCATCATCATTCTCAAGCCGCCATGGGCTCGGATGTCCAACCAGATTATAAAATTTAGTTCTCCAAGCATATCTATCCTGAGCTACAACTGCTGCATCTGGCCACCGTACACCAAATCTCGCAAGGTCCTGTTTGGCGTTGTCTGCCCACCGATCCTAGGTCTCTGTAACGCATTTGAATGAATAGAAACGAATTTCTGATTTAGATTACGCTGATGATTTTACACATCCCCTGCCACTTCTGAATTCACACTGCTCATCACGAAATTGTCCGATAAGCAGATTCTTAATTCTATTAAGCACAATCATGCAAAAAACGTTACTTGGAACAGAAAGTAGGCTGATTCCCCTATAGCTATTACAAGAACTGCGATCACTTTTTTTAAAAAATAGGGATAATAATGATTCTGGTAAAATCCTTTGGAAAAATGCCTTTACCATCAAATATTGATACGAATTTAAACAGATGTGCACTGAGGGTGAGTTCAAAACAATATATAGTAGTATTTAATAATTATTTATAAAAGAAGCATGAGAATTTAAATATTGAACTAAATATGCTTATGACTAATTTTTCACTATCTTCTATTGACAAATGTTAATAGAACAGAACATTGCAATATCCTTAACACGACATTCAAATTAACAAGTCGTAAGAGTCGAACTATCTTAATTGAGTAGCAAGCACATTATCAAACAAATCTCTACTGAATCAAAACAGGTTGCATAAATCAATTATTAGTTAAACCTACTTCACTTTGTTTACAAGAATACCAAGTATTTTCTTTAAAATATATTACGACCTTATATCTTATTCATATCACCTCTGACCTTTATTAGGTAGTGGTACAAGTTTGTAAGAAAGAACATTACTTCTGTCTTCTATTCTTGAATACACTCAATTCACTATTTGACATAACACTCAAACCAACTAATCGCGCACAATACCAAATTAACTATTTTCTTTTAAATTCACCGAACTCAGAACTGAACATCTTTTTAGTCAAATCAGGGTTCCAAGTCGTTTTTGCTGTAATTCGCACGCTGAAGCACACACGAGATTCAAAGCGATACATCATATCACGAGTTCATTGTAGCATGTTCATCTGTCGTAACAATATATTCAAAATTTCAGTCATCCATGTGGTAACCAAAACATTCCCAACTCTAAGCATTTCAGTAGTAATTTCATATATATAAAAATACCCAAAATAGCTTTAGAACGTGATATAACGCCAATGTTAAAGCCAGTGATGCAACCTTACATGCAATGGCAGTAGAATAAACCACGTTGTGTAGAACATCACTGAAATGCTCAGCCCACCTAGTCTTGATAGAATCCTCGCCTTCTATAACCTTACCTTGTTTATCCTTCAATTCATGTATACCTGTCCATTTTTACCACACAAAACATTAATCATTCTCAGAGTAATTATTCCATTTTCATTGATTTCTAAGAGTATCTCTTTTGATAGGAACTAAAGGTCTCCACCACGAGAAGGCGGGGTCGGACATTAGATGCTAGGACTTGTCGGTTCTGTGCAGTATCACAGGGATTGGTGCATAGCTCTCGTTCCAGTGATTACCAAACTATCCTTTACAGAGCAATTTTTAATAAATATAAATACAGCGGCATACGCTTACTAGAGAGAGTGATCACTGAATACTCATGATTCTTTTGAATGAACTTTTGTTTCTGATGTGAATCATAAAAATAATCAGATTTGAAAACAGAAAAAGTTTTTTTTAAATGACAAGTTCAGCTATTTCTATAATGAAATGACCAGGTCACAAGGACCCCAAAGGCTCAGAGAACGGTGGGGGAGGGGACCCACAGGAATAGCTGTTGGGAGACAGATGGTAGTCTCCCGTCAAGGCCATTCAGCATGTTCTGCACAGGGTATGCACAGGGTTATAGCTCTCTCACACACGGAACCACGGCTTAACGTTCAACCGAACGAACAGTGGCTTTTCCAAGCCCATTTGTGTCCTCTACTGACCGTGGGCAGTGCGGGGAGTTTTGAGGATCCAAACCTTTAAAGCTGACCCAGCAGGGAATCTTGATAACTGGCTATCTCTAATTTCTTGTCTTCAACGCATAGAAAATAAAAGAAGATTTTTTAAAATGAAGTTCAAATAATTGCCAAATAAATATCTCACTTGTTAAACAACACGATGTCCGGTTTCCATACTTTGTCCGGAGGTAACCTTAGGACCTCAATCCCTCCGTATTCTGCCGCATCCCAGCGTAGCTGGTAGTCGTCCCAAACCTGGAGAAAAACAAACACATTTGTTATTCACTCCCTCGAGATGAAGTGTTGTATTTAATTCACATTTCACCTAATTTTAAAATTTTTACCTCAGAAAATTTATTGTTTTAGGATATACTGTCTCTGATTACATACAATTGCAGATGGAGAATGCAAGCTTGAAAATATCGCCACTTATATTAGAGAGAAGATTCCTTTCGATTAGATAAATTTACAATTGTCACCGAAACCAGTGAAATGATTCTTCTGTCACTGCAGTCAGTGAAATGGAACTTTTGTTAATGAAACGAACCGTATGTCACCGCAACCAGTAAAACGAACCGTCCTTCATCGCAACCAGTGAAATGATCCTTCTGTAACCCTATCCAGTGAAATGAACCTTTCGCAATATCGATTAATTTGATACACACTACTGTAGATTTAAAATGCTGTTTAGTTCAGTCATAAAATTAATACACATATATATATGTAATACCGTCATGGCCGGATTTTCATCTTTTCGCACCCTTCGGCACATGAGACAGTAGTGCGCTTTTATACATGGTCGATTTATAAAATTTTTACTTTTGGAATTCTGTAGGAATGAAGTAAAGCAATAAAAATGCATCTGGGAATTTCTATCATAACTAGAATAATTTTTGTCACCAAATGCCGTTAAAATTTAAGTAATAGATTAATACACTTAGTATATACTGTAATTTATAATATTCAGATATCCAATAAAATTCAAAAATCAAATTATTCAGTTTGGAATTTAAACATTTTTGTTCCTCACTTTTTTGGGGGGAATGAACAAATTATACTAAATTATCAGATTCAAGTATTGGGACACTTCCGTGATCTGTGAATGGAAAGTTATAATTAAAGCTCTTTGAAATAAGCTTTTGTAGCAAAATATCAGAGGAAATAAATGGAAAATTGAAAAATATTGAAATCTTGATATTGATTAATATATGACTTCTATTTAAATAGTTCTGAAAGTTGAATCATTTAGCAGAAATCTTGCTACCCATAAGAATTTTATCTCAAAAGTGTAACAGGCCGTTTAAATAAAATGAATGTAATTTTAGAAGATTTGTAACTTTTTTTAGCTCCCATAAATTTTAAATAATGTTTAGAACAATAACAGTAGCTCTGATAACAAATATTTCAACTTCAATAACTCTTTAAATATTACAAAATTAGTATTAGAAAACGAGATTTGAATATATTTGACTGAGATCTATATGTCTTTCAACATTTTCATTTGGTAAAAAACTGATTTTCAAAGTTGCAAAGCTTGGAATACTGTTTTACATTCACATAACATGGAAGGTACTATCTCAGTACGTTTTGTTATACGATATACAGTATATTCTCACGATCCATATCTTTCAAAAGTTCGTTTTCGATTGTCATGAGAGAGAGAGAGTGCTCTATAGAAAGAGTAATAGCTATGAAATTGCTGTTCACAGTGTCGGGAAAACCTATCTTTAGGGAAATACTGTAGCAGCAGTTGTTACACAGAGCAAGTGATGTGTGCAGAGTTGGATTTTCGCCTTGAGCTCCCTTAAGCACGGGAGACAGAGCAACGAGATTTTTGCTATTTCTAAAAATGAAAAGGGCATATTTATTGTTTTTACTTAAACAAATTGTCACCATTAAACGTTGGTGGACTTCAGCAAGGACCTAACGTGCTTTTTGGAAAATCCAGTCATGAATACCGTACAATGTAAATGTTTGAATAGTAGCTGAGACCTCAGTTTTAAATTTCTTTCTTGTATACTTCTACAGTTTGATAACTTACAAACACCATGCTATCCCAGGACTAGAACCAGCAATATCACAGCCAGCCAACGCAATACCACTGCGCCGCCGGTCGGCTATTCTATGGTCATATTTCTTTTTCGCTATTACGTACGCATTATGAAAGCTTTATAATTTAATTTTAGGGTTATGTTTTATTTTTTCCAGCCAAATGTTTCCTAAGAAGCTCAGAACTCCGATTTCTGCTTGCAGAAACTCCTGTTTCTTATATCTAAAGTTTATTCTGAAGATTGAGAAAAAATTCAAAATAACCTTATTGGCAAAGAAAATTAACAATCCACAATACCAGTAACAAAAGAAACTTGCTTAAAACTCATCTTAAAGTACGATTATAGTAGTTTCGTTAAAATCCAAGCTCTTTCGAGCGCATAAAACAGTCGTTTTCAGAGGTGAATGAGAGAAAAAAAAACAGACTTTCTTTGATGGTAAGAAAAATATATTTAACGTTGTTCCAAGTCCTTAAGAGCTTCTCCCGAAGTTGGTTACTGAGTTGTAAGAAAAGTTGATTTTTGTGAAAAGGTTCTTGGGAACTCGGGAACTACGTTTTAGTGACCTTCCTCGGGACTTGGAGCAGAGATAAGTATGCTTTCCTTTCCATTAAATTATTGTCAAAGGCACTTTTTGATCAAAGAACTTTGTGTTTTTTCATTCACACCTAAAGATGACTGTTTTACAGAGTCGAAAGCTCTTGGGTCTTAGCACCAGTGCGAAGATGACTCTTTTAGAGAGTCGAAAGCTCGTGGGTCTTAGCACCAGCACTAAGGGAATATTTTAACATGCCTTTGCAGTAAGTGTTCTTTTGTTACTAGCAGTAGTGAGGGAAGCTAAATTTCAAGGGAGAAAAAAAATTAAATGATTCTTTTACGTCTTTCCAGGAGGAGATTATCACACTAAACCGTTTTTTTTTACTCTTAACCCTTCCTATTGTTAAATATTTCTCGATTCTGAGACGTTAACAAATGATGAAATATTGTCCTATTGTTTTATATTTCAATAACATTCAATACGCTCAGGAAAAAAAAAATTAGTAGCTTTTCTTTTCGTTGAGATATATTTACATTAGAAAATCTTTTTTATCATGAATTTAAATAAACACTTGGTAACTTTTCTTTTACCAAAAGGTTTTGTCAATATAGAACATACCGTATTTGCTGGCGTATAGGACGCACTTTTTTCCCCCTCAAAATACGCCTAAAAATGGGGTGCGTCTTATGCGCCGGTAATCAAAATTATGAGTTGAAATTTCAGTCTAAAACTTTTGGTTTATATCAATATACATATATAAGTATTCTTTTGCATTTTGTCCTTTTGTGAAAGAGTGGTTTCAAATAAATCGTTTCCATATTTTTTTGTTCTGTAAAAATAATAAGTTGCGTGATGTATTTTATGTTTCACTACTGATAGAGGGAGCATTCCAGTAAAATAGAGTTCAGATCCACTGACACCTCAAGGTTACGATTCATTCAATGTGCGCATGTGTGATCACATTTCACCGGCATATGTTTTCGAAAAGCGCGAGCATGGCGCGTCGTTACCGATTACAGCGCCTCAAGGCAACCAAAACGTAAACTTTTAGTACCGAAGAAGCTTTCTCATGTTTTTGCTGCGAAACATGGCTCAAAAACAACGCAGATTCTGCTATGATATTGCATTCAAGCTACGAGTGATTGAGTATGCTAAAGAACACGGAAACAGGGCAGCAGAGAAGAATTGCGGATCATCGCCAACAGAAAAGATGATAAGAACTTGGAGAAGACAGGAAGAAGACCTAAAAAAAGCTATGCGTAGTAAACATAATCTGCGACATGGAATTGCAAAATGGCCGGAACTTGAAGAAAAATTAAAAACTTGGATAGTAGACCACCGAAGCTCGAGATTTTCAGTTTCCACAAAAATTACAATTCAACAAGCAAGAATGATAGCTACTAACAGAGACATCGCTGATTTTACAGGAACAACGTCATGGTGTTCTAGATTCAAGAAGAGAAATGACTTACGTATGCGGACTAAAACAAAAATAGCACAAAAGATGCCAACAGAATATGAAGACAAGATTATCGAGTTTCATAAATTTGTCATTAATGCAAGAAAAAGAGGAAATTTTGAACTTTCACAAATAGGAAACATGGATTTCAGGGTACATCCCACTGATGTTCGATGTACCCTGAAACAAAACAGTAGATTCCAAAGGTGTAAGAAGTGTTATTGTTAAAACTTGTGGACATGAGAAAGCGCATTACACAGTCGTGTTGTCTTGTTGTGCCAATGGAACAAAATTGCCGCCTCTTTTGGTTTTCAAAAGGAAAACCTTGCCCAAGGAAAAACTGCCTAAAGGTGTGTTTGCGCACGTTCATCCTAAGGGCTGAATGGATGAAGGGGGGCTGAAGTTGAGGATAGACAATGTGTGGTCTAGGCGTCCTGGTGGACTGTTAAAGAAACCTGCCTTGCTAGTATGTGATCAGTTTCGGAGTCAGAACAGATGCTGTAAAAAATAAAATCAACCAATTGAAAACTCAGTTAGTTGTAATTCCAGGTGGACTAACGAGCCAGCTTCAACCTTTAGATGTCTGCATCAATAAACCATTTAAAGGATTCATGAAGGAGAAATGGAACTGTTGGATGCAGTCTACAGATTTTGAAGTGAGACCATCAGGAAGAAGGAATAGACCTAGCATTTTGCAGATTTGTGAATGGGTCAAAACTTCATGGAATGCTGTGAAACATGAGACAGTTGTAAAGTCATTTAAGAAATGTGGTATTAGTAAACTCACTTGATGGCACAGAGGATGGTTTTGTTATACGAAGACTCAGTTTCTGAAAAAGAGGCTTCAAGTGGTTTTTCATTTAGTTCTGGAGATGAATTTCTGGGTTTTGAGGATGAACATTAAAAGGTACCTAACTACATTGTTCCCTAGTTACATTTTTTATACATAATAACTGTAAATGAGTACAATAAATCTTTATGGAAATTCATGAAACAATGTGGAATTTTTTTTTCCCTTAAAAATGTGTCTAAAAAATGGGGTGCGTCTTATACGCCGGTGCGTCCTATACGCCGGCAAATACGGTACTTCAGAGATTTCAATGAATTTATAGAATATAAATCTTGCAGACGACTTACTGTCCTATCATGTTGAATATCCACACTTCAGTAAACCTATAAAATTGAGGTAAATAGGAAAGGAGCTGTTTAAATTTGTAACAGTTAAAAAAAAAGTCCAGTTTTTTTCTTCTTAAGAGGCATTGAACAACACTTTGGGTGGAGTGTATACCTGATATTAAGTTTTTCCGTTAAAGAATAACAGTCCAGTTTTATTAAAAAAAACAATTTTTAGATCTGGTCTTGAAATGTATGCATCTCACTTTTATATTTGCATTAGGAACAAATAGTCTTTCCCTTGCTTAATCCTGTTTACAAATCAATAGCCTCATCTTCAATTGGAGATTGTGCCATTTGAAGGATAATTGATTTTCGGCAAATGCAAATAAATTTGCTTTGCTTACAACAACGTGTCTTGGAAACCAGACAAGTTAGGTACAAATAATGACATCTTTGCCAGAGTCGCATTTAGGTTTAAAAAAGATATGCAAAGAGTGGGGATAGGGTGGGGGGAGTTCTCATTCTCATATGCTGCCTCCCTTTCCTCATTCTATCTTCTTGAAAATCAAATGAACATGACTGTTAAATGAGGTGACGATTTTTAAAAAGGCAAAGATAGTGTTTTTTTTATCTCGTTTTCACAGAAAACGAGATAACAGTTTCGCTTTGTCGTCTATCTGTATATATCGAAATTTTTTGTTTTCTGAGATAAATTAAATTTTTTTGTTGTATAGGTATCGAAGACATATTACAATATACACTTTTCGAATTTCTCTAAAGCTGTAACAACGCCCTCTAGCTGTGGACAAAGTTGAAAATTCCAAATTTTTAAACGAATATTGCAAATGACGTATTTAAGCTAGAAATGTTAAATTTTGGTGGTGGAATTTGAGCGCCATGATGCTTTCATTGGCAGCAATGACTTGACCGCTTGGACCAATGAGGACACAATATTTTGTTTTAGCAGATAATTGTTTGTATTTAAAGATAAATGAAAAAAATCTTTTTTAGGGTTAGATAGGATTTGATAAAATATTATGATTCGCACTTTCGGAATCTTTCGAACACTATAATTGCTCCCTCTAACGGTGAAAAAGTTTGAAAGTTCCGAAATTTCGAACAAATATTGCAACGATGTATTATTGATAGAAATATGAAATTTTGGTGGTGAAATGTAAACGTCATGAAGCTTCAATTGGAAACAATGAAAATGATAATTAGTAAACTCTTTTTTAATATTGGTACTAATGAAATTTTATAATTCGCATTTTTTAGATACTTAATAGTTTTAATAGATATATCTTTACTGATCTTTAAATACGAAACGGCAGAGCTATTATTATAGATCGTAAATCGTATAATCATATTCGATGTAGCGGGTAATAATTTTACCCCTAATCATCTCCATAATAAAGTTATGCCTATTTGGCATGAGTAAGAACAAAATATATAAGTAAACCATCCTTAGGTGAGCCCCTAAGAGCAAACATAAGAAAAGCTAAAAATAGTAGTAAAAATGTATAAGAAATTAAAACGGGTAGGTCTCCTCTGAGAACGCTACCGTTTTAGTCCTCTTGTACTTGTTCAAAACAGTATGATCGCAAAGAATCATAGAAGAAATAATCTCAATGGGATTATTGCTTACAGTCTAAAAAAATCTTTTTGAGGTGCGTTTTATATGTGTATTTATATATGGTCGATGCCCAGGTCTTTATGGAGTTGTCTGTTAGTGACAAACCAGGGGGCATCGACCGCAGTTGTCAAAATCTTGTTCTGTAAGACCTGAATTTTACGAATATTGGTGGGTGTAGTATTCGTCCATGTGGGTGAAGCACAGAGATCACCGGTCTCATGATAATATCATAGAGTAAAGGTTTATGATCAGTCATTAAAATGGAATTTCTCCTAAGGAGTGGGCCTAGCTGGCCTCTCAATGAATTGATTCTGAAGATTATATTATTTATGTGATCGTCCCACTTTAACCTCTTATGTATAACAACCCCAAGATATTTGACTGAATCACTCCAGTCAATGGGAATATCTTGTAAATGGAGGCAAGTGGGATTCATAATACGCTTTCCAGTAAAATAGATGGCAGAACTCTTGCCAGAGTTAATCTTTATCTTCCATTTTTCGTATCATGTGCCCAGCTCGGTCAAGCTATGCTGCAGCCTCTTCACAGCGATAGCAGGACCGAGGGTGGAAGATAGCGAGGCAAGGTCATCTGCGTAAATTGCAAGATGAATACAATCAAAGGAAGGTAAATCGTATAAGTGTAAAGAGAAATGCGTAGGACCCAAAAGGGAGCCCTAAGGCACACATGCAGAGATAACTCTTCTTGCAGACATGACAGATTTAATTTGGACTTGAAATGTCCTATTGCAGAGAGATATGATTGGATAAAACAGATGAGTCCAGATGGCACTTCGGCTTGTATGAGCTTGTGCAAAAGGCAGTCCAACCAGACGGGGTCAAAGGCTTTGGCCACGTCCAGTAAGATGGCTGCAACGGACTTCTTTTTTTTTAAAGGGATTCTGCGACTTTCTCCACCACCCTAAGATCTGGTGTTCGGTAGATCGATTCCGCCTGAAACCAAATTGAATCTTAGGCAGAATAGGGTGGCAGCCAAGAAAGTCGTCGAAACGATTGAGCAAAATCTTTTCAAAAACCTTACTAATTGTAGACAGCAAGCTGATAGGACGGTAGGAGGCGATATGCATCCTTCTAAGTTATTAATATATTTAGGAAATAACATTTTTTGTGAAAGATAGTGTTAAGGAGCTTTTACCTTCCTTTCTATATCTGACTATGATCATGATTCATAAACGTAATCATTTCTACATTAAAAAGAGTATTTATTTTGTTTTAATAAAGGGTTAATTAAGGATCACATTTAACGAGAATACTACAATATTAATCTATATCAAACAAAAAACAGCTATCAATTAGCAGCAATGTAATGTGACGCCATCTTAGCCACATAGTTGCTTCAGTGAAAACACTGATTGCTTCATTAGACACAATTTTCTTTTCTTTTTTTGATTTAAATTTGGTGATAAAATTGATTTGTTCAAAAGCAAATACAATCCAAGAGTCTTGAATGAAAAGTAATGATGCGTTGCATTAATATATCGATATTTTATTTTTTAAAACTACACTAATACAATTTAAGCTTACAAGAACTTAAGAGAGGATTGTTTTCGTTAAAAGCCGAATAAATCCGACTCGAGTCCAGTTTTCTGGTCATTCCACTTGCCAGAAAAGGTTTACAAGGAAATAAAGCAAAATTTATGCTCTTAGTATATTACCAGAAGATTTAAGTGATAGTAAAAAGAGTCCAAATTTGCAGAAGAGAAATGTACTATTGCTTAGGCAATCCGTTTTCTTTGTTTCCTCTCGAATATTTATACTGCAATAAAATGATAAAACGATATTTTACTCCTCTCCCGATTTTATTTTCCTAGAGAATTAATAAGTCGATCCACCATATCAACTGATGACTTACCTATAAAATAAGTTTATTGACAGAGCAATATTTCTGTCGCTACCGTTAAACAAATATTTGCTCTATCCCTTGAAATATGTTTTCTGCCGCTTTTATGGTAATTAGTTTGTGAAGCGTGATGAATTTCGTTAATATTTTTGTTTGATTTCGTGAATCAAGCATGTACATTTTGGAAAGTTTTAAATTTGGTGCTTTTAGTCACTTTTTGGGTAAACATTAGAATGCAGCTTTGCTTCCTTCATATTTCTGTGTTTCACTAGATTTCTGCAATGTTTCATTTGGTATTTAAGCGTTTTGAAAATCCGAATAAGAAGGTTAATGTCATTTTTCTTCTCTGTTGCCTAGCTGATGAACATTTTCCATCAAAATTCAAATTTAGTGTTTTCTATATTTATCTGTTTCGAAATGTGCAAATAATAATCGTAATTTAAAATAATAACCGTAATTTAATATGTTACTACTAAGTTTAGACCAATAAATCAATAACCTGCGGGACCTTTTCGAGCTCGAATAACTGCATGAAAATGATGCGACATTGTTGCTACTAGTTTATGCTTCAATTCTAAAAATTCAGCCAAAGGCTGACGGTAAAATATCCCAAAATTCTGTTATATCAGATGATCTCATTGCCCATTCCATAATATTCTTCCTTCAGTGAGCTTGAGATCTGTGGAGTTCGCTGGCCATCCTAAAAGGCTGAAACCATTAGAAATTTCTACAAAAAATCCTCTACAATATGAGCCAGTGACATAATGGTGCCTTCTCTTGTTCCAACGTGTCATCACCATTGGCAATCATTGATATTGAAGGTTATACTTATCTTCAACAATGTTAAAATAGTCACATCCTTTATGCGTGAACGCACATGTATTGGAAGATCTAACACACTCCAACAGATCATCACCCAGATCTTGACAAAACGGCCACAGGGCGGTATACTCTCTATACAACGTACATGAGATACATTGGCTGTTGCTGCTTCCTCCACATGGTTACAGTTCATCTGCATAGTGGAAAAGGAAAATGATTCATTAGATAAACGTATCTTTTCGAATTGTTCATGGTCCACGCTTGATGCTCTCAGAATTTGTTTGGTGTGGTGGGGTCGATATTAGCATATATTCGGATATCCCAAACGACGGGAGGTTCGCATTAAATCAGCAACAGGACATCTTGTACATACGGTTTAAGCACTGTACCTCTTCCTCGACTTCACCTTCCTCCTATTCATGGCGTTTCTTAGAGGTCCAGAAATGCGAAAATACAATAAGGAAGTTGACAAGTTATACGGAGGATGCCCCAGTCCAACAATAAGACTTGAGTAGGGTTTACTAATTACTAAAACACTCAACTGGGCAGGAAAGTTTTAAATGACATTAAATATGGGATAAGCTTTTGTAGTTTATTTTTAAAATCTGTTTTTAGTGTCGGGCATATAATATCAGGCTAAAATAAAATTATACAAATGCATCTTTTTTTTATATTTCAAAGCAGTTGGACAAGTTTGAGATTACATACAAGACGACGGGATTCGAGGGAAGAATGTTCGGACCTTGGGTACGTTCTTGGACTGCGGCTCACAGTTTGTGAAACAGTGAGTTATACTATAGTAGTTCTTTTGTACTCCGTGTTGCAATCCGCCAACTATTATGCTGTTGAATTAATATTCAACAGTGGCAGCAAAGTACCCCCAGAACAAAACAGTAACTCTGAAAAATTATTTCTTTTAATAAGCAAAGAGCCGTCCCATGGCCGAGTGTTTAGCGCACTTGGCTACTGATCTAAGGGACCCGGATTCGAGTTCCGGGTAAGGCATGGATGTTCGTGTTGTTTTTCTGCTGAGGTCGTGCCATCCTCTCAGACCGTCTACTGTGGCATATAAACTGACAGGCTCCTGTCAGACCTCTATGGCAAGCAGCTGCTTGAGGGGGTATTTATTTATTTATTTAATAAGCAAATATTTTTGTACACGAATAGTTATTTTAATATTTCCATTTGTGTTTAACAGTAAAATGTGAATTGTGTCATTCTGTGCCAAACCTGAATTGTTTGCAGGGATCTTGAACTTTAAAACTCAATTATTATAAAACAGGGATTTTGAGTTGACAGTTTTGTTCTTTGGGGTCCGATATGTTCACTAGTTTTATTTGCTCCTGTTTTACAGTTTATGTAATATACTTGATGAAACGTTCTTTACAAAACTGAAAATATGACTGAAAAATAAAAAAAATTAAAAATAATAAATACCCCCTTAAGCAGCTGCTTGCCACAGAGTTCTGACAGGAGCCTGTCAGTTTATACGCCATAGTAGGAGATCTGTTAGGTTGGCAAGACCTCAGCAGACACAACATGAACATCCATGCCTTATCCGGGGCTCGAACCCAAGATCCTTAGATCAGAAGCCAAGCGCGCTAACCATTCGGCCACACAAACTGAAAATATAAAGGTTTCGAATTAATAGAAGCAGTGAAGAAGAATGAAAGATGCACCTAGGAAGAAGGTCACGACTGAAACAGAACATATTAAACTTCAGTTTTTTTGAATAAATGCTTCTTAAAACATAGAATTATGATTGATTTCACTGTACAACACTGAAAATGTTTTGGAAATGAAAAGAGCTGTTTATTACTTATTTTGAGTGCTAAATATGATTATGCCATTAAAAATTGGTGATTGTCTCTTGTTTTGAAACAACAGGAGGCTGCATCCATGTAGAGTGTATACTAATTTGAGTTTTTCGCGAGTTGTACGAAGCGCCGAGGTGACTTACGAGGCATCTATTGCATCATTTCAGGGGTTTACCAGGGAGCTATTGCATCATTCGAGACAACGTAATACCTGGGAGCTATTGCATCATTCGAGACAACGTAATACCTGGGAGCAATTGCATCATTCGAGACAACGTAATACCTGGGAGCAATTGCATCATTCGAGACAACGTAATACCTGGGAGCAATTGCATCATTCGAGACAACGTAATACCTGGGAGCAATTGCATCATTCGAGACAACGTAATACCTGGGAGCAATTGCATCATTCGAGACAACGTAATACCTGGGAGCTATTGCATCATTCGAGACAACGTAATACCTGAGAGCTATTGCATCATTCGAGACAACGTAATACCTGGGAGCTATTGCATCATTCGAGACAACGTAATACCTGGGAGCAATTGCATCATTCGAGACAACGTAATACCTGGGAGCAATTGCATCATTCGAGACAACGTAATACCTGGGAGCAATTGCATCATTCGAGACAACGTAATACCTGGGAGCAATTGCATCATTCGAGACAACGTAATACCTGGGAGCAATTGCATCATTCGAGACAACATAATACCTGGGAGCTATTGCATCATTCGAGAAACGTAATACCTGGGAGCAATTGCATCATTCGAGGCAACGTAATACCTGGGAGCTATTGCATCATTCGAGACAACGTAATACCTGGGAGCAATTGCATCATTCGAGACAACGTAATACCTGGGAGCAATTGCATCATTCGAGACAACGTAATACCTGGGAGCAATTGCATCATTGGAGACAACGTAATACCTGGGAGCTATTGCATCATTCGAGACAACGTAATACCTGGGAGCTATTGCATCATTCGAGACAACGTAATACCTGGGAGCAATTGCATCATTCGAGACAACGTAATACCTGGGAGCTATTGCATCATTCGAGACAACGTAATACCTGGGAGCTGTTGCATCATTCGAGTGTTACCCTTCCCCAGTTTTCGTCAGTTTGTGATTGTATGGAGGTGCTCTATGTGAGCGATATGCCTCTTTTTGTGTGAACAATATAGACCATTTTTGTTACATTTGTGGCGAAGTTACTTTTCGCGCCACAGGAGCGTGAAATAACGCCTGTCATCGAAAAGGCCTACTACCTTTGTTGCGGGGGTAAGATTGGAGATCAACAGAGGAGCTGAGCCCCGCATATAGTGGGTAATAGGTGCCCAACACATCTTCGAGCTGGCTAAATGGCAAGAGGAGGTCGATGACATTTGCCATTCCTATGATATTTCGAAAATTGTACAACCACGTGAGTGACTGTTACTACTGTATGACATCCCCTCTGGGAAGTGGAGTTACTAAAAAGAAGGGTTGGGTTGGGTTGTTTTACCTCTGAGCGGCACTTTATTGCACACCATGGGCTAAATGGCCAGGTCATATGGACCCCGAAGACTCAGAGAACGTTGGGGGAGGGGATCCCTGGAACAGCTGTTAGGAAACAGATGGTAGCCTCCCGTCAAGGCCATCCAGCGTGTTCTTTAACGTGCACAGGGTATGGCTCTCCCGCACACGGAGCCACGGCTTAACGTCCCATCCGACGGACGGCGGCCTTTCCTAGACCATCGGTGTCCCCTACTGACCGTGGGCAGGGCGGGGAATTTTGCGGAGATAAATCTCAACGCTGACTCAGCTGGAACTCGAACCTGGGAACTACAGATTACGAGCCTGGCGCGCTACCGACTGAGCCACTCCCGCCCCTACTAAAAAGAAAAAAAAAGACTATTGTCTTCTTTAATAATGGCTTTTAATGGATGGCAGACAATATGTAACAACCACAACATATTGTCTGCCATCCGCTCAGTCCCACATGGAGAAAACTTGCCCGCTCCGGAGCCACTAAATCATTGCGATGTAGTAGAGTAAAAGGAATAAAAGGAAGAAACAGAACACAGGAAATAGCACCTGCAGATCTGCATTTCACACCCAAAACATCGGATTCATCACACAAGATCACGCAGCATGTGAAAATAAGGGCGTATCGTAGCTGCCAAAAAGATCTGGTATTGTTCTTTACCATGGCAGGTAAACTGGTTGCTTGAAAAGATATTGACGGTTAATTCACATCCCTCCATATGACCCATACTCCAGAAGAATGGAGGTTATTTATAGATTCCTCGAGTTAAGTATGAAAGCCGGTCTTCTACATAATGGGAACGTGTTGCTTTCTGTTCCTGTAGGCCATGCTGTTAATATTGTTACAAATTAAACGGATGAAACTGAGCGTGAGTTCAATTAAATAGTATGTAACAATCATAATTTTAAAACAATGCAATTTATTACAAAAGTATGGATGAAATCATTTATACAAATTAAATTCAGCCAATGCAAATCATATATGAACAAATTTACAATCTATAGAGTAGAAGATAATAAACTTACGAAATCTTACAAACAACTAAATGTAATTATACACCAAGTGATGAACGTTTCTTACAGAATAGTTAAGACCAGCTCTGTCTACTCGACTAACATATTACCTCTTCATTTTGATTGCGATGTCTCTTGTATAACTTATCAATTCAGCGTAAACAATCCTTTGTCTTTTCGTACTAATTTTACTAACAAAATTTTACATTAATCAATTCTTTTAACCGCCCGCGCACTCACCACATAAAAAATCTCTTCTTTGGAATATTTTATCGTGTAAAAACTTAGACTAACTACGTTTCCTTTTTTGAAATCCAACTGCATATCATAACAAAACTTTTATTCCTTATTCTTTCAATCAAGTCTTTCGATGTCGTTGGTGACGTAATTCTCACGCGGAAGCATACGCGATCGTTCATGACGCGTTTATCATAAATTTATTGTAGCACGTTCATCTGTCGTAAGAATGTGAAGGAAACAGAGGCCAATATGAAATAACCATTTCAATATATAAATTATGACAAATACAAGTGACACATTTGTGCAGACCTGAGTCATTGCTCGTTTGCTTGGACTTGTTTCTTTGCGAATGGAATAGCAGAGACAAAGCATCTCATTACACGAAGATGATTTGGCCTTCTTGGCAATCACTGGAGCCAGAGCCAGGGAAGAAGATCTATATGGCATCGTCCACTGGTAGAATTCACGAAGAATTTGTTTTCCATCTATACACATAAAATTAGGCCTAATGAAGAATTTTGTCAAGGCTATGGATCAGACTAAAACTGCCTTTCTGTACCTTCGACAGAAATTTCCAACACTTAGTGATGCAAAAGGTGGTGTCCAGATGGCCGGTCCAGATATTCGCTCACTGAGGTATGGCATGCCTTCCGACAGCTGGTAACGGGCATCTTAGGGAATAAAAAAGTCGAAAATTATAAGGATCTTGTGGAAGAACTGAGACATTGTAAGTATTTGAAGGTATATTTCTTAAGTTCTCATTCGGATTTCTTTCCGGAAAATTGTGACGCTATGAGTGATGAGCACGAAGAAGGTTTTGATCAGAAAATTGCTATAATGGAAAAGAGATATCGAGGAAGATGGAACCCATCAATAGTAGCAAATTCCTGCTGGAATGTGATGCTTCACAAGATTTGGTATATAAACGTGTGCGAAGAGACGGCGATTGCCGATATGCAACCTTCAGCTAATGACTTAATACAGATAAGTAGCTGTATCTCGAAAATCATAGGCAATCAAATTGTTTTGTTGTGATTTTCGTGTTCAGCATCTCGATTTACATAAGAAATGGTTGTTTGCACTTTCGAAACACACCAAAGGTCAAAACTTGTTCTATTTTATAAGGTTACAGATGCCCTTAAGTTATATAGTATTTACTTGCAGGTTTCTGACATTACTTCTCTGCGACATCAATAATAAGAATATTTTATATCGATATTTGAAAGTTCTCTAATTATGTGTTGCAGTATATAATATTCTCGAGAATCTATTGAAATATTTGTAGCAACATTTAACTTCGATCTCTGAGTTTTCATTTTATAAAGATGTGATGTAATCCTATTCTTAAGTTTAATATCATGGCTGAAAATATTAATTCTTTTCAAGCAATGGTGGAAGAGAGAGTAATCTGTCAACTTATTCTTCATTGTATACATAAAATTGCCAATAACCATACCTGTATGCACTGTTTTGCCTCAATATTTCATTTGCTGAAATCAAATGCTGTACCTGATTTCTATCATTTAATCTTAAAATATGCCTTATAATTTTCTTTTCTATACAAAATATGTTATCAATTAGTTATACTGGCATCTCCCCACATACTGATTCCATAAATTATATGTGCGAAGAATAATGCTTAATATAAATTCTCAAAGATGTTTTAAAATTTGCATAATTTTTATTCTTCTGATTTCAGATTTTTGATTCAATAGCTGTTATCAGGCAAATGCGATGCATGTTAAGTTGATATTTTCAAAAAAAAATACAAATAAAGATTAATTCATCTTGAATGATCATAAGCGAAGGGGGAAATAAGTGTTTTATATTCTTTAACATTTAAAAGTGTAATAGTGTGAGTGGCAAAAGGGGAAACTTTGAAATTGCGCAGTTTATGTCTCGATGTCCTCACAGATCATAGGTTGATTGGAAGCTGATTGATATGTAAATTACTTATTATGTACGAGAACGGTTGAAACGAAACCTGTAAACTCTCATAATCTCCATTCTGTCTAATTTACGCTACATCATTTACATTTAGTAGCATTATGCAAAGATCTTATAACTGTCAGTCCAAGAAAAGTAGTTTTTAGTGCCTCCAAAGTTAAAGTTTTATTCAACGCTTCACAAGAATATCCCAATTATTTTGTAGACAATAAACCATATTGTGAATAGGAATGAGGACATTTCAGCTGCAAAAAATATATGGATCTTTCAGCATTGCATATCATAAAGCAAATAATAATATTTAAGTATATTATTAGTTCTGCAAAAAAATTGAGATTTTTATTTTTCTTCAAGGAATAATCTTCTTAACGAATGTGTTGAAAAGTTCAAAAATCAAAATATTTATCACAATAACAAATACACTAGTTTAACGAAATGCAAAAAAAATACAAAAATGCAACATCATCACATAAATGGTGCTTTCCTTCCAATACGTAATTCTTTTTCAATGAAATGTTATATGTTACGAAAGAAAAGTTGTAAGAATAAAAATGACATTCCTTGGATAACGATATAAAGAAAGAGCGAAAAATGCAGTAAAAGAAATAATTAATTGAACTTAGGAGATACTTAAATTAAGAAAAAGAAATATTTCTTTTTTGTGCATTTAAATAAATTTGGAAGGGATTTTTATACCTTAGTTAAATATGAAATCAATAACAAAGAAGAACTTCACCATTATACCAAACAAAAAACAGAGGATACTTTAATTTAGTAAAACCTCGTGTCTTTCATCTTTGCTGATTCCCTTTCCATTGAACTGCTCTAAATGAAAGGTGCGCACTTGATCTTAGGTGTCTTCCGTTGAATCTAGTGAAGCACCAGTCCCCAGAGTATACTTCCGGAGGTCATGGTAGTGACGTAAACGGCGTTAAGCATCCATCATGCAACCTCCCCATCTCACCGTTGGTCATGATGGCCCGCCTACAAATTGAATTCGGTCTCCGTGACGAGCATCCTCTGTTATTACGTGCTTATGGAGAGCCAGAGTTTGGCGCATTCTCTGCGGTTGGATACAGAAAGAACGAATGCGCACCGTTGTCTGCCATCAGCTGAAGCTTAGACCGAAGGTTAGAAACGAGGGAGTTTGAGGTAAGTTGTAGGGGAAGGAAAGGTAATGCGCACTCATAAAATATGGCCAGCAATGTAGTAGGAAGTTGTGTATCTTTGCAATATTTACAGATTATGTTTCTTATTTTATATATTCTTTATTATTATTCTGATAACAATGAGATAAAAGTGCGAAGGTCTGATATGTGCATTTATAATCTCGAAATCGAAACCTAAATTTCAATTAAATTTGTCCAAATTATTGCCAACATTGAACTATATTTCCACTTTACTTTAAGGTGGCTTCATATATATATATTGAATGAATACTTGTTAATATTCGGATATTCATAAAATTCATTTTATATGACGGAAGAAAAACGGAAACGAAAACTGTTGTTCAACAACAGGAAACAGAATTTAACTCTAAAGTGATATTCTTAATTTTAATGCTTTATTTAAAAACTCAGAATTAGGAATATATCAGGGTTGATGTTTTTTTTTTTCCAGAATCACAAAACATTTAATTTATATAATATATGTGTACATTCTGAACATTTCATGATTTCTTTAAGCTCGAACCGTTCTACCGATTCTTCAAATATGTTACCTTTAAAAGTTTCGATAATAGTACATTTGCATATGTGAAGATGCTGAAAAAACTGAAAGAAATGATTTGGATTTCAATTATTTCCAAATACTCTAAGAAATACAAAATTATGCAAATTAAATATTTGTTAGATTATTTAAGCTAATTATGATTATTATATCCTTAATATTTATTCACTGAAGTTTAATACAATTAAAGAAAAACGCCAATTAAAACTGAGTAATTGTATTTTTATCTCGTTTTCAAAGAAAACGAGATATTAGTTTCGCTTTGTCGTCTGTCTATCTGTCTGTTCGTCCGTCTGTAGACATAGAACTTTTTTGTTTACAGATATAAATTTAAAATTATTTTTGTGTTGGATAAGTCTTAAAGAAATATTACGATATACACTTTCTGAATTTCTCTAAAGCTCCAATTAGCCCTCTAGCGGTGAAAGTTGAAAATTCCAAATTTCATGCGAATATTGCAAAACAATGTATTTATGCTAGAAATTTGAAATTTTGGTGGTGGAAAAGGTCACGAAGTTTTCATTGCCAACAATGAGTTGCCCCTTAGGCTCAGAGCGGGTGGGAAAACACACATTTTTAATTTTAGTAGATAATTGTTTGTTTTTAGAGACAAATGAAAATTATTTTTGGGTTTGATAGGGATCGATAAAATAATATGATTAACACTTTTTAAATCTTCAGAAAACTATAATTGCGCCATGTAACGGTGGAAAAATTTGCAAATTCCAAAATTTTAAACAAATATTGCAAATGACGTATTTAAGCTAGAAATTTTAAATTTTGGTGGTGGAATGTGAACGCCATGATGCTTTCATTGGCAGCAATGACTTGACCTCTTGAACACTGGGGGGACACACAATTTTTTTGTTTTAGCAGATAATTGTTTGCATTTTAAGATAAATGAAAAAAATCATTTTAGGGTTAGATAGGAATTGATAAAATATTATGATTCGCACATTTGGAATCTTTCGAACACTATAATTGCTCCCTCTAACGGTGAAAATGTTTGAAAGTTCCGAAATTTCGAACGAATATTGCAACCTTCTATTATTGATAGAAATATTAAATTTTGGTGATGAAATGTGAACGTCATGAAGTTTCCATTGGAAAACAATGGAAATGATAATTAGAAAACTCTTTTTTAATATGATTGGTACTAATGAAATATTATAAATCTCATTTTTCAAATTCTTAGTAGTTTTAATAGATATTCTTTGCAGATTATTGAAATGATGAAACGGCAAAAACTTCTTTTACTTTCACAAATATATTGTATAGAATAGAAATTTTAAAAATTAGTGGTAGCTTTTAAGAGTTATTATGTTCACGGAAATAATGTATCTTAGGGTTGTCAACGTGGAGTACGCGTACTCCTTGGGGGTTTTGTCCTGTTATGTTATTGAGCATAACAGGACAAATTCAGATGTGGTGGGGGATGTGCAGATCAGATTTGTTCACTTACGAAGATTCTTGAAAAATGTTTAGAGTTTCAGAAACCTTTGTTTGTTTGTTTTTTGTTGATTTTAAAAATGCTTTTGACTATGCTGATTGCCATAATCTGTGGTTGATTGTGGGATCGAATGGCATACCAGACAAGATAGTCAACAAAATCAAAGATTTTTATATTAACACTTAGTCGTGAGTGAGAGTAGGTAAGGCTTTTATCAATTGGTTTAGCATTGTTTCTGGTGTTCGACAAGGGTGCATTATGCCGCCTTTTCTCTTTAGTTTGGTTATTGATTATGTTCTGAGAATTTCACTGCAAGGTGACAATTTTGGCCTTAAATGGTCTGGTGATATGAAGATTTCTGTTTCAGATTATGCTGATGATTAGCCGTTTTCGCAAATGATGTTGATGAGACGAATTTTTTCATTCGAGCTGTTGATGAGACTGGTAATAGAGTAGGTTTGGCTATATAAATAGGGAAACGATAGAGATGAAAATTGGTCAGGCGGGCTGTGGTTCAGTTGATCTGAATGCATGCACTCTTGAGCAGATTTTACAGTTTAATTATTTCGGGAGCTTTGTAACAGATATTGTTGATATGCGGAATGAGATTAACAGATGAAAAGGGATTGCTGCCGGATCTTTTAAAAACCTATGGAGAGTTTGGAGAAATAGACTAAAATTAGACTTAAATGATGACTAAAATTAGACTGCTTAATAGTTTGGTTCTTTCTACAGTTAGTTTGGGTAGTGAAACTTAGTCCCTTTGTAAAGAAGATAACAAGAAAGTTGATGCTTTTGATTCTAGATGCTTACGCAGTATCTTGGGCATTAGGTGGCTCAACTTTCTTACTAATGATGAGGTTAGGCAAGGAGTCGGCAACCTCCTTTAAGCAGCATATTATGCAGAGAGAGATTCCGTTGGTTTGGCCATGTTTCCCGTATGGAGAAATATAGATTGGTGAATAGGGTTATGAACAGAGTACCTAAAGGCCTCTAGAGATGGGAAACCTCGGATGTGATGGGCAGACAATGTCAAACAACACCTTGTTAGAATTGATGTGCAGCGGTCAGATGCAGCAGATGTAGCTGAGAACAGATCTGCTTGGAGAACTAATTGCTAAATCTAGGTCTGGTTGGACTTCCGTAGCCCATGTCTGCTTAAGGATGATGACGACGACAACGACGACGATGATGATGATGATGAAATCTAGTAATCCATTCCAATAATTTAAATGCTCTTGTAGGTGCAACTCAGAAATGGAAAGTTACTTTTAAGAATTAGATTTTCTACGAAGCATTTCAATTCCAGCCATATATTTTCATTCACATTTCAATTCCAGCTCCAAAATCATTTGAGTCTCTTTGGGCTAATGAGAAATAGAGTGTTCTAAACAATACATCTCAGTTCAAACGATTAATGTTGAAACCATGTTTGAACATGCGGCAATTGTTCAACATAATATGTGCGTATTGTACCACAGTGTATTTCACGTGAAGAATACGCCATATATGAAATAGAACAGGTACTTGAATTTGAATTCTGATTGCATTCAGTGTTGTTAAAAATTAGATATGCATGCGGAAAATAGGTTCAGGAGGTTACGAGAAAGAGCCGCCTAGTTAATTGCTGGGTGAGAATAATAATAGGTGTGTTTAATACGAAGCCTAGTTCTACTGTGATAGTAGAAGAAAGTGAACAGAAAAATGAGACTCTGTGTCTTGTAATAAGAATACTTATTTTGTAGGCTGAAATGTAATGCGTTTTTAATTAATAACAAATGGGATGAAGCTTTCTTATTGAGTATATCTCATGGTGCTGAAATGCAAATCAGATATTTTGTTTGTGACCAATTTTTTTATCATAACAGGAGTAGTGAATGCTTTTTTACTTTGCAATTTTTGACACATGTTATTGAAAAGTTAGGGATTTTTTATGAGTGTAGTTCGATCATTTATTTATTAAGCAATTGTCATAGGTTTTGCAAAGAACATACGCTTTATCTTCTAGATAGGTTCATTTAACATTGGTTTGATTATTTCGAACCCACCACACAGTACTATCAAATAATTATAATTTAATTTCGCAACGATATTTTATCATTTGTTCCGTAAGCATCGCTCACCTAATAGTTGTACGTTAAGTAAAGGTATTTTGTGTTTAGTATGGTTCATTTTGGTTGCCTTCCGCCTGATGGGACGTTAAGACTAGGCTCCATGTGGAGGGACCTTGTGCAAGGTAAATAATGCGATGGTTGGCTTCGAAGGCGAGAGGCTTTCATCTTTCTTCTATCAGCTGTCAGGTGTATTCCCTTCCCCTAACTGTTATGACTCTGGCTCCTTGTGACCTGGTGTCATTGTGTGCAAAAGGCGTGCTGCTTAAATGCCAAATAATCCATTTTAAACCTAATGTTTTTGTTCCATTACTTTCACTTTTTCACTTTAAGAAGTTTCAAAATTTGCCTATTTTAGAAATATATTTTCTCAGTCAGCATTGGATTCCTAATTTTAACAAACGTTAATCTTTATATTACTAGTCGCAGTTTAGTTCTTTACCGGAAGGGCGGGATCATTTAAATCTTACAATGGCTTAACAGATTGGATAAAACTATTTTCATTCAACTAACTGAAATCTTCAAAATGCAGCCATCATCGATTTGTCGGAGTTTTCATGTTTATTTTTGCTACTGTGTTTCCACAAGTGCAATATTTAAAAGTAGGAATAACTGAGTATTATAGTCATAAAAACTTAATATCTTAAAGGAATCATGAATAATAATTATTGGAGGAGAAATGTCTTTTTTAAAATTGTTCAGATTTCAACTTCATCGTTTTAATGAAGTATCCAGAGTATTAAAAAGAAGCCCCAAATAAAATATAATTAATTATTATTTGCAAACATGTAAATACAAAATATTCATTATTTTGAAGAATGTTTTGATTTCTGTTAATTTTAGAAAACTAAATTGAGACTGTAAACGATTGATCATTTCGCTTAAAGTTCCCACTTTACATCCCCTTGATTTAATCCCGTTATTCACTGAAATTATGTTTTATGACAACTGAAGTTGTTTTTGTAATTCTGTTATATCATACTTATATACGAAAGTTCAAGTTCAAGCTCAAGTTTGTTACCATTAGAAATTGTACATTAAATTCAATCAACATATATGCAACCCAAAAGCAAAAAGGTTGAGTAGGTTATTGTAGTACATATTATATTTTATAGTACAATAATTAGGTTTAAAATTTTAGGTTTAAAATTTTAATTTTAATTTAATTTAATTTTTAAATTAATTTAATTTTCCAACTCGAAAATCAAATTTTGCCAACTGAGCAAAAAATGTCTCTGTCAGTTTCGTACCTAGATTTTCGCCCCGTGGCGGGGGAGGGAGGGGGAGGTTCAGGCAATTTTCACAACTCTCTTGCATTTTACCACTTCCAATGTTGCTAACTAGCAATAATTCCACAGAAATAATCCCAATATTTACATCTCGCCTGAATATTAGCAAGTCAGTGTGAATTTTCCCAACTCCCCTTGATTGGCCAACTCTCTTTTATTTCACAAAACCAATCCCAATCTTTACATCTCTGCTAAATTTGCCAAGTCAATCAAATTTTTCAAACTCTCCAAGATTTTGCCAAGTTTTCTCGATTTTGTAAACTATCCCTAATTTTACAAACCCGATCCCAATTATCACAACTCGCCTATATTTTACCAAATGGATTCAAATTTTTCCAACTACCCTAGATTTCGCCAAATCGCCGTAATTTTACTGAAAAAAATCGTAGTTTTTATATCTTCCCTGAATTTGCTAAGTCACTTTGAATTTTATCAACTCTCTTTAATTGCAGAAGAAAGACACAATTTTCCCAACTCCCCTGTAATTTACCAAGTAGCTTCGAATTTTCCAACTCCTCTAGATTTTGCCAAGAGTTCTCAGTTTTTCCAACTCTCCTTAATTTCACAATACCAATCCCAATTATCACAACTCGCCCGTGTTTTCCAAGTGGATTCGAATTTTGCCAACTACCCTACATTTTTTAAGCTTCCTCGATTTGTCCAACTATCCTTAATTTCACAAAAACAATCCCAATTTTCACACTTCGTCCGTATTTCATCAAGCGGATTCGAATTTTGAAAACTACTTTAGATTTTGACAACTCGCCTTTACATCTTTTCTGAATTTGCCAAGTCACTTCGAATTTTGTCAACTCTCCTTAATTGCACAAGAAAGGCACAATTTTCACAACTCCCCTGTATTTTATCAAGTGGCTTCGAATTTTGCCAACTCCCCTAGATTTTGCCAATAGTTCTCGATTTTTCCAACTCTCCTTAATTTCACAAAACCAATCCCAATTTTTACAACTCCCCTGTACTTTACCAAGTAGTTTCCAGTTTTGCCAACTACCCTAGATTTTGCCAAGTTGCCTCGATTTTACCACATCTAATTTCGCAAAACAATCCCAATTTTTACAACTCTCCTGAATTTGCCAAGTCACTTCAAATTTTTCAAACTCCCAAAAATTTTACCAAGTTTTCTTGATTTTGTCAACTCTCCTTAATTTCACAAAAACAATCCCAATTTTCACAAATCGCCCGTATTTTACATACCGTTTTTTTCGATCTCGCCACAATTTTACAGAAAACAAAAATCATAATTTTTACATCTCACCTAATTTTTGCAAAGTCACTATGAATTTTGTCAACTCCCCCAAGATTTACCAACTCTCCTAGATATTGCGAATTGCCTCGGTTTTGCCAACACGCCATAATTTTACAGAAAGAAGATTTAAATTTTTACATCTCACCTGAATTGTGTCAACATTCAACGATTTTGACAAGTCACTCAAAATTTTGCCAACTGCCCCTACGTTTTGCCAATTCTCCTAGATTTTGCTAGTTCGTTATAATTTTGCAGAAAAAAATCCCAATTTTTACGTCTTACCTGAATTTTGCCAACTCCCCACGATTTTGCCAAGTCATTTTAAATTTTGTCAACTCCCCAAGATTTTGCCAAGTTGTCTCGATTTTAATAAGTGGCTTAGAATTTTGCCAACTGCTCTAAATTTTTCCGTCTCTCCATTTTCCAAATTGCCTTGGATTTTCAAAGTTGCCTCGATTTTGACAACTCCCCTTAATTTTACAAAAAAAAATTACAAATTTTCACAACTCACCTAGATTTTACGAAATCGCTTCTAAATTTGCCAACTCCGAGTTACTTTGGGGGGAGCCTTTCCCCCATCCTCCATACCTATGCCCCTGGGTACACTTCCAGGGAAATTATTTATTTTGAACGCTGACTGGCCAACTTCCATTTTTTCAGTTCCACGCTGTCTGAGTGAATCATTTAAAGGTCGTATTTCACGCATTCTTGGCAAACTAATAATCTCAATTTTTTTTCTTAGGGAACTAACCGGAAAATGAAATGAACTGTGTATTTCAGTGCTTTTTATACTGGTACTTATGTTACATATTGAAATGACTTGTTACGTTTTAATTTTATTCATAATAAACAAGTATATTTTCAATTGTAGTTAATTTAAATGCAGTTTTATTAACTCCTTAAAATATTGTGAAAATATTATCTGTTCCTTTGCTTTTGTAGCCGTATATATATATATTAAATTTGAATCTCGCTATTGCATTACAGAAAGGACATTTAAGGAGAAAAATGTTCAGTGATTGTCCGTTTCTTCCTGTTTCATGCTTTTTGAGAGAACAGGTTTCGTGCTCACGAAGCCCAGATTCTTGGAGACCGTTAAACGCAATCAGTGTCAAGTTAAGGTTCTTATTCGGCGTATGTCATAATTGTTTATATCTTGAGTGTTGCATCGTGTTTTGGGCATTTTTCAAAAGACAAGTGGCCCTTACAACATTTTCAAAATGTTTAAAGACTAAAATGCGGACTTTGCTTTGAACGCCATGATGGCATACAAAAATGCTTTCCAGCTGTTCTGATAGAAAGTGGCTGCTGATAACTTATTTGTTTTTAAGTTGACCCGGAAGGTTTTAAGAAAAATCTGACTAAAATGACACTTTGTTTAAATAGCCAAATTTTTAAGCGATAAAAATCATTTTTCATTGTTAATAAACAATAAATAAATGTTGAAAAAATTGTTGAAATAAATAATAATAAAATGTTGAATGAAATAATAATAAAAAATTGTTGAAATAAATAAATGTTGAAAAAATTCATTTTTTGTTAATAAACAATAAATAAATGTTGAAAAAATTATCACGTTTTTATAAAATAAAACTATTGTGTATATAATACCTTGGAATTGGCAGTTGTGTTACTTACTTTATAAATTATGTTTTCTGAAACCTGTTTAGGATCGAATCTTTCCTCTTAATTGCATTTAAAAACTCCACTGCATGAATAGGTTTTCATCAAATACATATAGAGAATACACGTGTATTTGGGATTTTTTCCCTTTTAACGTTTTATAACAAATTAATGTTATCAGTTTCTGCAGAAACTCTAAATAGTGACCATTATCTCAAAGTGAAACTTTTTTTTAGAAAGAGGAGCAGTTATCCAGCATCACCACATTTAAGTTTCCCAATTGCTGGCTGTAACCATGCAGCTGAGCCCCTTCCAACAGCGATGAAATAGACTGCGCTAATACAAGATACCGATGGATTCCCTACTTTAATCCGTACAAATTACACAGCAATGTCTGTAGATCTCTTCCATCCCTCCTCTTCTATATCCCATCCCCATACTGACGTCTTAGACTTTCTACGAGTATCACAGAGACTCTAGACACATACACATCCTTCTGTCTGTGGTCTGATGGGTCTTTTAGGATACTAAGACCACTTATACCAGGGTTTTTGAAGAACAAATCCCCCATCACTGTGACGTTCTTTATTTTCTGCTTTTTTCCTTCTCCTCTGCTATTCTGTCAATCTAGGTCTTATTTTTTCCATTTGTTTTATCCAAAATATTATTTCCTTTTTACCATTTCTTTCCATCAATTCATCTTTTTTTTTTTCCCAGTGACTATTTTTGCTCAATAACTTATCAGTGCTTTGAAATTCAGTCTTTAAAGAGCTTTGGCTGGGATAGGAGATTGCAGTAACTTCGACCATTCCCCACACGCATATGGCTTTGAAATGACTCTTTTGAAAAGGCAGAAGTAAAGAAGTCTTCGTAATACAGAGAAAGTAGAAAAGCAAACCAAGAAGCGAACAAAAAATAGAACATCGAAATAGATGAAACCTCTCTCAGAAAAACAGACATGAGAAAAGAGGATGAAGTAAAAAAGTATAAGAGAAAGAGAGAGAGAAATGAAGAGGAAAGAAACTGAAAGATCGAACTCGGGATCAATTGCAAGACCAGCATCACTGACGGCAGACGTAATGCTAAAATCAATCTTGGCTTCTCCATAGTTTGGTTAAAGCAACCTACTCCTATCCACGCACAATACGCACAGTCGCACACACCACGCAATTAGTGAAGGACCAGTTTTCGGACATAGAGGTTCGAAATTTAGTTATCTCGGTACACCAATCTGGTTTTATGTCGTTAATTGGGAGTGGGCAATGAACAAACTGGGAAGAAAAAGAAATTGTTTTTTCTGAAACTCACCAGCTGAAGCCAGACATTGGAAGTCATGATTTGGTTCTTCTCATTCTGTAAAAATAAAAATAAATATTATCTGTTGATGTTACAATTTAATATATTTTTATAATGTTACAACATAGCAAAATATTTCCTTACATGTAATCTATTATAAGAATGGCGTTTGTCAAATTTAAGTAAGTATTACGATATACTATGCTTTTAAAACAAATCTGAAATTTTTTCCCAAAGTAGAGAAAAGTATTTAGAATAATTATTTTGCGAAATAATATAGCCAATGAGAATTAAGTAACAAAAGTACTATACGTTTAACAAATCATTGTAAAAGGTTAGGTGAATTAAAAACTAAATTTAAAATATGTTCTTAACTAGAAGGACGTTTTACGAACAATTTAGTAATAATTTTCTTGGAGCAAATTACGTTACTTTTCCATTTTCTTTCCAAGATTCCACAGAGAGTGAAATGTTTAACGCACATTTCCTTACAACGATAATAACGTATCGATCAATTATCAGTGAATCTATAGAGAAGCACTGAACATATAGTTTTATTTTCGGAGAAAGCCGAGACATCCTGACAGCCGACAATTTCGCTAACAACAATCTATTGATGGTAATGACGTCATGTTAATAAATAGAGCTTGTGGAATTTCAATTCCACATGATGATGCCACTTTATTTGTTTTTCTGGAACGTTAGAAGTTTGGGTTTAAGTCTATAAAGGAAGAAGTTGTAAAAATTCTAAAAGTGTACGAAGACAACTATTTGCTCGTTGCTTAAAAAGACTAAGTGAGCACTTATTTGCAAAGTAATCTGCTTCGTAGAGTAACGATTTAATTAGATGTGGATCGATAGCGATAATTTGTGAGAGCTTTAAATTTATTAAATGCGTTGAAGATTTTTCAGTTACACTTTTCCTTTATTTAACATTTCTGATAGACAAAAAAACTGATCTCTCAGTCCGTAAACCTGTGCTCATATCATTCAGCTTAGCTGAAGATTATTTTATATAAGAATAATTACTGTCTTATGTCTCTAATTGGTCCTTAAATCATTGTAATATATTTCAATATTATAATAATTTGAATTATAAGTTTAGAAATGCATTAATTCAGCGATTCCCAACCCATTTTTCATAAGTGAAAAAACCTCAAGTGCCAAAGATATGAAAAGGATTCACCTTGAAATGAAAAAGTGAATACCCTTAGTTACTATCTTAACAAATTAATAAAATTAAATATTAAAAATATTGCCTTTAGATGCATGAATCTAAATCTGCTGATCTAATACACCCTTTTTATAGGGTCGGTGGTTGCTCAGTCTGTAGTACGCTAGACTTGTAATCGGGAGTGCCAGCTTCGAGTTCTAACTGTGTCAGCGTAGAGATTTTTCTATGGTAGCGTCCACCCTAAGCCCTAAGCCGTCCCATGGCCGAGTGGTTAGCGCACTTGGCTACTGATTTAAGGGACCTGGGTTCGAGCCCCGGGTAACGCATGGTTGTATGTGTTGTTTTTCTGCTGAGGTCCTGCCATCCTCTCAGATCTTCTACTTTGGCATATAAACTGACAGGCTCCTGTCAGACCTCTGTGGCAAGCAGCTGCTTGAGGGGGTGTTTATTTATTTATTTTTAGCGTCCACCCTGCCTTCAGTCAGAAAGAGATTATCGATGCGCTTGGAAAAGCTGTCGTCCTTCGGATGGGATGCTAAGCTATAATTCCCATGTGCAACAAATCCATATCCTGTGCACTTTAAGCTGCTGGATGGCCTCGAGGGGATGTTTCCATCTGTCTCCTAATAGCTGTCCAGTGGATCTCCTTTCACCCTTGTTGTGCTTGTGAACTGAATATTTAGCCCATTCGAAGATTCGGAAAGCGCGAATCATAATATTTCATCACTGCCTATCCAAATCAAAAGTAATTTTACTTTAAAAAAATAAAAACAAACACTTATATCTTAAAACTCTTTCATTCGAGCTGTTGATGAGACTGGTAGTAGAGTAGGTTTGGTGAGAGACAGAGAGAAAACTAAAGTGATGAAAATTGGTCAGGCAGGCTGTGATCAGTTAATCTGAATGGTTGCAGTCTTGAGCAGGTGTCACAGTTTAATTATCTTGGGAGCTATGTAACAGATAATGGTGATGTGCGGCATGAGATTAACAGACGAATAGGGATTGCTGCTGGGACTTTTAAGAACCTATGGAGAGTGTGGAGAAATAGGCGTATACACCTAAATACTAAAATTAGACTGTATAATAGTTGGTTCTTTCTAGGGTTAGTTATGGTAGTGAAACCTGGACACTTTGTAAACAAGATAACAGGAAACTAGATGCTTTTGATTCCAGATGCTTACGCAGTATCTTGGGCATTAGGTGGTTCAACTTTGTAACTAATGATGAGGTTAGGCAAAAGAGTTTGCAACCTCCTTTAAGCAGCATATTGTGCAGAGAGAGACCCCATTGGTTTGGCCATGTAGCTCGTATGGATAATTATAGATTGGTGAATAGGGTTATGAACAGTGTGCCTAAAGGCTTCAGAAAGAGGGGGAGACCTAGGATGCGGTGGGCAGACAATGTCAAACTGGACCTTGTTAGAATTGGTGTGCAGTGGCCAGATGCAGTAGATGTAGCTCAGGATAGACTTGCTTGGAGAACTAAATTGCACGGTCTGGTTGGACCTCCGTAGCCCATGGCTGCTTGAGGATGATGATGATGATGATGATGATGATATCTTAAAACAAAAAAGTTGCTTCCCCCCCGGAGTAACGTGTCAACTCAATATTGCCAACGGAAGTTTCATGACCTTTCACCCACAAAGCGTCGAATCCTTAGCATAAATCATCGTTTGTACTGTTCGTATAAACTTTTGTCATTTTTAAATTTTGTACCGTTAGAGGAATGAATTATAGCTATTGGAGAATTCTGAAAGTGTGAAATCATAATATTTCATCAACATCTTTCCAATCCAAAAGGAATTTTTAATTTATCTTGAAAAGGAAAAAAAGTTCGATGCCCAGAGATACACAAAATAGTAAAAATATTATCGTACTTTAAAAAAAATGAATATAAATAGAGATAAATTTAACGAAATGTAAAAACACAGTGCAAAATATCTATACTCCGTTTCATATCGAGAAAGGAGAGGCAAAATCTGAAGATCAAAGAAGGCAAACAACCAATAATAAATGCCACACCCCCATGAGTTCCAACAAGAACGACTCGCAGATGTACATGTAATAGACATAAAAAAAGGAAATAACAATCTAAAATCACTAATATGGCGTTGGACCTCCATAGTGAGTCCAGTACAGCCTGTATGTGTTGTGGCATAGGGTCTACCAGTGTCTGAGAGTCAGCAGGAAGGATACACCATTCGAATACAAGAAACGTGATCAATTCCTGCTTATTCCTTAGAGCTGGAACACGCTGTCTGAGATGTCGTTCCAGAACTTCTCACATATTTTACATCAGGTTGTTGTGTGGTTACTGCGGTGGCTATGGTATGTGAAAAGGTTCAGTATCATGTTCCTCAAACCAATGGGTACCACATGTTCTCTGTGGATGGGAGCACTGTCATCCTGAAAGACAGCTATCTCTTCATGAAAGAAATGTACCGTTGGATGACGATGATCATTCAGAAGCATCAAATAGCGATTGGCATTAATCATGCCTTCTAACGAAATGATCATATCTAAACCATGCAGTGAGAAAGCACCCCACAGTATTGTTGCGAGAGACGAACGTGCTACAATGAACTAGTGATTTGATGTATCATTTTGATGCTCGCATGCTATTCAGCGTGCGAATTACGTCACTGACTTCTTCGAATGAACGTAACTTAAAAATAAAGAATAAGTTGTTGTAATTAAGAGGAATTAGAGGTGAAAAATACGTAGTTTGTTTTAATCTCTGCGGTATAGTATAAACAAGATTTTATTTTTTAATCTGGTGTGTTCGCCGGAGATTAAATAAGTTTGTTAGTGTTGATCCTATTAACAGACTGGCAAGAAAAAGAAGGATACTTAGGACATTTAAAATGTGACTGAGGAGGTTTTATTTTAATCGAATAAACAGAGCTGATCTGAATTTTTCTGTACGAAGACTTCATCATTTAATGCATATTTTGTTTACAAGAATAGGTAAGGATATTCTCAATAGATTGCAGATTGTTCACAAATATGATTGTACCACTTATCAACTGTTGTACAGGGTGATCAAAAAGCCGCTGTGCACCTGATAAGGAATGATAGAATCGTACTTGTACAATTACAATAAATGTTGAAAGTGTGTCCCCCGCGTCTTCAGACATTTAGTGACACGTCAAACTGTGTTCTTGAAGACGTCGTTCAACACAGCACGGTCCACATTCCGATTGTATTCTGCGATGGCAGTCTTGAAATCATCAATTGTACGGGGATTGTCCGAATACACAGAGTTTTTCATCGCACCCCAGAAATAAAATTCGGGTGGGGAGAAATCCTAGGATCTTGAAGGCCAAATGTTTTTCGAAATGATTCTCTCCCCAGACACGTCATGCAAGAGTGCCATAGACATATACGATGTGTGGGTTGTGGCGCCATCCTGCTGAAAGTAAGACCTGTTAATTTCGTCTTCTGACAATTACGCAAAGGAAGGATAAAAAATATTGTCACAGTATCGTTGGGAGTTGACAGTCTCAGAGAAAAAAATGGGTCCGACTATGCCCCTACGCGAAATTCTATCCCAAACGCCAATCTTTTGATCAAGCAGTGGCGACTCGTGGAACTCATGGAGATACTGTGAGGACCAGAGGCGTGAGTTTTGACTGTTTACACTCCCCAACAAATGGAAATACGCCTCGTCTGTGAAGAATGTGACGTCCAAAATGTCCTCTCCTTCACGGTCAAGAAAGTTTACAAATCACCTGCAGTACGCACTCCTCTTACCACTGTCGGCAGGTTTTAATTCATGCACGGATGTGATTTTGTAAAGGTGTAGGTTAGGCGTTTCTTTACAGCTGTATGGGCCGTGCCATATGAAACACCAACCTGCTGTGACAATCTCCTGATGGAGTTTTTCAGACATCGGAGCATGTGGTCTGCGATATACAACACTTTCTCCTCTGTCAGTATTGATGGCCTACCAGATCTGGGCGTGTCACACACGGAACCGGTTTCCCGGAATTTCTGAATGCCGCACTGCATTACGATGGGGCACCTTGGTTTCCGGAAACTGTGCCTAGAATCGTTGTTGAACGTCTTGTGTGTATCCTCCACACCGAAACACATGTTCAACAGGGAATGCATACTCCTCAACAGATAACACCATTGCCACAATGCACGTCTACAGTGCCTGACTGCTTGGCAGGCAGGCGACTGCGTCTCTCCCACTAATGTCACACTTATGCCATCACGTGTCCCTAAATGTTCCTCATCAGGTGCACAGACTTTTTGATCACCTTGTAAAAAGCATTATTATGTTTTGAAAAGAGATAGTAAGGATTATAGAGTAAACATCTCTTTGTAGCAATATTAAAAAGGGGCTTTATTCTTCTAGTTTATTTTTATAGTGATATAGATATAAGTCAGTTGAGTTGAGTTTATACAAATTTTTTATTCATACTTTTGTAATAAATTACATAATTTTAGAATTATAATTGTTAAATACTATTTTTGAACTCACGCTGTTTCCATCCGTTTAGTTCATAACAGTATTACAGAACTACCATAACCTTTAAGAATAGGAAACAAGCAATCAGATTTGTACGATTACTTCGGCTGGCGCCACATGTACTCGTCTATTTGTCCGAAGCAAAGTTGTAGGATGATTCGTCAGATCATATCACATTCCTCCACTGAATCAGTCCCTCATGCTTGTGCTTTTGCACCACTGGACACGATGATGTGAGTTGACAGGTGTGATGAGTGGCGTGTGAAGTGCAAGTCGACCATGATATCCCGCTCTATGCAGTTCAGCTTTTGACGAAACTGGCCTCTCACGTCCTACCTTGAAATATGTGCATAAAAATCAGCTGTAGTTGGCAGATTTCGATTTCCACATCGCACTAACCCTCAAACACCCCTATTCAGGAATATGTGCTTTCGCCTACTGTTACCTTTTGCAGATGATGTCTTTCTTTTATATTCCTATGCAGACATGGCTTTGAAAACTGTTCTTCGTGAAGCATTAGCGAGTTCAGCTGTGACCGAAGTCTTAGTGACCGAAGTTCCTACCAAACGCCTGCAATAATTAGGCCCCTTTCGAAATCACTAATGTCTTCTCTGGACGAAATGGTGCCAATAATTACATGCGGTTACGCAGGATTTGGCTTCATAGACATGACTCTAAGCCTGCTGGGATGTAATTTGCATGTTTCGTGCCTTAGTCATTGGCACATAGACGCCTCTTTTTAACATAAACGAAAGGCATTCTACTAACTTTGATGTTTATATTTTTCTGCCCGTTACCTGTAGTGCTGCCATAGAAAATAGTTCCACATCTTATGAGAGAAATGTCGTTTTTCTAATGTGCATTATTATTATGTATATTCTATGGATGTCAGCAATTAAAATTGAATATTTCATTCCAATATTGTAAGTGTACAATGAAAATATAATTTCTTTTACCGGTATAGTAGCGACTACAAAAATTGCCCTGTAACGCTCCCGTTTCAACAAATTTTGGTACCCTTCAATTCCCGAGATACTTTATCCAAATTTCGTACGCAAATTCCCTCTGTCTGACCCTATATTGGGTGAAAAAATCGGGTTTGTACCTGCAATGGATCGCTTCAAATAATAATGTCTTTGGGGATGTGAAGGATCTGGCAGCGGTTGGTGGCTTTCACTATTAGAAATTGCGAATGAAGAAGCTACAAATGGAGAACGGGTGAGAAATGCATTTCATCCAAATATCGATTTTTTTTTTTTACTGAACTTATCGAGTTAATATTTTGACTGCAGAATCTCATACTACTCTTAATCATCTGCCAAATTTCCAAGCTAACAGAGACACTTAAGGATTGATGCATTTTCAGGCTTGAATCTTGCTTTACATTGGTTTTCGTAGTTAAGTGTAATAAGCCACGATTGCACAAAACAACTATATGAGGGTGACATGCTGCTCCATTGTTTATGTGAAACGGAGTATTCTTCCTTATTTTACAAGTTATTAATAAAGCAATATGCAGGGACCTTTTTTTTTTCCTTCTGAAGTTGGCCGACGAAACCAAATAAATTTTAAAGGGGTGCTTTCAAACGTTTCTTGCAACTGAGTTCGCCAACACAACTAGAAGCAGTTGCATTCTTAGAGAAAAGTAATTCGATCCTCTACTATTCTTATAGGGATATAAACAACTATATACATCGGTTCAACATATCTCACATATGATCCAAAGTTTCCAAATTTGGTGAAAAATTAATCCAATTCAGTCCTGGATCTAAAAAAGAGGGAAAGGGAAAAGCAGTGTAATCGAGCCGAAAAAATGTAAAATTAACTACTGGATTTCTATTACAGCGTATTATTTTCCCTTTCGTTTTAGACGGTTTTGTTTATAAAAAAAAATAAAAAATACGTGAAATATGTACAAGTTTAATCATTTTTGGCTTGCCTTCATTACTCTTATTAGAATTCTTAAAGGGGGATGGGAATGAACCCTTTGCTCTACCCTAAATCCGGCTCTGGTCCAATCTATATCAATTATTGTTGACTTTGAATAAGCTGGGTCAACAAACAAAATATTCTTATGTTAGCCACCATTGTTATCCATTAGGAAGTTTTGCACTTTCTCTGACGAAAAGTCCAATCCTGGAGTTCGGAATATCTTCTTTGCATCCTGAATATTATGGATTTGTTATTATATATTATTATATATACATATGCACCAATTGCATGAATAAATTTTCCTTACCAAATGGGAAACCCTAGAGACAGACCCGTTAGACTGTTGACGTAAAAGTTTTCTCTTTTTCAGGATATTAATGATGTGATCGCTTCATCAATATTAAATTACGCCTCGAGTGGCATAGGGAATTACGCCTTTGTTAATAAGTACTTGCCTCTATCTTATACAAAATTTAAGTGATGTGACATTTACTCCGAATTAGATGGTACATTTGTAGTAAGCGATAAAGAGTTCACAAATCGTTGGATGTGTGACATAAAATTCATTCTCATGAAACGTTCGGTTTTGTCGAAAATGCTGATAACTTATTTCGTGAGCAGCAGTCAAATATAAATGCAATCGCGTCTGTGATATTTTATGTACAAGAGATTTCTTTAGCAGACTGTCACCTAACAGCACGCGAGAAACTATAAGTTATCAGAAACTGTTCACCATTCCCCTCAGAGGGTAATAACAAACAAAACAAAACAAAAACAAAAAAAAAAACACCTCTTTATGAAAAGAAACATATCCAGAATATATATTTTTTCTGAATGGAAAATGTAGAGAAGGCTGGTGTAGTAATCTGAACTCCTAAGGTCGTTTTATTTATACATATATATTCTTTTTAGTAAATACTGTCCGACTTCAGAAATTTAGGTATCAGACCAATTATACCTAGCAATATTTTTCCAATGTTAATTCATAATCAAGTGAATTTAGCGCATTACCAAAAATTAAATAAAGAAAAAATTATCGCTGCCTATCCCGCTTGTTTTGAGGGTTGTCAGCACCAAATGAATGAATATGTAATTCATGGACATGCGTTCTATACTGATACTGTATACACTGGCGGAAATTGAAAAAAATAACACCATTAACAATTGAAGCTTAATCTATGAAATTTATTTAGAAGAAACAACTTGTTGAGAAAGGACAGTGATAACACGTGTGAGCTGATTCAATGTTTATTTTACCTTTTAATGAGTATTACATTTTACAGAAGGCACATTTTAATAAGGTGTTGAATCTCTTCGAGTAGCAATACAAGCTTCCAATCTAGTATGCAATCGGTCGTACAAATGTTGGATATCACGATGTGGAATACCATTCCATGCGCTTTCAACTTGGACGCGTAATTCAGCGATGGTCGTTGCCTACAGTGGTCCGCGAAGTCTTTGTCTGATCCCGTACCAGACATGCTCAATTGGAGACAAGTCCGGAGATTGTGCTGGCCAAGGGAGTTGGACTTTCTCCTACTGGAATATCGCATTTGGGATTACACTCAAATATGGCAAGTTGACCAGCTGTACAATGTCACTGACGTACGTATTGCTATTCAGTGTACAGTCGCTCAAATAAATATCCGAACACTATGGTTGATTACAGAATTCAGAAAGAATATCTGACAACGATTTTTTTTAGACATTAGTGATTTGGCAACCTTCGCATACTGTACATAAAGGTTGCCAGAGCACTAATTTCTAAAAAAAAATTCGTTGCCAGATATTTTTTCTGAATTCTGTAATCAACCATCATCATCATCATCGTCCTCGTCATCCTCAAGCAGCCATGGGCTACGGATGTCCAACCAGACCGTGCAATTTAGTTCTCCAAGTCTGTCCTGAGCTACATCTGCTGCATCTGGGTACTGCACACCAATTCTAATAAGGTCCTGTTTGACATTGTCTGCCCACCGCATCCTTGGCCTCCCCTTCTTTCTGAAGCCGTTAGGCACACTGTTCATAAGCCTATTCGATAATCTATAATTATCCATACGGGCAACATGGCCAAACCAACGGAGTCTCTCTCTGAACAATATACTGCTTAAAGGGGGTTGCCGACTCCTTTGCCTAACCTCATCATTAGTTACAAAGTTGAACCACCTAATGCCCAAGATACTGCGTAAGCATCAAGAATCAAAAGCATCTAGTTTCCTGTTATCTTGTTTACAAAGTGTCCAAGTTTCACTACCATAACTAACCCTAGAAAGAACCACACTATTGTACAGTCTAATTTTAGTCTTTAGGTGTATACTCCTATTTCTCTACACTCTCCATAGATTCTTAAAAGTCCCAGCAGCAATCACTATCCGTTTGTTAATCTCATACCGCAAAACACCAGTATCTATTACATAGCTCACAAGATAATTAAACTGTGACACCTGCTCAAGACTGCAACCATTCAGATAAACTGCATCACAACCTGCCTGACCAAATTTCACCACTTTAGTTTTCTCTCTGTTTATAACCCAACCTAATCTACTACCACTGTCATCAATAGCTCGAATGAAAGAGTTCATCTCATCAACATCATTTGCCAAAAGGGATAAATCATCAGCATAATATAAATCACAGATTTTCGTATCTCCAGCTCATTTAAGGCCAAAATCTTTCCCTTGAAGTGAATTTCGCATAAAGAGTAAAGGAGACAAAATGCACCCTTGTCGAACACCAGACGTAATGTTAAACCAATTGCTACAAGACTTACCGACTCTCACAAACGACTCAGTGTTATTATAGAGAGCTTTCATTACCATAACTAACTTGTCTGGTATACCATATGATTTCACAATCAACCACAAATTATGACGATCGACAGAGTCGAAAGCCTTTTTGAAATCAACAAAGCTAGCAACCAAAGGTTTCTAAAACTCTAAACATTTCTCAAGAATCTGCCTAAGTGAAAATATCTGATCCACACATCCCCTACCACTTCTGAATCCATATTGCTCATCACGTAATTGCCTGTCAACCAGATTCTTAATTCTATTAAGCACAATCATGGAAAGAACTTTACCTAGAACAGAGAGTAGGCTGATACCCCTATAGTTATCACAAGAACTGCGATCACCTTTTTTGAAAATAGGGATAACAATGGCTCTGGTAAAATCCTTAGGAACCATGCCTTTATCACAAAAGATATTCAGAATTTCAGTCATCCAAGTGGTAACAGAGACATTCCCAGCTCTAAGCATTTCGGTAGTAATTTCATCTACCCCTGGGGATTTATGAAGTTTAAGTTTAGAAACAGCCAAAATAACTTCAGATTTTGTTTTAGGGCCAACATTAAAGCCACCAATGCATCTATCATCATTGCAAACAATGGGAGTAGAACTACCCACATTGTTTAAAACATCACTGAAATGCTCAGCCCACCTAATCATGACAGAATCCTAACCTTCTATAACCTTACCTTGTTTATCCTTCAATCCCTGTACACCTGTCCGTTTTCTACCACACAAAACATTAACTATCTAATACAGCTCTCTGCTGTTGTGATGTCTAACTCCTTCCTCGGCTTTTTCAGCCAAGCCATCAAGCCAAAGATTCTTATCAGCAGCTAACTGATACTTTACACGTTTATTAAGATCTCTGTAATGCTTTCTATTAGGACCAGTAGGGTATTGATTAAGGACATTCCTGGAATTTTTTCTTTCTGAAATAAGCTGAAGTGCTCAAATAATTCTGTCTCCTCTGCTCCTTTTTCCCTAAAAGAGTACTCTTAGTTTCCAAAAACGCCTGTTTAAAATGGTCCCATTCTTTCTCAACTTCAGTAGTAAGCAAACCATGACTGTCATAATGACTAACTAACCTATCATGGTAAGCTTTAGCTATAACTGGGTCTTTCAGAGCTTCAGTATTAAAGGTAAAATTTTTAACCCTAATACAACACTTTTTAAGTTTAAGTTGCAAGACACTTTTAACAAGTTAATGGTCAGATCCAATTTCAGCTCCCCTATATCATGGTATTCCTAACAGAACTAGCCCATTTGCTGTTAATTAATATATAATCAATCATATTCTTATGCAGCCCATTCAGGTGAAACCCATGTTTACTTATGTATGTCGCGGTGTTTGTAACAAGCATTAGTTATTTTGAAACCATTCAGTTTACTAACCTGTAGGAGATGTTGCCCATTGCAATTGCAGCTACCAATACCAAAAGTGCCTATCACCCCTCCCCAAAGGTCAGAGTCAGTACCAACTTTGGCACTGAAGTTACCTAGAATAAGTGTAATATCTCCTTTTTTGACAGAATTCTAAATATCCTGCAGTTGTCCATAAAACCTATCCTTCTCATCCTCATCGGAATCCTCAGTGGGGGCATAACAGCAGATAACATTCAAGTCTTTAACACTTGTCTGAAATTTTGCTGTAAGAAATCTTTCATTAATGCACTCATATCCTAGAAGAGCATCACTAGCGTGTCTGCTGAGTAGCAGACTCACACCTTGGTGATGCTTATTGTCGTCCCTACCTGAAAAGAGAAATTTAAGATTATTTTTAAGAATCTGACCTTTATCTGCCCATCTGGTTTCTTGCAAGCCGAGAATATCTAAATTATAACGGTGGAATTCTTGTGTGAGGATATCAAGAGAAAAAGCTCTGTGCAGGTTCCTCACATTCCAACTACTTATGGTGAGAAAATGGTTAGTGGGATGTTTAAATAAAATACGTTTATTGAGAGAGGAAATGGCGACAATATCAACAGCCCCCTAATCGCAGACATGGGACAAAGACCCGTTCCTCCACCACTAAAGGCTGAAGCCATCTACACTGGAAGACTTCCTCCAATGTAGAATTTGACGATGCCAATAGAAGCAAAGAGTTCAGGTGCCTGCGATGACCTCTGCTCAGGATTATCCACCAGCTGATAAACATATCCTGTGAATCTATTTACTTGGGGCTGTCAACCCACAAAGAAACAGAAAACACAGAAAACATAGCGGAAGATTTTCCCTCCCCAGAAGCCCACCAGTGCAGCAAATTCAGGATCCATAATCAAGCTCAGAGCCATAATTCAGTCCAGTCCAGTGGTCTGTAAATGGTAGCTAGGTAGTCACTGGAAGGAGAGCTATGCACCAATCCCCTGTGATGATACATAGAACCGGCCAGGCCTAGCGCCTAATGTCCGACCCCCCCTTCTCGTGGTGCAGACCGTTAGTATCTTTCAAAAGAGATACTCTCTCATGGAAGTGAACGGAAGCGAAGGGCTACCAGATTAGTTTGGCCTACTGATCTGGACAACTCTGGCTACTTTTCTTTTTTTTTTTCCTCCCCTGTTGAGGATTGGTCAACCACACAGGGTCCTGGTGCTGAGCATATAATCAACCATAGTTTTCGGATATTTTTGAGCGATTGTATCCTGTACAAACACCTGACACATGTATGAGAGTAATAGCTAACCCCCCCCCCCCCCCACACACACACACACACATCATGATGCCCGGCGTGGGCCCTGTGTGTCGCTGGCGGATGTATGATGGAGAAGCAGCTCGCTTTGTCGCCTTCGGACGCGTAAACGACCATCAGACGCTCCTAAGCAGAATCGGCTTTCATCACTGAAAGCCACAGAGTTCCATTCTTCCCTCCAATGAACTCGTTCTTAAAACCACTGCAAACGTGCTTGACAGTGATGAGGTGACAGTAATAACCGTGCCAGTAGCACGTGGGCCGGTAGTTCTGCTTCCAAAATATGATTGCATATCGTTCTTGGTACGACAGAAGATCGAATTTGTGAAGCCATAGCCGTCCGCTCTGCCGCCGCCTTCCTGATAATCCGATCCCCTCGTGCGTCCGTAACTCTGTGTTGCCCGGAACCACGTCTGCGAGTGTGCGAATGCTCTTCTGACCATCGACGTCACCATCTTACCACTGCCGATACCTCTTGTCCAACGCGGTGTGCAATGTGATGAACAGGAAACTTGATGCCTTTGAATCTAGATACTTACGCAGTATATTGGGAATTAAGTGGTTTGACTTCGTAAGTGCCTGCTTCCCGAAGACCCACTACATGTACTACCTCGCTCAAACTCCGCTAACTAAACAAATGTTGCGCGCCTATTTCATCCAGACATGGTAGTTTCTTCAAAGAGCACTGGACAACACGACACGAGACGAATAACTTCTTTCTTTATGCCCTAGTCCTTAAATATGCGCTGCGTACATTTGCAGTGACGTCATTATTTCATCCAATGACTTTCAATCTTGGATCACGGTTTCTGCTGCCCTTAACTATTAACGTATTATAATATGATGTTCCTAAAGGAATTCCTTCTGGGTGTTATTTTTTTCATTTTCCGCCAGTGTACATCTTTACATTGTGGCTTATCCTGATTAGTGCTTGTCCCAAACGCTTGAACCTTAATGCTTCTGACTGCATTACATACTATAACTGAAATCATGTAACTTACATGGTAAGCTTTCTTGCGTGCTCAAAAGGTGCACTGCATAAAATAGATTGTTTTTGAGTGGAACCAACATTAGAGGTTCCACAATGAATGTCAACACTGAATGCCACAATTGAATGTCAACAATATGCTGCTCAAAGTAGGTTGACAACTCCTTTGCCTAACCTAATCATTACTTACGAAGTCAAACCACTTAATTCCCAATATACTGCGTAAGTATCTAGAGCAATTGCTAAAGCAATTGCTACAAGTTTCACCAACTCTCACGGAAGTATAAATTAATAAATAGCCCCTCAAGCAGCTGCTTGCCACAGAGGTCTGACAGAAGCCTCTCAGTTTATATGCCATAGTAGAAGGTCTGAGAGGATGACAGGACCTCAGCAGAAAAATCGACACATATATCCATTCCTTACCCGGGGCTTGAACCCAGGTGCCTTAGATCAGTAGCCAAGCGTGCTAACTTACAGTTATTATAAAGAGTTAACATAATGTTAACATAAATGAAAATGAGTTAGTTAACATAATGAAAATTATGTTAACTAACTTATCTGGTATGCTATACGATCTCACGATCAACAACAAATTACGACGGTCAACAGTCAGAAGCATTTCTGAAATCTACCAAGCTAGTAACTAAAGGATTCTGAAACTCTAAACATTTCTCAAGAATCTGCCTAAGTGAAAATATCTGATCTACACATCCCCTACCACTTCTAAATCCACATTGCTCATCACCCAATTGTCCATCAACCAGATTCTTAATTCTATTAAGCACAATCATGCAAAGAACTTTACCTGGAACTGAAAGTAGACTGATACCCCTATAGTTATCAGAAGAACTGCGATCACCTTTTTTAAATAGATAAATAATAATAGCTTTGATAAAATCCTTAGGAACAATGTCTTATCATAAAAGATTACCAAAATTTCAATCAGCCCATGTGATAACAGAAACATTTCCATATCTAAGCATTTCCATAGTAGTTAATTTACTCCTAGGAATTTATGCAGTTTAAGTTCAGAAATAGCCAAAATAACTTCAAACTGTGATATAGCTACAGCATTAAAGGCAGTAATGTAGCTATCATTATTACAAACAATGGGAGTAGTACTAACTACATTGTTTACTTAGGACATCACTGAAATGCTCGGCCCATGTAGCCATGACAGAATTCTCACATTCGACAACCTTACTATGTCTATCCTTCAATCGCTGTATACGTGTCCATTTCTTCCCTCATAAAACATTAACAATTTGGTACAGCTCTGTAGTGTTAAATTGTGTAGCTGCTTCGTCTGCCTTGTCAGCCACGCTATTAAATCAAAGTTCCTAACTAACTGATCCTTTACACGTTTATTAAGCTATCTGTAATACTTTCTCTTTGTGACTACTTGACTGTTGATTAAGAATATTCATACAGTTTGTTCTTTCAGAACAAGGTCAAGTGCCTTATCACTCAAATAATTTTGCCTCCTCTGTTCCTTTTCACCCAAAAGATAAAATATTAATTTCAAGAAAAGCTTGTTTAAAATGGTACCATTCTTGCTCAACATCAGTAGCAAGCAAATCGTATCTGTCCTTAATGACCAAATAACCTATTATTTTAAGCTTTGGCTATAACTGGTTCTTTAAGAGCTTCAGAATTAAAGGAAAATTTTTTAAACTTAGCACAACACTACTTAAATTTAATTTGCAAGATACCTTTAACAAGAATGTGTTCAGATCCAATTTCAACACCCCTATATGACCTGGTATCCTAACAGAACTAGCCCATTTGCTGTTAATTAATATATAATCAATCACATTCTTATGCAGCCTCTCTGGTGAAACCCATGTGTACTTATGTAGGTCGCAGTGTTTGTAATAAGTGTTAATTATTCTCAAGCCATTAAGTTTACTTATCTGTAGGAGATGTTGTCCATTGCCATTGCAGCTACCAAAACCAAAAGGGCCTATCATCCCTCCCCAAACGTCAGAGTCAGTATCAACTTTGGCATAAAAGTTTCCAAGAACAAGGGTAGAATTTCCTTTCTTGACAGAATTGAAAACATCCTGAAGTTGTCCATAAAACCTATCCTTCTCATCCTCATCGGCAACCTGAATGGGGGATAACAGCAGAAAACATTCAAGTCTTTAACGTTTGTTTGAAATTTTGCTGTACGAAACTTTCCATTAATGCACTCATATTCTAGAACAGTATCACTGGCGTGTCTGCTGAGAAGCAGCCCTACGCCTTGGAGAGGCTTATATCTTCCCTCCCTGAAAAGAGAAATTTAAGATTATTTTTAAGAATCTGACCTTTATCTGTTCATCTGGCCTCGTGTAAGCCGAGAATATCTAAATTGTAATGGTGGTATTCTTGTGTGAGGACATCAAGGGAATAATCTGTGAATAGTCCTCTCGTACCAACTACCTACGGAGAGAAAATGGCTAGTGGGGTGTTTAAAGAAACTACGTTTATTTAGAGAGGGAATGCCGAAAGTATCAACCCTCCCTAATCGCAGGCATCGGGCAAACACCCGTTCCCTCACCACTAAAGGCTGAAAAGGCATCTACACTGGAAGACTTCCTCCAATGTAGAATTTGACGATGCCAGTAGAAGAGAAGGGTCCAGGTGCCTGCGATGACCTCTGCTCAGGATTGTCCACCAGCTGATAAAACATATCTTGTAATCTATGCACTTGGAGCTGTCAACCCACAAACAAATAGAAAACACAGCGAAAGATTATCCCTCCACAGAAGCCCACCAGTGCAGCAAAATCAGGATCCATAATCAAGCTCAGAGCTTTAATCCAGTCCAGTAAGTTTATATGGTCAGCACCAGGACCCTGTATGGTTGACCACTTCCAAGCAGGGTAGAAAAAAAAAGAAAAGTAGCCATAGTTGTCAAGATCAGGACACAATAGGCTAAATGGGCACAGAAGTTGGGTGGAAAGGACCCACTGGAACAACTGTTAGGATGCAGATGGTAACCTCCCTTCAAGACCATCCAGCGATTATTTTATCGTTTTCAGGTTATGGCTCTCCCGCACACGGATCATGGCTTAACGTTCAATCCGACGGACGGCGGCATTTCCAAGCCTTTCTGTGTTCCCTACTGACTGAGGGCTAGTCCGGGAGTTTTGCGGAGATAAATCTCAACGCTGATCCAGCTGGGTTCGAACCTGGAAATTGCAGATTATGAGCCTGGCTCGCTACCGAATGAGCCACCCCTCCCCATTTTTTATTTAAGGACTGTCAGATGTTTATCACTTAATGAAGTTTTATCCATTTTTCTAGCCAAGATAGTGCATTTTCAGACAAATGCAAAACGCAGAGTGACATCTCACAAGGACAAATTTTATACCCGACACTAATTAATATACACTTGATTAACCTGCAGTTATAAATCAAAATATCAATTACTGTCTTTACGCAGGTGATCGAACTTTGTGGAATACCGAACAATCATTATTAAAGTGGCTCCTATAAAAAAAGTCTCAGCAGACACGCTACTGATGCTCTTCTAGTATATGAGTGCATTAATGAAAGGTTTCTTACAGCAAAATTTCAGACAAGCGTTAAAGACTTGAATGTTATCTGCTGTTTTGCCCCCATTGAGGATGCCGATGAGAATGGGAAGGATAGGTTTCATGGACAACTTCAGGATATTTTGAATTCTGTCAAGAAAGGAGATATTACCCTTGTTCTAGGTGATTTCAATGCCAAAGTTCGTACTGACTCTGACCTTTGGGGAGGAGTAATAGGTCCTTTTGGTATTGGTAGCTGCAATGGCAATGGGCAGTGTCTCCTGCAGGTAAGTAAACTCAATGGATTCAGAATAACTAACATTTATTACAAACACAGTGACATAAATAAGTACACATGGGTTTTCACCTGATGGGCTGCATAAGAATATGATTGATTACATATTAATTAACAGCAAATAGGCTAGTTCTGTTAGGAATACCAGATCATACAGGGAAGCTGAAATTGGATCTGACCATCACCTTGTTAAAAGTGTCTTGCAACTTACACTTAAAAAGTGTTGTGCTAGGGTTAAAAATTTTACCTTTAATACTGAAGCTCTGAAAGACCCAGGTATAGCTAATGCTTACCATGAAAGGTTACTTAGTCATTATGACAGTCATGGTTTGCTTACTACTGAAGTTGAGGAAGAATAGGAGCATTTTAAACAGGCGTTTTTGGAAACGAAGAGTACTCTTTTTGGGAAAAAGGAGCAGAGGAGACAGAAGTATTTGCGTGATAAGGCATTTGAGCATATTTCAGAAAGAAGGAACTTAAGAATGTCCTTAATCAATACCCTACTAGTCGTAATAGAAAGGATTACAGAGAGCTTAATTAACGTGTAATGGATCAGTTAGTTACTGATAAGAAACTTTGGCTTGATGGCTTGGCTGACAAAGCCGAGGAAGTAGTTAAGCAGCACAACAGCAGAGAGCTGTACCAGATGTTTAATCTTTTATGTGGTAGAAAACTTACAGGTATATAGGGATTGAAGGATAAACAAAGTAAGGTTAGAGAAGCTGAGTATTCTCTCATGGCTAGGTGGGATGAGCATTTCAGTGATGTTCTATACAATGTGGTTAATTCTACTCGCATTGTTTGTAATCATGATAGATGCATTGGTGGCTTTAATGTTGGCCCTATAACACAATCTGAAGTTATTTTGGCTATTTCTAAACTTAAACTTCATAAATCCCCAGGGGTAAATGAAATTGCTACAGAAATGCTTAGAGCTGAGAATACTTCGGTTACCACTTGGATGATTGAAATTTTGAATAACGTTTTTGATAAAGGCATGGTTCCTAAAGGATTTTACCAGAGCTATTATTATCCTTATTTTCAAAAAAGGTGATCGCAGTTCTTGTGATAACTATAGGGCCTACTTCCAGGTAAAGTTCTTTCCATGATTGTGCTTAATTATTAAGAATCTGGTTGACGGGCAATTGCGTGATGAGCAATGGGGATTCAGAAGTGGTAGGGGATGTGTGGATCAGATATTTTCACTTAAACAGATTCTTGAGAAATGTTTTGAGTTTCAGAAACCTTTGGTTGCAGGCTTTGTTGATTTCAAAAAGGCTTTCGACTCTGTTGATCGACATAATTTGTGGTTGATTGTGGGATCATATGGAATACCTGACAAGTTAGTTAACATAATGAAAACTCTCTAAAACAACACTGAGTCGTGTGTGAGAGTTGGTAAGGCATGTAGCAATTGGTTTACATTACTTCTGGTGTTCGACAAGGGTGCATTTTGCCCCCTTTTCTCTTTAGTTATTGATTATGTTATGCGAAATTCACTTCAAGGGAAAGATTTTGGCCTTAAATGGACTGGAGATATGAAAATTTCTGATTTTGATTATGCTGATGATTTAACCCTTTTGGCAAATGATGTTGATGAGATGAACTCTTTCATTCGAGCTGTTGATGAGACTGGTAGTAGAGTAGGTTTTGTTATAAACAGAGAGAAAACTAAAGTGATGAAAATTGGTCAGGCAGGCTGTGATTCAGTTAATCTGAATGGTTGCAGTCTTGAGCAGGTGTCACAGTTTAATTATCTTGGGAGCTATGTAACTGATACTGGTGATGTGCGGCATGAGATTAACAGACGAATAGGGATTGCTGCCGGGACTTTTAAGAATCTGTGGAGATTGTGGAGAAATAGGCGTATACACTTAAAGACTAAAATTAGACTGTATAATAGTTTGGTTCATTCTAGGGTTAGTTATGGTAGTGAAACTTGGACGCTGTGTAAACAAGTTAACAGGAAACTAGATGTTTTTGATTCTAGATGCTTACGTAGTATCTTGGGTATTAGGTGGTTTAACTTTGTAACTAATGATGAGGTTAGGCAAAGGAGTCTGCAACCTCCTTTAAGCAGCATATTGTGCAGAGAGAGACTCTGCTGGTTTGACCATGTTGCCAGTATGGATAATTATAGATTGGCGAATAGGGTTATGAACAGTGTGCCTAGATGTTTCAGAAGGAGGGAAAGACCTAAGATACGGTGAGCAGACAATGTCAAACAGGACCTTGTTAGGATTGGTGTGCAGTGGCCGGATGCAACAGATGTAGTTCCGGACAGATATGCTTGGAGAATTAAACTGCAAGGTCTGATTGAACCTCCGTAGCCCATGGCTGCTTGATGATGATGATGATATTTCCAGATTACAGATACTTCTTTGATTTTAAATGGTTATTCTTCCAAGGATGTTTCCTTCTAACTTCCTGAAAAATGTAACGGATGTGCAATTTGAGTTAGAAAAAAAAAACAACAGCTTCCCTGTTATAATTCCATTTGGTTCTGAGTTGGGTTATTTTAACTCTGAGCGGCACTTTTTTTGTACACAATGACCAGGTACCAAGTACCCCGAGGGCTCAGAGAATGTTGGGGGAGCGGACTCCCGTCAATAACATCTAGCGTGTTCTTTAAAATGCACAAAGCATTGGTTTTCGCATACGCTGCCATGTCTTAACGTTCCATCCGTCGGACGATGGCCTTTCCATGCCCATCAGTGTCCTCTACTGACTGAAGCCAGGTTGAGGAGTTTTGCGGAGATAAATATCAACGCTGACCTAGCCGGGACTCGAACCTGGGAACTGCAGATTACGAGCCTGGTACACTATCAACTGAGCCACCCTAACGCCACTTCCATTGGAAAACAAATTCTTGAAAATCATCATGTAAATTCTGATTTTAGTAACACTAATAAACTTTGATATCATATTTAGGCCTTATAAAAGTTCGGTCTTTTCTAAAAATTTCATTAGAACGAGCGAATAAATGTATTCTGGGTTTCATTGGTCAGTTTCGTAAATAATGATGAATTTCAACGAAGACACCTTTGAGAACTTATCAAAACCTTTTAGGAAGCCGATGGGAGATGTCCCCTCCCCCATCGTATTTGTTGCATGCACAAGGAATGCCTCTATTACACGTCGTTGAGCAGCCCATCGTCATACCATGACAACTCAATATTGTCCTTTTTTCATCATCGAGTGCAGGATGTGGAAGAAGGAAGGCAATTACAATGCTGACATAGTTGGAACCTGTACCTTTGAACTTATTAAGAATTGAGGAAGTGCCTGACACAAACCACCAATCACTCCACTCTGTAAGAGATTTGAAAAATTCTACAACAGAAGATTTGCTATATGATCTGCTGATGGGCAAAATCAGAATACATTACCCGCTGCATTTTTCTCTTCTTTGAGAAAGCCTACGAAACATCATTGAGCGTTTTCATATCAATATATTGCAGTTTATTGCATGAGTGCAGGTGAGTGCACCAGTTCATGAGTGCACCAGTGTATTTTCTGGTGCAGGGATTTTTAAACTCCGTGGTCCCCTGAGAATCCACGAATTATTACAGAAATACTTCAATGCATTTTTTCAATTTAAATCTCACTGATATATAAATATATCGAAACCTAAACAGTATTGGTATGCTTGGAATCGTTTTGTTCTCCAATTAGAAATGGGGGTCTGATTCTAATTTTTTAACATGCATTTTTCCCTTCTTGCACCAACGAAGTTCAAATAATTTTACTTTGCATTTTTTTTTATTATTTGAAGAAATCTTTGTTAGCGTTTGTTAATTTTCACTGGTAAACAAATTACTAATGAAATTACCAAAAACCACTCAAAAATCTGTATTGTATTTTTCTTATTTGAAATCCATTTATTTCTACTCAATTTTGATTAAACATGACAATGACTGCAGATCGTTTACTTTTAATTATTTGGTCATCTTGAGCTACGTTATCGAGATGCTGCTTCGTTAAAGTAACAGTTATCCTTTAATTGTTTTCTTATATTTTCTTACAATTTGTTTGGAAAAATATCATATATTGTTCACAGAAATGGTAATAGCTATTTAAAACATAGTTGTAATCTCAAATAAAGCGAATGATATTTTCAAAAATTGCAATAGAATTTTATGTACAGCATTTTAAATTAGCAAATTTTATTTCGTTTAACAGAAACTAAAGAGTTTAACGGGCCGATGACCCAATGGCTCATGATATCTTTTCATCCGGAAGCGATTGTTTTCCCAATATGCATTGCACTGCACCTGGGTTTTGCTAACCATGAATTCATGAATTCTTCATTTCAGGAAGAGTTACTTATGGTTACTCTTTCAAATTTGTATATGGTAGCTTGGGATTTCGTGACTCTCTAATATCAGTATTTACCGTTTCACTATTAGTCGATAGTTTCCGTGCTTAATTGTTCATAACTTGACTGCATCTAAAATTTATAACGTGATACAAATGAAATAATTTTAGCTGGAAAAATACTCAACTTCATAGTTAAGTTTCTTTTTTGAGCAAATCGCGTTCAATAGAAACAAACGCAAACAACTTACTAAATTCTTAACAACACGATCTCAAAATTCTTGTAAGATTATTCCCAAACTACACTTACTGCCTTAATAATTCAAATATATAGATATAATAAAACCCATATTTGAACCTGGAACAACTGTAACATGACCATTTTTAGGTAATGAACATTTGGCAGCCGCCAAGAAACCAGTGAGACGTATTCAAGTTGTCTTGGCAGTTAAAATAATAAATTCTAACATTGGTGTAAGGAACAGTCTATACCGTATCTCCTAAGGTCTTGATGAACTCCTTGACACTACATCTGTGAGAGTTTGACATCCTGAGTTAATGTTTGTAATTTTTTATATATTAATCATAAAATATCATCAGGTTATTAACGGTACTTTTTTACAAAAAATTTTGCTATCGATTATTTATTTGGATAATATTAAACAACTAGTACAGTATTTCCTCGGATTAAGGGGAGAAGCCTTCGTAGAAAACACCATTTGAAGTAAGTTATCCTAAAATGGTATAAAGACAGATATGTCGAGTTTCTGCCAAAGGCTCTATATTGAACTTTTCGCTAACATAGTGAACCAAAATATATCAGCAGTTTTCATTTGTGCAGAAAAATCTAGATTAACTGAACTATGCATATGGGTAGTGGTGAATCAGATATACCTAAAAGTCTGATATTCTGAAGGATATAGATAGGAAAATTAGGGGAAAATAATGCATATAGAGCCCAGCAATGAATGATAAAAATGATCAATAAGACATGTTAAGAAGCAGAATTATATATACAAAACTTAAACCCAGAGAAAAAAGCCAGAGTGGATAGATATTAAAAGATAACAGATCTCAAGAGAGACAAGTATAAATAAATATATAACCCGTCATTGATTCCAACTCGGGACCTTTTGGTTAATCACCAGCTAAAGCGCTTGCATAACCAGGAGGCCCCGATTTCAAGGTGGATGGTGTATTTTTTTTTCTTCACATTTGTCTAACTCTGATTAATAAATTGCTTTACAATTGTGAGTTTCTTCCTTACGATGAGAGTAAGCATTTTCAAATTGTTGCTTTGGTTCTCAGAAGAAAGGTCAGTAAATCTCTTTTGAGATATGATTGGTTACCTGAAAAATAAAGGATTTCTGTCTCATGGAGATATAATACTGAAAGTTGCGAAGCGATGATATTAAGCAAGAATATGCAACTGTTGAAACAACTACAGTAACTGTATCAAGAAGGACTCCGATAAGGGAGTAAACTATAAGCGACTGCTGTAATGTTTTTTTTTTCCACAGTAGCATATACAGTGTCTATAGCATTCACAGTAGCATATGTCTTTGTTTCTGCTGTAGAATCTTCTGTAATCCTTTGAGTGTCTAGGACATGATTAAATGTAAGAAAGCTCTATATACGTCATAATTAACAGGAAAATGGGCTGTTCTGTTAATATATATATAGAACATATAGGGAAATTAAGATTGTTTCTAGCATTGTGTTGTTTAAAGTATCTTGCAGCTGAAACAAAAAATGTTGCTCTTTCAATTCTACAACTAGTTATAACACACTAATAAATGCTGCAATAAAAATAAATGAAGTTGATAAGAAGGAAATTCACTTGTACTGAGTAGGTTGTTTTTCCCTGAGAAGCACTTTTTGGACACAATGGGCGAAATGAAAAAAAGGACCACAAAGACTCAGAGAAGGTTGTGAAGGAAGTGCAATGGACAGCTGTCAGGAGACATATGTCAAACCCCGTTAAGGCAATTTAACATGTTCATTAAAGTACCCAAGGTATGGCTTCACTATACACAGGGTAGTGGCCTTTAAAAAAAAACACGTAGGTACACCATTTGGTGTCAAGCACAGATCCAGAGTTAAGTGAAAAAAATCTCAATAAATGGAGAGCGGGTGTATTCATTCATTATGCATCACGACCATTTGGAATGGCTAGTGTATTCCCTTATATTCCAAATTAGTCCAAAAATGAAATAATCTGATCTAATTTGAAAATGTAATTGAGATGCTCTGTTCTAAGTGATAATTTACGAATCCAAAACTATTGAAACTTATCTGACCTATAGATGTAAGAGATCAACTATTTTATATGTATTATTTCACCGTAAGAATAAAAATTTGATTATGCATATTCTACGACATTAGATTACACAAATATATAATTTCTAAATAGAGTGATGTCATTGTTCATTTTACATCTCTTTTGAACTAGAATCGCAACTGTGTACATCGAATTATGTTTATGTGACTGATTTAATAGAAAGCCAAAGTTTATAATGAATTCGATGGGGATATAAAATAAATCGAAAATTACTCAGTCTTTAACGCAATTTGTTAAATGTTGTTACTAAATCCCTGTTAGATACATAAGGTATTAATTTGATACATAAGGTATTAATTTGTCGTTCAGTTGGCATAAATATTTGCTACAGGTTCCGCTTTTTATGCAGTCTCAATATTGTTATTTTATCTACGTATTCCCTTTCCTGCTCACAATAATAGATCTCGGGCCAATAATAACACTAATAGAACTTGTTGGATTTTCATTAGTTTATGTAAATATCTCAAAACGAAGTCTATTGAATTCTGCTATTGCCTACTAAGACAAAGCAGGATTCAGTTAAACTGATTACGTAAAGGAATATCGAAATCTATGAAGCCAAGTTGTAAACACTATTACTGACCTGCTGTTAAGTAGTGTATTTGAAAGCATAGTGGATAAAAAATAATAATATAACAAAACATATGAGAACTGTTTTCAAATATCTCGACGGGCTTAGAGCAGAATAAAATTCTTGATAGTAGTTTTATGTTTACTATCAGCTAATTATTATGCCGATAGTTGGACTCAAAGTCACGATATCCTGGTTATTTATATATCCCGATATCCGGCTGCAGTATATTCATTTTTTATTGGCCCATCTAGTTCATATTGAAACTTGAGACACCTTTTGTATTAAGGATTTGTGTACCAAATGGGTACGGATATCGAGATTCAATGCGATAAAAACAAACGGAATGCCAGTACTTCGCAAAGAGCCACGCAATAATTCCGCAATAACCTACTTCTTGTCTGCCTGCAGATATACTGTACCCTCCGTGGTCAAGGTCAGCCCTTGTGCCTCGACTCTTTCTACCCATAGTGGAGAAGTATCACTCTTCAACTGAGTTATAGATATCCTGCGGCTTTGTCCAAAGGAAGTTTACCCCTAACGAACAAAGGAAATGTCGACAGGTCGAACTGTAGTAGAGACCTTGGTTAACAGCTGACATTTCTATCAAATCTTGAGTTATGTAAACAAGACAGCAAATATCATTACTACTACTTTGCTCATATTTCTCATATGGTCGAAGATTATATTACCAAGACGTTAGAAGGGGCTAGAACTGCGCTCTCTTGATGAATGTTATTTTAGCAATATGTGAAATGTCTTGCCTCCTGCGCTAAGCAGGCCTAATCAGTTTTCTGACTGTATTCGGTAAGGATAAATTCCAGACAAACCCAATACTTTCCTATATTCCTTGATCATAACCAACGAGAGAGAGCAGAAACGAATGGGAAACCGTTTCTATTCCGTTGGAAGCTCCCTTTGTATTTGTAACTCACATACATCAACGATAAGGCAGAAAGCGGGAATGACCATTAATTAACTTCCTTCAAATGAGGTACATAGGTTATGCCCTTGCAATAACTCTGATGAACTGATATGGACGAGGTGCCCTACATTGTCTACATCTGGGATTCATAACTGAAGTGAAGAGAGAGAGAATAGATTGTTCAACACGGTTCAAAGGTAAGAACACCTGATATGTAACCAGGATAACGTGACTTTGAGTCCAACACAAGTCAATTATTCTCTCTTACTAAAAATGCTATAGTAGAAACAGAACTTAAAATCAGTTACGAATTTTAAAAATGTGTCGAAATTTTCATAGAGATTGCTTATCTGTCATGGACTACCGGAAACCTATTATTTACCATATTTGATTATGATAGTAATGCAATATATTTTAGGATGATGGCAGCATAGTACTGGATTGGCAATTTGTATGGAGTGCACTGGCATAACTAGATATTTCCTTTGTGAGGAAAGATGTAAAAATGCTATAAATGTATTTTATATGAAAACCCTAATTACTATTGATGGATAATTTCTTAAGAAAAATATAATACTTGTAAAAATAAAACATTTTCAGTCTTCATCGATTTACATTTTCTAAGCTTTAATGTTAATACTTTTTCTCTTTTCGGATAGAATGCTCCATTCCATTACTTGGGTGTGCGACTTTTTAAATGACGATCAGGGATGATAATTTTTCATGACTGCAGATCCACCAATGTATTATCTTTCGGCTAGCAATATCTGATTTACGACTCTCATCAGCAATGGATCACCATCTCTAGCTAGCACCATGATTGATACGTAATTGTCTCTTCGTTGAAAACACGGAAGAAACGTTTTACCTCAAAGTCCAAATGAGTGAATGGCCAGATTAAAGTCCTCAGCTAGTCTTATTTGATAACTGATCAGACAGTTGTAGATGCAGCCAGAGTCGAAAGTGAGAGGTGAACTATCTTGAATGAAAAGACATTATATTGACAGTAAGTCCGACCCACCATCCTTTTGTCTACTTCAACCAATTAATACATCTTGATCTACAATCTGTTTAATTCTTAAGCCATTATTAAATACCAGTGTATGCCATTCAATCCGGTAACGGGAGTTTTTTCTGTACACTGCACATTTACATGTACATCAACTCCAATGACGTCGAAAAAATGACAACCTGCTCAATGACCTGGAGAGATCAAATGTTCATCTGTTAATGGCACTTAGGGACTCATAAACAGAACCGAAGAACTTTCTTACTCATTCACACTTGCTGATCTCTCAGCACTTCCTTCCTTTGGTGGGGAATGTCATTCCATGCGTCTTTATTCAAGGCGATGATGGTCAAGGACATTAGATATTTGGGATATCATTAGAACTTATTTTTATCACTGATATCTGCTCTTTCATCAGAATCAACAAGGCACATTTTCGCTCAGGGATATCCCTACGATTTGGAAGTCCTCCTTAAAATTATAGTAACATTTATATCCATTTGCTGCATCAATAATGCCTCTCTTGAATACAGTTTAGGACTGATGGCCTAAATATATATTTTATTCTAAACTCCGAAAGGATTTTTCTCAATAAATTTTAAATATCAACAATGCCAGTACATAAAGCAATAGCCAAAGCATCCATCGAATTATAAGGCTTTCCCAGAAATAAACTGTCTTATTCTTGTGATCAATATTTAGAAAAAAAAATTAAACGTTAAATGAACACAAATTCAGAGATCTCAAACTGGGCAGAATATATAAACTTATTGTTATCAGAATGAGAAACATTTCTCAGTAGAGCTAAAAAGTTTAATGTTCAAATTAAACAAGCTTCATCTCCTTCAAACACATCTGATAACACGTTTATTTGAATTATTTTTGTGATTTCTATCAAACATTGAATACAAACAATTAAATATGACCATAGATACATCATAGATAAATGTAAAAGTTATAATCTGTAGTGCGTCTTAAGTTGGTTACCAAATAATAATATGAATGATATTGAACAAATAAAATATAATTCGAACAATGATGTAATCTTAATCGGTTGGTTATTTTGCTTTTATGTTGCACCAGAACAGTAGGGTATTATGCGTTAAATGAGGTGATAAAGTAAACAATAGTTGTACAAGATTTGTGTATAAAGCCGTGACGAATTTAAAACACAAAATACGATAAAAATATTCACGATTAAAAGAGCCAAGATATTTTAAAAATTCAAAAACTCACACAAAAAATGATTTATCAGATATTCCGAGATTGTCTGAGTTTAAGGGGCACAGAGGGCAAGTGATGAGAGTTAAAAAGTAATACGTCGTTTACATTAAAAGTCATGCAATCGATTAAAATGCGATGAATGGTTAAAATGGCGCTATCAAATTCACACATAGGTTGGTCGTCCGCCTAAATTTGAAGTAACTTGTTAGAAATCCATATTCTACTTGGAGCCGAGAAAGTACGACTTCAATCATGTGATCCCTGCGAAGAGCTGAATCAAGATTTCTGGTTCTGACCAAGATCTTTACCACTATTTCCCTGAGTACCATATACCACTGTATGCGTAACTCAATGAAAAACGCTGCAGGAAATCCATGTACGAAACCAGCAGCAGAGAACCGAACAGGGGCGTGGTTGATCTGGCAACAGCATCTGCCATGTATCGGCATATTGCTGCCATCTACCAGCAAATCTGCCTTGGTATCGGCATGTCCAGCCTCCAATCAGAACATTTATAGTACAAATGGCGGCGAAAAAGGAACTGCTGGCGGATCTTGGAAATAACAGGATGAGACGGAAGCCTCACCAATTAATGTAGCGAGTTAAGCGAGTCAGTATAAAGCAGAAAACTGATGATGATGCTATGTATGATCCAAGGCAAACTGATAGGGTTCTTCAGTGAAATGGAACATTGTGGTAGAATCCAGATTCTACCACAATGTTCATGGATGACACAATGACATCATGACAGAGGATGGCCTATCCCACGGAGTCCCAGATTTCGAATCATCTGTGAACTCAGGCATGAAGTCAGGATGCTTTGCATCCTGACTTCCGTTCCGACTTCATGTTCCGTGGCATCCTGACTTCATGTTCCGTGGCTGACGAAGAGTTGTCGCATCATGCAATCAGGCGTGGAAACTTTCCCACTTCCTGTAGAGAGTCGTGCTATAGAAAATTGTTCTGTAGAGAAATGACCTGTAGAGAGATCACAGGAAGAGCAAACAAGCGAGTCTAGGTCATAGAGGCTCGGCTGTCAACAGGGCGATGCTATGAGGTTGATGTTAATGTCTCTGAGATAGCCTCGAATACGAACCTCTCTAGGATAAATGGCAGTCGGGCGATTAGTATAAAATATTTTCCTCTTGAAACTAGAACAGTAGTCTTAATTGGGATGGCCTAGCAGGAATTGCAATTGACAAGTATACTCTAGGGACAGCTGCTAACAATGAAGATATAAGAATGCTCCGTCAACCACAGCTTAAAGAGAGTGGAAGGTGAGAAGTGGAAGGCTCTGCTGCACACACAGAGGGCTTGATGGGGAAACAGGGCCCAAACCTCCTGCATCGAATTTAGAGCCGATGCATAGACTTGGGATTTGCAGTTCAGTTTCGATCTGAGAAGTCCAAAGTACAGAAGGAGCAAATAACATCGATTCACGCCTCAGAGAAGATAGGAGAGGATCTTGTAGATCTCGAATTTCTACGTGTACTGCATTACCTGAGGGAAAGATTATGGGGGTAAAAGGATCAGTTTTCAGTCAAAGATTAAATCGAGACACTTAGTTTGTGCTTCGATTGGAAACGTGTAATCCTCGAGCTTCAGCACAGGGTACAAATAAAGAAGTTCAATGCATGCAAATGATTTTCTACGGGTACAACCGAATCCCATTTGCTGTCGCACTAACAGTGAAATTGTTGAGAATAATTTGTTGTTGTTGTTGTTGTTGTTGTTCAGTTGAGGAATATCAGGTGGTCTAAGGTAGACCGTTGCGTTTGAGAGGTGCATTGGGTGTTGGAAAAAAAGGTCACTGGTTCCTAAACACCAGATAATTCTGACATTTACCATTCTTTTCTTATGCTACTCGTCAGTGAAATAAGAAGATGATTGGAAGGGCTCCTGTGCTCCTTCCCTGGCTTCAGGAAGATGAAGATGAGAATCTTCTAACAGAAGTCTAAACATGATCCTTGATAAAATGCATTCCGACATTGGAACAGCCAATCATTACTCGATGTTGAGAATTATTGGATCATCGAATAGCTAATTTGGCTGACAGGGTACTGACACACAAGAACAGTACTGCACAAGGCACAGCTCTTCCACTTTGAATGGTCTGTTATAGGGATCCAGAGAATTTGAGTAGGACGACAGTGGAGAGGGTATGGTCATGTTTTTCAGAGACAGATATCAGGTGAAAAAAATGAGGATGAAGCGATGGAAAAACGATTCCCCCAGAGTGTTGACAATTGTCATGGGATCGTCAATATCACGTCCACTGCATTCCAGGATCGATAACGAATGGCATAAATAGTTCCCGTTCATCTTCCATACTTTATCTTACACGATCTTAGAAGTGGTCTTGTGGGTGAGGAATGACAAACACGTGATCCAAGATTCGTTCAGGCTCTTCCACCAAACAAAACAGGCTTTCGTCCTGGTGCATTTAAATGTCATAATATTGGGAGAACTCAAATACTTCCAAAACGTCCGAAAGTCGTGTTTTGAGCTTTATGAGCTGACTAGCAATAGGGATGCCACTAAGATTTTGGAAAACAAGGAAACTGGGTTGGAGTATACGGGATGGTATAGACACCTGCTCGAAAGATACAGTTTGTCATATCCACCACTGCAAAATTAATTAATTCCTCACTGATTCAGTATAGGACGAGATCACAGAAGAGTTCTAACTATTACAATCAGACTGATCAATCTGTTAGAGTGTGTAATATGTAAAGAGTCTCAAGTCCTTCACGGGAGATTTTAAATATCGCAGAGAGGTAATAGCTTTTATAGAGGTTGTCCTCAACCTCCAATATAAAGAATGTAAGAATCAAGGACGAGCAAATAGCGAGATCAATGACAATGAGGTTGTAGGCTGGTTTATGAAAATATGTATTGGCTCTGGTGTTTCACAGGGAGAGCAACGGACTCCAAGGTAGTGCTAGAAGACTCAACACTTCCCATTGCTTTCAGGATTGACCAGAAAAAAAAAGTACTGTGTCAATGAAGTCTCCTATGTAGCAGCTGTCCCCAGAAAGGGAACGGCAGCTGCAAGACCGCCGTTGTGAGATCGACCTAGAAGATGACGTTACCGGAAAGAAGATACACAGAACATTGTCAGCAAGAATCTCACGAAGAGCCGTATGGAACTGCCTCTGAAATGGTGATGAGGGAGAAGACCTGAAATGGAGAATGTAGTTCATAAGAATCGTGGAATCATGAAGTGCTGGCAAGTACGTCTTCCGAAGGCTGAAGCAGATAGGATAGACCCTAAAGAGGATATTTCTGTGAAATCCACGTGAATTCCACCGTAGGAATATGACTACCTGAATTCTTCGAGGATTGAGTGGATGATGTTTCTCGTTTGAAAGTACCGTCGCTAACGATAGCTTATTGAAACGTCGAGGGTCTCTGTCTATGTCCTTTTATCACCCGAGGGACACTGATTTGACACCGCATTATCAGCAGGTGGAGCTGTCTTCTTCTTTTACCCTATTTCAACAAACTTTTATTTCAAGCTAGTATTAAAATGAGTTCAAAATGTATGCAATTAAAGTATTGAAAACACGAACCTTTAGATATTTATACTAGGCATATTCTAGCTGTTTTATTTCATTACGTTATTAATAAAAATAAATGTTGATAAATATGTAATCCGATCACCTGATTCCGTGCTAGACGGAGTACTGAATTTGCGTTGCATACTAATTTTTAGTTTGATATCGGATACTCTAGGATTCTCTATGAAAATCAACATAAACCTGCCTCTCAGCTTTTCAGGTTTCTATAAGAGATGTATTGATTTAAATTCCTGCCTTTAAGAGTAATATTTATGACTCAATTTTTAAGTCTGTTGATTAAATTAATAACCAAGCTTATTATTTTTTTATGTTCAAGGGTGCTGTACTCCTCACACTTTTGACAATTTAATGCCTCCAACCGAAGCACAAATGGTGGGATAGCATTTCTCCAAAAATACAGCGATTTGATATTTTTGCTGAGCATAGATGTGCAATCTGTTACCGAGCTCACAAGCCTATTTACAAAAGATGAGTAACAGCTCACACTCGGGTGATCTGGAATATATAAAGTCAGTAAAATCAATTATAATTACAATAAAGATCAAAATATTTACTGTTCAATTGGAATAAACCAGTCAATTGACGCTTCCGTTTTTATGCAGTGTGATATGACTACAAGAGGAAATTCAAAGACTATTATAGAAATGTAAAAGTTAAGTTAGAATCTCTTTATAAAAGTTTGACATATTTTCAGTTTTAGGACAAATGTTCATATTTTACTTATATATTTAATATACTTTCTTCTTCTTAGTTATAAGAATTTTAAGCATTGCTTCCTTGGATTCTTCGCCATTGTATTATCTGTTTATTCCAAAAATAAAATGGGTTTGATCCTCTGCTTTTTAAACAAAAAAAAAAAACTTTTTTGTCGTATAATCTGGGTAATAAACATAGAACCTTATATATAATCAGAGTCAGATTTATGTTGTACAGTGTAATCGCTTAAAATATCAGCACGTCTTCTCTAATGTTGACTGATAATACTATGAACTAAGCTATGCGTTAATCACCTTTTTCCTTTAGTATTGTCCTAGTTTCATAAGACACACCAGGGTAATATAATACCGCCCACACATCTGTCATATGTGAATTTTGCCATGATCTGATAATTATCCATTTCCAGAAAGATCGGCATTTCTGTCATTAGTTCAGTTCATGCCAAACACAGTAAGAATCAACATTTCGTAATACTGACAGATTGTTGGAAACATCGAAGTACTGCCACGTTCAATCCTTACGGTACGAATTACACAATGCACACTCACATTTCTTGATTGGAATGCCTCGTCGCACGTCAATCCAGCATCGTTAACTGTAGGTGCTTGTATCATTTATTAGGTTCATAACTTGTTACCCTTATCTTTAACTGCACCCTTCACGCTTTCTTTTAAATTCCACCTAATCACGGGTTACTCTATTTTCAGTCACGTTCGATGCTTTAATAATTATATATCAATACTTCAATAACATTGACCGTCAAAATAATTCTTTCTTAAGGTTCTCTTCCTTGGCTGACGTTAATTCATATTTAGAAATTATATCCGAATAGTGTAATTCAGTAATGAGATATTATAAATATCACAAATATGCAGTTATTAATAATATTTCATTTTAGTTACATATTGCTGTCTCGGTAATCCCAACCAATCAGAAACATTAAATAATCCTAACGTCTCGCTGGATGTCTCTCCCTTTATCAAATATCAAGCAGCAAGTTCGGGTGGCAAATGGATAATCAGGGGGAGACTGTGAGACTGCTCCGTTGATGCTCAACATATCTCAATAATGGTAGAATTATCAGTCACCTGGCAATCAATCTGTTAAATAGTTCAGTGCTTAACAATCACTTGTCAACAGCCAATAATGACCTGTGGACACAGTCGAAGCGTCAATTGCGCAGCGCACTAATGCTTTCCCAGTTGTCCTTCGCCACTGCACGGTTATCGTGTTAGGAATCCGAAAACAGCAAAAGATTTGATGCTCGTAAGAATTTAATTTTCCGTACAGAACTTGTGATATGCAGCTAGTATTACTTCCACTAACACGTCAATCAAGAGCCACGAGTGACTCTTAGTGGTGACCTGTGTCCGCGTGTACACATGTCTGTAGCCTGCCAGTCTTCAAAATTAAATTCGTACGTGAAAAAAATAAAGTGAGTTTAAGCACGACGTGTCCGATGATAAAGAGAAGAATCGTAAATTTTTAAAGTTTAAGAATATTATATAATAAATAAGAAACGAAATGAGTATTGGAAAAAATTTGTGAAGTCCACGGAATTGGACATAATTTTTATTTTATTAATTATTTATTTAATTAATTATTTATTTAATTTTTATTATACCATTCCTATCTTATATAAATTATGCTCTACCTAGTGAAACATAAAAGTTATGTGAAAATATGAAAATTGAGATCACATTTGTTATTCTACTATTTTGAAGATATGTATGTTGCATAAGAAAAATTCTGTGCAAACAAGTTGATTAATAGATAATGAAAAAAGTAGATTTTTCATTCATTTTTCTGCTAAACATCTAATAATTTGAACCTATAGATAATCCGAGCAGGGATTACTTGGAATTACCTCAAAAGTACCTCATTATTTATTTTTTTCATTAATCATTTTTCTGAATTTCTGTTGTTTCTTAATGTTTAATAAATTGCGGAAACCATGTAAGTGCTCTGCTTTCAAATTTGATGATTTCAAATTTCGGCTGGCAGTAAGTTGACGGTAACCGATACATCATTTTCTGGCGAGACAGAAGAGGAGAAAAAAAAGATTCTCCAGTAAATGATGTTTTCGTCCGAGACCAAAATCTGTCTACGAAAGAGAAACGAAAAGACTGTGATAGCTGTACAAAAAGAAAAGATACGTAGAAGACGACAAGAAATCCCTTAGTATACGAGCGTTTGTATATACGTGTATGAATTATATATGTGTGTTGCGCTAGTGTCGAGTCGCAGTGAGGTTAACGCACACACGAAGGGAAAGAAACCGCGCCTCTGTGTGTGCCGAAGAAACTCTATCCAGTATGCCGCTTCTCAACGCTACCTCAACGGCGGACAGGCCGCCCTCGCAAATCACATCAACTGAGATCAAATATAGTTGTGTTGATAGCCTAGTACCCAAGAGAGGTGTTCGCTTTTAACTGTTGCTCTGAAAGGCCACAGCATCCGGCTCCATCGCATCTATGTCTCTCCTGATGCTCGCGTCTATCGAATCAACCGATGCACAGATGGGAACAGATAGCGAGATTGGAAATGTGGGGGCGGGAGAAGTGGGAGGCAGGTAGAAAGGGGACTGAGAGATGCTCTCCATCCTTCCCTTCCCCTACCTCAACCTCCTCTTTGCGTCTTCACTGTCTTCTTTCCTTCTAAAGTAAAAGTCATCACTGTTCACCGGTAAAACTACGCTAAAAATTAGCCTTCCTCGTATAGGATAGGCGCGACCATATATTGCCATTGGATTTATTTCGCTTTACGTTTACAAAGGGAAAACCCTCGATAGCAATAAACAACACAGAAAAAGATGCAGATAATATTTCATGGAGCATGAAGGAGAAAATAATTTTAAACTTTTATTTTCCTAAATAAATAAGACTATAGAGTTGGATTAATTTTAGTTATGAAGCAAATTTTCCTGCTGAATATCAGATTTACCTGCATAACTGCTGAATATCCAGATTTACCTTGCAGCTTTAAAAATTAGGAAACTTAATTTTACCAGTGATATCCATCTACATACATATATTTAATTTTTTGTGGCAATGTTTAAAACAATTACACTAAGTAATTTATTGCGTTCTGAATATTTACATTGCACAAGTGAAAATGCGTGAATTAATTTTGGAATCTTATTAAAAATATAAGGTATTATGAAAATGTACTGAAAATAAACATTGAATTCAAAGAAATAGTCGATCTTTATTTGTCTATAAACATTTTTTTCTCTTCCATACATCAAAAGCTCACCGGTATTACACATATGCCGTCCCGTGGCCGAGTGGTTAGAGCGCTTAGCTACTGATCTAAAGGACCTCGGTCGAGCCCCGGGTAAGGCATGGTTGTGTGTGTTATCTGCAGAGGTCCTGCCATCCTCATAGACCTTCTACTTGTTCAAGGGTTCGCAAATTGGGGGAATGAAAATATTTCGATAACTGCCTGAGGATGTGAAGATTTCATAAGAAAGAAACAAACAAATTATCAGCGTAAATAATCATTTTATGATTTCATATCATAAATTACAATGCTTGAGGTTTCCGAAAATTAAAAGCTGTGATGCCGAAAAGTTTGAGTATCCCTGATCTAGTTGAACATTTGTTGTTCTTACGCGAACAAATTTCATCACCGAATTATTATATTTTCACTTGTTTATAATCAAGCTCTTATAAGCCTAGGAAATTTAAGCGCCTATTGTCATTTCGAATATGTTAAGAATTGAAAAAGGTGTAAATGTTATCCATAATTGGATGTAAATATGATAAAATACGATTTAAAATTCCAATTTTAACTCAAAAAGGTAAAGCTCAGGAGAAATGCAAATATACCAGTTATTTTAATGCGTCTAACAAACTGATAACTAAGATGAGCTTCAATAACTAAGATGAAGAACAGGGTAATTCTAAAAACAATGCAACACTATCAGTTTCAATGACGATATGCATATATATATATATAACAGTGTTTATGATCAAACGTTTTAAGGATTAAATGAAACTTTCTATCTCTTTAGCACAATTTTGCTTTTCTAATGATTTTAAACGCATAATAATTTAACCTTAAGGTTTTGTTCGAGTGTATTTGACCGGAAACAAATTTTGTTTTTTGATAATTAATAATTTTATCGACGGAGAACATGTCATTTTATTGATTTTATTGTCGGTACATAATTATTGCTTCTACAGGAATTTTTAATATGTTTCTATTTTATTTCTACTAGAATTTAAATTGCTGATAACATTATGTTCGGGTCAATATCATCGGATACTTCAGATATTTGTAATATACCAAAATTGTATCTTTTTTTGTCATAATAATTATTTTCACATTTTAAAATTTCCTAAGTATTATTTAAATCATAGCTATATAACAATACTTTAATCAGTTGTTTTTTTTTAATGTGCTTATGTAGAGTTCTACGAGTTAAGATAAGCATATGCAGGTCTATGCATATCTCTGAGTGCTATAGTCTACTGGTGTATCTCAGTCTGAATTTATCTAGTTATGGAATAGTGGAAGCAATGTAATCGAAATACTTGCAAATTCATCAAAAATGAAAAAGAAATATCTGAATTTGGAAGTTATGCAAATGATGAGAGTGAAAGTGACAATTCTCACGATACTGACACTGCAGATGCAGTTCAGTCAAATGATGGAAATGTATCCTTGAAATTTCAACCAATTCAAAACATGGTAGTTTGTCTTTAGGTAATATTATATAAAAAGAGCTGAAACCTTGCAATAAAACCAAGATATTCTACATGAAGAATAAGAAATATGAAAACTGCATTTAAAGCTGTATTCAACTCTTCACGTGAAAATGTTTATTAAAAATGACAATTATTGAAAGTTAGCGAGTATGGCAACAAATGGGGAAATTTAGATAATGTCACATTACAAGCATATATCGGATTACTGCTATTGCTTGCATGTGAAACATTTACGAAGAATTAACCAAACCTTTTACGGGATAAAGAAACTGGCCGTAATATATTCAGATCAACATTGTCTCTTGAAATATTTTGCATTATAGCTTGAGTAATCTGCACTGAAAATAAAGCTGGTCACCAAGTGAGAAGACTTAAAATAAACTTGCTGCCGCGAGAAATGTGGGAGAGGTGGGTGGAAGCCCACCAAAAATTAAATTATTCAGATCAGAGTCTTATGGTTCCTAATCTTTTCGGACCGAAGGATTCTTTTTACCAAGCAAATGTCCCTTTCATAGAGATTAAAGGATTCCCTTCCTATAAAACAAGTTTAAAAAATATTCACAGTGTTTAGGAATTTATGAAAACGCACCCCAAATGTTTCAAAAAGCCTTCTTTTGAAACCAGTGCCTTAGATAAACAACCAGTTATGTTTCGTGGCAGGTACTTTAAAACGATATATTCGGAATAAACCCGCCAAATATCGAATATAGATATGGACACTGTGATACCAAATCGTCTTATGTTTTGAATTCACAAATTTATAGAGGGAAAGAACTAGGAGCAAGCCCAGTGAATATTGAACTTATGAGAGCAGTCTGTGACTTTATATATGAATGTGCGATAAGTTCTTCATCTCATATAAATTGGGACAATCAGTCCTATAACGAATATTTGCTATAGATTAAGAGACCATAAGAAAAAATCCGACCCCAAATACCGTAGCAAATAAGTGCATTTAGCTTCACCTTCTGTTTTACTGAAGATTCAACAGTAAACTATATTCCTTAGAAAAACAAAAATGTTTCTCTAATGAGCACGCTGCACAAAGCTATGAGGGTGCAGTGGATATTCTTGATCAGCTTGTTGAGACATATATTTGTAAGAGAAAAAAATGCAAAAAAAATGCTTGCAATGAATTTGCTTTCTGGGAAAACGTAGATTCAAAACTGAATGAGAATAAGTTGGCTGTAAAAAGATTATTTTTTATAATTAAGAAAATTACTCTTTGCTCGTCTCTTCATGAAGAGACGAGCAAAGAGTAGTTTTCCTAGTTATAAAAAACTATAATAAATTTCTATAATAAATTTCTATAAAAAACTATAATATATTTCTATATTTCTATAATAAAGCCCAGAAAACATAAACCACGAAATGAAGAAGTGTGCTTTGTTGTACACATGGTACAGGGAAACACGCAAAAATCAAATGGACATTCTACAAATAGTAAAAAATTCTACAATTTCAGTTTTGTCCATTTGAAAAGACGTTAAAACAAACGTACGATTTTTTGGGTAACAAACGTATGTGCAAGTCGCATGCGGCTTATTATTTTCCCACTTGCAAGAGACAGTAGATCAATAATATTGTAGAACAAAATTGCTTGAAGAGAACTGGTATGATAGCATCTATGATTTTCCAAATTTGTGTTATGTGTTTATATTATACGAGAATGGATTTCTAGACTGTCCCTTCGACCCCTATCTGACTTTGAACACGACACCGGATCTCACATTTCCTAGCATTCCTGAGCCACATTCCCTGCCTACATGAACCAATTTTGATTCTCAAATGACCAATCGGGTCCAAATTTCACAACTTTTCTGAAATCAAATGAAATCAAATGGAATCATAGTTTATTACATTTTACCTTTATATATTTATATATACATTTGTACATTGATGCAAATGAACAAAGGATACATACATATTTGTACATTTATGCGGATGAACAACGTGTACATATATTTGCTTGTGAATGATATTATTAGTGAAAGGGCAATAGCGTTTCTAGGTTAAAACAGATTCTAGGTTATAAATTTTATCTTTCAAGCAACAGTGAATATATATATATGCATTTAATTTCTTAAGATAAAAAAGATGACCCTAGTTATCAAATTTTGATTCCATAACGCCAGTAGATAAAATTTCACCTTTAACCTCAAAGGACCGTCAGATACAAAATTTCACAACGTATCTGATATCTATGTTCCCAGTCACCAAATTTTATATCTGTACCACCGATAGACCTATATTGGACCTTTGACCTTGAAGGATCCTCCGTATCCGAAATTTCGTAACGTTTCCCAAAACTTCAACCCGAAACACCCCCAGGCCTCTACGTGACTTCTGTGTAACTTTGAAGGACACGTCACAGATCAAACTGTGGATTTTCCCTGAGATACATGGTCCTGATCTCGAAAGACTTTCCGTATTCGAAATGAAAAGCATCCAGTTGTTTCGATGAGCATAAAAATTTGAAATTAGGTGTAATCGGCGACAGCTGCAATCTGATATTTGCTTCCCCATTCAGTTATTTTTACAGTTTCGTGGGAACCCTTCAGACGCCTTCACGGAACCCAATTATTTAGCTAAGCCCAGTTTCAAAACCACTGCTCTCTGTTAACATGTAGGATTCATATAGCTTGCATTTTTTTTAATTTGCCCCAAGATAGGGTCTACCTCACTAACTGATAGATTCCCATATTTGTTTGTTTTTTTCCATGCTCTTGAAAGGATGTTGTCTCCAAATAATGCTTTGCATTGCATACACGATTTCGACTTCATGCAGCGATTATGATGCGCATGTTTTAAGTATGTTAGATTCTGAAAATGGGTTTAGTGATGAACTTTTTCCAAGTTAAAAAATATAAAAGCGTACTCAAAAGTCATGAATTTTTAATTATTAATATTGTCTTAGAACCTATTCATATTTATAAATAGAAATGTTTCTGACTTAATAACTGACTTACACTTTATTATTTATATGTTAATTGGGCATTGATAAAATTACCTCCTAATCCATATTTTTGCATCATTTATCAGAAATAATTTCCCTAGAGATTCTAGGGGTAAATAATTTTCCACTTCAGCTCCTAGTAATTACCAGCAACGGCTAATTAATGTCACTGTTTGGAGTCACGTTACACTGATATGACTTAAGCATCCTCTTTTGCCATTTTGTTTTATTGCAAACTTTGTGGGTAGAAAACAAAGCTTATTATCTTTGCATGCAGCATCGAATTGTTACTTTGGGAATATTCTACCCCAAAGTCGTCTATTACTAAAATATGTTTTCACCAAATTGTTATAGACAATTTATATTAATAGTAAAGTAGTTGCTAACACGTAAGCGTGATATTTGTAAGGATATTAGTTATGAATGCTAAAAAGGGAAAATTTTGAAAGGTTAAATAGTACAGAAAACATCAGCCATAGAAACCACATGAAACAATATTTATATTATCAGATGGATACAGAGAAAATAATGAGCTGCTGAGCACCAATATTTATATTATTTGGAAAAAGTCAGTATAGAAATAATAATATCCTTTAGTTCAAAGAGCCACGATCAAATAGTAATAGCTCTTGAAAATAGGACACGTTTTTAAATGTTCTCTATATGATATGTGTATGTTATTTTAAGCTAGTGTTTTCAAAGCAGTATTTCATTTATTTAAGCAGGAAACAGTGGATTGAAAGAGCAAAAACTGTCACCAGTCATTATTTGTGCACCACAATTATTCATACCTATTTATTGTTATTTATATTTAAATATAATTACAAATATTGAATACCGTGTTTGTGAGAAAAGCCGATTGCGGCAGAATCACCAAAGAAATGAAGACACAAGCTTATTTGCATAGAATTTCGAACAATGATACATCCAACCAAATGTACCATTGTTGCTATCCATACACCATTTACCATCCGCCTAGTGATTAAATTAGTTGATTGTGGAATAAAGGAACCTGGGTTCTAGAACTGGTTAAGGAATGAATGTTATCTGCCTGCTAAGGTTTCACTTTCCTTACAGATGCTTTATATGGAATATTGGGGGCATATTAATACACCCAGATTATAAGTCAGTTGCTCCTATCAAACCACTGTGATAAGAAGATGTTTAAGGAATAGTTCACTTTCTTTAATTTTAAACATGGATTCCTGAGTAATAAAGAGTTACAAAATTTAGCACTTACATGATTATTTCAATTAAATGTTTTGCAACTAGAATATCTGAAAAGTAACAGGGCTCATATTACTTCGCTTTGGATCCCTAAGTACATAGATGAGAATCATTTATTGCCCCGAATAATAGTTTCGTAGAAAGTTATAGGGCTAAATGTTATTTTCTTAAATCTTACTTAATAATCCAATGTAAGAGATAACGAATTTTAATTAGCTCAATTTCCTTCACTGTTCGGTGCATATTAGTACACCCAGATTATAAGTCAGTTGCATGTTTTACCAAAAAAATGTTGCCATGTTTCTAAAGCCATTCATATGATCACTGTATGAGCAGAGTTGAATTGATTAAAGGCAGATCAGATTTTTGCTTGTTGTATAGCAGTGACGGAGCCCTTTTTAGGCTAGGAAATTGAGCTTCCCCAAAAAGAAATACACTGCATCAATTTGGTTAAAATATTTATTTTAAGTAATAATGGTAAATGTCAATGTTAAAAATATGTTCATGAACTATAGCAAATTATATTTGTATTCTTTTATTAAAATTGCATTCTTAATACTGTAATGTTATCTGTTTTACGACATTTTAATAATGCAACAATGGCTACGGATCTGGCAGATGGACTGAAACATTTTAGTCTTATAAAAATTCTGCTAGGCATCATCTGTACATCTCATCTCGCTGGTCACGGCTGTACATGTAATGCATGGAATTGCTGATAGCGATAGAGGCAATGGAGACCAGTCTCCATTCATTCATTTCATCTTGCTAAATGATAACTCTGGATGTTCCTAAGATTTCAATTTTTGTCTATTTATTTAATATGCGAGTGTCGTTTGCTTTTAACTCAGATTCATACAGAGTTAAACACAGTTTGAAAAGTAATTCTGAATATTTTTTTTTGCAATTCCTACATGATAGCTGTGTTGTGTTTTAAATGCTGCTGTGGAAATAACTTAAGGTAAGAGTAACATTTATTTCCTCAGGAGAAATATACTGATTATAGAATTACGACAAAGACTTTTGGCAGTCTCAGAAGAAATATATATATATATAGCAATCTTCTAGAAGAGTAAGCACATGATTGTGGTGCAGATATTGATTGTACAGAAACAACTAAATTTCTGCTTAAAACGTCATTTTCCATGATGTCTAAAATAATAATCAATTTAAAATAATATTAGCTGTAATACTAATTAAAAAATGAAAGACTTATTATTTTTTGTAAATTTAGTGATAAGTGAAAGTAAACAAACACAGAAAGCTCCAGAATTATCCAAATACAATATATTTAAATTAATGACTGCTACTGTTGAAACCATCGAAAAAAATGTCCACAAGAAACAGTATGAGTATATATTCTTCTGATTTATTTTTCTACTTCAATATTATTTACAGGCATGAAGATGCCGGAGACAGAAACAATACTATAAGTATTTAAGAGGCTTAAGTTTATATTCATTACTCTAAATATCTAGCTACAAATATATTATTTTGCTTTATATAATCATGTTCCAAATTTGGACACAAAAGTTTCAGAACTTATTTCTATTATGACATTTTTCTACTTCTATTGAGTTAAACAGTGATATAATATTAATCCTTATTCTTGATATTGAATTTGATTCCATAAAACTGAAATTTAAACAGAATTCCTAAATCTGGTTCCATCGCTCTAAAAGGTTCATTTAAAGTATTGTAATCTGACTCTGCAATTGATACCCTTTAGGCTGCCTTATTTTTCCTCATCCCGCCAATTTGGAAAATGCAAAATCTTGAAAAGCCGGACGTTGTAATTTTACATGCGTAAGTCAGACATTTGGGTTGCTAAGCAACGGGAAACGAGAACCTCGAATCTTGTTAGCTGCAATTGACTACGTTAATCAATTACATGCCACGTATTAGACGCAGTTAATGACGTGCGAGCTGGCCTCATTGTAACACGTGACGTCAGTGCACTTGATTAACTGGGCTCAGCTTAGGCCTCTCAATAGAGGAATATACAGACGGATCTTTTTTTTTAATTATTTTCATCAGGTTATGGAAACGCCGATAATACAAATGCGGAATTGAGCTTATTGTCGCGGATAAATTTTAATAACTTTAAGTTCGCAGGAAGTAAAATTTAATAGGAGTTAGTCTCAAACATTTATATATATATATTTAAACATATGTAGTTGATTGTGACAGACTGTAATTAAGAGGCATTTCGGAACTCACCATTGCATTTTAATTAGTAATAAGAAATGTTTTATCATCAATTGTTTGTCTCTGGTTAGTTTAGATCGTTGGGAATATTTATCTGGATATCGAAACGTATGCATTTATTAGATGGCATCCAATATAATCAGTTAGATGTTAACCGTACATAAAAATTTATTGATTATTTGTATTATTTCATAATTTAGCTATAAAATCTTTTGCTGATTAATCTATCACTCTCATCAGAGTTATAACTGGATTTGATAGGTAAATATATAGCAAAAAACAACGGATTACCAACCAATAAACAAAATGTTTTATATGAAAATATGTATTATCCCATTTTCGGCAGTCAATAATAACTACGTACATTGTAAGCATTACCAAAACGAAACAGCTACAAAAGCAAACTCATTATTTTAATATGCACACATATTTATATACAAAAACTATTCCTTAAAAATAAATTTCGAGTAGAGTTGAATTATGCAAAACACTTGTATATTTTTGCTATTGTTCGTTCCCCCATTGACGTTGGCCAATGAGAAATCTTTCACCGATTATCGAATCCGAGAGTGGTTCAAAGTGAGATTTAAATCATGACGATCACTTTCTTGTCGGACTGGAAAGGACAACTAATCTATTCAAGAAATTACATCGATAACCACAAATTCCTGCTGCATTGTGAGGCCAAAGGAAATACGGCCATAGCTATCATTAAAAATTGCAGCTATCACAGTTACACAAGACTCTCATTAATTCCCTTTGTTCATAAAAAAGAGTAGGAGTACATATGTATATTAGGTAGTATTTCCTTACGTACAAGAAACTCATTCTATATCTTTATCGTTTATTTCGAAGAATTTATTATCAAAATAAGCGTTTTGAAGCTGCTTCTACTAGTGAGACTAATACCTCTATTTAGCAATTATTTATACATTGCAATAAGTCGCAACTCCAATATCACTCCACTATGTATTTCTGCGTTTCAATGATTACAGATAAAAAACGGAAAGGAAAATAAACCATTTTACAAATTTTGGGCAAATATGAAGCTTAAGGCATGGGAAATATCGCTATAATCTCAACGTTTTATATGAAATAAGATATGCTCTACTAAACACGGTTTATATTAAAGTTACACAATATGTTGAATCAAGTCGACTTAATATATTAGAGGATGAGAACACGGTAAATGTGTTTTACAAAGATTATCGGTTAAGGGTACAAGGTAAAAACAGTTATTATTAATCCTTTAACGTCCATAACAGCCGAATCAGTAGGAGTGGGGTGGAGCACTTGGGATTTGTACATATCTCAAAATTTAATGTAACCCTTTAAATTTTAATGTAACGTTACAAAATACAACCCATCAAGTATACGCCCAGAATGGCCCAGATTGTTGTGTCTTGGCAGATCAGATGGACTGTGGGAGCTGATGCCTCAGGGCAGCTTAGATCATTCCGAGTCCTGCCTTTTCTTCCTTTAAAGGGGAACTTATCCTCCTTCGTCAGATGTTCAAGGATCTTAACTCTTTTGTAAGTGGGAAGGGCGGATCTTGGAAAGAAAGTGAGATTTTCAAATAAATGTGTCTACATTTTGTAATAATAGACTAATTTATCTTGACACCATAAAAATATGTATCTCATGCCGAAAGTATTTATTTCGGTGAAAAAAAAATACATTTTTAATGTTTAATGAAATTCAATAATTGGTAAATGATTGACTTTCTGAAAACAGTAATCGAAAAAAATCGTTCTAAATCTTAATTCTAATGAAATCTATTTATCGAATGGATTAAATTCTGTTATAGAATATCATTTCGATTTTTTGTGTCTGTGGTCATGAGTATTAGTTGAAATTATTTCGTGATGTGGGAGGGTAAAGATTTTTTTTAACCGCTTATTCACTTTAATAAATAAATATAAAATTTAAGATATGTACAAATCCCAAGGGCCCCACCCCACTCCTACTGATGACTTCGTTGGGGTTAACTTTCACATGGATACAACATTGAAAAAAAATTAACGTTTTCTTAAACGAAAAAAAAAATGAATTATATTTTCACTTTGGTGTTTGTCTGTCCATCTGTAGACATCACCTTTTAGTTTTTCGGAGGTAAATAACAAATTCTTTTTGTGTTTGAAAGGTACTAAGGGGATACTATGATTTGCATTTTTTCGAATCTTTCAGGTGTTTTATTTTTTTTTCATCATCAGAAGATGATAAAATCAGGAAAATTACAAGACTTCATATGAAGGTTGCAAATAATCTATTTATGTTAGATGACCCACAATAAAGCTCAAAATACCGAATCTATGCTAGCAATTCGAAATTTGGTGATAGGGTGTGACGGTGTAGACACTGCGACGATGTAGACTGTGGTAGAAGCCAAAGAATGAAAAAGCGACTTCTTTTTTGCTCTCAGATATAAATAGAAAAAACTTTTTTGTTGGTTCGATCGAACTAATGAAATATCACGATTCGCATTTCTCGAATTTTCCAATGGTTTCAATCTCTATTGTTAGGTGCACTAAAGGTGCAAAATGGCAAAATGTGAATAATATTATAAAAGATCTATTATCCGTAGAAATTTTAAGTTTTGGCAACAGATTTCTGTAATCAAAGGGTTTACATTGACAGTAGTCTCTTATCCCAAGGGGGATGTGAATAAGAAAATTGGAACATTTTTGTTCAATAGAAGAAATAAAAAAATGGTTTTTGGTTGGATAATATTAATAAAATAGTTGCTAAAAGTTTCATTTTCTCTGAAAACGAGCATTCGATAATCGCTAAGGATGATTTAATTAATATTCATCTATTTGCATTTATTTCAGTTCTTTATTGAAAAATCCTTTGGACTATTCTCGGGTAGTATCTCATGATATTTTGAGATAGGAAAGAAATTTAATCAATACTGCTGCTTTGTGAATCGATTGTGTTTAAAACTACATATTTACCAATTCTAAAATCTGCTATTTAAATGGAAGAATAGAAAGTGAAATAAGCTCAACGAGTAAGATGTATGAATCAAAATACACATTTACGCGACAGTAAAAATTCGAAGGTGGGATTAAATAAACGATACTAGAAGAAAAAATTGTATACTTTTGAGAAAGAATGTATTAGATGTGATAGATTAGTAAATGGCTTAAAAACAAATTTCTATAATTTAATAAATTTCTAGGGGGAATTAAATAAATGTACTAGAAGCAAAAATTCGATATTTTTGCGAAAATATGTAATTGCATGCAATAGATTAATAAATGGCTTAAAAACAAATGAATAAACTCAACTATAAAGCCTAATCGCTTATGCCGAATACTGAATATTCAGTTTTCAAACAAAAATATGTCATTCCAAAATTTAGTGCTTTCTGACTTTAAAAATTCAATCTAAAGATAGATTAAGTTCTTTTAGCATTTCTGCGACGCACTTTTCTGCACACAATGGACTAAATGATCACGCCATAAAGACCCAAAGGAAGTTAGGAAAGGTGTCTCGTCTCTCACCAAAATCAGGGGAGAGATAGCTGGCAAAATTGCGATTATTTTACTATCGAATGCTTCATATTAATGTTTCTTCTGCTGAAATAAAACTTGGATCATTTGTTTCTGCATAACCGCAGAAACACAATGTAGTTTTCTCTATATTTGACATCAAACAATAATTTTGAAAACATGAAATATGACAATTAAAACTTGAAGTTATGTAATTAATAATAACTTGTAATTTATAATGTTTTACAAGCGTTGCAATAGGGTGGGACGCGATAGGAAGGCGTCCCACTAATTCCGAAGATGAGAAGAAAAAGCTGAAGATGAAAGAAACTCTTTAAAAACTGAAAATGAAAGAAACTCTAAAAACTGAAGATGAAAAAAGAAAATAAAATCTGGGAACGTTACCCTCCGCTTTGTCCTGCTACTTTGAGTATTATTTTAGGGTTTTTTTTGTTTTTTTTGTTTTTTTTTTGGCGGGGATTTGGGGGGTATAGGATCGAGCACTTTGCCTTACTCTTAGTTGAAACATCCCATTTCCAATACCGTTTACTTTTAAGCCCAAATATTAAAAGCTGGTAGGAATTGAAGACTATTTCCAGAAAACGAAAATGTTTCTAATACTGAAATTGTTTTTTTGAAAGACAGAATTCATTCACAAGAAATAAAGCTTAGTTTCGTTTTCAGTAAAATTGTTTTTTTTTTCCGCATTTTTCATTTGTTTTACAAAGATCGTAATTATATAACTAAGCTAAAGTAGCATGTTTTCAGTCATTCACATACTCGGAAACACAAGGAGCAGATGTTCAACTTTCTCTTATCATTCTGAACTAGACTGAAGGATCATCGCAGCATGACTCCTATTCTAGGGCTACGAGAGGGGTTGGGGAGTCATTCCCTCTCACAACAAATGCCTTATCTATTTTAAGCTCATGACGAGGGGCAGGAAGATATTTCGTTTCGGAGAGCTCATTTCAAAATTCGACCGGTCTAAGTTCTTAGAGGTACTAGTTTTACAGAACCACTGGGCATTAAAGGATTAAAGACTTTGATGAATCTCGTGATATTTTCGATTCTTAAAACATTGTTGTTTCTCAATATTAGTGATTCTGCCTACATTTTTGTAGCAGCACGTTTTTGCACACAATGATCTAAATGGCCAGGTAACAAGGACCCAGAGGGCTCAGATAACGTAGGATGAGGGACCACTGGAGAGATGTGAGGAGACAGATGGTAGCCTCCCGTCAATGCCATCCATGTTGTTCTTTAACGTGCACAGTTATGTCTCTCCCGAAGCTTTCCAAGTCTATGGATGTCCCACTGAGGACAGGGAGGGGGGGTTTCGTGGAGATCAGTCTCACCTAATGCTCAGCTGGAATTCGAATCTGGGAACTCAGGCTATATATCAGACTGCGAATTTCATTGCATTTGCAATGAAACGTGCTGCATCCAGTTTTTCTGATGCTTTTGATTACGAGAAAACTCATAATAAAAATGCCTATAAAATATAGTAAATGCAGTACAATCTTTTAACTAGTATCTTAAGAAATATTTGCTTTATTACGCAAGAATATTTTAATATTAGCACCTTCTATAATATTGCTATTCCCTTCAATATGTGTTATGAAACAAGCAGGTATTCTGTCAGTTTAAAAAGAAAAAAAAATGTCCGTTTCTGTCCATTTATTGTTTCTATATTGCATGCAAAGAATACATATCTATTCCTACAATTGAAAAAAATCAATTGCATGTTTAATAACATCATACAATTGCGTCTATCGTCTTTAACCTTTTCGAGTACAAATGTGTTAAAAGAGGCCACTGTTTGGAACTCGCTATTCGGCAAGTGAAAGGAAATTAGAACGTCAAAAATGTGCGCAAGTGTTTCTAGAAATATAAACTAATGACATAACGATTGATGCAACAAAATGGATCATAATGTAAAAAATAAACTGAATATCCTAAAATCACTTCAAAACATGATTTTTAAATGAAAGAAAATATAACGTTGATCACCCTTCCACCTAGTTTCTTTCCTTGTTCTTGCTCTTAAGGTAAAGTTAGGACAAACAAAACACTAACCTCTGCAGCATGTCAAATCAAATGTACAAGAAAATGAATGAATATTTCTTCAAAGACTAGAGTAGTAGGTCCCCACTTGCGCGCCAAATAACCTTTAACCCCTGAGTTGCAGGAAGTCCCTCCGATACCGCGCTTTCGACCACACCACCTTTTCAAAAGTCCCCCGAATTTGCCGTTCCTCCGCCATTTTTAATTCTGACGTAACAGGCCCTAAAGACCACCTGGTTGTGTCATCCCCCTCTAAGATTCCCACCGAAATCCATCGCGAAGTAAACAACTCTAAAGGTCCGAAATAATTCTAAGTTCCATGACAGCCATCTTGAATTTTGACGTCATAACTTATCCGAAGGCCCCAAATAATTCTATGTCCGTCAATTGGATTCATCGCCCCTAGGGTACACTCTAATGTTTATAATACGTACTATATTTTTATAAAAAAAAAAAACTTGTTTTCTACGGCTGGTCTCGAACCCCCAACCCTCATATTTTTCAGCGCGTTTATCCAAATATTATTACGCCAAGGGTATTAATGTTTAAAGGTAGATGATGTCAGTGAAGAATCGATCATTAGTTTTTTTAATTCCTTATAAATTATATTTTTACTTCTTGTATATCAGGAATATATTTTTTTTTGCTTATAAATGAATTTTTTTATTCTTTGTAAACCACATTCATTGTGAATTAATTTTATAATTCCTTGTAAACCACATTGTGAATTAATTTTATTATTCCTTGTAAACCGCATTGAGAATTAATTTTATTATTCCTTGTAAACCACATTTAACTTGGGAAATTTTTTTTATTCCTTGTAAATGACACTTAGAAATCATTTTATAAGTACTTCCTCGTCCTATGGACGTTTTACAGATGGGGAAAGAATTTACAATCTGGAAAGTCCTGCGAACAAACCGTTGTTATTTAAAAATCCTTATATATTTGCGGAGAGCGCATTGCACGAAGGGCCTTTAATCACACTCTTACCCATTTACACCCTGATAGCCTAACTCACTTTCTTATTTACTGACAGCCAACGCACTTACCGACTGACTTACCCACACACTCACCGAATTATTTAATCACAAACTTATTGAATTATTTACTCACGCACATGCTGAATTACTTACTGATACACTTATTGAACTATTTACTCACGCACTTACTGAATTACTTATTGACACACTTACTGACTTATACATTAGTGACATATTTACCATACACTTACTGACTTACTTTCTTACTTACTCACTCACTAAATTACTGACTACGAAAACGGAATTATCACTCACTGAATCACTTACTGCCTTATTCACTCACTTGCTTATTTACTTACTTTCTTACTTATTTACACACTTTCTTACTGATTTCCACACTTATTGAATTATTTACTCACACTCTTACCACCTTACTCACACTCTTACTGAATTATTGACTTATCACTGAATAACTTACCGAATTACTTACAAACTCGTTGACTCAGTTTCTTACTTACATTCTTACTCGCTAAACCACACACTTATTGAATTATTTACTCACCTCTTATTAAATTACTTAGTCACACTCTTATTAAATTACTTACTAACACTCTTACTGAAATATTTCCTCACACACTTACTGAATTACTTACTCACACACTTACTGATTTACTTACATATTTTGACTGACTCACTTTCTTACTTACATTCTTACTCATTAAACTACACAATTACTGAATTATTTACTCACACTCTTACTAAATTATTTACTCACACAATTACTGAGTTATTTACTCACACACTTACTGAAGTACTTACTCATAGACTCACTGAGTTATTTACTCACACACTTAGTGATTTACTCTTACTCACTCACTCACTCACTCACTCACTAAAACACTTACTGATTTCGATAACGGAATTATCACTCACTAAATTACTTACTGGCCGACTGGCGCATACTTTCAGAGGGAATAAAATAAAATAGCATGCCAAATAGAGTAGGCTATGTGACCAAATAAATGATATAACAGTTACGGAAAAAAAGAATATCAAGTACTCAGGGACTAAAATTATATATTTTTGGAATATTTGAATATCTGTTTCATGGCCTTTTGCATGGAGAGCAGAAATCGCTCCTCTTGTGAAACCCAAATATTTTGGCTTACTGATCTTCAACTCTCTGTCAAATCACAATTTTAAAACTTTTTATCGAAACAAATTATTTAAAAAAACGCTAACTTTCAAAGGCTCTAATACAAACGCTTCTTAATCCGCAAAAAATAATTTTAACACGAGATATCAAAGTTCTTTATGTTGGTTTCTTCTCTATGATATATTTCTCTTATGGATTGTACAATTTTCCTAATCAAACTCAAATAGTTAATAATTAGAAAATTTTCACAGAGAGAAAATACAAGAGTTAGCATGAGGAACAGAATATACATTCAAACTTATACGCAGACACACAAGAGAAATGTTAGCTATCATCATACTCTCAGTAAAAAAACTAATCGAGTAAATACTAGTGAAACGCAAGATCTTTTAAATCAATTCAAGAAAACTAACTTTATAATAATTCTTTCATGGAGTCGTGACAAACGAAGATCTTAGAAATTTTAAGGTAGATGAAACACTTAGGACAGTGAATCGCCTCGCTTACTGGAGGTGTCTCCTGTAGGTACGTCGCGAACACTTATAGGCCTAACCTCTCACATGTATCATAGAACAGCTTCAATGTGATCATTTTTTTTATAAAGCTGATGGACTGCAATAACGACGATTACTTGGTACAGGTACATCGAAATATATGGGCACTTGGGCAGAAAATTTGAGTTGCTTAGCATTTTTAATGAAAAAGCATCAACGAAAAGAATATAAAATCATCACACTCAGACGTATACAATTCATTTCCTAACGTTGAAATAAAATTCATCTGCTATGAATCGCAGATTTATCCGCTTGTAGACGATAATTTTCAAAATACAGTACCCGAATATGAAAGTTTGTTTAGACTCTGTATAAGCGTTGTCTCTCCTCATTCACATGAATGGATCACTTAGAAATTAATTCAATATTTATTTAAAGTTTTGATCTATTCATCGGAATTGCATCTGTCTTACGAATATTTATTACTAATCGATCATTAAGTTTTTTCATTTGCGATAGAGAAGAAAGCTTCTCCTAACTTTTTAACGTCTTCTAATACATGCCCTACTAAATCCAAAGACATTGCTGACTACTAAACTCAGTCAGACCTAATACATAACGTTTTCCCTGCTGGACCAGTGGCCCTAACCAATATGTCAAAGTTCATTGCTAAGCCTATGAATTTGATTATATATACGTGTCATTCAGAAGTTAAAAACACTATAATTTTTTAAAAAGTATGATTTATACTTAGAATGTGATTCTTATTTGCATAGGAATATCTGGATTTGAACTTACTATCACAAAACTCGACGGTGTTAAAGTACAGTATATACTGTCTTAACATTCACTATTTGCACGAAAATAGTGTATTAGTCAAGCAATTTTTCGAAGAATTTATCCGATGCGACTTTCTCTGTATATGTTATTTAATTTTGTTAATTTTGTAGTACAAAATTTTAAAATGGGAAAAACATAAAAATTTTAAAAAAAGTTATTATGTAGTAAAAGATATTTTGAAAATAGAAAAAGTAAAAAGCGTAAAATGTTTTAGACTTGCAACTAAGAAAACATATGATGTAGTACAAGATTTTTAATTTTGTAAAAAAAAAAAATCTTTGAAAACCAAGAAACTGAATTGTACAATATGTAGAAATAATAGTGAACAATTAAAATGCAAATATGATTTTCTAGAACTCCAAAACGCTTTTTGGTAAAATGATAAAGTATCTGTGTCTACAACATCACCCTTCGTGTCATGCGCTCTCCGCAAATATATAAGGATTTTTAAACAACAACGTTCTGTTTCGCAGGACTTTTCAGATTGTAAATCCTTTCCCCGTCAACGTGGTCCACAGGACGGGGAAGTACTTATAAAATGATTTCTAAGTGTCATTTACAAGGAATAAAAAGAGATTTTCCAAGTTAAATGTGGTTTAAAAGGAATAATAAAATTAATTCCCAATGTGGTTTACAAGGAATAAAAATAATTCATTTATAAACAAATAAAACAAAACATTTTCCTGATTTACAAGAAATAAAAATATAATTTATAAGGAATAAAAAAAATAATGATCGATTCTTCACTGACATCATCTACCTTTAAACGTTGCTTTCACCCTTGGCGAAAAAATATTTGAATAAACGCGCTAAAAAATATGAGGGTTGGGGGTTCGAGACCAGCCATGAAAAGCAAGTTTTTTTTTTATAAAAATATAGTACGTATTATAAACATTAGATGGCACCCCAGAGGCGATGAATCCAATTGACGGACTTAGAATTATTTGGGGCCTTCGGATGGGTTATGACGTCAGAATCTAAAATGGCGGACATGGAACTTAGAATTATTTCGGACCTTTAAGTTGTTTACTTCGCGATGGGTTTCGGTGGGAATCTTAGAGGGGGATGACACAACCAAGTGATCTTTAGGGCCTGTGACGTCAGAATTCAAAATGGCGGACGAACGGCAAATTCGGGAAAAGGGGGCGTGGTCGAAAACGCGATATCGGAGGGACTTCCTGCGGCTCAGGGGTTGAAGGTTATTTGCCGCGCCAGTGGGGAACCTACTACTCTAGAGAATACAAAGGTTGTTCGAAGAGATTGTTAAATCCGAACCAGGGCTTTCCTCCATTGCCTGAAAAGGGTACGAGGTAAATGTCATCAACGTATATAATCCTGACAAATGCATCACATTTTTGCAATATTCGAAAATTATCGAAAATTTAAATGGGGAAATCGTAATTTGCAGCGATTTTTATACGCATAACCATTTCTGGAACTCATATAAAAATGATAAAAAAAGTATACACCTTATTAAATTTATTGAAAACAAGAATTTTATAATTCTTAATCAAAACCAACGCACCTGCATAAACCGTAATAATACTAACTCTATTATAGACCTGACATTTTGCACTGAAACAATTGCTCAAAAACTTCAATTGTCAATATCACCGGACAGTTATGAAAGTGATTAAAGAAAACGTAGATCAAATCTCAGGAGATGAGGAAAATTATGATAACTTTATAAGTCACCTCTGCAAGCAAAGAAATAAAAATACACAGATAATAATTAAAAAAAATATGTGGTAATAATATTCAAATGATTTTTATCAATAAATTAATAGCAATTAGACGCAATGCAGAAGGAAACTTGTTAAACAATAAAACCTTTCAAAATTCTCAAAATTATAATAGACTGGTAAAAGCTATTTCAAACAAAATAAAAAAATTTACAAAAACAAAATTGGACAATTTTTACAAAAAAAAAAATATTCCCGCAAACTAAGACTTCGAACTTATGAAAAATATACAGAAACCTTTGAAATGAAGTTAAGCCCACAGACCCTATTTTATCCTATGCTTTAAAAAACAATAAAAACATACAAGAAACAGCAGAAGATTTAGCACAAAACTATATTGATTTCACTTATAACCCAAATAATTCTTTGGACAAAAAATTAAATAACTCAAACATTTTTCACAAAACCTTTTTAAGCAACAAAACCAATTATTTAAATTTACCTTTTTCCTTTTTTGAACTGAGAAATGCAATAAAAATATTAAAATCAAACACATCTCCTGGACCAGATGACATTTCAAATAAACTCTTGAAAAATTTACCTACAAACTGTTTAAAAAAATTACTACAAATTTTTGATAAATCATGGACAAGCAAAATTTATCCTACTAGTTGGTCAGACAACTTTATGATATTTATTAAAAAAGAAAATAAAGTACCAGATGAACTCAACTTCTATAGACCCATATGTTTAAGCTACAACGTGTTGAAATTATTTGAAAGGATGATAAACTATAGACAAAATTACTACATTGAAAAAAATTATATTTTGAACAATAATTTTTTGGCTTTAGATTTGGTAGATCTACTAAAGACTTATTATTGAACTTTATTTCTGACGCTGAATTGGCTCTTAAGAAAAAATTATATATGGTTGCAATAGCTATAGATATAGAAAAAGCTTTTGACTCGATCTCATTTAATGTTTTACTTGCCAAGATCAGTGATCTTAAAATTTGTGGCAATATATATCACTTTCTTTATTACTTTATCAAAGAAAAAATATTCAGAGTCAAAATTGGTGATACCTATTCCAACACTTATAAATTCCAGAATGGCTTGGTTCAAGGTGATCTTTTGTCTCCATGTCTCTTTAATTTATACCTAAAGGATATCCATAAAAATTTTGATCAGGAAATTAATTTTGGAACATATGCAGACGACATTATATTTTGGACAACTGGAGCTAACTTAAACTTAATTAAAAAAAAATCTGCAGCAAACTATAAATAAACTCAATGAATATTTAATAACTGTAACCTCAAAATTTCATCAGAAAAAACATTAATAATGTATTTTCACAAACAAAATCTCCCACAAGATTTTAATATCAAATTAAATAAAAAAAATTAAAATAGTTAAAAATTTTAAATTTTTAGGAATAAATATTGACTCTAACTTAATATGGAACGAACAAGTCAAAATAGCCAAACAAAAATCCAATAAATTATTTAATTTCATGAGATACTTGGGATCATCTAAATGGGGTTGTTCTAATAAAATCTTACTTCTCATTTACAAATCAGTAATTTTACCAAAACATTTTAATGGAATAGAACTTGTTAATACCATTAATGTGCCAAAATTAAAAGCACTTGAAACTCTCCAAACCAAAATATTAAAAATTTGCCTTGGACTCCTGCAATGCACTAGAAATCTGGACGTCTATGCAGAAACCTCTATACCTCCTTTACACATTTCAAAAAAAATTTCTTTTGCAAATCTAATATTCAGAATTATTGCTAAAAATCATAATCATCCAATTATGGATAAATTATTTTATAATCATCAAAATTCATCAATTTTTAATTTCACAGAAAAAGATTAAGCAATTGAAATAATCAGAAATAAAACTTCTTTTAATTGTTTTCCCAGTTTCCCATTCTGGATATCTACATTACCTATAATTAGCAAAGGCAGTCCTGGAATTATAGCTAAAACCTTCATAACACACATAATTTAAAAATTATCTCTGAAATTCACATTGATACCTATTACAAAGACCATATACAAATTTACACAAATGGATCTCTTAATAATGATAGAACAATTGCTTCAGCAGTTTTTTTTTGCCCTACCTATATCAAACAGCCCCCTGATCGCAGGCATGAAGCAAAGACCTGTTCCTCCTCCGCTAAAGGCTGAAGTCACCGATGCTGGTAGGATAGTCAGGCACCACCTTTTCAAGTGGACTTTTTCAAGAGCAAGAGACACATCACTCCAATTTAGGCTTGACGATGCCGAACTAACTAAGTAAGTTTCAGGTACCTGCGATGGCCTCTGATTAGAATTATCCACCAGCTGATATAAGGTATCCCATGCCTCTGTTCACTTAGGGCTGGCAACCCAGAAGCAAACAGAAAACACAGCGGCAGATTCTCCCTCAGCAGAGGCCCACCAGTGTAGCAAGTCCAGGATCCATAATCAAGCTCAAATACATAAACAGGTCCAGTCTAGTAGGTATAAATGGTCAGCCAGGACACTGTAAAGTTGACCACTCCTCAGCAGGGTTGAAAAAAAAAGAAAATAGTGGCCATAGATTACCAGATCAGCAGGTCACATTGAACTGGCAGCCCTCCACTTCCGTTCCCTTCCAAAAGAGAATATCTCTTTTGAAAGGTACTAATGGCCTGCACCACGAGATCTCCAGGTCGGAGAATATGTGCTAGATCTGGCCAGTTCTGTGCGTCATCACTAGGGATTGGTACACAGCTCTCCTTCAAATTTATGCCACCACTTAGATATATCATGCGCTACTTTTCCAATGATTTAATATTGCAATCAAAAATAATTTTAAAATTGTGTAACTTACCGAAGCTTTCCATTTATTAGGGAAGAGAATTGTAGTAAATAACTGATATTTTAAAAGCAGATTACTTTTTTAATTCATGTGCAAAATTTCATAAAGGAATTAGTAATGGCGAGGCTTTAAACTATGTGTACACATATTTTTGTAGCACATATTTTTGTGTATGCGAGTAGGGGATGAAAATTATTCCATTAAAACAAGGATAAACAGACACATTAACCCTTAGAACTTGTAACACGGCTTCTTACTGCTCCCAAAAAATGAAACTAAAAGATCATTTATCGTCTGGGGAGAATAATGTATTTTTTATGAGAATGAAATTTTCTCACTACCCACATTTCGCACCCTTTAATGATTATAATTCAAATTAATGGATGAGTGGGAAAAATGCATATAGTAATATTTTATTAATATCAATACAATGTAAAAGGTATTTATCCTTTATTTCTCAAAATGAAAAAGTTGCGTTTTCGCACCCTCTCTGAATAAGTTGGAAAACCTTTGCTGTCTGTATATTCCTTGCCTATCACACTCTACCATCGAAATTTTAAATTTCTCATGTAAATGGATCGTTTGCAATATTCGTTAAAAGCATTTTCATATACGGCACACTCTAACTATGAAAATGTAAATGTTCTAAGGATTTGACAAAAAGGTTAATATTAATGTTTCAATGAAACATTAATATTAACTTTTTTGTCAAATCCAAACTGAAAAAGGTCCATTTTATTTCTCTCTTAAAACCAAAACGTTGTTTCCCCACCCATTCTGTGGTTAGAGGGAAAATCGTTGCTGTCAATGCAAACTTCCTGACCATCATACCTTACCGCTTAAAGTTCAAGTTTCTATCATATAAAGTGCGTTAGCAATATTCGTTAAAATTTTCTCGATTTTCAACTTCTTCCACTATTACAGAGCGTAATTAAAACTTTCAGGAGAATCGGAAAATGAGGATCTTAATATTTTTATCAATACCTCAAGATAAAAGAAATTTATTCGTTTCTAAACGCAAAAAAGTTGAATCTCAGAAGACGGACACAGAGACAACAAAGCGAAAACATTAGTTCGCTTTTTTTTCTGCTGAAAATAAGATTAAAAGGGAAAGAAATCCTGTTTTATAAGATAATTAAAACCCATGACCAATTCTACAATCAATATCTTTAATAGCATTGAATTGTTTAGTGTTTTCATTAATTAAGATTTCAAGTTCCGGTCGGGAAGCATTTTTTCAAAATCATCAACTTTATTACAATTCATAAATCTCTACGTAGGATTTTCCTCGAATAACACCAGAAAATGGATACTTATTTTCAATTCAATGCGGCGCATATTCATACCTTGTTGGGTTGAGTTGTTTTACCTCTGAGCGGTACTTTTTTGCACACCATGGGCTAAATGGCCAGGTCACATGGACCCCGAAGGCTCAGAGAAGGTTGAGGGAGGGGACCCACTGGAACAGCTGTTGGGAGACAGATGGTAGCCTCCCGTCAAGGCCATCCAGTGTGTTCTTTATCGTGCACAAGGTATGGCTCTTCCGCACACGGGGCCACGGCTTAACGTCCCATCCGACGGACGGCGGCCTTTCCAAGCCCATCGGTGTCCCCTACTGACCGTGGGCAGGGCGGGAATTTTGCGGAGATAAATCTCAACGCTGACCCAGCTGGGACTGGAACCTGGGAACTACAGATTACGAGCCTGGCGCGCTACCGATTGAGCCACCCCCGCCCCCATATTCATACCTTTAATGTTTTCTGTACTATGATAAATATTTTAGAATTGTACAATGCAATATATATACTTATGTTCAAAAGTTAAGGTCAAAGTATAAAATGCCCATATCATTTTAATGACCTTTACCAATTTACATCAGGTCTGTAAATGGTAGGTAGGCATAAACTGGAAGGAGAGCTATGCACCAATCCCCTGTGATGATGCATAGAACCGGCCGGGCCTAGCACCGGGTTGTGTTGCCCGCCTTCTCGTGGTGCAGACCGTTAGTAACTTTCAAAAGAGATACTCTCTTGTGGAAGTGAACGGAAGGGGAGGGCTGCCAGATTAGTGTGGCCTACTGATCTGGACAAGTATGGCTATTTTTCTTTTTTTTTCTACCCTGCTGAGGAGTGGTCCTAGTGCTGACCATATAAACCCACTGGACTGGACAGATATATGGCTCTGAGATTGATTATGGATCCTGATTTTGCTGCACTGGTGGGCTTCTGTGGTAGGAAATCTTCCGCTGTGTTTTCTGTTTGTTTGTGGGTTGACAGCCCCAAGTGAATTGATTCACAGGATATGTTTATCAGCTGGTGGATAATCCTGAGCAGAAGTCATCGCAGGCACCTGAACTCTTTGTTTCTATTGGCATCGTCAAATTCTACATTGGAGGAAGTCTTCCAGTGTAGATGGCTTCAGCCTTTAGTAGTGGGGGAACGGGTCTTTGCCCCATGTCTGCGACTAGGGGGCTGTTTGATATTGTCGGCATTCCCTCTCTCAATAAACATAGTTTCTTTAAACATCCCACTAACCATGTTCTCTCCATAGGTAGTTGGAATGTGAGGACTCTGCACAGAGCTTTTTCTCTTGATGTCCTCACACAAGAATTCCACCATTATAATTTAGATATTCTTGGCTTGCAAGAGATGGACAGAAAAAGGTCAGATTTTTAAAAATAATCTTAAATTTCTCTTTTCAGGGAGGGACGACAATAAACATCACCAAGGCGTGGGGCTGCTTCTCAGCAGACACGCTAGTGATGCTCTTTTAGGATATGAGTGCATTAATGAAAGGTTCCTTACAGCAAAATTTCAGACAAGCGTTAAAGACTTGAATGTTATCTGCTGTTATGCCCCCACTGAGGATGCCGATGAGGATGAGAAGGATAGGTTTTATGGACAACTGCAGGATATTTTGAATTCTGCCAAGAAAGGAGATATTACACTTATTCTAGGTAACTTCAATGCCAAAATTGGTACTGACTCTGACCTTTGGGGAGAGGTGATAGGCCCTTTTGGTATTGGTAGCTGCATTGGCAATGGGCAACGTCTCCTACAGGTAAGTAAACTCAATGGTTTCAGAATAACTAACAATTATTACAAACACCGTGACATACATAAGTACACATGGGTTTCACCTGATGGGCTGCATAAGAATATTATTGATTATATGTTAATTAACAGCAAATGGGCTAGTTGTGTTAGGAATACCATGATATAGGGGAGCTGAAATTGGTTCTGACCATTACCTTGTTAAAAGTGTCTTGCAACTTAAACTTAAAAAGTGTTGTATTAGGGTTATACATTTTACCTTTAATACTGAAGCTCTGAAAGACCCAGTTATAGCTAAAGCGTACCATGATAGATTACTTAGTCATTATGACAGTCATGGTTTGCTTTCTACTGAAGTTGAGGAAGAATGGGACCATTTTAACAGGCGTTTTTGGAAACTAAGAGTACTCTTTTAGGGAAAAAGGAGCAGATGAGACAGAATTATTTGAGCACTTCAGCTTATTTCAGAAAGAAAAAACTCCAGGAATGTCCTTAATCAATACCCTACTGGTCCTAATAGAAAGCATTACAGAGATCTTAATAAACGTGTAAAGTATCAGTTAGCTGCTGATAAGAATCTTTGGCTTGATGGCTTGACCTGACAAAGCCGAGGAAGGAGTTAGACATCACAACAGCAGAGAGCTGTATTAGATAGTTAATGTTTTGTGTGGTAGAAAACGGACAGGTGTACAGGGATTGAAGGATAAACAAGGTAAGGTTATAGAAGGTTAGGATTCTGTCATGATTAGGTGGGCTGAGCATTTCAGTGATGTTTTAAACAATGTGGGTAGTTCTACTCCCATTGTTTGCAATGATGATAGATGCATTGGTGGCTTTAATGTTGGCCCTAAAACAAAATCTGAAGTTATTTTGGCTGTTTCTAAACTTAAACTTCATAAATCCCCAGGGGTAGATGAAATTACTACCGAAATGCTTAGAGCTGGAAATGTTTCGGTTACCACTTGGATGACTGAAATTCTGAATATCTTTTATGATAAAGGCATGGTTCCTAAGGATTTTACCAGAGCTATTGTTATCCCTATTTTCAAACAAGGTGATCGCATTCTTGTGATAACTATAGGGGTATCAGCCTACACTCTGTTCCATGGGAAAGTTCTTTCCATGATTGTGCTTAATAGAATTAAGAATCTGGTTGACAGGCAATTGCGTGATGAGCAATGTGGATTCAGAAGTGGTAGGGGATGTGTGGATCAGATATTTTCACTTAGGCAGATTCTTGAGAAATGTTTAGAGTTTCAGAAATCTTTGGTTGCTAGCTTTGTTGATTTCAAAAAGGCTTTCGACTCTGTTGATCGTCATAATTTGTGGTTGATTGTGAGATCATATGGTATACCAGACAAGTTAGTTATGGTAATGAAAGCTCTCTATAATAACACTGAGTCGTGTGTGAGAGATGGTAAGGCTTGTAGCAATTGGTTTAGCATTACTTCTGGTGTTCGACAAGGGTGCATTTGTCTCCTTTTCTCTTTAGCTTGGTTATTGATTATGTTATGCGAAATTCTCTTCAAGGGAAAGATTTTGGCCTTAAATGGACTGGAGATACGAAAATTTCTGATTTAGATTATGATGGTGATTTAGCCCTTTTGGCAAATGATGTTGATGAGATGAACTCTTTCATTCGAGCTGTTGATGAGACTGGTAGTAGAGTAGGTTTGGTTATAAACAGAGAGAAAACTAAAGTGATGAAAATTGGTCAGGCAGGCTGTGATTCAGTTAATCTGAATGGTTGCAGTCTTGAGCAGGTGCCACAGTTTAATGGTCTTGGGAGCTATGTAACAGATTATGGTGATGTGCGGCATGAGATTAACAGACGAATAGGGATTGCTGCCGGGACTTTTAAGAATCTATGGAGAGGGTGGAGAAATAGGCGTATACACCTAAATACTAAAATTAGACTGTATAATAGTTTGGCTCTTTCTAGGGTTAGTTATGGTAGTGAAATTTGAACGCTGTGTAAACAAGATAACAGGAAACTAGATGCTTTTGATTCCAGATGCTTACGCAGTATCTTGGGCATTAGGTGGTTCAACTTTGTAACTAATGATGAGATTAGGCAAAGGAGTTTACAACCTCCTTTAAGCAGCATATTGTGCAGAGAGAGAGACTCCTTTGGTTTGGCCACGTTGCCGGTATGAATAATTATAGATTGGCGAATAGGGTTATGAACAGTGTGCCTAAAGGACTCAGAAAGAAGGGGAGACCTAGGATGCGGTGGGCAGACAATGTCAAACAGGACCTTGTTAGAATTGGTGTGCAGTGGCCAGATGCAGTAAATGTAGCTCAGGATAGACTTGCTTGGAGAACTAAATTGCACGGTCTGGTTGGACCTCCGTAACCCATGGCTGCTTGAGGATTATGATGATGATGAAACAATACAAGATTTGCTTGATGCTCTAAACCAGGCAAGTATAATATATTCTACGTAATCTTTTTACACTGCCAGCAGCGATATCTCACATTAGTTGCCGAAAAGTTGAAAAAATACTGAAGCTGCAGAACTTGCTGCAGGACCGGCGCTAGCTATATTTCTGAGAGGAGCGAACTTCGATTGTGTCGCCCGTTTCTCCAAGCTTCATCTTAGATATTAAAAGCAATTGGAATTCATCTGCTTAAAAATAAGTCTCCACTTACTCCGGTCAACTTTACTTACTTTTCATTAGTAACTTACTTTACTTACTTTTCAAGCGTAATTTTACTTACTTTCAACTCTACTTACGTTTCGTCCCTCCCCCCAAAAAAATCTCGCCAGGTGCGGTAAACAAGTATGGAGGGACGAGGGTCCCTCCATACTTGTTTGGGTAAGTAACTTATTATACAATGAATTATTATACAATCTTGGTGTATAAACTGTATAACATATTGCCAAATTATCTTAAGCTTATGCATAATATTAAAAAAATGTGCTTTTATTTTAAGACATTGGATCATTTATTATTTCTAAACGTAAGACTACTAAAATGCTCTTACGTTTATCTTAGACTCTACTTATAATGTAAATTTTTCATTTTTAAATGCAATCACTGTAGCAATTAAAATGTTAGTATTATTATCCTACAGACGAGTATTAACTCGAGTGGGACATTGAATCTGTTAATGTCCCACTCGACAAATTATAAAAAAGTAATATTTGATGTAAGGGGCTTAGCCAAAAGCATCTATCATCACCAGATGCATTCTGATTTTTCCAGTTCAAGTATTTATTAATACTTACACTATTTAGTCATCAAAGACATTTCAAGGATGGTGTTATTTAGACAATAAATGTTTGTTTCTTTTCCACATCATCGTCTCGCAAGAGAACAGAAGGAATTACCTTCTTGAGGACAACTGAACACATCTACAGTACGAAATAAAGAGCGGAGAGCGTGTGCGTTTCTACTTGTCTTTCTCACTGTCTTCAAAATAATTCGGTATTCGAAATCGTCGGTGGGGTCTTGAAAACCCCCATGTTTGAGCTCTTCGCGTAGAGCCATAGACTCCAGCTTCATCAGGGTTGATAAGTGTTTCCGATGCTGAATATGAAGGGAGACGACATCACAGGTGCTCTCTAGCTTCGCGTTGGCCTGGATGTGGGTGATATTTCAGGCTAGGAGAGGACGGTGAAGCAGAGATATGAGGGATAGAGATATTGGGAGAAGGGCCCAATTGAACTAACTTCGAACACAGTTATTCACTGAGAAATGCGGATGAGAAACGTTAGAAGTCTAAATTAATCTCATTTGTTTGAAGTCTCCGAAAAAAAGAATGACAAACAATTGCTTATACCTCATATTATCGAAAATTAATTTTACTTAAACGACAAGGACGCAAATTGCTTCGTTGAAAGGGAAGAGACAATATGCATTATATATATATATATGTAAGCTTTCGAAAGCTTAGAAATAGGCGTAAGAAAAGTAATAGGAAGTTTTCACAGAACTGATAAAGGCCTCTTAAGAGTAATATTGATGTGGGTATAAACAGATGTGACTTTTGTGACCGAAAATGGGCATTGTTTTATAGATTACCCGAAGACTATCAGCATTCATTGTGATGGATTGCGACCCGTCCCCCCCCCCCTCGATAAAACGTTGGTAGATAATAATGCACGTACATAATAATAATGCTTAGGCGCAGTCTGTGCAAACTTCTCTAATATCTGAAGCTACACGAAAGTAGTTTTGAAACTTTCAAAATCCTATCCGTAACCATTAATGAGGGAGAGAATTTAATACACCTCATCGCAGAATATCCTAAAATGTTCATTTTCACCTTGCGTCGATACTTATACGTTTATATATATATATACTGTATATAGTTACATATAGGCTTAGAAAGGAAACGAAAGTAATAAATTGTTGCAAAGCAACTTTCAAAACTATGAGATAAAATTGGAGTTTGTGCAAGCGTTTTCACTTTCTTATAGGGCAGTTCAGGTCATACAATCTGTGCATTATGTGTTAATGTAACTATGTTTATGCATAGCGTGTATTTCAAACATATTACGCATAAAGCTGTATCTTATTTTATAGACTTTATAAGAAAACATTTTTATGAAGACATTAAGAAACTGATGTATTGAATATAATGAACCTAAAATTACGACAAAACTTGGGATAAACAAAATTCTAACTGACAGATATAATTGAAGGTATGACCAGATTTATTCTAGCCTGAGACAACTGCATGCTGGAAAGAAAATGGTTTTAATAATACTTCAGTACTGTTAACTCCGATATAAGAACGCTATCATGATACATTTTCTTTTCGGTAATACATGTATGATCTGGTAATAATTTTTTCACTTCACAACTAGTACAATTTGAATGCCTTGTTATATCGGAGAAAAACAATTATGTAATTAAATTACTGAAGTAAAATTTTATTATTGGGAAATGACCTTTAGTTATGATTAAATATACAATCTCCTAAAATATCTTGTTAAAGAAATTTTGAAACTAGGCTAAGGTTTTGCAATTTCATTATATTCCTGTTTTACGTATGTGGGATGTAAACGACTTGATTGGTACGAAGCTTATTCAAACATTGATTCCTTACTATATATATATTGATCAAAATGAAAATCGCAAAACAGCGAAAGGAGTAATGTATATCCCCCAAACTGATATGACGGAAGCTATGAGGGTAGATGTGCAAATGATCAAAAAACGGAATGTGGGAATACACGGTGCATGGGTTTATTGCAGATTCATCAGTATATAGTAGGCCCACCTCGGGCAATTATACAAGCCTGTAGACGTCTCAGCATTTCATCAATCAGATGGTCAATGGTGTCCTGAGATATGTGTTCCAAACAGCATTCAATTGGGCACACAAATGTGCCAGGTTTGCCGCTGGAGGGAGCTGGCGAAGGCGGCGACCCATTAGGTCTCACACATGTTCAATAGGCGACAAGTTCGGGGGATATGGAGTCCATGGTAGAATGTCCACACCTTGGAGACTGTCCATCATTACACATGCAGGATGCGGGATGGCGTTGTCCTGCTGCAGAATCAGTCGAGACAGAGTGGTAAGGAAGGGTCGTGCCACAGAATTAATTATGTCATTGATGCAGTCTCGCCATTATCGAAGCAGAAACATAAAGCAGACTGTCCAGCCGCCATATGCGATGCCATCCCATACAATTGTACCATGGTGGGAAACTCTATGGTGGTTAATGGAATAGGCTCCATAGTGTCGTTGATGTAGATAACGCCATACGATCAAACAGAAGTCTGGGATGCTGAAACAGAACCAGGATTCCTCGTGAACATTTTCCTCCATTCCTTAAACCAATATTGCCTCGCTTGACACAAGTGGAGACAGCGTAATCGGTGACGTTGTCTAATGGTTTGGGCGGGGATCACATACCTTAGCGGCCCGCAAATCACTCTGCAGCATAGTCGCTGTGGTGAAAGGGTCTGTAACTGCCCTCCTACGGAGCATGCGATCTTGACGTACTGTGGTGAGGAATGCTGATCCTCGTATCTGTCCTTCGTGTCATATGGTGTTCTTTGCGTGAAACGCACCAATGCACGTGCTCATATCGCACCCCATGCATGTGGCGATAATTCAATGGCTCAATCCCAACTCTCGCATATTGACAATTCGCTCTCTCTCAAAATGCGTCATCTGCACATAAGGGTCCTGCAGGTGTCTCCAGAGCATGTTCCGAACATTTTCGCAACATGAACTCCAACCTCAATGTCAGTCGTGCTGTGATATGAGCTCGTGGGTGCCTGGTATATATTCACAGCTCTGCTGGGTGTCACGTGTCCATTCGCTGCGAAACTTGAATGATTATTTTTTGTATTTCCAATGGGCGATTGCCTCCTGCGATTTACATATCTCTACCTCCATGGTTTCTTGGTGTTGCGATTTCCACTTTGAGCGATATGTACATGTTAATCCTTTTAAATTACTTCTGGTGCTGTTTATTGAACCCTCTTAAATTTCAAGCATTCTAAAAAGATGATTTGTTTACCATTTCAGTGCAAGAGAAAGGCAAAGAGTTGTGAATTGTAGATGCGATTACGTATTTTATGAATTCTCTGTAACATTTAAGGTATAGGGATACAATTGTAAAATAAATAAATAAATACCCCCTCAAGCAGCTGTAAACATAATAAATTTTATAAACTTAACTTCTCTATTCTGTTTTTTAACTTGGTAAGCGTCTAAAGGATCATCTTGATCGTTACTTCAAAATAGTTAAATCGTTTAAATTTCTTTTATTTTTCATTAAGAATTTGTTTATTTCTCGAGGCTTTAATTTAAATTGTGGAGCCTCAAGCGCTTTCTAACCTAATTAATTTGTAAACATATATTTCATTACACTAAATTAAGTAGCATAATTATCGTATGTCAATTTCATTCACCCTCTGACGCAGACTATATGAACTCCGCTCATTGTAGAGACCTAGAGAAGGAAACAAAGGTAAGATAATTTAATATTGTTACTGTGGCAATGATTCATTTACTACAACCATGCCTATTTCTTATTACTGATGCCCTTCCTTTGTGTTAATGAACATGTTTATCCTTTAGAAGTATTTGATCATTAGTGAATCCGTTGATTACAAAGCTGTGATATAAGGAACGTAAAAGCAATGCTAAGCCACAAAATCAGCAAACGTTGATCTGTTATTACTGATATCACACACATACACAGCGCCAGTTAAATGAAGCATGGAATGATGAAATAGAATCAGAGATATACTCTACTATCTCACCTTTGTGACAAAATAATATTACAAAAGTTTTTAGCTGTATATTGTATAAAATTAGCTTTTTGAAAATCCGATTTTTTTTTTGCCTTTTTATGATTCTTAGAGAAGCATGGATAATTTTTTTTGTGAAATTGGACCATAATCAATCGGGACAATTCGTAACGTTAACCAAGCATGGGAGAAAAACACTGCCAATGAGAGCACACTACAATACTACACTGAAAAATTAGGATCGGTAGATGTCAGCCTCGAAGATTCAAATCTAAATGGATGTTCTTCCAATTATGATGACTATCACCTGACAGCCTCAAATACAGAAAATCCCCTCCCAAAAAAAGTCTCGAGAAACTCAGTGTCAATACCGCAATTGGTTTTCAGTATCTAGACGCTTGACAAAAAAAGCTTAAAAGTGGATGCCTCACGAACTGAATGAAAGGCAACAAAATCGTCGACAGGAGATCTGATCTTTACTGATCATAAGAACCAAAAAAAATTACTCCTCAAACAGCTGCTTACCACAGAGGTTTGACAGTCAGCTTATCAGTTTATTACCCCACAGAGAAGATTTGTGAGGAAGGCGAGACCTCAGCGGTATACAACACAAACATACATACCCAGGTCCCTTTTATATGTAGCCAAGTGCAATACCACTCGGCCACGAATAATCAATTTCTCGTACTGAATTAGATTATGTACGACAACCTCACATCGGTAGAATGTCTCGACTGAGACGTACCAAAACACACGCCAAACCCAGTCTCCTCCACAGAAATCATGGTCACTGTTTTTATGGCCTACACCAGGAGTCTTTCATTACAATTCTAATGAAATCATCATGGCAGAAAGTTACTGTCACAATTTGGACGTTGTACAGCAGAAGATGTGACAAATACAGCCGGTATTAATGAATTAACGAAGATCAATCGTACTCCACGGCAACATGGTTCACAAATAACTTTCTGGAAACTGAACTAGTTGGGGTAAAAGCTCTAGCTCACTCACCTTCTTCACTGACCTTTCCGAAACAGACTACAAATTTTTAAAACATTTCGATAGTTTCCTCTCTAAGAAAACTTTGCCAAACCAAGCAGTAATTAAAACCGCCTTGAAGCAATTCACTGGCTCCAGAAATCCATAGTTATCGACAAACTAGTTTAATTGCACTTGCAATCCGTGTGCGGAAATGTGTTGATTGCAATGGAACATATTTTGGTTAATAAACTTTATGTTTAACAAAGATGAAATCTACAGGTTTCGTGAAGAAACCTATACAACATTTTAACAATCTAATATCATATTCCATTTCTGATACGTACGGAACAAAAAAAAATGCGATAAATGCTGTTTCATAATTTTTTGCATTATAAAAACGTATTCTAGATACTCACAGCTTTCAAAAATATTTTAGGGAGTTTGGTCGATACTTGTGTAATGGCAACTAGGTATACACTAGCAAGAGCTTGCCCGACTCTCAGGTCAGTAGGGGAAACTAATGGGATTGGAAAGGCCGATGTCCGTCTAATAGGACGAAAAACCATTGCCACGTGTGCGGATGAACAATACCCTATGCAAGTTAAAGAACATGCTGGATAGCCTTGACGGGAAGCTACCATCTCTGTCTCCTAACCGCAATAACAAAGGAATTACTGGAGCCTTAGAAGAATATTTGAATTAACGGTTGACGAAAATGTATTACTTAAGTCAAACTAAACTCTTTACATATATAAATATTGCAGAAACTGAAGGTCATTTGTTCACTTCCAGGTCATTTGTTTTACTCTATAGTAAAGTCTTGAACGGAGAACGTATCAGTTATTAATCGCTAATGATAGTATATAAAGAATCCGTCATCCACATATGCATCTGAAAGGAATAGTAGTGAGTATTAAAATTATTATGAAATAAGTAGTTTTTAAGTATCAGGTAAGAGGGGGAAAATATATACTTATATTTCACACAATCTGTTATGCGTTGCCTCGAACCCAGGTCCCTTAGATCAGTAGCCAAACGCGCTAAAAATAAAAAACAATTGTTACGAAAGTTCGCAAAGAATGAGGGAAATTGGCAGCAGAGAGGGTTAAGAAAATGGCAATAATTGACGGAAATAAACATTACAAGAGGTAAAGAAATCAGAAACTAAGAAAAATGCAGACAAGATGGGTGACAAATTCGATATAAAATTGCACAAAAAGAAATTATCACCATCAGAAAAGAAAGAGTATTGTTTTAAAACCTTATGGAAAAAGTAAACAACAACAACAATATAAAAAAAAGTAAAACAGTTATTTAATAAATTGGTTGAGAAGATTGGTAATAAAAGAGAGTCACTGGACCGCTAAATGGAAATACGAGAGCTTTACGTGACGGAAGGTGGTCAAGAAACTGAGGAATAATTGAACAAAGAGATTACGGAAAAAAAGAGAATTGGAAGGAAGAGTAGTAAGAAACTGGTGAAAGAAAAAGAGTCTTCGAAATAACTTCAAATGTTGTAAGAGAGGTTGTCAAGAAGGTGAGCACGAAAGTAAACGAGGAGCTTAAAATTTGTCAGATTAGATTAGGGAGAAACTGACGAAGAGAGAAAAGAAAGGAAGACGTTTTCTAAGAAACTTTATGAGAAAAGTGAAGGGCAAAGAAATGAAAGATGTAAGAATGCGACGTAGGAAAGTAGTGAGAGGCCTAGAAAGAAAAGGCGAGAGCTATAAGGAAACATCAAAATAAAATATTGAGAAACATGGTCAACAAAATGAACCATAGACAAATGAACATGCTCAAGTAAAATGACAAAGATGATCGGGATAAAATTCTGAAAAAACCTAAGAAAACTAAATGTTAAATTTCAGAATATTATAGTGGCAGCTTATGAGAAACTGCATCAAGGGGGTAAACGACAAAGAAATGATTTGCTACAAGAAAGCAGAAGAGAGAAAAGGTAAGAAAACCTGCCAAGTTATAACAGAGGAATATGATGGTTTGAAATGCAGAGGTAACTGATGCAGCGTTTAATAAAGAAAATTTGAGTAATAAAAAGACAAATAAATTAAAGATGACAAAGATGGAAACCTGAAAAAAGGAGAACAGCCAAGAAACGAGTGTCTTCATGAAACAACAATTATAAACAACTTGATGATAATGATTTAAACAAATGAAGACAAAACAGGATAAAGGAGCCCAATAGAAAGATCTTCTCAGAGCTACTAAAATTACCAAATAATAGAAATGGAAAGATTTAATATCCTCTATCTTCTGTGGAATTAATACTAACACCAAAAATATATCTATTCTTTCTCTAAACATATATAATTAAATCGGGCGTTAACATTATGTTCGCAGTCCTTTTAAAGATTGCTGAATAGCATACATGCATATTATAGAGCGGTAATAACAGAATTATTGTAAATCAAAAGGTAGAAAATTCACAGTTCACAAGTAGAGTTGCGTAGTGTTTAATATTTTAAAAACATTGAGTATCTAATCCATTTTCATAGCTTTTTAACTCGTTTACCAAAAAGAAAAGGAGATATTTCACATTGTCATGTGGTTTTCTGTCCATTTGTCACGCTGTCCATCTTCAGACATCGAAATTTTTCAGCTTTTACAGAGAAATTAAAAGCACTTTTCGAGTTTCCCGGACGTTATAATTGCACCCTCTAACTGTGGAAAAACTGAAAATTTCAAACATTTAAGCTAATATGACACACGATGTATTTAAGCCAGAATTTTGAAATTTTGCTGGTATAATGTGACGGTCTTGAAGATTCCGTTGGGAGCAATTAGTTGACTCCTTACGCCCAGGATGGATGGGAAGCGCAACTGATTTTTCAAGAGAAAAATGCAAAATTCTTTTTTAGTTCGATTGGAACTGTTCAAATATTATAATTCGCATTTTTTAAATCCTTAGGAAGTTTTCATTTTCTTAGGTAAAGGCCACTATATGTGGAAAAGGCGAACTTTTAACGATATTAGAAGTGATCTGTTTATGGTAGAAATTTGAAATGTTTGTAGTAGATTGCCAAGAGATATTCCACAGAGCGCAATAATCCACCCCTATTCTCAGAGATTTGTGAGAAATGAAACTTTTTAAATGGTAGGATAAAAAACAACTACTTTTTCTCTTGTATAAGTACGAATAAAATGCTACTATTTGCATTTCCCCATGAACCATTTATTCGAATTAAAACTTTAAAAGAGTGAAAAAGTAGCTAAATTTCATTTTCTTTGAAAACGAGATTACCATACATATATCCTAGTGGCGATATGCCCCTTGGTCATATGATACATGAAAAATGTAAAATAATAATAAAATAAACAACATGTGGTAAATAGCATATGGTAAATAAAAATGTAACAAAGCGTTCTTCTAGTTTCAATATAATTTCAGTTTTCATGAAATATACAATTCAGAAGTTATCAAAAGAAATTTTCAAATAATCTCATTGAAATCTTTGTCTGTTTTCAATCAGAAAAGAAATTTTGTAACAATTCTCGAACGTCTCTAAATTATTTGACAATGTCTTGCAAAAATTTCATAATATTTTCAATGCAATAATGGATTGCTTAGAAAAAAATAACTTAGAGTTGACATCTTCAAAGTTCTTGCAACTAATGCAGCTTCATAAATGTTTCAAAAGAACATAGGATAAAGAATATTTATGATTAAATAAATGGAAGTCATGAATATTGAAATATCAAATTTTTATATTTCCATTGCCTGATTCATCAAGAAAATATTTGCTCTCAATCTTGATCGATGGAAAATGCTATTATAGTTGTTCTTAAATGTGTCAATTACATGAGAGTTAAACAATTCTGAAAAAATCTTTCGAAATATTCTCTTCACCATCAAATGTACATGTAAGCAAATTACCGGTAGCACTTCGAAAGGAATTGATTGATATGCAACACAGAATTGCAGGTATTTATCTAGAAAAACATCCAAGATTGAATTTTGCTATAGGTTTATAAGGAAAGATAAATTTCCAAATTTGCAAATGCACGCTGTAAAAAATTATAAGTGCATTTTTGTTAACAAATTTATTCGAATCTCTCCTTTTGAAAATGAAATTCAACAAAAATAAACTCTATAGTGCCTTGACAGATATAAAGTTAGAAAATCAGGTAAGATGTGGAACAACGAAAATTGAAGTTCACATAGATAAACTGAGCAATACCAAAGAAAAGCAAGTATCACGTTAATTCAGTAATTTTGCATTGTACAATGATTCCAAAATTACTGCAAAATAATTATATAATAAATAAATTATATGAAAAATTTTGTATGTTTTATTGGTACGGCCCTCAAACATTTTTCTCAGATTTCAAGTTGGCCCGCAGGTCGATTTAGATGACCACCAATGGCTTACACGGATGATTATAGAAAGTAAAGGGAAAATACTTTTAATTTTCTGAAAAAATATGAAATTTGGTGATTAAGGAATTTTACACTGGTAGAAAGCGTTTAAAGCTATTTTTAATAAGCAATCAAAAAGGTACTTTCCTTGACATTTTACAAAAAATATGCAATATTCAGATTAAAATCTAAATCTTTTTAATTTCATTTTTGTACCATTTAAAACTATAACAAATTATTTCAAATGTAATACAGTACGTAACAAAGAGGTATCAGAAAATGACATAAATTCTTCTAAACTAAAACTCTGATTGGGAGAGAGTTGAGGGTTGCCAGTTACTCTTCCTACAATTCTATTTTTGAATATTATCTCTGCAAGGTACTTGACTTTAGTCTCAATCACCACGTCTTTTTGTACGCTGAAATGATGGAGAAGCTCAAAGCAGTTTCTACTTTTTAGATGGAGCATACTAAATAAAAATAACAAAAAAAAAAGCTGATCATAAAATCTTTATATCTTTGTATTGTTTTAAGCATGGATCTGATTAATTATACTTCCATTATTTTTTGCAGCACAGTCATTATTCTCCTTGTAACTGACGATAAAATCCGCAAAATGGATTTTGTATTAAATTTTATAATACATGATTATTGTTATTTTGCAATCATGAATGAACTGATGCAAATTTTAACAAACTTCCTTAACAAATATGTAGTGAAAAGTACCAAAGTAGAGTTCATCAATAATTATTTTATTCATAGTTCGAGCTCATTCTCAACACTGGGCATTTGACAGCCTAATTTGACGTGCAAAATGTAATTTTAACAGTTGCATGAAATGCAAAGTTATTAATATAGACTTTTATGGAGCATAAAATTTAAACTTCTTTCGTGGTGAAAAAATTAACGACGAAATTTACAAAGGCTGAGAATTTAATTTTGAAATATGTACCTGAGTACAGAGTACACTGAAGAATGCTGAAACTGACTAAAATATATAATCTGCGAAAAAGGAAATGAAGTCTAAACTGTTTAGTAGTACTTCGTCTCTTTAAATTTAAATCCATAAACGAAAGGTTTTATAAGTTTAAATCATTTTACCAATAGCAGAAGAGCAACAGCATTTTTCTATTTAGAAAACAGCAATAGTAAGAATTTATCTCAGTAAGCGAACTCACCACATTAATGAGCTGGATGAATGAGAGCCCAAATTGAACTTCCACCGTTTTGTTCATTACTTCAACAGGCCTAATGAGTTTGTTATAATCCCGGAATAAATCCCGGACCAGTCGTTCTTCATCTTCGGAACCCATAACTGAAATAAAAAATAGATAATAGTTTTTCGTATGATACAATTCTAATTTTTTGCATAGAGTTACTTTAAATGATTATTAATTAGAATATATCCACTGTCTTAACTACAAGAATGAATATCGTCTGTGGTGCATATATGGGAATTTCGTTTTCAAAGAGAATCAAGATTTTCGTTTACCTACTTTTTCACTCCTTAAAAGTTATCATTTCAGCTAATAGAAGAAAAGGAACCGCAAATAATAATATTTTATTAGTAATTGTAAAACATAAAAAATATTTCCCCTTTTATTTCTGAAATTCAAAACGTTTCTTTTCTCAGACCCCTCCTTGAAAAGGGAGCATATTATTAGTCAGTGGAATATCCCTTGACACCCTACCATGGAAATGTCAATTTTCCACCATAAACAGATCACTTGCAACATCTGTTAAAAGTTACACTGTTTCCATATTTAGTGATCTCTAAAAATAAGTTTTAAAATTATTTCTGACAACAAAACAATTGCGTTGTCCACTTACCCTTGGTATAAGGGGTCAACTCATTGCATCCAGTGGAAACTTCATAACCTTCACATTCCACCACCAAAATTTTAAATTTCTAACGAAAATACATAATTTTTAATATTCGCTCTAAGTTTTAGGATTTTCAACTTTTGCACTGTTAGAGGGCGCATTTACAGCATTTGGTAGATTCTGAACGTTTAAATCTTACTATTTCATCAATACATATCCAATCTAAAAATAATTTTAAATTAATATCTACAAACAAACAATTTTCTCTCAAAACATAACAAAACCAAAAAAATGGTGCTTTCCCATCCCCCTCTAGGTCTAAGAGGTCAACTCATTTTTGGAAGTGGGAACTTTGTCTCCTTCATATTCACCACCAAATTTTCAAATTTCTAACATACTACATCATTTGCAATATTGATTTGAAATTTTTTTACTTCTTTTTTAAATTTTCCCTCCGTTAGAGGGCACAATTATAGCTTTTCAAAAAATTTGGAAAGTGCGAATCGTAATATTTTGTCTATAGCTATCCAACAAAAAAATTTTAATTTATCTCTATAAATAGAAAAGTGAGATGTTTACAGACGGACAGACAGAAGACAAAGTGGAACTTTATCGAGTATTATCTCGTTTTTTTAAACGAGATAAAGAATAGTACTAATGTGTTGAAGCTCGGTATCGGTGTTGTTAAGGATAAAAGATTAGGTAAACAAATAAAATCATAATAAACAGAGCAGAGTGGTTATCATGTCCAGCTTCCTAGTTTTAGATCTCGGAGAATAGAACTTGCTACAAATACTAAAACATTCGCGAAAACATATTCACATGAGTTAAGCTTCTTCACGGCTGACTTGAATGTAATCGAATTTAAAAATCTAGAAAATTTTGATTTGCTACGATTCTTGGTTGTTCTCTTCATTTCTGCATGTAAGGCAGATTAATTATTTGACCAGGTTATTGGTTCAAGATTTCCAGATGCTATGAAAAAAAAAAACAACACTTCACCCAGAAATTTATTTGTGTCCCTTTACTTCTCCTAATTACAAACCTGACATCCATAATATCGAAATATTTACAACGATATATATAAATATAAAGACTGAATAAAATGTTCAGACTACAAATATTTCTGTAAATAATCACATCGGGAAAGAAGTCAGTCGCCTCACTCTAAGAACTATTCCTTTTGGCCTTTGGGTTTCTCTTAATCTTCGAATAAGCAAATTTTTCGTCAGAAGTAATTTAACAACAGGAATTTCACCAAAAGTGAATTCAGGCGCCAACTGTATAATGCAAGTCTGCATTGATGACTGAAAATGACGTTCATAGCGTATTCGCATAACATGTAGCAACTTTTTAAAGGAGTCCAACAAAAGTTGCATTAAAAGTGCGGGTTCCTCAAATTTTTGATTACACTTTGCAGACAACAGCATTCAAAACAAAGAGAAGTAAATTTATTATTCATTCTGCACCTTACTGCTCTTACTGTTCTTATTCATTATGTAGGACTGAATCTTGAGTTTGGGCATGTGATCGAGTTCATATTTTGATTGAAGATAAAAATCTAATGATTTTGCTCTGAATTAAATATCGCATGAAGCAATGGAATTCTCATCCATGGTAGTCCTAAGAGACATCCAGTTTCGACAGCCAGATAAGTATGAAAACAAACAAACAAGCAAAAAAAAAACATCTTCAGGATTGTTGGATTACCCTTACACTTGCCTGATTGTTGAAATTTGATGTGTCTTCGGACTTCGTGTATGCGAGTTCCATTTTTTCATATTAAATGATTGCCGTACAATGACTGATACATTTACTAACATCAAAAGTTTCTATGCTGTCAGGATTGGAAAAATCCAAGATATAGTAATACTTGATACATGGTTAGTAAATATTTAATCCACTGTCAGTGTAAAGAACACATAGTAGTGTCCGACAATTTGAACACATGGCAGTGCTTCAGAGCCTGAACTACTTTCATAATCTTATTTAAGCAAGTGCGAATCGTCACTATCTGAGTTCAAGTGCAGAACAACTGGCTCTAAGCAGATATTCCTTTTCCAGAAGGCAGATTGGTGGTTGTCTTCACAGTGAGCTCTCTCTCTGACCTTGATGGGGACAAGACGCGTTTTGCAAAGCTCTGACTAAACTCGTTCAAATTAAGAATTTTAACAATGGATTACGAAAATGATGGAAGGCTTCAACTTTCCTTCAAGTTGCGGCATGTAAACATCAAATATAAACAAATTGTGCAGCATATTGGCTTCAAAATATAGATCTTCAAATATTGAAATCGCCCGAAGCCTACGTAATGTGACAATAGTGTTTACTTTTCTGATTCTCAAAGTGCTGACCTTTTGGCAGCTGAATCAAGTTTCCTTCTTGATGAAAAGTCAGTCACCGCTCAGCGACTTAGTTTTCCAGTCACTAGATAACTATTTCTAAACTCCCTTACTTTATCTTAAATGAAGAAATTAAAACTGCCCTGGACCGTTTTGGCTAAATTATTGACATCAAGGATGAATTTCTCCGTCTTCAAGGTTTGGAGAATATTAAAACGGGCTCCAGGATAGCGAATATAAAGATGAAAATTCCGATTCGAAATTTTCTAAAAATTGGGACATTTACAGCAAAAATCTTTATCGTGGAATTACAAAATTATGTAGATGGTGTAAATCACAAGACAATCTCATCAAAAATTGTGATTTTTTCCAATAAATTAAATTGAAACAAAGAAAAAAGCATCCTTAATCCTCCACAGGAGATTGGATAGCCGCTTCCTTCTAATTCAACTACTCTCTCCTCATATAAATAATCTCAACCAGCCTCTAAATTAAATCAGTCTATTTCTTCTTGTACTTATAAACTCACAGTTTCTTCACAGGCTTCTCAGAAAAGAAAAGACTACCCCTATTTCTCCTACTGCTTTAAGTCCTGATTTTGACAGGAAAAGACCTGCAATTAACACATCGAAATCTAAATTGATCAATAAACTTCATGACCTAATGCGCAATCGACACTTGGAACAACAAGAAGATGTTTCTCCAGAAGATTCTGAAATCCAAGTTACCGTTGATGATGTAAAAGACTTATTAAGTTTTATTGCTGATCCCCATTTAGCTCAAGCTGAAAGGGAAGTTCCAATTGAATGCTATGTCATAAATAAAACTGTGTCTTCCAACGGAGTCATCTTGAAGAAATACAGAAGACTCTACATCAATGCTTTACCAAAATGCCCACAAAATCAGAACTTTTCTGTTTGGGACTTTTTGGACAGTGTTTGCAATTTGCTTTCCTAATTTTGAACTTTTACTTTTTATTACTGCTACCGTTAAATTTCAAGGTGAATTTTCATGTTGATGTTTCTTCTTTGTGAATGTTACTTTTACTTTAATTTTTACTTTATTTTTCATAACTAACATTCTCTTTCAACGTTTGTATAAACTTTTTTAATTTTGAAGCTGGGAAATATTGCCCCAGCCACTCGTAAAATTCCTGTTTTCCTATTGGCTAAAGACTTCTTTCGCTTTGAATTGGTCCCAGCCAATCAAATTTTTTCTGCTGTCCCATTGGCCAAATTCATTCTTGTTCTCTCCACTGTAAGATCCTAATTGTTTTGGAGTCTTGTAGGGGCTCTTTCAATTCTTTTTCACACGTTTTGAATTTACCGTTTTTCAGGAAATGTTGTCTTTATTTATCTTAAGTTAGAGAATGAATGTTGAACTGTTTTCCCATAAACCACAAACCTGGCACGTATGATAGCTCCCCCCCACGAAATGGGGAGGGCTTACAATAGTGCCAAAAATATACAAAGTATCTACTACTACTACAAATGTTTTCACCCATGATTGGTTGTTAAATATTTCTTTCTGAAAATTTATTTTCTGTACCACTTCAATCAAAACTAAAATATTGTAGTTTACTACGATATGCAATGGGAGCAGGTTAAGAGAAATACTAATACCGAGTGATCATCGATTACTAAGCAGCTATGTAGATAATGCCTTGTCTTCTAAGTATTGGTATCACGATCCCTTGCAACATATCGGCAGTCTTTTCGTGGAGTTCCTTTACGCTGTGCTCTATAAAAGGTATTATATAACTTAAAGTATATGAGGAGTTTTATGGGTATTCACTCCACACTTATATGAAGATGTTAGCAGATGATACTGAAATAAAAACTAATACACAAAGTCTGTTTTTTTTTGGGTGAGACCTCAACAGAAAAACATCAAAATTAAACAAACATATGTGCTTCACTTGGAGCTCGAACCCAGGTTTCTTTGATGTAGACAAATATACTAACCACTTGGCCACAGGAACATAGATTTTTAGACTTCCATTATTTCTTTACGATCTGATTTTAGCCAACAATGCAGGATGACGTAATACTTATGTCGATTTTAAATGTAATGTACCCATTAGTGATGAAAGATTTGATTCTACTCTTTAAAAGTTATTGTCCTTTTATAATTGGATAGATGTTAGGTTATTAACTTTGCCAAAAGAAAAATAGAAGATCTAAGGCGGTATTGCGCTAACGCTAAGTTACTCACAATGGGCATGGCTTATTAATTAAATACATTTTATGTTCACAACTGAATTCACGCGGAAGAATTTGCTGCATTGGATATTTCTCTTCCAGTCCACCTAATAGATTTTATAATAAAATAAAAATATTTTTATCAGGAAAAATAGCTTAATATGCACATAATGGTTCAATATCATTGTTAGGTAGTGCAGAAATGTACTAAACTTTATGTCCACTATTCATACCACTAAACGTAGTACTACTAACAAACTAGAAGTACTACTAAAGCAACGTAATAAATAGTGAATATAATACTGTGTACCTAACAGGGTGAAAATTAAATTTCATTTTTTGGTCGACCAATCTAATGGTATGACCATCGCCAATACTGGACCGTCTAAACCATGCGTGTCCAACCTTTTGACTTCCCTGGGCCACATTGAGTGAAGATGAATTTGGGCCGCACATAAAATATATAATATAGTTAATGTATATGAATAATAAAACTTCATTTATTTTCTTATGTTTTTTATTATAAAATTAAAAAAAGCAACATGAAACTAGTGGGATATCAAAAACTCGCTGAAAATCACATAATCATGTTGAAAGCTTATATCGTAAACACGTAAACTTTACGATTTTGTGGGCCGCTTACTAGCTGTCCAGAGCCGCGGGTTGGACACGCCTGGTCTAAAGGTTCAGCCAAACAAGCCGAATTTTTATACTCAATGAATCGTACTTCAATGCGTATCAATATTTGACATTCCCTTGGGTAATCGACTCCTTTTCTCAGAAACAGATGTTTATTTGAGTCTGGTACAAAATATATAAGTAATAGATAACGATTTTATGCTAAATGCTCATTTCGTTCCAAATGGAATACTATCGTTTTAATTTGGTCTACCTGCTTTTGACCTCAATATTAAAATATTCGGGATTTTGAATTAGCCAACATAGCGAAAGCGGAGATTATGCACTTTCATTTTGCTGCGCTTTTTAAAAGCTAGTTGTTTGCTTCCCACTTGCGAAAGAAATATCGCGAAACTTTTCATTATTCTCTCCAAACAATTTCATATTTCTCTGCAGACAACTTAAGGAAAGGCATTAAAATATTATAGTGCAATATCCTGCTGAATTCTCATTCGAAATATGTGTTTGGCCAAAGTACATTTATAGGTTCAGCTTAATTTGAAATAAACGTTCCGCCAAGCGGCCGAACCTAAACTTTGGTTAAACTTTAAAACCACCACTCGTAATTAGAAACTGCGAAATTACGGACGCCTTTCTCATGAATTTGCAATAAATATTTCTTCCTCCATAGCTAACGGAATCTTCTACTGCTCAAAATCATTTGATGGTGCGGGATAATTAACTTTGCAGCTCATATACTGAAGTAAGTTATTCGAAATCCCAAGAAATAGCAATGGGCTGAAAATAACACCCTAAATCATAATATAAAAATGTATTTTGTTTTTGGTTCCAAGCAGTAAATAGACTGATGACAAAAATACAGTTGATAATATAAGAAGTAGATTCTTTAAAGCATGTCATATTTACTACATCGAAAAAGTTAAAAATAAAAGATTTATAAGTAAATAAAAATAAAAAACCCCTCAAGCAGCTTGCTTGCCACAGAGGTCTGACAGGAACCTGTCAGTTTATATGCCATAGTAGAAGGTCTGAGAGGATGGCAGAACCTCAGCAGAAAAACAACATGCACATCCATGCCTTACTGCAGTATTAAAGGGTTAATGGTGAGTCAATTATGACCGGAAATGATATTTACGGAATTTGAGCTTATTCATTTATAGCTTCTTATACCTTTAACACACGCGTAACTTATTTTTCACCTCCATTTTGATTACATTTTCAAAAGGGTCTTTAAGGATCACATCAAGGCAATGCAACCAAGCAATAACCAAGTAGAGGACGAGTACTACTAAAATTCGTCGCGTATGACTAATGAACATATTACGAGCTCAAATATATAAATGATGGAGCAGATATTTAATTCTTATGACTAGCGATGCTAATCAAATACCACAGTATTTAACCATTCTCGCTGTGTACCATCGAATGATCTGGAAAAAAAATTAATTCCCCCCCCCCCAAACACACACACAAACCTAACATTATATCGTCAGCAGGTTAATGCAAATAACAACTACGGCACTGTCTGAATGTAGAGGAAGATCTTTCCATTAAATACAGAGAAAATAACAATAGGCACAATAATTAAATTTTGTAGTGTAACCTCAATGTCCTTTTTTAAATCTCCTTGTTCTGAGTAAATATCACAGAATGTGCGGGTTTAGTTCATTTGGCTGTAATCCATATGGCTTTATAGATCCGCTTAACATTTTACTTATTTTACGATCAATCTTTCAGACAAAAGGCGTTTTATTCTCCTATTAGAAAATTCATTCTAGGTGCGTATGTGCAATCATTAACTTAGCGCATCGGACTTTTATTCCCAAGCCCTACAATTGTAGAAGTTGTAAAATAAAAACGGAACTGATATAGATTGTCTGAGTTCTTATTAAAGTGCCACCGAAATAGTGAAAGGTATATATTGTGACGCTTTCAAATAATGCCTTCGAGTTCAAGAACAAGGCGTTGGAAGGCATATTACATAAGGATCAATTACCATAAGGTATAAAAGGGAAAAAAATGATCCGGAGAGAAAAGAAGTCACGTTAATGAGCTGATTCAGCTTCATTCAGGTAGAATCGTGCAGTTCAAGCGAAATGGATTTTGCGAAAGAGCAAATTCAATGAAAATCTCTCAAAGGCATCGGCTGGTTCAATCTAGGCACAAAGTACACTATAAACCTCGCCTTTAAACGCCATTTCTCTGAATCGATTACTCTTCCGCTTCCTAGGAGGAGATGATACGGTCAGGCGAGACCTGAGGAGGCGAAGGAAAAATGGCGTAGCAATTTTCGAAAATGCGAATGGCGTCGGAATTGGATCGGAGAAAAAAATTATAAGGAATTTTAGTAATTAAAATCTTAAAAAAGAAAATGTTTTTCAGCTAATTTGGTAAATTTTTCCCGAAAAAAAAAACATTTAGTTTTAGCAAACTGACATCATAATACACTGATTTTCATAAATTAAAGGAAATCCCTATGTTAAGTCAATGGGAAGCTAACGTCAAAGCTCTATAACTTCTAAAATATTTTTTTTGTTTCGAAAAATGTGATTGCGGGTAAATATTTCAATCAAATAAATCAATATCTTGATTTTCAACAATATTCGTTCAGTATTTAATGAGTTATGGAAGTTTGAATATTTAACAACAGCAATGCCAGTCTTAAGAAACTTATACAGAACTGAAGAAGAGTGAAATAATTCTTTACACAAAGTTCTAAAATACAAACTTATTTTATTAAACACTTTTATACAATACTTATTACTAAGTATTGTATACTGAAGTCAATTTTTGTGGCTGGCATTGCTATCGCTAAATATTCAAACTTCCATAACTCGTTAAATACTGAACGAATAGATCTAAATATTGATTTCTATAATTGATATCTTTATCTACAATCACATTAAAAAAAATCTTATTTTAGAAGTTATAGAGTTTTGACGTTAGTTTCCCATTGACTTAACATAACATAGGAATTTTCCTTAATATATGGAAACCAATGTATCTTAGCGTGAAATTATTCTGATTGCAAATATATATCTAAATCGATGTGCATCACGAGACGACGTTGCTGCAAATTAAAATTTCTCAAGCTTTTGAGAACTAGGTCATAGATTTTGGCAAAAAAAGGGCAATTAACATTGAAAATAATAAAATCATAACTGTTGTAATCATTCATACAAGAACATAAAACTTTAATAAGATGGAACGTTACTATATTTCTATATATTACTCTCAGAAACAAATACTTTTAGAAATAGCGTAACCGTTTTATTTTAAAAGCACATATCAAAACCCCCAAATCTTTCAGGATCGCTTCCGTTTGTTATTTGTTATGTCACTATTAACAGTTTCATTTCATGAGTTCTGATTGCGTCGTTACTGTTCAGCTCTCATAGAAAAACTCATCTTTATCATTACTAAAAGTTCTTCGCCATTCCTAAAAGTATTTGTTTCTGAGGCTTAGTAGAGCTTTCTGTTCTTGCATGAGTCAGATTTTTCCTTCTGAAATATTTGTCTCTCCTTCGTTTTGAATTTCTGCTACGAGATTTATTCACATATATTTGAAAGTTGCGTCTTAGGTTGCTTAACACCCTATGCACCTTCCACATGGAGATTTCAGTGGAAAGTAGAATCTAATTGAAATGACTAAAGTCTGACACTAAGTTCATCATTTAATTTTTAGCATTTTCACTTTATGAAACAACTTTAAATAAGGGTGAGCAAATAAGGTCACCGTTTTTCATCCTACTCATAACAGCTAAACATGAATATATAAATATATACCAAAATTCGTCAGTTTTGTTCGCTATTCATGAACACACTGGTCGACAGAAATGCTCAAGAGCCTACCTAAGCAACGCATTCGCTTTATCTGTATGGCAGATGTTCAACTTGCAGCAAGCACTGATACCTATATTAAGGAAATTAAGATAACTAATAACGTTCAGTAGAATATTCCTGAATGAATATAAAAATGAACAAATGTTTGAGAAATTTTTCGAATTCTACATACCTTAAATATTTGAATAGTTACCCCGGCTATAATTTAAAATTTCTTGCTCGTATCCGACTACATTTTGAGCCGAGGCTACAAATTAAATTCAAATTATTTGTCACTATTCAGTCACTATTTAAAAATTCTGCTCTATTACCTGGTTAAAATTTAACAAATTTACTATTTAATCTTCGGCGTTAACATGCCACATAAGGTATTATTCTTTTTACAGTGTTTCTAAAAACATTTGTAGTAGTAGAATAAATGAGAGTTCTGGTACAATAAAAAGGGCCAGAGTATTCTGTGAAAATCTATGGGAAACGTTTTGTGAAATGAGATAAAATCTATGTTTTTTTGTCGTTTTCTGTGAAATAATGTGTGAAAATGAAAAAAAGAAACAAGAGTGATTTTTAGCAGTTGAAAAACTAATTTAACTTCTTTTGGAAGATGAGCATTTAAACTAATTTTTAGAAAAATGAGGTGTGTGTGAATGAGATAAAAAAAAATGATGTGTTTTATGAGTTATCATACACTTTATTGGATTATTGGGCTGTTAGGTCGTAAAAGCCAGGTAAATCGGAGAATTCGACAAAGTCAGACAGTTTTGGGAAAATAGTTTGAAAAATATGGCAAAATCAACAGGTAAAATGACGTTTCTGGGGATTGGGAGAGAAAAATATATGATAGAAAGATAGACTTTGAAGTGATATCTGCGAATATATGAATTTTCTTTGCTTTAGTAAGAATGAGAGGTATGAGATGAATTAAATTTAAAAAAAAAATTAAGTGAAAAGTGATGTTGGTTAGAATAATTTTGAGAATGTATGAAGTTGTAAAGAGAGAGAGAAGATTTTTTTATGTTATCGTGCTTAATTCAAACTAAATAGAAATCAGTCTCGATCTCCTCTAAAGACCAACTGGTCGAGATTTAGTTTCGTTTATTTAAGTTCAATTGATTCATGTCGTTATTTTAGAGTTCACTGCACCTCAGCATTAAAGTGAAGCTCCCAAAATACTGGTCCGAAAATATATATATTTTTTTAAAACGTGCAAATCGATATATATTTCGAAATGATTGCATTTAAAATAGTTTTTTTTTAGCAAACAATTAATAAAAGTTTTCCTTCTAGTGGTTACAAAGTTGCTTTTCGTTCTGAGACAATTACCCAATTTACGTGATATAATTTATTTGTTACCCTATTTAATTTAAATTGTATTTCTATGTCAGCAGTTGCTAATAATTCATATAGACGTGATTCGTATTTGCTGACATCGAAGTAGAAATCGGATACAGTTTCCTAAAATCTTGATAACTGACTTGTGTTCCTGAGTCGATATCTATATTTCTTGCAGCTAAAAAGCTGTTGTAAACTCGTGCATAATCTAAAGTGTTGGGTTCAAAGTCGAATTCTTGTTCGGGAAACTGTTTGCTATTGATTCTGATCTGAATCCGTTCTAGTAACATGTGATCAAACACCATATTGTTTCTGGTTTAACTATTTAATCGGTTAGACTTTTGTAAGAAGACATAAAGATGTATGGGTTTATTTTCAGTTGTAGTAACCCTCCAACTGACAAGAGATTTGTACAGTTTGCACGATTCCCAAAAGATTTCATGTGGATTGCCGCTTGCTAACTGAGATTCTAGTTTTGCAAGTACTTATAGTGATGGTTCTACTTTTGGAATAAACCAAGATACGTGAGATATTTCAATTTTATACAACGTAGCCCCAACCCTCTGAATAATGTCATTGTCGTCATTTTTTTCTAGTTTTATGGTATGTTTTTACACCGCGAAACACTTTATCCACGTCTCGACAGAATCCAAAACGCCGATTCAGTGGTAAGAATAAACTTACGTTTTAACTATTTTTTGTAATTTCATATCTGTCCGAGAATCCTTGATTGAATTCAGTATTTCTCTTCAACATTTGTGAAAAATCCTTTATTTTATTATTCGTGTCCAGTTTATCTTCGCCTCCGTCGTACAAATATTTATGCATTTTCTAACTGTCTGCGGTATCTTTTAACCACATCACACTTGTGACAGCACTGTGTGAAAAGTCTAGGTAAAATCGATTAAATTGTGGTTGTGGTCGTCACTGGTGGCAATTCAGTATCTTCCAGTTCTCTGTTTTCGATATAATATTGAGCTCTCTTAAAAATGTACTAGTTGTTGACCAACGTAACAACATCATTGCCGCCAACATCAGACCTATCTGATTTCGGTATTTTGACTCTGACGTGTATATAACTATTGTGCGGATGTAGAAAAACGTCCATATCTTTGGTAAATATTTCGTATTTTTCGAGATTTTTAACATTCACATTGGTTTCCCGATATTCCAAGAACTCGTATTTTGTCGTTGAATTATCGTCTATTGCGTCTTCGAACAAATACTAGTAAAAAAGTCTCAACGTCCATCATATACTTATTTTATGACTTTATGATTTTAGGCCATTTCCGTAAATTAACTGATTAAGAATATTTCTGCTTTTAGGGGATATTTTTTCGTTTTTTCGAACGATAGGCGACGGAATAGTAATTCGCTTTCTCGGTATCTTCATCTTTTTTTGGGTTTGATGTGTAACGTATTAGTCACGTTTTCCCAGTTCAAGTCAATTACTTTATTATTATGATCAGTTACTTTCATTCTAATGTTGTAAATGTAATAAGTTTTATTCAGCGTTAAATATATCGGGAAGAATGGATGTGTGTCGATTAAACTGCCTGGCAGTGTTTGAGGCACGAAACTGTACAACACGTCACTCTTCTGGTTGTTGAGATAGGAAGATTCGACAACAGAACAGTGAATCAGAATGCTATCGATGTCTCTGGTTATGTTGGGTGAAAACTTCCCTTCGTTTTTTGCTGCATCGGTAATTTTCGATTCGAACCCTAGTATTTCTCGCAACTTTCCTTCGGAAAATTCTATTTCATATTCATTCTATTTCATATATATACTCTTGCCAAACGAATAACAAATCTTAATGTGGGGAGGTTGCTTTCTAGTATTATAGGGCTAGGATCCCCAAAGATATTTTTCAAAGCATCATTAAATCCGTCTATATCGTACATTCCATTCGGGAAATTATTCAATGCAATTTTAATCAATTATAAAATACAATTCTCCTCTTTAGAAATAAATCAATGACAAGAATTATTTGAAAAGTAAACAGGCGCATTATTATGCTATTCATATTTGTATATCTAAAGTACTAATTCACAAACATCGGGATCGAAGTTAATAAAAGCTGAGGGAACAGGAAATTGGAAAATTGATGTATTCATAAAAATGTCGGATTTGGTTCAAGACAGCGCTTTTTGCTTCACTCTCTCCTTCTCATATACACGTAGATGACAAATAAAATATGACTTATTGGTGTAATTGGATATAATTAATTAAAAGGGGATAAATTGGGTTTAAATATTAGTACAACAGCATCGGCGCAAATCCAAACAATGATATTGATGAGGTTCCCTTTTTCTTCAGGAAATAAATTATATAACAATAACCAGATATTTAAGTTTTACAAAACAACTAAACGTATTCAGAGAAAGTTTGAAAATTATACGTTTTATAGAAGTATATTTTCGTTTAAACAAATTCTTTGTTTTTCGGGAATTATCTTTACATACAGGTAATGGACAAAAAGAAAACGGACACATCAATGTAAAATCCCTAGTACAATGTTGGACTACCACATGAGTTCAGTAAGCCTGTATACGTCGTAGCATAGTCTACCAGCTTCTGAAAATCAACTGGAAGGATATGACACTATTCGAACACAAGAAATGTGATCAATTCTTGCTTGTTTCATAGGGCTGGAAAACACTGCCTAAGACATCGTTCCAGAAGTTCCCATCGATTTTACAATAGGTTGATATTCTGTGACTAGGGTGCCATGGTAGGTGAAAAAGTTCAGTGTCATGTTCCTGAAACCACTGAGTGAACACATGTGTTCTGGGGATGGGAGTATTGCCATCTTGAAAGACAACTCTCCCTTCATGAAAGAAATGTTGTACCACTGGATGATGATTACTCAAGACTATCAAATAGCGCTTGCATTCATCTTGCCGTCTAACGAAATGAGTGCACCCAACCAATGAAGCTACAAAGCATCTCAACCATTACAGAACAGCCAGAACCATTAAAAGTAGGAAACAAGTAAACAGAGTTGTAAGATTCATTCGGTTGGCGCAACGTGCACTCGTCGATTTGTCGGAAATAAAGTGTGTGATTATTCGTCAGACCATAGCACATTCCTCCACTGCAGAAGTCTCCACTGCTTGTGCTCTTTGCATTATGGACAGTGTGATGAGTGGCTTGTGAAGTGCAACTCGACCGTGATATCCAGCTCTATGGAGTTAAGTTTTTGACAAAATCTGTACACGAGTAAGCTGTAATTCTCTGGTTGCGCTTTGCACATTGCACTAACCCTCGAATGTCCCGATTCTGCAGTGTGCACTTTCGCCCGTTGTTGCCTTTTGCAAATGATATCTTTCCTTTAGAATACAATGCATACATGACTTTTAAAACTGTTCCTCATGAAACATTAGCGAGATAAGCTGTCTTAGTTACCGAAGCTCTTGCAAAACGCCCTCCAACAACCACGCCCCTTTCGAAATCTCTAAGGTCTTCTCTCGACGACATGGTACCAATAATTACATTCAGTTACACCAAGTTTGTTTTTATAGACATGGCACTAAGCATGCTCCGATGTCATTTGCATGTTTCATGCCTTCTTCAGTGGCACTTAGACATCGCTGTTTAATACATCCGGAAGGTTTCCTCTAACCTAGGTGTTTCCATTTTTCTGCGCGTTACTTTAAGTTGTAGTTTCCAAAATAAGAAAATTTGAGAGAAAGTGACGAATATTATTGTTATATTTTCATTCGTATAGAACTGATTTAAAATGCAGATATTTTAAAAAATAAACTCTATACGGTATATGCATATATGTTGATTTATGCATTAATTGATTAAGGGAAACCTGATTTATCTCAGGCAGTCTGTTGCAAAATGCTCTTATCAATCTCTTAGATCATTTTATTTTTCATCACTGTGCCATGAAGTAATGCTTGGTATGCCAGGGCATTGGAAAATATCTGAATTAAGTAAGAAAAAAATAATTCAAAATTAATAACGAAAACTACTCGAAATATAAACTAAATGGGCATGAATTAAATTAATATGCAAAGCAAAAATTGGTACATTATATATACAGGGTGTCCCAAAGTCTGGATCTATAGGCAATTGTCCTTATTTGAAATATAATTTTCTATTGTATTTCAGGCAATTTTCGTTATTTCAAATAGGGTAATTTTCTATTTTATTTCAGATCCAAGATGGTTTCAAAACTAACAGTAGGTAAAAGAATTGAACTCGTTCTCATGTACCAAGACAGGATGCTTCACATAGAGGAATTGCTGCCGAATTCAATAGAAAGCATCCCGATAAGCATCCAATAACATATGCAACTGTTGTAGAGGTGTTTAAACGTTCTGGAAAAAGAAGAAGCGTATATATCGACGACGTAGTGGTCGTCCAAAAACGGTAACTGATGAGGAAACCTCTGCAGTGGTATGCGAACACCTGCTGAGAAGCCCAAAGAAAGTCAATATGCAGATTATCAGATGAAACAGGTGTCACAAGGACCTCGACTCAACGAATTATTAGAAATCATCATTTCCATACCTATAAAAGTGCACCTGGTCCAGGAACTGCATGGCGATGACAGAGACAGGTGTGTGGAATTTTGTGAGTGGTTCTTACCAAGAGCAGGAATTTATGGTGTTTTACAGTGATGAAGCCTCAATTCATCCAAATGGTAGTATCAACCGGCACGTTACTGGTCTAAAGACAACCCAAACCGGATGGAGGAAGGCCATTTCCAAACAGATCCACGAAATATGGTGTGGGCAGGGATATTTAGTGACAGATTAATTAGGCATTTTTTTTGTGGTAACGTAACAGGGGAAACTTACCTCGGTATGTTACAAACTTATCTTGTCCCTCAATTGGATGACATCCCTTTGTTGGAATTACGTAAAACGAGGTTTCAGCACCACGGTACCCCACAACATTTTGCTATTAACGTGAATAGGTTTTTAAATATAACGTTTCCAAACGGGTGGATCGGAAGCGAGTCGAGTCGAATGGCCTCCTAGGTCTCCAGACCTAACACCACTTGACTTTTCCTTTGGAGACATCTGAAGTCAGTAGTTTATCGGAATCGGCCATGAACAATCGCTGCACTAAAGTAGAAAATCATCTCTGCATGTAACAATATCTGCTCTGATACTTTGAGAAATGTTGAACGTTCTTGTATTCAGCGTATCCACAAGTGTCGCGAAGTGCATGGACGTCAATTTGAGCATTTGCTGTAATATACCTTTTAAATAAAGTTTTGCCTATGGATCCAGACGTTTGGGACATCCTATATATTATCTTTATTGTTGGACGATATTATTCCCTTTGTTGAATTTTAAAACATTAATCCAGGGATTTTCAACTGATATGATAGAGAACACAGATGAGCAGCGAATGACGGTGAAGTACGAAATGGCGAATCAGTGCTGTCGATAGTTCAGAATTGTTTAATTATTAAAATGCATTACTTTTTTTGTGTTGCGACGAAATGAATCTATGTGTGCCGCTATATGAAAAAGTTTTAAAACTGCTCTATTAGCTGTTAAGCGTCTGTTTCATTTGCTTGATCTCTTAAACCAATTATGAATAATGCGTGTAGACTACGACATATCTGCATAAATAAACATTTACAGCATCGAAAATGTATCGTTTATTATGATAAGATCTCATGTATTCTTATAGTGTTAACAAAATTCAAAATTCAAAAATCAAAAGAATAAAACTTAGGTATGCTACTGCTGGTAAAGTTTCGGTCGAGGACATACTGATCAGCTATAAATAACATAAATCCTATAAAGCATCCGAAATTGCATCTTCGAAGCTCAGACAAGAACAAAAAGATCGAAAGCATAGTTAACCTTGTAATAAATTTAATTAAAAATTCTCCGAATCTCATCTTCATGATATAATGGTTTACACTGAGCATGATCAGTGGAAGCATTTAAAAGAAACAAGGTAAAGCCTGGAATCAACATAACCTTATTTATGCGACAATTGATGTTCGCCAAAGTCCGCTCCTGCGCATCACACGCTCCTCAGTTTCCCGGAAGTAGCTGATACAATTAGCAGCAGACGAAGATAACGGTGACGTAATGAATGGAGTCAGAGCCAGCCAGTATCTTGAGAAAGTTAATTAGCTAGTTTACGGCAGAGCTGGTGGACGTCGCCTCCTTTAGGTACACGTGGTAGACAACGCTCAACGGTAACCCGATCGGTGGCATACCGAGTGTTTCGATGGCTCGGCCCTTGCCAACAACGACATTCCTATTGTCACTCCTGTCAAGCACTTGCCTTACACGAAGCGTCAAAGTCGATCAGACGTTGGCGATAATGGTTCCAAATTACTTTACTGATGCAAGATAATTCATAATCTATTGTATCAGAGAGGAGTTGTTTGCTGAATTAACGTCATCTTCTGTTCTGCATAAAATTAAATATGCTCACTCTCTCGAATTTTATCTTATTTGTAAACAATGCGGAAATGGAAAAGGTTTGTACATGAATGTTTTCTGTCTTTAGGCATCAAATCGTATAGGCTTAATACGAGAACTACTAAATTCAGTTGGTAATATATTTATTCAAGTGAACAGCTCAAATCGAAATCAGTAAAATTTCTTGTAAACTTTTTCTCACCGATGGTGTAAGCGAAGATGTTAGCTATCACATGATACTGTATACGATAATCACTATAACTGTTAATAGCAATAAATTATCATTGTCATTGTTAATAGTGATAAATTATTATTATTATGATTATTAATGGTGAAAATAAGTAGTTCTTGTGCTTGGTTGCGGACTGAAAGGATCGGAGATCTAAGTCCCATATAAATAAGATTTTTCTTTCTCTTGCATGTTTTCTTTCTGTTTATCATTTCTAGGTGGCATCATTCTGTATATGGCATATATGTATATGACAGTCTCCTGTCAGAACTCCATCACAAAAGGATGTTTGAGGTTGGATGGGTTAACGAGAGAGCACCTGTCGAGGTTAGACGTGTTTCTTCCATGGCCTCAGCGCATTCACTCATTGGTGGCAATAGCTAACTACTACTCCATAGATTGCAAATGTTTAATATCTCCTTTTACAAAAATTAGTTGCTCTATTTTTCCCAGAAACTTGACCTACCAGTCTCAAATTTCTTACGCGAGTTCCACCTGTGTCATCTCATGTTGCCTTGAGAAATTCAGTTCCTAGCAACATTGGGTGATAAAATTAAGTTACCGCTATGTTCTTCACCAATATTTTAATTTAAGCAACATTCCTGAAGGCGAAAATATGCTATTATACGCAACGTTACATGCAAATTTCGAATACCAATCAAAATTGATACACGAGCTCACAATTCCTTGCAACATGCAAACTAATAATACCTATAAAAACACGAGTTGCTACCAACCATACCCTGATATCCGTAAGTTACGAAGATATTTAAAACGATAGAAGGATATCTCTTAAACGTCTAACATATCTTCTGGAAGATTTGCGGCTGTCATGGTTGTATGGACAGATACTCTCCATTTGAAAATCATTCCCTTCAAGGAGTGTTAACCTCATAAATTCTACTGAAGACGACAAGACATCAGCGTTTAGGCGATTACTTTAGAAGACAGGTTGTTGGAAGACTTGAAACAGAACAGTCTCATGCGGAGGTAACAAAATGTTTCCATGTGTCGGAAGAGGTGGTATCTGCAGTTCCAGAAGACAGGGACCGTTACCAAAAAAGATAGCAAAGGTATCTCGATAGTTATTGCAAAAGAGTAGTACTCGAGGTTTCTGAAGCCCCACATGAAAGAATTTCCATCGGAAAAGTATCACGAAAGCTTAATACGAGTAGCTCTATGCCAGGAGGCCAGTGGTTTTGTGTCCCGCTAACACCCACCACCTAAAAACTCGTATAAACTGATGCTGTCACAGCAGGTTAATTGGATCCCTGAAAATTGGGCTAATGTTCTATTTTCTGATGAGTTTCTAGTTAGTTCATAGCCATCCATGAGTGTCCAACCTGCGGCCATGGACAGCTAATAATGTGGCCCACAAAATCGTAAAGTTCACGTGTTTACGATATAAGCTTTCAACATGATTATATGATTTTCAGCGAGTTTTTTTTTGATCGAGTTTTTTGACGAGTTTTGAAAATTTGATTCCCATTAATTTTATGTTGCCCTTTTTTAATTTTATAATAAAAAACATAAGAAAATAAATGAAGTTTTATTATTCATATACATTAACTATATTATATATTTTATGTGCGGCCCAAACCAACTTCACTCAGTGTGGCCCAGGGAAGTCAAATCATCACTCATTGTGGCCAAGGGAAGTCAAAAGGTTGGACACGCCTGTTCTAGATGCTGTTTAATCTGGAGAGAACGAGGAATGCGATACCATCACTCAGAGATCAGAGAAAAGAAATCAGTATCAGAGAAAGGAATACTTATGGTGGAGGTGGTATGCTGTTCTGATATGGAATAATTATGGGCTTCCGTAATCCTCTTCATGCGTTTCGATGGAGGCTACGTAACTGTTCAAAGGTGCAGAAGAAGAGATTCTAGAAACCTATGTGCGACTCTTAGGGGTGCGTTTGGCGCTGATTTCCTGTTTTGGGGAAAAAGTACTTAAAAATGGAGGATTGTGATTTATTTGCTTATTTTGCAATCCACCATTATTCCATTTCATGATATTTAGAATTATTTTGTACGTTTCAACGTCAAATTTATTCATAAACGTGCGAGTTTAACTCTACGTCAATAATTCTATCTTCAGATCATCTCATACCAGGCCCGGATCTGCAAAAGATAAAGGAAGGGACGAGGGACAAAAACAAGTTGAAATGAACTGGAATATCTATCTGGTGTAAATATTTTTATCTCTTTTCTAGCGGTACTTAACAAATTTGTTGAACAATATGTATGATCCATGTATATTTTATACTTTTATGGGCCTCCGTTTAGATTAATCGTTTTTGTAGTCGGGACGACTACAAAAACGATTACTCCCTTACTCCTTCCCCCCTCCTAGATCCGTCCCTCTCTCATACAGTTTATTCATTTCACCTTACAGCAATTGTCTAACGGGAAATAGCAACTGCAAAAATGTTATCTGCTCCTAAGAACAGATAATTTTATTCCATCAAATATCAACTTATTACATCAATTGCATTATTCAGGAGGTTAGCATAAATAAATCTATTACGCAATGAAGCATATCAATATATGTTTACTATTTATTATATGAAATGTTTCTATTTTCATTAATATATTCCCAATATCCTATTACCTTATAATATTCACCTTCATATTATTTCTGCTTATCTTTTTTATTTATTCTCTTCAATGTAAGGTTTCTGTGACAAATAACAGCAAATTGTTCCAAAACAAAATGTTTGTTCAAAATATGTTATTTTAAATGCAGAAGATCTTGAGACTTGGAGATTGTTTGGAAACTATCAAGATTCGAACCACCCACAATTTTGCTATTTACTAATGGATAATTTTCTCCATATTTTATGCCCTTTGCGTCTATGTCTGAATGTTGGAAAAACCCTTAAATCCTATTTTGAATATAGTTTTGACAATAGACATAAAGATTATTCTGTGCACGCACGTTTCATTTTACAATTCAAATTATGGATAATTTTCTAAATTCATTGAGAAAATTAAAAAGTATCGTAATTAAAAAATATGAAGTTTCCGTAAATATGACTATGTTGATTAATTCATCGAATTTAAGGCATTAGAGCGTAGATGTTGATTCTGAGTTCGCTAAATGTTCCTAAAAGAAACTTTAACTGCTCTTTTAGGCTTTTTCATTCAGTTTCAATCTGATGTTTCACGTCGACATTGTTTTTTCTGCACAAGGAATTATTAGACAGCTCTATTTATAGTTTTAAGGTCTTCATATCCTTAATGTAACAGGGCATCCCACTCTTCGTATTGATTTCTTCACTTGATGGATTGGAGTTCATATCTGTTTTTATTTCAGATATTAAACTGAATATTAAATATAGCTCTAAACCTATAATTAGGAGCATGAAAAATTCAAATTACTCTGATATATTTTTCTTCTCAAAGAAGTTATGAAAAACTGTTGCACTCTTGGTTGATAAATGCATATTTAGATTTTCATTTTTCCCTTTCTTCTCTTCGACGGCTCACTTTTAATCATCACTTACATATATATATCCCGAAATATTTTTTCCAGATTCTAATAGTTGAGCATTTTTATAAAATTTTCAAGTTGTCTCGAATTATATAATACGAATTGTAACCGAAGAAGGGTTAATTCCGTCATCGTTCTTCCTTAATAAAATAAATAACATGCAGTTTTATGACTTATTCGAATTAACTGTAACAAGAAGTTGCGATCAGGGCAATTTTGTGGACCTTTCAATAATGCTTTTTTGTTATGCCATTATAGGTAATTTCGAAAGCTACATGACGCCATATTGCAGAATAAACATTTACAAGATAGAAAAATATTTTCTTTTCCATGTCACGATTTGAATTTTTTTTCTCTTTCGAAAAATGTTTTTGCAACGTACTCTGGTCAGGGTTGGTTATTAAGTAATGAGGTAATTTATACGTATATATATATGTACCTAAAAAAATCTGGTATATCATAAATCATCAGCGTTTTCTTTGAATGATTTACATTAATTAATGAAATTTAGTTTTCAAGCATATTATATTTGAAGAGTCCTAAAATAATATTATTTGAATGTTTATAGGAGTCATGAGGAGGGAAGGACGAAATGTTATTTCATCGGTCTCTTTCTCATAAATTGAAGCCATCAATTAAATAACGTGTTTCGTGATTATCCAATAAATACGCACAAGTTCTTTCCTAAAATCAGTTTCACGAATTAATTAACAAAATGGGGAAATATTCTTTCAACCAATCAGAAGGATTGCATCATCTCCATCATCCTAATATTTAGCTATCTAGTAGACATTCGAAGAAGTGGACACGTGAAAAGATAATTGAAACATCATTTGAGAAGAAGCCTCTTTCTCCTGAGGGGGTGAAATGTTTTTTGTTTAAACTGTAATGACCTATAATCATATTTGAGGTTTGTATGGTAGTGACACCACTTGCTCCTTCGCTTTCCCTTCATATCATCGATGAGAAATGCGACACCGATGAGCTTGTAAAGACCGCTATTCCTCTGATCTGACGTTGGCCCCGTGGACAATAGAGAAACATACCTTGTGCACGCTAAAATCATTGTGGATGGCGTAGAAGGAGGTTTCCACTCCTAACAGCCCCCAAGTGTATCTCTTTCCTCAACCTTCCCTGAGATCATGGGATTCCTGCCGCGGTATTCAAACATCGTTAAAGACAATTGGTTTGAAATGTTTTTGCAACTGTTTGTTAAAATTATTCTTTTGAACTAAGGTTGTTGCTTCTGGGGTTCGAATTGATTAATTAGTGTTATGGATAGCTCTAAGCATGGTATTTTAAAACATTTTTGTTTTTTCTGTTGCTTTATCTTTGAAGATGCACGTCACGCTTTCATTCTGTGACCAATCGCATAATAATATAAGTCTTGATAACTTCCAATATTTCATCAGAGAGTTCTCTGTCTAGTCAAAATAAATATTCAAGACTATCTTAATTTCATGATACAATTTTATTACATCACCTAATACATTCCTCCTGAGCTATAAACAAACAATTTCAAGCATTTTGTTTACATTCGAAGGAAATACAAAATGTTCAAAATATTCATTTCGCCTAGAGGAACCACTGTCGTATGAATCGTCAAACTCATACGACAGTGGTTCCATTTATCTATGGCCAAAATTATGGCCAATATAACAACCATTCAGTGTCATAGCCCTGGATTCTGTAACCAAAGTCTTTGACGTAGCGTTAAAGTTAGGCCTTGTGATCTCTAGCTCCAACTCTCAACAACTGAAATTCGATACAAAAATAGCTCCAAGTGTACGAGAGCAGGAGACGACAATAGGACCAGACGTCACAGAGTTTGTCATTCATTTAGAAATTGCCATTGAACTTCCTTGTTGATTTCTTTAGCCCTAGATTTTAATTGCAGTGCTGATCTGGGAGAAAATAATCGTACTCCAATGAATAGCATATAATAAGGGGAACGTAAACAGATTCGAGTCTGATATTGTCCTGGGTTTTTTTTTTTCAGGTTTATTATTCCCTGACAGTAGGAATAAAATATTAATGAGCCTTCCATTGGCCAATCTACTACATGGCTCATTAATTAATGATTTCTCTTGCACTACCGATGGGTTTGGAAAGTCTGCCGTCCTTCGTTTGGGAAGTTAAACGTGGCTCTTTTTATGGGAGAGCCATACGCTCTGCACGTTAAAGAACACGCTGGATGTTTTTGATGGGAGGCTATCTTCTGTCTCCTATCAGCTGTCCAATGGTCCCCTTCCACCAATCTTCTTCTTCACTCAACCTTCTTTTCTTCTTGTGACCTAGTCATTTAGCCCATTGTGTGCCGAAAAGTGTCTCTCTGAAGTAAAACAACTCAACACAACCCAATTCTTTCGCACCGGCCAATACTCAGAGACCATAACTGACATGCCATAGTACTGTGAATTCCTTATTTACTTCACCTGATATAATAACGATGACATTGACAAGAAAACAGGAACAAAAAAAATGAAGTAAAAAGTCTGGATAATGACAAAATAAATTCGTAACGGAAAAAGTGTACTAATTTATAACAATCTTGCATCTTTTATATTTGCGTTGAGTAGAAGCTTTACAGTTGGTAGCTTTATATTAAGTGCATTCTGTTGAGATTTTTAAGCTTCGATGTATCTTTAATTGGTAGCTTATCCAGGTGCCAGCGAATGACCGTGTTGCCACAGCTGATTTCAACATTTGATTCTGAAAGTCTGTCGGAAATTTTTTGATATTGATTTGGGAGCAATAACCCCAAACTGAAGCCGCATAGAGACTGATGAGTTATAGAATCACATAAAAAGGACTTTCTTATTGATTGACAGATTGAATTTCCTGGAGATTAGTGAATGTAACTTGAATTGTATAACCTTAGTCTTATGTAGAACGAGATACAGTCTCATAATTGTTGAAGTAATCAACAATCGTGAGCTGATTGTTGATTACGTCAGCATTTCATCATCAAAGAAACAGTGGAATTTTCATCGTATAATTGATACACTGTTTTCCCCTTGGATTTTTACTTCATAATTTTAATTCTTTTTTCTTATTTTTTTCATGATATTTGCAATCGCTTCTTTCCTCTTTTAAACAAATCTTTCTCGTTAAATACGTTTTCTTTATATTACTTTATTCCATTTTTTCATGGTTATATTTTTTCATATTGTGTCTCTTCTGTATCTCTGTAATGGACTGATATTAAAGGATACCGATGTCAGAAGCAGGAGATTTCTACTGGGAAAAAATTCTACCAAGAGTAGACTTCATCTGTGGTATGGAGAACCCAAGTGGAAAACGTAATAAAATCATAGACGACAATCGCCGATTCACGTGACCATGGGAGAATGGCGGCGACTGCAGATCCTCGCCTAATTATCTTCGACGCTAGGCGCACGTCTTTGCGTCCCAGGCTCACGCAACCAACTGCAGCGCGCCTTCTGCGTGAGTGAAGTCACGCAACACTCGTGCCTGGCAGCATGGGAGCAGTGAGGCTATGAGCCAGCCAGGTTGGATTCTCTACGGTCTTCGGAGCAGCAGTCTCACCTTGAATGGTGAGCAACAAAGATGCTCCAATCTAGTGGAGTGGGAAGTGATGCACAAGAGCTTCTCTCAGCACTCTCAGCACTTGGTCTGCGCGTATGGGACGCTAAAGAAAGAAAGCCGATTCTTTAATGCTCACCCAAGACAGAGTGTGTAATGGGATTGTGGTTAACTTTAAATACACCTTTGGCAAGATTTCTTTAAATAATGCAGTTTAATAAGTTTGATAATCCACTTGTTCTGATTTGTTTCGTGATGTTTCATAATAGGTTATATTTTATTCCCCCTTATGTTGAAAAGCATTCATTTGAGTGGAAATTTTCTTGCAGTCATTAATAACATTGATCATTTCATCGAATTTCAAAAGACCGAAATAGGTAAAACATACTAACAACAAAACCGTCATACCTTTCTGGAGTTCGTGAGAAATTAATTGAGGTATAAAACTAATAAATAAAAAATTGAAATTAAATAAAGCAAAAACAGTCACCTAAGTGTTTAACGACTTATAAAGGGTTTCAATCGCGAATTTGGCAAGAAAATTCATTCAGCCGCATTAAGGGTTCCATCAGGGAATATCCTGGTTATGTACCAATTCTTCTACCCTTCTAGTTAAGACGGCAACGAGTCAAGACAGGAAAGATGATTTTTTTCAATGATGGCCCATTCTTTAATAATGGCGGGTCGTAATGTAATGCACTGTACTGATTAAGAGCAGTAAGATATTAATGAAATAACACGGAAACTCTTTTTCTACAATAACCGTGAATCTTCAGCAAAGTCACTTACACCTAAAACGTGCTGACTGAATTTATAAAATTTTCTCTAATTTCTCTGCAAGGAATACCAGACTCAACGTTACTTCCTAACCATGAGAAAATATTGATAATTCTCTTCATTTGCTCGGAGTGCCAGACCTAGGCTACCTAGGTACACAAGACCTGGTCAATGCACTAACAGTATTAATATTAAATATGGTGGTTGAAATAGGTGTTGTATTTAAGCCTTTTTCTCTTAAAATTCTTCTCGTAATATTTATTTTTTGAACTCTAGTAACTAATTCTAAAATATTCAAAATGGCTTCTTCGTGTTGAAACTCTGTTCTTAAGTGTCGGGGGGTGGGGGGTATTTTAGTACTTGCAAAATTTACCTTTGGTGCAGTGAAAATAAGAATATACAGATTAAAAGTGACACTCGGGCAGGGAGGGGTGCCGTTCAACTAGTATGTATATACAATATTCAGGAATACTTCGTTACCGCAATTTGATCCTCTAGTTTAATCCGTATATTATAAAAGTATTTTCAATGTGCACTATCAATACCTCTTACTAGGGAAATAAATGCTACTAATTAAAGACCCCCCACTCCCGTAATTTTTCCCGGAATCTAGAAATAACACCGTAAAACAAATTTATTGAGATGTCTGTTCACCTCCTGAATATGTACTTTTAAAATGGACATATCACTTTATCTTGGAAATTACAGCTATATACGTCTTATAAATGACAATTTTGTTACAATTTAATTTTCAAATGATAAAGTAAGAAATAAAATGAGTTAAAAAAAAGACAAAACTAAAGGCAGAGAAGGAAAACAAAAACGTATATAGAGATGTACTGCAAACTGAATACTCATAAATATTTACAATGAATGGGTCGCTTTTCCAGCTATTCTTGCGGTTGAATTGCATTTGAATTCCTGATAACTTCAATTTCCTTTTTTACTTTCAGGGACATTTAAATGCCAATAATTTAATCCATTCAACGGTTACTGTCTTTCATTTTACTACAGTTACCCAGTTGTCCTCTGTTTCTAAAATAAATTGTATGTTCGTCTGGTAAAGAATGTTATAATAAATGTTGAATGAGCACGGATCAAGTAAAGTAGTAAAGAACTAGTCACCATTAGTATTGACCACCTTCTCGTAGATGGATCGCCGAGCTTCCTATATTGATGGGTAACTTCTCTGAGAGAATTGATACAATATATTTTATGAATTCAAACCGCTAGGCAGGTAGCTCAGTAGTCAAAACGCTTGACATGTTATCAGGAGTTCTTGGACTTGTATACCACCTGTCTCAAGACAATTCGTCGCTCAAAAGACGAAGGAGCGTAACTCGAAAAATGGCGAATTTAGTTAAGTCCCCCAGAGATGTTACTTAAAACATCTCTATGAAATGTCCAACTGACGTATCTCTCCGAGTTACCGTTATGTAGTTATAATGAATTTGATAGGAGGCGTATCTCATTTTTGGACACATTATGAAAAGAGGAACTGGCGTAACTCTACGCCTGTTCGTCTTGCTTTGTCATGGATGCATGATCAGTTACGCCCTCTGAGAACAGTGTGTAGGGATCTTCTTGAATTTCGGGTTGGGACTGAAAACCATATTACTATGTGTAATATTGGTCTTCTCAATTAATTACTTGAATTAAACCGATTTACACTCACTTTTGTGGACAGAAGGCTAATTTTGAATGATGGATGTTCTTGTCGAATGCAAAGATTCCAATCCTCACATTCGATAAGGACATTCATCATTCTCTAGTAACTAATTCTACGGTCTGTGAGAACGCGAGCATTGTATGTTGGTCTCTTAGAAAGAAATAAAATACGCTGAAAAGCCTACTACTTTAGATCGGATAATAAAGATATACTAGAAACCTTAAATATTTTTGGAAAGTAATCGGAATCGAACATTGAACATTTTACTAGAGATAACAATGATCTAACTTTGCAAAGTTTACAGAATAAAGTTTATGAAAGTTAATATCAAATTCCATTGCTAGTTCTTAAAAATAGGTATAAAAACAATTTGTTTAAGAAACTATCAACTTGTTTATAGAGATTATGAATGCTGGTCAATTGTGTTTGACTTTGATGTGTTGGGATCATTTTTCAAACACTAGACCATGTGGAAATGATCACAAAAGAATAGTGCGAGAAGGGAGTACAAATGCTACAATCATTGGATTCCCACCCAAAAGAATAAAATCACGGAATACAAATGAACAAATAACATCAGCTTCGCTTTCATTCGTGTTGAAAATCTGCTGATAATCTGTTATAAAGTGTTGAGGGGTACATCATAAGGCAGGAAATTAAATTCCAGCAAGAAACACTTTTAGACCAAGGTCCCTTGCAACTAACTGTGTAAAAATTTGGGAGATATTCTACCTTGATTACTGACATAGAGAGGCAAGAATTTTTGTCTGCTATCAACGACACATCCAGTCTTCAAATCCAAAGAGAGTAGTACATTGCGCGATTTGTTAAAACAGATACCACCAGACATAAAACAGATGTTAGGTAGCATCTAATTTCGCTTCGAAACATTTCTTCTAATTGAATCACACTATTACAGGAAGACTACTAAATAACAGTTTTTACATTCAGATTTGACCGTAAGGAAAATGCGACTTGTTTGTCGGAGAAAATACCATAACAGCGATATTAATATAATAATAATAATTTATTTCATGCAGGGGTTGCAGTAAAGCCAAGGTACAGGTAATTTTGGATATTAATTTAAACGTTCAAGTGGCTGAATGCCCCAGTACATTTGAGAAATTAAAAAGAAATATTGATGATAGTACAAAAATACAAACATATTTATAGTAATTGCATAATTATTTGATACATATGAACAAAATGACAAGTTGCACAGACGAAGACAAACATATAATAAGAAATATAACAAACGTAGTAAGCTTAGGGAGAAGAAAAGGAAGGTTTAACAAAACAGAGAGTAATATTAAATGAATGAACGGGGGGGGAGGATATTGCGGATAACCCGGGCAAAGATGGGGAGTGGGAATAGAGATAAGGAGATGTTGTTGGTCAAACGTTTCAATATTTTTAATAGGAGTGTAGTAATATAATTTTTGAATTTTGTTTTAGAATTTAAAGAAGTGATATCGCTCGGTAGAGAGTTCCAAGTTGAGGTTGCTTGAAAGGCAAAATAAATTTCACCGTACTTAGCTTTATCTTGGGAGAAGAAAACATTTTATTATCAGAGTGAAAGATGTGGCAATGTCGTAATCGAATATAGTGTGTACGAATCGAATGAAGGGGATGAGACTTTTTATAAATAGTGTCGTGAACAAGGGTAATAAACCGTAGCTTTCTTCTAGATTGAAGAGTGCGAATTTGGTAGTTGGAACGAATATCAGTAAGTGTTAGAAATTCTCGTTTGTTAAAATAAATTTTGCTGATGATTTTGAGAGCTTTAATTTGAATTTTTTTCTACGTTTTAAGAGTTTTTTATTAATACCAAAAAGAGTGGAAGCACAGTATTCGAGTTTAAGTCGGATGAAAATTTTGTAGAGCATTGGGGCATAGGAAGATGTACAGTTTCGAATGTATCTCAATATATAAGTTCTTTTAGAAGCTGAAGCGACGGTTTTATTAATGTGAATTCCAAAATAAAGATTATTATCTATCGTCATACCTAAGTACTTCATGGAAGTGGAAACTGTAATATTGGTGTTATTAATTTTAATGTTTGTGTCAGGGGGAAGAATTTGAACTTGAACGAAAAACAATATTGGTTTTCTTGATATTGACAGTGAATTCATTTTTAGCATACCAATGAAGCACATAAAGAATGTTATTTTCTATTTCTTGTTTTAGAGAAGTGAGAGAACTTGAGGTAAATGAAAGAAGACAATCATCTGCATACATAAAATATTGTAGTTAGTGGAGGATTCTAGAAGATCATTAACAAAATGATTGAAGGGAAGTGGGCTAAGAATGGTTTCTTGAGGTACTCCCTGATTGATTTTAAGAAGTGTAGAGATCTTTGGGTTGGGTTGTTTTACCTCTGAGCTGCACTTTTTTGCACACAATGGGCTAAATGGCCAGATCACAAGGACCCCAAAGGTTTAGAGAAGGTTGGGGGAGGGGAGCCACTGGAACAGCTGCTAGGAGACAGATGGTAGCCTCCTGTCAAGACCATCCAGTGTGTTATTTAACGTGCACAGGGTATGGCTCTCCCACACACGGGGCCACGGCTTAACGTCGCATCCGATGGACGAAGGCCTTTCCTAGCCCATCGGTGTCCCCTACTGACTGTGGGCAGGGCGGTGAGTTTTGCGGAGATAAATCTCAACGCCGACCCATCTAGGACTCCAACCTGGGAACTGCAGATTACGAGCCTGGTGCGCTACCGACTGAGCCAACCCCGCCCCAGTGCAGAGATCTCATTAGTGTTTAATTTAGTTCGGATAACACGATCGTTTAGATAATGTTTAAACTAGGAAAAAGCTGAGGGCGATAGATTAAGATTATAGCAGAGTTTTTACAAGATTGTTTTGTATTCAACTGAATCAAATGCGTTTGAGATATCAAGGGAAACCAGTCCCACAACCGTTTTCATTTTGTTGTCTGAAGCCAATCTCCATTGTTAATAAGAAGTGTCATGAGAGTTTTAGTTGACCGATTTTTCCTAAACTCGAATTGTCTGCAGGAAAGTAAATTAAATTTTTCAACAAATGTCGATAAATGTCTCTCGACGGCTTTTTCTAAAATTTTGCTTAAAGCACATGTAACTGAAATATGTCGATAGTGTAGAGCATCGCTGTCCACCTGGTGGCCCGCGAACAAAATCAAGTTTTTACTTGAAATTTTAAATAAATATCTGTAATCCACCTTATAATTTTTGTCAACTTATATTACTTTACTTGATATGCAATCTTCAACTTACTCATTCTATTTGCAAATATTATTGCATTATTTCAACTTCCTCATTGTATTCTTATTGCCCAACAAGTATGGCCACAATGCTCCCATTAAATATATTAAATATTTCATAAGGTTTAGAAAATTTATATTGGTTTATTATTACTTATTATTTTTCGTATAAATAAAATAATTTTCTCAGGTGACATGAACAGACTTTTCAATTACCTATCCTGTCCTATTTTTTTTGGCCCGCAAAATATTGGCGAAAGAAAAAGTGGTCCCAGTGTTAGAGAAGTTGGACAGCACTGGTTAGAAGGATTTGAAATTTTAAGTATAGGTGAGATGATGGCTTCTTTCTATGGAACTGGGAATTCATTATAGTTAAATGAACAATTAATTATATCACAAAGGGATGCAGAAATTAATGGGGAAATAATTTTTAGGATTTTTAGGATTTGGACAGGATTTCCATCTGGTCCGACACTGCTTGTTTTTTAGCGAATTTATCAGGTTAAGAACTTCGATTTTAGTAACATTTTTGAACTTAAAAGTTTCCAGATTATTAATAGATTTATTGGAATAGGATAATGACTCGTATGCCTCTGCAACATTTTCTGTAGAAGTGCAAGATTTACAGAATACATTATTTAAAAAATTAGCAATGTCTTTAGAATCATAGAAGGAGTTGTCATTGTAATCAATCTTATTAATTTTGGCTTGGTTTCTTAAGTTACCAGTAATAGAATAAAAATTTTGAAATATTTCATTACCATTTGGATTAATAACAAATAGTCGATTAAAAAAATATAAACGCTTGGCATTTTTCTCACTATTGTTGACCATATTACGGAAAGTTTTACGGTTCTCCCATGTGAATGGGTGATTAGGGTTAATAGCATCTCTAAAATGTTTGTTTTTTAATCTGATCATTTTCAGAAGCTCTTTTGTAATCCAAAGGCATTCGAGAAGGGTGAACTCTGAAAATTTTATAAGGAGCATAAGTATCAAGTGCAAAATTGATTAAACAAGAGAGACGTTGTGCTTTTTAGGTAGGAGTTGTGCATTCGGAAATATTCTTGTGAAAAGGGAGATATTTTGCAAACTCAAAAAATTCATCATTGTTAAAAATTTTAAAGGATCGTTTTGAAATAAAACTTTAGGTGCACGAGGTAAAAAATATAATACAGATGTGCTAAAAATAAAATTATCACTAATGTCTTCGAAGAGAGTAACAGTATGCTTGTGAAGTGAAGGTCTATTGGAAAAAATCATATCAATGAGAGATTCACTGTGATAACTAATGCAAGTGGATAATTTGTTTAAAATGAAATATGCCCGAATGTTTCTAGGCAGATTTCAAGCTTGGAATACGCAGAATTATGTTTTAGAGCATCGATATTAAAATCTCCCGTAAGAATGGAAGTAATGTTGCAAGGGAAACTTTCAAGGACTGAGTACAATGAATTAATAAAATCTTCAGTATTGCTGTTCGGAATGTGCCGATAATAAGAGCAGGGTTTTGTTTATTGATAGGGGAGATTTTGACCCAGAAACCTTCGAAACAAGAGCAAGAAGGAATAGGCATTACTTCGACATTAAATGTTTCCCTCACATATAATGCAAGCCCTCCTCCTGTCCCACTAGATCTATCGATGCGGGAGAGTTTATATCCTTTGAGTTCAAAAAGATCATCTGGAAGGGAGATATTGAGCCATGTCTCTGTAAGAGTAAATACATCAAATTTCAAAATGTCAGAACTCAGTAGATAGGAGTGTAGATTTAAGAGAACGAATATTGAGATGACAAAGGTTTAACCAACAGTGATCTTAGAGAAATATCTGAGTGAGTTGAATATAAGAAGAAAATTTTTGATAGCGGTAGATATGGACATGAAGTTATTATACACATTATGTACAAATGAAAAACGAATACAGAATAATAGAAACGAATAAATAAAAGAACTAATGGGTGTCAAAAAAGTCGTAAAAGTACTCGTAGTAGGAGGGTTTTTACTTTAAAACGACAAACTGTGCAGTTTTTAGTAACAATAGAAGTTGAGAGACACGGGAGTGTGTAAAGTGCATTCCAGATCACAATATATATATATACAGGGTGTTTCAAAAAGGACACAAACCTCTATTGTATTTTTTCTATTTAAACTTGATAAAAGACACAAATTTCAAAAGATGCAAATTAGACATATATCTACCTTTACAACAGATGTTGAAAGTGATTTCCTGCCTGGATGCAGGTTCGTACCAGTTTCATGACATTTCAGCCACCTTTCGTAATGTTTGTTTTCTTATGTATAAAAATCTATCTTTCAATTTTGCCTTCAAGTCTTTAAGGGTATGAGGATTGTTTTGAGACACTAATCATTTAAGATATCCCCAAAGGAAAAATCTGGAGAAGTAAGATCTGGGGATCTTCGGGGCCACAATTTTTTTGAAATCAAATGATCACCAAAAAATTCCTGCAACATGACCATTGTGCCCATTTGCAGTATGGGCTGTCGCGCAATCTTGTTGTTGAACTCACGTTCATTCCCATCCAATAGTGCAATAAACTGTTGGATGAGGTCACGATAAACTTCACCAGTTACAGTTGAGTCAAAAAATAAAGGCCCTATCACACGATGACGGGAAATTGCACACCAAACACCAATTTTCCGTGCGTGTAATGGTCGTTCGGGAAAGGTGGGAGGATTTTCACTGCTCCATATTCGACTGTTTTGGCTTTTCACATACCCATCCAAGGGAAACCAAGCCTCGTCATTGAAATAAACACGGACCAACACCTCAATTCCATTTTCATCAACGAAAGAACGAAACCAACCGTAAACGTTTTTCATGGTCTGGTCGACACCAATGTGGTAGGCATGAAATTTAAATTTCTCTGTAGCCTGAACAGTAGCTGCTGACGGTCCAACTGTGAAGATAACTTTCTAAGCTATTTTCTGTGTGAACGAGTTAAACTTTGAGACACATCATCAAGAACTTTGTCAGTTAACAGTAATGGCCAGCCTGGGCTCTTTCGATCCTGTACAGACGCAGAGTCACGAAATTTATCAATCACACGAGATATTGTCGAGTTGTTGGGAACTGCAGACTGAGGAAACTTCAACTCAAACTCCTCTCTCACATGTTTGTAAGATTTGTACGCACAATAAGTCTCAACAATAAATACACATTCGTTTTCGGAAAACGACATAGCTGACACAACACAAAGGAATGAATGCTTGAGTGAGACTAGCGCGTGACAAAATAATTTCAACTGCTAAAGGCTGTTAACCTTGAGTATGGTAACGCCAACTGACTAATATTATTGCATAAAATGTACATGCGCGTAAGTTCTACTCTCTTATATGTAGGGTTGCGTTCCTTTTGAAACAGCCTATATAAACATAGGTAAAAAAATATATAAATATACAGGTACAGAAGGAAAATTTTTTAAACTAATTTTAAACTTCATTTACTTTGAAGCTATCATTTCATCATCTTCCAAAAGAAACACCAGTATGAGTATTTTCACCTTACTATCGAGGTGATAGCAGAGAAAAAGAGATATAACATTTTCATAAACGATGTCGGAAAAATAGCAGCATGCATGACGAAAGTTGTCTTTTTTTTTTCATATATATAATTCTGGAAAAAGACCTTCGCATATTATCAATAAGGTAAGATGACGATGGGAATTCTATTAAGTGGGAGAACATGCGAGAATAAATAAATACCTCGTCAAGCAGATGCTTGTCACAGAGGTTTGATAGGAGATTGTTAGTTTAATACGCCATAGTAGAAGGTCTGTGAGAATGGCGGGATCTGAGGATAATACAGCACAATCATCCATGCCATATCCGGGGCTCGAACCTAGGTCCTTTTGATTAGTAGCCAGGCACACTAGCCATTCGGCTACGGGACAACTATGAGAGAATCGTAACGAAAAAAAAATCCCATGAAAATATACTGTATTATATAATAATATAACTTAATTCCATTGGTAATTTACTTAAAAAATATATCATAGTATTATCCTAATAAACCACCCAACATATCTGTTCATGAGTACACGAGAAATACCAGTGACACGATTACCTGAAAACGTTAACTTTTTACAAGAACTTACCTTATTAAATTTACTTTGAATATTATTGCTTAACTTATTATACATATACTTAACTAAAGTATATGGTAATACTAAAAAATATCAATATACTTTAGGTAGTAATATATTTTCATAATGATATTTTATCGCATTGCAACGTAATATTATTTATGGCTTTTTTTTTTTTTCAAATATCTAACCTATCACTATGTAGGTACAATAATTATAACTTTGATTCACCTAAAATGTGTATTTTTACTGGTAAAAATGCATAAAATCGATAGGTAATCACAAATCAGCCCTTCTAAAGTATAAGCGTAACTCATGGATACTGGTCAATAAGGCACTACCGAAAAAAAGACGAAGTGACGTAACTGATTTAATGATGAATATCACCTTTTACTTTAATATGGATAATTATGAGTCAATACACCCTATAAACTACATACATTTTCTTATGCAATAACGCAAGTTACGTTACACAAGCCATAATATGAAACATACGCGAAATCTTTAAATCGCTCTACTGTAAAGTTAAGAAATTTGAGATACGCCTCTTCGTCTTTTGAGCGACGAATTTTGGGGAGAGGTTGGCTCAGTCGGTGGCGCCAGATCGTAAACTATAGTACCCAGATTCGAGTCTCAATTGTTTTTGCTTCGAGAAGTTTTCTGCGCTAACCCTCAGTGAGAAAGGAAACACTAAATGGGCTTGGAAATGTCGCCGTCTATCGGATGCAGTGTTAAGCCCTGGCGCCGTGTGTTGGAGAGCCATATATCCTGTGCATTTTAAAAACAACTTTGGATGGCTTTGAGGGAAGGCCTTCCTCTCTCTCCTAAAAACAATCCAGCTGATTCCCTGCAGAAAAATTTTCTGTGTTCATGGGTTTTCGTAACCTGTATATTTAGAGTATTAAAAACACAATCCAACTTTGAACAACCTAAACAAAAGTGGTTTATTTCATATTTGAAGTACATAAATAATTTATTTAATTTACTTTATTAAGAAAATCAAAGGTGTCATCAGAGGTAAACATTAAATTATAATACATTTTAATCCAAAACCTTTTACAATTACAAGGTATTTAACAATTATTACGCTTTTGAAGTATGACGTTGTTAATTGGGTACAAAGGAAAACTTCTCTTGAGCCGGGTAAATTTACCTTAAATTGATCTTTATTCAAATATATATTTGAGCATTTGGTTTACATTGTTTTACATCTCGGCAGCACTTTTCGGCACAGAGCGCGCTAAATGGCTGAACCACAAGGACTCTGAGCTTTTGGCAATAGAAGGCAATCCACTAGAGAGCTGTTAGGAGACAATGGAAATCCCTCTTCAATGCTAAAATGATGCTAAACGTAGCGTATCCTTTAATGAGCTTAGTGAGCCTGCACATGGAGCCATAACTTAATGTCCCATCTAATGGACGGTGACTTTTCAAGATTATCTGTATATCATTTACCACCGAGTTCAAAACCGCAGTTATCGAAGAATATCTCAACCCAGACGCAAAGAACTCCAACCTGGTAGCATCAGGCTACGAGCTTGGAGTGTTACTTACTGAGTCAACCCTCTCCTTAACCTTTGGGTGATTTTTAAATGTTGCAAGAGCATTGTCGTAGCAAATCATTAAGTAAGATTTACGAATCGGTGTGACGTGGCAGAACCTCAGACGTTCGGTAAATTTTCCTTAAAATTGTGAGTAATGATGAGAATATGACAAAATATAATCATTTAAATATATTGTTTTAAAAACATATTTTTTTATTATTACTCACATTTTCTTTATTATATACAACCCCAGAGTCGGTTCGGTTGCAACATGAAAGATCTGGAAAACACCTGCACTATTGCAGTGGCTCTTAGATATTGGACTAAGGGATACGATTTTTTTACGGGAAGGAATGTCGATCACCTGATGTGTCGCGTAAAGCCTGATTCCTACGTAAGCCGCAGCGTACTAAGCTTTATCACTTGTTGCTTCGCATTTGGGAAATGAGCCGACATTAATGGGTTCAGGAGAGGTTGAACAGTGATGACCACGACTCCGACACATCCTTCAAGCAATTAGCAGAGATAGCAAATGTGTTAGTGTAGGTAACGTTAATGTCTGCAGATAATATTAGGAACAAGAAAGGAGAAGGAACTATCAAAAATCTTAAGGAAGAGGTTACGACGGCGAATTTTAGGACTTCTGGATAGAGAAAACTTCCAGAATTATTCAAAGTTGGAAGAGAGCTAATTATGTCTACTTCTGGATGAGACATTAATCTGTCCCCATGTGCTGGACATGTCCCCAAGACTATAATATGTCGTAAAATTCCCATACTTGATATCTCTGAGACCACCTTAGGAAATCGGCAAATTACAAATGATCAGTGGCACTAGAGTAGAGTGAAATTGCATGGTTGAATATTCGACACATATATGGTTCTTAGAAAAAGTGATCATTGGCATTTAGATTATGCGTCACTTAGACCGTCTATAAAAAGTAAGCTGCTATTGGTTCACTGTGGAAAACGTCAGAAGGCATATAACAAAGAATGTAGTGTTTGTGAACTGCATAATTAGCATACAGTAATCGACGTGTATTTATAAATTCTTCTTTTTTTATTTGCATTGTCCTATTCATTAGCTAGACAGAGCACATAAATAATAGAATATGTGATTATTCCGAATTAACCTCCTACTCCTCCTCAAGCAGCCATGAATTACGGAGGTCCATCCAGACTGTGTAATTTAGTTCTCCAAGCGTATTTGTCCTGAGCTACATATGCTGCATCTGGCCACTGCACACCAATTCTAATAAGGTCCTGTATGACATTGTCTGCCCACCGCATCCAAGGTCTCCCCCTCTTTCTGAGGCATTTAGATACACTGTTCATAACCCTATTTGCTAATATATAAATGTCCATATGGACAACATGACCAAACCAAAGGAGTCTCTCTTTGCACAATATGCTGATTAAAGAAGGTTGCCGACTCCTCTGCCTAACCTCTTCATTACTTACAAAGTTGAACCACCTAATGCCCAAGATACTGGGTAAGCATCTAGAATCAAAAGCATCTAGTTTCCTGTTATCTTGTTTAAAGAGCGTCTAGGTTTCACTACCATAATTAATCCTAGAAAGAAACAAACTATTATACCGTCTGATTTTAGTCTTTCGGTGTATACCCCAATTTCTCCACGCTCTCTATAAATTCTTAAAAGTCCCAGCAGCAATCCTTATTTGCCTATTAATATTATTTATTATTTGCCTATTATTATTATTATTATATTATTATTAATATCAAGCCGCACATCACCCGTATCTGTTGCATAGCTGCCAAGATAATTAAATTGAGACACCTGCTCAAGCCTGCAACCATTCAGATTAACCGAATCACAGAATGTCTGACCAATTTTCATCACTTTAGTTTCTCTCTATTTATAAAAAAAAACCTGCTCTACTACCAGTCTCATCAACAGCTCGAATGAAACAATTCACCTCATCAACATCATTTACCAAAGGGCTAAATCATCAGCATAATAGAAATCAGAAATTTTCATGTCTCCAGACCATTAAAGCCAAAACTTTCCCTTGTAGTGAATATCGCATAGCATAATCAATAACTAAATTAAGAGAAAGGGAGACAAATGCACCCTTGTCGAACACTAGAATCAATGCTGCATCAGTTCCTACAAGTCTTATCAATTCTCGCACACGACGCAGTGTTATTATAGAAAGTTTTCATTAACTAACTTGTCTGCCATACGATCTCACAATCAACCACAAATTATGACTATCAACAGAGTGGAAAGCCTTTTTGAAATCAACAAAGCTAGTGACCATTGTTTCTGAAACTCTCTAAACATTTCTCAAAAATCTGCCTGAGTGAAAATATCTGATCTACACATCCCCTAACCATTCTGAATCCACATTGCTCATCACGCAACTGACTGTCAACTAGATTCTTAATTATATAAAGCACAATAATGCAAAGAACTTTACCTGGAACAGAAAGTAGGCCGACACTCCTATATTATCACAAGAATTGCGATCACCTTTCTTAAAATCAGGAATAATAATAGCTCTGGTAAAATCTTTCGGAAACATACCTTTACAATAAAATATACTCAAATTTTCAGTCAGCGATGAGGTAACCGACACTTTTCTAGCTGTAAGCATTTCTGTAGTAATTTCATCTAACCCTGCGGATTTATGAAGTTTAAGTTTAGAAATAGCCAAAATAACTTCAGACTATGTTATAGGGCCAACATTAAAGCCTCTATCATTACAATATCATTACATAATGCATCTCTCATTACAGACAATGGGAGGTAAACAGCCCATATTACTTAGAGCATCATTGAAATGCTCAGCTCACTTAGCAATGATAGAATCCTCACCTTCTATAACCTTACTTTGTTTGTCCTTCAATTAGTGTATACCTATTCGTTTTCTACCACATAAAATATTAACTATCTGGTACAGCTCTCTGCTGTTATGCTGTCTAATTGCTTCCTTGGCTTTGTAAGCCAAGTCATCAAGTCAAAGATTCTTATCAGTAGCTAACCGATCCTTTACACGTTTATTAAGCTCTATGTAATGCCTTCTATTGGTATTAATTGGGTATTGATTAATGACATTCCTGCAGTTCTTTCTTTCTTAAATAATTAATATCTTAACAAATAAATTGCCTTATCACTCAAATACGTTTGCCTCCTCTGCCCCTTTTTTCCTAAAAAAAGTACTGTTAGTTTCAAGAAAAGCCTGGTTAAAACGAACCCATTCTCCCTTAACTTCGGTAGTAAGCAAACCATGACTGTCATAGTGACTAAGTAACCTATCATGATAAGATTTAGCTATAACTGGGTCCTTCTGAGCTTCAGAATTAAAGGTAAATTTTTTAACCTGAGCAGAACACTTCTTAAGTTTAAGTTGCAAGATACTTTTAACAAGGTAATGGTCAGATCCAAATTCAGCTCCACTATATGACTGGTATTCCTAACAAAACTATCCCATTTGCTGTTAATTAATATATAATCAATCATATACATATGCAGCATATCTTGTGAAACCCACGTGTACATATGTATGTCGCGGTGTTTGTAATAAGTGTTAGTTATTCTGAAACCATTGAGTTTACTTACCTGTAGGAGATGTTGCCATTGCAGCTACCAATACCAAAAGGGCCTATCACTCCTCCCCAAAGGTCAGAGTCAGTACCAACTTTGACAGAATTTAAAATATCCTGAAGTTGTCCGTAAAACCTATCCTTCTAATCGTCATCGGCATCCTCAGTAGAGGAATAACAGCAGATAACATTCAAGTCTTTAATGCTTGTCCAAATTTAGCTTTAATGCAAAGAACTTTACCTTTAAGAAACCTTTCATTGATACACTCATCCTACAAGAGCATATTGGAATTAGATCCTAGAAGACCTTAATAGAATTTACTAGCGTGTCTGTTGAGGAGCAAACCTACACCTTGGAGACGTTCTCAATTATCCCTCCCTGAAAATAAAAATTTAAGATTACTTTTAAGAATTTGACCTTTATCTGTCCATCTGGTCTCTTGAAAACCGGGAATATAAGGCTATATCGGTGGAATTATTGTGTTAAGACATCATGAGAATAATCTCTGTGCAGAGTCCTCACATTTCAACTACCTATGGAGAGAAAATGGTTAGTTGAATGATTAAAGAAACTATATATATTGAAAGAGGGGATGCCGACAATATTAAACAGCCCCCTAATGTTAGGAATGGGGCAAAGGCCCGCTCCCCAACTGCTAAATGGTGAAACCATCTACACTGGAAGATTTTGCCAATGTAGAATTTGAGAATTCCCGTAGAAGCAAGAGTTCAGTTGCCTGCGATGACCTCTGCTCAGGATTATCCACCAGCTGCTAAAACATATCCTGTGAATCTATTCACGTAGAACTGTCAACTCACAAACAAACAGAAAACACTGTGGGAGATTTTCCCTCCACAGAAGTCCACAAGCGCTGCAAATTCAGGAAAATAAATCTCAGAACATTTTCAAGTCCATTTAGCATATATGGTCAGCATCAAGGACCCTGTGTGGTTGACCCACTTTTCAGCAGGGTATAAAAAGAAAGAAACGTAGCTATAGTTGCCCAGATCAGTAGGCTACACTGATCTGGCAGCCCCCCGTCCGTTCCCTTCCACTAGATAGTATCCCTTTTTAAAGGTTCTAAAGGCTTGCACTACGAGAAGGTGGATTTGGACATTAAATAAAACCTGGTCGGTTTTATACATTATCACAGGGGATTGCTGTTAACCAATCCCCTGTGAAGGTGCCCTGTAATGATGGTTCTCCTTGATGATTTGATGCCCTGTGTATGATGGCTCCAGTTTTTTAATGAAACGGTAGCGGAACACAAAATTTCCAATTTTAAAATTTTAGGAACTAGTGACAGATTATGCGGGGGACCTATAAGGTGACACCGTATGCCTAACACTATAGTGGGGTCCATCACGTTTTCATCAAGAGCAATTCGAATAATTCTGATCATTTGCATCCCCTTTTCACTAGTCTAGAAGCATAGTTGAATTATTCAAAGCTGGTTTAATTACTTAAGTCAGGGTGGTCGAACTGGCGGCTCATGTGTTTGATTGTTTATTTTATTTTATAACTTCAGAGCAAAAACATTTCAGAATATTTGTGTCGTATTACCTGCTGTAATTGATACAGTGATCAGCATTGACTTCGGTCTTAGTAGGGCATGTTCTTTTACTCTGTCCTAAACGTGTAACAGGAAAAGCAAATCCCGATGATCAGTTTCCCCATGGACTGCAAACTTTAAATGGCTTTTACGTTCCCCTTCGTTCAACTTTAAATGTACTTGCTTCTGTAGGTGTGTGGTTTTTCCTCTAACATCAGAATTCTATCATATAATAAATTACATTGTTAAATTTAAATTCTTAAAAACGTTCAGATCGAAATTTTGGCAAATGTAACTCAAGCATTTTATAGCAGTATGTTTTTCAAATTTGAAACTACCTGTTTCCGTTTTACAGTTTGAAATTAATATATATATATTTAAATGAATAATAACGTTTATCATCTCTAATTCTTTCAATAATTGTCCTTTTTGCACAAGTTCTTAGGGCAGACTTCGCTGCTGTTAATTATTCAAGCTTCTTTAGCTCTTAAATACCCAACGAATAATGTTGAAAATAGAGATTTAAAGAGATTTGAATGAGATTTTAATTTATCTTGTTGCACCTTGCTGGGTTGGGTTGTTTTACCTCTGAGCGGCACTTTTTTGCACACCATGGGCTAAATGGCCAGGTCACATGGACCCCGAAGGCTCAGAGAAAGTTGGGGGAGGGGACCCACTGGAACAGCTGTTGGGAGACAGATGGTAGCCTCCCGTCAAGGCCATCCAGCGTGTTCTTTAACGTGCACAGGGTATGGCTCTCCCGCACACGGGGCCACGGCTTAACGTCCCATCCGACGGACGGCGGCCTTTCCAAGCCCGTCGGTGTCCCCTACTGACCGTGGGCAGGGCGGGGAATTTTGCGGAGATAAATCTCAACGCTGACCCAGCTGGGACTCGAACCTGGGAACTACAGATTACGAGCCTGGCGCGCTACCGACTGAGCCACCCCCGCCCCTGCACCTTGCTGTAAAATGCTTATTGTAGAAATTATGGATATTCGATTTTGACTCTCTTTTGACTTAATGTGGGAATGTTTCCATTTTTTGTTTATTACCTGTTCATTGAAGTTTCGGATTAATTTAAAGGGCCATATTAGGCATAGAGTGACACTGCGAAAACCTATTTTCAGGCTTCTAGATGCTATGAAGTCAGGAACGCTAACTTTCTATAAATATTATTACAGGAGAAATGTTATTACAGGAGAAATGCTTAAAAAAGTTCACTGTCAAAAATTCAGTTCCTGTAACGTTGAATTGGAATGCGGTATTTTCTCCACCTAATTATATCTGATGGTTTGATTATGTTTCATTTTGATTTCCATTTACAGAATTTAAATATGATTATCGTATTTATCGTCTGAAATAAAATATGAGTTTTATTTAAAAACACACACATACAGAATAATTAGTATTCTTCGTAATAACATTACTCTTATCTCTATATCGTTTTGAATGTTCAGTGTCTGTCTCTGACTTAATACAAAATGGCAAAATTCAAGATTGAAAAAGATATCTTCCTGTTCGAGAAAACGCACATTTCAATACTTGATCGATGTCTATCTTTTTTATCGTCACTCTCAATTAATAATGGATGCATCCATAAGATAATAACTTTTCGGGAAAACTTTACACCTACGGAGAGCATCTTAAAGCACTCGTCATTTATCTCAGATGCTGCTGCCTTTTAATATAAGCTCAGAGAGAATAATTTGGGATGATGCCAAAAAGCAGTTCAGCAGTTGACGTAAATTGAATATTTACAACAAAAGAGCTGCCAAAAAAAACAAGTTAATTTTTATTTTCATGCTAATCCAAATTACAGGAAGTCTTCCAAAATCACAAAGGGGGAAAAGTTCTTTTAAAATTACATTATCATTGTGCAATAAATATGCAAATGCGAACGCTAGTTTAAAGGTTATTTTGTCCACAAGCAGATGTATCATTCACTCTTATGTTGCTCATCAGCCTTCTCTACTACTTCTACTACAACTTTATAAATTGAAGAGAAATAATGCTCTGTTTGCCAAATATGTCGAGATAATTTGCAGTCAAGGAATTAAAAAAAAAATGAGTTGCTTGCGAAACTTTGCACATTTAACAGTTACAGACATTTGCAGTCTAAAGCAAAATTTTCCTCATACCCTTATTTGAACAAATTTACTCTAGGTTACATTTTAAAAGCCTTTCTAAATTTGGGTATAAGAAAAGATAACATTTCATTATTATCAGTATATTATTGAAACTAAAGAGACATTTTTCGGCGTATTCAATTAATGTTAAGGAAGATATCACTCTGAAGTTAACGTCGATCAATTTTAGAGAAAACATTGTCTTGAGACGGATGGGATACGAACCCACGACCTCCTGATAACATGTCAGGTGCTCTGGACCACTGAGCTACCGGCTGCCGATTAAGGTTTCCTCTAAATGATGCTATGAACGTTCTACCAGTAGCACACAATTCTCCATATCTCCGTCTCTAATGTCGGTATATCACAATATTCTAAAATTGGTCTATTTCATTTTTTTTACTTATATTAATGATATATCCAAGTTAATGCTAAAAAGTAAGCTATTCTTATACACCATTTAATGAAAGGATTAAAAATTTATTTTCAGCATCTGAGCAAATACCTTCATGAGACACGGAGAATCGAGTACTGTAGGTGGAAATGTTCATAGCATCAGATAGGAGATCTCGATCAGTAGCCGGTAGCCCAATGGTCCAGAACATCTGACATATTATCAGGAGTTCTTATCCCACCCGGCTCAAGACTAATTTTCCCTCTAAAATTGATCAACATTAAGTTCAGAGTGATATCTTCCTTAGTAACAATAACTACATTAAAACAGATAAACTTTGTTTCTTATTGACCCTAATTTTCATTTGTGACACTTCTAAGGGCAAATTGCAATTTAGATCACATACAAAACTCGCTATTTGTAGTCTGTGCAAAAAAATTGCAGTTAATCAGGCCCGGATCTAGAAAAAATAAACGAGGGGTGGGGCAGAAACAAAATAGTCGGTAAAAGTGGTGGAGACTGGATTTCCAGCATATTATAATATTTACTCCTCCATTTTACAGGTCTTTAAAACAATTTTTTTAAAAATGCGAGAAATATAGAAAAGTTTAATAATTTTGCCTTTATTACCATTACTATCATTCTTAAAAGGGTGCCTCCCCCTCTCCCTAGATCAGGTCCAGTAATCAAGTAACAACTGCATTGCTTGGAGAAGTTTCCTGCCATACGAAACTTAACTATTTCATGGCTCAGTAATAAGGACATAAAAGAATAGGGAAAATAACAGCTGCTAGGGTAGAGATTAAAATTCCACCCCTTTCTCAATGAAGGAAAGAGATAGCGGAAATAAGAAATAGCGGAAATAAAAAAAAGAGCACCTGACATGTTATCAGGAGGTCGTGGGTTCGTATCCCACCTAACTCAAGGAAGTAAAAAAAAAGGAAAATAGGCCAATTTTAGAATTAATAGGTTGGGATATTTTGCGTCTGAGCGGCGGTTTTTTATATACAATTTGCCGCATCATCAGATCACAAGGAGTCGAAGAACTCAAATAAGAATATAGAAGAATGGGGAAAATAACAGCTGCTAGGGCAGAGATTAAAATTACACCCCTTTCTCAATGAGGGAAAGAAATAGCGGAAATATATCTCAAATCTCGTCCAGTTAGAACTCGAACCTGCCCAGTTCCACCTGGACTAGTGTCGAGATTTATCTCCGCAGAACCCCACCCTGCTCTCGGTCAGGAGAGGACACTGATGGGTTGGAAAGCTCGCCATCCGTCGGATGGGACGTTCAACCGTGGCTGCATTATTAGGTGTGTAAATTCAATGGGATCTTTGATACCCCAAACTAAAATATTTTTTTAAAAACCTTAAATTGTGGAATAAAAAGAAGAGTTTAACTAATTGTTCGCTAATTATGTTCGGAATAGAATTAGAATAACTAAAGTTTAAGGAAACAACAACTAATAAGCAATTAATGAATTACTAATGTCGGTGGCTCACAAATTTCTACAATTGGTCCATTTTTTTTGACTTATACTAATGATGTGTCCAATTTAATGCTAAAAAGTAAGCTATTCTTATACACCATTTAATGAAAGGATTAAAAATTTATTTTCAGCTTCCAAAGAGGTCATTATTATCAGGTAAAATGTGTACCAGCTATTTTCTTAGCACAAGAATCATTTTTCAAACACAGTCTTCACAATAATAGGAATGAAACTTTAGCATTATTGATAAATCCTTGACTGAAGACATTAGCAGTAAATTTGCGGCTGCACACTGATTTAAATGTCGTAATGGTGCTTTGTTTGCGAATTAAAATATGCACACGAGAACAAAATAAAAAAGCTGTATTTCAGTCACCTTTAGACTAAGGGTTCTCGACATATAGGGAAAGAAATGCTATTCTTCAGGTCGATGGCCTCTATTCCAAGCCACAACAAGGTGCGAAAAATAAATTACTCCAGAAGCATCTGTTCACCACAGAGGCCTGACAGGAGCCTATCAGAACAAAATTCTATGGAGAAGATAGGTGAGGAAAGCGAGAGATCAGCAGAAAGGCAGCACGTGCAAAGAATCATTCATTGCCTTATCACTCTACTCCTCACTGACTCGAACCTTGGTCCTTCTCAACTTATCAGCAACCAAGTGCACTAATTAGTCTGCCATCGGGAAGGTACAAAGGGAGAGAAATGTTTTGCCTCTCTTCCTATTGCTTTTCGCTTGCTATTTTTTCGGTTTGTCAGTTTGTGGATTTGTCAAAACAGTTATTCCATTATACATTTCGAATGCGATGGAGAAGCTTAATGATTTCTGTGTCAAATGCAAGCTTGTTACTAACAGGGACTGAAGGATTGGGTTGTTTTACCTCTGAGCGGCACTTTTTTGCACACCATGAGCTAAATGGCCAGGTCACATGGACCCCGGAGACACTGATGGGTTGGAAAGCTCGCCATCCGTCGGATCCATCCACTGGAACAGCTGTTGGGAGACAGATGGTAGCCTCCCATCAAGGCCATCCAGCGTGTTCTTTAACGTGCACAGGGTATGGTTCTCCCGCACACGGTGCCACGGCTTAACGTCCCATCCGACGGACGGCGGCCTTTCCAAGCCCATCGGTGTCCCCTACTGACCGTGGGCAGGCCGGGGAAATTTTGCGGAGAAAAATCTCAACGGTGACCCAGCTGGGACTCGAACCTGGGAACTACAGATTACGAGCCTGGCGCGCTACCGACTGAGCCACCCCCGCCCCAGAGGGATTGAAGGATAAACAACGTAAGGTTGTAGACGGTGAGGATTCTTTCATGGTTAGGTGGGCTGAGCATTTCAGTGATGGTCTAAACCATGTGGTTAGTTCTACTCCCATTTTTTATAATGATGATAGATGCATTACTGGCTTTAATGTGGTCCTATAACGCAGTCTGAAGTTATTTTAGCTGTTTCTAAACTTAAACTACATAAATCCTCAGGGTTAGATAAATTACTACTGAAATGCTTAGAGCTAAGAATACCGCATGGATGACTGAAATTTGAATACCTTTTAAGATAAAGGTATTGTTCCTAAGGATTTTACCAGAATTATTCTTATCCCTATTTTTGAGAAAGGTTATCGCAGTTCTTATGATAACTATAAGGGTATCAAGCCTACTTTCTGTTCCAGGTAAAGTTCTTTGCATGGTTGTGCTTAATAGAATTAAGAATCTGGTTGACAGGCAATTGCGTGATGAGCAATGTGGATTCAGAAGTGGTAGGGGATGTGTAGATCAGATATTTTCTCTCAGGCAGATCATTGAGAAATGTTTTGAGTTTCAGAAAAATTTGGTTGCTAGCTTTTTGATTTCAGAAAGGCTTTCGAAACTGTTGAAATTTGTCGCAATTTGTGGTGGATTGTGAGATCGTATGGCATACCACACAAATTAGTTAACATAATGAAAGCTCTCTACAATAACACTGAGTCGTCTGTGAGCGTTGGGAAGGCTTGTACCAATTGATTTCGCATTGCCTCTGGTGTGTGACAAGGGTGCATTTTATTTCCTTTTCTATTTAGTTTGGTTATTGATTATGCAATGCGAAATTCACTACCAGGGAAAGATTTTGGTCTTAAATGATCTGGAGATATGAAAATTTCTGATTTGTGTTATGCCGATGATTTAACCTTTTTTGGCAAATGATGTTGATGAGATGAACTCTTTAATTCAAGCTGTTGATGAGACTGGTAGTAGAGCAGGTTTGTTTATAAATAGAGAGAAACCTAAAGTGATGAAACTTGGCCAGGCAGGCTGTGGTTCATTTAATCTGAATGGCTGCGCTCTTCAGCAGGTGTGTCAGTTTAATTATCTTTGGAGCTATGTAACAGATACTGGTGATGTGCGGCATGAGATTACCATACGAATAAGGATTGCTGCCGGGACTTTTAAGAATCTATGGAGAGTGTGGAGAAATAGGCGTATACACCTAAAGACTAAAATTAGACTATATAATAGTTTGGTCCTCTCTTGGGTTAGTTATAGTAGTGAAACGTGGACGCTTTGTAAACAAGATAACAGGAAATAGATGCTTTCGCAGTATCTTGGGCATTAGGTAGTTCAACTTTGTAAGTAATGATGAGATTAGGCAAATGAGTTGGCAACGTCCTTTAAGCAGCATATTGTGCAGAGAGAGAGACTCCGTTGGTTTGGCCATGTTGCCCCTATGGATAATTATAGTTTAGCGAATAGAGTTATGAACAATGTTCCTAAAGGCCCCAGAAAAAGGGAAGACCTAGAATGCGGTGGGCAGACAATGTCGAACAGGACCTTGTTAAAATTGGTGTGCAGTGGCCAGATGCAGCCGAATATGGCTCAATACAGATATTCTTGGAAAACTAAATTGCGCAGTCTGGTTGAACTTACGTAGCCCATGGCTGCTTGAGGATGATGATCATGATGATGTAATAACTATAAAAAATTTCCGTAAAAAAGGGGAAACATGAAATTATTGATTCGCTATATGTCCAGAACGCCGTAGCCCAAAGTAACAAGCTATATGTTAAATGAAAACCTCTGAGGCAGGGATTGTTATAACCTATAAAAAAATTGACCCCCGTTCCTTTTTGCTCCCTAAAAAAGGGGAAATATGAAAACAATTCTTCTGCTATATCTCCAGAATGAGAGCGCTGAAAATAACAAGCTATACGTCAAATGAAAATCTCTGACGTAGGGATTGTCATTAGGTATAAAACATTAATCCCCATTCTTACTTTCCCCCTAAAAAGGGGAAATATAAAAACATTCTTCAGTGTCTTCAGAACGCTAATGTCGAAAGTAATGAGCTATACGACAAAAGAAAGCTTATGACGAGGAGGGTGTCATTAGGCACAAAAAATGACCCTTCCATTCTTTCTTCTCCCCTAAAAAATTTTGAAATATTAAAGTCGTTCTACTATATCTTCCGATATCGAGGGCCTACAGTTACGAGTTAGATATCAAATGAAAGCTCATAAAATGCCCATCATAAATGATTTCGAATTTTTCCACCACTATTCCTCCTTGAAAAAAAAGGGGGCGGATTTTTGTGGAGTTAGACTTTAAAGTCATATTTCAAATTAAAGCTTGTGATGTATTTAATGAAAGCTTGCGAAGCGGAGTGTGTCATAGGCTATAAAAATGTACGCCCATAGCTTTTCCACCCTAAAAAGGTGGAAAATATGAAAACTATTGTTACGTTATATCGTGGGAACGTGTGAGCCGAAAGTAATGGTATATGCACCAAATGAAACTTGTGACACGGGAAGTTTCACAGGTTGTAAAATTTTTCCCTATATATTTTTCAATCCCCCCTCCCCAAAACGAAATGGGGAAATATGCGAAGAATTGTTGTACTACATCTTTCGAAATGGAGGGACAAACGTAACAGGTTTATGTGAAATGGAAGCTTGTGACATGGGGAATATTGTGGAAAAAATAAATCCCTCCTTGATTCCTTCCCCCTCTAAAAAGAGTAAATTAGAAAGTGGTTCGTTTACTATATGGTCCTAAGGCGAAGCCCTACAGTTAGGAGTTACAGTGGGTGTCAAATGAAAGCTCATATCAGGAATGTAACGTAAACTATTACGAATTATCCCACACATTCACAATTCTCCATATAACCAAAAATGGGACGGAAATTTCGCAGTAGTCGACCTTAACGAGTTATATATAAAATTAAAGCTTGTGACGTCTCCAGTTTTATAGGATATCTAAAACACTACGCCAAAAAAGGGGATGAAAATGTGGTCGATGATTATGAGTTATATATATCAAATGAAAGTTTCTGAAGGTGCCTTCTGGACCAGAGTCTTCAATTACAGTCAACTACATATCCAATGACTAATTCTATGGTATAATGCCTAATGTTAGACATCACAACTTATTGTTTAGAGATCAGGTTAGTCCCACCTAAGTTAAGCCCACGGAAAGAAAAGAGTTGGGTTACACCGATAGAGAACACAGTTTGGAATTGAGTGTTAGGCAGGTTTTGCTTTGACTGTTAGAAAGTTAAAAGTTTTTAAAAATGTAATCTAAGTAATGGCATAATAAAGTAGTCCATAACGAAAATATAAATTTAATATCTTAAAAATATATAAAAATGTGATGTTTGTTCATACAAATAAAACTTGCATAAAAGCTTCTGTCATTGTTCATAAATTTACCTCCTTTCTTCCTTGATTTTTCTTTTAGTGATGAAACAAACCAAAACACCTCCTATAAGGCATATCATTTGAAAGTAACAAGCATGAAAATGAGAAATGTTCACCGATTGGCAGAATAGACAGTGTTTCCTATTGAGAATTGATTGAAATTAATGGCTTTAATCGATCTAGCAATCAGGAAAATAGCTAGTGTTTCAGCTGGAAAATATTTGTGTCATATTAGCTAGTGAAACAGTGATCAGCATTGACTTCACTCTTAGTATGGCATGTCCTTTTATTAGAAGTCCTGCATAAACTAGTCTCTAGAACCTTTCTCTTTCCTAAACGTGTAAAAGGGAAAAACAAATCCCGATAATCAATTTCCCCATGTAACTGAAAACTTTAATTGGCTTTTACGTTCCCCTTCGTTCAACTTTAATGTAATTGCTTCTGTAGGTGTGTATCTTTGGTTTTTCCTCTAACTTCAGAATTCTACCATATAATAATTAACATTGCTAAATTTAAATTCTTAAAAACGATCAGATCGAAATTTTGGCAAATGCAACTCAAGCATTTTAGAGTAGTATATTTTTGAAATTTGAAACTACCTGTTTCTGCTTTACAGTTTAAATTTAGCATATAAATTTAATCAAAAAATAAAGTTTATCATTCCTAACAAAATTTAAAAAAATATATATTATTACTTCAAAAATAAAATACTCTGTCGAATTATGAAAATTTGATAAAATTGTGTTTTTTTGTTTCGTTTGTTTTTCATTAACTAATACTGAGCAACAAAATGTTTTTTTGTTTTTTTTTCAGGGAAATACATATTTTTGTAGGTTTTTTTTTACTGCTTAAGAAAACAACCTTAATTATCTTATCATTCTTAGTTTTTCAATATAATTTAAATAAAAGTTTATGTATAGTCTAAAATACGTCAATATTTTTATTGCAATATTTATAAAATACCATTTTAAATTAAAATAATTGTTTCAGTTGTTTTATATTTATCATTTGAGGCTTCTCCTTTCAAGGCAATAATGAGCTAACTTGCTTGAGCTACTTTCGCCTTTAACATGTTTTACCCTTAGTGTAAATGCTGCGATGTAAAAATTGTGCGGAAATATCCTAATTTCCCCAAAATTATCACTAACAGTTAGAATATATCTGAGGAAATGTCTAATTGATGTGTAATAAATATGGGCATCTTGCTCCTTTTTGCTTCATAAGCAATAAATATTTCTTTTGTTAGGTAGGCCTAATTCTTTTTATCTGTTATTATCCAGGAAAATATTTTATCACTGTTTACAAAGTTTAACACGCCACTCTTCCAACCTCATCCAAAACTTCGTTGAATCCTCTCTCTTTCATTACCTTTCTAATGTATAGGGGCACAAAAATTCTCTTTTGATCTTCGCTCTACTTAGTCTAGGAGATTTATTTTTCAAACAGAGAAAGCTTTTATCTCTTACTTCACGATTTTCATAAATCGTTTCATCAAACCAAGTTTTATTTAGAAAGAGGAGAAATATGTTTTTATGGGTTCACCAGCTGCTGCTAAGAAATCTCCTTTTGTTGCGGAGTCAGGCTTGCCAAAGTAGCTATTCATAACTTATATATGTAGTAACCCTCTGTTCGAGTATACCACTTATAGAGAAACGCTTTGGAGCGTTTTTATTTTTCGGTGGTATTTAGAATGACAAAGACGAAATTGAAATTAATATGAAAGCAGTTGCCGCCCATCAAAGGCACATATATGTAAAAAATGGTAAACTAATATTTTCTCTTTCAGATTATATTACATATTTTTAGTGCAATATTCTTAAATGGCTTAAATATGATGCTAAAAGTATTCTGAAGTTATTTCGCAATCCCCATAAATAACTATTAAACTGTGTATTCATTATGTTAATTAAGCTAAACTACCTTTCAAACATTTTTACTATAATGTAGAACGTATCCGGAGGGAACCAGGAGGTCAGAACAGCCCCCGAAAATACGGTCGTCTTATACGCAAATTCAAATTTGTCTACCCACTTTGAAATCCAAAACTTTTCGTTTTACATAATTTTGTTTTAACCCCAGAGTATATGTACAGTATTAAAAATAGATTTAAAAAGTAACTGTAAAGTTTTATTCCATGTGTAATACAGAATGTGTAGAATATTATTTTAAGCGTTTCATTTCAATTCTTCCTTTCTTTCGGTCCGGTGGAATATACACTGCTCACAAAAATTAGGGGATATTGCAAAATGAATATGAAGCGATAAAAGAAAGAAGCATTTGATTTTTTTTTATTAAACAAGAACATCAGAAAAGCAAACGACAAGTGAAAGAAAGTTGTTCGATTATGCAAATGAGGTGCAAAACCAACTTTTATTTCATTGGTGAAAATGCACTGTACAAAAGGCTGAAAGTACTGGAGTATCTGCACGTTCCCTGATCTTGAAAGTGCACATCCTGCAATTTCCCAACCCTTGCAATGTTCCTGCAACACGATTTGTCCGAATGCGAAGCCTGGAGAGCCATAGGACGTCTTGAAACTGGTCAAACACAGACGACAGTGGAAACAGCACTTGGAACATCCCAAAGCGTGATTAGCAGACTGTGGAATCGCTTTCAAGAGACTGGCACAGTACGAAGAAGACGAGGGCAGGATCGCCCATCTGCCACAAAAGCAAGAGATGACCGCTACTTGACCTTATTGGCAAGAAGGAACAGGCGCAGCAATGCAACAGAGCTGCGGGGACAGTTTCTTGCTGCCACTAGACGACGGATATGCACCCAGACCATGCGAAATCGGCTCCATCGTGTTGGACTGCATGCCCGGCGACCAATGGTATGCATTCCGTTATCTGCTGAACACCGTAGAACACGTAGAAGGTGGGCTGATGAGCATCGTCATTGGACCGGATGAGTGGTCAACTGTCCTCTTCTCTGATGAGTCACGGTTCAGTCTGCAGCCTGACAATCATCGTGTCCTGATGTGGCGTGAACGAGGAACACGGAAGAATCCACGTTTCATGCGAGAAAGGGACCCCTCTGGTGGTGCGTGGAATCATGGTGTGGGCTGGCATCAGCATTGGTGGACTTACCGACCTCCACGTCATCAGAAACGGATCGCTGACTGCTGTCAGATATCGAGATGAGGTACTGCACCCTATAGTGGTACTCTATGCTGGAGCAGTTGGAAACAACTTTCTTTTCATGGACGATAATGCAAGGCCCAACCTTGCGCATCTCGTCAACAACATGCTCCAGGAGGCAGGAATCGAACGCATGTCTGACCTTCACGTTCTCCAGACCTGAATCCCATTGAACATGCTTGGGATGCACTGGGAAGACGTCTGGAAAATCGTCCAATGCCTCCAACAACACTTCTTGAGCTGGAAGTTGCCCTGGAGCAAGAGTGGCAGAGGATCCCACAAGAACTTCTGGACATTCTGATCCTGTCCATGTCACGTCGCTGTCAGTGTGTTTTGGCAGTCTTGGGTGACCATACACCCTACTGAACAGTCAATGTGTGGCAGTCTCGTCCAGTTTGACATGCTTGTGTTCAGCTCCACCAATATGTCACTTGCTACTCAATCACGACAATTGAGTTTGCATCTCATTTGCATAATCGAACATCTTTCTTTGACTTGTCGTTTGCTTTTCTGATGTTCTTGTTTAATAAAAAAAAGTTCAAATGCTTCTTTTTTTATCGCTTCATATTCATTTTGAAATATCCACTAATTTTTGTGAGCAGTGTATTAGTAATGTGGGAACCTATTAGTAATGTGGGAACCCTGTGCTAAACCTACGCAAGTCTTATTCTCAGACACCCACGAAACTAAATTCTCGAACCCTACCCGAAACTAATTTCTTGATTATTGCAATACTTATCAAATATTATTTTAAATTCATATATTTTTTCATTCGTTTTATATTTATCATTTGAGGCTTGTCCTTTCAGGGCAAGCACTAATCGGCTAACATGCTTGAGTTCCTTTCGCCTTTAGCATTGTTTATCCTTCGTGTAAATTCTCTGATGTCAAAATTGTTCGGAATGTCCTGTAGTCCCCAAAATGATCACTGACAGTTTGCAGATCTAGATCCTATTTAGTCTCGGGTGGGGCGGAGGGGGGGGGGGGGGCGCTGAGAATAAGACTTAAGTAATGTTTCGCAATAACTAAAATACTTCAAACGACAGGAAAGGTTAAAATGATATTCTATACGAAATGATATTCTATACGAAATAAAATTTTATAATGTTTTTTAAATTTATTTTAGTGTCGGACATACACTTTCCATATAATATGGGATAAAATTAAATTATCCAAAGACAATCATTGTGCGTTTCAAAGCATATAGATGAGTTTGAGATTTGTTATAAGACTACGGATTTTCGGAGGTAGTCCGGACTCCTTGCCCCCCCCCCCCCGTACTTCCCTGTCTCCATGTAATATAATTCGGCAACTAAGTCCTTCCGAACATCAAAAGGCTGGTTTCGCAAATTCCAGCTCAGAAGTGCACTACACCGAAAATACATTAGTAAGGCTGCATGAGCCAAGGTGTACAGTCGCTCAAAAAATATTCGAACACTGTGGTTGATTACAGAATTCAGAAAAATATCTGGCAACGATTTTTTAGAAATTATGATCTGGCAACCTTCGTATACAGTACACGAAGGTTACCAGATTACTGATTTCTAAACGAAAATCGTTGTCAGATTTTTTTCTGAATTCTATAATCAACCATCGGATATTTTTTGAGCGACTGTACAATCTAAGGAAGATTTCAGTATAATTCGGGATTCTTTTTCTTATATCTAGGGGAAAAGGGAAGAAATTATGATGAGAAGTAAATTCTCCTTTCAAATGTCACTATGCAATATAAGATGCTTTCGAAGCTCGTTTTCAAAAAATGTCCTTTGTTGCCACTTTGTCATCTCTCTCTTTGCGTCTGTCTGTTCATTTATAAGATATTCAACGTTTTAGTTACAATGAATAAACGAAAACTTGCCTTTTGATTGGAAGGCTGTTATTAAGATATCAGAATTGATATTTTATTAATTTTTCAATTGTTATGATATTCAATGTTGAATGTCTTCAAAACTGAAAAATGGCAAAAAAAAAAGAAATCGAAAGAAAATTGTAAGCAATCTATTCAAGTTAACTTTTTCACATTTTGGTACAATGTTTGAAACATTGTGCAAAACTATTGTTGTTGGCTTTTTACAGACAAGTTGCTGCTCTAGTGTAATTCCTCAGCCACCACACATACCAATTTCAAATCGAAACCTAAGAATACGCAAAAGAAATTCGAAACAGCAACGGCCTACAAAGATGACCAAGTAGCTATTGCTGATCACACAGGTACTTGTATCTGATCACGGAGAATTCCAAATAGAAACTCAGGCATGCGAAGGATTATATAATCTCTCTTGTTCTGCTTTGTCATTCACTTGTTGTGTCTGCCACATTCTAGCACCATGAAGAAAGGATTTTTAAAGCTGTCATTTTGATGAAAACTAAACAGAGGAATTGTCTTCCGACAAATGACACTTTTAATATTACATATATACATATTTTTATTAAGGTTATAAAGCATTTTTCTGATGGAAGAAGCAATTTTTAATAATTCTCAGGGAAAAAGTACCCCCTAAAATTAATATTTAATATATATTAATATTTAAATATATAATAAAAGTGTTCGAATTAAAATGGAAAAATTAAAATGATTAAACCTTTTTGTTTAATTGAATATATTACAGTACTGTGCGAATTAGTTGGGACAAGCGAAGCCTGGAGAACCTCTTCGATCCGGCCACATCCAGCAATCCCCCAAACACTAACCCAAGGTCATGTTTTGGGGATGTTTCACAGCTTCCGGCCACAGACGCTTCACCCCATTGAAGGAATGATGGACAGCAAAAATCACATAGGCGTTCTGGAGGCGAAAATGATCCCAACACTGCAGAAGCTGTTTCCTAAAGGCGATGGGGTATTTCAACAGGATCTGGCTCCATGCCACAATTCTAAGCTTGCTAAGAGCTTCTTTACCTAGCAACATTTGAAGGTATTCGAGAGACCAGGAAATTCACTCGATCTAAACCGCATTGAAAATTTGTGGGCCATTATTAAAGCGCGCATATGTAAGACGGATTGCACGACGAAAACCAAAATGATAGAAAGTGTCATGAAAGTATGGTACCATGAGCCTGAAGTGAAGGAGATGTGTGGAAAGTTAGTGGCATCAATGGTTGAGAGGATAAAAGAAGTAATTAAAGCTAGGGGGGGTCACATTCATTATTAACTACACTACTAAACAAATAAATATTTTAGTTGTGTCTTTGTTACTGCATTTTCCTATTGTCCCAACTACTTTGCACAGTACTGTAATTCTAATGGTTACAGTTCGCGTTATTCCCTTATTACGGAAAATATATTTATCATATTATATTAATAAGAAATAAAGTATATCAGTATTATCCTCCAACTATGTATCAATAAAATACTCGACATGAGTCCCCCTATCATCCTCGTCTCTGTTATCTTTGCCGTCGTCTTCTTTGTATGTGTCTTCGTTCCCGAGATTCCTGATCATCCACTCCACGGGTAATCAGATACTTGGGGACATGTCTCCATTCTTTTGTAAATAAAGGTTTGAAAGGTCTAACAGGAGAGCCAAAATCCTTCAAGCGCTTACGATCTGGTGACATGCAGGTTGAGACCGCTTATTCCAAACATTCCGAACTGCTCTTGAAAGTCAGAGAGATTGGTGGGGTGGCTGTCGAGGTCCCTCCCCACAAAACTTTGAATTCCTCTCGGGATGTGATTACTGAGTGAGGCATCCTCAAAGTCATTGACACACCATGCCTGCCTTCTTCCATCAAGGAGGAAATCCTCTCGGAACTCACCCATCAAGGAGTAACAGCGGTCCATCGAGTTTCGACACGCCGTGATGGGAAATTAGCACCCACCCAGGTATTGATTGTGATATTTAACACGCCATGCCTGCCTTCTTCGATCAAGGCAGATTATTTACATTGTGAGGTAAATAACCTGCCTTGCAGGGGGATATATGACTGTATATACCGAACTCACTGTACTGTTCTCAGTGCCAGATATATGGTCGTGCCGCACAGCAAATGTTGCTCTCCCTGTTGCACACCGGTGTCAGTACGTACTTTCACTCCCCAGCCCACACATTCACTGCCATTGACCTCACCATCTACTCCTCCTCCTTCCTTCCACTCTGTACATGGGAGGTCGTGGACAACCCTTTTGGAAGAGATCACCTCCTCGTGTTGTGCACCACCTCCATGGAATACATTCCGTGTTGTGCACCACCTCCCCGTGTTGTGCACCACCTCCCACAAATGTTGTTTGCAGCCTTTCATGTGTCTCACGGTGGAGGCTTGATCGGGCTGACTGGAGTGGTTTCGAGCTGCTCTCTGAGCTCGATGATCACTCTGTCAGCCAGGAGACTATTAATGTGGCAGTAACAGAGATAACGAACTGTATCGTAGATGCAGCTGCATCAATAGTTCCTCAAACTTCGACACGGTTTCCTCGTTTTCGGAAACTGTGGTGGAATTCAGATTGCACTGCAGCTCGTAAGACTCAGAACAGGGCTTGGGGGGTGTTTTGGAGATATCCGACGTCCTCCAACCTTGAAGCATTCAAACACGCCAGGGCAAAAGCTTGTTTCATCCGGCGCCAGAACCAGAAAGAATCTTGGATCAAATATGAGTCTTCTATCACCCGCATGACCAGGTCTAAGGTCGTGTGGGATAAAGTCCAGAAGATGGGTGGGAACTACGTGTCCCACTCATTATTTTTTCTGGAGCACAATGGACAGGCAATTGCTGATCCCAAAACAATTGCCGACACTGCGGGGAGTCATTTTCCTCCATATCTTCTTCTTCGTCTTCTTACTCCCACGAGTTTCTGGGCCAGAAGAGCAGGGCAGAACGCTCTCCGCTCTCCTTCCACTCGAATGGCCTGGAGTCTTACAACAGGCCATTCACAGTGGAGGAGCTTCGCCTTGCTCTGCACACCTCTCGTGCATCTGCTGTCGGGCCAGACACTGTATATTATGCCATGCTCCAACATCTCTCACCATCGAGTAAGGATCGGCAGCTCCATCTTTTCAATCGCATTTTTCTCGAGGAGCCGTTTCCGGATTCTTGACGGAAGGTCATCGTCTTGGCCTTCCCGAAGCCAGGAAAGATTTTCAAAATTTCTTCTAATTATCGCCCCATTGCGTTGACGAGCTGCATGTGCAAGGTGTTGGATAGAATGGTAAATACCAGACTCATCTTGTATTTAGAACACCACAACTTTCTTTCCAACACCCAGTGTGGCTTTCGCAGGCAACGATTAACTGTTGACCATCTCATACGCCTCGAATCTGCTATCAGAAATTCATTTCTACGTAGAGAGCACCTGGTGTAAATTTTCTTCGACTTAGAAAAAGCTTACGACACGGCTTGGAGATCGGCCTTCTTCATGACCTCCATAGCTTTGGCTTGAGAGGTCACATGCCGATCTTCATCTCCAACTTCTTATCGACACTTTCTTTTCGTTTCCGTGTTGGTAACATTCTGTCGCGGCTATACCCCCCACAACAAAGGGTTCCAGAAGGCTGCATTATGAGTGTTACGCTTTTCGCTGTCAAGATTAATTCTATTACCAGACAACTTCCTCCCTCTGTAGGCAATGCCCTCTATGTTGACGATTTTAGCATCTTTTGCTCTTCGTCCAGCATAAGGGTCATTGAAAGACAACTGCAAATTGCCCTGAACAATCTTTCGGTTTGAGAGACGGCAAACGGGTTTCGGTCCTCCCCACAGAAGACTGCTTCTGTGCACTTTTGTTGCAAGCGTATTCTGCATCTGGGTCCCCAGCTTCGGCTGTGGGATTACATCATTCCAGTTGTAGCAGAGATCATGTTTCTTGGTCTGATCTTCGATTGGAAATTGACCTTTTTACCACACATACGTCATCTCAGGTCCAAGTGCACGCAGGCATTGAACATCATTAAGGTCCTCTCCTCTCTCTAGTGGGGAGCTGACTGATGATCTCTGCTCTGCCTGTACCGTGCACTTGTCTGATCGAAACTGGACTATGGATCTCAGGTGTACGAACTCCGCCCAGGATTCGGTAGTGAAAGTGCTGGACCCCCCTCCATCATCAGGCTCTCTGTGTTTGGACGGGAGTATTAGGTACCTAACCAGTCCAGAGTCTTTACGTTGAGACCAATGAACTGTCTATACCTCTTCGCTGTCAGCAATTGTCCCTACAATATGCATCTAAATTGCGATCCCTGCCTGGCCATCCCACTTGGGACTGCGTTTTCAATCCAAATTAGTAAATGCTTTACACTAATCGGCCGACTGCCATTCGTCCTTTTTGTTTGCGAGTCTCAGGCTATCTCAGAGACATCAATACCAGTCTCGATAGCGTCGCACAGTCGACAGCCGAGCCACTTCCACAGTGGCTAGCTGTTTCTCCTTCTTGTGAATTTTGCCTGTGCAGGACGGGGAAAGCCTTTTCACCCGACTGTGTGTCCAGCAACTTTTTGCCAGCCATTGTGCTGAGTACCCAGACTTCTTGCCTGTCTTAACAGATGGCTCGAAGTCCGGCACATCACTGAGATTGGTCATGGTCTGCTGTGATGTAATCATTGCAGACTAGATCCCACTGTGGTGTTCCATCTTCAATGCAGAGTTGTATGCTATCAGTCTCGACTTGGACCACATGGCAGTTAAGCATCATCGTCGTCGGTGTGTGCTTTACACGGACTCGCTTAGCTCGCTACAAGCTTTGATCTCAGTGAGACATTGTCCTCACCCAGTTCTTTCTAAGATCTGCCAGCAGCTACAACCACCATTCATTTCTGTTGGGTGCCCGGTCACTTTGGGATTAGGGGCAATGACTTGGCAGATGCTGCTGTCAGGTCAGCCACGCCTCTGTTCAGCTGTCTGCTGCCCGTTCCATACTTGGACTTCCGGCAGCGTTTTTCCATCAGGCTCCGGTCACAGTGGCAGAGATCTTGGTCACAACAGCTTACGAGCAAGCTCTTTGAGACCAAACCTATCATCAAACCATGGCAGTCTTGTTACCACAGGAATCGCAAGGAGGAAGTTGTATTGCTTAGGTCAGGCATGGCCAACTGTTTTTGCCCCCGGGCCGGATTGGGAAAAAAATATTTTCACGGGCCGGACGAAATATTAAAATTGAAAAATGTTAAGCAAAACACTTATTTCTTTAAGTAAACAAAATTTTATTATGAAATTTGTTTATGAATAATTGTAAGTAAATCAATACAACAAGTTAACATAATAACTAATGCGACGTGTTGAGGCGGTTTGCATCGCTTATTATTTTTTTATTATCGTTCGTTTTAATACGTCGCTTGAACATCAAACAGATCATATCGAGTACAGATGAGTATAAAAGTTTTAATTCTTTATAACGGAATCTTTTTTAAAAAATATAGAAGTATCGAGAATTAATTCGATTAATTACTAGAAGTTAAATGCTAATATTGAAAAATTGTTCGCGGGCCATATAAATTCATTACGCGGGCCGGATCGGGCCCGCGGGCCGTATGTTGGCCATGCCTGGCTTAGGTCATTCGTTTATTAATCATTCATTTCTTCTACGGGCGGACGACGAACCTAAGTGCGAGTTTTGTGACACCGTTTTAACTATTAAACATATTTTAGTTTCATGTCCCGCTTTTAAATTTGAACTTAAAATATATTTTAACTTTCATGATTTTACGTCCAAGCCTCTTACACTTGGACATCTATTATCAGATGAATCGCTTAAAACTCCTGTCTTTGAATTTTTACGTTATTATGGTTATTTTAATCGGTTCTAATCTCTTACCCTTGTTAATCTTTACATGGGGCTTCTATACCCGTTGTTATTTTTCTAGATTTTCACTTGTTGACCTTTTACATTCTCTATTTTTATTGGCTTTTGTGTTGTATTTTATCACCTTTGCATGTCGCTTTTAGCTTTGGTTGTGGGTTATCATGATTTTTATCTGTTTGAATATTTGTCTTGTCTGGCGCATTATGGCTTTAGTTGCCGATGCGCCATTAAAATCCAACCAACCAACCAACCAACCAACCAACCAACTTTTATTTCAACAACATTTCGTGCGTTTGCAGTTTTGGTAATAGCTATTGATAACGGTGTTTTGTGTTCTCATAGAAGAATGTGGCCTCCATTAAGTAAACATTCAAGAGAAAATAGACCCGCACTTCATATGATTTTAGATTAAAGTAATGAATGCCAACTTTTATGAGCGTTTGAAAAATATTGTAGATGAATAACATTCCTCTTTCCCATATCTGCTACAATAAATTATCACCCTTTCTGGAACAGTAGAGAAATCAGTTTCCACAAATACTCGTACTAAATCAGAAAGAAAACAATGATTCCCATCATGCAATCGTTAAATATGAGAGATATTTCCTCTCTATGTGGTTACTTCTAGATAATTATCAATAAACGCAATTATACACGATGACCAAATTGAGAGCATAATTTCGTATCTCGAAGAGAGGTATATGAAGGAAATGACATGGAATACTGTGCACATGTAAATTTTGCAAAGCGCAAGAAGAAAAGAAGGAACACTTTTAACGTCCCATCCGACGGACAGCAGCCTTTCTTTTTGTGTCTCCTTTTTCACTAATGCAGATTGGGGATTAGCGGAGATAAATCGGAACGCTGGCACAGCTGGGACTCGAACCTGCAACTTCAGATTATCAGCTTGGCGTGCTACGGACTGAAGCAGCCACAGAGGTCCGATAGGAGCCTGCCAGTATAATGAGCTATAGAGGAGATCTAAAGGAAGCCGACATGTGAACGGAAAGACACCAGAGAACAGAAACATCCATGCCTTATTCTTCTCTGAACTTGAGCATCCATTCTGCAACAGTGTCTATGAACAGGAATGATCCCTATACCCATGTGATAATTTGTCATAGAGTTTATTCTCCTCTTCCCCATGCTGCATCCTTATGAAAACGTAAAATCTTTCCTCGTCTTTAGTAAGCTCCATAGCAAAAATGCTCAGATTTCACAGACTGAACTTTACGCACCGCCAGCAAAGAGAGAAATTATGATATGGCCTTACCTTTTAACAAATAATGATAAGTTTAGATAAGCTTACAAATAAATCGTAGCTCGTTAACCTCAGTGGAACGAGTGCAAATCTACAGATATGTATCAAGAGTTTTTTGGACGCCCTCCATAATGATATATATAAAACCCGCACAGCCAGAATATCTATTTCGAGGACGACAAATGGATATCCATTTGCAATCTTATATTTCTTATAGGTATAGTCAGGATATTGTGATCGTGTGGGAACATGTTTTATATCCGGACTGAATCAACCAGATCTAGATGATTAAGCCCAGATACTCAAACATTTTCACCCATTTCTACATTTCTCCCTTGTTTCATTGTTAATCTTTTTAATTTTGCAATTTATTCTCCATTTCACTTCTGTCTTAAGATATCAATAAAAAAATATTTTTGTGTTGCGTATATACTAATACGTAATTACGATTTGAATCTTTCGAATTCGAGTATTTGAATTTCCACTGTTAAATGGCGTTAAAATTAAAAAAAAGGTGATTTACTTTATTTTGTCAGAGGGATGGATTTTTTTTTTGTGTGTGTGTGTGTGTTAAGGGATAAAGGAAACCCAGGAGAAGGTACTGATGTTTTATTTCTTTAGTTGTCCTTCTGCTGAGGTTTCACCTTCCTCACAGATCTTCTCTAGAGCTTATTAAACTGACAGGCTACTGTCAGGTCTTGAGTCTTTCAAGCGACAGCTCGAGGGGTAATTATTTTTTACTCCCCATCATCTCATTATTCTTCTTCAGCCTTCTCCTTCTTCTTTTAATGCATTACCATTTTTGTATTTTCTTTGGACATCCTCCCCACATCCATCCTATTCAGATGTCATAAAATATCATCCTCTTTTGTTCTATACTCTGCTCCACATCTTTCTTTACATCCACAATTTTAATAATCTCAATCACTTCTCATTTTATATATTTCAGATCTCCAGAAACCCATTTCAACTTTTTTTACTTCAGACGTTATAACTTTATGTCACTATCAATTATGAATGTAGTATGGAATTGCGAAATAAATATCAGCATTATACATACCTTGGAATGCTCTTAACAACTGTGTGAAAAACCATTCTTTCCTTGATAGACTTCTCTCCAATGAAAAACAATTCAGTATTATCATTGTTTTCTTTGCGTGTTTCTTCTTGCTCTCACTTCTCCCATGGATGATAGACCCCAAATAGTTAAGGATGATTTTCTTCTGGATGATTGAGCTCAGATGCTTAAACAACTTCGCCCCTTTCACCATTTCTCCATCCATTTCATAATTATTTCTTCTATTTCTCTTCTGCTCTCAGATTTGTTTTGAAAAATTTACATTCATAGACCATTCAATACATTGATTTATTGATTCCCTCATCATATATCCTAAATCATATTTATCCTCTGCAATGTTTCCTGACCATCTACAAAAGACTAAAGATAAGATGTTCGACCGCTAGTTGTTATAACCATTCCTTGTTGTATTCTACTCCATTCTTTCGTAGTCTTTTAAATCTTGATGGCAAATAAAGTTTGGGACATACACTATACCTGCTTTAATCTTTTAGGTGACGATATTCTATATCCCGCTTTCATTTTATAGACATTATCCTGTACAAATATTATTGTCCTTATTAATATTTATTTTATTTCTACCTCTTTAAGCGCATTCTATAGTTCTTTCCAAAGTACACCATCATATAATTGTTCGAAATCTACAAAAACGTAGGCATTTATTTTTTCGTTTTCGCTTTCTTATTGTCTAATTAGTAAACTATTATCAAAAACATAACTTTCTGTTCAGTTCCTATCATGTATTTATTTTCTCTCTTATCTTTGATGATTTTTCCTATAGCATTTATCTGATAATTACTCCTACAATTTGTATTTTATGAATATTTTATTGTTTGGAATTTCTATCATTTAGTGGACACTAAGGTTCAAAACTGGTAAAATATCTTTTTTTTTTAAATGATCATTTCATATTCTTCATAGTTGATTTGACCGGCTTTTTCTACCTATTTTAATGCATGTTGCTTTGTCTCTTAGTAGAATGAGTTGTCTCTGATTTTTCAAATGACTTTATGTGATCTTATAACTTTTGGGCAAAATAAAAAGTAATAAACAAGATAGAAAGTTTCAGCAATTCTGAGGAAGATGACAGTTGCACTTTTTATACCGACTTTCAATCGAGTGAAACAAATTTATTTCGATATACCGAAACTAAGTTTTAAATTTCGATAAAGTAACCAAATCCATATGTGAAAGGAGATACAACCTGTCTATTAGAGACTAATCATATCAGTAGAGAACTATATACATATATTCTGTGTAACTTTGTTTAAAAGTGGCATATATACAGGATGTCTCAAAAATATAGGTACAAACTTTTAGGCGAGGTAGATAACATCTAAAGGAATGAGAATTGCATAGCAATCACAACCGGAAACGTCACCGTAAGTCAATAGGCGGCGCTGTTCATCAATGCGCTAGAGGGGAAATTCGGATTTCCTCATTCGAGCGGTAGTCGGCTTACGAAGAGCATGCAAAGGTATTCGAACTGGCAGATGCACTTAGTGTATGGAATAGCTGAGGGCAACGGACGAGTCGCTGAATGAATGTATCAAGAACGCTTCCCACACAGTCATGTACCGGGCCACCGTTTGTTTGCGGTGCGCATCAAAATTTATGCAATTATGGGTCATTAAGTGGTAGCAGAAGTGAGGACAGGCCACGACCACGATCTAGTACGCCATTTGCAATAATCTTGTGCAATAAATGTTTTCCCATTAATCACTGTCTTGTGTCCTTTCAGACCTTTTACCTCTGCTACCACTTTCCCATGACGTTTCCGGTTATAGGTTCCTATGCAATACTCATTCCTTTAGATGTTATCTACCTCCACTAAAAATGTTTACCTACGTTTTTGAGACACCCTGTACATTGGCAGCCTCTGTGAATGGCAAGACCTTAGGTTTGTGTTCGGTAATGGAATACATGGAACCAAACATAGAATTTCACTTCTGCATTGTAGTTACATTTGTTGATATTTACCTGCAGCAAATTACCTGAGGGGTGAAGTTTCATGTTTTCCTATCTTAAGGCAGAAGTGGAAGTGCTAAATTCATTAACTCTTACTATTGAAAAACACACTGGCGGAGATTGAAAAAAAGAACACCCAGAAAGAATTCCTTTAGGAACGTCATGTTATAATAATTTACACAGAGGAAAAATAATAATAATTTAGTAGTTAAAAATAATTAGTAATAATAATTTAGTAATTAATAATTTAGTTAGAAAAATAATAATTATTTAGTAGTTAAGGGCAGCAGAAAGAGTGATCCAAGATTGAAAGTCATTGGATTAGGTTCTTTGGATTGTTTTACCCCTGAGTGGCACTTGTTTTGCGCACCATGGGCTAAATGGCCAGGTCACATGGACCCTGAAGGCTCAGAGAAGGTTGGAGGAGGGGACTCACTGAAACAGCTGTTGGGAAACAGATGGTAGCCTCCCGTCAAGGCCATCCAGCGTGTTCTTTAACGAGCATAGGATATGGCTCTCCCGCACACGGTGCCACGGCTTAGCGTCCCATCCGACAGACTGCGACCTTTCCAAGCCATCTGCGACCATTCCCCCGCCCTGCCTGCTGACCGCGGGCAGAGCGGGAGAATTTTGCAGAGATAAATCTCAAAGCTGACACAGTTGGGACTCGAACCTGGGAACTACAGATTAGCAGCCTGGCGCGCTATCGACTGAGGCACCCCACCCCAAAAGTCATTGGATGAAAAAATGACGTCACTGAGGATGACAACACGCAAATATACGCAGCGCGTAATTAAGGACTAGGGCGTGAAGAAAGTAGTTCTTCGTCTTCTGTCGTGTTGTTCAGTGCTCTTTGAAGAGGCTACCATGTCTGGACGATGCAGGCGCGCAACATTTGTTCAGTTAGCATAGTTGGTCTTTTAAATAAAGCCCAGGTGTTTGTTTTACGTGAAATATTGAAGAACGCTGGCTGGGAGCAGTAAAGTTATTTCCAATGCGTTTCTCACTACTTCTGGAGCTAGTTTTGTTTTTATGTTTCTATCCATGCCAATTAGTGGTAAAGAAAATCAATATTCTGTAAACGAGTCATCCGATCAAAGGAACTTTCCCTCTGTGTAGTCTACTGGTACTAGTTTCCTATTACACTTAAACTAAAAGTTAATAGGGTGGATACTCTTCTAAATGTAGCTCACCTATATAACATGTGAGGTTTATTAGGATAAATTTACATTAATGAGCCATATGATGATAAAATTGTAAATAATACTAAGAATTAATTTTATTATTATTGTTATATTCTATGCCAATTCTTTTATAGCAAACTTTTACTTGAAACTTCAGGATATTGAGCCATTAATTAACTCATCGCACTGAAGAGAAATTACACTAATATCTGTAGGAAAAATTATACAAGCGTATTCTTCAGAAGAATTGCGTTAAATTCGTCTGAAGATTCGTCTATGATTCAACTCACCCTCTTTAAAGATAATGTTTTTTGAAATTCCTTCTCAGAGGAAAACATAATAATTAATCCACTTCTGCCTCTCGACATAATATTATTTTATTGAGAAAGCTCGCATTTTGCTCTGTATACATAAACACTTTTAAGAAAAGAAATAACGATCATTAAAATAAGATTGGCATTGAAGCATTAGGAATTGGGTGCAAATTTTACGCCTAGCACATAATAACGGACAAAAATTCCTCTGTCAGAATTATCTTTCTCAATAAATGAAGTTTCTACAAAAATCCCATTAGCCATTTTCTTTCCACTGGTACATAAGGACTCTCTGCCTAGAGATTATTCTTTTGATGTACATGCATTATACTATCATCTTTCGATAAGTTTCTGGGAGAAGTGCAAACGTGCTCATTCGATGATAAAATTTGTTGAAGTGGTAAATGTCAAGATACGTGCTATATTACAGTGGAATCGCATCACACGCGAATTTAACTATCATCATCATCATCATCATCCTCCTCAAGCAGCCATGGGCTACGGAGATCCAACCAGACCGTGCAATTTAGTTCTCCAAGCAAGTCTATCCTGAGCTACATCTACTGCATCTGGCCACTGCACACCAATTCTAACAAGGTCCTGTTTGACATTGTCTGCCCACCGCATCCTAACGAGCTCAGAAAAAAAAAGACAAAAAAATGACAATTTAAGCAGTGCGAACGATTCCGTACGCCATTTCACTTAATGAACGTGAGATGAGAGATATTAATCTGCTGTTCCATCAGTCAGTCTCAGTTCATGCGTACCTCTCATAATGTGAAAACTCGACGATCACAGTGTTCAATTAAAAATATGAATTTTTCGTACAACATGGGCCCTGAACGCAAGCCAACTGCTTTAAGACAACCGAAGACAAAGCGATCTGTTCCAATGCTGGAAGAACTGCCTCTGTTGGACGTATTGAGAGACGATATGTCGGTCTCCAACGTGGGATGTAAATATGGCGGCAACTAATCTAGTATCCGCACCATCAAGATTCGAGAGAGAGAAATTCGTCAAGCTGTGGTATCAAGTACATTAATAACTGCTAAGGTGAGGAGCGAAGAACGTAATAAAAACTGAAAAGGCATTAAGCATAAGGCTGGAAGACACGAACCGCAAATATGCGCCTATCGCTGACAATAATTTGCAGAAATATTAACTTAGTCTCTACACGTTATTCAAACTTACCTCCATAATTCAAACTTCCCGCCGAAGAGGGACAGCCTTTTGAGAGAAGGAATTCTCATTAAAAGGATGATAATTCTTTGTGCCAAAAGAAACATTTCTTCAAATGATATCATGTGATAATCATAGATATTGTGCATATCACCGGTTTTTTTTTATGCCGTTTACTTCTGTTAACTGTTTTTTGATACCATTAACTGCCCTGTTATCCTAAAAACTAACTCGTTTTCTGCTTGATACTATGAACTTGTAGAAAGGTTTGTAGCATAATTGCTTTCGCTTGTGAGGAACTAGGAGACTGCTGCCTATTATTATATACAAGGGTAGATTTTTGTTTTCTAGCGTCATGCAATTGCACCAGCAAAGAGAAAGATCAAGAGGAGAGAATCGATACTTTCTCTGAGACTACAATAATAATACGTGATATGTAAAATGTCAGACTATCGATACGCCACTCTTTGTTATATCGATGCTTTATTAATTAAGGAAGGATAAGTTTCCTTCCATCGAATCGTTTCATTGAAGTCGATTTTCATATATACTTTCATTAAAACAGCACTACTGGTAACATATAGGACCCTTTTAATAACTCGGAAACTTGGATTTCGTTTTCGGTTCTTTCGGCGCATTTACATTTCTTTGACTCTCAAATCAGAAATATTTTAAATTTTGAAAAATATCATCGCATTTAACGTCTCAATGGCACAGTGGTATCGCATTGGTTCGCAATGACGGAGTTTGGGTTCGAGTCCTGGGATGGCATGATTGTTTATTTGTGTGCTGTTACTTTTAACTGAGGCAATGGTCAGCGGGCTCAGATACGTTGGGGCTGCAACCTGTCTCATCTGTCAGCTTCAGTGGCAAAAACTGTTAACTAGACACAATCCCAGCTGTAAATCAACTAACCTCTGGCCGAGTGATTAGCACGCTTGGCTACTGATAAAAAGAATCTGGTTTCGAGCCCCGGGTAAGGCATGGATGTTTGGTTGTCTTTCTGCTTCTCTAAGATAACACAATGCTTTTATTCCGGTGTATTAAACTGACAGGTTTCTGTCAGACCTCTGTGGCAAGTAGCAACTTGAGGGAATATTTATTATATTATTTTTCCCCAACAGCTGTCACCTATCATACTTGTGAAATTTTAATACCCGTCGAGGTGTATTGAATCTTCGTCGTTAGAACAAGGCTACGAGATTAAGATTCTGGCAATAATTGAAAGTTCAGCAGCATACAAATGTGGACTTGGCATACAGGTTCTAGATCTGACACAAAGAGGAATTTATCTTCAACTCTTTAGATACCACACTTCAAAGGGGTATAGAAATTTTTTGATGACATATATGTTTTCTTTAAAATATGTTGACCTCTGTTGAATTTATTGATCACTGTGCCCATTGGGGTTCACATAACCGTGTAGAGACTAAATATGATAGTTCACTTTCACTTTTATAATTTAGTAACAGCAACTCTATATTACACTTAAAAACACAGTTGTTAATGGCATATTTCGTGACCATCAGATTTAGTTAGATTCCTTTGCAATTTTATCTTTTAGATGTCATTTTTAGCTAAAGAATATTAAAATAGCAGGCAATATGTTTCAAATGCTCACGACAGGTTTAAGGATTAACAAACAGCCCCAGAAGGGTACAATGTTAAATAAATAAATAAATAATTTATTTTGGGCTGTTTACCTCTGAGCGACACTTTTTATGCACAGTAGGCCACATGGTCAGGTCATATGGAACCCAAGGGCTCAGAGATGGGTGGCGAAAGTAAATCCACTGCACAGCTCTTAGAACACAAATGGAAGCCTTCCATGAAGGCCATCGAGAGTGTTCTTTAACATGTGGAAGGTATGACATAAGTTAGAGACTTTTGGACAGTAAGATACCGTATCCCAACTTTTCAAACTGTTTTGCAAATGACAATTTTTAGCTCAGTTTTACCAATCTCTTTATTATATTTATCCCTTCTGTAAATGGTAGTTAGGCATAAACTGGAAGGAGAGCTATGTACCAATTCCCAAATATGATGCACAGAACCAGCTAGATCTAACACCTAATGTCGTACCCCGTCTTTTCGTGGTGCAGGAAGTTAATATCTTTTAAAAGAGATATTCTCTTTTGAACGGAAAGCTATAGCCACTCTTTACTTTTTCTTTCTGACCTGCTGAGGAGTGGTCAAATTCACAGGGTTCCCGTGCTGACCATTTATGCCCAGTAGACTGCATTGGTTTTTGGCTTTGAACATGATTATGAATCCTGGACTTGCTGCACTGGTGGGCCTTTGTTGAGGGAAAATCTGTCGCTGCGTTTTCTGTGTGTTTGTGGATTACCAACCGTAAGTTAACAGAGGTAGGGGATACCTTACATCAGCTGGTGGATAAACCTGTCAGAGGTCATCGAAGATACGTGAACTTTTGCTTCTACTGGCATCGCCAATCATAAACTAGAGTAATGTGTCTCAGGCAGGTCAGTTTCTGGTTCTTGAAAAGATCCAATTGAAAAGGTGGTGTCTACAGTTCCTACCAGCATTGGCTTCAATCTTGACGTTGGGGAAACAACTCTTTGCCCCATGCCTGCAATCACGGACCTTTTTGATATTGCTGGCCTTACTTCTCTCAATAAACTTATAATAATTCTTTATAAATCCTACTAATCATTTTCTCTCTGCAGATACATGGAACATGAAGACGTTACACGGAGATTATTCTCTTGATGTCCTCAGGCAGGAATTCCAGCCTTATAACCTAAATATCCCAGGCTTGCAATAGACCACATGGACAGGTAAAGGTGGTATAATTAAAAGTAACTTTAAATTTATCTTTTCAGAGTGGGGGGATGTAAAGCATCTCCAAAGTGTAGGTTTGCTTCTCAGCAGACACGCCAGTGATGTTCTTCTTGGATATGACTGCATTAAAAAAGATTTCTTACGACAAAGTTTAAAACAAAAATTAAAAATTTGAATATCGTCTGTTGTTATGCTCCCACAGAAGACTCTGATGAGAACGAGAAGGATATATTTTACAGAGAGATTCTGGATAAATTGGAATCTGTGACGGGGATTTTTCTGTTGTGCTAGGTGACTGGAATGCTAAAGTTGGTAGTGACTCACCTGTGGGCAATTGTGTTAGATCAATTTGGCATCAGTAGTTCCAATGGGAATGGGGAACGTCTCCTACATGTAAGTAAATTTAATGGTTTGTGAATAACGATCACATGCTATAAACATCGGGATAAATACACATGAGTTTCACCTTATGGGTTGGTTACACAGGAATATATCTCTATTTCAATTAACAGTAAACGGGCTAGTTCATCTGTTGCGTTTCTGATTTGGATGTTTCATTCACTCTACCAGTTTCTCACTAGAGATTGTCATTTTTGTAACTAACCTTAGTGCCAAAGCATTCTCTGTTCTTATTAACGTTTAACATATCTCGGATCATTTTAATGAAAATGTGCCTTGTGAGTCAGCAAAATCTGCACACATAATATTCTATCAGTTTTATAATAATATATATTTTTTCCACCTTAGCGAAATTTTGTCGTTTTAGCACGAATGTTTAATCCTCCGACAAATATCCACAGCGAAACAAAAAGAGCAGTTCCTCATTCTGAATTGCATTTCACTGATTAAAGAGCGTTGAATTGCACATAGGATTAGATCGCTTAGCTATTGATCAAAGGGACCTTGGCTCCAGTCCCCGGTAAGGTATGGATAATTGCATTGTCTTTCTGCTGAGGTTTCGCCTTCCTCACAGATTTTCTCTATGAGGCATTAAACTGACATATTCCTGTCAGACTATTGTGGCAAGCAGGTGCTTGGGGTGAAGGATATTTATTTTTTTATTCAGTGCAGATATTCCTGGTATGTAAATATAAGGTTATTTTTTGCCAAGGCAATATTGAGTTAGCGGTTATCTTAATGACATATGAACTTCCTCCTAAGAATACACAAGACATTTTTTTAATTACTTACAGTTGTATATAAGCTGTAAAATGACTGCTGGTATGGATAATTCTTCTTCAGATTTAATCCCCCAATCTTTCATTTTATTTCCGCCTTTAATGACACGGCAAGGGAAATATTGCGCCCTTGGAGATATTTCAATTAATATGAAAGATCGAAAGTTCCTGTGTGTGCTCCGTTGCGTTGAATGCGTGGCACTCTGCCGAAGTCTATTACGTAAGGCAACTTAATCCATCATATTCCAGGGAGACGTTATTTGAAAAGTAAAACAGAAAACCTGTATGTATATATGGAATCATTTGCATTCATTTTCTGTTCTATGTCATACCAACTAAAATAGCAATTGCTTCAAGAAAATTTGATGAATTCAAATTTCTTCCATTTTAATGTAAAAGTAATAATTAAAGATTGGTTGCAAAAAATGATATCTCAGTTCTTTTTTCCATGGATCCTGTCTCTTTTGGGATGAAGTAAGAGAGATAAAAAACGTTCCTTGATTAAATCTCGGAATCTTATTAAAGCGCATCAATTTAATTGTCAGTTATCACGTATAGGTGCAAACAACCGTGTGCTAATACGAAAGGCATGAACTTTGAATCAGATATATACACAAAAGAAATATGCGCATGTCGTTCATACGTTTTTCAGTGAGCCGAATAAAAAACGCATAATGACATAAAGAGCGTAAAATATATAAAACATACACTATAAGTGAACCGTCTACAGGTGCACTCCTTAAAAAATGGCACATAATTATGTTTGATTTTTCAGTGCATTTTACATTGGAATTTACTGAATTCGTTATGTGAAATACACGTAACACGATGGATTATTTACCTGAGGGCAATACTTTTCTCTACTATGCGCTTTTTATATTTCCATTTATGAAAACATACACATTCGATTAGCGATATCATACAAAACGTTTTCTGTTTTAAAAAAAAAACCTGGATCCTGTCTCAAGGCTCCCAGGAATGTCTTAAGAGCTTATCTGAAACTATCCCCGGGTTTCACATTCCAGGAAATGAGCTTAGTATCCATGCTGGTCAGTATGACTTGAGCTCTTTCTCAACACACAAGTCACATATATAAAATGGCAGTCCCTGAAGCAATTGTTTCGCCTCGACTGTTCATTGAAAGTTAATGAAAGTGCGAAATTGCACAAAAAGTAGAAAGAGCAAAATTCTCTCATGGATTCCGGATGTTCAAATACAAAAAGTAAAGACTGTTCCAATTTCAACAGAAAAAAAAAATCACATATTGCATTTCATTGCTTAAATTTTCTTGATTGACTTGATAGAAAAATCAATTTCTTGCTATATAATCATCATCATCCTCAAGCAGCCAACTAGATCGTGTGCAGGTCCAACCAGACCGTGCAATTTAGTTCTCCAAGCATTTCTGTCCCGAGCTACATACGCTGCAACTGGCCACTGCACACCAATTCTAACAAGGTCCTGTTTGACATTGCCTGCCCATCGCTCATAGGTCTTCCCTTCTTTCTGAGGCCTTTAGGCACACTGTTCATAATCCTATTCGATAATCTATAATTATACATACAGGCAACATGACCAAACTAACGCAGTCTCTCTTTGCACAATATGCTGCTCAAAGGAGGTTGCCGACTCCTTTTCCTAACCTCATCATTACTTAAAAAGTAATTAAAAAATCATTACTTAAAAATTAAGTACTGAAAAGAATCTGCCTAAGTGAAAACCACCTAATATCCAAGATACTGCGTAAGCATCTAGAATCAAAAGCATCAAGTTTCCTGTTATCTTTCTTTACAAAGCGTCCACGTTTCACTACCATAACTTACCCAAGAAAGAATCAAACTATTATACAGTCTAATTTTAGTCTTTAGGAGTATATGTCAAATATTCCACACTCACCATATATTCTTGAATATCCGAGCAGCAATCCCTATTTGCCTATTAATCTCATGCATCACATATAATTGTTAAGATTATTAAACTGAAACACCTGCTCAAGAATGCAACCATTCAGATCAACCGAATCACAGCCTGCCTGACCAATTTTCATCACTTTAGTTTTCTCTCTGTTTATAACCAAACCTACTCTACTACCAGTCTCATCAACAGCTCGAATGAAAGAGTTCGTCTCATCAACATCATTTGTCAAAATGGCTAAATGATCAGCATAATCAAAATCAGAAATTTTCGTACCTCCAGACCATTTAAGGTCAAAATCTTTCCCTTGCAGTGAATTTCGCATAACATGATCAATAATCAAACTAAAGAGAAAGGAGACAAGATACACCCTTGTCGAATACCAGAGAAAATGCTAACCCAATAACTACAATCCTTACCAACTCTGACATGCGACTCAGTGTTATTATAGAGAGGTTTCATTACACTAACTAACTTGTCAGGTATTCGATATGATCTAACGATCAAGCACAAATTATATCGATCAACAGAGTCAAAAGCATCTTCGAAATCTATAAAGGTAGTAATCACAAGTTTTTTAAACATTAAAATTTTTGAAAGAATCTACCTAAGTGAAGATATTTGATCAATACATCCCCTACCACTCCACATTGTTAATCCACACTGTTTATAATGCAGTTGTCCATCAATCAGATTCCAAAAATCTATAAAATATAATCATGCAAAGAACTTTACCTGGAACAGAAAGTAAACTAATTTCCCTATAAATATCACAAAAACTTCGAATAGAATTTTTTAAAAAATCGGGATAATAATAGCTGTAGTAAAATCCTTAGGAACAGCACCTTTATCATAAAAAATATTAAAAATTTCAGTCACCCATGTCACAATTCATAAGTTCCCACCTCTAAGCATTTCAGTGGTGATTTCATCTACCCCTAGGGATCTATGCAGATTAAGTTTCGAAAAATCCAAAATAACTTCACACTTTGATATAGAGCTAACATTAAAGATAGTAATGCATCTATCATCATTACAAACAATGGGAGAAGAACCAGTGGTGAAAGTAGGCCGGTACGCCGTACTGGCAAGAAATTATCTGCCGGTACGGCGTACCGGTAAAACATTTTTCAGTAGTGGCTCCGTTAATGATTTTCTTTACACATTAATGCAGTTTCAACGGAGCATTATTTTTTTAAAAGAGCGAATCGTTGCTTTCAACAAAAATGCCTCGATTTTTAATTATACTACTATAGTTTAACCTTTAGATACCTGTTGCTTGAAAACCGCATACTTGAGGCACTTGAAGTTCCATTTCTGCCGACAGGGAGTGCCAAGGGGGAGTGCTAATTCAAATATCTGAAGTAGTGCTTTCTCTCTTTGAGGAATTAGTAGACGCAGACTGGGAAAAGAGAACAGAATTAGACAGACAAAGGTGATTCCAACCAAAGCCGTCCCTCGGGGAGTCGTTAAGTATCCACGGACAATGCGCATCCGCCGTAGCTGTCTGGGTTCGGTCTTAATCCCTACCAGAAGCAGAAATGGGAAAAGGGATTACATATCAAAGAACTTAGACGTTGAAATGTAATCCTTTGCAAGATAATATTTTTGGTTTTCTAATTTTCGTCTTTTTAATCTAAAGAGCCTGAGTTCGAGCCACGGGTAAGACACGGATGTTTGTTTTGATTTTCTGCTGAGGTCCCACCATCCTCACAAACCTTCTACTATGGCAGATAAACTGACAGGTTGCTGTTAGACCACTGTGGCAAGCAGCGACTTCTAGTATAAATATATTTTTGTAAATAATTTTTATATTGCTGAATTGAAAATCCTAACATTTCTGAGCATAACGGAAGGCAATTTAATGGGGGCGATGGGGCACATACTTCTCCAAATTTAACTAATGAGTTTGAAATTTGAGAGAGGGTCCCATAAAAGTTGGCCATTATTTTTCTTAAATATAATTTTCGATTAGCACTATTAATAGCTGCCACCTTTTGAGATTTAAATATCCAGAGATCATAAAGTTGGCTTTAAGTAAATTCCGCTCGTCCCCCCCCCCTCCAAAAAAAATAATATTAACGATATATTTATTTAAAATAATCAACGCAATCATTATTGTTTCAAAATTTTATTAATTAATAAAAAATATATATTTTTTAAATTCAGATTCATACATTCAATTATCTTTACAATCTTTTTAAACACTTTTCGTTCCGGCTTCTGAATACATTCTAAACATTTTGCACAATTCACATTGTAATCAGTTTTCGTGCATAATTCTGCTTTCACTCGAATCTTGTTCGTTTTTTTTTTAAATTGAAATATAGGGTTTTTTTTAGTTTCGGCACAATCCAATCCAAATCCACAAATGAAAATTCCTACATCTAATAACTTGATAGATGTAGACTCATTCAGAGAAACTTTTAGTGAAAAGAAAATTTCTCTTTTTTATATATTTATATATTTTCTATTTTTTTTTTGGTATTTTTTCCATTTTTTTATAATTTTTTCTCAATATAATTATTTTTTATTTATATAGGTATATTTTTATTTTTTACAATTTATCTAAAATATTAATAGTTCTAAGAAATTGAATTAATAATTTATATAGAATAGGTTTAAAATTCTTACTGGTAGGTTCTAAGATATTTTTAAAGTTATATATATAAATATTGTATGCTTTTAGTTTATTAGAATAAGAATTTCTTTCTGGTTCGTAATTTTTACAATTAAATATTATGTGTTCTATGGTTTGTTTTACATTACATTTATTGCAGTTTGTAGAATCAATTTTTTTAAATTTATATAAAGTTGAGTTCGTGAGAGCTAAGTTAGCTTTTATTCTGAGTATTATAATTATTTCTTTTTTACTTAAACCATAGTTTGAAAATTTTTCAATTTTATTTGATATTTGATAACGATGTATATTAATTGCTTTGTTGTTATACCAATTCTGTGTTTCAATTAATATTTTAGATTTATTTGATTTTTTGTGTAATATAAAATGAAAAGTGGTAGTGATTGTATTATTAAGATGTTTTGCATTTTTAGCTAATAAATCTATATATTCGTTATATTTTATATTCACATGAGAGGGTAGCCATTGTAAAGTTATTATATTATTTCTATTTAGGAGATCATATGTCAGTGAATAAATATCATTTAAAAAAATGGGGAAGTTATTTTTAAATGGGTTTCGTTGAAAGATGTCTAGAGTACTTTTACAATCAGAGAAAATGACTATATGTTTATTACTAAATTTCAGGGACCAATTTATTGCAAATATAACTGCTAGAAGTTCTGCTAGAAAAACAGGTTCATTAATCTTAAATTTAAACTCTTGTTCGTATTTTTCAATTGGGCAGTATATTGCTCCAGAAGTAATGGTTTTATCAGAATTTAATGATCCATCTGTATAGATTTGAACAAAGTTATTATATTTTTTATTGATATAATTCTCTGATAATATTTTTATAATAGTTGGATCAAATTGTTTTTTAAAATCAATTCCAGGAATTTTATCAATAATGATTGGAGTTGTTGAAATCCAACATGGGAATTTAGGAATCAAATCTCCACTGAGGTTATTGTTAAGCATATATAGTAATTGTTCTTTTTCATAAAAGTTATATAAGGTTACATCTTGGAAGTTATTAATAAATTTTTCGATTATAGGGGGTGAATGATTTTTGCTAATTATTCTAAATATTAAATTTGATAATATATATATATTATTTTATTTCAAGTGGTGGAATTGATGTTTCAGCATATACGTTTAAGTTATTTGAAGTTTGAAATTGGCCAAGAAAATATTTTAAAATTTCGGCCCAATCCCTGGGTTCGAGCCCTGATAATGCATGGATGCTTGTATTGTTTTTCTACTAAGTTCCCCCTCATACTCACAAGAAAGAAAAAAAGGAATTGGGCCTTTTTTCGTTTTGGCTTTCATAATAGATTTTTATAAAAAAAATGTGTTTAGCATTGGTTTTTAAGGGAAGTGCTTATTTTTGAAGCTGGTTTCTCTAGTCATTTTAGCGAGTTGAGCTTGGTTGAACCCGGTAATCGTGTGTACAATCTACGGTTTTGCCCATTTCATAACCTGCGTAGGCCATGGTAGTACAAATGGCGGCAACTCTTTGATCTTTCCAAAACGGTAATTGCAGAAAACAGAAATTTACTTTCAATAACCGAAGTCTTGAGATAGATTTCAAAACGTGGAGTCTCCGGATGAAAACCGGAAAGGTTGCATCCCTAACTGTACGCGAAGTATTTATAACTCTTTTTTTTTGATAAGTTACATAGAGAACAGAGAAGGGCGTTTGAAGCTACTTCTAGATTATACAGGCCTTCTTGTACAAGAATAGCACAGAACAAACAACCATGCCAGTACAGGATTCGAACCTGGAACACCATAGAGAATATTTGTGAGTATGGGAGGAGGGACCTCAGTAGAAAAACAACACAAACATCCACATATGGGACCTGGGTTCAGGATTCTATAGTTATGAATTTTCTTCCTCGCATTGTCTTTCTGCTGAGATCTGGTTTTCATAACTGGTCTTCTGACATCTTAAATTGACATGCTCTTATGAGACCTGTGAAAAAACAGCTATTTTAGGGGTGTAAAAAATTAATTAACTAAGAATTTAATTCACTAGTTCTTTTTCACTTTATACATCCCTTCGAATTTAACCTTCGGTGTCGCAAGTTATAGTATTGGTATACATACTAGATACGTCAAGCCGTTTCGGATCCCGAAATGTCGGAATCATAATAATCAAATAACAAAAAAAAATGATTGCCAACTTCTAATAAATATTACTATCAACTTTTTAATTGCCCCCAAACAATTATTTTGTATTAAAAATAATGATAAAGAATGATTTTGGTGCTCAATAGTGCTTAGCAAAATCGTCTCGCATCTTATTTTGGCAAAAGTCACGCTTTTCTTACCGCATTTTTGATTCGCGAACCCTGCAGTTTTGCATACATAATATGTCGGGATAGCACAGAAGCGAAATTTCCGTACTTCTTATAATCATTGACTAAACTTTATGAATTTTAAAGGTTACTCTGAATCTTCAATAAATATTATTCTAAAAAAATGCTATATTTGGCCTTTGGGTTTAGATTATGCAAGTTGAGTGATTATAATTACAATATCAGTAAAAAGTTTATTTTTCCTTCTAAAAAATTGCATTAAATTCTAAAATAATTTTAAAAACATCTACATATTATATTTTTGAATAAGGCTGAAATACAAGAATAGAACGCAATTAGGAAACAATTAGGAATATTAATATTTCTTCACATTAAAATTGCATAAATTATTCGCTATTTGAAGAAAACATAGAATGAAAGACAAAATACAGGGATACTGTACTTTCGCCGCCACACAGTCATTATTACCCTGTACCATGGCTTCACTGGAGTATTCGTCTGCGTGTGATTTTCCACACATAGCTATACTTTGAAGCGTACCGGAAAGAAGTGAAATCTACTTTCACCACTGAGTAGAACTAACAACATTGTTTAGAATATCTCTGAAATGCTCAGCCCATCTAGACATGACAAGATCCTCACAGTGAATAAACTCACCATGTTCATTGCCAATCGCTGTATACCTCTGTCTGTTTCTTCCTCCACAAAGCATTTACTATGTGGAGCAACCCCTTCCTGTTGTGCTGTCTAAATCCTTCCTCTGCTATGTCAGCCAAGCTATTAAGCCTACGAAGCTTACAAAAATATTTAATATACAGGGTGATTCAAAACTTATCGTTCAAATTTCGTGGGGAGGTAGGGAATACTTCAGGAAACCGATTTCACATAGGAAAGTATGTCCGCAAATGTACGCATGCGTATGTAGAGGGCGCTGTGTGTACCCAACCAGTATACAGCTCGTCCGACCACTCCCGCTGTCATCAGCGATCGCTTGGCTACCCAGGTCACCTAATTTATCGCCCATGGATTTCTTTTTGTGGGGGGCCATGAAATACCATGTGTACGAGACCCCCGTCGACAGTGAAATGGATTTTGTTGCACGAATAGTGGCCGCCGCAGGCATTGTCCGTGATATGCCAGGTGTTTTTGAAAATGTTCGGCGGTCAATGCAACGGCGCTGTGAATTCTGTGTCCGTGTAAATGGTCGCAATTTTGAGCACCTATTGTGAACCTGTACTTTACCTTGTTGGAATAAAAGTCACAATCGTTAGCACTTAACTGTACTGTTTCCTTGTGTTCACTTTACTTGTCCATTTTGTTCATGTAGATGACGTTTGCGAACATACTTTCCTATGTGAAATCGGTTTCCTGACGTATTCCCTACCTCCCCACGAAATTTGAACGATAAGTTTTGAATCACCCTGTATATAATAGTACCAAATTTTCAAATCGGCCCGCGACTTCCAAAAGCTTGAGCACCCCTGCTTTACATGTTTATTAAGCTCGTTGTAATGCCATCTGTTAGGACTGGTATGGTCTTGATTCATATTATTCCTGCAAGTTCTTCTTTCATAAATACGCTCCATAGTCTTATCACTCAAATAATTTTGTTTTCTATATTCCCTTTTTCCCAAAAGAATACTGTTGATTTAATAAAAAGCCTGTTTATACTGATCCCATTCTTTCTCCTCAACTTAATAGAAAGTAAACTACGATTGTTATAATGACTAAGTAGCCTATCATGGTATGCTTCGTTTATATCTGGATCTTTCAGACCTTCAGTGTTAAAAGCAATTTTCTTAAACTTTCCACAACATTTCTTAAGCTTCTGTTGCACAACGTTTTTCATCAAATAAAGGTCAACCCAATTTAGGTTCCCCTATTTGACCTGGTATACCTAACCGAACTATCCCATTTGCTGTTAATTGAAATAGAAGCTATCATATTCCTGTGCAAACCATCAGATGAAACTCATGTGTATTTATAAATGTGCCGATGTTTGTAGTATGTACTCGTTATTCACAAACTATTAAGTTTACTTACCTGTAGGAGACGTTCCCCATTGCCATTGGAACTACTAATGCCAAGTGATCTAACACAATTGCCCACAGGTGAGTCACTACCAACTTTAGCATTCCAGTCACCTAGCACAACAGAAATATCCCATTTCTTCGCAGATTCCAATATATCCAAAAATCTCTTTGTAAAATACATCCTTCTTGTTCTCATCAGAGTTTTCTGTGAGAGCATAACAACAGATGATATTCAAATTTTTAATTTTTGTTTTAAATTTTGTCGTAAGAAATCTTTTATTAATGCAGTCCTATCCAAGAAGAACATCACTGACGTGTCTGCTGAGAAGCAAACCTACACCTTGGAGATGCTTTACATCCCCCCACTCTGAAAAGATAAATTTAAAGTTATTTTTAAGTATACCACCTTTACCTGTCCAACTGGTCTATTGCAACCCTGGAATATCTAGTTTATAAGGCTGGAATTCCTGCCTGAGGACATCAAGAGAATAATCTCCGTGTAACGTCTTCATGTTCCATGTATCTGCAGAGACAAAATGATTAGTAGGATTTATAAAGAATTATTATAAGTTTATTGAGAGAAGTAAGGCCAGCAATATCAAAAAGGTCCGTGATTGCAGGCATGGGGCAAAGAGTTGTTTCCCCAGCGGTCAAGATTGAAGCCAAGTGCTGGTAGGAACTGTATATACCACCTTTTCAATTGGATCTTTTCAAAACCAGAAACTGACCTGCCTGAGACACATTACTCTAGTTTATGATTGGCGATGCCAGTAGAAGCAAAAGTTCTCGTATCTTCGATGACCTCTGACAGGTTCATCCACCAGCTGATGTAAGGTATCCCCTACCTCTGTTCACTTACGGTGGTAATCCAAAAACATACATAAAACACAGCGACAGATTTTCCCTCAACAGAGGGCCACCAGTGAAGCAAGTCCAGGATTCATAATCACGTTCAAAGCCATAAACCAATACAGTCTACTGGGTATAAATGGTCAGCACACTAACACTGTGAATTTGACCACTCCTCAGCAGGTCAGAAAGAAAAAGTAAACAGTGGCCACAGATGACCAGATCTGTAGGCCACACTGATCCCCTTTCCGTTACCTTAAAAAAAATTATCTCTTTTGAGAGGTATTAACGGCCTGCACCAGGAGAAGTCGGGTTCGAATATTAGGTGCTGGGCATGGCCGGTTGTATGCATCATCACTGGGGATTGGCAAACAGCTCCCCTTCAAGTTTATGCCTAGGTACCCTTTACAAGTCATTTTCGTTATATTATGATATAAATGTACTGGTTACGATAACTCCCCGTTCCCATCCACACCTTAAGCTCAGCGTTGGGAATAGAGCAATTTTGAGCGACACTCATCAAACTAGTACAGGATTTTCCTAACGTGCACATTGTTAGAGTCTCTGCTATACAAAGGGTAATGACTTAGTGTGTTTTTCGAATTGAGATATAATTTCGAAGTCTTTATCACTTAGGAAAAGCTGAAAACAATTATAAAACAAGCTTACTGTGATGCGTAGTGTTAAGACTATGGTTAGTAAGGTGTGTTGAGTCCCCTAGATTCACGATTGTCACACTTTAACCCAAAGACTATTTTTAATACAGATAAAATGAAAAAATGTCATATTCATGATATAACATCTGGCATAACGTCATTGATACCCCTCTGGTAGATTTCAGTTGAATTTATTAAAGTTAGAAAAAATTAAATCAAAAAAGAATTTTTTGTCAATTTAGCCCGAAACGGCAGAATTTGTAGAGTACATGAAGAGTAATTGAGAGTTGGATTTAAATGAAGAGAAAGAAAGAGTTAGGTAATAAATGCTTAGACAGCTGCACTAATCGCTGGTTTCCAGAAATTAAGGAAAACGTAAAAAAAATATGATAAAGAAAATACTATATGAATGATTTTAATGAAATTTGATGAAAACATGAATTCAGAATAACATAAAATATCTTACACTAGAAATATTTTTCATTAAAAAATAATACAGGAACTTGTCCAAAACTGAGGTGTAAGAATGCAACGGGCAAAGTTCTTTAATAAGGAGTGTGGTCACCCCTGAATAACCTGCAATAAAGGCACGACAGCGATGTTTCATGCTGTTTATGATTTTGTTAATCAGCTCAGTAGAGAGTAACAACCATTATTCCTTTAAAGCAGTAATAAGCTCCCCCCCCCCCCTTGTTACAGGTGGCGGGTTGAGGGCAACAACCCGTCTCCCTAGTGCATCCCACAGATGCTCAATCAGATTTAGTTCGGGAGATCGAGCTGGTCACTCCATGCGCATAACAGAAGACATTGTTCCACTAGTCGAGCTCTGTGTGGACGAACGTCATCGTCTTGAAAGGTGAATGTTCCACCTATTGCATCAGAGTAAGGACGTATAGAAGGGTTCACGATGTCATCTCTATACCTTTGATCATTGAGGTTCCCACTCGTCAACTCATAGAGGTCACCTAAGGAAATGCCATCCCAAACGCAAACGCTACCTCCGCCGTAACTGTCTCTGACGGATGTTACTGGGATGATAGCGGGTACCTCCTTCTCGCCATATCAAACAATATCCGGAATCACTCTGCAAGTAATATCTGGACTCATTTGTGAAGAGTACGGACCTCCATTACTTTTCGGCCCAGTTAACATGCGTGCGTGCCCAATTCAATCGCTCTCTCCTGTGATGTCACGTGAGGGGTATGTAAATTACTGGCCTTTAACGTACAGATCTACCTCATGAAGCCTTCCACGCATAGTAGAAGCTGATACAACCATCCCAGTGGCTGCTGCAAGAGAAGCTCGTAGCTTAGAGGTAGTAGACGTCTTGCTCCTTCACGCTGTTAATCGCAGATATAGGTCTTGTACAGTGGTCGTAACTCTAGCCCTTCCTTTTCTAACCTCCAAGACGCGGAATCCGTGCTAAGAAATTGGACCATCAAACTAGTACTGTGGTCCATCAAACTAGTACAGGATTTTCCTAACGTGCACATTGTTAGTGCACATCATGGACCACAGAAGGACTCACATTCAGCCATTGTGCCACATCTGACTGACTCTGGACTGCTTCAAGACGGCCAATAGCTCTCTACCGTAGTTAATTTGGCAAATGATGTCTCGAAGTCATTCTTACAAAATGGCTATTTTGAATTTCTTTACTCACATTTACAACACAACATAACGATCCACTCCAAAACACCCATTTTTATGCCGTTATCCGATTACGCAAATTGACGCGATCTAGACTAATTTGCACACGATATGCTCACTCGGCATTACTTTACTGGTTACATGAACAAGTTTGGTGAGGATCGCACAATTTTTTGGCGAATTATCGGGATTTTTCTCATTTTTCCTTAATTTATGGAAACCAGTGTAATTTTTATGATATAGGGAAATAACCAGAAATGTCATATATAATCGGATAACCTGTCACTGAAGAACCTGCCAACCACAGAAACCTGGAGAATATTTCCTTTAAGATATTTGAGTACCAAGACTCTGACGTTTCTTGACGAAGAAAAGCTATAAATAGCGAAATTTATCCAAATGCTTGTAAAATATTAGGATTCACAATTCCCAATATTCAGCAGTTATTTCCACTAAAGGGAAAAAGAACTTGAACGAAATTCGTTAACCCTAGAAACGTGAAATTTAGGTAGTTGGCTGTGGCAGTAATGTATTCGCATTTTCTAATTATCCATTCAGATTTATAGTTTAGAGAAGCTGAAATCGGAAATGAAAAACTTCATTCATTTTAAAGCCGAGCATTTCATATTTGCTACATGCGATTTGCATAGATTATACGTAATTTTGGCTTTTATACGATATTTGCTTAACAATATTTTAACGACAAAACGAAATTTTTACTTGATGCACATTGTTATAAACACCCAGTTCACCAGACTAGTAGAGTAGAAAGAGTGGAGGAGGCTTAACTAACAGCCGACGAAAACAGATGAATGCCACCATTTTAAGTCCGCAAATGCGTTACCCAACTTTCAAGGGGGAGGATTGCAACTAACAGAGGACCACGGTTTTTACCACCATTTGAAGGGCAGCAAATCCGTTCCCTCACTTTACTGAACAAGGTCAGGTGGTGAAAGACTCAGCAGTGGGAATCATAAAATCTCAGGAGACGGAGGATTGACATGCACTAGCCAAGCTCCAGGACCAAGTGGCAGCAGCTTCGAATTCGACACTAAATACCCCAACAGATTATTTACAATGGAACCTTTGGTCAGCAGGTGACAGTGTTGTTTCCTCAGCAGTTATATATTTCAGATTTTATTTTCCTTCCGGGAGATTAATACTTGACCGTATTTAATATAATGCATCTGTTTTAAATTTCACTCTTTTTCTCCATTCTACTAGCCAGTTTACCACACCATTCGTAAAAAAAAAGTTGTACAAAGTTCTCAGAGGATATTTCCGATGTTATGGTCCTTATTTTGATGTTCGCATTATTTTATGCAGAATGAATTTTTATTATACGTCTATATTAGCAACATTAAACATTCTGTATTTGCGTCTGTCTTTTATGATTCCGTGTTTTGAATTTTCCTTGTTAATTAAAAATTTATGTTTTGAAATTCCCTGAATTGTTTCCTTTGCCATTTCGCGTCCTTTAACCTAAATGCCAAGTTCAACCATTGGCTGTATTATTATTGTTGTCTTATTAAAAACTACTACTATTAACTGAAGCCGAATAATACAAAAGAAATACTCTAGTTTATAACAAAAAATTATTTATTAAATTGTTTTTCGATAATACATGCCATAATATGTTTTGCAAAATTTATTGTACATATTGGCTTTTTATGTCTTTTTTTTCGCTTCGTAATGCATTTTTCCAGTGCATTTTTAAACAAAACATTTTTGTAAAATGGGTATAGGTGAATTCTATTTCACAGCTCTCTAGTGGTAAACCAGGAGAGACTCACGCGTAAGGGCTCAGCTACTAAGAAGAAAATATATGTATACATATAGGAATGAGATGAGAGAAGCGATATCTGAAGGTAAAATGTTGTTAAGTAATTATTAGGCTTAAGTTATTAGGCCTTTAAAAAGGTGGGAAATGGCACATGATCTCGAACTACAGTACATTTGCTTAAGTATACGGACCACCCCTCTACTTAAAATCGTGGTCGAACCATTGCATTTTCATGACGTAACACTTCATATATTAACATCAATTTTCTTTAATTTCGTTAATTCATGAATTAACACTTCATATATCAAAAAGGCATCTCATAATAAAAATCAAATAACATGAACTTTAAAAAAAATACAGATAAAATTTATTTTTTTAAATGATGTTTGTGCTTGTATCAATAGATAGAATCAATATATTGATAATATTTTGTAAAAATATTTTAAAGTAATTTTACACTAGCTCTTTTTCACAGCATTGAATTCAAAAATATTTAAAACAATTTCACTCAAGTTATTCTTTCTGGTTGGGGACTTTCCCTAGTTGATTTTGATAGTTTGAAAAAAAAATAATATATGTAAGTGATTTATTCAATGAAACTAAATTAGGTGAGTAACTAATACGCTTTAAACAATTGGATACCGTGACTTGATAGAACTCAGTGCCAGGTTTATCCAATATTTTACCTCATCCATTTTACTTCACCAACCAATGTGACTTTCAAATTTTTGTTGTGTCATGAATGACAACTAGCTAAACCACATTTATATTGGACCAATGGGCTCGGAGACTTTAAATAAATTAATGCAATAATTGTTAGAAAATGTTTAAATTATTATTAGTGCATATTCAGGGGAGAAGTGCTTTAATATCAATAACAAATCTGCTTCACGAATATAGAGTTCTTATTTCAAAAATAATGAGATTTTTTCTTCCGAATTAAGGACACTATAGCTGTGTAAATTCAAAACTAAAGAATGATTGGGGGAAATGCAAAGAGTAATATTTTATTAGTAAATATACGACACAATCAATATATTTTTTTCACGTTTATCTTTTTTTTTTAAAGTTATGCTTTCCCACTTCCCTGGGTGTAAGGAGACGAATCATTGCTCTCAATGCAAACTTGTTCACCTTTACACTTACCACAAAATTTTAAAATTCTATCATGAATAAATCGTTTGCAAAACTAAATATGTGTCATTTTCCAACTTTTTCCAACCGTTATGGAGATCTGCTAAAGTTATTGGAGATTCGGAAAATGCGCATTGTAATATTCCACCACATTTCTAGCATAAATGGATCGTTTACGAGCACTGCTTTTCTGTCAGGGTGAGATGTTAATTAACCTAGTTCAACTCTTTTTTTTAATGACTTTTTTAAATAATGCATTTAGGTAAACTCAATAAATATAGACTGACATTTCCTTTTGTAATCGTTTTGGATATTCTACTATAACAACCCTGAGAGGCATATCGAGTAATAATATTAAGATCTAAATCAGATCATGGAATAGGTAGGCGACTGTGAAAGAAACTCACCCTTAGATAAAAACACGAAATCTTTGGATTAAACTCGGTTGCTCTACTAGTTAAGGTTAGGCGGTTTAGAGAATCGGCTCAACTGGTAGAGAGATCCGTTGAGTCTTTGTTCATGTCCCGGAGGGGAATTGTTGGGTTTCACACTTGCCTAGAAGTTATAATTTTTTTGGAATAAAGCTTATAAATCATCTTGTTTTATTTGATTAATAAAGAGCAAAATGTTTTAAAACATATAAAATTCATAACTGCGTATTATATACATGTCTCCATCTAAAAATGAATACCCGAAGTCATATGCATAAGCTCCGGCAGCACATAAGTTTTGGGATCTACTTAAAATATCAAAGCATTATTTTTCCTTCTATTAACCAATATTTTAGGCAATATATAATTAAAAAAATAAATATCACCTCAAGCAGCTGACTGCCAGGAGCCTATTCACTCCTCCACGGTAAAGCTATATGCTTAATGTATAATTATATGGGAGTTACATAAGAATATAAAACACAAAGTATTTTTAAAAAATTGCAACATTACACGTTCTTTAATAAATTAATAGCATTAACCGAAAAATCAGTCGTTTTTCGTCTTTTTCCTTCATAGATGTATACAAAACTCTGCCCACGTTCCTTATATCGCAGTTACTAGAAAATAATATGGGGCTCTTTTTTAGCAAACACCCATACGAAATGAATGCCATTTTCGAAAACCGTTTTTAAAAGAATGAAAATATTTGAATTAAAACTATGTATTTCGAAGCACTAGATGAGAAGTGGTCGGCTCTGCGATGCACGCACGCAGCTTCTCTTCCTATGCAGAAGTTGTCGCTTAAGCAATAAGGCCAAAGTACAAAGCCCGAGGTAATTTTTTGATCGTCGTTGCGCCTGTTCCCAGCGTCGCATAAAATTCTTTTCCTCACAGAGGGACGCCAGATAACAAGTACAAAACGAAGAGAGAACAAAATCCAATTTGACTCTGCAACTGACTTCGTCGCGAGATTTGCCGTTAAACAAGCCATTTCTTTAGGCTCTTGCAGCCAACCAACGCGCATCCACACACATCTGTTCCCCAACGCACATTCTTCTCTTCTCCGTTTCGTTCTCTCCATCCTCCTTCCAATTCCTAACCCCCGCACTGGGCGTCGCAGCTGTTGAAGATCGGCAAACCGAAATCTCGAGGGAGTGCAGAGGCGGAGCTCGTAGGTTTGTATGGGAGACGAATGCCACCGTAGGCAAACAGGGCTTGCTGACCGCGCACGAATTACAATGAGGGGAACGCCAAGCCTTCCCATTGTCTGGCAGGCATTTTTCTCGCCCGTTCTTGGTTACTCGCCTTTCGGCCATTTTTATTTTAGTCTGTTGCGTAACAGAGGACTCCAATAAAAATGTGAGTAACGTTTTTTAGTAGCTTATCAAGGCTTCCTGTCCACAAATCAATATTATATACAGCAAAACATGTCACAGCAATGCTGCAATAACAGATCATTATTGAATGGCCTCTCTTTATACATGATGCAATAGAAACAAAATTTCACCGATTTGTTTTCAAGCGAATGTACAATCAGTTCTATTTCTGATGCAAAGGAGAATACTTAAAAATGTTTTCAGGTAAAACAGAAAAAAAAAATCACTAAATATGGATTTTATATCACAACAGTTGGGTTGTTTTATCTCTTAGTGCCACTTTTCCCACACAATGAGCTAAATGACCACAATGTGGCCTCCAAAGGTCACTTGGATTCCAAGGGCTCAGAGAACGTTAAGGGAAGGAGATGCATTGAATACTATTCAAAGCCGTAGTGTTCTTTAACATTCTCTCCTCCCCATGAGGCAAAGAATTAACGTCTTATCCGACAGACGGCGGCCTTTCCCAGATCATCGGTGGTCTCTTTCTGACCGAAGACAAAATATCGACGCTAACAGAAGTGGAACTCGAACTGGGGACTGAAGATTACGAGTTTGGTTATTACGAGCTGTAGATTTTGTGCTGAGCCAATCCCTGCCCACACGATATCAGTATAAAACATATAGCTATCTTCCAAAAACAACGTGAATTCATATTTTGTTTTATTGTCTAAACGTCCAAAACTCTTTTGACAGTTCAGTTTTCATTTTCTATTTAAAAATGTTATTTAATAGTTGGGAAATAATTCATATTTTGGTCCTTCACAACACAGAGTGAAATTTTTAATAAGGATGACAATATTGACACAAAGATTTTATCCTTAAAGGAGTTACTAGAAGCTTCAGTCAATTATTTGTTCCAGTATGTCGAAAAATATCATTTGCTATATAATTCACCTGTGCTACTCTTTAAGTCGTTTTACTTTATTGGAAAATATCATTTATATGACGGAAAATATAGCATATAACGAATCATTACTCTAGCGATTTTCATCAAAAACAATCTGAAGAAACAAACAAAACTAATTTTTTAATTGCACATGTTCTGGGAAAACGCAGTTCATTAACTGTATGAGTAATAATCATAAATTACAACTGTTCGAAGATCGAAGTTCAGTATTTCTCCTGATATTCCGCGCCCCTCGTTGATCTTCTTTGAAGTGATTACGTATTATTGGCGGTATCCTGTCAGCAGCAACAGAATCAAATTGTAAGAGACAATTGATTTTCGTTTTCCTATTATAATCATACGAGCATTCGTGATAGCTTTAATATCTTCAAAGAGCCTTCTCAGGAAGTTAATAAAAATATAATTCGCAATAAAACTTACAGTGATACTTCGAGAAATATAGGTAGACTATACAGTAAAAGGACTATAGAATTGTTAAAGCAATTCAAAGAGATCTCTTGTTTGTTCAGTTAAGACAAATGTGAAAAACAATAACAGGAACAATAAAAGCTCGTTGAAAATATGGTTAATGAAACATATTTGTTGATGATAATGAAGCAGTTAATAAACAGAATGTATTATTGCTTCTAAATATTGTGGAACATAAACCAAAAAGAAAAGCATTTGACAATGCATACCTAACTACCTACCTACGTATGCACATAAAAAATTAAATTACCCCACAGAGGTCTGACAGGAGCCTGCCAGTATAATACTCCATAGAGAAATCTGTGAGAAAGGCGAGACCTTGGCATAGATCCATTTGATCAGTAGCTAAGCACACTAACCACTCGTCCACCAGGACGGCTATAGGTGCAATACAAAATCCGAAAGCAGGCATGGGCTATTGAGGTTCAACCAAACTGTGTAATTTAGTTCTCTGAACACGTCTGTTCTAAACTACAGCTGCTGCATTTCACCAGGGTAAGATATTCTAACGAGGTCCTGTTTGACATTGTCTGCCCACCGCATCCCAAGTCTTCCCTATTTCCTGAGGCATTTTGGCAATGCACGACCAAAATTATAAGTATGAATGAAGTGTGCCTGTATGAAACGTATTTTTGAAGAAAAGAAAATTTGTGCATTTTTTCTCGATAGCAGAAAATGGAGTAATTTAATAAACGTAGTATATTTGTGTATTTCCGAGTAATATTATTCTGTTCTTATATATACTTAGTTTTAGTATTAATATTTCTCCGATTCCTTTAAGACTAAAAACGATTGTTTTTGGCATGGAAGAATGTAATGCAAAACTATCAACTTTAACTACTTAAGGAATGGTTCAACTTAAGTAAGAAGAGATTGAATTAAATTATTTCTCCTCAGAAGAATTTTCTAAGGAATTAGCAGTCTGCTCTATGTGAGTGCAGAAGAATATTAAATTATAAAGTCTAGTCTGTTCCAAGCACCATCCCATAGCAATGGCTCACTGTTTTCGTTCCAGTCAACGCCTAGAAACTATTTGCAGATCGTATTATATTAAGTAATTAAGCAAAAAATAAATAGCGTGTCCAGTGCCAGGGTAAGCGGTATTGCGTGCAATTTAGTTGAAACACTAAGCACAATAATTCAAAGGAAAATAAAATTATATAAAGAGAAATTACACATGCTGTAAGAGAGTAGAGAAATATATGAAAGGACTAAATATAAGACAACTTTTTTATTCTTGTTGTTATATATAAACAGTGAATATAACTGTATCATTCCTTTTATTTTATTAGGATTAATTATTATATTTTTTCTGTCTTCTTCTAGCATAACACATTCAGTGAACTATATGAAACGACAGCAGTTTTTACTAAAATAATTAACAGCTATACAGGTAAACGTGTATTAGTTTTGTGGATTTGCTAATCATTAGTGTTTCAAAAACTTATGATGTTTAAAATAATATTTACATACGTTGATTTTTATGTAGGATTATTTTTTGCCTTTGATTATTATATTTTCATTTCGTTACTTTTATTACAACAGACTGGAAAATAAGTCTCATTTTCAAATATTTAAATTTAACGATTTTTAGCACTTTGTCACCATGTTTTCATTTACGAATAGTTTTAATGCGTAATATTATTTCTCGATCGAAGAGAAAATTAAGGAAAATGCTTCAGTGAGATACACACAATGGACTTCCGTTATTTAAATCAATTATAAATTATTCAATGGCAAATTTCGTCATTTGTCTTTGAATTTTTTAGAAATTAATCAAGCGACTTGAACTATGTTTTTTATTATCCTATTTTGTTTCTCTTAATTCAATTGAGAAATTAATTTGCATATTAGCATCATTCTCATGACCCATCTGACCGTAATATCTTAAACAAAATATGGATACGTTACGAATACATAAAAGGAAACGGATGCTTTGGAATGATCCATAAAATAATGTCGTTCTCTTTAAACGAAATATTTAAATCTAATTTATAGCGAAAAAATAAAACAAAATATTAAAAAAAGATTTTTAACCCTACTTTAAGGGAAAAAAAAACATTGTTATAAATGGATTGAATGTACTCCAAGGGCCCATTGCGCTGAAACTGATTTATCTCTATAAGGCCCTTGAAACAGGAGCAGCAAAAACTAAGGTCCGTGCCTTTCTTTCCTTCCTTTATTCGTAGCACCATTTAGTAATTTCACAGAGATAAAGATCTGTTTACTTCTGGCATTGCTTTTTTTTAGCCTAGCTGCGTCTTCTTTGGCTTGGTTCTTGCTCTCCTTTCCTTTCCTGTCCTATCTCAACAAATAAATAATAAAGCAATCATGCAAATGGAGAGAGAGGAAGACGAGAGATGAGACGAAGCGGGGAGGGAAGATGTACCTAGAGCGGTGATGGAATGACAGTTACTAACAAAATACGCGTTGGGTGATTTATTGTCGACCTACTACTACGAAAATAAAACAATCCGTCAACTTAGTACCGCTGCCATTGATATAGATCCTTGTTTATGCTGCCCCGTTCTTCCGAACGATACTGTCTTTCGACACAAATGTTATTAGACACAAGAAACTCAATAAATAAATACATTTCGGGCAGATGCTAATTTATAGAAACAAGTATTTACATAAGAGTGTTTCGCTTAGAATTTAGAAGCTATTGTTTTCTTTCTCCATTGAACCTTTTATTTCGTTAATCAGTCCTTAGTTGTGAAGAAAATGAGAATAATTGCTTAATAAAAAACGTGAATATAACTTGATTAGAAACGTGAACATAATTGTTTTGCAGAGTTACTCTTAACTAGATAGTATTCTTATTAAAGTGTTCTAAATTATTAGTAAATATAAGTGAGCAGAATGTTTCAAATATGATTAAAACGACTTTCATCAAATATTGTGCTATGAGAAATTCTTTGGTAGAAAATAAGCAGAGGGTTTCTTTATTGACTTAGTTTCCGATATAATGATCCTTCTGTCAGCTGCATCTAAAAATTGACGATTAAAGTTACACTCTGTTCAAGAACGCCTTGCACGGAAACAATGCATGGATGCATGTGACATCAAGCTAGCACGGAAGTGTTCTGATGGATATGAAACGATTCAAAAGAAAAAAGGAAAAACGAATGACATTTAATTCTGGAAACCACATAGACCAGTAGGAGTTTTTATACCCACTTGGACGCATATGCAGACACTGATGAGTAAGGAATCGACTAGAAGTGATTCTGAAGTCATCCTGGGGTACAGTCCATCATGTTTCTAAAGAATTGTCCTGAAAAGCAGACACAGTTCGGACAGAACGTAGTTGGTTAACAGCCATCGCATCCTATCCTAGACATGTTGAATACGAAATGAATCTGAGAGATGAAGGTTCCTATTGAAAGGTTCACATTGCACATCATTGAGAACAGAAGTGTAACATGTTGTAACTTGATATCGACATACCACTGAGGGTTTCAGACTGCCCTCGACGACTGATCACGATAGTTGGTACCCATACCACACACACCAAAACACCCGGGTTCTGGTTGTGCGATGCTCACGAATCACTCGGATCCAAAGACGTCTTCAAGCACGCAGTCGTCACTCATCGGTCCTTAAACAGAAGTGGGACTCACTAAAAATATCACAATATCAGTCGTCCATTAGGAGGGCTATATAACAACAGTAGTGCAATTTTTGTCATAATACCCATCAAATAATATCAGCCCATACCTAGGCTAGAGATTAGCGAACATGACTACTAAATCAGCGGTCATGTACCCATAAATATATTTACATGTTGTATTAGAAGCCAGGAGAAGCCCAATATAATTTCTATGTTATCCCCACCCTTTGCATAGGCAAGTACCTTCTTCCCTTTCAAAAAGCGATAGGAGTGAAGGAACAATCGATATTCTAGTTTGCATGTCTGCATAATCGTATCCTAGTTTGTGAGAGTTGGTTTTCAATGGTGTCCGGGGATATAGGTTATCATATTGCTGGTTGTTGGGTTATGTTGTTGTTTTACCCTGAGCAGCACTTTTTATGCACACAATGGGCTAAATGCCCAGGTCACGAGGACCCGAATGTTCAGAGAAGGTTGGGGAAGGGGACCCACTGGAACAACTGTTGGGAGACAGATGGTAGCTTCCCGTCAAGGCCATCCATCGTGTTCTTTAACGTGCACAGGATATGGCTCTCCCGCACACAAGGCCACGGCTTAATGTCCTATCCGACGGACAGCGGTCTTTCCAAGCCCATCGGTGTCCCCCTACTGACCGTAGACTGGGCGGAAAGTTGTGTGGAGATAAATCTCAATGCTAACCCAGCTGGGACTTGAACCTGGGAACTACAGATTACGAACCTGGCAAGCTACCGACTGAGTCATCCCCGCCCCCGTATTGCTGGTAGTATAGGTCTCCTTATCACATGTAACATCACTTAACGGGTCAGCTGTCACCTGTTGGCTGATTCGTTAGCATTTGCTTTCCGTTGTATGTCTAGGAGCTCTGTTACTTGTTCGCCATTGTGGATACTTCTTGTATTTACTGATGCCAATATCGACTGACAGTCATCGTATTTCGGCGACAAGTACGACAATGGTGCTAATTGACAATCCGACTTCTCAGGATCCGATTATTCGATAGCTCTCAAGCTGGATATGCTGTTGTACTCTACATGTTGACATGGCACTGGAACTTTACTGTAATATTTTTTTCATTTTGTAGTTCCACACTAAAAGTGATTTTAAGTAACGACGAATTACGAACAATAAATATCTGATATACTCAACGCATTTCTGAACAAAACATTTATTAATGTTGCATTTTAGATAAAATATTAGATGTTTGATAATTTGCATATTTTACGATCATGTATATACATGTTCAATTTCAGAAGAATCCATTCATCTCTTCTGGGAAGAAAATTTTTCTTGAACAGAGTGTATATTTATCATTCTGACATGAGGACAAAATAAAATTACCCGTTAGAACTCGAAATATTTCGTGTAAAAGAGGTAGCTGATAAAATAACTAGTACAGTCGAGACATTTCATCCGAGAGAGGTAGAATAATAACATTTCTATTAAGTTTCGACATATACGTTAGTTTCCATAATTTAAGGAACAACCTGGAAACCCAATGTACCAGCTGCTTGGGAATTGAATGACAGGTGTATATAAACATTGAGCGTAAGAATAAAAGTCGAAAAATTTAATAATAGTTTTAATTCCCAAAATTATGTACGAATGTAGGAACATGGTAAAAATGTTAAAGTCAACTGAGATAGCCAAACGGTTCAATGTGGAGTGTCGTCACCTCTTACAGCTATGCAGGTCTCACAGCGATGTCTCATGTTGTTGTTGCTGTTGCTAAGACTACGTATCAATCAGCGCTGTGTAGCAATCTGCATTCTCCTCCATAGCTCACTGAAGCTCTAGGATGCTTGCAGGAGCGGAATTCAGAGGAACAACCTGTCTCTCGAGAGCATCGCATGAATATTCCATCGTATTTAGTTTGAGAGACTGGTCTGGCTATTCCACATGGTTAATAGTGTTATTCTTCAGACAACAGCAAGGGTAGGCATCATCGTCTTGTAGGAGGAAGGTATCCCTATTGCACCATCATATGGTAACACGAAGTGGTCCAAGATTTCATCCCTGTATCTGCGACAGGTGATATACCTTATGGAAAAATACACAGATCTATTCGGCTGCCCAAAGATATCTCACCCCAACCGTGACACTTCCACTACCTTACGTATCCTGTTAACGGATATTTGTAGCATGATAGAGTGTCCGTGGTTCCCTTAATATCAATTAATGTCATGAATCGCTGTAAGTAAAAGCTCGATTCATCCGTGAAAGGGTGAAATTCACAGTTACCTGACATGATGTCTGTACCACTTTAAACAGCCCCTGCTGCAGCATAGGGTCAGACGCACATAACTTGCCATCTACCATGCATGCCCACCTCATTAAGTCTTTGACGTACGATAATTGCTGATATCACCCTTCCATTTGCGCTACAAGCGCCAATCTCAGTTAACCTGATTTTTGCATCCCTTTCTGCTGGGCGCGTAACACCAAATAGCTGTCATGCTTTGGGGTTTTTGACTGTCTGTCATCCACTACCGAATCCGAATCTTCCGTTTTCTACGATGCCAGTACTGCACATTGAAGAACTTTCTGTGACTAAATTACTGGATGAGGAGAAGGAATATGAATTAATAGTAAAAGAGCAGAAATCAGATTCATTTTGAATTTCCTTGTTTTGATTAAGCTAAGCTCTACTTATAATTAACCAAATTTAACTAAATGATCTCGTTTGCAATTTAAATTTCCAAAACATATGGCAGAACATTTGGTATCTAGATTGCAGGCTTAAATTTTTTAAAGAAACTTCCAGTATTCTGTGTTTCGTAATCGTCATAAACAGAATACTATACGTTTTCGATGAGAGAAACTGATAATGAAAAGATGTTGATATTTCGATCGCAGTGCAGAGATGAAAACGGAACGATAGGATTGAGACGCGTATTTTATTTTCAAATTTCGTTGTCAATGCTGTTCTTATGAAGTTATTAGTAAATTGAATATGAGAAGCAGAAATAGCAAAAATGAATGGATTGAAAAGGTATAAAATTTCTCTTGGGTTTGTAACAGATGATTCCTCTTGGAATGGGAAAGTAAAGCCAAACAATCCCATTACGACATTGGAAACTGGCATTTTGCAATTTTGTAGTAGGTGGTTAAAATATCAGCAATAAACTGTTGGTTGACCCGAAGCTGATTGCTTGATTATTTTCCCTATTCTTCATACTGAATTAGGATTAAAGAAAGTCAATTGTTAGAAATGGAGATGGTTTCACGCATTTGAAGTTAAACTTCTCTCATATCACTGAAGCGAAAATGAAAGGGGATATTTTCTTTGCCTATAAATAAGAAAATTAATAACAGATGAAGATTTTGAAATGACTCTGAACTCTTTGGGATTTCCATCTTGGATATCTCTAAAGAGTGTTTCATAAAAAAATTATAATGCAAAAGCTGATATTCTACACACATAAATATAAATATACAATGAAACAAATACCTATCAAAAGCAGTCTTTCTCTCAGGGAAGACAAAAAGAAAATCTAAATTTGGTGTGAAATGTTAAATTCTCACCAATTATTGAATGTTTTTAAACGGAATTAGCTACCCTTTTTATCTTCGAAACCCTTCAAATGGTATTGAAAATAGAATTTTAGATAAATTCGATTGAGCCTGAATATGATTCCTTCTTCGCATAATTATCGGTCTCTTCCTGATAAAAAAAGCTGCTGAGTTCCATCAAGAAACGGAAATTGAAATGGGAATTAAATTTAGGATTTTATCATGTTGGTTTGCTAAAATGAATATCATTTATTTATTTACAGTTATCAAAGTAAATAAAGATTACGTTCTAAACAACTGAATTTCAATGTTTCAAAATATGCTACTTGTGCAATATTTTTATCATTGTATTAACAACAAAAATGTTTTGTTCGGAAATTCAATGAAGCTATTCTAGTATATGTTAATCGTGTGGATAATTTTTGTGAGCATTTCTTAAAACCTTCTTTTAAAAATATATTAAAATCGTTTGGTATAAATTTTATAAATTTGGTTCTATATATCATATTAGAATAATAAATATAATTATAATATTGGTAATAATTTTGATACATAAATATATGATAAACAAATATTTACATCAATATATTATAATCATCACGATTGATTCGCTATGCCTTACTGAAGTCATTAGAGATTTTGTCCACTCAAAACACAATTCATTGTTAATTATTTCTTCCCAAAAGTAGTACGTAAATTTAGATTATGGAAAGATTAATAGTAAAGTGCAATAAGAAAATAAACGACTTAGAGTGGATTGGTTTCATCATATATCTTTTCAGATCAGTCCGTGATTTTTGATGTTGCTGCGAATAGGATCAGTGTATTCTGGTTGGGACAGTCTTTATCAGTCTACGTGAATTTCCTTTTGGGAAAACACAATCAATAGGTGGTATTCAAATGAAATAAACGAGATCTCTCTTTTATCACTCAAATGTATTGATCAAATAGATTGTGTATATCAGTTAGATTGATTTAAGTTCTTTAGATATTATTTAATTTTATAGAATATATTATACACAACAATAAAATAATCTCTTTCATTAACATTTTGTTAAACACTTGAGGTGAAGAAACAATATTTAAATATGATATTTCTGAAATAATTATTCAAACAAAGCCAGAGGTGTTGGAAGTTTTTCTGAGGTTGGTCATGTGGTTGAAAAATAAAGTTGTTGAAAGAGTAAACAAGGAAGTGTAAGTGCGATATTAAGCAGCAGCTCTAAAAAGAAGATAATAAAGAATTATTACGAGAAATAGAAAAGAAGATTTTAAAGAATTTTTAAGACGAAATAGAAAAGAAGATTTTAAAGAATTATTAGGAAAAACAGAAAAGAAATTTTAAAGAACTATTAAGACGAAATAGAAAAGAAGATTTTAAAGAATTTTTAAGAAGAAATAGAAAAGTAGATTATAAGAAATTAAATAAACTAATTTCTATTTTTTATATGCGGGTAAATTTCATTTCAAGAGTGGGAGACATGCATGGTTATCGCTCCTCAGAAAATAATGTCGGGTCATCATATTTCCGATACCACTGGTAAATATTCATTTGCAAATAAAATCTAAAATTAAGTTATCGATTATATTTACACTGAAGTGCCATTGAATTAAGAATAGGAGACGTTATCCAAATTCAGTAGAGCAGGTCCCTCATTTGCGCGCATGCATGGCTGAAACTCTTGTCATATGGTATAGCTGTCAGCTTTGGCTTCTCCAAGCATTCGTCATGAGAAGCCTAATGGGAAAGGCGCGGGAATTAGATGCATTTGATAGAGGGCAGATCGTAGGTGCCCGACGGATGGTACACTCGATCTCCGAAATTGTCAACGAACTTATATTTTCTCGTACTACAGTTTCAAGAGTGTTCCAGGAATATGAAAATTCCGGCAAATAAAAAACAAGCACCCAGACAAACTGCATAGGACAACTAGCCTTGAATAATCGTGGGCTTCGACGTTTGACCTGCATCGTACGGACCGATAGGGGCCAGACATTATTTGAAATCACCTCCCATCTGAAAGCGGGTTCCAGCCAGGAAGTCAAGTGCACGGACCGTGAAACGTTCACTTGATCGTCTCGGCTTCGGGATTCGCTGACCTACGAGAGTCCCACTTCTAACTGCACGACACCAGGTTCAATGCCTTCGAGAAGAACATCGTAACTGGACCATCGGAAATTGTTAACGGATAGCCTGGAGTGATGAATCCCGATTTAAACTTCATCACGCCGATGGGAGATTGAGGGTATGGCGCCAACCCCATGAAGCCATGAATCCTGCATGTCAGGTTGGAACAGTACAATCTGGTGCTGTCTCATTGATGGCCTGGAGTGTCTTCAGTTGGACGTCTGTGGGAACTTTGGTACGTGTACTGATGACTCTCAATGCATCCTGGTATGTGGAACTCATGGCTGATCATTTAACCCATTTATGGTCATCCTGCATCCCAATGGAGATGGCGTCTACCAGCAAGACAACAATTCATCTCACAGGTCCAGGTTGGTTACTCCATGGTTTCAGGAGCATTCTGCTGACTTTGAAATAATGAATTTACCACTTAGAAGCCCAGATTTAAATCCCACCGAAAATCTTTGGGATACCATCGAGAAGAGTGTTCCGGCCTGTGTCCCATTAGCGACGACCTTGAGAGAATTGTGGACAGCTCTGGAGGATGCGTGACTCGTCATACCTGTGGAGCATTTACGCAAGCTTGTGGAGTCCAACACGTTACTAGGTTGTTATCTCTAATTCAATGGCACTTCAGTATATACTACATGTATTGTATTTTCTTAAAACAGAAAAGTTGTATTCCTTTAAGATTATTAATTTTGTATATCTGTAATGGACTCTAAGCAATAAAGCATGTAACTATCAATGCCTGTATTCGATTCCACACAGGGTTAGAACTAGAATCTTGGGTGGGAGAATTCAAACCACATTTAAATCCTTTGTATAACAGAGAAGTAGTAGTAAGATTTGTGTTACATTTATTACGATATGTTACAGGTCAATGTTAGCAAACTAGGAAATCATCAAAGGACATAGCATTCGCATTTTTCATAAGGCATTGCAAATAAATAAAAAAAAAGCGATTGTTTCTTTTTCATTGCTAAAGAACGAAATCATCAGTTACAGAAACTAAGAAGATAAACTAAGAAGGTATAAATCGCGAGAATACTCTTGTATGAACATAAGATTGATGTGAATGAGTTTATTAATAACTTAATTTTATTAACATAAATGTATTTTGCTAATGCATAATCTCCTGTGTAACAGATATTGAGAATAAAGGATTAGAATAATACACATGATTAGAATGAAGGATTATGCTAAGCCGAATTACAACTTCAGAATTCCCGATAACATGGAACGTGCTTTGCATGATTTAGGAGATACCTTCTAAGGAGAACAGCAAATCACTTTGTTTTTATACATAGTTGTATTATAATAATATGACCACCTATCATAATATATGTATGGTAGGTGGTCATATTATTCTAATACGACTGTGTAATGGAGAGTTTTATCGTATGTAAGTGTAGGATTCGATGATGTTTTCATTCAATAGCTTTTAAAAATTAGAAAATACTCAATCGAACTTTTAAGGCTTTTTGAGTGCTTATTTTATTTCGTTCGAAAAACAAAGTAAAAGAAAGGGAACTTGATATATGTTCCATAAGGCTTTACAAACTTGGTAAAGGAGGTAAGTTTGCATATAATAAACAAATTATCATGTACAGTTAACAATAAAAATGTCATTTAATGCAAGTTGAATTATCTGCAATTTTCACAATTTGAAAATAGTAAATTTTTGTACATATTTAATCGTAGATTTTCTTTATATCATTATATCACTGCCTAACAACTGAAGCCGAAACTTCACTCGATTTTCTGATATAGCTATTGTCTTGTCATCTCGGATTGGCATAACGACCCATGTGATGGAGCATTGTGCAAGCGTTGTATGAACCTGGTTTATTATCTTCTTCAAAGAAATGCCACAGAGCTAAAACAAGAAAATTGCCATTTATCAATAAGAAGAAAAATAACATCTTTCCTTAGGAAGATGATGTAGAGTTTTAATTTTTTTAATATTAGAAATAAGGCTTTCAACAACATTTTTCAATATGGCATGCGAAGGAAACTGAGCTAAAAACCATGTTTAGTATTGGTCGATGAATGTTGAATAACAGACGCTGAGATACCATTAACTGTTTCATTTGGCATCTTCCCTATCCTCAACTACAACGTCGGCATTTCCTCATCCCCTGCTCGTCACACAAACATTCTTATTGCATTTCTTCTTTCTCATATTTCGCCTCATCCACGAGGGAGCGGGGCCAACCAGTCTGACATTCATCCATCACACGGGTGGTGGGACACTACGACATAGTTACTAGAGATGCGGTCCTTCTGCGTCCTTTTCTCATCTTATGCGCTACATGCCAACATTGATTGTGACGGGACATTTAGACAAGGTTGACCGACTCTTCGCTTACCAACATGTCCTAATAGCATGCCGCTATGCGAGTCTTTTATCGTAAATACAGATACATTAGAGCGAGATGTTTTCCTTTAAGAAAAGCATTTTCAATTACATTGGGTTCAATGCAGGAAAAAATCGTTATATACACGATGGATTTCCTTACAACGTAGAGACTATTAATTTACGGTGATTATAATGCAAAACAAGATCAGTGTTTAATGCGGATCTCTCCGAGCCATCGGATCCTTCTGATCAGCTCATTTTGCCCGTTGTATATCTAAAATGAACGGTTAAGTAAAACGCAGAACTCGAATTCTGACGTAAATTTATTATATTTCAGTTCTTTTTGAACTTTCTAGTTGCATACATCTCTACATTTATACTAGGTGCAACTTTAAAGAACACGCTGGAGACATTGACAGGAGACTTGAATTTGTATCCTAACAGTTGTTCAGTGAACCCCCTTCCCCTATCAAGGTTTGAACGTTTGAGGTCTTTGTGATCTTAATCTGATCATTTCGAGTTTAGACCATTTTGTGCGTAAAATAGCCAGTCAAAAGAGCTAAAACAATCCAATTCGATTTTATTAACTTTATCAACTTATACCCTAAGAGCAATTAACACATAATAATGATCTTGGTAAATTCATCGGGCATGCTTTATTTCAAATGCGCACAACTTTTCTTGCTTTTCTTATTACAAATTATATGGTATAAATTATCCTAAAAAAATATAAAAAAAACAAAATTATGTATTAGTTGGATATACTTGGAGAAAGATACGTTCCCCTACTCCTAAAGGCTTAAGCCTTTAGAAGTGGGGGGAAAGGCTTAAACTTTATGCTGGTAGGAAATTTAGGCACCACCTTTATAAGTGGACCATTTCAAGAATCAGGCTCAAAATAGAAACTGACATACTGAGACATATTACTCCAGGATAAGTTGGCGATGCCTGTAGAAGTAAGGGTTTATGTACCTGCAATGACCTCTAATCAGGATTATCCACCAGCTGATATAAGGTATCCTGCGCATTTGTTCACTTAGGGCTGGCAATCCACGGATAAACAGAAGATATTACGGTAGATTTTCCCTCAATAGAGGCCCACCAGTGCAGCAAATTTGGGATCCGTAATTAAGCTCAAAACCATTGCCAATTCAGTGGGTTTAAATGGTCAGCACTAGGATCGTATAAAGTTGACAACTCCTCAGTATGGGAGAAAAAAAAAGGAAATGCGACCATAGATGACTACCAACAATATATTACAGATAACACTAATCTGGAAATCGTCCCCTATCGTTTCCTTTCCGAAGAGAATATCTCTTTTGAAATATAGAAACGACCTGCACCACGAGAAAGTGGGTCGGACATTAAGTGCTAAGTTTTACAGGTTCTGTGCATCATCACCGATGATTGGTACACAGTTCTTCTTCCTGTCTACCTACCAGCCTTCCTCGTATGCCTAGCTACCATTTACAGACCAAGGATATGAAAGCTAAAGAATATTGCTTTTTACGGAAATACAGCTGATTAACACATTTTTTTCAACGAGATAGTGGCAAAAATATAGCATCCTATTCGTAGTGAATGGATTGTTTTCTTCTGGGATCTTTGTTTTAAGTTTAACAAAACCTTCTGTATGTGTTGCATGTTATTCAGAACAGTTAAATCCCTGATCATATTAGAACATCATCTTTTGCTTAATTCTTTCGGATAAGGCACTGTTATAACAAAAAGAGAAAGCATCGCTAATCAATATTTGAAGTCTATTTCTACCTAACCTTTCGGCTGCAGTTTTTAAAAGTAATTCCCCTTATTCAGTCGTATTTTTAGAATAATCCCGTTGTGTAACCTGCTCACCAATAATTAGTAAGAAAAAGGTTTTATATTTTCTCATATAACGTTCCTAGGAAACATGTTTAACTTGTTGTACTAAATCATTATACATAATGATTTAATACAACAAAATAATTTTGTAAATTGTACAATAAGATAATTTTGTAAATTGTACAATAAGATAATTTTGCAACTTGCATGGCAATACGCATCTTCATTCATAAATTGAAACGGGTAATGTTTTGAAAGAGAAATTGAAACTTTTTGCAGAGATTTCTAAAGGGCGAAATTAATAAAAAGCGGAAAAAATAGCGAAAATGAAATACGAAACTTTTTTTTTCACTCATTCTGCTATCTAATTATGCTGAAAAGCCTAGAGGACACTGATTTTTTTTTCATTTCACTAGAAACGAAATAAAAATACCTGAACTGTTCAGTCCTTAAGCTTTTCTTACGTTCTAAAGCAGTAAATGTGCTATTTATGACATATGTTCAGAAAATTTGCCACATACTATGTTATACACATCACCATTAAACACCTTGCCAAATGTTAAAATATTAAAAGTTGAAATTATCTATGCATTATTTTTACAGGTATCAGCTGAAATTTCCAAAGCCTTTTTTATCTGCTTACAAAAAATTGTATTTCGTCTTCACATATTATTTGTCTTGAATTCATATACGCAGCACAACGGATGCAAAGAAAAGTCAGCTAGTTCCGTTTAAATTATTATTTAACATATAATGTGAATTTTGCATACCTTCCTGCTGTTATTAACTTTTACAATTGTAAAAATTTAAAAGGATAAAAGAGAACAAATATACCAAATTCATTATATTTGTTCTTTATTATACATTTATATTTTGAGTATTAGCCCATTGTGCGTCATTTTACTCTTTTATCGAACTTAAATATGTTAATGGAGCTAAAATTTTGACATTTGTTTTTACCAACATACGTTTTACCAAATACTGTAACATTTATGTCAGCAATAGTTCCCTCTTTTATGTGACATATTTCACAGTTTGGTAAATGCGGCTGCAAATGGTTCTTTCTATCTCACTATGATCTTCAGGTGATCCAATAAAATCAGCTATTAATAACATTTCTTAAAGTGAAAAGCACCAATTCTCTTGGAAACTGTTTTTGTCTGACCGTAAATCAAAAATTTATAAATTGTAAAATTCTATAATAGTGGACTGTAAATGTACTAACGTTTATTGGTAACTAAACAAGCCAAGAAATAAAAATGTTATTAATAGAACTGATGCCATAAAAGTTATTGATGTACAGTTCCGTAAAACGTGATATAATACTCGTATGACAAATGTTAACAAGAGATCCCGTGGTATTAGTAACATATTTTTTTCGGAATAATAATAATTTATTTCCATAATTATTTACAGAAACATTAAACACAAAAATTTACCATCAAATTTCGATGGAGTCTGCAAAAGGAAATAATTAAAATAAAATAAACGATTAAAAATAACACAACTGATAGAAACATACACTTAACAAGTATCTCTGTGCAATCTATGAGTTACGAAACAACTCTTACAGATTACAAAAACAAAATTCTACTGTAAACAAAAATATTTGGTAATGGAAAAAAAAAGAAGAAATTACATTAAAAAAGTCTGTAATATCATCAGCATTTACCAAATAAATGTTTTTCTTAAAATCATATTCACTTTTTTCTTCTTTTATACTATTAGGTAAAGAATTATATAATTTCGGTGCAATAAAATTAAAATGCTTATATACGATATCTTTCTTTAATTTCACAACATGAAACATGTTTGCAGAATATCTGGTATCGTATAGGACGAAGCTTTTTTCGATTCAGTTGTTTCTTTTATGTAGAAACAAAAGTTTTTTATATAAATATAACTTTCTCAAGGTTAATATATCATCGATTATATAATGATAATTTACATTGCTAATAGCGCTGTTTGAAATTAATTTTACATTTTTATTTCGCAATTTTAATAGAGGGAGTAGGTTTGATACATAATCTCTTCCCCAACAAGTGATTCCAAGGCTTAAAATTGAATGGACCCAAGCGAAATAAACTAAAATTAACAATTTGTTATAACATGATTTGAGATAATATAACTTACACAAAATAATTCTTAATTTTTTACATACTGTATCTACATGTTTCTTCCATTTTAGATTTTGTTCAATATTGTTACGACAGATGAACGTGCGACAGTGGCTTGTGGCAGGTGTGTCATGAACGATTGCCTATGCTTAACGTGACGATTTACGTTATCAACTGTTTAGAAAAATGATTCTTTAAAAAAAGTAAGAATTGGGAAAGAAAACAAAAATATATAGTGGAGAAGTAAAGGAAGATGGATATAGTGTATTAAATTAGTGAAAAAGTTTATTTTAATTAAAATTTTAAAACCTGAACACTTTGCTTTTATTGGCATAGTCAAATTCTACGTTGGAGAAAGTCTTCCAGTGTAGATGGTTTCAGCCTTTAGTGGTGGGGGAAAGGGTCTTTGTCCCATGTCTGCGATTAGGGGGCTGTTTGTTATTGTCGGCATTCCCTCTCTCAATAAACATAGTTTCTTTAAACATCCCACTAACCATATTCTCTACATAGATAGTTGGAATGTGAGGACTCTGCACAGAGCTTTTTCTCTTGATGTCCTCACACAAGAATTCCAGCGTTATAGTTTAGATATTCTCGCCTTGCAAGAGACCAGATGGACATATAAAGGTCAGATTCTTAAAAATAACTTTAAAATTATCTTTACAGGGAGGGAGGATGGAAAGCATCACCAAGGCGTAGGTCTGCTGCCCAGCAGACATGCTAGTGATGCTCTTCTAGGATATGAGTGCATTAATGAAAGGTTTCTTTCAGCAAAATTTCAGACAAGCGTTAAACACTTGAATGTTATCTGCTGTTACGCCCCCACTGAGAATGACGATGAGGGTGAGAAGAATAGGTTTTATGGACAACTTCAGGATATTTTGAATTTGTCAAGAAAGAAGATATTACCCTTGTTCTTGGGGACTTCAATGCCAAAGTTGGTACTGACTCTGACCTTTGCGGAGGGGAGATAGGCCCTTTTGGTATTGGTTGCTGCAATGGCAATGGGAAACGTCTCCTACAGGTAAGTAAACTTAATGGTTTCAGAATAACCTTACCACAAACACCGCGACATATATAAGAACACATGGGTTTCATCCGATGGGCTGCATAAGAATATGATTGATTATATATTAATTAACAGCAAATGGGCTAGTTCTGTTAGGAATACCAGGTCATATAGGGGAGCTGAAATTGGATCTGATCATTACCTTGTTAAAAGTGTCTTGCAACTTAAACTAAAAAAGTGTTGTGCTAGGGTTAAAAAATTTGCTTTTAATACTGAAGCTCTGAAAGACCCAGTTATAGCCAAAGCTTACCATGATAGGTTACTTAGTCATTATGACAATCATGGTATGCTTACTACTGAAGTTCAGGAAGAATGGGATAATTTTAAACATGCTTTTTTGGACAGTAAGAGTACTCTTTTAGGAAAAAAGGAGCAGAGGAGGCAGAATTATCTGAGTGATAAGGCACTTGAGCTTATTTCAGAAAGAAAGAACTGCAGGAATGTCCTTAATCAATACCCTACTAGTTCTAATAGAAAGTATTATACAGAATTTAATATACGTGTAAACGATCAGTTAGCTGCTGATAAGAATCTTTGGCTAGATGGCTTGGCTGACAAAGCCGAGGAAGCAGTTAGACAGCACAACAGCAGAGAGGTGTACCAGATAGTTAATGTTTTGTGTGGTAGAAAGCGAACAGGTATACTAGGATTGAAGGATAAACAAGGTAAGATTAGAGAAGCTGAGGATTCTGTCATGATTACGTGGGCTGAGCATTTCAGTGATGTTCTAAACAACGTTGGTAGTTCTACTCCCATTGTTTGCAATGATGATAGATGCATTGGTGGCTTTAATGTGGGCCCTATAACACAATCTGAAGTTATTTTGGCTATTTCTAAACTTAACCTTCATAAATCCCCAGGGGTAGATGAAATTACTACGGAAATGCTTAGAGCTGGGAATGTTTCGGTTACCACTTGGATGACTGAAATTCTGAATATCTTTTATGATAAAGGCATGGTTCCTAAGGATTTTACCAGAGCTATTGTTATGCCTATTTTCAAAAAAAAGTGATCGCAGTTCTTGTGATAACTATAGGGGTATCAGACTACTCTCTGTTCCAGGTAAAGTTCTTTTCATGATTGTGCTTAATAGAATTAAGAATCTGGTTGGCAGTCAATTGCGTGATGAGCAATGTGGATTCAGAAGTGGTAGGGATGAGTGGATGAGATATTTTTACTTAGGCAGATTCTTGAGAAATATTTATAATTTCAGAAACATTTGGTCGCTAGCTTTGTTTACTTCAAAAAGGTTTTCGACTCTGTTGATCGTCATAATTTGTGGTTGATTGTGAAATCATATGGTATACCAGTCAAGTTAGTTAACATAATGAAAGCTCTCTTATAATAACACTGAGTCGTGTGTGAGAGTTGGCTAGGCTTGTAGAAATTAGTTTAGCATTACTTCTGGTGTTCGACAAGGTGCATTTTGTCTCATTTTCCTTTTAGCTTGGTTATTGATAATGTTATGCGAAATTCACTTCAAGGGAAAGATTTTGGCCTTAAATGGGCTGGAGATACGAAAATTTCTGAATTAGATAATGCTGATGATTTAGCCCTTTTGGCAAATGATGTTGATGAGATGAACTCTTTCATTCGAGCTGTTGATGAGACTGGTTGTAGAATAGGTTTGGTTATAAACAGAGAGAAAACTAAAGTGGTGAAATTTGGTCAGACAGTTTGTGATTCAGTTAATCTGAATGGTTGTGAACAGGTGTCACAGTTTAATCGTTTTGGGAGCTATGTAACAGATAATGGTGATGTGCGGCATGAGATTAACAGACGAATAGGGATTGCTGGCGGGACGTTTAAGAATCTATGGAGAGTGTGGAGAAATAGGCGTATACACCTAAAGACTAAAATTAGACTGTATAATAGTTTGGTTCTTTCTAGGGTTAGTTATGATAGTGAAACATGGACACTTTGTAAACAAGATAACAGGAAACTAGATGCTTTTGATTCCAGATGCGTACGCAGTATCTTGGGCATAAGGTGGTTCAACTTTGTAACTAATGATGAGGTTAGGGAAAGGAGTTTGCAACCTCCTTTAAGCAGCATATTGTGCAGAGAGAAACTTCGTTGGTTTGGCCATGTTGCCCGTATGAATAATTATTGATTGGTGAATAGGGTTATGAACAGTGTGCCTAAAGGCCTCAGAAAGAGGGGGAGACATAGGATGCGGTGGGCAGACAATGTCAAACAGGACCTTGTTAGAATTGGTGTGCAGTGGCCAGATGCAGTAGATGTAGCTCAGGATAGACTTGCTTGGAGAACTAAATTGCACGGTCTGGTTGGACCACCGTAGCCCATGGCTGCTTGATGATGATGATGATGGTGAGAAGTTTCTTTTACATTACAATCATAAAAACTAAACTTCGTAACACTTACATAAATTTCAATTGTTCCTGATTTATTATATTTCCTAATCCAAAAATAATGCTGATAGCCATCAGTTTTATAATTTAAAACTTCATCATCCTTTATCCAAATTTCACTTAAGATTTTAATATCAATGAGATTTCGAAATTGGCACATCAATACAAGTAAATTATTAAAATGCAATCTCAAACTTCCGATATTCACATGCAAAAGGGTATAATTTAAAAAAACTATAACACGAAAGGGATTTATTAATTTCATCAATATCTGTTAACAAAGCACATGAATCCAGTTCGGACTGAATATCACAGACTAAAATGACATATATGCAAAATAATAACACTATTGCTGTTGCACTACCGAAGGGCTTGAAAAGATCGCCATCCGTCGAATGGGATGTAGGACCATGGTCCCTTGTGTAGGAGCACAGGGTATACTGTCGACGTTAAAGAACGAGTTGGATTGCCTTGTCGGAAGACTATCATCTGTCTCCTAACCAGTTCAATGGATCCGCTTCCCCTAACCAATCGTCAGTCTTAGAGTCCTTATAACCAGGACATTTAGTCCATTTGTGGGCAAAAAAATGGAGCTCAGAGGTAAAAAACCCAAACCCAGAGTGCCTTTTATAAGATGCCATTTACACAACGTAGAGGTTTGACAAAAAAGGTTTTTTTGTCAAAAAAAAGCCTTTTAATTCTCGAAGACGTTTTATAAAAAAAGAAAATAACAATAATCTTTTCAAGCTAGTTAAATATACAGTAAGCTTGTTGTTTCACAATGTAATATGCGAATAAAGGAATACAAACCAAATACAAGAGTATTTAGCGTATTTTAGGTTGCAGGCTTTTTATGAAAGCAATTAAAGTGCAATAGAAAGATTTAATGAGTAAAAACGTAAAGTGTTAACTTTGGAATCCTCGGTATTTCTCTATTCGAAACATTAATCATTCGAACAAATTTGAAGAGAAATATAACTATATAAATATTACAGCGTTTCATAAAACTATATAGCATATACCATTTTTTCCCTGGAGTGACTCACTACACGTTTCAAAACTGTTTGTCAAAACCTGCAAACTATTAGCTAAATGCATTGATTTCTACTTAGTTAAAAATCATCCGTTTTAACACAAAAAAAATAACCGTGAAAAGTGCCAATTTATACAAATAATGCAAGACTGATACTAAAAGGAAACATTAATGATTTGCTCGTGTAGCACATTACTAGAAAGTGGGGACAGAAGGATAAGATGCATAATACAATCCACGGTTTTGGTGCGTGATTCCTGTTGGCTGAATGCATTACAGTAATCATTTCAACTTATTGACCTCACTTCTCGAAGCCGTGTAATGCACAGTCAAACGACACAGCTTTGATCATCGAGTTCCTTTCTCTAAGGAATATTACAATTTTCACTGCCAAAGTAAGGTATGTATTTCAATGAAAATCGTTAGCAAAACAAATTTTGTTGTTGTTAAGAAGTTAGAAAACGGTGGTGAAGAGTAATAACTAATTCATTGGTCGTAAAGTAATTACGAGCAATTGGGTCGACTTATCTCTCTTTTCAAGCCATTAGCTAGCCCAGTAAAATGAGCTTTGTATCTTTACTTCCTTTAACGTACAAAAACGAAATCAGTTTATTGTTCCTCATGTTCTCTAGCTTTGTTTCTTTAAGATAATATTTCCATGCAATCTGCAACTCATTCGTCGTATTATCTCATGAACCCAATGATGGTGAAAGGCATCATTTGTTTCACTTACCAAACTGCCATTAATTATTCCTTAGTTGTAATTTATAAATGCACACAATAAGCCATAAAAATATCTTTAACTATTGCTATTTTGCTATTCACAGTTTTCAAATAATATGTGCAATTTGGACATAAATATCTCATCTATATACGTTAAAAGAAAATTATTTTTTCTTCACTTTTCTCTTTAATCTGTTTGATAAAAATTTGTCTCATCTTGAGTTCGTTTTGCATACAGGTCCCCCCCCCCCCAAAAAAAAAAAAAACCTCTAAAATTATAGTGTTGTGCCTTAGATTAAAAGAAGGGGAATGAAATTTAAACATCAATTTATCATCGAAAAAAATACGACTACGTAGTTCATGAGACATTGAGTAATATATCTTACTGGTTATACAACTGTGATGGGCTCTTGGGGAAATTTCGAGTCATTTGGAATGTACTGATTTTGACATTTTTCAGAAGGGAAAAGTTAAAAAGTTAAGCGAAATTTAAACACTCTCATCTATTAGCAATTTTGTTCCCACACTGTATTCAGATATCCGTTTCCCTTTCAATATTATATCAATGTTTAACATATCGAATCAACAATAATAATCAAACAGCAGTGCAATAGAGAAATCAAAGACAATACCTTTTCAGAGACTCATGCAAAATATTAAGACATCGACATGCCATGCCAACAGAATGCCGAATTTAATTTTCAACAAGTTCCGTTCATTATTAATTTCTTGAAGGAATAAAAATGAAAATAAGTTAAAAGCTTAGAAGCAATATATTTGTACATTGAATTTCTACGATATCAGTTAACCATTAAAAGAGTTATTCAAACAGAAATATTTAATAGAAGTGTCACTAGCTCTATAAATCTTTCTTCAAAGCAAACGAAATTCATCACTACAAGAACGTTAAAAAAACAGAAATGTTATCAAATGCTTTGATAAAACTGTCACTATTTATAACTTATTTCATTTTGGGAAAATTTATTATGATAGTAACTACCAAGTATGAGGAAAAGAATTAAAAGATATAATGATGAAATATTTGCTGTCCATATTCATAAACAAATTAGCTACGACTGTATCTATGAAAAGAAAAGGGAATACTGATGAGCTATTCCTCTAAATTTCCCTTTTGTTGTTTCAATCTAACCAAAATTGTACGATACTAACACTTTTTTTCGTATAGAGTTGTATTCAGAGAGATGTTTTTGATTGGCTTCGTTGCTGAGGTCGTGTCATCCGCCAGTTTTCTTTCCACTTTCTTCATCATCATAATCCTCAAGCAGCTAAAGGCTACAGAGGTCTAACTAGAGTGTACAATTTAGTTCTCCAAACACGCCTGTCCTGAGCTATATCTGCTGCACCTGACCTCTGTAGCCCAATTCTAACAAGGTCCTGTTTGATATTGTCTGCCCACCGTATCCTAGGTCTCCCCTCTTTCTGAGGCTTTTAGGCTTTATCATAACCCTATTAGCTAATATTTAGATTGCGAATGTATTCACTGGTTATTAATAATTAAAGCAAAACGCACGAAAACTTAAATAATCAGAACCATGTAAATATTACGGCGGCTTTAGAATAATACGTGATAGAAGCAACTACGAAGCAACTTGACTGAATCAAACTAAAATCTCCAAAATACAAGATAATTTAATTTAAACATTTTTGTTTGCAAATGGCTAAACGCAGTGATACACATTAAATGTTAAAATGTAACTAATAGATAGGTAAGAAGAAGAGACTCTTAACATCTATACGCACTTCGAAACATTTACAATCTGCCATTAAATGAATTGCACTAGATCAATTACACAGTAGAAAAAATTATATGATGACAACTATACAAAACCCCTTTAGGACTCATTTAGAGGTTTGTTGCTCTGCTACGACAGGTTATCCTGTCATCACCATCAAGGGCAAGAAGATATAGGGGCCCCATGATGCACCTTTTGAGAATTATAATCAGGGTAATAGAAGCAGAAGTGTTAAATTATGCATATTTCATGAATGTTTCAATAAATTTTGAAATACCCATAAAACGCAGAGGAAAATGTTATACTGCAATGGACATACACACAACTGTCATCACCACACCTCTATTTTTGTTTCTATATTTCGGGTTGCATCACATACATGATCATAGGATAATATGCTGGGCCAATTCATGTTACTTTGGAGCGGGTGTGGCTCAGTCAGTAGTATGGCAGACTCGTAATCTACAGTTCCCAGATTTGGGTCCCGCCTGGGCCAGTGTTGGGATTTATCTTTGCAAACACCCCGCCCTGCCCTCGGCCAATAGGAGGCACCGATGGTCTTGGAAAAGTCGCAATCCGTCGGATGGCGGCCTTTACAAGCCCATCAAAGTTTTTCCAAATTGCTTTCTAACATCCAATTTCTACTAAAATGTTTGAGAAATGAACGTTTTAGTTAACCTGAAATTAATCTCCGAAGCTCTGGAGCCCTCTTTGATGAGGAAGCCAATGACAGTTCTCAGTTTTAGTTTCGTATCCATGGTTCGTCAGCACTGATCTGTTGAAAAGATGACACGAAAGACAAAAGGTTTAATGTACCTATCTTACAAAATACATAAACACACAGCTAGTGTTATAAGTATTACAGGGTCCCACGAAGTATAGGCATTACTTTCGGTGAGACCCTCGTCCAGCAATACACATAATAATTAGAATGTCCTTTCTTTTGCATTTGAGAGTATACCATAAAACCTAAATGAGTCATAGTTCAGAATCACAATCCAAAAGCCTCAGAAAATGGTTATCTCTGAAACTATTCGGATAATTTGCAGTTCCATCTATTCCAATTAATATTTCTACAGCATTGATAATTATTTTAAACCTTTGCCTTATATTTATTCGTGCAGCCACTGGTTATTCTCGATTCAAGTCAAAAGCGAACGAGAGAGCATATAACTAAAATCTGTTTAGATAAGTTTTTTAAAGCATTAAACTAGTTTTTTAATGCAAGTTCTTGCTCATACAATATAGTTTCACTCTTAACCTGTACTGACTATAATTCAAATAATAATAGTGAAACTATATTGTATAAATGTCATGTCCTTCGAATTTTATATTTATTTATTTATTGTAATTTTTTATGATATTGTTGTATATATTTTTATGTGTTCTTGGAAATGTTTGTGCTGGGATGACTCACTGTTGTTGTTTTTCGCGTAAGTGGTGACGAATGCCAGCATTTTTTTATGCCGTATATGACTAACTAGCCCGAGGCGCAAAAGTCCGCGCACGAGGCTAGGGGAAGGAGTTGGAAGAATCAATCTCTGCGTTAGCTGTCAAGAGAAGAGGTCACGTTGACACGCGACAAAAGGACGCTGGCTTTCTCAATAGTAACCCTTGGAGGAGTGAGGGTGCGATTCCAAGAGGGAATCCAGATTCGTGGAGAATCTGGTCTTTTATTCTTGTGGTTCAGGAGGAGCCACAGTGTAGGCAAAGGAAAATCCTTTCGCCGAGTTTTTGAAGTCTGTAAAGTGAGAAATTGCAGAGTATGCAATTATCCACCTCATTTTAGTAATATTTGCAGTAGCAGAGCAGCAAAGGCTCACGGAGTTGAGCGGTGAATTTGATAGTAGTTTTATGGATTCAGAAAGAACCACAGTGTGAAGCAGCAAAGGCCCACGGAGTGGAGTTCATTCCCAGCACGTAGCTGTACATATTAAAAATAAATTGTTTCGCCTCTATATAACTCTCGTGCAGTAATTGATGGATCATTTTTATTCTGCATTCAACGCAACTAAGTTGAGGCATACAGTGGCACGGGCATAAAAACCCGCGAACCTGAAGTTTCACCGAGGTGAATTAAGTAATGTCATCCTCTCTCTCTCCTGTTCGGACTGGGTCATCACATCTGTCACAGTCTGACAGGATCTGAACAAGAGGCCACATCACATCTGGCCCAGTCAGACAGGATCCGAACCCCCGGTCACTACATCTGGCGCAGTCGGCAGGATTGTCACTTGTATGCCGAAGGAGAGGTCCATTAATGTAAAAGAAAAAGAGGAAGAGAGTTTTCCTGGAAAGAAGAAGAATTCCTGGAAAATTTTGTGCTTCTGTGGCAGTGATTCCAGAAGGGTGAGGAAGCTACAAGCAGCATCCAGTGCAGTGTTCTACAAAATGATCTGTGACAGTGATTCCGGAAAATGAGGAAGCTACAAGCAGCATCCAGTGCAGTGTTCTACAAAGTGAAATTGCCCCAAGTACGACGTCATCGAGATCGTCGCTGAGGTTCAGTGTGTCAAGGTCCGTGTGTGCAAGTCCCCAAGTGCTAAGTCATCGAAGTATTTGCCGAGGTCCGTCGCTGTGAAGGTGTCCTAGGTAGAAGGAGATTCCAAGCAGGCAGTAGGCAGAGTCGATCTTCACAGGAAGGAAAGGTCTGTGTTTTTTTGTGATTTCTGTTTTTAGACTAATTTGAGTTGCCAATGATGCTTAGGAGTCGCGATGAAACTAGGGGTGGAATGGAACAGGACGGGTGCGATGAAATAACCAGAAACATGGAGGATGGGGAAAGTGGGGAAACTACTGAAATTGATAGTATTGGTGGCGATGTTAGGGTAGAACAGGGTGCTAGCGGATGTGTTTCGAATCCGGTCGAAATGAGTGGTTCAGGCCCGAAATCAGTCTCGGAGAGGGAAATGCAATACCGAAGAGAGAAAGAAGAAAGAGATAGGGAAGAAAGAAGGGAAGTAAGAGAAATGGAGAAAGAAGAAAAGGAAAAGGATAGGGAATTGTAATTTAGGAGATTAGAATTAGAAGCGAGAAGATTAGATATACAAAGGAAAAATAACAGCAGCAGAGGAAGTCAAAATTCAGTTGATTCTGGAGATTTAAAATTAAAAAGGCTACAGAAAATTTTAAACCCGAATAACTATCCCTTGCCGAAGAAAGCGGAAGAATTACCAGCGTATTTCGAAGCAATAGAAAAATTGTTTAAACAATACGAAATAACGGATGACCTGCAAGGAATGTTAATGCGTCCTGTGCTGGGAGAGAGGGCACAAAACATTTTCACGTTACTGAACGATGAGGAAATTCAAAGCTACGTGCAAATTTAATCTGTTGTATTAAAAGACAGCCAATTAACTCCGTTGGAGTACAAAAGGAAATTTGATTCAATGTTCAAATTCTCTACAGAGACCTGGACTTAGTTTTCATCGCGAATGAAGAGTCACTTAAATTTCTATTTGAAGAGCCGGGAAGTTGATGATTTTCAAAAATTAAAAAAGTTGATTTTGGCCGACAAAATTAAAGTTTTATTACCGCCGGATGCGAAAAATCATGTTATGTTGAAGGAAAATGAGCTGCTGAATTGGATTCTGCTGAATTGGCAGAAAACTTTCTGCAGGCACAAAAAACCTGCAAGATTTACTCGCGAGAAAAATTTAAATCTGAAGATAGGGAGAGCAGATTTGACCGATCGGCTACAAAGTTAATTTTCAGTCGGGGAAATCTAGGACAGAATTCGAGTCCACGAAATAAATTAGCGGATAATAAAAGTACGGATTTCAAGAGAAAGCAAGGTGATAGCTCTTATTCCGGATTGTGATTCCTCTGTAACCAGAAAGGTTATTTGGCGAGGGAGTGCTGCAAAAATAAGAAGGTGGCCAAAACGTACAGTGTAAGTGCCTCAGATGACTCGAGCAAGTCCGCTGAACGGGATGTAAGGATAACGAAAGTTGGTTTTCAGTTTGTCACGGAACTAGAGTCCGAAGCAAAGTTTGCAGGCTGTAACACAGAAAACAGAGAAAGTCAAGACCTGCATCCTTTAACAAAAGTTCGCATTCAGTGTGGGAAGAAAGAATTTGACGCTATTGTGGACTCAGGGGATTTGATTACGGTCATCAGAAGTTCGCTGGTCCCAGAGGAATCGAAGGAGTCGGAATCGAAGGTAGTATTAATTAATGCTTTCGGAGGACGACAGGAGTCCCCGTTAATCACTATCCCCCTCAAGCTGGCTGACATTGGAAGTCCGGACAGTGGAAATGTAAGAAAATGAGAAATTTTATGTGCCGTGGCAAATGATTTGAGTGACGGTATGATAATCACTTCGAGTTGTCTCGCTTCCCTAGAAATGTTTAATGCAGATAAGACAGGAGATAGTAATGACTCTGATAGTCAGAGTAGGTTTAATGCGATTAGGAAGAACAATAATAAAAGTAAAGTGTTTATGAAAAGTGGTAATTATTGTTCTAATGAGAGTAATAATATGCCTGAGAAGGAAAAATGGTTTAATAAATCTAAAGGTACTGAGAAAAAAGTATTAGATAATACTGTAGATATTAAGAGTCATGGCATCAGTAACTTGCAGAGTAATGAATGTGGCGATGAGCAAGCCATCAGAAAAGGTGATGATGAGGCTATGTCAAAGTTTGACAAAAGCCCGAAGTTCCTTAAGCTTAATAATGGTGAGAAGTCAGTAGGTAAAAAGATTTCTGGTGAAATCAGGTTTGGGCCTAATGCAGCTGGCAGAAGCATTAGAAAACCGGTGGCTAATTGTAAAGATCGGAGCATTTTTCCAGTAAAGAGTCTCCACGTTGACACCAATGTCCTTGATAATAAGGTAAATGGTATAAGGTAAATTTAAGGTAGAGAATGAAGCGCCTAAACTTACTGAAAAAATATTTCTCTAAATAATAAATGTGAAATGTTCGATAAGGTACCTGACGAAGAGATAGGTGATAGAAAAAATATTATTATCAGAGAGAAAGATTTAGAACTTAATGATTTCTCTGAGAGCGAAGTAGATAATAATGTAAAGAGTCAGAAAATTAAATGTCAGAAGGATGAGATTAATATGTATTTTGATAAGGATTTACCCGGTAGAGCAATTGATTGCGGTATCGTAATCAGCAAAGATAATGAAATGGATTGTAAAGAGAATACGGTGGACATCTGTTTTGAAAGGACGGAAGGAATTTGCCGCGTGAGGTCGAATAAGAAACATAGAAGTTCGATAAAATTTAATAAGAGAAGGAATAGAAGGCATATTAAGTGGGGGGGAGCAAGGCTGTAACAAAACAAGTGTCAATAGAATTTGAAGATAATTGTACTTGCAGACTCATAATGAAAAGGACAATTGTAAGATTAGACATAAGGTGCGGACGATAGTCTGTAATTATCCAGGAAGTAACAGATATCAAGATTCCCAGAAGGCAAAAAGAGAGGGTCCTCGATGGGTCACCAATACAAGGCGTCGGACCAAGGTCAGTTGTCAGCGTGCCTGGTGAAGCTCTTAGCGACTGGATCAGGGCCATTAACCACAGCATTCCGCCTTTAGGGAGAAATTCGGGGGGGGGGGGGGGTTAGCTGTGGCTCGGAGTGTACAATGTGAAGGGGACTGGCAACTTGAAAGTATAAAAATGGGAGTGATGGAAGATCACTAATAGGCAACACTGAAGGTACTCAAGTTAATTACATCTGAGTGACAGAGACGTTTTTGAACACTATAGTTAATTAACTGGACAGTCTTCCAGTGGGAACATTCATGGTTCCATTGCCTTGGAGAGGTCAAAGAAATTCGAGTGACAAAGAGGCTATGAGTTTTATAAGTCTCATAAGAACTGATAAAACTCTTTGAAGAAGTGGCGTGTCATGCCCTTCGAATTTTATATTTATTTATTTATTGTATATTTTTGTTTTATGATATTGTTGTATATATTTTTATGCGTTCTTCGAAATGTTTGTGCTGGGATGACTCACTGTTGTTATTTTTCGCGTAAGTGGTGACGAATGCCAGCATTTGTTTATGCCGTATATGACTAACTAGCCCGAGGCGCAAAAGTCCGCGCACGAGGCTAGGGGAAGGAGTTGGAAGAATCAGTCTCTGCGTTAACTGTCAAGAGAAGAGGTCGCGTTGACACGCGACAAAATGACGCTGGCTTTCTCAATAGTAACCCTTGGAGTGAGTGAGGGTGCGATTCCAAGAGGGAATACAGATTCGTGGAGAATCTGGTCTTTTATTCTTGTGGTTCAGGAGGAGCCACAGTGTAGGCAAAGGAAAATCCTTTCGCCGAGTTTTTGAAGTCGTGTGTCGTTTTTCTGCTGAGATCCTGCCATCCTCTCAGACCTTCTACTATGGCATATAAACTGACAGGCTCCTGTCAGATCTCTGTGGCAAGCAGCTGCTTGAGGGGGTATTTATTTTTTATTATTTAAAGTGAGAAATAGCAGAGTGTGCAATTATCCACCTCATTTTAGTAATATTTGCAGTAGGAGAACCGCAAAGGCTCACGGAGTTGAGCGGTGAATTTGATAGTAGTTTTGTGGATTCAGGAAGAACCACAGTGTGAAGCAGCAAAGGCCCACGGAGTGGAGTTCATTCCCAGCACGTAGCTGCACATATTAAAAATAAATTGTGTCGTCTCTATATAACTCTCGTGCAGTAATTGATGGACCATTGTTATTCCTCATTCAACACAGCAAAGTTGAGGCATACAGTTGCACGGGCATAAAAACCTGCGAACGTGAAGATTCACCGAAGTGAATTAAGCAATTTCATCCTCTCTCTCTCCTGTTCTGACTGGGTCATTACATCTGTCACAGTCGGACAGGAACCGAACCCCCGGTCACTACAATAAGTATTCTGATAAAACCTGTGTTAAAAGTAGGAACGAACAAACTCTTGCTTTTATTTTGTTGTTCGTCCATTCTTCTGTCATGACATTCAGTACTTTTGTTTTTAGGAATAACAGTTTTTATAAAATAATTTTATAAAATAATAAAAAAAATATATATTTTATAAATAACAAATCCTTAAAGGTATCGATGAATTATTAGGGTTTATATTTTCAAAATCTCCCAACAGTTTTAATTTTCACCGTTAAAAGACGCTAAATTTAGAAAATGACATTATTAACGATGTATTCAATGTAGAAGTTTTAAAATTTCATTTAATTCGTTAACTGACGCCATAAGTACTCGTACGTAGGGCTTTTCCCAAAGCAACACTAGATGGTGCTGTTCGTGACCGCTGCAAAGGAGGTTCCACGTGCCAAAATCATTTGGCGTCGACTGCTCTTGTGTTAAGATTGTGATTCGAGTTGCGTGTTATAGACGTTCGTTCAAAATGTCGGAAATTCAGACGGAACAGCGGTATGTCATTCGATATCGTGTTAGGCGAGGCCTAAGTACTACTAGTAAGTGCGACTTTTAAAGAGATGAGTGAAGCCTATGGTAATGACTGTCTTCGTAGGCCTACCATTTTTAAATGGCATAAGCGATTCAAAGAAGGACGTGAACAGTGCTGAGGTTCTGCCACATCCTCCATATTTACCGGACTTAGCAACTTGCGATTTTTTTCCTCTTTCCTCGACTGAAGAAAGCTTTGAAAGGGAAACATTTCGCATCTGACGACGAAATTTGCAGAGTCACAACAACAACACTTCGCACGCTTTTGAAAAATGGCTTAAAAGACGATTAATGCATGAGTATTATAAAATAAAATAGATAAATACCCCCCTCAAGCAGCTGCTTGCCACAGAGGTCTGACAGGAGCCTGTCAGTTTATATGCCGTAGAGTAGCCATAGAGTCTGTGAGGATGGCAGGACCTCAGCAGAAAAACAACACACACATCCATGCTTTACCCGGGGCTCGAACCCAGGTTCCATTAGACATGTAGCCATGCGTGCTAACCACTCGACCACGGGACGCCAAGGGAGATTATTTTGAGAAAGACAAATGCCAGAAAGATTAAGAGAATGATATTTAATGTAACTTTTTGCTTCTATCCACGAATTAAATGATCACGCTATGCAGATTTAACAAATTCTCATTGCCAGAATCGATTTTTACTCCTTACCTTCGTGGGCAGCCTAGAACCCAACACTTCTGCTTTAAATGAAACATTCTTTTTTGGGTTCGGTTAGATGCTAATGAAACATTTCTATTTAAATATTTCGAATTGTTCATTAGTTAGAATTTCCACCTTTAAAAGGTTTAAAGTGAGAAAATGACAAACTTATATCTCTTTAAAATCGAATATTCCATATTCGGCAGACGGTTGGGTTGTTTTTACTATGAGCGACAACATTTTGCACAAAATGGGATAAATGAGCTGGCCACAAAACCCAAAGTGCTCAGAAAAGTTAGGGAAACGGGATCCATCGAAATCTGTTAGAGGACAGATGCTACGTGGGGCCATGATTTGACATCTCATCCGAAGGACGGTGGCCTTTCCAAAACAACCAGTGCCCCCTTTCTAACCGTGGCAATGGTAGAAGTTTAGCGAGTTAAATATCAACGCTGATGCAGGTAATTCGTCAGAATCTATATGATATTCTTCTACTTATATGTAATTTAAAATTCAACAAAATTAGAATTATTGATTTAACATTTCCCAAAACTATAAACAAAATATATAGATAAATATTAAACAATTTATGTGGTGATAAATACAATAAAATACGAAATTCAGTTTAATATGTTTTTAACTGGTAAGAAAGCAGATCATGGTTTGTTTATAAGAGAACATTTTACACTGGCATAATGACAGATCCAGTATTACGAGAAATACACGTTTCTCAATTTCCAATGAGTAAATTATATTAATTTTATGATTCTCCCAGTTCCTTTGCCTTGATACAACTCGCACCCTCAGAGAAGTGAGGAGTGCATTACAATGCACAAAACAGAGCACAAAAATGCTGTAAAAATTATATTTAACAATTTCTTTATTAATTGTTCCTTCGCCGATTTCCAATTTTTCTTTTTTTTTTCTAATAGAAAAATTTAGTTTATCATTGAACTAGAAATTCAGTGCTTCTTCTACCATGACAAAGAGTGAATTTTTCGCAAAAGGGCTCTATATATCGCAATCATCTTTTATGAAATGATTTGATACTGAAATCAAATTGCTCAGAATCCAATGCAACAATTGAGATAATATAATTAATTAGTTCTCGATTTTAAATCTGTGGGAATTTTTAATATGAGATTCCAGAGCAAGCATCATAGTTGTCATCAGTGCTGTAATAGGAGCACATGTCAATGCTTGAATGATTTCGGAAAGTGATCACGAGAAATTACAACTCGCTCCCTCAGTAGAAGTGAGGAGTGCATCTCGGGATCATACTGAAGAACACTTTTTGATTAATTTTGTTAGAATCCGTCACTATACACCGAAGAGCCAAAACATTATGACTACCTTCCTAATATTATGTTGGTCCTCCACGTGCCACCAAAACAGCTCTTACCCGGTGAGGCATGGATGAATCAAGATTTCTAAAGGTATCTTGTGATATCTGGTACCAACACGTTACCAGCAGATCCTTTAACTTTTGTAAGTTACGTGGTTGAGCCGTCGCAAATAGGATATGCTCTTCCAACACAAACCACAGATGCTCGATTGGATTGATGTCTGGGGAATTTAGAGGCCAGGACAATACCTGGAAGTACTCCTCATGTTCCGCTAACCATTCTCTAACAATCCGGGCAGTGTGGCATGGCACATTATCCTGCTGAAAGAAGGCACTACTAGAGGGATATACCCTTGCCATGAAAGAATGTACCTGGTCTGCAATGATGTTTAGGTAGGTGGTAGACGTCAATAATTCCCTGCACATGAATTACTGGACACAGGGTTTCCCAGCAGAACTTTGCTCAAAGCATTACACTTCCTCCACAGGCTTGTTTCCATCCCACTGTGCATCCTGTTGCAAATATTTCCCAAGGTAAACGAAGCACATGTACCGGGCCGTCTACATGGTGCAACAGAAAAAGATATTCATCATACCAGAAGACTATCTTCCAATCGTTCAAGGTCCAGTATTGATGACTGCGTGCCCATTTTTGGCGCTTGCGATGGTGAACCGAGGTTAGCATGGGCACTCGAGTGGCCTGCGACTATGCAGCTCTATTTTCAGAACAGTTCGATGTACTGTGTGTTGTGACACATTACTTCCTTCACGAGAATTCAAATTACAGGGAGTTGCACCACAGTATCATTTCTGTTGCCTCGTACCATACGGGATAGACTTCACTCACCTCTAGCATAAATGAGCCGTGGTCGGCCCATCGGCTTTTCCCTACTCAGATCACTTTTTGAAGGTACTGTCGCTCAAAAAAGTATCCGAACACTACGGTTGATTACAAAATTCAGGAAAAATATCTGGCAACGATTTTTTTAGAAATTAGTGATCTGGAAAACTTCGTGTCACGTGACACGAAGGTTGCCAGCTCACTAATTTCTAAAAAAATCGTTGCCAGATATTTCTTCTGAATTTTGTAATCAACCGTAGTGTTCGGATACTTTTTTGAGCGACAGTACTAACCACGTTTGACCGTGAGCACCCCACAAGCCTTGCTGTTTCGTAATGCTGTGACCCAGTCGTTTGGCCATTACAATTTGGCCTTTATCAAACTCACTTAGGTCCGCTGTCTTTCGCTTCTGAAAAACAAGAATAACACTCATTAACAGAACTCAGCATCCAGTGTTATTTATACCGTTTCACGCGAGAAACCTTCTCACGCACCATCGTTTAACTGCAGTTGTTTCGATTTGCATAAAGACGCACTGGTCATAACGTTTTGGTTGTTCGCTGTATGTTGCATATTGCATCAGCTTAGTAAATATTTAGAAAAATTTTACTCTGAAGTTAACGTCAATCAATTTTAGAAGAAAAATCATCTTGAGCTGGTTGGGATACGAACTCACGACCTCCTGAAAACATGTGAGGTTCTCTGGACCACTGTGCTACCGGCAGCTGATCAAGACTCCGCTAACTGATACTATGAATTTTCTACCACAGTACACAATTCTCCGTGTCTCATCAAGGTATTTGTCCCAGCTGCTCTCAGATTCAAGAAACAATGACAAACATGTCACGAAGATGGTAGGTACATTCTGAGTGTACAATTGTTTAAATGGAAGAGATATTTTTCAATGCCTTTAATGAAGATTTCACTCGGAAGTTAACGTCGATCAAATTTAGAGGAAAAGTTGTCTTGAGCCAGATGAGATACAACCCACGACTTCCTAATAAAATGTCTGGTGCTCTGCACCAATGAAACTGGTCGACAATCAAGAACTCCTCTAATTGATGCTCGTTACTTTAGATCGATCGACGTTAATTTCAGAGTAAAATCTTCCTTAATATTCATTAAATACGTCGAAAAATATCTCTTCAGTTTAAACAATTGTACACTCAGAATGTACTTACCATCTTCATGACATGTTTGACATTGTATCTTGTGGCTAAGAGCAGCTGGGACAAATACCTTCATGAGGCACTGAGAATTGAGTACTGTGGGTAGAAAGTTCATAGAATCAACTGGAGGAGATCTTGATCGGCGGCCAGTAGCTCAGTGGTCCACAGCACCTGAATGTTATCAGGAGGTGGTGGGTTCGTATCCCACCCGACTCAATACAGTTTTTCCTCTAAAAATTGATCGACGTTAACTTCACAAGTGAAATGTTCCTTAATATTAATTAAATTCTTCGAAAAATATCTCTTCAATTTAGTAAATATTATTCCGTTGTTTCAGAATCCTCATAACATGGGCAGTTGTCATTGTCAGCAGTGCGACAATGAAAAAGATTTACATTTAATGGAGCACCATTCAGTCAAAGTCATGGAATTTTACATGAAGAATTTATTTATTAAAGGGAGAAAGAGAATAATCTGGGTTGTGATCTTCTCGGGAGTTACCGAAGAGGGAAAAAAGACACAAAGACGAACATGAAATACCCAAAGCTCGATGGTCAGAAGATCTCAATTCGATCGGTTTGCTAAAATTATATTTTTTTCCAATTTCAAAAAATACCATTTCTTGCAACTGCCTTTTTCGAATAGAGTCATGATTTTATCGGCTCATTCCCTGTTAAAAACTATCAAATTCAGGAAAATGTCTAACTTCTAAAAAAACAACCTTCAGTCTCTGAAATATAATATTTTTTCTTGTTATAACTTTTGCCACATCATTATCATCAGTACTACCGAACTAATCACTCTTTCAATTTACTTTTCTAATTTCGGATGCTGTTTAGTTTTTGATGAATTAAGTTTATATATTCAATTTTTGATAAAAAATTTTGAATTTATTGATAATGCCTTAATTCCCAGCCTATAAATCATAACTATTTTTGTACACAAGTTCACAGAACAAAATTAATTTATTTCAAAGTAAAGGTTTTGTCTCTTCGATGAAATAATAAGGTGACATCTGTGTTTGAAATGTCGATTACAAAACGGTGATTGCAAAAGTAGCCTTTAAATTTCTCTATGGAAAGAATTATTAAGGAAGGTATAAAGAAACTTCTACGTAATAGCATACAAAAGAACACTTTTAATTTTCTTTATAAAATCGTTTCAGTTTTAATAATTTTTCTTTTCCGATTGTTTACATTTCTGGGCAGAATTTGAGACTTCTTTGATCAGTGTCAAGATGCAACGGGCCAGAATATTTGGACTCCATCTGTCTTGGTAACAGATTTCAACAGATTTTAACAGCCACTCCGTTGCTTTTATACGCCTTATAAATTCATCCCAGAATTAAGCGTGATATTTCGATCTTTTATTTATGTGCCTTCAGAGTTCACTGCAAAAATGGCGGTCAAAAGTTCGTTTTTCAATATGTTTTTTAAATTGTTTTTGAAGTGTTCTTTAATTTGTATGCGCACAAATTTCTTGCTTTTATTTTTATTCTTATAATTTTTCTCCCCTAAATTCTTCGTCAAGTTTAGTTTAATATGGAGCAGTGACAAGTATGTATTTTTGAAATCCACGAGCACTAGTGCGAGACATACATTTGTCCTGGAGCTAAAGTTTGTCGAATTAACCATTTTTTACTGTAAAGTGGCTCTTTGGTCGATTTTTCACTCAGAGGGAAAGCAAAGGTGCTTTGTATATCTTGGTTACATTAGAAGAAAAATATTTAACAGATGGAGTAGCGCCCAACGAAATACAGCTAAAAATGAAATAAAATATTACAGTAATTAATATAATTAATACATTTTTATTACTTCATAAATATATATTTTTATATCCTGTTATAGATTTATTGATGATGATGATGATGATGATGATCATAATAATAATAATAATAACTGTGGGCTAAACACACTTCTGTTGCCCCGGTTGTCATCGGGGCACTTGGCACCATCTCAAAATATTTTACAAATCATCTCAAGTAGCTGCAGATTTCTGATATAACATCCTCAGAACTTCAAAAGACAGCACTACTTGGAACTTCATACATCTTATGACGATACCTAGTTGATACTGAAGTCTCAGGCTGAAACTTGTATCAACTCAAACCGCCAGCCAATGATTTTTTTGTTTCTTTTTTGTGTCATTGTCTGTGTTTCGAATATTTCGATTAAGTGTGCATAATAATAATAATTTGCTTAGTTGTTTGATTAGTCATTTTCACAATCAGTATCAACATATTTGTAAAGAACACTATTTCCTTAGAAGAATGAAATTAAGCAGCGTTATACATTTGAAGCCTACTGAGAAATTAAAAATCTTCAGACAATTTACGTAAAAATAATATTTGCAACCCAAAAAGAAATACTTTTGTACTTAATCAAAATCTTTTATAAGTAAGGATTAGAGTAGAAAATCTCAAATCAAGAGAGTGGGGGACGGAAACATCGAAGCTTCTATAAACGACTTGTCTGTCGTCTGAGTCCTTATCTCAAGAATAATTCCCTCCGTGACCACTACAATGCGAGTTTTGAGGCTTACTTTCCAAGTGGCTTATGAATAAGGAAGAACTGTTAGTTGCATGGGAAAAGAATGGATGAAAACCAACGCTGCTCGTCATTCCTGCAAAAATATGTGTCAAATTGATAAATATTTAATGCTTAGCTTCTGTGAATTCCTATCATAACACAAAGAAATCGGAAACAAATATATAAAACAACAGCTAAAAGTTGAAAGAAAAGCAGAAGGAAAACTTCGCTACGTGAGACGATAGCGGGAACGTTGTAAAATTCCTGCAAGGTTCAAATGGCAGACAGGTCAACGATCACTTTTGAAGATTGGGTGCAACTATTGGCAGTAGTGAGAAACTTCAATAAAAATATACACCATTCCACATAGTGACTCGGTTATTGCTAGGGAGAATCTAAGTGCGTTGTTTGGCTCTTTCTCCTCTGTCGCTTTGTTTTCGCTCCCTCTCAATCCTCTCTGCCTCTTTACCTTCCACTTGGTGTATGCACATGCTACGTGTGGTCGAGCGGTAGTCTGATATGACGGAAAACAAAACGCACTAAACAGAGGCACTCGTAGGTAATAAGTCCTAAAAGTGAGCCGTAGGAACAAGGACTCTAAGCACGTAAGCAAGTATAAAAGGCAAAGAGATAACACTAGAAGGTAGAAAAAATATCGGAAAGAAAAAAAGAATAATACTCAAAGAATGCCAAGAACTTTACGCATAAGAAGATCAGGCAGCAACATAGAAAAAAATGAAATGCGAGGGATAAAAGAGGCAAAGGAATCGAAGAAGAAGAGAGGGCAAAGAAGTGATGCAATTGCGGAGTCCAAATCGTAACGGGCAGGGACCGTGCTGCACGAAATGTTTCCCACTGATTCTCCCCAGAGTAATAAAACGGCGTCGGAAGAGAATACATAATGAGGAAAGCAGCCAGAGGAACACCTGGATAACCGTGGGATACCCGGGAGTAAAGGGATGCTCAATTACCGCTGTTTTTTGGGATCGAGAGAAGAGTCGGCAAATGCCGCATCGAATAAGGGATGCTTGATTGAATAATATGTTTGCGGGTGAGGCTTTCCTCTTACAAGACAGTTCCAACAGAATGATAAATAAAAGGGAATAGAAGAGAATTGCTGGGCTTCGTAAGCAACTTTAGTACAAAACAAAATAAAAACGAAAATAACCATATCGTGGGTTTGTCGTACCTGACTAAAAATACGTTTGGGATTCATAAAGAAAACACCTTTTTTAAAATCGTGCTCGCAAAACTGCTCCTTTACCTCGTTCATTTAAACCGCAGTTTAAATAACTGGACTTTACATTACGTTTACTTGTTACTTATCAAAATGGAAAAAAATAAATTTTGGATTAATCAACAGGTAATATAATTTTAGGGAAATCTGCATTTTTCCAAATTTAGACTTTTTCTAAAGAATAGGTGTAATTTTATTTTGAAGAAATGATTATAAAGATAAATTTTCTAAAACTCCAACGCATTGATTACAAAATATATTTCAATTGGTATGTTAATAGTTTACTTTTCTTCTTTTCTATTGGAAAATGATACAAACTATTGTACCAATACAGATACTGGTAGAAATCATTTTTCCAATACCTGTATATAGAGAGCATCATGAATCTATTGATAGTTGGGTTAGTGATCTGTGGTAAATGAAGGTATTTGCGGTCCTTCTTTTCAATGAATATTGATAGAAATCTATATTTCAAATGCTAAAACGTCTTTCATTCTTTTATAAGCATAAAATGTGAGAATCTGGTAGGGTTAAGGATCTATGGCAGATATAGATATTAGCAGTTCTTTTCAATGAATATCGATAGAAATCTATATTTAAATTTTTAAACATCATTCGTTCATTTATAAGCAAAAAATGTGCATAAAAATTGTATAATACAAAATAAATCAAAACGTTACATATTATATGTTTCTATAAGTACCAAATAGTTCTTGCTTTTTTCTCTCTTCAGGTATGAATACGAGGTAAAAATGATTTCAAACAATGAGTTTTGCCATCTTTATAAACTTTACCAGTTTGGATAAGTATTAAAATTTAAAAACAAAGAGATTCTTCAAAGTAGATTTCTTGTAATCATTTCGATTCATTAAAGAATTTTCTTCATATTTTTTTCCCTTTCTTTTCCTTGTGAAAACATGTCGTAGTCGGTAAGAAAGAAATTTACCAATTTTATCACTAACTTAAAGATTCACATTATTCTTAATGTATATCACACATCATCTGGAAAGTTTCTATAGTAACGAAAGCAATGTTTGCATTAGAGATGAGAAATTGGCGCACCTCTGCTTTCCACGACTCACGCAAGTGACTGGCAGTAGTTGCCGTCCTTGATGCGAAAGAAAATATCAGTAGTGTCAATTGCGCTGTCAGAAAATCATATTTTAAGGATAATTACTGAGTAGCTAAGACCACTTTAAACATCTCTATGCTGAATACTCGAGAATCGAAGCTGTAAAACGAAGCAACATGAAGAGAAAGCGGATGCAATGAAAGTTTTTAGTGCAGGAGTATTTATCAAGAAATTACAAAAGATCAGTTCTGATATTTCATAAGGCATCAAGAATAATTTACTGTATTACATTCAAATGCATCTGAGCATTATAATGCATTTTGAAACGGAAATATAAAATGATTAACACATAAAAATAAAGATCAATCGTATTAAAAATGCTTTCTAAATATGGATAAGATTTTTATGAATGAACTGCTCTAAATTATTTTTTTCCTAACATCGATTGTTGTGGTTTACAAAGAAAGGAAGCGCAAGCTGCCTAATGAGTTTTGTCAACACTTTGGATTTAATCTTCAAGCACACTGAAATGCTTAAAGATCGTATGATGAAATCAGAGAACACAATGAAAATGCAACTGTAAATATTCTCAGTGTTTGACAAAAGATGACTTTCAAATAACAAATCCACTTTGAGGAAACGATTTAGTCAAAGTGATTTTTGAATATTTTAGGAGGAAATGTAATTATCGTTTTGGGGAGAGAGGTCTTAGGTCAAATTTTAGGGCTTCACCCTAAAAATCGATGATCATAATCGATTAATTTTCGATCGATTGGATTTTAAATTTTTGTTGCACCGATATCAAATAAGCGTATGATAATTTTATAACAACCAAAATAAAACCTCTCTTTACACCAGTGGTGTCATTCACGCTGCCCTGAAATAATTTTGTGCGACCTATAAATAACATGTTCTTTCCTACAAAAAAAGATATCAACACCAGTTGGACACAGCTTATACCTGTGAAGCTTTTGTTTTCTGAACAAGAAGAAATCTTATCATTCTTGTTATTATCAATAGTTCGAATCATTCAGCGCTTATTTTTGGGATGAGTTCCTAAGTGCAGTACATTGTTACGAATAGCGAATTTTATTTTGGTGCATTTCGGTATTTTTTTTATTAAATAGGCAAAATATAAAGAAACGAACATTTTGGCGAAATTATACCGGAAAAAGTATTTTGTGGAAAAAGCACTGAATGATAGCAATATTGAGTGAAATTAACGTAATTCAATCTCTTCCTGTCATCCGTAAATGTGAATTAGAAGCATATTAAATGTGAAATTTTTATTCCAGGTAGCATATTTAATACGAGCATCATGAATGATGACATTTTACTTCACAGTTTTCTAAGGAGCTGTAAAGACTCGTGAAGAAGCAAGCAAAGAGCACTTTATCGCTCCTCCACCTGTTTATGGCTGTTACCCAATATGGGGCTAAAACGAAGAATGATCTTCTGAACTGCATTCACATTCATATTCTACATTATAAGCGCAGGATTTATGAACAAATGAAGCAATATGGCCTCCCGATAGCATTTAATGGAACGTGTGATCAAAATCTCTAAGTTGCCATTGACAAGAATTTTGTTTTTTATTCCTTTCTAAATTGGAAGATAACTTATGATTCTTGTTATTATCAATGGTTCAAATCTTTCAGCACTTATTATGGAAGTGAGTTGTTAAGTGCAATGCATTGGCATGGATATCGAGTTTTATTTAAGGCATTACTGTATGCTTCTTTGTTTTAATAAAATCCAAAGTTGTGTCAGAAGAAGGATGTTTCGTATCGCCTTTATTTGGCTCTTGACCTTATATCGAAGAAGGGAAATTTCGGTAGGAAATTAAAATCAATCAATCGTTTCAAAGGAAAACACTTGGGTAAACGAAAAACGGAAAACTTGTGTAGAAGAGGGGAATCAGAACCTTACAACAGAAAACCGTTTGTGAAATGCAGACTTTAATTTGTTATCTACTAATTGATGCATGTGGAATAGACTACATAGTTGTATGATGCTATTAATTGATACATATTAATAGACTCAAAGGTATCACAAAGTGTGCGTCAATTATTATTATAACTGGACTGTAAAACAATTTTGAAGAGTTTAATTGAGGGAGTAAAATATATTGTTCATTATTATATTCTTTACCCTTTGAAAGTTAGTTTCGATTATACACTTCATTCCTATAATTCAGTGGTCAGCATATATTTTATTTTAAATGGATATTTTATTTTGAGATCACGTCCTTGGTTGTTAATGCAAAATAGCAGGAGTCAATGTGCAACTACATGTAGTAATATATTAAAACATTTGCTAAATTAGGTTAAATCAGACTTTAAAAATTGATTTATTTAAACATAACTGTCCGTTTTTTCTAGTAAATCGGTGAGGGAATGTTGGAATCTATATAATAATATGTTATGAGGAACATCGCATAATAAGCAAACAAACAACGGCGGCGTAGGTCTGAGAAGATGAATGCAATGGCAGAGACTGAATGAAACCTTTTATCGCAGGCAGGTGACACGGAAGAAGACGATAGCGTCCCGTGAACGTAGCCAAACAATCGTGAAATCAACTAAGCAGACGAGGAGATGTAGATGTTAGCTCTGTTGAGACATTCAGAGGTCATCAATATGTCAGAAAGAACACTGCGGAGAAATGAAACATGCGGGCTGTTGCTGCTCTACGTGGGATGTCGCTAGAGGATCATAAGAGGAGAGCCATTGACAGTGGGAGAGAACCACAAATCGGTTATCATACATTCTCCTGCCATGCTATGTTGTTCGGAACAGAATTTTATGGAATAAAATTATTCTAAATGATCTCATAAATGTAATATTCCGAGTTATTATTAAACATTTACTGTTACCTATAAATTTACATTGTATCTGCGTTCCTTCCAACATTATGAATTCCCTTTTATGAGACCATACTACAGAAATTAATAAGCAATTCGCGACATTGTTTTAAGGTTTAAATAGTTATGCGCAAAGTTTACTGCTTAAATGAATGTGTAACCTTTTAACTTGATAACAACGTTTCTGATACTGTTGTTCATACCACTTGGGTGGTCACTAATGGATTCTTAAGAGAGGCAAGGGTGTTCGTAATACCGGGTGTTCGTAAAACTCGTATTCATGAGGCGTAATAAAACGACTGAATTTTTTCCCTCAAATCGAATCTACGAATCACGGTGTGATGTGTAAAGCATGGCAATGAATGAAAGAATAGGAAAAAAAAATGAAAATTATCCTGAATGTGAAAGAAAACGGATACATTGATACACAAAGGCAGAACAACACTTTAAAAAAATACCATTTCAAAACTTACTTTCGATCTTTTTTTTTCAGTGACGAATATAGCAAAATTTATTTGACTATTATTTTAAAACACATATTTGAAAGTTGATAATCATTATGCTATATAATAACCGAATATTCTATTTGTTGATCTAATATTCATATAAAAACATTTCGTAGCTAAAATTTGTATTTATCTAATGTAACTTTTTATATCTTAAATTACGTTTAAATAGCAATAAAAGTTTGAACAATTTGTATATGTAAAGAGTGTATATAAAGATGGGTGACATGAATTCGAGTAAGTACAAAAACACTGCAGAGTAATGGAACATGTGAGACGCTGCACATGGGATGAAGAACGAATTAATAGATAATTTATTGGTCCATAATTCATTATTATCCTCTTCATTATTGATTTAAGTCCATTTGGGAGCTTGTTTATAACACAGCTCATAATAATTATTGGATGGTTTATTGGTTGCCTAACAACTATTGTCATCTGTTTTCTTGATGGTATTTTATGACAATAGTAAAGTAGGATCGAGCACAGTAGATGTAACAGTAACAACTGCAACATTCTTCTGATACAGACTATCTGTTGTTTAAGCCCTGATCTGTCTCAGCTTCAAATAGTAGAACAGAAATATTTCTTGTAATAAAAAGACAGGCGTGTGTGTACAGATTTATTAGTACAAATAAAGATAATTGTTTCTGTCTTATTGGATCATGCTACCTATTCTATATTTATCACCAGAGGAACTATTACAGACGACTCTGGTTTGAAATTGTGGCGATTTTGCAGTGGATTGCCAATTGTTTTCATTTAGTAGGGACGACAAAGGCTTGAACTCTAATCCCGGCTGAGACTAAATATGTTCGTTTTGATCTCTTAAAGAGGAGGTTTTTGAGCCACTCACAGGTCGTTTCTATGATGATTCTATTAAAATGTCAGTTTTCTTTTCACTTCTTCTCAAGGTGATGCAAGAGCAGAAATTTTGTTTACTTAATTCTTGAAAGTGAGTAGACAAAAATATAATTTACGACTAAGTAATTTTTTTTCCTTTGGAAACATCATTTTTAATATTTCATTTCTGCTGGAGAAACAAATCACATAAACAATAGCATGACTCGAATCGAATACGATCCACTAGTTAGTATTTTCAAGCTATACATTTTTCCTTATGATTCTCTTAGGTTTTGCTATAAATATATTTCCAGCACTATGTAGGATTATTTTCTAACCCCATGGTTTAAAAACTGACCAAACCTGAAGACGGAATAGTATCTTGAAAGCTAAGTCAGTTTTCTGTCTCCCTAATGTTCCAAAACACAAACGTAATCACATTCTTGCCGAACCCAGACCCTTTCCTTATTTCTCACTGAGGATACATTTCATGCCTGATTAATCTATTTTACAATGGTAAAAACGTTAAAACAAGCAAAGCGCGGTACAAATCAAATATAAATAAAATGTAGCAATAAATCTACCATTCCATATGACCAGTGTGCATTTCAAAAACCACGCTATCTTGACACGGAACCATGGGATTGCAATATCTTCAAAAAGAGATTGTGTATCTCTCTTTCTCTGTTCAAGGTCATCAAACGGCAAACATGAAATATGAAATCTAGGAGAACATGGATTAGAAGTCTCTTGTCTGACTATTGTATTTTCCATCTCTTTACCCATAATAGCTGAATCGGAACATCAATATAATTTTCTATATTCTCTGGTTAAGGGGTTATTCAGTCGTTTTATTAGTATCTGAATTCCAAAGTATTTCCTATATTATCTTACAAAATACGTAACAACAATTAAATACCTCAGTTCTTACTGACTACTATAATAATAGATTTAATTATGAAAATACGGGCAAATTGCAGTCCTACCACATATTTCTTTTCCAAACTTTTTAAAAATAACTAGTCTCCGTTTTCGTTTATTTGTGTGATATTCATTTACATGCATCTTTAAAACTCTGCGCTATATCTGCAAATGTTATGAATTGCCTAACTGTTCCGGTATTAATAAATATATTAGCCTTAAACGCCATACAAATAGCATTCAGAAGATGAATCTGGTGTCGTCACATAGTTGCGGGCAAAAAAGTGAACCGTCATCTGGACATAGGCAAACCAACTACGCTAGTTAAGGACCCCAAACCACATGACGCTAGTCCAGTGATGCTATGCATGGGCTGGACACTGTTTCCGTTTGATGAGACGAAACTTCTGTTTTTTATCTTTATTAAAGTGCAAATTTTCCTTTCTTTTCATTTCCACAGAAAACACAAAAAAAAACGTGATTTTTTTACACACTACTGTTTTTTTCCACACGTCAAACATTTCTGCTGGAGTTTGGTAAGGCTGCATTTCGTCTTTTTTTTCTCTTTTCTATTGTTATCGTTTATGTTACAAAGAGTTTATTTCGGAAAAAAAGATTGGGACTTTAGATGGTCCAGAAAAGTGAATATCTGATTTAGATTATTTTATGACGATTATTATGCTAACGATTTGGCCCATTTGGCAAATGATGTTGTGGTGATGAACTCTTTCATTAGGGCTGTTGATGAGAACAGTTGCAGACTGGCAATAGAGAAGGTTTCGAGAAAAAAACCAAAGTGATGAAAATTATTCACCCATGTATTGTTTGTTTCTTTCAAATGGCTGCAGCCTTGAGCAAATTTCTCAATTTAATTATATCGGGAGTTGGGTAACATATACTGCTTATGTGTTACATGATAGAAACAGGAGAACAGGCAATGCTACTGGGACTTTTAAGACTACGTATATGGAAATTTGTTAAAATATAGGAGTATACATTTAAAGACTAAATTTCGGTAATATAATTGCTTGGTCTTTTAATATTGCGGCCAATATAGTCATTTCACTGGTTGTCGATATTGTTGTAGTAGTGAGAGGTATACACATTGCAAGGAGGAAAACGGGAAAAATTGGTGCTTTTCATTCTAAATGCTTATTTAGTACATGAAAGAGTAACTTTCTTTAAGCAGTATTTTTATGAAAGTAGAAATTTCATTGGTTGTCCATATTCCATAAATACAGACTAGCGAACATAATAGTCATGTACAGTGTGTTTAAAGTGTTCAGAAACACGAGAACATCTATAATAAAATCAGCAGAAAATACCAAATAGCACCTTGTTAAGATTGACCTATAATGGCCCAATGCAATAACTGTAACTCAGGATATACATGTTTGGAGGACTAACTACACAGAATAGTTTGCTTGCATAGTTCGTGGCTGCTTCAGGGTTATATATGTGTGCAAACAAAGTTTTGTACATTTTTAATGTAATATTGCTATCGTTTCATGATTACAGCAAACAGGTCCAAAATTCTCATTGTAAAGCAAATTTAAAAAAAATCTTCAAATATGAAAGTCGCAAAATCTTGCAAATGGCAGATATAAGACACTAAAAGCAACTTTCCACATTAAAATTTTATAAAATTATAATAGTTTTTAATAGCGTAAACACGATACTTTCTACAAGTACCTATGGAAATTATATTCCTCGCTGGGAAACCCCTTATGACTGCAATAAAAATTTAAGAAATAATTTGAAAATGTATTTAGGTGGATCATTCAATTCGTGAACTGCGGTCGCCAACAGCAGCTTTTCGTGCGAGTTAATACATGATATGTGGAATACAACCATTCTACAAGGGCACGAGTAGTTTGTGCAAGTTGAAATACGTTTGATACATTCGCAAGTAACAGAGTAGTGCAAAATCAGTTTCTATCGTTTTCTTGCTTAGAAAGGTGTTTGTTTTTCTAAATGATTTTTTCAGATCTGGAAACTGAGCAGCAGTATGCGATGCGTTACTGTGTTTGGCGGGGCTTAAGAGGTGAATAGTTAGTCGCAGAAATGACTGAAGTGTGTGGAAAATGAAGAGCTTGAAATGAAGAGTGATTTTGAATTGAACAAACTCTTCACAGATGGTTGCGATTCCGTGGAGGACGACCCGAGCTCTGGGCAACCAAGCACTATTCACCATACACTGGAGTCATTTCTGTGACTGTGCACCACTTAAGTCTCGTCAAACACAGTAAAGTACCATACACAGCTCCTTGGCTTCCAGATCAGCGATAGCCTGCAAAAATCGCACACCAAAACAAACACCTTTCTAAAGCGAGAAAGCGACAGAACTTATAATTACTATTCTGTTGTTACTCGTGACCATATCGTATTCTTGTTTTAAATTGCACACATTGCTCCGTGTCCTATAGTAGTCGCTGTGTTCCCATATACCATGTATTAACTCGTTCGAAAAGCTGCTAATTGTTGGCGATGGCAGTTCACGAATTAAATGATCCACCTACGTATATTTTCAAATTATTTCTTTAAATCTTTCCAGACTTTAGGACTTTCCAGACGATTTCTCCTTGTGTTTGGAGAAAGGATCTTGTTTATACTATTAAAAACTATTTTAATGTTATTAAATTTTCATTAGAGATATTACTTTTAGTGCTTTATAACTATTATTTGTAAGATTTTGCAGCATTCATAATTAAGAACAAGTAAGTCGGAAGAGAAAATTAGCTAGAAAATAGTAATTCCAAAATTTATACTGAGTTAAATTTAGATTAAGTCTTATAAAAAATTACGAGTGCAAACTGAAGAGTAAAGCTTATTGAACTATAAAATATTATAGTAAAACAGAGCTATCTCTCTCATGTTCGCAAAAACTCAAGTATGGATCTGTTGCATTTTATATAACTCAAAAACAGTATCTATAAAAATTAATCACAAATTACTACGATCAGTAGAAATGTTAAAGAAAAATTAACATCGTTTTTTCATTTAATGTACTTAATTGCAAAACAGTACGGATATTTTTAATAACGTTTCAGGAATGTTAATAAAACTATTCAATATTTTTGTAAAAATATAAACAGGAAAGGAATTTTTAAGAGAGTGTTGGTTCACTTAAAATAGCAAGTAAAGGTAAAAGTATAATGGATTTCGCTTAGAGTAAACGCAAAAGTTGCGAAATTAAAATATCAGTTAAATTTCTAAGCTGAAGCTGTCAATGAATAATCATATTAATTTATACTCTCATCAAAATCAATGACAGTTGTTCTTCACTCTCGCTATAAAATTAAAGATTGAAAAACGGACGTAAGAATTCACTCTGACAATTTTCGTAATCAATCTAAAATGACGCAATGGAGATTCCGTGCAGTTGTTACAAGTCACATTTCCTGTACACAGGGCGTAGCGAAGGACTATATTTGGGGGGAGGGGAGAATTGGAAAATTTTCCAACGTCGAAAATCAAATATTGTCAACTGAGAAATTAATGTCTCTGTCAGGTTCGTATCTAGTTTCTCGCTCCGTGGGGGTAGGGGTGGGCAATTTTCACAACTCTCCTGCATTTTGCCTTATAACTACCAATTTTGCCAATATTTACATCTCGCCTGAATTGTAGCAAGTCAGTATAAATTTTCTCAATTCCCTTAGATTTGCCCAATTCTCCTTATTTTCACAAAACCAATCCCAATTTTTACATCTCTCCTGAATTTGCCAAGTCACTACAAATTTTTCAAACTCCCCAAAATTTTGCCAACTTTTCTCGATTTTGTAAACTATCCTTAATTTCACAAACACAATTCCAATTATCACAACTCGCCCGTATTTTACCAAGTGGATTCAAATTTTGCCATCTGCCCTACATTTTGTTAAGTTTCCTCTCCTTAATTTTACAACAGAAATCCGAATTTTCACAACTCGCCTGTATTTTACCAAGTGGATTAGAATTTTGCTAACTACCCTAGATTTTGCTACGTTGCCTCGATTGTACAGAAAAAATCGCAATTTTTATATCTTCTCTGAATTTGCCAAGTCACTTCGAATTTTATCAACTCTCCTTAATTGCACAAGAAAGGTACAATTTTCACAACTCCCCTGTATTTTACCAAGTGGCTTCAAATTTTGCCAAGAGTTATCGATTTTTCTAACTCTCCTTAATTTCACAAAATCAATCCCAATTTTCACAACTCACCTGTACTTTACCAAGTGGTTTCAAATTTTGACAACTCCCCTAGATTTTGCCAAGTTGCCTCGATTTCATCACTTCTTAATTTCGCAAAAAAATTCCAATTCTTACATCTGTCCTGACTTTGTCAAGTCACTTCATATTTTCAAACTCACCAAAACTTTACCAAGTTTTCTCGATTTTGTCAACTGTTCTTAATTTCACAAAAACAATCACAATTTTTAAAATTCGCCCGTATTTTACCAAGTGTATTCGAATTTTGTCAACTGCAAAAGATTTTGTCAACTTCCCACGATTTTGCCAAGTCACCCCGAATACTGCCAACTCTCAAAGATTTGCCTATTGCCTACTTTCTTAGATTATGCCAACTTGCCATAATATTACAGAAAAAAAATCAAAATATTTACATCTTAGCTAAATTTTGCCAACTCCCTATGATTTTGCCAAGTCAATCCGAAATTTGCCATCTCCCCAAGATTTCGCCAAGTCACTCCGAATTTTACCAACTGCCCCTAGATTTTTCCAAGTTTCCTCAAATTTGCCAACTCGGCATAATTTTACAGAAATAAAAAAAAAATATTCTTATATATCACCTGATTTTTGCAAAGTCACTCAGAATTTTGCCAACTCCCCCTAGATTTTGCCAAGTTTCCTCAATTTTGCTAACTCGCCATAATTTTACAGGAAAAAAAACATTTCTAACATATCACCTGATTTTTTGCAACGTCACTCAGAATTTTGCCAACTCTCTTAGATTTTGCCAACTCGCCATAATTTTACCGAAAAAAAATCCCAATTTTTACATTTCACCTGAATATTGCGAAGTCACTCTGAATTTTTCCAATTCCCCAAGATTTTGCCAAATTGTCCCAATTTGCCAACTCACCTCTGTTTTATTAAATTGGTTCCGAATTTTGCCAACTGCCTAGATTTTGCCATCTCGATTTTCCCAACTGTCTAGATTTGCCAAGTTGCCTTGATTTTGACAACTACCCTAGATTTTGCCACATTGTCTAGATTTTGCTAACTCTCCTTAATTAAAAAAAAATATTATAATATTTCACAACTCACCTATATTTTACGAAGTGGCTTCGAATTTTGACAACTCCGAGTTACTTTTTTCGGGTGGAGCCTCCCCCCCCATACCCAATGGCTACGGCCCTAACTATACAATAAAAAAAACAGCCTCTCAGTTTTTTTAACGAAGGATATCATTTTTTTCAAAACACTTTCACCAAACAATAAGCTTTTGCAAAACTGTCCGAAAACAGTTTGTGACAAAATAAAAAGTTGTAGAACTACAAAACTATTTAAATAGGTGATTCATTAGCTATAAATGAGTTAGCGGAATAAATATTTTCGATAAATAATTATAGCAGAGGTAAACGTTATGTAGAGTACTCTATTGGATGCTCCCCTTTAAACGATGATTCTCTATTAAACCCTTAGAAATTATTTTGAGCATTAATAAATGATATTTCAGTGTATTCCTTTCAGTATAGTCTGGTTTATTCTCTAATAAATTATATGTATAATACTAGCCAAATTGAGCTTGATATATCACTTGCAGATAAGCAACAGTTTTATTACAAAATCTTCATATCAAGTACATATATTATAATGACTGCGTTGAAAGCTGCTCACAGAAAGGTTTTCTTTCCCAGGAAAGTATCCTAAGCATTCAACGAAATGTTACATACTACTAAATGCAATAATTTTGCTCTAAAATGGCTAAAAAGATTAAAAATAAGGGTTGTGTTCAATCAACACAGAAAAAGATCCCTATTTATTTTAATTATTTTCCCCCTGATTATTCCTTTTACTACACGGCAATAAAATCTCTCCCTGCATGTGGGAAAAATCATCTGTCGTGCAGATCATCACTTCATCAGCCATATGGTCATGACCTGACATGTTCTAATCGGAAAATTCGAAGAAATTTAATATTACGATAGTTTATAAAGGGCTTTCAAAAATTCTTGACATATGTCTGTATATTTGCGTTCGTTCCTCCATAGTTAACGAGCTACGACATCTTTGAAAGCTTGCATAAATTTGTCATTACGTATTAAAAACAAAGATCATATCATTTCTCTTTTCGCTGGCGGAACGTAAAGTTCGGTCTGAGAAATTTGGGCATTTTTGCCATGGAGCATACAAAAGAAGGGGAAAGATTTTACATTTTCACAAGGATGCAGCGTGAGGACGGCGCGAAAACGTTTTATGTCGATGTATCATATGTATACGCAAATCCAGAGAAGGACGGCAGAGGTTAGAGGACTTCCCTGGTGCAGGAAGACCGAAATAGACCGTCGCTGCTGTTTGTAAACTCATTATGGAAAACAAGCGAAGGTAATATCTTTTGATAAAAGTGTATCAATTGGTATGGTGAAAACAATTATTCATCAACGTTTAAAGTTCCGAAAGAGCTGTGCCAAATGACCCCACATACTGATAGAACACCAAAAAAGTGCTTGAGCCAAAGAAGATGCCGATAATATTTGAACCCAGTGGCTCCAAAATAGTTAAAGACGTTGTCACAGGTGATGAGACATGGTTTTATTACTGTAGAACTCTCAGAAAGATCAACAACTACATTTGAGTTGCGGAAGATGAACCGCGTCGCAAATCTCCCGACAAAACTTCGCTCAAGGAAGACGATGTTCACATGTTTTTTTCAATTCCCAAGGAGTGGTAGCCATGGACATCTTACCTGAAAAAATGACCATGAACGGTTAATACTACACCAACATTGTTTTTTCCAAAATGAATAAGGTGATGAAGGAGCGGCGTCCAACAACAGTCATGTCAAGGATTCTCCTTCTTCATGACATTGCCAGTGCTCACAAAATCCGGCAAGGTACGGCCTATCTGAATCAGGAAAACAAATCACACAACTACTACATCCAGCATAATCATCCGATCTTGCACCATTAGTTGTTACCAAAAATTAAAAAAGAAACTTTTTCGGAAGCCTTTTTCAAGGATGCAAGACCTTGCAAAATTCGTTCATTCAGAGTTGCGGAGTATAGCCCAAAAGGAGTACCACCAAGCGTTCCAGAATCTATGCGTGCTATAATTAACTTTACTTTACTAGGGAATCTAAAACTATAACTATTTCGTCATTGCTAACATTACGTCATTTTTTATTGGAAATGCTGGTTAATTCACTTTTGAAGTACGTAAATTGATTGCAGAATAAATATAGCCATTCAGAAGTAATAAAAGAAAATCTTAAACAGAAGTATCAACTAATTGCACTGACACTATTCATATGCCCTGACTTAAATGAAGTGAGCAAGTGTCTCAGTTTAATTATCTTCGGAGATACGTAACAGATATATATGTGATGTGTGGCATGAGATAAAGAGAAGAATAGGGATTGTCACTGGGACTTTTAAGAATCTATGGAAAATATGGAAAAATAGACGTATACACCTAAAGACTAAAATTAGGCTGTATAAAAGTTTGGTTCTTTCTAAGGTTAGTTATGGTAGCAAAACATGGACCCTTTGTAAGCCGGATAACAAGAAATTTGATGCCTTTGATTCTAGATGCTTACGCAGTATCTTGGGCATTAGGTGGTTTGACTTTGTAAGTAATGATGAGGTTAGAAGAAGAAGTCATCAACCTACTTTGAGCAGAATATTGTGCAGAGAGAAACCGCGTTGGTTTGGCCATGTTGCTCGTATGCATAGATGCAGATTGGCAAAAAGAATTATGAACAGTGTACCTAAGCGTATCAGAAAAAGGGGGAGACGTAGGATGCGATGGGCAGACAATGTCAAACAGGACCTTGCTAGAATTGGCTTAGAGTGGCCAAATGCAGCAGCTGTAGCTCAAAAGAGACACGTCTGGAGAGGAAAATTACACAGTCTGGTAGGACCTCCATAACCCATGGCTGCAAGAGGATTTTGTATGTATGTATGTATGTATGTATGTATGTATGTATCAAAATACTAGGCCCAATTTTACAGAGACATAAAAAAAATATTTCTTCTATCTCCGTATCAACCAGAAATGGTTCCTGTATTTTGTTAGTCCATTATCGCTTGCACAATGCTTGTTCAGTCTACAGAATATTTTTAGAAATCTGTGTACTCCGATGACGTCAGAACGGTTACCTGGCAACAACGATCTCTCCGCGAGCTCACACGCACAGTTCCCCATTACGGAATCAGAGAAAGTGTTACTTAGCCTCTGGTAGCAAGGGCAAGGAAATACCGAAATGGAACTGAGTTTATGGCTATTTATCCTGTATTTTTTAATGCCGACAGGCAAAAGTAATACATTTTCTGCCTAAAAAATATGTGTGAGAAATGTTAGGCACTCTTTAAGGGAAACGGAATGAACCCTTGAATCCCTGCTACAGTTTATTTCGTGTTTTAGCTTTCAAACAATAGTTTAGGTGAATGTGCAAAATTAGTTTGCAACGAAGAAAGTCATAACTGAGTTAAATGGTTTAGCCTTTATACTCCCCAATGGAACAGTGGTGTCGTCTTCAATCATGGACACATTGCAGCAGGATTTTGTGGCTTCATACTGTTGATGGTGTTAGCTACCAACAGAGACATCGCCGGTTTCAGTGATTTTTTTCATCATAGGGGAAAACAATTGACAGGGTGACACTTTCGTCTGAGTATAAATGAACCATGGATGGGTCACTGTTGGATTATATGCCTAAAAACAATATAGTAGACAAACCTCGACATTCCTGGCAATAATTATGAAAAAGCCTTTTTTCCACTAATGCGACTGTAATAGCGCGCGTACATCGTTAAAACCGAAAAACGCAAGAAAATCAGAATTATTTCTCGAAATGCAAGAATACCATTTGAAAAATAAAAATATCCTAGTATTTTCATGGTTTTTCCTTGGATAAGTGTACGAGACATTTGTCTAGGACTAAATCAACTTTTGAAGTAGTCAAGAGAATTACAATGGTCTGCAAGTAAAGATCGACTCTGTAATTAAAGATCGAATATGTGACAAGAAGAATTTATGGAATTAATAGAACGTTAGTTATTTTGCAGATTATAATGCAAATTATTTGTAAATGACTATCTATAAATTTTGCTTTAAGGTAATTTGGCTGTGTAATTTATAGGTGATCATGTAATTTTTTTCGAAATAATAGTATTTCTAGTACTTTGTATTTATGTATAATGAACTTGTTACTGGCATTTCTCCACTTATGTAAATAAATTTGCAAATTAGTTCATTGGACTCATTGGCCTCTTCTTGATAAATTGATAAATAAAGCAAATCAAACTACACAAATGAATGAAATGTGTTGTTCCATTCAAACTTGTTATTGGTTTTCGCGAAGATGTTGCACATATGTCTAGCATCTGGATAGGTTTTACATTTGAATTCTTTTAAAGTAGTTTTATCAGATCACTCCAATGATACCACCATCGTTCTAGTGTTTCACTTTTTTTTCCCAAGGAATCTGCAGTGGCTTAATAAAGGGTTACTTATTCGAGATCCAGCGCAATCATCTTTGAAGATCTTTCTTGGCTCCTTCTCCTCGTGAAAAAAAAAAAGCTTTTGTTGGACCTACCTAAATCAGCATAATGAATTCGTTTTGCCATGGTTGCGCAAAAAGCTGAGGTATCTCCTCTGTAAGTCAAAGAACACGATTGATAGCCTCGGTAGAATGCTTCTAGAAGCTCTGCAGTGGATGTTTTTCTCCGGCCTTGAAGCCATTTTGATCATTGGGCAGGGAGTACATGACACTTTAGATCAAATATCCTTCTCGATTCAGTTCAAACTTTCACTGATGATATGAATCGTGAAGACAAAGGTAGAAAGAGTTGTTCTGGGAGAGACGTTAAGAAAAGAGAAAACAATTATTTCTTCTCAGAATAAGACTAAAACTGATGAATTTTTAAAGCTTATATTTAAAATGTAGAGCATCAAATAATTTAAACGAATTGTAGCATTATGTTAAAAGTTGTTATTCACTGAATTATTTGCGACATTGTCACCATAAACTGTTTAGCCCATCGGTTGTCGGCATTTTTTTGTAAGTCACACGATGAATCTTTGGATGCATCGTATACGTGATATAGGAAAAGTCATAAATTTTGCCAGATAATGTAAACTGCTTTAACTTCCCATGAGTATCGGGAGAGAGAGGATTCAAGTAGGATAAATAAAACTGAAAATGGTTAATGAACCTGGTAGCCTCTCATTGAAAGTATGGAAAAAAATCGATATTTTATTCCCTCTTTTTTTCTTCTGGGAAATATAGCTGTCAAAGTCAGTGGTGCGTCTTTAAGTCTCCTTAACACTTGTAGGGTCTTGTGGAACAATCCAATCAGGGTTTTCGTTTGCCGTTTGAATGGGACAATGAGATTATGAATAGAATACAGTTAGTGAAAAATGTTCTTTTTCTTCTTGACTGTCACATGTGAGAGCATGGGGAAAATTATTATTTCATCATTTGAAAGAAAGGTTTCAAATACAGTTAATCGTGACATCTGGCTTTGAATTGAATTTTTTGTTATAGTGAAAATGCACGTTTGAAAAAACAAATTTTCTGGCAGAAAGCAGTTAGCAAATATAGCGATACTTTGACATAAATTATATATTTATTTAATATGGACACATTTTGTAATGTAAAAAAACTACGGTGAGGATCCGAAAGGAATATCGAAAATTTTATACTGTCATGCAATACCTACTTGACTAAATTATAACGAACATTGCATGGGGCTCGAAGTACCACGAAACATGCAAATGCATGCAAACTTTCTTACTGACGTAACTATTTATGTCATTACGAAGTCCTATAAAAGCCTCAAAGGCATGATGGAAATCAGATTCATGAGCAACATGAATAAACTAAGCAGTCAGATCAGCCCTTTTGGTTATCTGACTGACTAAGTAAAGGGGCTCAGAGTTGGAGCGTTATAGCCAGAAGCATTTGTAACTTTGGTGATGTAACTCAGCGGAAAATCAACGGCATAATATCCCAAACGTGAAGAATGGCAATCATCTCAAAATACCTTCGAATGTTGCCAAATCAGGGTAGAACGAGGATATGAAAAACAGGAACAGGCGTTTGTTTGCACGATCTAAATTTCAAAATAGAGTGCTACAGTTCATCAGCTGAGAGAAACGACAGCTAGCAATACTTCAAAATCAGTTTCATCGAGAACTACGCACAGAGAATGGGAAATTATTAAATTCAGGTGTTCATAATAATTTGGTCAGGCAGTGTAGGTCATTATGTTGTTACACAATCATCGGTCTACCCGTTATTGTATGAGCATAACCAATATTTATTTTTCAATTGAAAATCCCTAAGGAAAATTGAGCAGCTATACTTACTAGAAAATCATAGAAGCGGGAGTAGTGAGTTAGCAACTTGGCCCCCCACCCACAGTGCTTTCTCCCTATGACGTTACCGACCACGCCCCATTATTAATACTCATAACTGACCATGCCCCTTATCAATTATTAATTAAATATTAATTAATATTTCATAATTCATAAAGACCCCCTGGTTGACCCTCTCATTAAAAAAAAAACCTTATCAAAAGTTCTGCCCTTTATTAAAAATTCCTCTCCCTTTATAAAAAAAAAACCGTGGCACCATCTAATGTATATTATGAGTACTATACTTTAGAAAAGCCCTCTATTTTAACTGAGATTATTCCCAATTTTTGACTCCCCCCTCATTAAAAAAAACCTTATCAAAAGTTCTGCCCCTTTATTAAAAACCCTATCAAAACTATCCCTGGTTGACCCACTTGTATTTTTTAATCCCCCATCTTTAAAGACCCCATGGTTGAACCACCTGTATTTTTTAATCCCCCATATCAAAAGTTCCACCCCGTCTATTAAAAACCCTATCAAAAGTTCTGCCCCCCTCTATTAAACACCACCTCACCGATCACAAACTCCCGAATAAGTCCCTATGTTTCTACCCTCATCTGAAATTTACCGAGTCCAATTGAACTTTCGGTGGCAACGTTCAGATCATCCCTCTCAGAATGGCTGATGCAATCCTCAAAAATAACTACAAAGTCCCAATTTTTGACTCCCACTCATTAAAACCTCCCTTATCAAAAATCTCTCCCCTTTATTAAAAACCCTATCAAAACTGCCACACCCTCGTTAATTAATCCATTATCAAAAGTTCCACCCCCTTTATTAAAAAACTCGCGAATTTTTATTTCCTCGTAAATTAAATCCACTCACACACTTGATCGTAGTTTTTGGACACATCTCGAAATTTTTCTAAATCTAGAGATGTCATTGAAAGCCCTTTGGACTAAACCGCATTGAACCAATAAAACAACTTTTTAAATTCACGTACATCCGTTATGCGACTGGGTCACAATTTGAAACTTTTTATTCCTAATACTTATTACCGCTGTATCCTCAGTACATGATTCACTTATGCAAAATATTGCTCTTTCCTAGGAAATAACGTTACGCAGTAACAATCCATAACAAAATATTATTTCTTCCTCTGAAGAAAAATCAGTTAATTGTTTGAAAGTAAGATATTAGTTTATAAAAAACGCGTGTTCATTACGCTTTACAAGGTCAGTTGTTTTCATCGGGTAAAAACTAATTCTGCAAAGAGTTTTTGTAATGAAGTTGAATGTTATAGAAAGTAAGCAATGTTAAAAGTAGAAAAAAAAATTAATACGTTGCGGGTACCCTTGCGTTTCTGCTTACGGTGCGTAAAATATCTAACTTTTGTTCTACATCCAAGTTCACCATGAATGTATGTTAATGGTGTAGAGGATATTAGTTTTAACAAATCCTATAAAATGCACTAAGCTACTATAAAAATAATACACTTAATAAGTCTCACTCGATCGATATACTGATAACAACTCTCAACTTACCTGAGCTAATCCACCGAAATTTTATTTGCAGCTGGACTGATAGTCAAAATTTAGCAAATACTTCAGCGATATATCAGTATATCTAATGGAACAACCTACATGAGAAAGCTTCTTCGATTCGGCAACATAAAATTCCACCTAACTAAAAATTTTCAGCAATAATTTAAAAGTACAAACCTCAGCAATAAGTTTTGGTTACTTATTACTGTTCAGTAATTTTTCCCTTGTGCAGAAAGTGACAATGCAACCTTTCATGCAAAAGACATGTACTTGGTTAACGATGGCGACTGATGAATTTGTTCCCTTTAATGCGAATGGTTAGATCATCATTGGATATAAGTGACAGACAAAAAATAATGTCTTTACAAACTAAGAGACACTCAGTGTGAAACATCCCAAGTCCAGAAATGCCCTTTCAAAATGTAGGGAAATCCTCTCCACACACTCTCCCACTTCTTAAAATTTAACACGACCTAGGGTGCTTAATTCGAAGAAATGGCAGGGAGACGAGCGCACGCACGAACAGCCAGCCCAACCGGTGATAACTCAAAGGTCACGGGGCATTTATGCACTGAACAATGAAACGGCCTTTCGATGTGAAAACAGATATGCTACTGTTTATCTAAATCCTTTACTCATGGGAAGAGCTGCCTGCTACGTGACTTTTATCTTCCTCAAGAATCTTTTGAAACCTAATGACAAAGTGAAATAATTATTCATTTCATGTCGAAATGCCACACTTTATCGGATAGGTCAACGGAAGATCCCGTCTTATCTTCAGGGGAATTTTTTCGGCTTAACAACACAACAGTTTACTGCATGCAAAAACTCCAAGCAGTCAGCTAATTTTAAAATGTCCTCTTATACTGTTTATCACAATTAAAGAAAGAATGTAGGCATTACAGGGAAAAATATGGTTTGAGCACAAAAGGAAATAAAGTATATTAGAAAGGGAAAATCACTGTTAAAAGGAAACCATACAGAATATTGTTAATGTCATAAGAAATGTGTGACGTATTTGTCAAAACGGTACCGATATGCAAAAAATTCAGTGTAAAAAATGGAAAAACAAAAAGGTATCATTTAATACGAGTTTCACAAAATAATAGAATGTGTGAAAATTTCAATCACAGTGTGATAAAATGTAGCAGTAATGCGAAATCTTTAGCATTATTCCCCATGAATTTTCAAATGACATTCAGGGGGGTGCATCATTTCCATTACTTAAGTTTCACCTTCTATTATTTTTTCCAACCAATAACCACGATAATGTACTGTTTTTGCGGGACAGTTCCGGTGGTGACTTCGATGCAGAAATGGCGCCGAGGGGTAGTAGCGATATGATATACAGTAGCGATATGACCATGCATTTTGCTAAAAAACAAACCTGATCAATGAACGATGATCAGGACAATATGTAATTAAGATTTGAACTAAAAAGTCATGACATGGCTGAAATTAGGTGTTTCACTAAACGAGGAAATCTAACACATGCATTTCATGTCTAAGAATCGGTTTAGTTATTTTACCTGCATGAGAATATATATTTCTATACTAGTGTGGAATTCTTAGAACAAGTATGTACACTATGTTTGAGTAAGTGCGAAAATGGTTGTTTTTCTGCATCGGGGTGGAATTCTTAGAACAAGTGGCACTATGTTTTATAAGTGTGAAAGTGGTTGTTTTTCCGGCAAGGACACGTTTTTTGATAATGTTATGTATTCCCATATGTGTTTCACTTGTTTGGAACTTTAAAATCTGAAATAACACTACCCATAGAAAGTAGCATTACCCCAGTAAATTTCATTAGTATGTACTAAATGCTTCTCGATTCTGAAGGAGAGGGCACACAGAATCGAGCCGTTAGACAACACTTTGCATTCTCCTAACTTCAACAGTTTTACGGATCTAACGCATAAAGCGCTAAGTTTTTCAACGGTTATTTCACACTTCAAACACTCATCAAGACAATCAATCGCCACATTACAGAAGTAAGGAAGATTGAAAGAGAAAAGAGAAGCGATAGGAAAGCGAAAGAAAAGCGAAAGAAAAGCACCCTACCCGCATTCTCACATTAAAAGAAAAAATATCAAAAACGTAACGTAAAAGTAAGCATTCATCGGTTTGCCTCAAAACAGCTAAGATACACAATCTGGGTCAGCCCAACAGAGGGCGCCCGGTGTCAGCTTGAAAGACAGCAAGGATAAACGTCAATCATACACTTTGAATGCATGTTTCTTTACGTTCGAAAATTTTTTCCCTGTTTATTACAAGTATGTGCACGTGCGAAGTACAGTAGTAACAATAGTTTAACCATAAGTATTCATTTTTTTAGTATTAGGGTGTTAATGCCACAATTTCTAGTGAGATGCAAGTCAGCAACTTTATTTTCCTGCAAACATTCACTTTTTGTGCAAGCACGTGAATATTACATGTAACTTTTTCAGTTGTATGGGAATCAAATATTCACTTTTCTGAACAAGGGCAAAATCGCTCCAATGGAGTGAACTACAGTGAAATCGATTACTCACACATGACAAGTATCAATATTATGCTCCTGATCCCTTTGAAGAATACTGGAAAATCAACCTTAGGATATTTAACTCGCGCCATCTAATGGGAAATGTTATTTGAATGTTAATGTTTCATGCAGATGACGCAAGGTATGTTGATTGCATTCACTTTAAGTCTGAAGACTTTAAGTCTTTAAGTCTTTAAGTCTGAAATGCCAATATTAGAACATTTGAATAAATAAATTTGTGACACTGCACAATGTCGTTTAGCATCACCTATTGCCACACACGTTGTACCTCTGATATTTAAATATTTTCATTTATGTAACATGTCCTTAAATTATGTTCTTAAACATCGGTAACGGGGTGTCTGTAATCGAGAGTATTGAGAAAATCCAAAGATCTTTCACAAGAAACTAAAAATCTTACAAACCTAGATTAAAAGAAATCCATCTGCATTCTCAGGATAGGAGACGAGTTGCATATGATTAAAAACAATGTTTTGAATAACATTAATAATAATAATAATAATAATAATAATAATAATAATAATAATAATAATAATAATAATTCAACTTCCGTTAATAATTGGATTGAACCCATTTAACAGGATTATTAGTCCCATATGGCAGATACCTATCGTTTTGGACGTTACAGTGCTGTTTAATCACTATACAGGGTGATTCAAAACTTATCGTTCAAATTTCGTAGGGAGGTAGGGAATACGTCAGGAAACCGATTTCACATAGGAAAATATGTCCGCAAATGTACGCATGCGTATGTAGAGGGCGCTGTGTGTACCCAACCAGTGTACAGCTCGCCCGACCACTCCCGCTGTCATCAGTGTACGAGCTGACTTACTAGTGATAAGATGAATCGTTTTACGCATCAAGAGCTAGTGGATATGCATCTCGCATATGGGGCAGCTGGCGAAAGCGGCCGCCGAGCTAGGCAAGTTTACGAAGACCGATACCCCAACAGAAGAATACCGCAGCATCAAATGTTTGCACGTGTGCATCGCAATCTGCGCGAACGTGGTTCACTGCGCAGCAACATGCAGGATACGGGGAGAAGACGACTGACACGGACTGTCAACGTCGCAGAACAAGTCCTACAATCCATCGAAGATAATCCGAATAACACGAGCTATTGCTCAGCAGCTTGGGGTCTCTCAGTCAGCAGTGTGGCGGATACTGCACGAGGAACGTGTGCATCCTTACCATCTGCAAAGGGTGCAGTTACTGCATCCTGACGATTATCCGAAGCGTGTGGATTTTGCACAATGGTTCATGCAGAAAGGTGCCATGGACCCCAGTTTTCCAGCTTCTCTCCTTTTTACAGATGGAGCTTCATTCAGTCGTGAAGGTGTGTTCAATACACACAATTCACATGTGTGGGCTTAAGACAATCCTCATGGTACGAGAAGTCACGCTGCGCAACATCGTTTTGCCGTAAATGTGTGGGCTGGAATCATTGGTGACTGTTTGTTGGGACCTTACTTGCTGTTGTTGGGCGCTGTTTCTGCGCATATCCGCCGAGATATGTGGTATCAACATGACGGGGCTCCAGCCCATAGCACAATTGTTGTGCGTGATTACCTGAACCGAACATTCGGAGCTCGATGGATCGGTAGAGTTGGATCGATCGCTTGGCCACCCAGGTCACCTGATTTATCGCCCATGGATTTCTTTTTGTGGGGGGCCATGAAGACCATGTGTATGAGACCCCCGTCGACAGTGAAATGGACCTCGTTGCACGAATAGTGGCCGCTGCAGGCATTGTCCGTGATATGCCAGGCGTTTTTGAAAATGTTCGGCGGTCAATGCAACAGCGCTGTGAATCCTGTGTCCGTGTAAATGGTCGTAATTTTGAGCACCTACTGTGAACCTATACTTTACCTTGTTGGAATAAAAGTCACATTCGTTACCACTTAACTGTACTGTTTCCTTGTGTTCACTTTACTTGTCCATTTCGTTCATGTAGATGACGTTTGCGGACAGACTTTCCTATGTGAAATCGGTTTCCTGACGTATTCCCTACCTCCCCACGAAATTTGAACGATAAGTTTTGAATCACCCTGTATACTAAGTGCCTCATTATGTATTTTGGAATTACGAAGACTTTCATGATTTAACTTCGGTGAATGCTTGAATTGAACCCATTTAACCCTAGCTTCATAGTCTTATTTGGGATGGATAACTATCTAACAAGCTGGAATACTATGTTGTTGAAGATTACATACTATTTGTTCAAATGCTAAATGTCTACTACTTTGATGTTATGAGGACTTTTGGACTCAACATTTTGAACTTTATTAATTATATGTGAATTAGCCAGCTTTGTTCTTCTAGGAGGATGTTCTGAAACCTTGTTATAGTCTGGCTACTTAAATAGCTCTTGTAACAAGTTGTACTGCTTGAACGTGTAATAAATAATAATAATAGTAATAAATTGTACATTTCAGGTTATATGCATTGATTTTCCATTTGCGCAAAGATATTAGTCCAAATACCATTTTTTCGTTTTGTAGAGTTTGAAAAACATGAACTATTTTTTCCATGGATATTATTACATTTCCTAATACTCTGTTTTTTTTTTAAAGAAAACTTTTAAGTTATATTAACTATCAAAATATTTTCAATGCTTTGAATTTGAAGCTTACTTTTATCGTTACAGATAGTTTCATATGTATTCATCCGCTATTGGTTCTCCACCTTACTTTTGAATTTTGCATAATTTCATGCCTTTATTGGTACACCGTTGCAATGCAAATGATTTCTTCTGTTTTTCATAGTTCACGGAGATAAAATCAGTGCAATTTTTTTTACCTTTCAATTATTGCTATTAAATTCTTAGGTTTTCCTCTATTTCTTACATTTTATAAAACGCCAGATTGCCTTTACAAATTTCCGAAACAATATTTCGACATTTTTATTCCTTTACGAGCATTGTACTGTTTCTATCAAATGTTGAGTACATTCTGGAAAGAAAAATTAAAGTGCAAAACATATGTACAATGTGTTTAAATGCCATTATTATATTATTAACATCATGTGTAATGTAATATTACCTATCTTAACCACTTTTAACAATAACGCCTTAATGTCAGGAAATTAGTCTGTTATCGAAGAAAATTATGCACTTAATTTTGGGTAGGCTCAGTACGAATACATTAGCAACTGTTGGTGAACTTTGAATATATACTATATTATTTTTAGGTTGTCAAATAAAAATCTAATTTTATGTGCAATTTGTAAAAACACAAATACCTTTTAATTGCAGGGCTATATCACGCATTATTGCGCAAACATAATAATCATGGAGTTAAATGTTCTGCAGTCGTATGCAGATAAGTAAACTCAATAGCCCTTTCAACAACAAAAAAATGTTAAACTTAAATAATCATTTGGATTAACCGAACTATACTATTTTTACACATTATTGCACAATCATGTCTGATTCAAGAAACCGTTTATGAGAACAGAACTTTCGACCTTGTGCGAAAAGTTTGGACTCTCAGTTTTTCGAACAGTTTCCAGTAGCACTGAAATATTTAAATCCAATTTTAAATTTCATGTATTATTTGACTAGGTGGAATTTTCTCATTAATTTTTCTTGTGGAAAGATTCGTCTAGATGACGTGAACACATTGCTCTTCACTGAAAATAGTATCAAATATTAAGTAATAATTCTCGTCCAGAAGAAAAAAAGCTGTTGAACATTCCGAAGCTGTGGGAAACACAGAGATTAAGCGCATTGAAGCAATGATACATTAGGTAAACTTATTTCTATTCCTTTTGCCCTTTAAACGATGGGACTGATCATTCATAGTGCATTAATAGGAAATGTCTTTTTCAGGTTTTGTACAATTTTTCCCGATTTCAACACCCTTCCAACTATCTTCTCCCCGAACAAAATATTTAATATTCGGTTTAAACTGGAAAAACCCAGAAAAATATACATTTCATAAGTGTTTGTTGCATTTTATCATAAGAAAGAAAATATCATATTAGTATAATGTCAATTAGATTGAGTTTCTCATTTGCCAACACTACATAGAAACAAAGATAAGAGAAATAATTATTAGTTATTCTATGTTATATGACAGTGCATTCATACTACTGATGCAAGATAAGGGTCATCATATTGCATTAGATTAATATAAGCAGTTCTCGCTGTGACGAATTAATGGTTTCTGGAATACCATTCGTTAAACGAAAATGAAAGTTTCATATTAATGTAAGATATATTAGTTTATTTGTTTCTGACATACTGCATAATAGCAAATACCGAAATAAATTAGAATAAGACCATAGTTATTAATATTAAAAATATTGTAGATATATTAAAAACATTAAGGGCACGTTAAAAACATTATTTACAGATTACGAATTGTTCGAATTTAAAAGAATTAATCATAAGATTTTGTACAGATATAATCTCGCTGAAGAAACGTTGTCAATGCATAAGTTGCTGTATGTTAATAATAAAATTATCACCTAATACCTGGAAGGCTTGTAAATAGTAGCTACGCATAAACTGAAAGGAGAGCTGTGTACCAATCCCCAGTGATGATGCACAGAACCGGCCAAGCCTGGCACCTAATGTCCGACTCCGCTTCTCATGGTGCAGACCCGTTAGTACTTTTCAAAAGAGATATTCTCTTTTGGAAGGGAACGGAAGGTGAGGGCTGCCAGAGCAGTGTGGCCTACTGAACTGGTCATCTATGGCCACTTTTGTTTTCTGCCAGTGGTCAACTTCACAGGAGTCTGGTGCTGACCATTTATACCTACTAGATTGGACTGATTTATGGCTTTGAGCTGGATTATGGATCCTGGACTTGCTGCACTGTTGGGCTTCTGTTGAGGGAACATCTGCTGCTTCGGTGTGTTCTTTTTGTTTTGTGATACCTTATATCATCTGGTAGATAATCCTGATCAGAGGTTATTGCAGCTTCCTAATCTTAAATTGGAGTTATGTGTCTCAGGCTAGTCATATGGCTCTTGAAAAGATCCACTTGAAAAGGTGGTACCCACACTTCCTACCAGAATAAGTGACTTCAGCCTTTAGCAGTGGGGCGATCAGGGGGCTGTTTGATATTGTTGACTTTACCTCTCTCAATAAACCAAGTTTATTCAAAACTCCTATTAATCATTTTCTCTCTGCAGGTACCTAAAACATAAGGACGTTACATAGAGATTATTCTTTTAATGTCCTCACGCAGGAATTCCAGTGTTATAATCTAGTTATTCTAGACTTGCAAGAGATCAGATAGACAGATACGATATTAAAAAAAAAAAATCAAATTTCTCTTCTCAGGTAGGGAAGATGGAAATGATCTGCAAGGAATAGGTTTGCTTCTCAGCAGACACGCCAATGGTGTTCTTCTAGAATATGACTACATTAATGAAAGATTTCTTACAGCAAAATTTAAAACAAAAATTAAAGACTTGATTGTAATCTGTTGTTATGCCCCTTCAGAGGACTCTGATGAGAACGAGATGGATACGTTTTACACACAGCTTCAGGATATTTTGAATTCTGTGAAGAAAGGAGATATTTCTCTTGTGTTAGGTGACTTCAATGCTAATGATGGTACTAACTCTGACCTTCGGACAGGAGTTTTTAGGTACTTTTGACATTGTTAGTTCCAATGGTAATGACGTCTCCTACAGGTAAATACATGCAATGATTTGCGAATAACGAACGCATATTACAAACAGCAGGACATTTATAAATACACATGAGTTTCACCTGATGGATTGCACAGGAATATGACAGCTTCTACACTGAAGTATCATTGAATTAGAAATAGCAACCTATTAACCTGTTGGACCCTCTCTGGCCCTAATAACGGTCGCCACACGACGAGGCAAGGACTCCAGAAGCTTACGTAAAGGTTCCACATGTGTGGCGACCCATGCATCCTCCAGATATGTCCAAAATTCTCTCAAGGTCGTCGCTGATGAGACACGGGCCCGAACACTCTGCTCGACTGTATCCCAAAGATTTCCGATGGGATTTAAATCTGGGCTTCTAGGTGGCCAATTAATTATTTCAAAGTCAGCAGAATGCTCCTGCAACCATGCAGTAGCCAACCTGGCCTGTGGGATGAACAGTTGTCTTGCTGGTAGACGCCATCTCCATTGGGATGCATGATGGCCATAAAACATCATCAATACACGTACCAAATTGAATACAGATAAACGTCATCAGTACACGTACCAAGGGTCCCACAGACGTCCAACTGAAGATACCCCAAGCCATCATTGAGCAACCACCAGCTTGTACTGTTCTGACCTGACATACAGGATCCACGGTTTCATGGGGTTGGCGCCATACTCTCTGTCTCCCATCGGTGTAATCAAGTTATATCGGGATTCATCACTCCAGACTATCTGTTGCCAATTTTCGATGGTCCAGTTTCGATGTTTTTAGCCCAGGCAACGCATTGAGCATGGTGTTGTGCCATTATAAGTGGGCATTACCAGTGGACTAACAAGAATCTATGGAGTGTGTGATAAAATAGGCATATAAATCTAAAGACTAAAATTAGGCTCTATAACAGTTTCGATCTTTCTAAGATTAGGTATGGTAGTGAAACATGGACCCTTTGGGTCGGGGTTGGCTCAGTCGGTAGCCCGCCAGCTCGTGATCTGTAGTTCCCAGGTTAGAGTCCCAGCTGGGTCAGGGTTCAGATTTATCTCCGCAAAATTCCCTGCCCTGCCCACGGTCAGTAAGGGACACCGATGGGCTTGAAAAGGCCGCCGTCCGTTGGATGGGTCGTTAAGCGGTGACACCATGTGCGGGAGAGCCATACCCTGTGCACATTAAAGAACACGATGGATGGCCTTGACGGGAGGCTACGATCTGTCTCCCAACAGCTGTTCCAGTGGGTCCCCTCCCCCAACCTTCCCAGAGTTGGTCCATGTGACCTGGCCATTTAGCCCATGGTGTGCAAAAAATGTCTCTCAGGGGTAAAACAACCCAACCCATGGACCCTTCGTAAGCATGATAACAGGAAACTTGATGTTTTGATTCTAGATGCTTATGCAGTATCTTGGCATGGGTGGTTTGAATTTTAAGTAATGATGAGGTTAGAAAGAGTCAGCAACCTCCTTTGAGCATCATTTTGTGCAGTGAGAGACTACGTTGTTTTGGCCATTTTGCCTAGCTGTAGATTGACAAAAAATATTATGAACAATGTGCCCAAAGGCTTGAGGAATAGGGGGAAATCTAGGATGCGATGGGCAGACAATGTAATATAGGACCTTGCTAGAATTGGTCTACACCAGGCATGTCAAACACGCGGGCTGCATACGGCCCGCCGGGAACTGTTCTGCGGCCCGCCAAGATTGATAACCAACGTTTATTTAACTTTTGACAACACTGGATTCTTTAATTAAAATTATAAGTACATACACGGTACATGAATTAAATAAACGTATTTCAGAAAACATTTCCATTTATATATAAGGGAAACTATTGCGCATAAATGTATATGTCGGAGCCCGATCATAGAATTGCTCATATCATGAAATGCCCGATCGTTTTATGAAATAATGGCATTTCATAATATATGAGCAATTCTACGATCCGGCTCCGACATGTGATGATATGAGCAATTCTATGATCGGGCTCCGACATATACATTTATGCGCAATAGTTTCCCTTATATATAAATGGAAATGTTTTCTGAAATACGTTTATTTAATTCATGTACCGTGTACGTACTTATAATTTTAATTAAAGAATCCAGTTTGTCAAAAGTTAAATAAACGTTGGTTATCACACATGCCTCGAGGTCATTCAAATGTACGTACTTTGCGCATGGCAATGAGTAACGAAATGCCAGTAGAGTCGGAAGCTATTCGTTAGCAGTCAGTGAACGAATACTACGTTCTAGTCTAGTTTGCACATAACAATTTTCATCTGGTTTTTTTTGTCTTGCGGCCCTCGATTTAATATATAATACTTAATATGGCCCTCGATGGTTAACGAGTTTGACATGCCTGGCTTACACTGATCAAATGCAGCAGTTGTAGATAAGGACAGACAGGTGTGGCGAGCAAAATTGTACCGTCTGATGGGACTTTCGTAGCCCATGGTTGCATGTGGATATTGTATGTCTATAATACCTGGAAATTTGGACTATTGTTATTTCAACCGTTTTTCTACCCGAATTCTATCCGAAATATGCCATCGGGCACATGCAAAAGGCATGCACTGTGAAAACGCAACAGTGCTCTCAGTGTGCGGGCAAGCACTTTTTTAGGGAATCCCAAAAGCCAAAGCCGAAGTGTGTTGTTTGCAAAATGGCAAACAAGGATCTTGGGGCTTCTCTTTCTCTCTTTAAATCGCTAATGAATATTTCCTGCATAATGAAGGTCTCTTCTTATACAGACTCATTCAGACACATTTTTTATTATTTTTTTTAAAAAATAGTTGTATATTTTCTCATGCATCCATTTTTTAAGTTTTAATTTAAATACATATATATATGTATTACTTCTTATTATTTTTATAGGCTATATAGCATGTCAATGCTATTTAAGAATGCAATTAGCAGTTTGTAAAATTTCTGTTTTAAATTTTTATTTATGAGTTCCAATAAATTTTTAAGATTATAATTTGGTACATTACATTTTTGTAATTTTTAAAAGTATAGGTTTCTTTCGTTATTATATTCTTATAGTGAATATTATGTGTTCAATTGTGTGTACATTGTCACAATATGGGCAGTTTGATGATGTAACTTTTTTCGTTTTATTTAATATGTTATTTGTTATAGTCGTGTTAGATTTAAGTCTCATAATGGTAGTGATTAAAATTTTAAATCCATATTCCGAAAATGTATTAATTTTAGGGGAAATGTTATAGTGGAATGTATGTTGTGCATTCATATTATACCAATTTTGAAGTTATGTTAGTACATTGGATTTATTATACATTTTATGCAATGTAAAATGATAAGGAGTTAACATAGTATGGGTGAGACCTTTGGCTTTTTGACTAATTTTCCTACATATTCATTGTGTTCAAGATTTATGTGTGCAGGTATCCATTGTAAACATATGAGAGTCATCATCATCATCATCATCATCATCCTCAAGCAGCCATGGGCTACGGAGGTCCAACCAGACCGTGCAATTTAGTTCTCCAAGCAAGTCTATCCTGAGCTACATCTACTGCATCTGGCCACTGCACACCAATTCTAACAAGGTCCTGTTTGACATTGTCTGCCCACCGCATCCTAGGTCTCCCCTTCTTTCTGAGGCCTTTAGGCACACTGTTCATAACCCTATTCGCCAATCTATAATTATTCATACGGGCAACATGGCCAAACCAACGGAGTCTCTCTCTGCAAAATATGATGCTTAAAGGAGGTTGCAAACTCCTTTGCCTAACCTCATCATTAGTTACAAAGTTGAACCACCTAATGCCCAAGATACTGCGTAAGCATCTGGAATCAAAAGTATTTAGTTTCCTGTTATCTTGTTTACAAAGTGTCCAAGTTTCACTACCATAACTAACCCTAGAAAGAACCAAACTATTATAGAGTCTAATTTTAGTCTTTAGGTGTAATACGCCTATTTCTCCACACTCTCCATAGATTCTTAAAAGTCCCGGCAGCAATCCCTATTCGTCTGTTAATTTCATGCCGCACATCACCATTATCTGTTACATAGCTCCCAAGATAATTAAACTGTGACACCTGCTCAAGACTGCAACCATTCAGATTAACTGAATCACAGCCTGCCTGACCAATTTTCATCACTTTAGTTTTCTCTCTGTTTATAACCAAACCTACTCTACTACCAGTCTCATCAACAGCTCGAATGAAAGAGTTCATCTCATCAACATCATTTGCCAAAAGGGCTAAATCATCAGCATAATCTAAATCAGAAATTGTCGTATCTCCAGCCCATTTAAGGCCAAAATCTTTCCCTTGAAGTGAATTTCGCATAACATAATCAATAACCAAACTAAAGAGAAAAGGAGACAAAATGCACCCTTGTCGAACACCAGAGGTAATGCTAAACCAATTGCTACAAGCCTTACCAACTCTCACACAAGACTCAGTGTTATTATAGAGAAAGTTTTCATTATGTTAACTAACTTGTCATGATCACACAATCAACCACAAATTATGACGATCAACAGAGTCGGAAGCCTTTTGAAATCAACAAAGCTAGCAACCAAAGGTTTCTGAAACTCTAAACATTTCTCAAGAATCTGCCTAAGTGAAAATATCTGATCCACATATCCCCTACCACTTCTGAATCCACATTGCTCATCACGCAATTGACTGTCAACCAGATTCTTAATTCTATTAACCACAATCATGGAAAGAACTTTACCTGGAACAGAGAGTAGGCTAATACCCCTATAGTTATCACAAGAACTGCGATCATCTTTTTTGAAAATAGGGATAACAATAGCTCTGGTAAAATCCTTAGGAACCATGCCTTTATCATAAAAGATATTCAGAATTTCAGTCATCCAAGTGGTAACCGAAACATTTCCAGCTCTAAGCATTTCTGTAGTAATTTCATCTACCCCTGGGGATTTATGAAGTTTAAGTTTAGAAACAGCCAAAATAACTTCGGATTGTGTTATAGGGCCAACATTAAAGCCAACAATGCATCTATCATTATTGCAAATAATGGGAATAGAACTAACCGCATTGTTTAGAACATCACTGAAATGCTCAGCCCACCTAGCCCTGACAAAATCCTCACCTTCTATAACCTTACCTTGTTTATCCTTCAATCCCTGTATACCTGTCCGTTTTCTACCACACAAAACATTAACTATCTGGTACAGCTCTCTGCTGTTGTGCTGTCTAACTGCTTCCTCGGTTTTGTCAGCCAAACCATCAAGCCAAAGATCCTTATCAGCAGCTAACTGATCTTTTTCACGTTTATTACGTTCTCTGTAATGCTTTCTATTAGGATTAGTAGGGTATTGATTAAGGACATTCCTGCAGTTCTTTCTTTCCGAAATAAGCTCAAATGCCTTATCACTCAGATAATTCTGCCTCTTCTGCTCCTTTTTTCCTAAAAGAGTATTGTTAGTGTCCAAAAAAGCCTGTTTAAAATGATCCAATTCTTCCTCAACTTCAGTTATAAGCATACCATGACTGTCATAATGACTAAGTAACCTATCATGGTAAGCTTTGGCTATAACTGGGTCTTTCAGAGCTTCAGTATTAAACGCAAATTTTTTAATCCTAGCACAACAGTTTTTAAGTTTAAGTTGCAAGACACTTTTAACTAGTTAATGGTCAGATCCAATTTCAGCTCCCCTATATGCCCTGGTATTTCTAACAGAACTAGCCCATTTGCTGTTAATTAATATATAATCAATCATATTCCTATGCAGCCCATCAGGTGAAACCCATGTGTACTTATGTATGTCGCGGTGTTTGTAATATGTGTTAGTTATTCTGAAACCATTGAGTTTACTTACCTGTAGGAGACGTTGCCCATTGCCATTGCAGCTACCAATACCAAAAGGGCCAATCACCTCTCCCCAAAGGTCAGAGTCAGTACCAACTTTGGCATTGAAGTCACCAAGAACAAGGGTAATATCTCCTTTCTTGACAGAATTAAAAATATCCTGAAGTTGTTCATAAAACCTATACGTCTCATCCTCATCGGCATCCTCAGTGGGGGCATAACAGCAGATAACATTCAGGTCTTTAACACTTGTCTGAAATTTTGCTGTAAGAAACCTTTCATTAATGCACTCATATCCTAGAAGAGCATCACTAGCGTGTCTGCTGAGAAGCAGACCCACGCCTTGGTGATGCTTATTGTCGTCCTTCCCTGAAAAGAGAAATTTAAGATTATTTTTAAGAATCTGCCTTTTATCTGTCCATCTGGTCTCTTGCAGGCCGAGAATATCTAAATTATAATGGTGGAATTCTTGTGTGAGGACATCAAGAGAAAAAGCTCTGTGCAGAGTCCTCACATTCCAACTACCTATGTAGAGAAAACGGTTAGTAGGATGTTTAAAGAAACTATGTTTATTGAGAGAGGGAATGCCGACAATGTCAAACAGCCCCCCTAATCGCAGACATGGGGCAAAGACCCGTTCCCCCACCACTAAAGGCTGAAGCCATCTACACTGGAAGACTTCCTCCAATGTAGAATTTGACGATGCCAATAGAAGCAAAGGGTTCAGGTGCCTGCGATGACCTGTGCTCAGGATTATCCACCAGCTGATAAACATATCCTCTGAATCTATTCACTTGGGGCTGTCAACCCACAAACAAACAGAAAACACAGCGGAAGATTTTCCCTCCACAGAAGCCCACCAGTGCAGCAAAATCAGGATCCATAATCAAGCTCAGAGCCACGTATCTGTCCAGTCCAGTGGGTATATATGGTCAGCACCAGGAACCTGTGTGGTTGACCACTCCTCAGCAGGGTAGAAATAAAAGAAAAGTAGCAATATTTGTCCAGATCAGTAGGCCACACTAATCTGGCAGCCCTCCCTTCCGTTCACTTCCACAAGAGAGTATCTCTTTTGAAAGGTACTAACGGTCTGCACCACGAGAAGGCGGGGTCGGATATTAGGTGCTAGGCCTGGCCGGTTCTATGCATCATCACAGGGGATTGGTGCATAGTTCTCCTTACAGTGACTACCTAGCTACCATTTACAGACATATGAGAGTATTATGGTCTAAATGTTTAAAAATAAGAGTAAAAATATCATTGATAAATATAGGTAATTTGCTCTTAAAATGGTATGTTTTGAGTATTTCTAAAGAAGATCTACTGTCGATAAAATGACTATGTTTTTATTGTAGTATTTTAGTGCCCATTCAGTAGTTACGATGATGGCAGACAGTTCTGCAATAATCACTGGTGACAATATGAAATTTAAAAGAATTTTCGAATTTGCCAGAAAGGCAGTAAAATGCACCGGAGGAAATTGTTTTGTCTGAGTTCAGGGAGCAATCCGTATAAATGTGTATAAAATTTGAGTAATTGTCTGGTAAAAATGTTTCAATTATTGATTTTAGTGCTAGGTTATCAAATTTTTTTTGAATCTGTCACAGGGATGTTTTCAGTAATGACTGGTAGAGTTGATATCCAGCATGGAAAATTTGGTATATGATCACCACTAGTATATTTTTGTAATATTTCTAAAATTATGTACTTTTCAGGCCAAGTACGATCGATTTTGGCAATAATGTGATGGACAGCAACTGAAGTTGCTGAAACAGTGCATCGACTATGGACAGTAGGAGTCCAGACGGTGGAAGCGGGACCAGGTTAAAATTTCTTCCAATTAATTTAAATGGAGCGCAGACCGTAACGACCCTACTCAGCCAAGAAATAACAGAGGAAAGAATCGATGTTACTCTTGTGCAAGAACCCCATAAGAGAGCTTCCTCCGACCAGCAGGCTATTTTGCACCAAAGAAGCTAAGCGAAAAGCTGGAATTGTCGTTTTCAACCTCAAAGTGAATTCTGTAATGGCATATCACTCCACCACAGTGGTGGTAGTGGAGATTAACTATGGGAGTAGAGATACAAACGTTATCTACATTTACTGTCCACCAAGTCTTAATATCGAAAGCTCGTTGACTGCGTTACAAAACATCCTAGCTCATATCAAATAAAAGAGCTTAGTGGTGGGAGGTTACTTCAACGAAAAGCACCACCTTTGGGCCTCGAACAGACAAGATGTCAGAGGAGATAGGACTCTAGATTTTATCAATTCTGCTAATCTTATATTACTGAATGAGTACGATACACCAGCTACCTTTTTTGGACCTAGAAATCAAAAGTGGATAGACTTGACCCTAGTTACGCCTCGGACAATACCACTGATTCACGGTTGTGAGTCAGTGACAAGATCACTAACAGCGACCACAACTATTTAACGTTCCTTGAAGAAGGTACAATACCATCCCCACATAACACCAAAAGATTTGCTACTGGCAAAACCCCTGACTGGTACAAACTCGTGCATTGTATAGTGCCGGGACTGGCTAAGATCCGCCAGCATATTACCAGCATATACGACTGTGATTCTCTGCAAAACAACGTCAGAGAGACTACCGAGTGTATAGGTTGTAGATATGAGAAAAACTTCGCTTTCAATGGAAAACTCTCAAAAGGAAAGTCTGCACCCTGGTGGACACCAGAGTTCGATGTCAAAAAAAAAAGCGGGCCAGAGCTCTTAGACGGAGATATCAAAGGTGCCGTAATGGGGATAGAAGATTCAGAGAAGAGATGTATAAAAAGTCACAGGCGGAGTATATAGGCTCGCATCCGTCTACCTGCCGTTAGGCTCGCATCCGTTCTACTCTGCTGAGGAGTGGTCAACCACACAGAGTCGTGGTGCTGACCATATAAACTCACTGGACTGGACAGATATATGGCTCTAAGCTTGATTATGGATCCTGATTTTGCTGCATTGGTGTGCTACTGTGGAGGGATAATCCTCCGCTGTGTTTTCTGTTTGTTTGTGGGTTGACAGCCCCAAGTGAATAGATTCACAGATATGTTTATCAGCTGGTGGATAATCCTGAGCAGAAGTCATCGCAGGCACCTGAACATTTTGCTTCTATTTGGCATCGTCAAATTCTACATTGGAGGATGTCTTCCAGTGTAGATGGTTTCAGCTTTTAGTAGTGGGGGAACGGGTCTTTGCCCCATGTCTCCGATTAGGGGACTGTTTGATATTTTCCGCATTCCCTCTCTCAATAAACATAGTTTCTGTAAACATCCCACTAACCATTTTCTCTCCATAGGTAATTGGAATGTGAGGACCCTGCACAGAGCTTTTTCTCTTGATGTCCTCACACAAGAATTCCACCATTATAATTTAGATATTCTCGGCTTGCAAGAGACCAGATGGACAGATAAAGGTCAGATTCTTAAAAATAATCTTAAATTTCTTTTTTCAGGGAGGGACGACAATAAGCATCACCAAGGCGTGGGTCTACTTCTCAGCAGACACGCTAGTGATGCTCTTCTAGGATATGAGTGCATTAATGAAAGGTTTCTTACAGCAAAATTTCAGACAAGCGTTAAAGACTTGAATGTTATCTGCCGTTATGCCCCCACTGAGGATGTCGATGATGATGAGAAGGATAGGTTTTATGAACAACTTCAGGATATTTTGAATTCTGTCAAGAAAGGAGATATTACCCTTGTTCTTGGTGACTTCAATGCCAAAGTTGGTACTGACTCTGACCTTTGGGGAGGGGTGATTGGCCCTTTTGGTATTGGTAGCTGCAATGGCAATGGGCAACGTCTCCTACAGGTAAGTAAACTCAATGGATTCAGAATAACTAACACTTATTACAAACACCGCGACATACATAAGTACACATGGGTTTCACCTGATGGGCTGCATAGGAATATGATTTATTATATATTAATTAACAGCAAATGGGCTAGTTCTGTTAGAAATACCAGGGCATATAGGCCCCTGTTAAAAATGTACTGCAACTTGAACATAAAAAGTGTTGTGCTAGGGTTAAAAAATTTAGTTTTAATACTGAAGCTCTGAAAGATCCAGTTATAGCCAAAGCTTACCATTATAGGTTACTTAGTCATTATGATAGTCATGGTATGCTTACTACTGAAGTTGAGGAAGAATGGGATAATTTTAAACAGGGTTTTTTGGACACTAACAGTACTCTTTTAGGAAAAAAGGAGCAGAAGACAGAATTATCTGAGTGATAAGGCTCTTGAGTTTATTTCGGAAAGAAAGAACTGCAGGAATGTCCTTAATCAATACCCTACTAGTCCTAATAGAAAGCATTACAGAGAACTTAATAAACGTGTAAAAGATCAGTTAGCTGCTGATAAGAATCTTTGGCTTGATGGTTTGGCTGACAAAGCCGAGGAAGCAGTTAGACAGCACAACAGCAGAGAGCTGTACCAGATAGTTAATGTTTTGTGTAGTAGAAAACGGACAGGTATACAAGGATTGAAGGATAAACAAGGTAAGGTTATAGAAGCGGAGGATTCTGTCATGGCTAGGTGGGCTGAGCATTTCAGTGATGTTCTAAACAATGTAGTTAGTTCTACTCCCATTGTTTGCAATGATGATAGATGCATTGGTGGTTTAATGTTGGCCCTATTAGGCAATCTGAAGTTATTTCGGCTGTTTCTAAACTTAAACTACATAAATCCCCAGGGGTAGATGAAATTACTACGGAAATGCTTAGAGCTGGGAATGTTTCGGTTACCACTTGAATGACTGAAATTCTGAATATCTTTTATGATAAAGGCATGGTTCCTAAGGATTTTACCAGAGCTATTGTTATCCCTATTTTCAAAAAAGGTGATCGCAGTTCTTGTGATAACTATAGGGGTATCAGCCTACTCTCTGTTCCTGGTAAAGTTCTTTCCATCATTGTGCTTAATAGAATTAAGAATCTGGTTGACAGTCAATTGCGTGATGAGCAACGTGGATTCAGAAGTGGTTGGGGGATGTGTGGATCAGATATTTTCATTTAGGCAGATTCTTGAGAAATGTTTGAGAGTTTCAGAAACCTTTGGTTGCTAGCTTCGTTGATTTCAAAAAGGCTTTCGACTATGTTGATCGTCATAATTTGTGGTTGATTGTGAGATCATGACAAGTTAGTTAACATAATGAAAGCTCTCTATAATAACACTGAGTCTTGTGTGAGAGTTGGTAAGGCTTGTAGCAATTGGTTTAGCGTTACCTCTGGTGTTCGACAAGGGTGCATTTTATCTCCTTTTCTCTTTAGTTTGGTTATTGATTATGTTATGCGAAATTCACTTCAAGGGAAAGATTTTGGCCTTAAATGGACTGGAGATACGATTATATTTGATTTAGATTATGCTGATGATTTGGCCCTTTTGGCAAATAATGTTGATTAGATGAACTCTTTCATCGAGCTGTTGATGAGACCGAGGAGTAGAGTAGGTTTGGTTATAAACAGAGAGAAAACTAAAATGATGAAAATTTGTCAGGCAGGCTGTGATTCAGTTAATCTGAATGGTTGCAGTCTTGAGCAGGTGTCACAGTTTAATTATCTTGGGAGCTATGTAACAGATAATGGTGATGTGCGGCATGAGATTAACAGACGAATAGGAATTGCTGCCGGGACTTTTAAGAATCTATGGAGAGTGTGGAGAAATAGGCGTATACACCTAAAGACTAAAATTAGACTCTATAATAGTTTGGTTCTTTCTAGGATTAGTTATGGTAGTGAAACTTGGACATTTTGTAAACAAGATAACAAGAAACTAGATGCTTTTGATTCCAGATGCTTACGCAGTATCTTGGGCATTAGGTGGTTCAACTTTGTAACTAATGATGAGGTTAGGCAAAGGAGTTTGCAACCTCCTTTAAGCAGCATATTGTGCAGAGAGAGACCCCATTGGTTTGACCATGTTGCCCGTATGAATAATTATAGATTGGCCAATAGGGTTATGAACAGTGTGCCTAAAGGCCTCAGAAAGAGGGGGAGACCTAGGATGCGGTGGGAAGACAATGTCAAACAGGACCTTGCTAGAATTGGTGTGCAGTAGCCAGATGCAGTAGATGTAGCTCAGGATAGACTTGCTTGGAGAACTAAATTGCACGGTCTGGTTGGACCTCCGTAGCCCATGGCTGCTTGAGGATGATGATGAATATAATCTGGCATCAGGGGAAGACCTAACACCTTGGATATCGAGTATGTATGCAAAGAGGATGGGTGCAGGACCACGTCTTTCAGCGAAACTATCCAGGCGCTACTTGAGGATTATTCCCTGACGATGACAGGAGCTCTGATGATGCCCAACATCATCTCCAGAGAGAGGATAGCAGGTTTCCACCGGATATGGAAGATGACGTTCCGTTCACGGAAGAGGAGATAGGAGAGGTGATGAGAATAATGGACAGAGGGAAGGCCCCTGGCAACGATGGTCTGACAGTGGAAACTGTGATGAAGCTGTTAAAAGAAACACTGTGATCTGTTCACCACAGATTTTTAACAACTCTCTTAGGCTGGAGCAAAGGCCTGGAAAGGGGCCGACCAAGTCCTTTTCAACAAGGCGGGTAGAGGTCCGGCGGATGTGAGATTCTACAGACCACTATGTCTGTTGCCAGTGATGAGAAAGATTTTAAACAAGTGCTCATGAAAAGGATGTTCTACCATAGTACTAAGAAAGGCTTCCTGAACAGCAGGAAATACGGATTCAGGACAGACCAATCTACCACTGCCGCTATCAAACAGGTGGTGGACATAATCAAGGTCAAGAAATAAAGCAAACTGCAGACCTCTCTCATCGCCTTGGATGTGATGGGCGCAATTGATGATGTCTGGTGGCCTAAAATCATCGCTGACTGAAAGAATGTTCCTGTATCAGGAATATCTTTAATCTGGTTTCAAATTACCTCAGGCATAGGAAGGTCACTTTTTCCTGTGCCAGTGGGGCAGTTTCCAGGAACTTAGACAGGGGCTGCCCACAAGGTTCGTGCAGTAGCCCATTTCTCTTGAACTCAGTTGCAGACACGACTCTGAAGTTGACCCTACCCGAGGGAGTCTGGCTCCAAGCTTATGTAGACGACATCTTGCTTGTTATATCGGCCTTCTCCAGAACGAGACTGGAGATTGTTGGCAACGCAGCATTGTCGGTGTTCGAGAGATGGAGTCTTCACTACAAGCTTGGATTCAGCTGTGCTAAGACTACATCAATGACTGTAGCTCAACAAGAGGTACACGATCTTAAATTGAATGGCAACACCATTAGCCATAAGACGACTCTAAAATATTTGGGGATCACTCGGGATGAGAGGAATAGCTAGATCACACACCTGCAGGGTCTTGAGGTTAAATGCACCAATGTGATGTGCAAACTGGGGTGTATGGCTCGCTTTTCATGGGGCTTCGGGGGGGGGAGGTTAACGTGAATGTCGGGGGGTTTCGGGGAAGTCCCCCGCTCCATATGTCAGGATTATCTATGTTCTCCTTAAATAAATTTCTTTAACAAAGAACACTCTGATCCTACCCCTAAGCAAAATAATTAAAACAATAAATAAAATTAGTTAAAAACTAAATTTGTTAAAAAAAAGCTACAGTAAAGAGAAATGTGAATAAAAAAAATTAAAAATCGTGGTAACCACAGAACTTATTAAGTCAATACGGTACCGAAATCATTTACATAGATTATGGAGAAAAAAAACAGAATTGATGCTAACTATTACAAAAGTTACAGAAACTCCTTAAATAGCATAATATCAAAAGCTAAAAATTCATATTTTCAAGAAAAACTGACATATACTGGAAATAACACAAAGAAGAAATGGGATATTATAACTGAAGTAATTAATACAAATAGTAGAAAAACAAATCAAAATCATCTGTTTGAAATGAGCTTAAATAGTAGAATGGTACATTTTACAGATAGTTCCACTGAAATAGTTAATGCTTTTAATGATTATTTTATAAATATAGCTATTGAATATGAAACTTGTAATTCGGAATCAGATTTGGTAGTGCCTGAAGATCTTAAGTTAAAAGACAGAATAATCATTTCCCAGGGCAATTCAATGGGTCTGATAGCAGTTTCGTTGGAAGAATTAGACAGCATAGTAAAAAAAATGAAAAGGGCTTATTCGATTGGCTGGGATAATTTTAAAGTAATATATGCATCGATACGAACAACATTGTGCTACTTGTTTAATTATATCTTTATCTTCTGGTATTTTCCCAAATACCTTAAAATGTTCAATAATAGTTCCTATTTACAAAAAAGGAAGCAAAATTCTTATAGAAAATTATCGACCTATTGCTTTACTTCCGATAATGTCAAAAATATTGGAAAAGTTATTTTTTGTCAGGTTGAACAATTTTTAGTAAAGTTTAACATAATAGCAAAAAACCAATATGGATTTTAGCAGAAAAAAAGCACAGAATATGCTATTTTACATTTAATAAATTCATTAACGTGGTCTCTGGATAAAGATTTTAAAACACTCGCATTTTTTTGGACTTATCAAAGGCTTTTGATTTGGTAAATCATGAAATATTGTTGGCTAAACTTTATAAACATGGAATCAGAGGTACCAGTTTTACATGGCTAAAATCCTACTTGGAAAATCGTTCACAAATCGTTAGGATAAATGATATATATAGTTCTATGAAAAATATTAATACAGGTGTACCACAAGGTTCTGTACTGGGACCTCTGCTATTTATATTATATGTAAACGATATATTTGACAAAAAGTTTGAGGTAGAAATTATTTCTTATGCTGATGATATTGTTTTGTTATACAAAAGTAACACCAATGAGCAATTATACCAAATGGCAAACAGAGATATTCATCGTTTCTATCAATGGCTAATGTTGAATACATTAAGATTAAATAAGGCTAAAACATGCTATATAAAATTCCAGTTGAAGGCATCAACTGATGATAGCAGTGACTCTGGAGTGGTTTCTCATCACAAGGACTGTTACAACATCCTAAATTGCAGTTGCGAACATCTTACGAAGGTTGATCAAATTAAATACCTAGGAGTGATTATTGATAAAAGCCTTTCATGGAAGTATCACACTGATTATACTGTGGATAAGATAAAACCATTCATAGCAAAATTTTATACACTAAGATTCTTTCTCGATAAAACAAGTTTAAAAATGTTATGTTCTGCTTGTGTATATAGTCAGCTACAATATGCAATAAAAGCCTGGGGAGGAGCTGCAAAAACAAATTTAAACAGGCTGTTGATTCTGCAAAAATTTATAGTTAGAATCATTGACCATAAAGGTCGCTTCTCTGAATCTCGTCCTATATTTAAGAAATTGGGGTTACTGACTCTGTCTCAAATTTATATTTTAAAAGTTATTGAATGTGTTCATTTCAATTTACATCTATTTCAGGTTCGACAGACATATATACCACTTAGAGACTCATCATTTAAATTGCAAATACCACTTATATCAAAGCAAGCTATTACCCGTAATATAAACTATATTGGGCCTAAATTATACAACAGTGTTCCAGATACAATGAAGAAAATTACTGCTAAATATTTATTTAATAAATCTCTTTCTGAATGGATACTAAACAATGATTGATAACTGTATGTAAAACCAATTTTTTGACTTCTACATCATTGATTGTTTCAATTATCAATTGTTGCTTTGTTAATTTTTTGTATTTATATTTTTGTCATAATTATACACCAGCGCTCAAGTATTCAGTTACTTTAGCTGGGTATATTTCCTAAATTTTTGTATTGATACATATCTATGTTGAATAAAAATTGAATTGAATTAATAATTGAATTGAATGTGCGAACTGGGGTGTATGGTTCGCGTCTCATGGGGCTTAGGGGTAGGATCAGAGTGTTCTTTGTTAAAGAAATTTATTTAAGGAGAACATAGATGATCCTGACATATGGATCGGGTGCCTGGTGTCGCCTGATGGACCACTGTATCATGTGCATAAAGCTGCTCGTAGCCCAGAGACCAGCTTTACTGCGAATTAACAGGGCTTATAGGATCACATCTACGGATGCGCTCCTGAAGATAGAAGGGATCCCTCCTCTGTATTTAACAGTTGGCAAAGAAGCAACCATACTAAGAGTTCTATAGGCAAGAGAAAAGGCAACATTTCTGAAGGATTTAATTTTCAATTGGAGTCCACTAAAGGTCCAGAAGACCGATACTGCTAGGTGGAATACTCACCCCACCAAGAAACTGCGTGTGCCGTGGTCTATTGAGTTACCATCAGGTCGAGGAGTAGAAGTCTACACAGATGGTTCCAAGAGTGAGAATGGTGTGGGTCTAGCCTACACTGTCTACAATCAAGGAGCCAATTTGTATGACTATAAGAGGAAGGTCTCTGACAATGGCTCGTCGTTCCAAGCAGAGCTTTTTGCCATAAGAGAGGCTCTTAAATGATCTCTCAATGACGGCAGTCATTTCAACGACATCCGGCTGCATGTCAACAGCCGGACAGCTCTGCAAGTGTTTGAAGATGCGAAACAGGCATCATACGGTTAACGAGGTCAAGCGCCTCCTAGGCCCTCAGAACATGCCAAGGATCTCTTTCTCTTGGATCAAGGCACATGTAGGTCATGAAGGAAACGAGCTGGTAGACCAACTAGCCTTCTCAGCAGGTACTACACCCAGCCTGAGAAGCGGTGAAGACTTCTAAAACTACCCTGAAGGTCTACATTAGGTCAAATAGTTATGGGCGAGTGGCATAAGCTCTGGGATACGACCGAGCATGATCTTCAAACGAAGACATTCTTACAAAGGGCCGGTCTATCTTTGATGTCCTCCGACCACTACTTCAGCAGGTACTGACGGGACACGGGAACTTCCCAACGCAGCTGGAGAGTTTTAAGATCTGTACCCGTAGTTACCGCGGCTGCGGGGCTCCAGACACAGATGTCGGGTACTACATCCTTCGGTAACCGAAGGACTAGCTAACGCACTCAGAAGTCCCAAGCGATCAGAGAGGTAGCAAGCAGGACAACCACGGTGTCCATTAGGAGTGCCCAAGTCAGGGCGCACCTGAGGGACATGGGGTGGCTCGTCTGCTGGCTCCGGGATTCGCTCCTATGAGACCGAAGCTGCTTTCGCTCTTCTACTTATCTTCCTCACTTTTCTAGCCGGGTTGCACTCCGCACCCCTTTTAACGCCACCCATACTCCAAGCCCTTTTTGGTCCCCTCTGAGACAAACCCTTATATTATACTTCCAGACTTCTCATTGCCACTCGTGTAGTGACGTGTAGACGGAGCACGAGTTTTCTCCTTAGTAGGCGGATCCTTCCGGACACTCCCCCCATATTTGAGAAGTGTGATCCCACTTAGTTCTATCGCTGTTGGAGTAAGAGATCAGGTTCCTAACTGACGTGGGTGGGGAGTGATACCTCGAAAAGTGTCCCAAATATCGGGGTCGCTGCAGTAGCCTACCTTGTAAATCGTGTAGTACGTTTTGAGTACTTTGTGTGGAAAGCTGTGAATGAAGTTATCAATGGACATATGTTTAGAACCAAACGTTTTGTGGATTTAATTGTGACTGAAGTAGTATATTAACGGTGGAAAGTTAGGGATGAACTTATCGATGGAAAGAGTTATCAATAGATATACATTTCGCGCCAAACTTTGTTTTTAGATTTTATGTTTATATCAACTTTTATTCAGGGCGGGGTTGACTCATGTTTGTGGCGCATCAGGTTCGTATAATACCTGTTCTCTTTTCAATTAAACATGTATTGCAATGTGTTATTTAAGTTCACAATTGTAATTTTTGGTTGTGCAATATAGGTTTTTTTTGTCAGAATTGCAAAATAAGGGTTTCCGCGTTCTTAAAAAAGCTTGAAATGCAACGCGACGATATCTCCTTGAATTTTTTTACTACGCCTGTTTTCGTTTGAAATGTGTTAGCACAGTTCGACGCAATCCGGTTATGGCCTGCTCTTGAAAGCGAAGCTTTGTGAGCTGCTCTAGCGCTGGAGTGATGCTCTTTTACATTAAAGTTATGTTTGTTGTTTCGACATGTTGGTCAATATATAAAGTTTACATCAAGTATTTTGTCTTGAGCAGTTTCGCAATAATAATAATATTCTCTTGACAGGAATAATCTGATTCAGGAAATTTTTCACCAGACTTCTGAAACTTATCGTGGCATAATATATAAGCTTTAAAGATCTTCAATGCTACAAGTTTAATACATAAAGCATTAAAACATGCTCAAGTTCAGAGATCATAGGAAAGATCTTTAGGACTGAGTAGTAAAGATGTAAAGAATGAATTATTATTTTCATAACATGAAATTTACGAATGATATTTAGGTTAAAAAAAATAAATGTTCGGACAAAAAGTGAGCAATAAACATAGATACTCCAGTATAGACATGTATTTTAATGCTTCAAACATTAAATGATATTTCATCAAACCTTAACGAAACACATCATCCGTAACAATTGAATTATGACTGTCTTAGAATAGGTAAATTTATTTAACTGCATGATGGACTTCAGACTAAGAGATTCTCTAACTTGTGAATAAATATCCAAATGTTTAAACCCTTTACTGGGATCGTCATCCATGGAGTTTGAAATTCTGTTGGAATTTTTTTCTTTCTACATCAATGGCTACAGATTTCTGGCACCTGGTATTGGTGGTACTGTCGCTCAAAAAAGTATCCGAACACTACGGTTGATTACAAAATTCAGAAAAAATAACTGGCAACGATTTTTTTAGAAATTAGTGATCTGGCAACCTTTGTGTCACGTGTCTCGTGACACGAAGGTTGCCAACTCACTAATTTCTAAAAAAATCGTTGCCAGATATTTTGTAATCAACCGTAGTGTTCGGATACTTTTTTGAGCGACAGTACCAGAACTCTGATACACAGTAACAGAGAAAACAGAAGCTTCCAGAATTTCATCTGTGGTATGTAACAGAATAAACAAGATTGTGTTACATTTCAAGAGTTTAATTACATGCCGTTCTGATTCACTCATACAGTATTTCAATTATAATGAATATTAGTTTTTAGCTCGTTTTCAGAAAAAACGAACCAATGCTTTCACTTTGTTGTCTGTCTGTCCGTCTGTAGATATCGACCTTACTTTATTACACACACGTTTAACACACACGTTTTTAGAGATAAATTAAAAATAATTTTTTGGGTTGGATAGGTATTTATGAAACATTGATTTGCACTTTTGAAGCCTTTCTTTAGCTATACAGTGAGATGCCAGTTAATATGGTACACCACAACTCTTCACATAAATGGTTCATTCCAATGGACCGTTATATACGTCACGTGACCGCGGTGTGCGATATTATTCGGCAGACCAGCAATTCGATCATCAGTTAAAGTAGGATTGAGGGTCATAACTGTCCACTGGCGATGGTGCTTCGTTCACTGCAGCTTCATATACTGGTGACGTGATTTCAACAAGGGTCTTTACACAAACCGTCATAGCTACCCAGTCGCTGAAAGTTGATGTTATCATCTGCACTGTGGCCCTCCATTCCACCTTTACAATACAGGAGAGGCAGCACTCACTTCGAACATCATGGCTCATTTTCCCCAATAGCTGCAGGTTTTGATTACAACATATGTATACATATTATACATATGTTCAACATATTTATACATATGTTAAAGTCACATACGAAATTCCAGACTTTCTGGAAACACGATATGGGGCACCCCATCTTCCTTACACCGACTATCTGCCCACGAACAACATGCTAAAGTCACAGTGTTTACCCATCATAAGAATCACAGATTTGCTATACAGCAGGTAGGTTGTGACCTATTTTTGGCCCATAAGGGTTTTCAGCAGTCGAATTATTGTGGCGGAGTAAATCAGGTTTATGGATGGGTGCGATGTGTATAAGCAGGTACGCCGATCACTACTCCGCTGTTGTGCCGCCTGTATCAACGTTAGTGGGCGGACATTTGAGCATTTGTTGTAATGATCTCCAATATATGTCACTCTGGAAACTTCTGTGTCTGTCCTTCATTTCCGACTCACTGTGTTGCGGCCGCATATTCTATGACGAATATTGGTGGGTTCGGTGTGTACTACCATCCCCTCACTCTTGGACTATGAATTCAGGGACACCCTGTATATATATATATATATATAATTATATATAAAAATATATAAACTATATAACAAGTATATAAAAATATTGTATCAAAGTTCTCAAACTTTTCCAATCGAGTCCGCCTCCAGACTTACTATTGAGAAAATATATCCTGGTTGTCTCCGTTACTATGTGCATTATTGCTCTATATATATATATGTTTGTCTTTCAGTTTCAATGTTTATCCTTAAATGAGTTTGAATATTAATGAAAATTGATTCTAAAGGAATTGCAAATCGACTGCAGTTAATAAACTTACAAAAGGGTTGAAAATCGATTGGTCTTTACTTCAATTTGTATTTTATTTCCTTAAAATGACATTCCTTTATGAGTCTTCTATCCCCCAAAGAACCTCTAGCTTCCTATAGTTTAAGAACGTTTGGTCTAGATTGTGTTTTCCCTAGCTTTTACTACCTTTTCCTACTTTTTCCCTAACTGGTGACGATATGTGCTATTTTGAAGTAACATGCTGAAGTAAATCTGACATTAGAGTTGTGAACAATGTTCTGTAATTGGCAAAAGATACTGAATTATCAAAATATTAATACAGTCGGTCCTCAACATTCGCGGGGGTTAGGGGCACAGGACCGCCGTGAATATGGAAAAACCCGCGAATATCTCTGGGCCCCCCAAACCTTAACTCCTAATACTGTTTAGCATATTTAACACACAAAAAAAGTAAAACAATACATTGTACTGCAACAGTATGTTTTATAAATTCAAAATTACACTATGAACAATGTAGGCTAACACAGAGAGAGAGAGAGTGAGAGAGAGGTAATACAATACAAGTACAGTATGTGATGCAATACATGTATAGTATTTAGATAGCAGTAAAATTATGATATTTTATAAAACACAGTTATATACAGTACAATACAATAAGTATTGTGTTTTATAAACTTTAATAATTTTATGCTTTTAAAATTTTCTTCGTCTTTTACACGATGACTATGTACAGATGATGATGAAATACAAACTCTTCTGACACAAAGTTCTTGCTGTACTGTTATGAGAATTACAGTACACACACATTCAAACAATATTTATTGTAACTGTGCTGCATTATTGTTATTTATTCGAGCAGTGGAAGTGGATCGTCAGGGTCTTCATCCTCGTCGTCTTCTACGTGTTCCGTATGCGGAGGAGGAGGAAAAAGGGGTGCCTGAGGGGCGGCAGAGCTGGAAGAGGTAGAAGGGGAGGCATGGATGCTCAGTGTTATTTTCTTGAAATAGATTTTGATTTCAGTTTGGCTTTTTTGCCTCTTCATTTCTTTAAAAATATTGGTGTACGTAGACAATGCCTCTTCTACCAATTCCTTCAACTTCAAAGAACGTATCATAGACGAGTCGATGTCATAAAAATAGTCCATCGCAGTTCTTTCAAAACTGAAACTTTTTTCAAAATTTAACTTTTTATAATACATTTGTGTATATATTTATGGTAGTAAATGATGAAATAGATTAATAATGCATATGTTTTATGTATTTATGACTTACTGAACTTTTTTTAGTTTTCTTTACATTTTCTAGTCTACGCGCGTCGTCTGCGATTTTCCGCAGTTGGCCGCAAAACTCCAAAAAATTCCCATCTAATTATTAACGGCAAACTCGCGAATAATCATATCCGCGAAAGTTAAACCCGCGAAAGTCGAGGGCCGACTGTATACATAAATTTTTCCATACACGCCTGCATAATATTTTCTTTACGTCACAACCACAGATGATTTATCAAAATACAGAGCGGCGTATACCAAACTAGTGTAATAAAAATCATTTTAACACTTTTTAAAAAAAATATGCAAATTATGGTAAAAGGATTGCGACATTCCCTGGCAAAGGCTTCACATTCCCCTCCCTATAAAGAGTCACTGCTCACAGCGTATGAAACCTTGAACTCTAACATATAAAATATGAATTTTTATTTTAGCAACAGTTAAGTACTTAATGATATCAAAGGTAATAAAGATTCTCAAATAGAGTCTTATGTTCTAAAATGAATCCTATAGGATTTGATAGTTTAAAATAAACCAATTTTAAGATAACTAGATCAGCGACGGTTTAATGATATAACCTAAGCATATAAAATTTGAATGCGCTTATCTCCACCAGATCACTTACGAGATGTGTACTTGGTTTCGGCTAGAGAAGGTAAAATAATCTTGGAAATATAGGGACACTTTAATTTAGCTTCCAAATTAGTTTTCAATACACTTCCAATAGCTTTTAAAAGGTACTAGTCAAATTGATATTTTGCCCTATGTAGAGTAAGTTAGAAATAAAGAATGTGTCACACTAAAATTAAAATATTACTTATCAGCATCAAGAATGAAAGATAATTTTGGAAAAGAAACTGAATAAAGAAAAAAGGCTGCTATAACTGAATTTAACACACTGACGCATGCCATCAGCTCGTTTATTAAATCATCTACTCAGAGAAGTAAACCCACAAATCTGTGAGAAAAAAATTTCATTCGCTTATATGAAATCATTCTTTCGGATATTCTATTCAAGAGGTATTCTTATGATACACTGCACAGAGTGGGCTGGAATTGACATCGCCGAAATTAAAAGAAAAATTAAATAAAAATTGAAGCCGGAAAATAAAAAGAGGAATAAAGTACAAAAGGAGAGAAAAAAATAATGAAATGAAAAAGAAGAGGGACAAAAGGAGGAAGTGAAGTTTACGCGTCGCTCTTCTCGCAGCTAAAAAGTACAGTGCTGCAGAAGCCGACCTACATTTTGTGCTTTACAATTCCTCTTAAATGCGTCCTATCCTCCGTCATGCTTCACCGAGTGTTTAAGATGTTTCCACTGAAACGTTTGCCATCTCTTGCTCATTCGCTCTATCTCGCTGGGAATTTTCTTTTTGTCTGTTTCTCCCTAGATTCTTCCTATACGAAATCGTGATTCCGCAAAGCAGTGACAAAAAGTGGAAACGATCTGATGGCGGTTATTATTAAAAAGCTGTCACCAGGAAGCAATTTAGAGTCTGGAAAAATTTACTCATTGGATAGAGAATTATATCTTATATATCTTTAAAAGGAATTGTATCATATATATCTTTAAAAGGAATTATATCATATATATCTTTAAAAGGAATTATATGATATAATACAAGGAAAAACCAAAAATTAAAGGAAAGACAAGAATTCTGCAGTCAGAATTAATAGTTATCCATCACTTAGTATATTTTAATACCATATTCACTTCTTACCTTCAATTGATTATCCACATCTTAATCTTCAATTGCATATACACTTTATCTTACCCTTTAGGTTTGATAAAAGTCAATAAATGAATACATTTCATTTGAATTAACTTTAAGCATTTATTTTATAAACTGATTGGTCTTAAGAGCAAAAAACTATTTTTTTTTCGAATTTATGCAGCAAAAATTCAATTTTTTTAGCTTTCGAACAAACCTTTTACTTTTGCATCCCATCGTGATCTTGATATACTTTGGCGTTCTTACCCTCTGTTGATGTCAATTTATTAATTCACTGACGAAACAAAGGCGTGATGAAATTCGCCGAAAAGTAGATATCGATGGCATGACATTATAGATAAATGAATGTCAAGCAATGATTACCACCTTTCCCAAATTTGCCGCTACTTTTAAAACTTCCTGTTTTCCCAGTCGCATATTATAGTGAAATACAACAAAACTATTACAAGGTTATGGTGTTGCTGTGGACATTACATCTCCGAAACAATGACACTCTATTAAACATTGCTCACGGTACGAGTCATTGCGTTAATAACTGAGATCCTCTGTGCTAAAGATAGGCGGACACTGGAAACCTATCCTCTCAATATCTATGGACTGTGTTTCACTAAAAAAATTACTACTTATGATGCGCTTCGTTAGATACTAGCAAAAATAAAATACGGATCACATAGCGCGGCAAACTGTCCACCTCACTGAACTGCCCACGTCACGAATTGTCCACCTCGCTGAAGTGTCTGCATCGCCGAACTGCGTAATGTAATTGAATGGAATCCGCCGGCGATGAACTTCTCCACGACGAATTGTCAGCTCACAAATCGTCCGTCATCCGTCGGAAGAGACAACTCGGAATAAATGTATTGTGTATCCCTGATTCACACAATACATATGTTGCGATAGAATTGTGCTAATTAAATAATAAATTTGCAGTAATACGTAGAACGTTTTCCTTTTTGTGAGATCCAATTTTATTATAAATGATGAGAGATAATTTGTGAAAATTTTATCTGAGAGAAATCATGTCTGAAATGGAATTATTAGCTCCAGTGTGCGATATGGGGATCCCAGTAACAGTAAAAGTATCGAGATCAAACGAGAACCAAGAGCAGGAATGAATCAAATTTTGAGAAGATGGAATCAAACTTAGGAAGAGAACTACTTAAAAGATTTTTAAGCCTTTAAATTGGCAGATAGTTTATTATTATGATTCGGCTGAAATCTCAGTGTAGCATGTTCCTATTATTATATTTTATATTTTTATAGATCCAGCAGAAATATTAATGCAATGAATTTTTTTAAATTCTATGTCATATCTGTTATCAAGGTATAGTTTGAAAAAAAGAGCACAAACATGTATATATCATTTTGAATCACAATTTAAATATTTTTGAAAAGGTTTTTATGCTTAAACTATGCTTCGATTTCATTTTCATGTGCTATTTATTATAACAAACTGACTGCACTTGCGCTCTAAAGTCGCAATATACACTATCGTAGCAAAATATTTGTGAATTTCCATGTTATGTTAATGGCAATCTCTTCGAAGTTCTACAAGTTTTAAAATATTCATTAAAAAAAAAATCATTGACGATAAATTAAAGAGCATAATCGAAAGTATTTATATTTCGAGTTTTAATGGATGGGGTAGCACCCCAGACTCACAATCTTCAGTTCACAGGTTCGAATTTTCGCAAAATTTAATATTAAATTAATTAATAATTTATCTCCGCAAAACTCCGCGCCCTGCCCCTGGTCAGTAGGACACGCCGATGGGCTGGAAAGACCGCTATCCATCGAATGGGACATCAAACTATGGCAGCTTGTGCCGGAGAGCCATATCCTCTGCATGTTAAAGAACATGCTGGATGGCCTTCAACGAGGGCTACCATTTGTTTCCTAACAGCTCTCTAGTAGGTCCCCTCCACCAACAATCTCGGGGTCCTTGTGACCTGGCCATTTAGCTCTTTTTTTGCATTGTGTGCAAAAAAGTGCAGTTCAGAGGTAACCCAACTGTGTATTTTGAATAATACCCGTTCAATATTAAAATGTTTTATTCAAATTGGAATATTTAAAAACAAATTATCTTATTCTATAAAAATCATCAACAGTTGTCTGATATTGAAATAATCATTACCCAAATTTCTAAAATGTATATTTATTTTATCAAATGGTTCGAAACAATACTTATTTTTCAAATTTTAATTAATATCTCAGGTAATCTTATGACACATTGCTATGGTGAAATAGTCTCTCTATTTATATATTCGATAACTATAAATACTGAACAATAATTGTAGAATTTCAAATTTAAATAGGTTTAATTATGATCTTCAATTTATATCCTGTCACGTTTTTTTCTCACTAAATGCGTGTTTTAGAAGATATAAAACATCGAAATCTAAGGGTAAGGCTTGGACGTTTCTGTTGCTTTTCTGCTGAGAGTCATTCATGCTCTCAGACCTTCTACTATGGAATATAAACTGACAGGCTCCTATCAGACCTCTGTGGCAAGCAGCTGCTTGAGGAGATATTTATTATCATTTTTTTTTAGTGTATTCACATTAAAATGTAAGTAGAAGAAACGAAATGCATATTTGGATTTTCAAAATTTTGAGAATTTTAATTGAATCATTCAAGTTACGTGGTTGAGCTGCCACAGATCGGACATCCCAGGAAATGATTGGAATTTGACATTTGCTCCAGATGCACTGCCATAAAAAATGCGTAAAGTGAGTTCTAGATTTTATAATATTTATATAGACCGAAGGGCCAAGATATTATGAACAGCGCGTCTTTATGCAAATCGAAGCAACTGCAGGTAAACGACGGCTCGTGTGAAGGTCATGAAATGGTATAAATAACACCTGATACTGTGATTTGTTATTCAGTGTTATTCTTGTTCTTCTGATGGGAAAGGCGGCGTATTTCACTGAGTTTCACAAAGGTCAAATTGTAATGGTCACACGACTGGGTCAGTGCATTTCCGAGACGTCAAGACTTGTGAGGTGCTCATGGTCAGCCGTGATTAGTACCCTTAAAAAGTGATCAAAGAAGGGATAAACAACGAACCGCCGGCAAAATGTGTGTCTCATCGACTATGGCGCATCGATGCTAGAGGTGAGCGAAGGCTATACCGTATGGTACGAGCCAACAGAAGGGACACTGGGGCGAAACGTGCCCATAATTTCAATGTTGGTGACGGGAATAATATGTCATAACACACAGTTCATCGAACCCTGCTGAAAATGGGGCTGTGCAACCACAGTCTGCTCCGAATGCCCATGCTAACCTCGGTTCACCGTCGAAAGCGCCTACAATGGAGCACACGAGCATCAATCATCAAAACCATGATTGGGAGAAAGTCGTCTGGTCCGATGAATCTCGTTTCCTATTGCACCATGTGGACGTGAGGGTACATGTGCCTCATTTACCTGGGAAAGTGTCGTCCTATCAGAATGCACTGTAGAAGGAAAACAAGCTGGTGGAGGAAGTGCGATGCTTTGGACAATATTTTGCTGGGAAACCTTGGGTCCAGTCATTCATGTGCAGGAAACTATGACATCTACCACCTACCTAAATATCTTTGCAGATCAAATACATCTTTTGATGGAAACGTATACACTCTAGTAGTGCCTTCTTTCAGCAGGATAATGCGCCATGACACACTGCTAAGATTGTTCGAGAATGGTTCGCAGAACATGAAGAAGACTTCCAGATATTGCCCTGTCCTTCAAATTCCCAGGCATCAATACAAATGAGCATCTGTGGTTTGTGTTGAAAAAGTATATCCGATCTGTGGCAGCTAAACCACGTAACTTACAAGAGTTAAAGGATCTGTTGGTAACATGTTGATTGAAGATACCACATTATCATCATCATCATACTCAAGCAGCCATGGGCTACGGAGGTCCAACCAGACCGTGCAATTTACTTCTCAAAGCAAGTCTGTCCTGAGCTACATCTGCTGCATCTGCCCACTGCACACCAATTCTAACAAGGTCCTGTTTGAAATTGTCTGCCCACCGCATCCTAGGTCTCCCCCTCTTTCTGAGGCCTTTAGACACACTGTTCATAACGCTATTCGCCAATCTATAAATATTCATACTGGCAACACGGTCAAACCAACGGAGTCTCTCTCTGCCCAATATGCTGCTTAAAGGAGGTTGCAGACTCCTTTGCCTAACCTCATCATTATTATAAATTTGAACCACCTAATGCCCAAGATACTGCGTAAGCATCTGGAATCAAAAGCATCTATTTTCCTGTTATCTTGCTTACAAAGTGTCCAAGTTTCATTACCATAACTAACCCTAGAAAGAACCACACTATTATAAAGACTAATTTTAGTCTTTAGGTGTATACGCCTATTTCTCCACACTCTCCATAGATTCTTAAAAGTTCCGGCAGCAATCCGTATTCGTCTGTTAATCTCATGCCGCACATCATCATTATCTGTTACATAGCTCCCAAGACCATTAAACTGTGACACCTGCTCAAGACTGCAACCATTCAGATTTACTGAATCACAACCTGTCTGACCAATTTTCATCACTTAAGTTTTCTCTCTGTTTATAACCGAACCTAATCTACTACCAGTTTCTTCAATAGCTCGAATGAAAGATTTCATCTCATCGTTTGTCAAAAGGGCTAAATCATCAACATAATCTAAATCAGAAATATTCGTATCTCCAGTCCATTTAAGGCCAAAATCTTTCCCTTGAAGTGGATTTCGCATAACATAATCAATAACCAAACTAAAGAAAAAAGGAGACAAAATGCACCCTTGTCGAACACCAGAAACAATGCTAAACCAATTGCTACAAGCCTTACCAACTCTCACACACGACTCAGTGTTATTATAGAGAGCTTTCATTATGTTAACTAACGTGTCTGGTATACCATATGATTTCACAATCAACCACAAATTATGACGATCAATAGAATCGAAAGCTTTTTTGAAATCAACAAAGCTATCAACCAAAGGTTTCTGAAACTATAAACATTTCTCAAGAATCTGCCTAAATGAAAATATCTGATCCACACATCCCCTACCACTTCTGAATCCACATTGTTCATCGCTCAATTGACTGTCAACCAGATTCTTAATTCTATTAAGCACAATCATGGAAAGAACGTTACCTGGAACAGGTGGTAGACTGATACCCCTATAGTTATCACAATAACTGCGATCCCCTTTTTTGAAAATAGGGATAACAATAGCTCTGGTAAAATCCTTAGGAAACATGCCTTTATCATAAAAGATATTCAGAATTTCAGTCATCCAAGTGGTAACCGAAAAATTCCCAGCTCTAAGCATTTCTGTAGTAAATTCATCTGACCCTGGGGATTTATGAAGTTTTAGTTTAGAAATAACCAAAATAATTTCAGATTGTGTTATAGGGCCAACATTAAAGCCACCAATGCATCTATCATCATTGCAAACAATGGGAGTAGAACTAACCACATTGTTTAGAACATCACTGAAATGCTCAGTCGACCTAGCCATGACAGAATCCTCACCTTCTATAACATTACCTTGTTTATCCTTCAATCCCTGTATGCCTGTCCGTTTTCTACTACACAAAACATTAATTATCTGGTACAGCTCTCTGTTGTGCTGTCTAACTGCTTCCTCGGCTTTCTCAGCCAAGCCGTCAAGCCAAAGATTCTTATCAGCAGCTAACTGATCTTTTAAACGTTTATTAAGTTCTCTCTAATGCTTTCTATTAGGACTAGTAGGTTATTGATTAAGGACATTCCTGCATGTCTAAGTCACTTTATTTCCGAAATAAGTTCAAGTGCCTTATCACTCAGATAATTCTGCCTCTGCTGCTTTTTTCCTAAAAGAGTACTATTGGTGTCCAAAAAAGCCTGTTTAAAATGATCCTATTCTTCCTCAACTTCAGTCGTAAGCATACCATTACTGTCATAATGACTAAGTAACCTCTAATGGTAAGCTTTGTCTATAACTGGGTCTTTCAGAGCTTCAGTATTAAAGGTAAATTTCTTAACCTTAGCATAACACTTTTTAAGTTTAAGTTGGAAGATACTTTTAACAAGGTAATGGTGAGATCTAATTTCAGCTCCCCTACATGACCTGGTATTCCTAACAGAACTTGCCCATTTGCTGCTAATTAATAAATAATCAATCATATTCTTATGCAGCCCATCAGGTGAAACCCTTGTGTACCTATATATATCGTGGTGTTTGTAATAAATGTTAGTTATTCTGAATCCATTGAGTTTACTTACCTGTAGGAAACGTTGCCCATTGCCATTGCAGCTATCAATATCAAAAGGGCCTATCACCCTCCCCAAAGGTCAGAGTCGGTATCAACTTTGATGTTGAAGTCACATAGAACAAGGGGAGTATCTGTTTTCTTGACAGAATTTAAAATATTCTGAAGTTGTCCGTAAAACCTATCCTTCTCATCCTCATCGGCATCCTCAGTGGGGGATAACAGCAGATAACATCACAAGTCTTTAACGCTTGTCTGAAATTTTGCTGTAAGAAACCTTTCATTAATGCACTCATATCCTAGAAGAGCATCACTAGCGTGTCTGCTGAGAAGCAGACTCACGCCTTGGTGATGCTAATTGTCGTTCCTCCCTGAAAACAGAAATTTAAGATTATTTTTAAGAATCTGACCTTTATCTGTCCATCTGGTCTCTTGCAAGCCGAGAATATGTAAATTATAATGGTGGAATTCTTGTGTGAGGACATCAAGAGAAAAAGCTATGTGCATGGTCCTCACTATCCAACTATCTATGGAGAGAAAATGGTAAGTGGGATGTTTAAAGAAACTATATTTATTGAGAAAGGGAATGCCGACAATATCAAACAGCCCCCTAATCGCAGACATGGGGCAAAGACCCGTTCCCCCATCACTAAAGGCTGAGGCCATCTACACTGGAAGACTTCCTCAAATGTAGAATTTGACGATGCAAGACACCTTTAAAAATTTTATAGCATCCATGCCTCGCCAGGCTAGAGCTGTTTTCGCGACATGTGAAGGATCAACGTCATAATGTTTTGGCTGTTCGGTGTATATTTAGCTCATTGGTTACATTTTACACTCAAAAAACCTTTTTTAGAAGTTACTGAACTTCGAGGTTTGCATTATCATTGAAGTAACAAGGATCCTTCTACTTATGACGACAGTTTCTGTACTATAATATAGAGATCCATGTTTTCGCTCCAGAAGAGTACCTTTTCATTGGAAATTACAAACACTACAGTCTTAAAGGTGGCTTGATAATAACCGTAGTTTAAGAATCGTGGGAGTTTTTTTACTCTGTATGAAGGGTTGTTTGTCTTTTCACTTATCACAAAACCACGCTAAAGAAATCCTCCCCATCTTTAACGAATAAAATATTATTTTATTCCATCTTAAAGAGCATAAATATGCTTTCGAATTCTTTTAGAACAACTTTTCATATTTGCAAAATAAAGCTATTGAAAAACACTTCTTTTCTCGGAGAACATACATTTTTAATTCCTCGACTTTAGGAATAAAATCATAATGTTTATTATTTAAAGTAAAGATAAATAAATAAATAAAAAATTTCATATACATTGAAAATTAGCTTCAGTATGACATATTTTTATGAGATGCGTAAAAATTGTTTTTCGTATATTTTTTTTTCCGTTTTCGTAACATTGTGTAGCAGCTGAGACCAAAGACATTTCTTGCTCATAAAGCAATTTACCAATTTCCAATTTCCAATTTTTTGGCCAAACGTATTTAGATCCATAACTGAACGCTTTTGACAATTTATAGCACTCATCACAAACATATATTTTTTGTTTTAAAATCTATTTTCTCGATTCCTCCAAAATACAGTTTTTTTTTCAATTTATACTCGTTAGAAACACGTTTTTGTTTTTAAGTAGAGAATTTTCCTGTAATTCTTTGTGGAGATGGTAGCACAGTCAGTAATGCGGTAAGTTCGTAAATCTGTAATTCCCAGGATCGAGACCCACCTGGTCTAGCGTCGAGTTTTATATCCACAAAACCCTCAACCTGCCCTCGGTGAGTAGAGGAGCTCCGATGGGCTTGAAAAGTCCGCCATCCGTCGGATGTGGCGTAAAACCGTGGCACGCGTGCGGGAGAGCCATACCCTGTGCACGTTAAAGAATACGCTGCATGGCCTTTATGGGAGACTACCACCTTTCTCCTAACAGTTGTCCAGGGGTGGGGTCCTTGCCCCCAGTCATTTAACATAACCCTGTAGTTCTTTAAGAACATAGATTTTTTTAAAATTTTAGTGGCTCTTCTCTGAGTGTTGGTTGGGCACAGAAGCTTTAGAATTATGTCATAATAAAACTGTTGTGTGCAGATACCTAAGGAAATTTTCTTTGCATTCGTCTAAATATGTGGTTAACAGAGAAACCATTCCCAGTATTTTTAGCAATCAGCATAAAAGAACTGTGATAATTATTGTGGCTTTCAGGTAATAATAAACAAGTAAATGCATTCTTGAAAAAAAGAGAATAAAATGGTGATTAAATTTGAATGCATAAAGCAAAGAAAGTGGTGCAAAAGAAAAAATATTTGTCTAAACTCAAGACAATTTAAAATCCACAACAAAATTATTTATCTTCATCGTTTAGAAAGATGATCATGTTGATGAAAACCGACATTGCTGTCGACTTGAACTATTACAAACCTTCAATGATACTCTTCCTAACTAAAATTTAAAATAAAATCTACAGCTCCATGGTCATGAGAGGACTAATTACGCTAGAATAAGAGAAAGTGGAGATATAAACAGATGATCAAGGCAAAAATATAAGTTACAGCAAAAAATTTTAAACAGTGAAGACAGTTTCTTTACTATGTGTAAGAATATTAAATCTCAAATAAAAACTCTCTTCAACTACTAATTTTAAGAGTTGTTGCTAGAGGCATTGCGATTAGATGTGAAGAAATGAAGGCAAGACATGTTTCTGTTGTTCCCATAGTTTTTACCTCAGTCTAGTCTTTGCATTTATAATTTTTTTTTAATTTCTCAATTCTAAGTAATAAAAAAGTTCTTTTCAGGCAGCTTCCACTTGCAGCAAAGACGCTTCGGTTAGGCTTACCATAATACATACTTTTTATCTCAAAATTTACATCTCCTAACTTTTGAAAAAAATAATAAAACATGAAAAAATCTTCCTTTTCGTGCAAACTCATAAGAACGTGTTTTAAATTAAAATTACACATTTTAGTTTTGTAATTTTCTTTTTAAATCTCTTGTAGTAGTGACTATCATATAATCTATTGTTAACTGTAAAATAATTTACGGTGAATGCAAATTCTGAATGCAAAAGTCATTGTGTTAATGTTGTTTGAGTAAAGTTACAATTATCTGTACTACTCAATATCAGCAATTGACATGCCAGATCAAAAAAGCGTGCACTTTAAAAAATTACACGAAATTTTTCTACCACCTATGGCGCTATCCAAAATGAAGGAATTTCTTTTAACAAGTAAAGTGTGGTATTTTGGAAACTACCCTTTGTTTGCGCAGGATTTTCATGCAAGAAACCGTAGTCACTGCTGACCGATATCTCAGCTAGAGCTAACAAAGCTTACCTGCTGATATAGTAGATAGCTCCCTAATCACCATTCCAATTAAGACTGAACAAATCCTCTTTGCTTACCAAGTATAAATTGAAATCGGCGCGACATATATTTCAAAGTGTACTGAATAAGCATTATACCTTTTCCTGACTGAATTGATAGTCAGTACTTGAAATAAAATTAGTAAAAATCGCTCTTTATTTCGCAAATTCAAAACATGCCCTCCTGTGATTCCATTTCTAACTTTTTTGTCCTCCTTTTTGAATAAGCGGACTTTTAGCACAACGCGCAAAAAAGAGATCTGTGAAGGAGACGAAATATGAACCATATTTGATATCATAGGAAACAGATAGAGTCTGTCCACAGTGAAGTAATTGAGAAATTCCGTTTTTTAAAAATGTTAACAATCAGCCAGACAACAACTTTCAAGTTCTCCAAATGAGAGGATATCCTCAATTCTGAGTGTTCTTTGGACTGTGTAAGGGGCGATAGTTGACAGTAGCAGTTGTTCTTAACTGACCTGGAAAATGAACTAAATGAAACTTGGTAACATTGTTCAAAGATAATACGCCCATTAGTCTTTCCAATCCGGAAAATATGTTACCTGTGAACTGGAATTATGATGAGAGGAATTCGTAATCTGAATAGATGAAATTTATTCGTAGTCTGAATAGATAAAATGCTTCAAAAATAATAATAATTAATGAAATTCATAAAATGGGATTTCATAAACAGACATTGTACCAAAAATTTGCATACCAAGAAAAAAATAGTGTTGCCTTCTTGGGTATCACAGAAGATTTGGTTGCTTAAATTGTGTTGATATGTGCTTACATGCATGGATCAAGAAAACAATAGGGGGGGGGGGACAAAGCAATTGAGCTGAAAACGGGAAAAGAGTTTGGGGAAAGATATTGGATTTCGCTGCAGTGTAACATTTTCCTCTTCATTTTAGTGTCATGAAAGAAATCATGGAACAATGCATGAAATATGCTGAAATTTAATGTATTTTGCCTTGAATTACCTTTATAGCATTCTCAAGGGGGAGCATGACCCCCTTGAGAATGACCTTTTCCTCCTTAGCTGTGTGTATATAACAAAACTTTCAAAGGAAAACTATTTTCAACTATACATTACAAACAAAGCCAGTATGGAATAACCAGAGTGTTTGTAGTCTGTTATCTTGTTCTAAAAAATATTTTTGAATATTAATGGTTCTTTTATGAAATATAGTAAGTGTGAGAATAAATAGTTGAAAGAAAGTTTAAGCTATAAAGAGATTCAGCTCTGCAACTACTCACTGGTAAGCTTTTCCTTTAATATATCCAGCAGCGAATAGAACGACTGTGCATTCGTCGTATATCATTAATTTGGTGCTGTGCTTCGGGTTTCTAAATTTAGCTTTCACGAATAGTTCCACAGTTGTTGATACGTAGAGAGGGATAAGCGTTGTGTGATATGCTAAACAAGAGAGAGTGCACTTCAGCTATTGCGCACCTAAAATCAATAGACATTTCTATAACTCTTGAAGCTTTGCTCTACGTTTGTTCTAATGTGTTATCCAAATATTATTTCATAATACAATATATATATTATAAGGTTATTGTGCTTGTATATTTATAGAGATATTATTAATTTATATTATTATAGTATTTTGTTTTACAATTTAGCTATTAGTATTAAGTTATTATGTGATATTTGTAAAAGAAAGAAGTAAGCGCCTTCTCCGTGCCAACATCTGATATAACAAAAATCCTGCCATCTTTGTGAGCAACTGCTGCTCCTCAGCATACTTTGAAACGTCACATGAGCACTTTTCTGACACTTGATATTTGATGCAGCAGTCGATTTTACGCTGCAATGCTCGGGCTCTTATTCAATTACATTCAAATCTCTAAATTATATGACACTCCAAACATCATAAGATTTCATTTGACATAGAGTTTATTGCGATCGACCAACAAGAAATTCCTACTCCGTTTTTGGTGAAAATGAAAAAGGATGGAAAGATATGTACTTCGACGTAGCCCATGATACTTTCCGCACCAAAAGTTTTGGAGTAATACTTGTTCTGCAGGTAATCGTTTACACATTTAGCCTTTATGGAGGAACAACTTTCTTCGTGGGGCATAACTTAAAGGTTAAAGCGATTACTTTGCTTTACGTTGTGATAAAAGGAAGCTGCATACTGAATATGATGACCCTAACTCTTACAGTTTAGGAGCCCCTTGCTCCTCTACAGTGATTCTCTAAAGTTCTCACACGATAAAAGATATATAGTTTTATTACAAGCACTAGCTGAACGTACCCAGCGCTGCCCGGGTGTCATTTTTAACCTGTATATTTTTATTTTCACTGCATTAAAGGTGAATTTTGTAAGAACCCCCAGCCCCCCACTTTAGCACAGATTTTCAACAGGAAGAAATTTGCCCGGATTGTTGTTGACGTCAGCGAGCACTCCTCATAGCCCGTGGCTTAGTTTCTGCGTAAGCTATCGAGATTTTATTTCCGTTACCACAGATTTTGCTACCTATGGCTCCCGTGATATTCGTTCTCACTGTCCAAATTTCTTGCACAGCATTCCCCATGTGGTCCGGTGATTGGTTTAAAAATCAGGTTCTCACTTGGCCCATGGCTTCGTTTCTACACAAATTGTGACAGCTCGTATCTCACTTTTAATCTGCATATTCTGTTGTTTTCTGCACTAAAGGTTAGTTTTGTGAGTATCCCCCCTCCGACATTTTATCACAGTTTGAACAACAGGAAGAATTTCCCGGTGTTGCAAAGTCATTGCTGACTCGTCGCCCTCGCTCAGAGCCAGTGGTAAACAATCGAGTTATTTATTTCGTCAGAATTTGGCATTCTGTAATTCCCAACGTATTTCATCGGAAGGTCCCGAATTTCGTAGGCGGGTTCTCCGTGCTCGACCCATGTTTGGTTAGAAACTAAAGGCCGTACCTGCAATGGAACGCCTAAATAATGCTTTTGGAAATATGGGGAATCTGGCAACGGCATCAGTTTTGCAGCAGAATATTTAAATGCTATTTTAAAACTTTACTTTCATAATTAGGGAGCAGAAAATGGCAACAGTAAATTTGATAGCGATTCTCGTTTCCCGTAGGAATAGCAGGTAAATATATTTGGTTCTAGGAGCAACTTTCGACCTGAAACTTGGCACTGCAATCCGGACCACAACCAGAGACATTCTCGGAAACTGTGGAGCGTCTACTTTGATTTCCCGATGAGTTATGACTGCCACAGACAGACACCTTTTTTACTATATAGATTTTGCATGTCACAATCAAGACCGGATTAAGAAAGAAACGTGGACACGATCGCCTCAGTTGACTTGATTAAGGACAAGTGCCATAATTGAAAATGAAATCACAGCTTCAGTTTTTCTTTAAAAGACTGTATTCTCCTCAAACAGTGTAATAGATGCTTTTTACTCTCAGTTATAGGTAGGTGTAAACAACCCAATTCAAATTCACATATTTTGCAAGATTTTTTTTTAAATAAATGAAAAACCAACAAAAAATACTAAATGAAAAGAATTCTTAATTTAGAATTTCGGGTCCATTACGTCGCGTTGTCTTTTCGCAATTATTCATACTCATTACAGCATTTACATAATGTGTTCAAAGATGTTCGAAAACTTTCTAAATAATATATCAAGAATAAAAATAACCCTGAAATTTTAAAACTGGTATAAACTTGGTTATTTGAAACTGTTAGCGAGAAGATGCTATACATATTTCAAAGTTCTTGTGGAATTTTGAAAAAGTATGTATAAACTACCTTGATAACTAAAGAAAGGTAAAGAAAAGAGGAAGGGAAAAATCTGATGGAAATTATCCCGACGCAAAAGGCGGCGACTTTCTCCGCCCAGCTGCTTCGACATTTCTAAAACAGTTAGCAGACATAATTTTGCCACAGGACAAAGCGCCCTTCACTTGTCAACATCTCACGAAAAGGCCTATCGCCCGATTTGAACGCATTTCATGTCCCACCCAACTTATGTCTGCTATCCCGTCTCCAATTGGAACGGTCTGTGACACGAGAGTGTTGCCTTAACGATGATCTAGACATTATCGTCTTCCCTTAATGATGCTGTTTCACAGAGTACAAGTTGAGCATGTACGGAAAACTTAGCATACACTACATGAATAATGTTGAAGTCCACCTAGTAAGTAAAATTACAGTGTTGCGAAATTGTTATCCCTATATAGTGCTTCACTGAGGCACAACACATGAGCAGATTTATATTACAGATTTCTATAAAATTCACTGAAACATGGAAGGGCATTGATTGGTATTGGGTGTAACAATACATCTTTACAACAGCTATATGCATCGATATAAAATACCTCTTAATGAACGAATTCCGATTTACCCATAAGTAAGTTAAGAAAAAAAATCATATTTTTCAATAAAAAAATTTAATCTCGCAAATCAGCTTAATTCAGTGATTTTTACGGCAAAAGACAATTAACTGTTTTAAAAGTTCAATGCCTTTTTCCCCCGATATGATTTTAAATAATAATCTATTGTAAAATATGAACTGAAATATAAAACTTGCAAAACGTGATCAATAAACACTACTTAGATAATTAAATAATTATAATTATTATAATCGGATATTAAACTTTTTTGGTTGATAATGAAAGATATCTTGTCTAAATGCAGAAATAATGAAGTAGAAAAAACATAACTTTTTGATCAAGGAGATTTGATTTTGATCGTCGTTTATGAAAAAACAGTAATAACAACATTTAATGAGAAAAAACATTAAAAAAAATCTAAAGATATAGGCTTTGGGTTGTTTTATCTCTGAGCTGCACTTTTTTGCACACCATGGGCTAAATGGCCAGGTCACAAAGACCCCGAAGGCTCAGAGAAGGTTGGGGGAGGGGACCCACTGGAACAGCTGTTGGGAGACAGATGGTAGCCTCCCGTCAAGGCCATCCAGCGTGTTCTTTAACGCTGGATTGTTTTACCTCTGAGCGGCGCTTTTTTGCACACCATGGGCTAAATGGCCAGGTCACAAAGACCCCGAAGGCTCAGAGAAGGTTGGCGGAGGGGACCCACTGGAACAGCTGTTGGGAGACAGATGGTAGCCTCCCGTCAAGGCCATCCAGCGTGTTCTTTAACGCTGGATTGTTTTACCTCTGAGCGGCACTTTTTTGCACACCATGGGCTAAATGGCCAGGTCACAAAAGCCCCGAAAGCTATCTACCTATACGCTGCGATATTTCCTCAGAAATAGCGTATAAAAATCTGATTACACGTGGAAATGGAAATGTATCTCTTCATCTCTCCTATAAGATGACTAAAAATACATTTTATTAATCTGTTTAAAAAAAAATCATACATCCGTGTCAGATGAATGGCCTTTTCTGTTGAAGCCCTTGCCTACTTCATGACTTGCCGTAAAAAGATATCTTTTACAGGAGTGTCATAGATTGTGCTGGTTCGCCCTGCAATTTCTTTACTTTATTGATGGGACAGAGGACAGAGCAAATAAAGAGCCTAAGCCTCCAGTCGGTTTGAGGGAAGGAGACCCGCGGAGCAGGATGTTAGAAACAATGGGTGCTCTCAAAACGTTGTTCAACATATGTCCTGCAGAACGCACATGAATAGCAAATTCTCGGCAAGGATTTAGTAGCGTACCAGGCTCGTAATCTGATTCCCCAAAGTTCGAGTTCCTATTATGAGGCTATGAGTGTTTTTCCGTTAATCAACATTCTGCTGCAGACAAGAAAAAACACCAGTTGGCTTGGAAAGACCACCGTTTCACCTTCCGTGTTACAAAAAGGAAATAGAAGCAGCAAAACCGAAAGCGGTAAAATTGCTTGCGAATCATGTTGATAAGCAAATGAAAACGAATCAAATTGATAAGCAAATGAAACCGAATCAAATTGATAAGCAAATAAAACCGAAAGCGAAAAAAATGCTTGCGAATCATACATACAATATGCCAAATGGCAGCTAAATGTCTAGTATATATCAAACTTTACTTTTATTATGTCCCGTGTGCGATTGGTTTGAGCGCGTGACTACTGATCTTAAGGGACCTGGGTTCGAGCCCCCGATAAGCATGGTAAACATCATTTTCTTTACACCTAAAATTGAAGGATTAAAGAATGTAGTTTTTCGTGTGGAAACAGTGTGATCAAAATTTGCTTTGATATCTTTATATCCAGAATGATTTCTGCAAATGTTTTCAAAATATTTGAATTTAGTTTTTCTGCTCTCTACGATGGCGTAAAAAAGAGCTTTTTGTGTAGAGGATAATGTTTTGTGACACAATGAAAAAAAATTTTTTTTTTGAGAAAGCCATAAAAAATTCTCTAAGTATATCCGCTCTAAATTCCACATCAGGCTACTTCATATACTGGCAAATTGCCCGACCAGGAACTACCTTGAGAGAAAGAGGTCTTTACATTGTAGTATAGAGATTGTCCATAAGTAGACAGTCCCATACTACGTCAAAGTAGAGCAAAATCAGAGTGCCGTGTTTTTTCCCCTTTTTCTAAAAAAATTAAAAAATGTAACAGATGAATGAAATATATAAATTAAATATGTGTAAAGTTTCATTTTCAGTAATATTGATTAAATAATTAAAGAGTTAAGGAAGACAAAAGAATAAACCGTGGAGTCAAATAATTGTGTAACAACATAACAAAGAGGTAATTTTGTGACATAAACACGTCACATAGAATCGTAACTTGACACAATATATGGACATCTTTGGAAATTCGTTGTTGTCTCTTTTCCTCCGAAGTTCTGCGCGCGGAGGATTTCTAGAGCAAATAAACGCTCTCTAGGAACAAACACACTACATTGAGGTTGAGGGTTCAATACGCTTATAGTGAAAACGGTCTTGCCCCAACAAAGAACTATTATCCAGCCCTTGATTCCTCTGAAGTGGATTGCATTGAGATGAATGGAGAGCATCGTCCGAAATTAAAACAATGTGTAAGTGTGTTTAGAATTTTTTTGTTTAGCATGTTTTAGCACAGCTAAGTCAACATGGATATGATAATTTCTATTGATGATATATCGATTTTTTTTTATTTTATTTACTGGCATTTATTGCTTCATTGTTATTTCTCGCAGAGTTTTCGGAATTCGTGGAGGAGTATGAAATGAGAATAACGTCAGCGTGGAGAACTTCATGCCTTGCCCCCCCCACCCCCCACCCCATCAATTTTATTTTTACCTCGTTTCTTTTCTCCTGTGTGTCCACATGAGTAGTTCAGAAAAATTGCAGCAAGAACTTGAAGCAGACATGCTTTCCTCTTATTAAATCACGACCGTATTTTGCATGGTACATGTACAGGAGAGGAAGAATTAGCTACTGCAGCACGCCAGTAACGTGTGGACAAGACTGGTGCAGGACAGCTGCGACCCTATTGATTCTGACGCACATATATGCGCAAATATACATGCGTGCACACTCACCAACACATAGATGTGTGGAGAGAGGCAACCAAAAGCTCGGTGCACTCTCCGATCCCAGCAGAAATGCTTGCAGTTCCCGGCCTACTCTAAGTTCCACCAACAAGCACAGCTGCCGAAGTTGCGTGACTGGTTTCATAGTAAACGCAGGGAGGGAGATAAAGATTGGTGGGGGGCATTAAAGAGAAGTTTACAAGGTATTATCTTAGTAGCTTTAGTTTCATATGTACACGACAATAGATTAGAGCAATATTTGTCTCCTAAACGAGGATTTATTGAAACAATTTTACAGACGACTAATTGATTATCTCTGGCAATCACGGAACTTCAGATAGATCAAATTTAAGTAAAGGTTTCAAATGTAGACCCTCCAAAAATGCTTTATTCTTCTCCTTCAATAATGAAATCGCTTCTCCTCCGCGTCCCCCTAAAAAGGCTTTTAAACTGCCATGTTGAGAAACACCATGCATTAGAATTCGAGTATCGAATTAAACATATATTTCCATTAGTTTTAATCCTTTAAAAGTATTCAGTAAATAGAAGTCAGTGAATTCAATCTCCATTACATTCTATTTTAGAATCTTTAGTTTGATTAGTTCTCATTTTGTGCAATACAAAAGATATCGTTTAAAAAGAAGTGCATTATTAAAAAAAAAAACCACTTGATATTGCTACTAAACACTAACACATAAATACTTTACACTAGAATACTAACAGATACTACTACTAAACACTAGCATACTAACACATAAATACTTTAGAGGCTGAATTGATACAACTGGTGAGAAATATCGCATTTACTAGATTTTCAAAACAAATTGAAATATATATTTATTTTCGTATCCTCTACTTCCTGAGACGAAACAGTCGTTAGTCATATTTAAATGCCTTCTTAAGTAGGAAAAGATTGTTGGTTTTAAAATGTAATCCGCATGCAGTATGGTATATGCATAGATATGATTATGCACCAGAATTATGAATAGCGTGCCTAGAACCCCAGAAAGAGGTAGAGATATACAGTGGATAGATAGCGTGTAACAGGATATTTTTAAAAATATCTAAATACAACAGGTGAAGCTAGAAGTAAATTTACACAATCTGAATGGACCACCGAAGCCCGTGGCTGCTTAAGGATTATGTATGTGTGTCTGTTATAATAGTTATCATAAAAACAAATATCCGTCGCGTATTCCTTCTTTTTTACCAGGAAAATCGACTACTTTCGAAAGACGATTCCCAGTCTGGTCCTAATTTATTCTAGTAGTAACTTATTTCGTTGCTATTCCTTAAGGAATCTCTTACCGAGTCTGAATTAACGATATTTAAGAATGTGGGTTAGATCTCGTTAATACACGTATTAATGAAAGTTGATTTTAATAAAATATCGAACTCAAAACCCAGCAATTGCAGAGATACTACGAGCTAAAGCGATGCACCTACGCCATTGAAGCGAAAATTAATAGTTAGAATGCTATTTATGCAGAGTGTATGCTCTCATTTCCGTTATATTATAATTATATTATCTCATTTCCAGTTATATCAGAATTATATTATCTCAATTGATTGCAATGAGCATAGAAATGAATAGAAATTCATGTAAATACTTTTATGCAACACGTGAATAAATCCATTGAAGCTCGAACGATTCAATAAATAGGCAGATACTAAATAAATCTTGAATAATAAATTCACTTTTATGAAACTACGGTATTTATTGGAGATAGGAAAGAGTGAAGAAAACCCACAGCATCCGCTTTCAAACTCTAATTCATGATCTTCTGATTATGTGACATTTTCTATACTAGTTCAGAACGGAGAGGATTTCACACTTGCCCTTAGGCAAGTTATTGATGACACGGTGGTAGGTTTCTGCTCCAAGTGGCTATATAACAGGAGCGCTACTACACGCTTTTTAAATACACGTGAAGTCGCAATTTTGCGTTCATTAAGTTTGAAAGTACTTAAAATCGAAACTCGAAAGATATTTCATTAATTGAACTAGAAATTATCATTGTGATGATCACTAAATCTTTCGAATAATTCGTTATTACTAATGAATAAAATACCAATATCAGCAGGTTTAGGCATGAAATATAAAACTTCTTAAAAACACGGATTGCTATTGAATACTTTAATTTGTTTTAAAACAATATAGTTAAGCGTAAAATAATGTATCAATGACATTATTTAGATTACTGGAAAATAGCATGAACTTTGAATCAGGCGGGTTAGGACTGAAAAATGAACTTATTCTTCAACTTGGAAGCAATCGCGACTCAGTTTTTTGCACTATACGATTGTGTCGATTTCACCGCTAGAATGATCTAGAGCAGGGGTTCTCAACGTAGGGTACACGTACCCCTTGGGGGTACGGTAAAAGTTTTTGTGGTACGCCGTGAGAGCTCAAAAGTCGCCAAAAAAGATAATTATAAGATTTGTTAAATTGTTTGTGTCATTTTTTGTGTTTATCGATATATGTAATTTATGAATACAAAATTTAATGTATGTATATATATATATGTTTTATTTTATTACCATTGTTAGACTATAACTATGGTTTTATCTATCTATACAAGGGTTAATCTATACAAGGCCAGTTACATACACATTTCCAGGGGACACATAAAGCATAAAAGTTTGAGAACCACTGCTCTATAGTTCAAACTATAAAATTCCTCTTAAGTAACAACAACACAATTAATATTTTTAAGCTGCGTTTCTTCGGTTCGAGACGGATGCACAGATGTTTTGCAAGTTGACTTTAAAAAATAAAGCAAAGTAAAAACTTGATTATGATAAGATTAATTTGCACAGAATATATCCCAACTGGGATGATTCTTTAACTCAAGCATATGAATAGAATAACTGACATTGCTTAACGCAAGTATATATCCTCCATTGAGTTGCAATTTATCTTGTCACAAATAACAAGCGTGATGGAAGCGATTGAAACCTTCGCTCAACAGATTTGGTGCCCTTTTAGAGCTAACAACGGGTAGTGCTAGTCGGAAGAATGACACAATTCCCACAGAAATACAATGCATATAAATCAATATCAGCGTTAACGCTAAACTGTAGCCTCACACCCCTCCTGCGCCTTCAAGTACCCCTCGCCCTTTAGGCTTAACGGGCACGTTTCCAGGGTTGATGGCGCCATTTGCCCATTAAAGCGAACAGTTCACCACGTGCAGCAGAGAGAAAGAGGGAACACAGAGAGAGGAAGAGAGTTGATAGAAAGACTGAGAGAGGCAGAAGTGAGAATACAGCAGCTGTCGTTTCGAGTGGTCATTAGCATTACCCAAGAGGCGTTGTCTTTTAGCAAGGAAAGTTCATTCTGTCCTCATCGCGGCAGGTTTTCCTAATGGGAAGTGACCTCGCCTGTCATCGTCATATTACATCACGTATACATTTGTATACATGTTCATAACTTTAAATACTTAAGTATGTCATAGAAAGTAAGCTACAGACAGTATGTGATGGAATGAGTTTAACAGTATCATTTAAAAAGAAATGAATTAATGGTGCTGGTCAAGGTCTAAACAATCATAACAACATATACAGGATGTCATACTAAGTGTTAAGAAAATATCTTACTACATTACTGTAGGAGACATCGATAGCTTGGAAAGGCTGCCATTCGTCGGATGGGACATAAGCCATGGTTCTGTGTGCGGGAGAGTCATACACTGTGCACGTTAAAGAACACGTTGGATGGCCTTGACGGGAGGCTTACAATCTGTCTCCCAGCAGCTGTCCAGGTGGTCCCCTCCCCGGCAGCCTTCTCTGAGTCTTCAAGCTCCTTGTGACCTGGACATTTAGTCCACTGTGTGCAAAAAAGTGCCTCTGAAAGGTAAAATAACCTAACCCAACTCTACTACATTGATTAATTAAAGAAGTCTAAAAGTACACAAATATTTACAGAAGCAGTATTTCCTTGAATGAAATTTTTTTTGCGATTTAAAATGCCGATCAACTTACGGATAATTTACGATATATATATGTGCATGCTTCAAATGATTGTAAATTCAAAATAGTGCAGAAAATTTTATGAAACGAATAAGACTGTGGCTGGGTGCATTTTTAAAAGAAGGGGAAATATTATCTTCCCAACATAAAAGCAAAGATAACATAAGAGCTTCATCAACGTTTATCCTGGTTAACTGTGTACATTGACACAAGACTTCTAATACTTTTAAATTACCAACTTCTTTTTTTCGTAGTTATAGTTTAAAATCAAGAAAAAGTCTTATGCCTTAAAATGGTCACTGACATGACAAAATTGGCTGAAAAGGAGATTGATCCAAGAGATAGATTAATTTTATTATCAAACTTATGGAATATCAATAAAGAGCACCACAGTCCTTATGTAAAGAAAGAAAAAGGTATCCAGAACTAATGCAGAATGATACACGGAACACAGTAAATATTCCTGACAGGGAAACAAGTGAAAAAAAATGATCGAAAACGGACGGCTTTTCTGGTGCAGTAAGAAATGTATTTGTGATTGCATTAAGAATTCATTTCGTGAAGAAATAATATTGATAGTCTTTATCTGTCTACAATATCTATCAGTTAGAATTTTCCATGGATAGAGCGTCATAGAACTTTGTGAATCGCCAATGTAATAAAAAAAACTCTTGCCTCGAACATACAAAGGGCTCAATCGAGTGGTGATGGTGATGATGATTATTACTCAGGGAGCCACTTGCTATGGAGGATGCTGCAGTAAATTGTCATGAAATAGATATGAGAAGGGTACAAGAACTACGTTGATGGCAACAAAAACATGGATTTTCTATAAAAAAATGAATCAAGATTCATTTTTATCCAAACATCGTTAACTACTCTATCACAGATGGTGATAACATACAAATAACTTAAAATTTCAAACCAAAAGAGTTTTGTCTTATTTTTCACAGAAATATTTCCTTACAATTAACTATCTTCCTATTGCTTTTCGGTGTGGCTCAGTCGGTAGCGTGCCAGGCTCGTAATCTGCAGTTCTCAGGTTCGAGTCCCAGCTGGGTCAGCGTTGAGATTTATCTCCGCAAAACTCCCTGCCCACAGTCAGTAGGGGACACCGATGGGCTTGAAAAGGCCGCCGTCCGTCGGATGGGACGTTAAATGATGACGCCGTGTGCGGGAGAGCCATACCCTGTGCACGTTGAAGAACACGATGGATGGCCTTGACGGGAGGCTACCATCTGTTTACCATCAGCCGTTCCAGTGAGTCCCCAACCTTCTCTGAGCCTTCGGGGTCCTTGTGACCAGCCCATTGTGTGCAAAGAAAGTGTATCTCAGAGGTAAACCAAAAAAAAAATCCTATTGCTTTTCGCTCGTCATTTGTCGGTTAATAGATTTGTTAAATCAGTTATTCCACCATATCTTTTTAACGCGACGTATAAATTTAATGATTTATGTGTCAAATGACAGCTTGTGACGCAAGGTCACAACATAGGCTATAATTTTTTTTGACCCTCCTTCCCCTTTATAATAAAGGGTAAATATGAAACGATTGTTCCACTATATCTTCAAAACGCGAGGGCAGAACGTAACAAGTTGTATGTCAAACGAATGCTTGCGAAGTAGGAAATGTTGTGGATAATGACCTAAAAAGAGCAAACGTGAAAGTTCTTCTTCTGTTATATTTTCCGAATTCGAGGTCTTATTGTTATGGTTAGATGTCAAGTTAAAACTCATATGAGGACCTTCGTAGCCTCCTTCGAATTATTACCCTCACCCCAAAACGGGACGAAAATTTAGCGGTGGAGGGGGGATGGGTCCATCTTAACCATTTACATCTCAAATTAAACGTTGTGACGTATCCGATGTCATGGTCTACCTGAAACATGATTCCCAAAAATGCGAAGGAAAATGTAGTCGATGTTTGTGAGTCACATATCAAATGAAAGTTTCTGATGGAAGGCGTTTTTAGTGACAAAGAAAAAAAAATATTAATAAAAAAATACCTTGCGTCGTAAAAGTGGAAAATAAACCTAAAGCATATCAATGGTGAAATCAGTCACTGAGTTCGTATTCACTTCAGAGGAAGCCTATTTACCTACTCAAGAGGATTACCGGCGCCCTATCTTCCTTTGTATCTCAGTGACTGAATGCAACCATCGATATGCTTTAGGTTTATTTTCTATTTTTAGTTCGCATGTAGGAAGATAAATTTTTAAAAAAATTTTTATAGAAATTAACGTTTAAATTTCTCGCAGCATAAGCTGCAACTAATGTGCAGTCCTAATTATTATTGTTTTCAACAAGTGACAGAAAGTTCTTGTATAACCGAAAACTTCAGTGCATTACTTTGCACACCTAAGAGTCAATGTCCGGAAGAATCTTTGGTAATAGTAATTGATAGCGACGTTTCAATACCGAATGTTGACTGTAGAGCAATATAATTTAAATGCGACATTCCTGTCAAGCCATGGATGTTCATGTTTCATTCCTGACAAAGTTTGTTTCCTTCACAGATTCCATTATGTGGTGATTTACACTGAGAGTTTCCTCTCAGAAGTAGATTAGAATAGGAAAATCTAATCAATCAACTGAAATGAATAACAGATAAATTTTGACATTTTCGTCTTGGCGTTATATTGAGATGTTTTCTATGGCGTTATATTGAGATGTTTCATGCTTTCCTGAAGGATAGATTGAATGCTTACATCATAAATTTTATTATGTATAGAAATGTTGAATACTCATTTCTAAAACTCTGAAGCCAAGATTTTGAATATAAAAGAAATTGCAAAGAAATTATCGACTATTCAATGAAACCCATTCTGTTTCCAATTAATGAATAGCAGTGATGAATAGAAGTAATGAATAGAAGTAATGAATAGCAGTGACTCATCATTAAGGGTTATTGGAACTAAGCCACACCCACAAATTCTGAAAACACTGAAATTCTATTGCTTTGGGCAAGCATGATTAACATTCGAGTGATTGTTTCTAATTGAAATACCTTAGCATAGTACAATGTTAAAAGTTATATGAACCAAGGCACCTTAGTCATCTGCTCAGTGAATCGCACGATATGAAACTATTGGAATATTTCACATCATCTCATTCTACTAACTCTTAGCATTATGAATATATCTTAGAATTGGGCGAGCCAGAAGAATTGTCTCTTATGAGCACTCATTTATTCGTTATCTGGAGTTAGTAATGTTAATTTTTTAAACTACGCAACTTAAAGGTTCATAAGTGGCACCCACGTTAGCCTTAGTTTATTCTAATTCGACTTTTACCTGTCTTACAATTCATTTTCGTTTTCATTTGTTAGTTAGTCGTTAAGTTCGTAAATTTTGTTTCACCGTATCTTCCTAACTCCGTAGTCGACATTTATAATATATGTTGTAGAATGAAAAACCCGCCAAATTATTGCGCATGAGAAAACACCTTGACAACACCTACGAAACTGGGAATAGTGCTATCATGTCAATGAACATGGTCTCTCATGGCAATAATGCTAATACACTGGTTTCCATAAGTTAAGGAACACACCTATACATAATATAACTTCCCGTTGACATAATAATTATATATAATATATTACATAATAATTACCTCATTGATATACCGATTGACATAACCTAGGTTATGTCAATGGGAAGATAACGTCGAAGATCTATAACTTCTAAAAAACAGTTTTTAGAAAAACGTGATAGCAGATAAAGATCTCAATCAAATATATCAAAATCTTTCTTTTCAACGATATTCTTTCAGTACTTAATGAGTTGCAGAAGTTTGAATATTTAGCAACAGCAATGCCAAGTTTTAAGAAATTTATACAAAACTGAAGAATATTGAAATAATTCTTGACACAAACTTCTAAAATACACACTTATTTTATTAAACACTTTGATAAAATATTTATTATTAAGTTTTAATTAAATTTTGAAGTCAATTTTTTTGACTGGCATCATTATTGTTAAATACTCAAACTTCGGTAACGCATTAAATACTGAACGAATATTGTTGAAAAAAACCGAGATATTGATTTATTTGAATGAGATCTTTATCTGCTATCAGATTTTACAAAACGGGAAACTTATTCTTGAAGTTATGGAGTTTCGACATTAGTTTTCCCTTTGGCATAACATGGCTTTGTTCGTCGCGAGCAGGATTCGAATCCACGTCTCTCAGAAACATGCCAGGCATCATAGCAGCTAGATCACCAGAAGATAACCATTTCTTCAACGAAGTGAGGCAATGTTAGCGCCATTCTATTATCAGGAATCGGGCAATCAAACTGCCACATATGATGGTAGTAATATTTGCCACTCACGCTCACAGCATTATATAAATAATAATTCAGTAATAATGTATTAAAGGAAAACGTCCTGTAGACCGACCACTTGAAATAATTAGTTTAAAAGAAATGATTGTCCTCAGTGGGATTCGAACCAGTTTCCCCGAATGCTTATATGTCACTTTGTTGGAGAAATCGTTAGCTTCTGGTGGTCTAGCTGTTAAGGCAGCCAGCATCCTTATGAGAGAAGTGGATTCGAATCACGCTTAGGACAACCCTCCCCATTTTTTTTAAGTGTTTCTTGTCTAGAGGACGTTTTCCTGCTTAATTACCGAATAGGCTTATTCCTTGTTTTATGGAACTCAGCGTAAAGAATCAGTGCAGCAAATATTCAGGGTCCATAATCAAGATTCAGGGTCCATAATCAAGCTCAGAGCCATAATTCCGTTCAGGTTGGTATATATGGTCAGCACCAGTACCTTGTGTAGTTGACAAGTCTTTAGCAGGGTAGAAAAAAAATGAAAAGTAGCCATAGTTGTCCAGATCAGAAGGCCACACTGATCTGGCAGCCCTTCCCTTCCATTCCCTTTCACAAGAGCGTATCTCTTTTGAAAAGTACGATAACGGCCTGCACCACGAGAAGGCGGGTTGGACATTACGTGCTAGGCCTTGCCGGTTCTATGCATCATCACAAGAGATTGGTGCATAACTCTCCTTCCAATGACTACCTAGCTACCATTTAGACTTAAACTATAGCTAATTAATTATAGTCTGCAACCAATCTGAAGAATATACTAAAACTTCTCATCTGCATAACAAGTGAGTTTACTCTTTAATCCCAGTACACATATATTGTTAAGATACATAAAAATCAAAATTGGCCCTTAAACGACCTCCCGTGGGAATCGTTTACGAATAGTTGCACTTTTTAATTTAACCACGTGCTTACCATTAACAGATTTTTATCTACGAATGTCCAATGCCTCTAACACCTGCAATGTGTAATTTTCTCATCAGAACATAATGATTAATCGAATCAAACGCTTTTTTGTGCATCTATAAAAACCGAAGCTGTTAACTTAATTGAATATTAACCCTTTTATATATACTGTATGTTTTCAATAATATTCTATATAGCATTTTTTTTCGTTTTATTTCCACTGAAGCCTTTTGATGAGTAGATAATTTATTATTTTACGAGGAAACACATAAAAATATTTATTAACTATTCTATAATTTTTCGGAAAATAATAAGGATAACAGAAATTGTTCCATAGTTAAGAAAATCGTTTGAATATCGTGATTAAAATGCTTTTATAACTATAATTATTTTAAGTTCATTCAGAAAAACCCAGTTTACATTCAAATTAGGCCTTAATTATGTGATTCAAAATAACTTCCTTTTTTTAACCTTAAGCATTGAATTTTCAGTTCACTGTGGTTTAATTGTATACATGCGTGTAGAAAGAGTTAAAATATGTCGTCAACACTCAGTCGATGGATTCTACGAAATACACTGAAGTATTTAGAAATTTAAGTAACATTTATTAACAAGTAAAATATTTGTTCATTTCATTAACTGTAGAGTTTAGCTTTCACCAATTTTTGCCTTTATTTGTTTTGAACGCAGGTTATATAATTAGTCAGTTGTTATTGTTATAAGATTTTTTCCCGAAATTTACGGGTATTTATTGGAGTAAACAAGACCTTTTTCCCCCAACAAATTGGTACGTCTCTGCCGATATTTATCACATTATATTCACAACATATCGCTAATATGAATGGGAATTCAAAATATATGAATTATAAAATGACTCACTGCAAAAAATAGTAACAAATGTTCAGAATTTTAGACTGAGGATTTCTCTATTATGTCTTACAATACAAAGAGGGGGGAAAGGTGTAATTTCTCCCTGCATCTTAATTTTATTTGCAATAATAATAAGAGATAAAATGAAAGTACTTCCCAAAATAATGTATATTTTTCATTCTCAAAGAGTGTAGGGAACATAGTTCAATATACTTCATTAGGCACTTATTTTATCTATTCTGAGGCATTTTCACCTCACTTTCCCCACCAATATTATGGCTCATTTTAATCCAATATGCTTCCCTATTACAAAACCATGCATCTCAGATAAAAATAAATATTTTTTTTTCTCAATTTTTCCTCCTCTCTTATGTACATGACACATTGCCAAATTATTACGTTCTTGACGAGCATTATCAGATTTGCTCTCATTCTGTGTTCTCGACCAGGCTGATGTGAAAATGCCCTGAAGACAAAGATTTCTCGGCTGTTTCTGTTTTTTTTTATTTTAAACATTAAATATTTTCTATCATTAGTAGAGAGGAGCAAAACACAAGCAGAAACCTCACACTCTTGTAATAAACATACAATAAACAATTATCTCTCAATCAGCTGCTTGGCACAGAGATCAAATGAGACTCTATCAGTAATATGTGCCACAAAGAAGGTCTGTGTGGAATCTGAGACTTAAGCACAAAGACAACATAAGGAATATAAATGCAAATCATTTGCACTAGATGTAATTTTTATCATAAAAATGCTTAATATATATAAGGTAATTGTTTTAATGATTAGAAGAATATCCCTCCGGACATCATGAAGAAAGAGACTACAGTATCTCACAGTACAGATAACTAATTTTATTAGAAAGGATCATTATTAGACCCAATAAAATTATGCCAATTTAATTTTTAGGGGCTAGAATCCGGGTTTCCCTTGATCAGTAGCTGACAATGATAACTATTCCGCCATTGTAATATATCGTAGATCGTATAATCATATTCGATGTAGGGGGTAATAATTTTACTCCTAACCATTTCCATCATAAAGATATGCCTATTTGGCATGAGTAAGAACAAAATATATAAGAAAACCACCCTTAGGTGGGGCCCTAAGGGAAAACATAAGAAAAGCTAAAAATAGCAGTAAAAATGTATAAGAAACCTAAAACGGGTAGGTCTCCTCAGAGAACGCTACAGTTTTAGGCCTCTTGTACTTGTTCAAAACATGATCGTAAAGAATCTGAGAAGAAATAATCTCATTGGGATTATTGCTTACAGCCTGAAAAAATCTTTTTGTGGTACGTTTTATATGTATATATAGATATAGTCGATGATCAGGTCTTTATGGAGTTGTCTGTTAGTGACAAACCAGGGGGCATCGACCACAGTTCTCAAAATCTTGTTCTGTAAGACCTGAATCTTAGGAATATTGGTGGGTGTAGTATTCGCCCATATGGGTGAAGCATAGAGAATCACCGGTCTGATGATCATATCATAGAGTAAAAGCTTATGATCAATCATTTAAATAGTCAAGATAATTCGCAAAATATTTCATAATACTTTCTATTTTATAATTAATGCACCTGTTATACTAATTGCAACAAAACACAAATTAAAAATTTGGCCTCATTGCCACACTCTCTATCAGGGTTCCGAAACTAGGGGGAGGGAGGAGGAGCATGAAGATATTCACATGGAGGCGCTAGTAGGTGATTTTTGTGCTTATTTTTAGTTATGAAATCAAATTATTGTTGAGAGGAAAGTTGGCCCTCTTAACAATACTGAGAAGTGGAGAGACGTGATTGTTTCTCAAAACTCAAAAGTGTTGAAATCAAAGTATGGGAACCTCTGCTCAAGAGGTGTTCTACATTAAGATTAAATTCCCTTGAGCATTGTGGATTATTTTCTTGATTAAATTCTAAATCAATTAACAACTTTTTTCCCGTTTTTGTGTGAGTCCAGCTATTGTTGATTTGTGAAAACTGACTTTTTGTTCAAAATTTTACCGCTGTCAAGTTTTTTTAGACCTCGAAATCCAATTCCTGCCTCGTATAGCCGGGACTAATCACATCACAAGAACTTTCATTCCTAAGCAACAGTGTTTCAAAAGGACAAAATACATTCGGAGTGTCCAAAAAAATAATGATGGGCTTAATCCACCATTATTTTTTAACCAATATAAAAAAGAGCAAATATATTCCAGGAAGTAACATTTTAATTGAAAGCGTATTCCAAGCATAATTAATGAATGCACACCTTTCGTGATGCTGCATATGTTCAAGCTGTATACCACTTATTACCATACACACTGCAGCCTATCCTTTGTTACTTGCTTAGTTGCTTCTCTTATTCTGGCTTTCAAATGTTTAAGCTCTCACAAAGTTTGAAACCCCACAAGAAAAATCAAGGGATATCAAACTAAGACTCCTTTGGTGGCCATGGAATTGGATCACCGCTGCAAATTCATTTCTTGGAAAATGTTTCACTAGTAACTTCCGTAACATATCTTGAGGAATGTAGCATGTTGACCGCCCATGAAACTGAGTGGAAGAACGTAGAGGTTTAACATCCAATGTGATGACCTTTTTGTGTTTGGGGACAGTGCCTCTCCAAACTCCACCATTATTTGTCGTACTCTATATATATCTCCAAAATTTTCAAGATATCAGCTAATCCTGCTTTGCTATTCCTGTAATTTTGCTGCTCTGCATTGAAGGCGTGTCCAACGAGAACATCTTATTTCATCTTCACGTTTCCGTCAACCTCGTTTTCATTTTCACTTTTCCGAATTTCTCTTATCCGTGGCAACTAAAATGTTTCTCCCTGAAATTAATTTCGATTAGGATCTCAATAGAAATTCCCCAATGAATGGTGGTTTGGTTTTGATTTCATTTTAATAATCAATCACCTATCTGGAATATTTGCTAGTGGAGGTAACTGACCAAACGACAGAATTATTTTTTAGGTCTGTTTGAATATTAATCCAAAACTTAATTTATACCGAGTGCTGTTACAGGAAATTGCAACTGATAGTATCCTAATTTCTGAAAGGGTTTCAGAAAGATAATTTTTAAGAACAGATAATCCTTTATCTTAGTGCTGGCCAACTGGCTCATTGTAAAAAAAATAGCGGTTCATTTCACTCGAAATAATCAGTATACTGAATCTAACTCAATGCTTCCAATGTTTTAGACCAAATTTTTCAGTGCATAACTGAATGATTTTTCAAATTCACAGTACTGATTAAAAATGCATATTTTTGTTTTTCAATCAAGATACTTTCCTGATTCCTTAAATATATATAATTTGATTATGGATCCTGATTTTGCTGCACTGGTGGGCTTCTGTGGAGGGAAAATCTTCCGCTGTGCTTTCTTTTGTTTGTGGGTTGACAGCCCCAAGTGAATAGATCCACAGGATATGTTTATCAGCTGGTGGATAATCCTGAGCAGAAGTCATCGCAGGCACCTGAACTCTTTGCTTCTATTGGCATCGTCAAATTCTACATTGGAGGAAGTCTTCCAGTGTAGATGGCTTCAGCCTTTAGTAGTGGGGGAACGGGTCTTTGCCCCATGTCTGCGATTAGGGGGCTGTTTGATATTGTCGGCATTCCCTCTCTCAATAAACATAGTTTCTTTAAACATCCCACTAACCATTTTCTCTCCATAGGTAGTTGGAATGTGAGGACTCTGCACAGAGCTTTTTCTCTTGATGTCCTCACACAAGAATTCCACCGTTATAATTTAGATATTCTCGGCTTGCAAGAGACCAGATGGACAGATAAAGGTCAGATTCTTAAAAATAATCTTAAATTTCTCTTTTCAGGGAGGGACGACAAAAAGCATCACCAAGGCGTGGGTCTGCTTCTCAGCAGACACGCTAGTGATGCTCTTCTAGGATATGAGTGCATTAATTAAAGGTTTCTTACAGCAAAATTTCAGACAAGCGTTAAAGACTTGAATGTTATCTGCTGTTATGCCCCCACTGAGGATGCCGATGAGGATGAGAAGGATAGGTTTTATGAACAACTTCAGGATATTTTGAATTCTGTCAAGAAAGAAGATATTACCCTTGTTCTTGGTGACTTCAATGCCAAAGTTGGTACTGACTCTGACCTTTGGGGAGGAGTAATAGGCCCTTTTGGTATTGGTAGCTGCAATAGCAATGGGCAACGTCTCCTACAGGTAAGTAAACTCATTGGATTCAGAATAACTAACACTTATTACAAACACCGCGACATACATAAGTACACATGGGTTTCACCTGATGGGCTGCATAAGAATATGATTGATTACATATTAATTAACAGCAAATGGACTAGTTCTGTTAGGAATACCAGGGCATATAGGGGAGCTGAAATTGGATCTGACCATTACCTTGTTAAAAGTATGTTGCAACTTAAACTTAAAAAGTGTTGTGCTAGGGTTAAAAAATTTACTTTTAATACTGAAGCTCTGAAAGATCCAGTTATAGCCAAAGCTTACCATGATAGGTTACTTAGTCATTATGACAGTCATGGTTTGCTTACTACTGAAGTTGAGGAAGAATGGGATCATTTTAAACAGGCTTTTTTGGACACTAACAGTACTATTTTAGGAGAAAAGGAGCAGAAGAGGCAAAATTATCTGAGTGATAAGGCACTTGAGCTTATTTCGGAAAGAAAGAACTGCAGGAATGCCCTTAATCAATACCCTACTAGTCCTAATAGAAAGCATTACAGAGACCTTAATAAACTTGTAAAGGATCAGTTAGCTGCTGATAAAAATTTTTGGCTTGATGGTTTGGCTGACAAAGCCGAGGAAGCAGTTAGACAGCACAACAGCAGAGAGCTGTACCAGATAGTTAATGTTTTGTGTGGTAGAAAACGGACAGGCATAAAAGGATTGAAGGATAAACAAGGTAAGGTTATAGAAGGGGAGGATTCTGTCATGACTAGGTGGGCTGAGCATTTCAGTGATGTTCTAAACAATGTAGTTAGTTCTACTCCCATTGTTTGCAATGATGATAGATGCATTGGTGGCTTTAATGTTGGCCCTATAACACAATCTGAAGTTAGTTTGGCTGTTTCTAAACTTAAACTTCATAAATCCCCAGGGGTAGATGAAATTACTACGGAAATGCTTAGAGCTGGGAATGTTTCGGTTACCACTTGGATGACTGAAATTCTGAATCTCTTTTATGATAAAGGCATGGTTCCTAAGGATTTTACCAGAGCTATTGTTATCCCTATTTTCAAAAAAGGTGATCGCAGTTCTTGTGATAACTATAGGGGTATCAGCCTACTCTCTGTTCCAGGTAAAGTTCTTTCCATGATTGTGCTTAATAGAATTAAGAATCTGGTTGACAGGCAATTGCGGGATGAGCAATGTGGATTCAGAAGTGGTAGAGGATGTGTAGATCAGATATTTTCACTTAGGCAGATTCTTGAGAAATGTTTAGAGTTTCAGAAACCTTTGGTTGCTAGCTTTGTTGATTTCAAAAAGGCTTTCGACTCTGTTGATCGTCATAATTTGTGGTTGATTGTGAGATCATATGGTATACCAGACAAGTTAGTTAACATTATGAAAGCTCTCTATAATAACACTGAGTCGTGTGTGAGAGTTGGTAAGGCTTGTAGCAATTGGTTTAGCATTACTTCTGGTGTTCGACAAGGGTGCATTTTGTCTCCTTTTCTCTTTAGCTTGGTTATTGATTATGTTATGCGAAATTCACTTCAAGGGAAAGATTTTGGCCTTAAATGGGCTGGAGATAGGAAAATTTCTGATTTAGATTATGCTGATGATGTAGCCCTTCTGGCAAATGATGTTGATGAGATGAACTCTTTCATTCGAGCCGTTGATGAGACTGGTAGTAGAGTAGGTTTGGTTATAAACAGAGAGAAAACTAAAGTGATGAAAATTGGTCAGGCAGGCTGTGATTCAGTTAATCTGAATGGTTGCAGTCTTGAGCAGGTGTCACAGTTTAATTATCTTGGGAGCTATGTAACAGATAATGGTGATGTGCGGCATGAGATTAACAGACGAATAGGGATTGCTGCTGGGACTTTTAAGAATCTATGGAGAGTGTGGAGAAATAGGCGTATACACCTAAAGACTGAAATTAGACTGTATAATAGTTTGGTTCTTTCTAGGGTTAGTTATGGTAGTGAAACTTGGACACTTTGTAAACAAGATAACAGGAAACTAGATGCTTTTGATTCCAGATGCTTACGCAGTATCTTGGGCATTAGGTGGTTCAACTTTGTAACTAATGATGAGATTAGGAAAAGGAGTTTGCAACCTCCTTTAAGCAGCATATTGTGCAGAGAGAGACTCCGTTGGTTTGGCCATGTTGCCCGTATGAATAATTATAGATTGGCGAATAGGGTTATGAACAGTGTGCCTAAAGGCCTCAGAAAGAAGGGGAGACCTAGGATGCGGTGGGCAGACAATATCAAACAGGACCTTGTTAGAATTGGTGTGCAGTGGCCAGATGCAGTAGATGTAGCTCAGGATAGACTTGCTTGGAGAACTAAATTGCACGGTCTGGTTGGACCTCCGTAGCCCATGGCTGCTTGATGATGATGATGATGATGATGATGATGATGATGATGATGATGATCTTCAATTCATTATGGTTTTAAAATATATGTTTTCGTTTGAAGTAGAGAATGTTTCCTGAGGCTCTTTAGGAATATATGTGTATTCAGTGGCTCTTCACTAAGTGTCGTTCCCAACCCTGTCCTATCGACTTATAAAACTGTAATATTTTTCTACCGTGGAGTAACCCTGAAAAGCTCTGCCTGAAAATTCATGTAATGTTTTTCAAACTTGGTAATAACATATTAACAGCTCGGTAATTCTATTATGAAAAAGGAAGCCTTACAAATCATTTTGGTACCAATTCTGTAATAGATAGCTAATCAGCCATAAGGCAAGGCACTGATATTAAATGATAATATATACGTAAAATATTTGTGTCATTACATATTTTGATACATTATTGCACAATACATATATTTGTGTGGTAGAAGTTTTCATACAATATGTGATTAAATAGATTATTGTTATTGAACTGGAGTTTCCCCATAGATAATTGTATAAAAATGCAAAATTTCAAAACACATATATTTTTTACACTCTTACTAAGTTGTATGAGTTGTTTTACCTCTAGGCGGCACTTTTTTTGCATACAATGAGCTATATGGCCAGGTTAGAAGGACCCTCTGGGCTCAGAGAAGTGTGGAAGGAAGGAAACCCACTGGACAGCTGTTAGGAGAAAGAGATGGTAGCCTCACGTCAAGACCATCCAGAGCCTTGTTTAAAGTTGTTTTTAAAGGTGTTCTTTAACTGCACAGGGATATAGCTCTGCCGCACCCGGGGCCACGGATTAACGTCGCATCTGACTGACGGAAGAGTTTGCAAGCACATCAATGTCTTCTACTAACCGAGGGCAGGGCGCTGTGTTTTGCGGAGATAAATATCAACGCTGGATCAGGTGGGAATCGAACCTTCAGATTACGAAATGAAGTTAAAAAAAACTCGAATAAGTTGATCGATATGACTTCTTATTATTTTATATGAAAAAAATTCTCAAACCGATTTTAGTTAGATGCTTCAAATGGTAATCGGATACAAGATGCTCATCTACACAAAATTATCATCACATTCATTTGAGGTGAAGTTCGTTCTCAGCAAAATATCATATTACTGTGGCCAATGAGTTTCACAGGGAAAGTATTACAACCTGCTGAATCTTTATATGTCTTATGTAGTACACCCGGTGATCGTACTCAATACGACATCGCAGTGAGAGTCAGCGGTGTTTTTCATTTCTGAATTTGGGAATCTATGAGTTTAAAATGAGTTTCTTCGTAATGTTCTTGCAGATTCATTTATACTAATACAAATGATACTTGAATACATATGTATATATTTTATCATTTCATAGATTCAAGATTCAGTTTTCGAAATCATGTTACATGAGTAAAAGTATTTGGGATTTGGTTTATAAGACATAGTTAGTGGGATATAAGGAAAAGAAAATATAGCGAATCAAATGAACAAGAAAAAAAAAAACAAAGTAGAGGTGTCGAGTTGAAAAGATTCTTCCGCAGTCTTTGTAAGCGATGCCAGTCGTAAAATCACCTGGCAGCAATGCCGTCTCCCTAACGTAGAGCCCTTATCGGTTTCATCGAGGCTTATTCGGATCTGAGGCCTATAACATGTAGGCATGTGGCGTAATCTCTCTCAGACCCTCAAGAGCTAGAAACAAGTTCTAGAGAATACCTTATTGTTTTCTCGCTTGCAACAACAGTAGACTCTCTTGCGTGGGGGGAGGTGGGGGGGAGTGAGTATGGAGACAAACGCCAAGATGGGAACTCTTCCAAAGCAGCCGACAAAACACCGGAAGGCAAAAACGTTTGATCTCATTTATCGAATCGGAGTTTGGTCCTAGAAAACAAACAAACAGACGTTGCAAAAAATCGCATCTTGTCATTGTTATTTTTCTTATCTTCTTATATTTTTATCTTTCGCTTTTATTCTTTAACGTTTTGTGGTGTAGGAAACAAAGAGTCGTTTGGAGAAGAATAAGTTTTAATTTAGTATTATAATTTTCTGCTTTCATTGTACCAAAGGGGCGGGGATGAGTTCAGTCTGTAGCGCATCGGTACTTCTCATACTCGACACCCTGGGTCAACGTTGAGATTTATCTCCACGAAACTCGTTCCCTACCTTGGTCGGAAAGAGGACGCCAATGGGCCTGTTAAGACCGCCAGTCTTCAGATGGGACATTAAGTGTGTACTCAATTATGTACATTAAGCGTGTACATTCTCCGTGTACTGGAGAGACACACACTGTGAACGTTAAAAACCGACTGGATGACTTTGAATGCAGGAAACCATCTGTCTCCTTCCCGAACCTCCTCTACGTATTGGAGTCCTTGTGACCTAGAGTTTAGCTCATAGTGTGCAAAAAGTGATGCTCAGAGGCATAACAATCCAACTCATTGTTTAGATTAGATCTGCAAGTGCGAAAATATAAATGAAAATTAAAAATATTCGCAGCAACTGTGGTACAATAATAATATCTATAAGATCTGCAGAAATAATCTGAATCAGGTGAAGACTAACACGGCCCAATAGACTAGTGTAGCACGACTCGTATGAGTCCATTTTGAATCACTGCGCACTGATGTTCTGAGGTACTTGGTTTTATGAAGTCGGGGAAAATGGAATAAGTCTTCGAAGATTTAAAGTAAGTGTGCCCAACCTCTAACTTATATCAAAGGATTTCGTTTTTCAAAATATGGTTTGTTTGGAATTTTGCTCGGGGAAAATGGAATAAGTTTTTTCATGGGTTTGTGGAATTATACCAAAAGTGCAGAATTTAAATTGAAAGAGAAGCATTCTAAGTCAGTATACTTCTTTTCTTTTCACACGTTTAAATTTTTAAGTGTGTACGGCTACTTTTAAAAATTTTGCAATACAAAAAAATTTAAATTTACGACGATATCGCTTTGGGTAGAGTAAAGGTTCCTTTAAAATAATCACATTAAAAGGAAGGACGTAGATCGATATAATAATGTATATCTGGGATAGGTGCTTGCTCTAAAATGATTCTCATTTAAACTTTTAACGCAATTAAATAGTTAAAAATGTATCGGTAAACGATAATAGAGGCAAATATAGAAAAGTGAATTCGAAATACATAATAGTACTATACTTGTGCAAAATTTGTATTAAAAATAATATTAAACGGTAAATGTTAATAATGATAAATGTCGCCTAGAGAGTTTGGGAGATTATTATGACTTAAGCTACAAAGGCTCAGTTGCAACTCAACAATCTACTTGCTAGTTGACGAGAAAAGAAGTCGTTCTGAGTCTGCTGAACAACTCTTCTTTTTCTTCTACGTTAGTTAACGGTTTCAAATAAGCTGGACATTTAGCTTCGGCATAAGGTATGATTGTGTAATTCAGAAAAAGAAATCGTTGTTCGACTTTTGTTCCAGTATATTTCCGTTTTGTAACATTGTGTTATGGTAGCCTAGAGGAGTAGCCGTTACCAATAATAACTGTACAATAATAATGTCTATATGACTAATTTAGTTCTCCAAGCTACATTAGTCATATAGGAATTAAATTGCAAGGTCTGGTTGGACCTCCATAGCCCATGGCTGCTTAAGGATGATGATGATGATGATGATATGAATAATAACACTAAAGTTGTATTTGCAGCTTATAAGCCGACACAAATAAATACTTAATTGTAGAAAGAAATAGAAATATTTAGCGACGTAAATAGAAAATGATTATAATTTGTGAACGATGCATAGCGTGGTCTTGATGTGTTGAGAGTGGAACATTTAGGACTTAACCGTGCTCTAAGTTCTGTAGCTGTATAAAACTTTATGCGTTTAAAAAAAGGAAATAATCAGTAATAAGCTCTATCGGTCTTGTACCGTTTCCACACTTAACATATAATAATTTAACAAAGCCATGTTCACAGACGTAGTGTCGATTTAAGTGTCAAAAAAGTGTTTAGTTTGCAGCTAATTTTAAGACGAAATATTTTCAAAGTTTATGATTTGATATTCAATGAATAACAAAATACCGATATCATTATTTGGATATCCAAACATTTCGACTGTAAATTATCCTTTAAACAGAATTTCAATATTTTCGTCACTAAGTTTAAACAACGAAAAGTTGGATTAAACTTTGCTGCTTTTTAAGTTTTCAACACGAAACTAAGTTGAACTTAAAACTAATTTAATTTCCAACAAAATAAATATTTCAGGTTTAGTTGGGAAGATGCTTATATTTAATATATCTGTATTGTTTGGCAGGTTTAAATTAGGAAATATAAAGTTTCTGTATGTATTTCTAACAATATAAACTTGATAATTACATTATGTAATGAAATAGTTCATAATGGTGAAATAAAATTAATGTGTTACTCTGTAAAGTCTGATATTCTTTCATAGAAGGAAATATGTATAATGATATTTAGCCTTGTTCACACACTTATCTCGTTTTTTTTCTATTAAAGTAGTATTGAAACAGAAAAAGTACCTCCTATAAGATATGTCGTTAGAATACACATAATAAGTCGTTAGAATACATAGTATGAGAATGAGAAATCCTTGATGGCGAATGGATCCGAAAATGGTTCACAGTGACAGTTAAAGCATAACAATTAATTTCGTTCCTGGGCTGCAAAGGATTAATGATATACAGCTAATAGGAAATGATCACAAAGTTTTTGATGAAACATATACACTATGAAAATGATAGCCAAACCCGAACTACTTAGAAGATTGTTCACCATTGCTTGGAGGTAATCGTGGAACCCCACAGGCAAACCAGTTAATGCCCTATGCCCCTCCTCCTCCCCCACAGCATATATTTCGTAACAATGGTCGTGCAAGTTAAATTACTTTTTTTTTACTTTATTATTTTTGCTTACTGTTTTACAAATATATTGTGTTACTACTTTATTCTCCTATGACTTTACATTCTCAAAGTAATTTACGAGATTACTAGGGTGATCAGCGACAAACACAATGCTTGTGAATTTGAACAACAAACAAAAACAGTATATTAGACTTCATTTTACTGTTTCTTGTACTGTTGCTTTTTTAAACTTGACAATACTTGCTTTGGAAGATGATTCCACCAGAATATTTCAGTTTAGAGTGCAAAATGCGGGAGAAACTATTGCTGTCTTTACTGTTAATTACATGAGTTTTCCTGATTTTTGGAAGAATCTGCTAGTAAACGGCAATTTAGCAGTGTGTTCTTATGATTTTGAATGCTTGGAAATGCACTTTACAACAAGCCTACAATTTTTCGGCATTTAATACGGCTATCTCTTCACAAAAATTAATCTATTCAATATAATAAAATTAACACTGAAATTAGCAATTGAAATTGTTTTATTTTCTCGATAAGGTCACAAAATATTAAATCATTAATGGAGAAAATTCTCTTTTCGATGTTATGTCCTCAGATAAGACTTTAGAAGTGCACTTTTAATATCATGAACCTAAAGGAAACCGAATGTATAGCTCGGGTTAAAGCGATGAGAAAAAGAAAAATATCGATTTATATTCTCATGGGCGCATGGTAATTAGAGGAGTCAACGTGTAGAAGTATTATTTTGTTGAAATCACAATGACATTAATTTGGATATAGTTCGATATGTGGTAGAGCACTATTTTAAACAGGAAATATATATATATATATTATTTGCTGATATTCCTTAATGAATATTCTGGTGAAAGTATGAAGGAGAGATTTTAAATCGATTTCTAGGCTATTAAAATTATCGTATAAAAGTTTTTACTCTTTTGTCTTACGAATTTTAGTGCCAAAGAACTTATTATTTTCAGCATGAGGCAGGACAGATTGGATTTTTTGGAATTACAGGCTGCAATAAAATAACTTAGTGGTTAGTAATGATAAATATTTATTTCAAAAAACAAAATTCTAATATAAGCATGAAAATATTACAAGATATCTGTACGTTCGCCGTAAATGAGTTAATATACTTAGAACTCTAGGTGATAGATGTAAACTGTCGATTGATATGATCATTACTTTGAATTAAAGTGAAGTTTAAAAATGGTTTTATTTGGGAATTCCTAAATTAATAACAAGCATTAAATGGAGAAGCTTTGAGAGACTCTAATCCTTGCTCATCATTACAAATGTGGTTCACTTACTACTATGTTTGAAGAACAAGAAAATCGTCTTACATTGGATGGGCTTCAAACCAAACGGGGACTAGAAGTGTAACTCTCTACTCCCCATGAAAAATATTTTCTCAAACTCAAATATCCATTTTTTTAACATTTTCCTATTCCGATTCCATTACGATTATGAAAACTTTAAACTTGGGCAATTATTCAGCAGATCAATAGATGACAGTAAAAGAAAAGGGATGACATTATCTCCTAAGTTAAAATAATTGAATGGCCTGCGGTAAAAAAAAAAGTCAGCTCCGTTTTTAGTAATTTTTTTGGAAAACGGGAAATGCGTCTTATTTTGTACTAAATAAATATTTGAAAATATTTTTAATATTAAACTTTCGTGAAGTATTTGTACATTCCTTGGTATTGACATTGAAGGTCAGTGCTTTACAATAAAAACTTTAAAACTAACACAGACATTTTTTACCCCAAAGCAGGTTTTTTCAGGGTTTTAATTATTGCATTACGAATGTTTCATGTTGCGATCTAAGAAAGATGATAAGGTTAAAGATTATTATTTAATATATTTTAGAAAAGCTGTAGTAAGCTTACTACCAAAAATATGATATTTCAAATAAGACGAAACTAAAGGTATTTTCTAGGTCATTTTCATGACCCATTACAGCACGAAAACACTGAACGGATTTAAATTAAAGAGGATTATCGACGTATTTTGCTGAACTATGATGGAAGATATCACTCTGAGTTCAACGTCGATTAATTTCAGTGCACAAATTGTCGTGAGCCGAGTGGGATGTTATGAACGACGTTAAATTCAGAGTGATATCTTCCATGATAGTTGAACAAATACGTCGAAAAATCTCTTTATTTTAAACAATTGTATACTTGTCATTGTTTTTGAAGCTAAGAGCAGCTGGAACAAATACCTTCATGAGACACGGATAATTGTGTACTGTTGATAGAAAGTTCATAGCATCAATTAGAGGAGCTATTGATTGGCGGCAGGTAGCACAGCGGTCAGAGCATCTGATATTCTATCAGGGGAGCATGAGTTCACATCCCACCTGGTTCAAGACATTTTTTTCCCTCAAAAATTGATCGACGTTAAATTCAGAGATATCATCCTTGATAGTTTAAAACTGATTGTTTACTTTCTGCAAAGGTTAATTTTTTAATAACTGGGTGGCGTCTGAAGCAGTGCTGACAATTCACACATAAAGAAAATAAGCTTGGCCTATCTCTAAAATAAGCATGTTTCCATGAATAAAAGTTAATTTTTTTATTGTTTGAGAAACAATATTTACTTTAGATCGTAACATTAGTTGTGCAATGAAACCTATATTCGAGTTTTGGTCAGATGAAATCTCTCTATTTCGTAAAAATCGAAGCATGATTTTAAAGTTAAATGCAATAAAAAAAGGCGGAATAGTGATTGAAGTCAAATCATCTCAGAGCGAAATATATTGCATAAGCCTAATTTAAACGCCTTTTCTGATTATTGTTTGTTCCTCACTGTAGAGAGGGAATTTTGAGGCCCTTTTTAATTATACCAAGTGCTAGCTACTAAAAAACGCCACTCATTTAACATAGAGTTTACAACTAAGTTGGATTTTTTGACTTTATTTTTAAAGGAGAACTTTTTTTCACTTTAAGAAATATAGATTAATTAATCTACTGTGGAAAATAAAAAAAAAAATCAGACGCTAATTAATTCTACCATTAGGAATTTTTATTGGCATTTATTGCAAAGTAAATCGTTAACGGATGCAATGAGGACTTTTATTTTCTTACAGGGTAAAACCTCTTTATATATAGCAATATGGCATTCAACTTAAAATAACTTGCTAGATCATCAATGTTAGTATCTTCAGGGATTCATGGCACCAATCTAATGAAGTATAGCCTGCCGATTTCATAATAGCCACAGAATTTCTTTTGTGGCCTAAGATCTGATTGAACGACTAAAATAGGTTTCACCATTTTATTGCTCATTGCATTTCGGGTCTCACTTTTTGAGTAGGTTCATTTGGCTAAACATCCATTCCACTTCAGTATTATTCGTGAACACACAAGAAGGGTCAGAGCAAAGTTAAACAAGTTCTACAAGTAGATTTTGGTCTGAGGCATCTCGGTATAAGCTGATTTCGGGTTTGTCCACTTCACATGATGCAAATTCACTAGTCTAAAATAGTAATCTAAAGTTATAATGCAGATTGCATAAAATTTATGTACAGAGATTGTGAAATAAGATCGTGAGCCAAAAGAGGAAAAGAAGGTTACGGATTAATGCTTTATTAATACATGGCTAAACTCCATTGTTCCTCTCTCTCTACTTCAATCGGTTGTTTTGATCAGCCTGCCCTTTTTTAGACGTGGTAAACACTTTATAGGATCGTAGGCAGTATTTCACTGGAACCAAACACTGTACAAGAGTAGTAGTAGTAGCAGTTATTGGAATGGACTTTGAAATTCAATTTAAGCAAAATTTAAATAGTTAAAAAAGCGATTTATAAAGGCAAAATAAAATGAAAAATGTCAGTTTTTTTACTACAAAAAATTTCAAGCCATAAGCAAATAGAAAATTTTCCAACCAAGACAGCTTGAAAAAGCTAAATTGGCAGCATTAGTTTCTAGCATCTGATTTTTAAGTCCTTCATAAAACTACCATTCATCCTGTATAATATACTATATTGCTGGATCCATCACATCTTCAGCCTTAAAGTGTTTTATAAAGTAGTTTAACTCGGATATGTGATATTTTCTGAAGTGGAGTTTGGTTGACATTTGTGCAACATTCATTAGAACCTTCGTCAAAGCACTTGAATTATATAACAATTTCTACCTTTGGATCAAAATAAAGTCAGCTTCTAGAGCTGATTGATTTACAAATATAACTATCTATAGCGTTTGGGAAAAGATAAATTCTTTCCTAAACCTGATCTACTTTTTCTGAACATGAACTTTAAAAACAGCTTCCTTTATGTTACTAAATAATTGGCTTTTTTTCTTTTAAACGCGTTTCGCTACATAGCGTATTTTTAACCACAGTTGAAGCCATCTTTAATTTTGGTTCAATTGCTATCAAATGTTCCTTCACTTTACTTCAATTTTAACCTAGTAATATGAAGAATTTGTAAATGAACTATTATGTGCGATACACAAAATTCGAGGAGCAAGAGAAAAAACCTTACACGAGTGATAAATCAAAGCAACCTATTTCTAACATAAGGGAATGAAGAGAAAACATCATAAAAATTCCAGTAGCATTAACAAAAAGTATAGAAACATCATAAAAATTTAAAGCAGCAATTGCAAACTGCAAAACAAAAGTTGAATTTATGGCTTGTCAGAAAGAGAAGAGAAACGCCCTGAGACTGCAACAATATAAAACTGTACCAAGCAATTAATTTTTATTCCAGAAAAAAGAATGGTGAATATAGTTTAAAATTTAAAGACTCTGAAACCTAGTTCTGAGCGAAAGTAAAATAAAAACAAGTAATAATTGTATCTTAACTAGAACTGCTGAGTATTTAAAAATATTCTGAATATTCTGATAACTCTGTTCCCATAATTTATGCTGACTAAAAGCACGTTTTCCATTGCATATCATATTAAAAGTTTACTTTAGCGGTTTCTATATTAACGTTACATAAGTGAATACAAATAGATGAAATTACAGTTGAGTTGTTTTACCTCTGAGTGGAACCATTTTGCACGCAATTGGCTAAACGTACAGGTCACAAGAACCTCAAGGACTCAGAGAATGTTGGAGGAAAAAAAATTTGAAAATACTATTACGAGACTGATGAAAGCATTTCGTTAAAACCACTCAGCATGTTCTATAACGTTCATAGGATAGGAATCTCCTGTGCACAGCGCTGTGGCTTTACCTCCAATCTGATGGACAGCGGCCATTATAAGCCCATCCGGATGAAATTACAGTTAAGAGGCTAAGGGGTTTTAAATATCACATTAATTGACGGGTATTTAAATGTTTTATGCTTAAAACGAAGCGCAATTTACTAAAGGCCCAAACGCTTCATAGATTGTTACGAATCGGTGAAGAACGGCCCAAGATCTGTGCAACCAAGCACTGTCCCCATATTTTTACATTTGTTAAGTCATTTTTCCGACTGTCTCTCTGCACCACTTAAGCGTCGCCGAACACAGTTGTATCACATACTGTTGTTCAGTTTCCAGATCAGTCAAAGTCTGAAAAAAATCTCACGCACACAAAAACGTACACCTTTCTAAAGCTAGAAAACAACATAAACTGTCTCAGTGATATTCTCGCTACCGTATCGCAACGTATTTCAACATGCATACACTTCTCCTTGCCCTCGAAGAGTCGCTGTGTTGCCATATATCATGTATTAATTCGTACGAAAATGTTCTAACTGTTGGCGAAGGCAGTTCACGAATTAAATGATCCATCTACATATTAATTAGTAGTAAATAGTTCTTTTGGGAATATCAGATCATATAGGGGACTGAAGCTTGATTCTGATCATTATCTTGTTCAAAGCGTTTTAAAGCTAAACTTTAAGAAATTTTGGATGCAGACTGAAGGTATTCCGCTTAAAACCGAGGTGCTGAAAGAAGCAAAAATTGTCAGTGCTTCCAATGTGATCCTGTTTAGTAATAATTGTTTGCTTACTTACTGATGATTTTTAGAATAGTGAGGATATTTTAAATACACTCGCTGGATTTCAAACCAAAGGTGAGAAGATATTCTGCATTCAATGAAACAGGAGAGATAGAGCTACTTGAGTGATAAAGCAATACTCTTTATTTCTGATAGTGTGAACCTTAGAAATTACATGATTAGCGCAAAAGTTTTAACAAACGCGAAGTTAAATTGGAACTGGAAACAATCGGAATATGATAAAATCGATTTCTTCGCTGACAAAATAACAGGATAAGGCTGTTAAACAGTCCAAAAAAAAAAGATAATTGTTTCAGGTAAGCATTTTAGGTACTTTTGCGTGCGTTTGTGCTGGGACCTACGAATAAAGTTAATAAAAATAAAGAAAAAAAGGCGATTATTCTGTCATGACAAGGAGAAGGTGAATATTTTAACCATGAATTTAATAATGACATTAACTAAGCCCCATAAAAGCCTCCATCGTCGAAAATGCTGTTTCTCAACCTCTACCCTACATTCCAATCTTAAACGCCATTTTAAGAATCTCAAGGTTGCAGTGATACATGTCTCCATGAGTGGATTAATTTGCTCTTGAATCATGAGAGTTGGTATGATACTGTTGTACAAGGTGTATCTGTTGTAAATCTTGTACAACAGTTATTTGACTGAAATATAATTTGGTATAATTGTCCGAAACGGAAATTTTTTGACGAAAACGTATTCGACGGAAATTTGTTCGAAACGATAATTTCTTCGACAAAATTTATTCGAAACGGAAATTGTTCGAAATGGAAATTCGTTCGACGAATTTTATTGGATGGAATATATTCGAAACGGAGGTTTGTCCGACTGGAATTTGATACAAAGGGAAATTTGTTTGAATCGGAAGTATATTCGAAACGGAAGATTTTCTGACGGAAATTTGATTCAAAGGGAAATTTGTTTGAAGCGGAAATATATTCGATCAACATTTTGTCGAGGGTTGGAGAACTGAGAAATACTGAGAGGCTGCTGAAGGACATACGGCCAATGGCCTCGTTAAGATATCTCCTACTTTGTCTCTGGGGATTTATCGAAGGGGGAGGGGTGAGTTTAGTAAAAAAGGCGATAGAAGATTAGTCTGAGTTTTATATTAGATAGAGTTTCCATACAATCTAAACATCATTTATTTCCTTTTGGTTTTTACTATTCTTAGAAGTTATAGGCATAGCGATTATGAGAAGAATAGAGATTATGTCTGAAATTGAAAACTGGAATATTTTCCAGAACTACGAGCTGAGTTATCATTGAAAAATGACCATCCCCATGTCATGTATATTAGACGCTAATTTCGAAGTCTTATAAATTTTAAAATAAACGTTTATGGGAAAATGTGACATATAGCAAATTAAATATTTATATGATTACTATCTAAATATGGATTTTTCAATAACACGTATTCCTATACATATATCAATAGCAGTGCTAGACATTTAAAGTTAATTGAAACTGAGATAAAATATATTATTTTAAACCAGTTCAGATGTAACTACACATTTCAAAAGTGCGTGCAAATAATTTCTGCAATATTCTTCTAATGTTTGTAATAAATATCTCAGATCATATTGCTGCTCTGGAAAGTTTAAACCTCTATACTTGCTTAAATAATGTATGGATATTATTGAAAATCGAGTTTAAAAAATTTGATTGAGATCTTTAAAATATTATCAGCCATATTTTGTCCCAAACTCTTATTTTAGAAGTTATAGCTGTTCGAAGTTAGATTCCCTTTGACACAACATTGGTAGTCATATTATGTCAATGGGACGCTAACTTCGATGATGACAATGAGTTTAATGATCCCTTAGTGTATGTTTCTTCTAATTTTCTACATCTAGTGAATATATGAGTAAATATCTTGGAGTTTGGAAGATGACAAAGTTTTCGGATCGAGCCAGAACGAACTGAAACGCAGATGCAGTATTTAATTTTTTCGTTCTATTTCAGTAGTCTTTCAAAAACTTCATGTAAGATATAAATTGATTGAAAGTGTGGATACCCATGGTGAAAAAGCCCACATACACAGTCTGGATATACAGGAAGATATTTTGTCTAGAATGGTGTAGGTTTCGACTTTCTATACTTCTAATTTTTCTCTTTGAAACAGTATTATCAGAAATGCTAGATCTAGGGTAACGGAATTAAAAAGCCATCCCCCAACTTTTTTTTCAGAATATTAATCTGGCAAGGTAGTCACAAATATTCATGATATATATATATTATATATTTTATGAAAAAAAGTTTTAAAAGAACACCGAAATTGAAGGAAAAATCATATACAGGAACTGTGTTTCACTTCGTTTGGGTCATTCCGATCCCTTGGTTCTCCCCCAAAACATTTATCTATGTAGTCTACGCCTAGGTACCAGTTATTGCAAACGAAATGTATAGTTGTGGGAAATACTCCAGTTTTAAATTTGCAACATAATCCCTCTTCTTCAATGCTTTGACTATTACTTATAAGAATGGTGAAAGCTAAAAGGACGTAAACGGTATCAAGATTGTTCGGGAAACTAGTTTTACTCTGTCTAATACAAAACTGAGCCATATCTTATATCGCCTTTCTTACTAGTCGCCTTCCCCCATTCCCTAGAATGATTTCCCAGTGACAATCCAGAAGAAGAGACCTTATCTAGGAGTGAACACTTTAGCAGCCTCTCAATGTTTCTTAATTCTCAAACTTTCCACAAAATGTAGGGTGAACAAATTACCCTTTCGAACCAATTAGACGAACCAATTCGTCTAACAAATTATCGTTTCGAACAAAGTTTCGTGGAACAAATTTCCATTTCGATTAAATTTCCACCGAGAAAAATTTCGTTTCGAAAACATTTCCAGACACCCTGGAATATGATCTACCATAGAGTTGCTGTTACTCAGTTTTTCTTATTTGCAAAGGAGATTATTCCAATGCTTGTAATTATTAAACATATGCTTAATGGAATAAAGTATTTCATTGGTCTAAGACACATCGTGAAGTGGGATAATTCAGAAATAGCATGGATCCAATTCTTTCACAAAGCTGGAACATTTTAGGAGTCTAGCAACTCCGTCACTCCAGCAGAGAATATACTGTATATTATAATATGATATGAGCAATACGATTCGCTCGACATATTTAGATTGAAAAAGAAGAATTAATCTTTATTCTTAAAAAATATAAAATCTAGAAACCTATGCCCTTAATATGCTATATTTTCCCGCAACGTCAGCTAGAGATAGCACCACTTAACACAAAGCGAAACAATATGATGCTAGAGAGAAAATTTGATCATAATTTCAAGTTAATGATATAATAAGAAGTGATATTCATGATTCACGAAGATTTATTTACAGCATAAAATTTTACAATTAGAATTGATTTAATAAAGGAGTATTATACGAATAATATGAAAAGCACAATGCTAGATGCTCTTAGTGAGATACGGGTTGCCTCCTCTCTGTTATATTTTCCTAAAAGTGCAGTTAATGTTGCAATGTATTTTTAGGAAGCCTATTAACTCTATTGATCAGCGTCATTTGCGGACGAGCATGAGGTCTCTTGGAATACCTAAAAAGTAGCTTAACGATGACTCTCTATGATAACACATGATTCCTCTGCTAAAGCTGATAAATCCTGGTGTAATTGGTTCAGCTTTACACTGGCTTTAAACAAGGTTGTTTGATTTAGTGATCGATTACGTTACTACACAGGCTTTGGAAAGGAGCAACAGAATTTTGAGAAAGCCTCTTTATCTAGAATATTTGACTTAGATTATGCTGATAATTTGATCTTTTTGACAAATGATGTTCAGGAGACGAACTTTTTTTTTGCATTAGCTAATATTAGTAAGAAAAATTTCTTTCTTTTTCAATTAAAGTTATTGATTAAGCTGGAAAGGGAGTAAGTATGCTCTATAATCAATATACAGAGACCTAAATTGAAGAAAACCGGTATAGTCAGAAATGCTTCACTCATTTTAAATCGCTGTACTTCGGGAACGTTGCGCAGTCTAATTATACTAGCGTTTGTAAAGTTGATATTGTTGTTATGCAACTAAAGGTAATCAGATTGACATTACTGACGGAGTTTTCAGAACTTTGTACAACTGATGCAAAAAAAAGCGAAACACACAAAAGTAAAGATTTTTTTTTATAGTTTGACGCTTTCTGAAATTTGTTATGATAAAGAAAGTTTGACCTTGTAAGCAGAATGACAAGAAGACATTAAAAAAATTTTAAAACCATAAATTTTTATAATACACTGGCGGAAATTGAAAAATGTACACCCAGAAGTAATTTCGTTAGGAACATCATATTATAATATGTTAATAGATAAGGACAGCAGAAACCGTGATTCGAGATTGAAAGCCATTGAATGAAATAATGACGTCACTGAAGACGACAACGTGCAAATGTACGCAGCGCTTATTTAAGGACTAGGGAGTGAAGAAAGAAGCATTTCGTCTTGTGTCGTGTTGTTCAGTGCCCTTTGAAGAAGTTATCAAGTCTGGACGGTGCAGGGCACGCAACATTTGTTCAGTTAGCGGAGTTTGAGCGAGGTTGTATAGTGGGTCTTCGGGATGCAAAGTTGATCTTTTCGTCAAATTGCGCACCGAGTTGGATGAGAGGTATCGGCAGTGGTACGATGGTGGCGCCGATGGTCAGAAGAACATTCGCACACTCGCAGATGTGGTTCCGGGCAACACAGAGTTACGGAAGCAAGAGAGGATCGGCGTATCAGGAGGGCGGCGGTGGCAGTGCGAATGGCTACGGCATCACAAATTCGATCATCTGTCGTACCAAGGGTGTCTATAAGGACGATACGCAATTGTCTTTTTGAAGCAGGACTACGGGCACGTTTACCACTCGTACTGTTGAGCACGTTTGCAGTGGTGTCAAGAATGAGTCCAGTGGAGGAAAGTATGGCACTCTGTGATCTTCAGTGATGAAAGCCGATTCTGCTTAAGAGCATCTGATGGTCGTTTACTCGTCCGAAGGCGACAAGGTGAGCTGCTTCTTCCATTGTGCATCCGCCAGCGACACACAGGGCCCACGCCTGGCATCATGGTGTGGGGAGCGATTAGTTAGCACTCTCGTACGTTGCTGGTGTTTGTACAGGGTACACTAAATAGCAATACGTACGTCAGCAACATTGTACAGCCAGTCGTCTGCCATATTTGAGTGTAATCCCAAATGCGATATTCCAGCAGGATAACGCCCGCCCACTCACCGCCGAACATACTCTTCAGGCAGTGCATCAACTCCCTTGGCCAGCATATATCTCCAGACTTGTCTCCAATCGAGCATGTCTGGGACTAGATCGGACAAAGACTCTTCCGCGTAGAGCGGCAGGCAATGATCATCACTGAATTACGAGTCCAAGTTGAAAGCGAATGGAATGGTTTCCCCCAGCGTGATATCCAGCATTTGCACGACCGATTGCATGCCAGATTGGAAGCTTGAATTTGCTGTTCGAGGAGGTTCAACACATTTTTAAAATGTGTCTTCTGTAAAATGTAATACTCATTAAAAGGTACAATAAACATTGAATCATTTCACGCGTGTGATCACTGTCCTTTCTCAACAAGTTGTTTCAACTAAATAAATCTCATAGATTACGCTTCAGTTGTTAATGGTATTCTTTTTTCAGTTTCCGCCAGGTATTTTGAGAATTGAGTTTAATTTCTGAATAATAATGAAGTTAACGAAGGAGACATCAGCCATTTTATAAAATCATTTAGAATATATAGATATATAATGATTGCATTCCTTTAGTCACATCGAGTGATGTGGAATGGGAGACTAGCGAACGTAAATGTCCCATTCTTTTCGCTCACTAAAACCTTTAGAATGAGATTGGTTGTTCGGAACTATATGGTCTATCCGCAACTTCCTATTATGCGACAATTTAAGAGGAGGAGTTTAGCAGAATGAAAATGACGGAACATAATTAAATTGTCCTTCAGTGGCTTAATACTGAAGATATTACTAGGAACAGACGCAATTGGAGAATGAAACTTCCATCTTGTTGGATCACCGTACCCTTTGGTTGCTTGAAAATTTGTCGATTTAACCATTTCCAAAAACAATTATTAAACTTATTTTGCAAAATATCATCTCTTTTTTGTTTAAATTGCTTGAATAATTTTGCTCAGCGTAATTAAACGTTCTGTTCGAAGAGCAACTTCGAGAAGAATGGATTGTATTCTTAAGGGTAATAACGAGTGTTTTTCTCTCGAATAAATTCTTGAGAAATATTTAGAGTTACGAAGGAAAAAAAAGGTTACAACATTGTGTTATCAGAAAGTTTCTGACTTTGTTCAAGGGCTAGGACAGCGAACTTCAGGGACAAATATTTTATCGCCTCTTAGTTATGAATAATTCAATAATAAAATATAAAAATGATATTTAGGAGCAACTGATAGAAAAATAAAGAAATAAAAAAAAATCAAAAATCCTAAAGCCGCATAGTTAACTTTCATGACTGGGAAGTTAACGTCCATACTTCCAACTTCATGCCCACGGGGCAGTGATCAGAGATTCAGGCTATCGAGGGGGGGAGGATCTCGACGCACCTGACTCTGTTGATAGATTGCAACAGACCTTTGTGTGGAAGCAACAAAAACATTCAGTAAATGCTTTAGCATTAAAACTGAAGTTTCATGGGCCTTTATTTTGTTGCTTTTTTCAGTTTCGTAAATGATTATGCTATTTGGAAAATTTTAGAAAAAAAAAAACACTGAAGCCAGGGTAGTTTGAAAATACGAATGTGCAGAACTTATACTACGTACGATACTACGAAAAGTTAAACCTCTTGTAAAGTATTTTAATAAGATTAAATTTGATATTTCGAAATTAAAGAGGCTGATCGAAGAGTTGGTTGGTATCAATTCAGTGATCATTAAAATGTTGAAAATTATCGTATAGTCGATGATTTCCCTCTATTGAATGTGTGATTATGAGAAGAGTCTGTAGTTGCATGGCAAACAGAAGGGTGCGATTTGTGCTAAATATTAGTTTTCTTTCCATTTTTTTGGAAACAAATTTTCTTGGATATTGATCAGTTTATTTTAGAAATTTTTTCCATCATGCTGTATTTTGAAGGAGTCTTTAATCAGTTTTGAGGGCATATGAAGTTGTGTTGATTCGGCCATGATCCCTATTTATATTGTGAAAGTTTAACACATATAATTATTAACAACACTCTTAAAGTCCGTGACACAGGGCTTAGTGGATAATAATAGTTAATATCAAACTAGACTTTACAAAATTCTGCCTTCGGTGGCTGCATTCTGTAAAAGAGCAAATGTATACAGTTTATTTTCATGTAATAATCCTTGGTTCCTACTAGATTTTTGGTTGTCAATGCTTTTTTGTATGCGGATACAGCTTTGAAACAGATATAAGATAATGAAGTTGTCCTTTTAAAGTCCGTGACACAGGGCTTAGTGGATAATAATAGTTAATATCAAACTAGACTTTACAAAATTCTGCCTTCGGTGGCTGCATTCTGTAAAAGAGCAAATGTATACAGTTTATTTTCATGTAATAATCCTTGGTTCCTACTAGATTTTTGGTTGTCAATGCTTTTTTGTATGCGGATACAGCTTTGAAACAGATATAAGATAATGAAGTTGTCCTTTCTTCAGCTCATGAAAATGTTTGTACTGACAGTCCGACTGACGAAACAGAGAAATCATCTAGAAAGCACAAGAACAGAGAGTCGTATCAGGCAGTAAATGTCACGTGTAGGAAAAAAAAAAACATAAATGACTACAAAATTGAGGGATAAAGATTCAAATGCATCGAAGATTAGGATTCTAATATGGCAAGTTAGGTGATCACTTAGAGATGTTCTAAGCAATTCGTTAGTTCTTTTCTCGTTGTTGTAATAAAAATACAAGTAGATAACGAAATGCTGATAGCTAGGAATGAAATTGTTGTCACATGACTGGCAGAGAGATTGATATTTTTTTACCATAAAAGTGTTGTTCCTACGAATTAAGGTATATTATATATATTATACAAAGAGATAATTGTTTTTTTTTATAAAACAAAGTCAGGAGCATCAGTCTATTTTCTCTTGCGTATAAAATATTTGAATTATTTCACTTAATAGAATTAATGATTTGTTTGTCGATAATATAATGGATAAAGAGAATGGGTTCACAAATAGTAGGGCTGCATATAACATTTGTTTTCACATAGGCGATTCTTGAAATATTTTACAGCAGCCGACTGATGATTTTTTTTTTCACAGTTCAGTCTAATACCAAAGTACGCATCTGCCTCATATTGCATTTTTTTATTTTTCATAGCAGTGGTTGTCATATTTTTTCAGTAGCGACCATAATATTAGTTTGGAGTTCGTCGCTACCCACTTTTATCATTTTTCGACGTTAGACGGATTTTGTTTTCGTGATTGTCTCACTATTTTGTTTAGCATTGAATATCAACAGACCGTTTTAACTAAACGACACACCTTTCGTGAACAATTAATAGACCTTAATTTCAGGCATAATCACATGATATCAACCAAACTAAAGAATTTCTTTTAGTCTTATTTTTATTTTATCATTTTCATCCATTTATGCGAATTTTTTTTTAACTGGGTAATTGCTATGTAACTAGGTATTATTCGTAAATGTTAATGAGGATCTATAGGGTTATATTATATAAATTTAAGCAAACGAGAGTTTAACACACACCCAAAACGAAATCTGAATTGCAACTCCATTGGAATCATGTCACGACTTCAAGGTTTGAAACAATTTTTTGAAAAGTGTCAAAAAACTGTGGTTTTTAGCTTCGTAAATTTCGAAAGGCTTTGGATCTATAATTCATCCTAATCTGTGCTTTACTGTGAGATCGTATGGCATTCCTGATAAGTTAGTTAACATAATTCTTACTCTCTGCAATAACACTGATAGTGTGTGGAAGTTTGTCAATCTTTTAGTGATTGGTTTAACATGACTTGCTGAGGTCAGCCTTTCAGTTTGGCTAGCAAATTTGTTATGAGGAATTCATTGTAAGGGAAATGCAATACGAGGCAGATGCGTACTTTGGCATTAGACGATCCACAGATTTCAAAAGCTATTGGATCATACCATTTAGCTGTATTAGCGAATGATGTTGACGGTTTGACTCTTTTTGGCAAATGTTGCTGTCGAGATGAACCTTTTACCTAGAACTATTGAGAAGACGGTAATATGAAAATTTTGGTGACAGATTAAAATTAAACTGAAGCGATGAAATTGCACTTTTGAACAAGTTTATCTCTCTAATTATCTTTGGAATATTGTGACGGATAGTGGAAAAATTCGAATACGATAAACATCAGAATAGGAATCGATACTAAGAGTTTAATAATTGATGGAGATTGTGGAAAAATAAGTGGATAAAACTAAAATTGAAACGAAAATAAGTAAAATAGGCGGATAAATCTAAAGGCTATCTAAATGTTTGGTTCTTTCTATAATTTCTTGTAATAATGCCTCAACTTGGCATAGTGGTTCGGCAGCTAGCGACTGTTCCAGCAAGGCAAACTTTGTGTGTTGTTTCAACTGTAACTAAGGCAGTGGTCAGCAGTGACTTCGGTCTTAGTAGGGCATGTCCTTGTATGAGAAGGCCAGTAAAAGCTAGGAGTAGCTTCTAGGATTCTTCTCTATCCTATATGTTGCAAATCAGAAAAAAAAATCAATGAAAGTTTTCGACCCTTTATAGCACGAGAACACTTACTGACTGATTTGATGTTGATAATTAAGCAGAATTTTAAGTATTTAGTGTTATTAGTTGTGGATAAGTAAAAGTTAGGCGTTGGAATCATAAACACGTTCAATAAGTGTGTCATGTTTCCGGAAACCTAAACTAAAATGGATGAATGCGTGCATGGGTTCGTACTATGATCCATGCTTTATACCATTTGAATCATCCTAAGTATGTACATATGCATACATATGTGCATACTTAGGATGATTCAAATGGTATAAAATGCGCAATGGAGCATACTTCATACCATTTGAATCATCCTAAGTATGTACATATGTATGCATGCGTGTGTGTGTATTGATGTATATGTATATTTATATATGCAATATATATGCTTGCATGTATATATGTACGTGTGCATGTATGTATGTATGTATGTATGTATGTATGTGTCTATGTATTCATGTATGTATGTATGTACTAGAAATCAGTCGGTGCCTTCGGTACCTCTTGATTTCTAGACCGCTACTCCGACCCCTCTTTGACCTTGAATGTGACACTAGATCTGAAAATCCCTCTTATTTATCGGTTCTACTTTCTGAAATAATCCTATTCACCAATGTTTAGTTCTCTAGCACTATTATATCGAAATTTGCCCTTTGACCTAGAAGAACACATCGCAAAATTTCACATTTCTGAGATCACCGACTCCAGGAACCAATTTTAGCTCTCTATCACCGGTAGATATAAATTGACATTTGTCTTCGAAGGACCCTCTGAATCCGAAATTTCGTAGCGTTTCCAACATCTACAAGTCGAAACATTCCCAGACACCAATTTTCGCGTTTCTAGCACTCGTAGATCATGATTTGACCTTGAAGTGTATCCCGGAGTCAAATTTAGAAGTTTCTCTAATATTTACAACCCGGATTACCGTGGGTGAAAATTTTCGGAGTTTTATCTCTGCTCCATCACAGTTTATAATTATCATGATCCCCTATCAGCCGTCAGTCAGTCAGCTGTCAATTACTCCCGTTCGTCTATATAATATGTTTATTAGATGTATGTATGTATGTATGTATTTATGTATGTATTTATGTATGTATGTATGTAACGTACTTAAAACATATTACGTTATCATGCAAAAATATTCTTTCCTCGCTTAAAATATATACATACCATTTATGTGCCTGTATATATTTTAAACAGAATTTAAATTGTGTCCATACATATGTAGATACATAGAGAGGTAGCACTCGGCAATACATACTATTTATATGTATATATATATAGCCAAGTGACTATCGAGTTTAACTTCGAATCAAAGAGACCCAGATTCAAGTTCCGAATATGGCATGATTGTTTCTTTTCTTGCGGTCTTTCTGTTGAAGTCTCGACTTCCTCATAGCCTTTTCTATAATTAACTATTCTGCCCGGCTCCTGTCAGGTATCTGTGACAAACAATTTTTTGAGGGATAAATTATTTATTTATATATATACTCAACTGTAAATAACAATATGTCATAGAATGAAAGCAGGAAAAACTTTAGAACCCATATTCGTTGATAGTATTTGATAAAATATAACATTCACGATACATCCTACAGTTCCATTTTCCAACATAGCAAGTATATTTGCAGAGAAGTACATTTTATGCTAATAGGCAGAGACGTACTAATTTGCAGAGAAGTACATTTTATGCTAATAGGCAGAGAAGACCCTTTTGGAGTTTTTAGCAAAAAGGAAGAATTGTTCGGTAACGCTAAAATCAGAATTGAAAGCAATAATATCAAAAGAAAAACTAATATATAAGGATCATTTAATCGCTGTCTTTTCTTTAGCATATGATGTCGCGATTTTTTTTTCTACTCGTACATTCAGAATTCAATTTACATAGTTTCTTCTATATTTGGCCTCATAACCGCTCCAGCAGTTTAAATATTGTTTATTAATATCATATTTCCCTCTTCTAAAGCAACCCACAGATGAAGCAAAAACACAATTTTTTTCGTACAAAGTTGCGTTCAAACATATGCTTTCCAAAGCAGTATAGTGAAATAACAGGATATTCAACACAAGAAATGTGTGTTATACCCATGCCAAAGATTGGGTGTGATAATAACTGAGATCGTTTCAGAATTTTGAGATCCAATAATTTCAGAAATTTCGAACCTTTGTAGTCTCGGGAGCTTATCACATACTATTATTATTATTGTGATTATCTCAAGGAACATACCATTTACAATAATTCTCATTTATCTGAGAAAAAGCAGAAAAGGACACATCCTATATTTTATTTAGAGCAGGAGTTTTCCAACTTTTCGGCACCACGCGACCTTTTTAAGTTTCTAGAAACCTTCACACCTTTCCTCCTTTCAGTTATTAAGAGGCAAATCCCCTCTTAATTACAATTTCAATTCATATTTAAAAATGAACGCAAAAAATTACACATCCTCGCATCCCCTTGAAATGTTTTCACCCCCGGTTTCGGAACTCTTGATCTAGAGCAGTGCTGTCCAACTTCTCTAAGAGCGCGGACCATTTTTTCTTTCACCAATATTTCGCGGGCCAAAAAAAGAATAGGACAGATAGGTAATTGAAAAGTCAGTTCATGTCATCTCAAAAAATTATTTTATTTATATGAAAAATAATAAATAATAATAAACCAATATAAATTTTTTAAACCATATCAAATATTTAATAAATTTAATGGGAGCATTGTGGTCGTAGTTGTTGGGAAATAAGAACAGAATGAGTAAGTTGCAATAATGCAATAATAATTGCAAATAGAATGAGGAAGTTGAAGATTGCATATCAAGTAAAGTAATATAAGTTGACAAAAAATTATAGAGGGGATTGCACATATTTATTTAAAATTTCAGGTAAAAACTTGGCTTTGTTCGCGGGCCACAAACATCCTTGTGCAGGCCGAATGCGGCCCGCGGACCACTAGTTGGACAGCGCTGATCTAGAGCATTATGGGCGACACTTTGAGACTTACTTTTGACAATATGTGTCACTAGACAAAAATACGTATTAACGGTGGTAAGAGACATTTTCAGCATCTAATGTGACATATCTCTGTTATGTAAGCTTGCAAATACCTTTCACATGTTCACACACTATTTACATCCTATGTCGCAAACAACAGTTTAGTTTGCCAGACGTTTGAATCATTCTGAAATATAAGAAATTTCTGAGGACTGCCTGCTTGTTTTTCAGTTCCCATCTCTCGTTAAATAACCCTACCATATGATCTGGACAACTATGGCTACTTTTCTTTTTTTTCTACCCTGCTGAGGAGTGGTCAACCACACAGGGTCCTGGTGCTGACCATATAAACCTACTGGACTGGACAGATATATGGCTCTGAGCTTGATTATGGATCCTGATTTTGCTGCACTGGTGGGCTTCTGTGGAGGGAAAATCTTCCGCTGTGTTTTCTTTTTGTTTGTGGGTTGACAGCCCCAAGTGAATAGATCCACAGGATATGTTTATCAGCTGGTGGATAATCCTGAGCAGAAGTCATCGCAGGCACCTGAACTCTTTGCTTCTATTGGCATCGTCAAATTCTACATTGGAGGAAGTTTTCCAGTGTAGATGGCTTCAGCCTTTAGTAGTAGGGGAACGGGTCTTTGCCCCATGTCTGCGATTAGGGGGCTGTTTGATATTGTCGGCATTCCCTCTCTCAATAAACATAGTTTCTTTAAACATCCCACTAACTATTTTCTCTCCATAGGTAGTTGGAATGTGAGGACTCTGCACAGAGCTTTTTCTCTTGATGTCCTCACACAAGAATTCCACCGTTATAATTTAGATATTCTCGGCTTGCAAGAGACCAGATGGACAGATAAAGGTCAGATTCTTAAAAATAATCTTAAATTTCTCTTTTCAGGGAGGGACGACAAAAAGCATCACCAAGGCGTGGGTCTGCTTCTCAGCAGACACGCTAGCGATGCTCTTCTAGGATATGAGTGCATTAATGAAAGGTTTCTTACAGCAAAATTTCAGTCAAGCGTTAAAGACTTGAATGTTATCTGCTGTTATGCCCCCACTGAGGATGCCGATGAGGATGAGAAGGATAGGTTTTATGAACAACTTCAAGATATTTTGAATTCTGTCAAGAAAGGAGATATTACCCTTGTTCTTGGTGACTTCAATGCCAAAGTTGGTACTGACTCTGACCTTTGGGGAGGAGTAATAGGCCGTTTTGGTATTGGTAGCTGCAATAGCAATGGGCAACGTCTCCTACAGGTAAGTAAACTCAATGGATTCAGAATAACTAACACTTATTACAAACACCGCGACATACATAAGTACACATGGGTTTCACCTGATGGGCTGCATAAGAATATGATTGATTACATATTAATTAACAGCAAATGGACTAGTTCTGTTAGGAATACCAGGGCATATAGGGGAGCTGAAATTGGATCTGACCATTACCTTGTTAAAAGTGTGTTGCAACTTAAACTTAAAAAGTGTTGTGCTAGGGTTAAAAAATTTACTTTTAATACTGAAGCTCTGAAAGATCCAGTTATAGCCAAAGCTTACCATGATAGGTTACTTAGTCATTATGACAGTCATGGTTTGCTTACTACTGAAGTTGAGGAAGAATGGGATCATTTTAAACAGGCTGTTTTGGACACTAACAGTACTCTTTTAGGAAAAAAGGAGCAGAAGAGGCAAAATTATCTGAGTGATAAGGCTCTTGAGCTTATTTCGGAAAGAAAGAACTGCAGGAATGCCCTTAATCAATACCCTACTAGTCCTAATAGAAAGCATTACAGAGACCTTAATAAACTTGTAAAGGATCAGTTAGCTGCTGATAAGAATCTTTGGCTTAATGGTTTGGCTGACAAAGCCGAGGAAGCAGTTAGACAGCACAACAGCAGAGAGCTGTACCAGATAGTTAATGTTTTGTGTGGTAGAAAACGGACAGGCATACAAGGATTGAAGGATAAACAAGGTAAGGTTATAGAAGGGGAGGATTCTGTCATGGCTAGGTGGGCTGAGCATTTCAGTGATGTTCTAAACAATGTAGTTTGTTCTACTCCCATTGTTTGCAATGATGATAGATGCATTGGTGGCTTTAATGTTGGCCCTATAACACAATCTGAAGTTATTTTGGCTGTTTCTAAACTTAAACTTCATAAATCCCCAGGGGTAGATGAAATTACTACGGAAATGCTTAGAGCTGGGAATGTTTCGGTTACCACTTGGATGACTGAAATTCTGAATCTCTTTTATGATAAAGGCATGGTTCCTAAGGATTTTACCAGAGCTATTGTTATCCCTATTTTCAAAAAAGGTGATCGCAGTTCTTGTGATAACTATAGGGGTATCAGCCTACTCTCTGTTCCAGGTAAAGTTCTTTCCATGATTGTGCTTAATAGAATTAAGAATCTGGTTGACAGGCAATTGCGTGATGAGCAATGTGGATTCAGAAGTGGTAGGGGATGTGTAGATCAGATATTTTCACTTAGGCAGATTCTTGAGAAATGTTTAGAGTTTCAGAAACCTTTGGTTGCTAGCTTTGTTGATTTCAAAAAGGCTTTCGACTCTGTTGATCGTCATAATTTGTGGTTGGTTGTGAGATCATATGGTATACCAGACAAGTTAGTTAACATTATGAAAGCTCTCTATAATAACACTGAGTCGTGTGTGAGAGTTGGTAAGGCTTGTAGCAATTGGTTTAGCATTACTTCTGGTGTTCGACAAGGGTGCATTTTGTCTCCTTTTCTCTTTAACTTGGTTATTGATTATGTTATGCGAAATTCACTTCAAGGGAAAGATTTTGGCCTTAAATGGGCTGGAGATACGAAAATTTCTGATTTAGATTATGCTGATGATTTAGCCCTTTTGGCAAATGATGTTGATGAGATGAACTCTTTCATTCGAGCTGTTGATGAGACTGGTAGTAGAGTAGGTTTGGTTATAAACAGAGAGAAAACTAAAGTGATGAAAATTGGTCAGGCAGGCTGTGATTCAGTTAATCTGAACGGTTGCAGTCTTCAGCAGGTGTCACAGTTTAATTATCTTGGGAGCTATGTAACAGATAATGGTGATGTACGGCATGAGATTAACAGACGAATAGGGATTGCTGCTGGGACTTTTAAGAATCTATGGAGAGTGTGGAGAAATAGGCGTATACACCTAAAGACTAAAATTAGACTGTATAATAGTTTGGTTCTTTCTAGGATTAGTTATGGTAGTGAAACTTGGACACTTTGTAAACAAGATAACAGGAAACTAGATGCTTTTGATTCCAGATGCTTACGCAGTATCTTGGGCATTAGGTGGTTCAACTTTGTAACTAATGATGAGATTAGGAAAAGGAGTTTGCAACCTCCTTTAAGCAGCATATTGTGCAGAGAGAGACTCCGTTGGTTTGGCCATGTTGCCCGTATGAATAATTATAGATTGGCGAATAGGGTTATGAACAGTGTGCCTAAAGGCCTCAGAAAGAAGGGGAGACCTAGGATGCGGTGGGCAGACAATGTCAAACAGGACCTTGTTAGAATTGGTGTGCAGTGGCCAGATGCAGTAGATGTAGCTCAGGATAGACTTGCTTGGAGAACTAAATTGCACGGTCTGGTTGGACCTCCGTACCCCATGGCTGCTTGAGGATGATGATGATGATGATGATGAATAGCCTTATAATACGCCTGGTAATAATTCTGAATGTCAGAGTTCATTTTCAAACTTTCAGAAACTCACTGCATTAGGCTGAGAGTGGTTGATGTGAGAAAACAAGACCCATAATTTTTATAAGAAAAGTAGAGGTAATCTGTTAGTTATTTTATTAACTAAGTAGTCAAAATAGTGCAGTAATAGATGGATCTGCACTGGAATGGACCTCCACCCCTTAAACATTATCTTTTTACCCTCAACTGATCACATTTTACACTTAAAAGATTTGCATGAACAATTCTCAACAAATGGGCTTTTTTTGTCACAAAATATTTATTTTCTTTCCACCAAGACATTGTCGATAATGCATTTTGAGTATGTTTCGAAATAGTGAGTGGAGAAATATTATTCATTTGGTATAGGGAAATTTTCTGTTGGTTAATGAAGTAAGCAAATTTAGAAGTAGGTTAGCGAAATCTTCACTAACTTTGTGATTTTCATGCCTGTTAATTTGAAAATAACAAGGCAACAACATTTGCACACTGTGGATAGTGGTGCCAGAAGACGTACTTGGCTCAGGAAAGGATGATAGAGGTTTTTAGAATAATCAATGGTAATTTCTCGTTAATTGCAATGTTGTTTCCTTCAGTAACGTTAAAGGAAAGTATTGTGTAAATGCATTATCTATGGAACCACTGACTTGATAACAAATTCCTTTTATTTTGGTCGCATGTGTAGAGTAAGATTAATTATTCTCTACCTAAAATTATGTAATGTTCAATAAGTGTAGTTATAAGACTTTGAAACTATTTAAGGAACTAAAAGGTAAATTGCAAATTTATTTATATATCAATGCTATCCTCTAGATAAGCTGGTGATGTGAAAACATATTGTTTAAAAAGCCCAAAATAGTTGATATGTAAAGAATTTTTTTTTATTTAGGCATGATAATTGTAATATCATTTAAAACATTGTTTAATATAATTTAAAGGCTACATTATTATTTATTTTATTAAATTAAGTATTATTAATATACTAACTCTTACATCTGATCTCCTACAGCTAAGCTAGTGGATTTGTTGGAATTTTGCAAAAATAAATAGTTTAAAATTTCCATTTCCCTTTTTTCTTTATGTATTCATATCTTTCTTGAAGACCGAAGGTTTATTGAAAAATATTCAATATTTTTGTTTACTATTTGTAAACACATTTTAAAAGCAAACCCACATGATTACTTGTACGAAGTGAATTGATTTTCTGTTTATTGTGAAGTTTGTTCACTTTTTTATGGGCATTTTATAATTTGTATCCTTTCGTTAACATGAGTTCATTGTATACATTTCTCTCGCATTTCATGATTATGTATATATTAGAAAAGGGTATCTGCTTGAGTGGAGAATCAGATTTCTGATAGACATAGACTTAAATTAAGGCTGTAGGAGACGTAAATTTGATTTTAAGTCTCAAATTAGGTTAACCCAGAGACTCTTTGGAATGGCGAAACAGATAAAAAAGAAAGGGAAAAAAAAGATAATATTTTACGGATTACTGAAGTTTTCGCGACAGCAGCTTTCGTTTTTTCATACGAACTGCACTTCTCATCTTCTAAGAAGCATTAGCTTATTGTGCGTTAACGCAAGAGACAAGCGCATTTCTTCTTTGTTTTTAATTTTTAGCGCTGAACTTCACGAGAATTTGTTATGCAAACCTGCTCATTGTGCAAAAAAGTCTAATGCCTGGAGTTTGCTTTAACATGAATGTTTTTGCTGTTACATGTTCTAACGTAACAAAAACAAGCAGGAATCACAGACTATTAAAGAAATAATATTTAATTTAGAAACTAAAACTATTGGCTTGTATTAACATTTCGAAAAGTAGTATTTTTTTATTTATTTTAAATTCAGTGATTTTTAGAATTACTGGACTTTAAGGTTTTGTATTCATTAAAACATTTTAAATAAGTCAGTGGTTCTATTTCAACATGATTCTACTATTTCATCGTCCCTAACTTACTCAAAATCATCAGAAACAGACATGGCAGCATTTTTAAAATACAACTTTCTATCTTTAAAGTAGTATCTTTCTGATCTGAGAAGAAATATTGCTTGTTAATTTGCCATTACCATGAATTTGCGGACAGCACTTAGGTTAACATAATAAAATTACTCTCTCAAGAAATAAAACCTAAATTTTGTAAAGTACTTTTTTAACTGGAATGAATAATTGTTGTAAAGTACTTTTTTAACTGGAATGAATAATTCTTGTAAAGTAAAATTATTAAAATCTGCTAATATTTAATTCTAAAATTAATATCTTTGCAGCCTTTGATATAAACTCTGGGCAAGAATATTTTTAGTTAAGACTTATTCACATTATTTCACTATAATAAACAAAAATTACGAGAGTAGAGTACCCGAAAAGTACAAGCATTAACTGTTCAAAACGCATCTAATCAGAATATGCATTGAAGTAATTTGTTTACTCAAGATAACTCTTTAAGAGCATTATAGATCTATTTTTCACATAACGGTGATCTAATGAAGGTTGCTATGCTCCCCAATTTACCAGTTTTTTTTTTCACAACAGAAAGTAAACCAAGTAATGTATTTAAGAGAAACAGGATTGTATGATGACTTCACAATTAACTAACAGCTTCAGATGCTCTAATGAGTAATCTATTTAGCCACCATGCCAATGAATAGGCAGCTAATCATTATTAACTATCTCTTACATTTATAACAACATTATATCAAGTGCACATGACAAGAGAAAATATTAACAAAATCTAAAGTGTATATCAGAGAGCGCGAAGGGAAAGTCCTCACCAAGAAAATCATTACAAAAAGATCCCGCCACCCACATGAACAAATCAAAATAACATAGACAAAGATTGCTTATAATGTATTTAGATGCAAAAAAACATTTATTATTTCTATCGAAAAGAATTATAGGATCGGCTAATAATAGTTCTCTTAGTTTTATTAAAATCAGGCTGCACCACAGTCTGCTTTAAATTTTCAAAATTAGAACGTTACATAGGTATACTCTGTATAGTTAACTAATATGAGAACGCAGCAAAATTCTTCTCAACTAAGCGCAATTCCTATCTTATTTGTTTTAAAATTAATTGCCTGTGCTTTAAACGTACCTTTCGGTTTATTAAGTGTGGTAATTGCGAAAGCACCCCACGAAAGAAAACTAAATAAACGAGTAAGAATTCTGATTAAATTGTAAATATGATTGATTTGAACAGAAAATCGTTATTGGCGATGATTTCCTTAACATATACCTCAAAAATTCTTAACATCTGATCGTCATTTCTTTGAGGAGAAAAAAAAATTATTTTCTGATATTTTTCACGTAATTAGAGCCGCGTTGACCTTTAATTGCTTTGTATCATTTCTGTTATCCAGAGGCTTTCTTTTGTTCTTACCACGAACCCCAAATGCATTTCCGTGAGTGAAAAAAAATAAGGCTTCATTCACAACATTAATTACAGTGTTATCAATTATATCTCTGTCAGAAGTCGTAATGACTTAATTTCCTACATCGTCAAAGCATTAAGAATCAATGGTAACAATAATAAAAGAAGAAAAATCGAAACTGTGGACATGATTGGCTCCTCTCCTCTGCTTTGTTTCGTGTGAATTAAATTTAAATAAAATAACACTAACATTAGTTTTAAAGAGATACTTTGAGCAAATGGAGAATTATTAGTTGATTATAGAAGCCTGGCAAAAATATGTTTCCGTCTTTTTAATACGATAAAGGTTTGTACTAACTTCCCATGTAATGTTTTCGGAAAAATTTGCTTGTGTTTATTTCACTGCGGTAAAAAAACAATATTTCTTAACTTATAGCATAATTTTTGATTCAGTAACGTAGTTTTATTGATCCAAAAAGGCTGAATGCACCCACAGGAAAAGGTCATAGAGATGGAAAAAGTAGAAATATATGAACAGAAGATAGAGGGAAATTGAATAAAAGCGTTTATTTTAAGTATCACTTTAATTTCGGCTGGGAAAATCACAGAACATTTCAGTCGAATGAATTTTTTCTGTATGTCACAGAATGGGCTTATGGTTACATGGGCACATGGGTTATGTCTTCTTGCCATGAAAAATCAAAAGCAATACCGAAAAAAACAAACAGTATTTATTTTTGGAGGGAGGTCTTGCGAAAGGCATAATTTAATTTTTTTTTAGTTTGTAATACTATTATTATCATTTGTGACGCTTGACCTATATATTATTCATTAAATATATGAATCCGTGATCCAGAGTTCTTTTTTTAGTTTTACAAACTTTATTTTCCCTCTTTGATATTTGTTTTAGGAAAAAATTCAGAAATATTGAGTCTGTGTCGATAATGCTCATGCTCTGTTACAACTGACAGAAATAATTGTCTCATGGGCAACGAGATAAAATTCCTAACACCATTGATTTGCCGCAAACAAACAATAAATAGCCAATTATTGAAGGACATTTAATTAGTTACACTTTTTGGGATCAGATTTAGTATCGTAATGTGTTTAAGCGGTGATCTTTGTCACCCTAAAAGGTAGGTAAGTTATATTTTTATAAAACTATTTACTCAGCAATTCTGACTGTTTATGTGTCCATTTATGCAAACATATCAGGTAAACACAACAATTCATGTATTCAAAAGGTAATTTGTAGTGCAAAACGTGGGCAATGGTTCCTTGATTGTTTCCCAAGGGCTTAAAAGAATTTGTACCATGAAATATTTTGAATTTATGTGATATCATCGATTAATAAAATGTATTTTTATTAATTGTAAAAATTTATGTTTCATTTAAAAGCAATTTTCGGTTATTAAACTTTTATGCTTCAGATATATATATATATATACAGGGTGTTTCAAAACTCTCTGTACAAATTTCAATGGGAAATAAGGAACACCAAGACAAACCTTGTTCGTCAATGAATGTATGTCCGTTGACGTAACCTTTCGGTGCTAGAGGACGCTGACAGAAATATCGGTGGAGCTGGTACATAAATGAATGGAAACAAATATGAACAATTTGTTTGCTTAAAGAAGGTGCTCAAAGTTGCGACCGGCAACAGCACTGCAATGCATGACAGTGACGAATTTTGCGAATAGTTGCAGCGGCGACAGCGATTCTTGCGACGAGGTCTTCATCTGAGTCAATGGGAGTCTCGTACACGAGGATCTTCATGTGTCCCCAGAGGAAGATAGCGATACATGTTAAATCGGGCGAACTTCGTGGCCAGGCGACGGGTCCACCACGGCGTATCCATCGGTCCCTAAAAGTGGCGTTCAGATAATCCCTCACATCATTGCTGATGTGTGCTGGCGCAAATGTGTTGAAACCACATTTGTCTGCGAATAGCCACGGAAAAATGTTCCAGCAGTACCCGGCAACGTTACTTCAAGAAATACTCGATAAATCTACCCGTAGAGTCCGGGAGACAGCAGGTATGGCACAATCAAAATGTCTTGAACCAAATCCGTTGTTGATGAATATGTACCATTGTGGAATGTGAATTTTCGTGTGCCCAAACATGAGAATTGTGCTCATTAAACACGCCTCACATGTGAAAGAGGCCTCATCTGAGAAGGGCACATGAGCCGGAAAATCAGGCTGCACCACAGTCTGCTGCAGAAATCAGCGCACGAAGAGGATAATCCTGAGGTTGCAATGTCTAGACTCTCTGACGATGAAACGGATATAACTACTGCTCGTGCAACACTCTCCACACGAGGGCGTGGTTCACACCGGGGCTATGTGCAACAGCTTGTGTGCTTGTGTCTCGATTGTCCTCAATCCGCCGTAGGATCTCATCTTCCATGTCAGGATTGTCCATGGTTCTCTCCCGATCAGTGTCGTGCATGTTTGCATGGAATGTTCCAGTTTCTCGCAGTTGCCGCTGCAAAAGCACAAATGTTTGGTGGTTTGGCACACGTCTGTTTGGGAAGTACTGTGGTACCTCACAGCACCGCTTCCATTTCCATTGGCAGCTCCTTATGCCAGATGAACATCAGTCATCTTAGCAGTCGTAAGACCCTTCATGTTACACGTGATGTGTCTGATTTACGAATGCCGGCGGCAAACACAAGTCCGTTCTCCGTTCCCACTTCGCCCCTCTAGTCATTGCACCGCCAAACAGCGCCCTCTAGCACCGAAGGGTAACGTCAGTGGACATACATTCATAGACCAAAAATGTTTGTCTTATAGACGAAAAAAGTTTTTAAACACCCTGTATATTACTATGCTTAACTAATCTGAGAATTATTTGTGTTCAGTAACGATGCTCATATTAAATTACCAGTAGGATAGCCTTGATATGAAACTTAGTCCTACACTTAACAGTTGTCCAGCGAATCCACTTTCCCAACTTTCTCTCATCCCTTCATATCCTTGTTATTTGAATATTTAGCCTATTGTTTGCACAGCAAAAGTGCTGCTCAGAGGTAAAAACAATTCAAATGGTGTTTATAAGTAAAGGATGAAACACAATACCATAAATAATATTGAATGTGTTAAAATAATTCAACCAGATTTACCTTATCTATGAAACAATACAAATCTGTCTAAGGCTCTAAGAATTAGGCAAAGCTACGTCAAAAAGCAAATCAGATATCAGCTCTCGCAGTTTCAAGTTTGGTGTTCGACTTATCGTAGCCGCGATAACCATCGTTTCTGGCAATATCACAAAGAAACTGTTTTGGGTATTTCCTAAAAATGGAAATCAAAAGGGAGAATAGAATCAAACCAAAGACAAGAAAAGTGACCAGGATATTAAATGTGAATCACAATGATTTAAATATACAGTGGAGAGGGTTTCAGTCCTTCCCTTTCCGTCCAAATATTTCCGAAGCTGTATAGAGCAATGTTTCTGAACAGCTGAGCAGTGATCCTAGTTTGAAAGATACACTCGAATTTCGAGGCTATATATGATGTGTTTAAAATTTCCAGGATATTATGTCTTAAAATGGCTTTCTAATGATGTTATTTGACTACAAAAGTATACACTTTTTATGTTATTCAGGTATTTAATATATAATAAACTAATGCATTGGAAGACATTTTCCCTGAAACAGGGTTGGGTTGTTTTACCTCTGAGCGGCACTTTTTTGCACACCATGGGCTAAATGGCCAGGTCACATGGACCCCGAAGGCTCAGAGAAGGTTGGGGGAGGGGACACACTGGAACAGCTGTTGGGAGACAGATGGTAGCCTCCCGTCAAGGCCATCCAGCGTGTTCCTTAACGTGCACAGGGTATGGCTCTCCCGCACACGGGGCCACGGCTTAATGTCCCATCCGACGGACGGCGGCCTTTCCAAGCCCATCGGTGTCCCCTACTGACCGTGGGCAGGGCGGGGGAATTTTGCGGAGATAAATCTCAACGCTGACCCAGCTGGGACTCGAACCTGGGAACTACAGATTACGAGCCTGGCGCGCTACCGACTGAGCCACCCCCGCCCCACCCCTGAAACAGAGATTTGTAAAGTGTTCTAGTGTTACTATCAGGTCGCAAGAACATATTAGTGTACTTTGCTGGTAGTAGGAATATGTCCTCTACGGTAACTGCCGAAAAAGGCTGAAACAAAAGGTGGGAAGTAGTGAAGAGGAAGAAACAGCATTCATTGGATGAATCCATTGAAAAACTCTGCCGTTTTGAGCCGATACGGTAGTGAAATGGTTAATACAATTAAATGTGAATGAAAATTACAGCTTTTATCACTAATTATCTGTCCTGTTCTCAGAATGAGATGCCTACATAGTCTTGACACTAAGGCTATGTTTCCGCCAGAAGACCTCACGTACCGTATTAGAGAATGTTTCCATTGACTTTTTGTTCTTTTTATTACCATATATTTGAATAAATATACTTCCTTTATTCTGGCAGTTTATTACCATTTCATATTATAATTTTCTGTATTTTCAGAACTATAGCTCGATTTCTAAAGTTTATAGCATGTGGATATTAAATTATAATACAAATAACCGAATTACAGTACGGTTGGGAACAATGGGGACGATTCAGGATTTTGTGTAAAACGTCAGATTGGAAGCAGAATATCAGACAGATGGCGTTTGCTGTTCACTGTTTGCAAATGGAGCAATCACTATCTATATTACAAACACTTCTTACATCCGAAATTTGACATTTTTAAAGATTTAATACTACTTCATCCCCAAAACATTAAAAATCATTCATTTTTCAGTAACAATTAATATTTAATTCTCATGTTTTCTTTATCGATTAACTAGAAGAAAATGCACTGTATGGCCAACTTATTACGAACATGCATCGTTCACCAAGTACCATGAAACATACCGATGTATAAAAAATATCTTACTGACATAATATAATATCTTACAGTATTCTAGTTACTGACGTAAGTATACTATAATAGACGTAAAGACATGGCGGAAAGCAAAGTAGTGCGACTTGGGTTAAAAGGCTAATCTGACTGACTTTGATAGAAGATTCATCATTGTAGCGCGATGGTCTGGGGCATCCGTAAAAAAAAATTATGGAACTCAAAGGTAAATCACGGGTCACGATATCCCAAGTGTATTGAGAATGGCAATGGTCTCAAAAACTTCATCCGATCAAGCCAAATGAGGGAGGTAAAAGGATCTGAGAGATAGCGACAGACATTTGTTGGCACGAACTGTATGGCAAAATAGAGTTGCTACAGTTCATCAGATGAGAGATATGACAGCTAGTATTACTTCAAAACCCATTTCAACAAACTACTGACAGAGAATTGAAAATTTCAAAATTTGGGAACTGTTCCGTAATATATACGATGAAGAATTAGGTTGGTGTCGTAATAATTTGCCCAGACAGTGCAAGTAGGTACATTCCCAGCTTGAAAATATTTTGTGTTCAAATTCTTTATCATCTAGATTATGAGCACAACTAATGATAAATATTCAAAACTGAAATTGATAAAACACTTAATTTTCTGTAACGCATCAACACTTGAAGTGAATTGTAAGATTCAAAATATGTAGGTATATTTCAATGTATGAACAGATGTGAATGTAAATGTCAAAATTATTGGCATTCAGTAATTTCTCATCTTAATCTCTGCTTGGAATATTATAAACAGGAGCAGTAATTAAATAGCATATTCTAATGTATCAATGAAACATCCATAAGGATAAATAGTTCTTAGAAATAAAATATTAAATCTTTCATTTATTCTAAAACTTGCTATTTCAATTCCATTAGGTTTCTATTAAATATAAAAGAAGTCCCATGTACATAATATCCATCAGTACCATTAAATCAAAACACTTAAATAGTATCTCTTTTACTTGCAAAATTATCTTCTACTTTTCAGAAACAATGTTCATTTTTCAGAGCAGGCCTACGTGGGCACATTCCCGGAGCAAAATGTTTCCTCAAAAAATCCATATGTACTTTCCTCTCCGGCAGGAAATGGCGTTAACACACGCAGGCAACGCTTATTACACCACGAACTCGCCCCCTTCCGTGTAATAAGCACGAACTACCATCTCGCAAATCAGTCTCAACGAGATGCTACAACGTCTTCATGCGGGCAAGGAGTGTCAATATTTTAATACAGCGTCAGCTTGATCTTCAGCTCCGATGTGTGGTGCGTTATCTTCCATCGTTATGGTCGCAACTGCCGACTTCTCGTAGCGGGAAAATCGCCGGAACGTTCTTGAGACCAGCTCTAAATGATGCTACTCCAATTCTTTAATGACCACTTCTGTCCTTTAACCTCCTCCAAGTCCTCGTCTCCTCCCACGGCCTTTGTGTATCTACTTACAGACACGTAGGAAAGTGTGTGCAGCGGAATGCGTTGGCTAAAGAAAACACGTTTTTCAGTGGCTCAAATACGCTAGATGGAGAAGTATGTTGTTGGAAGTCGTCGAATAAAAAACAAACAAAAATGTTAAGTTTTTGAATTTGCGCAATAACAACACAACAAAAACAAATGCAGCCTATAAACTGGTATACGTATATCATATGTATATGAATACCGGCTTTTTAAAAGCAAATTTCTCATCTTTTTGGTATGAAAAATGTGACGGAGTATCTGATGTCCAGATGTTCATTAGATTCTGTCATATATTACATGGCTAAATAATGTATTAAAAGTAATTAATTTAATAATTCTTAATATATTTTGCATTTCTTACGAATCAAGTAACTTTTTTATATAATTCCTTGGATTCTATACTCGTAATTTTTTTTATGTAAAATGCTAGGTAATAAAATGATTGTACATTAATGCAACACTGACTAAAAATTTTAACTTTAAAGCAAGAATGTTCCATCATTTTCACTGCAAAAAAATTGCCGAAAAAATTCTTTTTTATCGCAGATTCATTTATAGCGTATGTGTACAACGAGATGAGAAGGCACAAGCTCTATTTTGCTTCTCTAAGAATAAACATAATTATCTCTGAATAAACATAGTTTATTTAAATATCCCACTAACTATTTTCTCTCCGTATGTAGTTGGAATGTGAGGACTCTGCACAGAGCTTTTTCTCTTGATGTCCTCACACAAGAATTCCACCGTTATAATTTAGATATTCTCGGCTTGCAAGAGACCAAATGGACAGATAAAGGTCAGATTCTTAAAAATAATCTTAAATTTCTCTTTGCAGGGAGGGACGACAATAAGAATCACCAAGGCGTGGGTCTGCTTCTCAGCAGACACGCTAGTGATGCTCTTCTAGGATATGAGTGCATTAATGAAATATTTATTTCAGCAAAATTTCAGACAAGCATTAAAGACTTGAATGTGTCTGTTATGCCCCCACTGAGGATTCCGATGAGGATGAGAAGGATAGGTTTTACGGACAACTTCTGGATATTTTGGATTCTGTCAAGAAAGCAGATATTACCCTTGTTCTAGGTGACTTCAATGCCAAAGTTGGTACTGACTCTGACCTTTGGGGAGGGGTCATAGGCTCTTTTGGTATTGGTAACTGCAATGGCAATGGGCAACATCTCCTACAGGTAAGTAAACTCAATGGATTCAGAATAACTAACACTTATTACAAACACCGCAACATATATAAGAACACATGGGTTTCATCCGATGGGCTGCAAAAGAATATGATTGATTATATATTAATTAACAGCAAATGGGCTAGTTCTGTTAGGAATACCAGGTCATATAGGGAAGCTGAAATTGGATCTGACCATTACCTTGTTAAAAGTGTTGCTGCAACTTAAACATAAAAAGTGTTGTGCTAGGGTTAAAAAATTTACTTTTAATACTGAAGCTCTGAAGTACCCAGTTATAGCCAAAGCTTACCATGATAGGTTACTTAGTCAGTCATTATGACAGTCATGGTATGCTTACTAGTGAAGTTGAGGAAGAATGGGATCATTTTAAACAGGCTTTTTTGGACACTAACAGTACTCTTTTAGGAAAAAAAGAGCAGAGGAGACAGAATTATCTGAGTGATAAGGCACTTGAGCTTATTTCGGAAAGAAAGAACTGCAGGAATATCCTTAATCAATACCCTACTAGTCCTAATAGAAAGTATTACAGAGAACTTAATATAGGTTTAAACGATCAGTTAGCTGCTGATAGGAATCTTTGGCTTGATGGTTTGGCTGACAAAGTCGAGGAAGCAGTTAGACAGCACAACAGCAGAGAGTTGTACCAGATAGTTAATGTTTTGTGTGGTAGGAAACAAACAGGTATAGAGTGATTGAAGGACAAACAAGGTAAGGTTATAGAAGGGGAGGATTCTGTCATGGCTAGGTGGGCTGAGCATTTCAGTGATGTTCTAAACAATGTGGTTAGTTCTATTCCCATTGTTTGCAATGATGATAGATGCATTGGCAGCTTTAATTTTGGCCCTATAACACAATCTGAAGTTATTTTGGTTATTTCTAAACTAAAACTTCATAAATCCCCAGGGGTAGATGAATTTACTACAGAAATGCTTAGAGCTGGGAATGTTTCGGTTACCACTTGGATGAGTGAAATTCTGAATATCTTTTATGATAAAGGCACGGTTCCTAAGGATTTTACCAGAGCTATTATTATCCCTATTTCCAAAAACGTTGATCGCAATTCTTGTGATAACTATAGGGGTATCAGTCCACTCTCTGTTCCAGGTAAAGTTCTTTCCATGATTGTGCTTAATAGAATTAACAATGGGGATGTGTAGATCAGATATTTTCACTTAGGCAGATTCTTGAGAAATGTTTAGAATTTCAGAAACCTTTGGTTGCTAGCTTTGTTGATTTCGAAAAGGCTTTCGACTCTGTTGATCGTCATAATTTGTGGTTGATTGTGGGATCATATGTTATAGTAGACAAGTTATTTAACATAATGAAAGCTCTCTATAATAACACTGAGTCGTGTGTGAGAGTTGTTAAGGCTTATAGCAATTGGTTTAGCATTACTTCTGGTGTTCGACAAGGGTGCATTTTGTCTCCTTTTACCTTTAATTTGGTTATTGATTATGTTATGCAAAATCCACTTCAAGGGAAAGATTTTGGCCTTAAATAGACTGGATATACGAAAATTTCTGATTTAGATTATGCTGATGATTTAACCCTTTTGTCAAATGATGTTGATGAGATGAACCCTTTCATTTTCACAAAAAGTAAACTAAAATGGTGAAATTTGGTCAGGCATGTTGTGATTCAGTTAATCTGAATGGTTGCAATCTTGAACAGGTGTAACAGTTTAATGGCCTTGAAAGCTATGTAACAGATAATGGTGATGTGCGGCATGAGATTAACAGACGAATAGGGATTGCTGCCGTAACTTTTAAGAATCTATGGAGAGTGTGGAGAAATAGGCGTATACAACTAAAGACTAAAATTAGACTGTATAATAGTTCGGTTCTTTCTAGGGTTAGTTATGGTAGTGAAACTTGAACCCTTTGTAAACAAGATAACAGGAAACTAGATGCTTTTGATTCCAGATGCATACTCAGGATCTTGGGCAGGAGGTGGTTCAACGTTTTAACTAATGATGCGGTTAGGCAAAGGAGTTTGCAACCTCCTTTAAGCAGCATATTGTGCAGAGAGAGACTCCGTTGGTTTGGCCATGTTGCCCGTATGAAAAATTATAGATTGGCGAATAGGGTTATGAACAGTGTGCCTAATGGCCTCAAAAAGAAGGGGAGACCTAGGATGCGGTGGGCAGACAATGTCAAACAGGACCTTGTGGGAATTGTTGTGCAGTGACCAGATGCAGTAGATGTAGCTCAGGACAGACTTGCTTGGGGAACTAAATTGCGCGGTCTGGTTGGACCTCCATGGCTGCTTGATGATGATGATGATGATGATGATGATGATGATGATGATGATGATGATGATGATGATGATGATGATGATGATGATGATGTCATTCTCATCATTGTACACAAATATGCGGCATTTCCTGAGAAAGAGCTGATATTTATTATTTCGCCAATAGAGAAATCTATTACACGATGAACCGAATATTATTTCAGTTTCTACGTAATCGAAGCATGTACTGTAGGTTGTAAAAGTAAACGATTCCAATCATACGCAACTGACCTCCAAGAGGATTGTTAACTTTGCTCGTTAGGGAGGCGGCGAAGGATTAATGACATGGCTGGGACGATGCAAAAGATTTACTGAATGGCTACGTGCTAACAGAAGAAGATTTACAAGAATTTATTGAGAGTGTGGAGTAGAACGAATTAGAAGAGGCAGAAGAGATCGAGCAGGAATCATGGGACTTCCATGAGTTCAACGAAGTCTTTCAACTCCTTTTGCATCACAGGGGTTTATCAAAATAATGGAAACACCGACGGCGACTGGAGTTCACGCAATGCGCCATGTGCATATCAAGGGACGACGTCACATGCGATGTGAGGGATGTAAAGGGGAGAAGTACGATGTCGGCTATCACGCAGAAGTGCCGCAGGCTCAGGTTAAACAGTTGCTGTGGTGTAATTGTCGACAATGTCAGATCTCAGTGACCTCCAAAAAGCATGATCATTGGTTCGCGTCTTGCAGGAGCTTCAGTAACCAGAACGGCAGAAATAGTAGGTTTATCATGAGGAACTGTATCGGAGATTATGACTACCTATCAAAAAGAACAGGGCGTTGCCTCCAAAAGAGCAAATTGCGGACGCTATACGAAGTTGTCAGAAAGGGATAGGCGAACATTGGCACGGATTATACAACGAAAACACAAGACCAAGGCATCGCAAAGAGCAGCAGAGTTGAATACAAGTCAGAATGATCCGTATCCATCAGAACAGGTCGTCGTCCATGCTGCAATACACAAACCATTGATTACCAATATCAATGCAACAAATCGTGTAAGGTGGTGCATAGCACATTAACAACTGGGATGCTAAAGATTGGCAACATGTCATCTGGTCTGATGAATCGTGCTACACATTGTTTCCCACCACTGGTAGAGTGTATTTCTGGCGAAAACCTGCAAAAGCGTACCGCCCGACTGTTTGTTTCCGACACTGAAGCATGGAGGTAGATCCTTGATGCTGTGGGTGCCATATCATGGCATTCCTTAGAGCCATTAGTTATTATGTAGTCATGTCACATCCGCAACATACGAATCCATTCTCGGGGACCACCTGCACCCAGTGTTGCGGGCAATGTTCCCTAATTATTATCACGCAGAAGTGCCACAGGCGCAGTCCCTGATTTCGAGCAGATAATTCATCCGTGCATTGTGCGAAACATGTTAAGTTGTAGTTTGCATAGCAGGAGGATGGGGTACAGCGGCTACCCTGGCCATCTCAATCTTCAGACCTCGATATTACTGAGGATTTGGGAAACATCTGGAGCGCAAGGTCAAATAACACTTTCCACCTCCAGCATCACTGGCCGAGTTGCGCCATATTTTACAGGAAAAATGGTCCCACATTTCATTATCATTTGTCCATGACTTATATAAATCTATTCCACGTCGAACTGCGTCTGTTTTGAATGCCCGAGGCCTACAGCTCATTAATAAAATGTTCTCCACAAACAGTGAGTGTTCCCATTATTTTGATAAACCCCTGTAACTGTCAAAGTACAATTCTCATGGATTGGAGTTTATGGATCCCTCGGTAACTGAACAGACGTTTTTTACCCGTTAAGAGATATGTTCAAGTAAATTCAGCGCAAGAAGTACCATGTTCGTCAAGTTCTATCACGATATTCTTCAAGCATCAAAGAACACCATCTCCATCCTCTGCTATCACCCAGTCTTCCATTGCATCACCTCAAAGATCAGCCTCGTACATTCCTGTTTCGTCGCTTGTATGAAAAAGGTGGAGAAAGTACTTGTCAAAATTCTGGTTAAAAGTCAAACGGAAGTCGATCCCGATGATCTAGTCAGGGATTGATGAACAGGGTCAGGAATAAAAGTAATAGCGTTCAGGTACAGTATTTAATAAAATTTATACTTTAAGATATATATATATACATCAAATGTACACAAATAAAATTTACATATACACCAACATAATTTAAAATATTTCGTGTAATTTTACATTAGCATATGGGCAATAGTTTTCTATAGTTGAACCTCAACTTACTCTAATTCGCACTTACGTGGAGGTATCAAGAAGTAGTAGGTTACCCTTCAGTGGCGCTCGGTCCGCCCGAGCACTACTTCGTTCGCCTTGTGTTCATAGCAGCGGTGATTCCTGAGAGCTATAGGGTATTCCCACCTTATGTGACCGTTAATTCATAAGTAGTAGAGAAATAGCCGAGTGGTTAGCGTGCTTGGCTACTGATCTAAGGGACCTGGGTGCGAGCCCCGGGTAAGGCAAGGATGTTTGTGTTGTTTTTCTGCTGAGGCCCTGCCATCCTCACAGACCTTCTACTATGGCATATAAACTGAAAGACCTCTGTGGCAAGCAGCTGCTTGAGGGGGTATTTGTTTTTATTATTATAGAAATAGAAGACACGACACAACATAAATATAAAAAGTGAATTTTAATTAGAAAAAAATTTTTGGAAAATTTTCCACTGGTTTTTTTTTTTTCCTTTTTCTTTGGGGTGTGCCAGGGCCACTTGCCCCCCCCCCCCCCCCCCCTCTGGGTGCGCCACTCTCTGCGCCACTGGAGGATAGTACATAAATACAAACAAATTTACAGGAATTGCATAATTATTTGATACATATAAACAAAAAGACAAGTTGCGCAGACGAAGACAAACATATAATATGAAATACGATAAAAAACATAGTAAACTTAGGGGGAAGATAAAGAAGGTTTAAGACAACAGAGAGTAATATTAATGAATGAACAGGGAGGGGGAAGGATTGCGGATAATCCAGACAAAGATGGGGAGTGGGAATAGGGGTGAGGGGATATTGTTGGTCAAACGTTCCAATATTCTAATTGGAATGAAGTATTATAGTTTTTGAATTTTGTTTTAGAATTTAAAGAAGTGATATCGCTAGGTAGAGAGTTCCAAGTTGAGGTTGCTTGAAAGGTAAAAAAAAAATCACCATACTTAGCTTTAAAATCTTGGGAGTAGAAAACATTTATTTTCAGGGCGAAGGATGTGGCGATGTCGTAATCAAATATAGGGTGTAAAAATCGAATGAAGGGGATGAGACTTTTTGTAAATAGTGTCGTGAATAAGGGTAATAAACCGCAGCTTTCTTCTAGATTCAAGAGTGGGAATTTGGTAGTTGGAACGAATATCAGTAAGTGTTAGAGATTCTCGTTTTATTAATACCAAAAATAGTGAATGCACAATATTCGAGTTTCGGTCGGCATAAGAGGGTATATAGTTTTGAATGTACCTCAATATATATGTTTTTTATGATATGAACCGACGTTTTATTAATGTGAATTCCAAAGTCAAGAATATTATCTGTCGTCATACCTAAGAACTTCATGGAATTGTAAACCGCAATATGGGTATTATAAATTCTAATGTTTATGACATGTAGGGGAGAATTTGAAGTTGAAACAAAAACAATATTTTTTTTATATTGACAGTGAATCCACTTTTAGTATACCAATGAAGCACATCATGAATATTATTTTCTATTTCTTATTATAGAGAAGTGAAAAACTTGAAGTAAAATAAAGAAGACAATCATCTGCATACATAAATATATTGCAGTTGGTGGAGGATTCTGGAAGATCGTTAACAAAAAGGTTAAAGAGAAGTGGGCTAAAAATGGCTGAAAACTCCCCGATTGATTTTAAGAAGTGTAGAGATATCATTTTTGCTTAATTTAGTTCGGATAACATGGTCGTTGAGACAATTTTTAAAGCAGGAAAGAGCTGAGGGCTATAGATTAAACTTATTGCCGAGTTTTTGCAAGCTAAGTTTGTGTTCAACTGAATCAAATGCTTTTGTCATATAAAGGGAAACCAGTCTCACAACCGTTTTTACTTTGCTGTCTAAAGCTTATCTCCAATGACTTTGCTGTGTCTTTGCTGTCTAAAGTCAATCTCCAATGACAAGAAGTGTCATGAGAGTTTCAGTTGACCTATTTTTCCTAAACCTGAATTGTCTTCACGAAAGTAAATTAAAATTTTCAACAAAAGTCAATAATTGTCTCTCTACGGCTTTTTCCGAAATTTTGCTTAAATCACACCATGTCACTGAAATAGGTCGATAGTCTAGAGAGTTAGAAGGATCTGAAATTTTACCTATAGGTGAGATAATGGCTTCTTTCCATGGAACTGGGAATTCATTAGAGTTAAATGAACAATTTATTATATCACAAAGGGGTGCAGAAACTAATGGGGAAATAATTTTTTAGAATAAAGACAGGGATTTCATCTGGTCCGACACTGCGAGTTGTTTTAGCGAATTTATAAGGTTAAGAACTTGGATTTCGGTAACATTTTTGAGCTTAAAGGTTTCCAGATTATTAAATGATTTATTGGAATAGGACAATGACTCATTTGCGTTTCCATGCTTTTCTGTAGAAGTGCAGGGTTTACAGAATACGTTATTAAGCGCACATTTCTAGGAAATACCTGAGTAAAGTTTTAATTTTCTACCTTAAGCTGTTTTCATCAATAAAAAAGGAAACCTTATTAAACATCCTGTTTTAAACTTACGATATGCATAAAATATATACACTTGAGCCCGACAAGGTTAATTAGCGATGATTCCTTTCGAAGCACATTCAATGAGAATGTAATACCTTCTTCTGTTTCTCGTAACTTATATCTAATATATATATAGACTATTGTGAGCGATTGACAGCTGCCTGATAGGGAATCATGCTAATTCTAACTATGATACAGAAATGGTAGAGCTCTGAAACTCTGCACCTAGGGGTGATTCGGATCGTAAATCTTGGGAAAAAAATTCGAATTTTTTTATCTTTGAGTGTTTGTTTCGTTACGAATGAATAACGCGCGGGAAACCATCAAGTTGCAACCACAAATAAATATATTCTTAAAGGTCAAAGAGAGGTCAGGTAGAGATCAAACCTTTATCTACGAGTAATAGAAACGTGAGAATTTGTGTCTTGGGGTATTTCGGATTGTAGATCTCGGAAAAGTTGCGAACGTTCGGATCTGGAAGGCCGCTTCGAGATCAGAGATCGAATTTCGATCTACCCTTGCTAGAGAATTAAAAAGTGGCTGATCAGAAATATTGCGACATCTTCGATGTGGTGGTTCCATCAAGATCAAAGATCAAATATAGATCTACCTGTGGTAGAGAGTTAAAGAATGGTGCCTGGAAGTAGTTTGAGTCTCAGATCTCAGACATTATGCCAAATTTTAGATGCGATCGATCCTTGGAAGTCAGGGGTCAAATGTCGATATACCTAGGTCAGGGAGAGATAAAATGTGGTGAATAGTGGCTATTTCAGACAGTAGAATTCAGAAGTAAGAGAAATTTTCAGATCTGGTGTAGCATTAGAGGTCAGATCGAAAATGAAATGACGGACTAGAACTCAAGCGGTGCCTTAGTACATAAAATATGTTCCACCTAAAACTGCCATTTGAAATAATTCTCATAGACGTTTCAATATATATAAAAAAACGTTTCAAATAAAGTTTACACAGTATTTCAATGTGCTGTTCATTAAGATATAAAATATTGATTAGAGAGTCATTTTTACTGCGCTATCTCGTTCAACTACATTTTAATAGATCCCAATAAAATTTTCCACTTAGAATTACAGCCCAATTTCAGACGGATTCAACATCATTTTTATTCATTTGTGATGAGCCATTACTGAGATATTATCACACAATATATGAGAGGCAAAATCCAACAATAGTTTAAATTGAAAATATTCATTTGCATGCAAAGGTTAGAATAATAACTGTTCAAAATTGTGACCACTGACATCGATACACATTCGCAACTGTTGAATTAAGGAGCGTGATTTGGAGTGATATAGTAACATATGCAGGAATAATATGTTGTCACATGTCTTCTCCTGTGGTTGGTGGCTTTTTATTAAAATACCTGTCATTGTTACCCAAATAAAAAATCTCAAGGGCTCACGTCTGGTGAACGTGGTGGCCACATTGTAATCCACGATGTTCGATGAGAAAACTCATTAAGTGCTTGTTTCGTTACGAATGAATAATATACGGGAAAACCATCATGTTGTAACCATATTGCCTGACGAGTTTACAACGGATATATCTTCTAGAAGAAGAGGCAACGTCTCAGCCACAAAGACTGTGTACGCGCATCCTGTTAGCGATGCTTCAATAAAGTAAATCCCAGTGATATGGTCACCAATGATATCGCACCAGACGACCATTCCTCATCGCAGTTGATGGTCGACTTGCCGAAGTCAATGAAGGTTTTCAACAGACCAGAGATGCACGTTCCTCAAACTGACTTAATCATAGTTTTCAAAGGAGGCTTCATCAATAAACAGAATCATTAAAAAACACTATTATTATGCAACTCATTAATTGAAAACTCCCAAAATTCCACTGCAGCTCTGAAATCACTTTCGTATAGTTCTTAATGGTGTTGGTAAAATTGTGGTGTTGCAGGATACAACCGAAATTTGAACGGCTGATTCCATAAAATTGCCTTAGACTCAAATAGACTTGTTCGCGATAGCTGCCAGTACGTAACTGTATTTGCTTCATGCGTTAAGCAATTTCTACTTTGACAATTTGTTGCATTCCACATTCCTGTTGTTAAGAGCTTCCGACAAATATTGTGAATTATGCGGGTCACGGATTAACGAGTTTTTATGCACAGACATATATATTTACCTATATCTTTACTTACTTAAATAGGAATCAAATCTTTAACTGACAGTGCTGCATAAGTACGGATATTTAAAATTGCCGTATATTTGTCTCCAAGGCAATGTGACTTATGTTTTGAAAAAACGATGCGATTTGTAAATATTTTAATAGACTACCAACTTTTCTTTTCTATTTCTATTGTCCACGAGCGACCAAAGGATTTTCATCATTAGTAAAAAAATCAATGCTTTAATAATATCCACTGCTTTTCTCTTTTCTTAGCATCACTCATTGGAGATATGAGATGAAGTCCTTTTACAAATTTTCTAAAAAAAATTATCTTACTAACAAATGTTTCCTTTTTAATTTTTAGTTTTGAAATATTTACAGAGGAATGATGCTCTTAAGAAATATTAATTCGATTCAAGATGCTGCCACTTTTTTATAACTCTCTAAGGTTTACTTCTGAAGTTAGTTCTTATTTGTTAAGCGTAAAAATGGGTTGCAGTTAATTTCCTAAATGCTTGTTGAATCGGCCCCGATTTTGATCCTTATGACAAGCCAGGAGTTGAATTTTCCATTGTCAAGTATTTTAAATTATTATTATTAACAAAATTAGTAGATATAAATTTCAATACATTACTACATGGAGGGCCAAACGTTTGGACTCTACGATCGACCACAGTACATAAGTCATAATAATGATTTAACACTGCTTGACCAGCTAAGCATTTGGTGTTTATTAAACATCATGCTAACATTAATATGTTGATAAATCAAGAATTATATGATTATACTAGAATTATGCACTTTATTAAAAAAATCCATTAAATCTAGCTGCAAAATTCGCTCTCAAATACTAATACTTGAGATACAATAGTGAGTGTGACCAGTGCGTTCAAAATAGTATAAGCTGACAACCAGCTATGGCAGCTACGTATCGACTCTTTGATCACCTCTGCATACTAATTTCAGAATAATGATATTATGAATTATAAAGCTTGAAACTAAAATATAGTGAAAGATAAAGAGCTCTGAATTCTTAATTATATTTCGATGTATTTTATTTCGTTCATAATGACTCACAGTACCTCTGGAAAGCAAACAAATACATTTTATTCTTCTTGTTTCCCTTCATGCTCCTACCCTATGTTTTAAGCAACAAAGCTCGTTTTGCTCTTTTAGTAAATAGATCCTATTTTTCATTGTGTTGATAGCAAGTGGGGGTTAAATTTGTTAATGACCATCTTATAACCTCAGAAACAGTCCTCTTGTTAATTATGTCCTATATAATGTAAATAATACATTTCTCCATTTTTATCAATTGATTTCAATTTTTGTCTGTATTTTGTTTTTTAGATCGCTTAGTATCATCTTGTAGTCCAGAAACTAAAGAGAGGAAACTGCTTACACATGATTCGTCTTACTTTTTGTCTTCGCCAGTTATGTGTTGCGCATTCAGTAACTTCCTACCTCTTAGCTTCATGAAAATCATAAATACTGTTACCCTCAAAACAGCAACTACTTTTATTTCCCGAATAGTAATCAAGTTTTCATTGGGAAATATTTTATCCCCACAACAAACATTTAAGACCGCAATAACAGAAACCCCCCATTCCCGTTACTTGAATCTATTTTAGTTAACCTGAATGTTCCACCCCACCGTACCTCTTTCGTCACATGTACACACACAGAGTAAACACTCGATCACTGTGAAGCAGACTCCTCTGCTTTAAATAAGGCTAGGTACGGCCATAGGAGAGACTTTAACCCTTAATTAAAAGGCGATATTTAAAACAGAGTTAGCTTAATTAACTTTCATTAAGGTCTTAATTTAAAACTAATTCCGTCCCTTGATTTCCTGTCCCATGTTTCTGTCTCGTCTAATTATATCTACTATTGTGATTCGAACAGCTAACGGTATTCCAAATGGCTACATTGTCATTTCCATTTCAGTAGCAATTATCAAAAACAATTATCAAAAACGATTTCTTCATTTTGATCATCATGAAAGTTATCCGTATTAAAGAATAAGCAGTGACATGCCGGAGTCAGTTGTTAAAATTTTTGAAGATCGGCGAACTCTTGACAACAGAATCCCGAGTTCGTCAAAGAGCAAAGAAAAATGATATATAAATCAACAAATGATATCGAATTTGCATTAAATTATTATTTCGTGGCCTCATTATTTTACCTAAAGAGTTTCATTAAAAATATTTATAATGAAAAAAAACAATTCTATTTTTACATAGTCCATTTCTCAGTACAGCAAGGCAGTTATTAACTGCTAAATTTCCATTTCGCCAATAGGAACCAAAACAGTATATAATTTTGTCAAATAGTAATAGCAAGCATAAGCACAGCCACTCCTCACACACTGCTGTACACTACTGAGCAATGGTTTAACCTTAATCAGTCGCGTGCGTTTTGCAACTCAAAAAATCGGGTGAAAGGCTTAAAACGACTCAAAACACCACCAACAACAAAAAATCTATCCTGATTTAAGCGCCTCACCATTCAAAGGTTTACTGTCATTTTATCGTAAGATAGAACAATATTTTAAAATAAAAGTGATATACATGTATATACTGTGTAAAATTATGAAATCTGAAGTAAATTTAATATACGTAAAAATATTTTCATTAACTACTTAAACCTAAAATAACACTTAAAATTTAAAATTAATGTCCATGTCGTCTTGAGGATCTAACTATTGTAGATGGCATTTGTAGAGATGCTCTCACGATAACTCATCTTCATCTTTTTTTATTCGGATCTTTATTTTATGGCAAATCACAAAATAAGGAAGTAAATGAAAATGTATTTTTATTTATAAATAATATCGATCTAGGGAAAAAAATATTTATATAAATTCGAGAGTTTGTCATAAGAAGTTACTTTATCGGTCGCAAGGTTGTTCACAACACCCCAAGTAGATTTAACTCGTTTTTACGACAGACGATGAAATGCAAAACTGGTTTTATTACTTTATTAGCATGATAAGATTGCTATGTCCCTTAAAGGTACTGGGAATTTCAGCAGAGTTGGAAAATACTATAAAAACTACAATAGTTTTTTTATAACTCTGGAGTATTATGAAAGTTCTACTGGACTGTTTGTAGTTTAAGCAATTTGGAGCCTCTAACGTTACCGACAATGAACAATAAACAAATAAGAGTACCGATTTATAGTCATATAAGATAAACGGAAATGCTCTCGAATTTAAAGCGAAACAATAGTTGATGTTTTAACATATAGCTTAGGTATGACGTTTACTAATATACATTCATATGTGACTGCATAAAAACACGAGTATATAAGAATATAACTTATTTCTAAATAAAACATCATATTTCAGTTTCATTATTCGAAATGAATGTCATTATTCGAAATGAATATTAGTTATTCGAAATGAATATTAGTTATTCGAAATGAATATTAGTTATTCGAAGTGGCTAGGTATCAAATGCTGCGGCAAATTAATATTCTATTGTAATTAAAATCTCGTTATCTCATTAATATCACACCACTCATCTCAGGTCTTGGAGGATCTTAATCACGATTTTGTGCTGTTGCAACAGTAAGCACTGATATTCCTTCTAACTATTCACTAGCTAAATCATCCTAGTCAGTTTTGTTTAGTTTAAACTTTTCCTATTTAATTTTGGGGAGAAAGTATGCTAAACTGCTCATTATTCACATTTCCAAAATATTATTCCAGTTGAAAATCTCCATAAATTGATGCATAACTCTTAAAAAATTAAAAATGCATAAATTCTTAATACATGCTCTAAAATAAAAAAATAAATAGAAAGTGACAAGGATGAAATAGTTTAATGAATTCGCATTATCTTAAAAGGGATATATGGAGCCGGACAAATTTTTGTTGAATTGGTAAGAGAAACCAGTGTTTTGAGTCCTGTCTTTTTTTTAAATTTACTCTGAATTCAGCATCTGGATTTTATCCTTAACAAGGTTTATCTCTGCTATCTCCCAAACAACTCTGGTAGTCGTGCTTTGGATGAGACGTTTAACAGTGATCCTTGTGAACGACAGCCATACCCTGGGCGAGTTAAAGAAAGAGCTTAAGAGTTAAAGAAAAGCCCAACGTTCTCTGAGCCCTTGAGGTCCCTGTGACCTGGACATTTAGCCCGTTGTGTGCAAAAAATGCCTCTTTGAGGTAAAACAACCGAAGCCAATATAAAAAGTTAGATACAGTTTATTTTTTCAATTTATATGTTTTATTAATTTTATCCACAGCTTATCAGCTTTTATCGGGTAGTTAACATATTTTTCACACGCTATTATGATGTATTTATTCATATGATGGAATTTTTTATTTTTTAATTGTGCAGTTCTTTTAATAATTATAAGCGAATCAGTCTACTTTCTGTTCCTGCTAAACTCTGCATAATGGTGATTAACAAAAGTAAATAATTATTTGATGTATAACTTCGAGGTGAACAATTTAGAAATGATACGTTTCACTCAATAGACTAAAATATTTTACAAGAATCTAAGGGTAACATTATGTTCTAGTCAAAGATTGTTCACATTGTTGATGAATATAATTTGCTGTTGATCGTGTAGACTTAGAGACCATTTCAAAATTAATTAATTCAGCGATACTTTTCTAATAATTTTGAATAGAGTGTAAAAAGTTAGCAGAATATTCAATGATTGGTTTAGCATTACAACTGGAGTTAGATAAAGTTGCAACCGAAATCGATTAGGTTATGAGGCTTATATGTCTAAAACAGGAATCCCCGAAGTATTATCGCTGAGTTCTCAGACCCTGGAAGAGATTTTCAGAAGATCCATGGCTGTAGGATTCAAAGTGATTGATCCACGTGTTATGTAACCAAGTCTGTAGTAAATACAGTAAGTTAATAGTTACTTAAACTGCTCTACCATTAAAGAACCTAACTAATTAATCTTCCATTACTGAACTGAATTAGGGCATATAAAACCAAATGCTGTGCAGCATATGCATTATTTAATTAGAGAGTGGTTGTCTCTTAAAAGAAGACTAGGGTGTAATTGGCAGTGTAAACTTTAAAATCTAGTCATTTAGAAATATTAGAATTAGAGTATGCTGATAATTCAGTCGTTTGGCATATGATATGCAGGAGATGAGCTCTTTATTTTGGTGTGTCGATGAGAAAGAGAAAACCCAAACTAATGGAATCTGTTTAGGAAGGCTTGGGCAACCTCATGACAAATAAATCAGATTTGTAAAAGACAAAAGAACGTCCAACTTTTGCGAAGGAAATTCTCATTAAAATAATTAATTTTACTAAAATTATATTGTTTATGTTTCACTTTAATATTTTTTTCCGTTGATTATGCATACGCTATGGATCGTTATTGATTATATAAATATATATTGATTATACATATTTTTAAGCGGTCCTTCAGTTAAAACTTTTGCCCAGGCCTGTTTAAGTGTTTCTTTTTCTCCTTTTTTTATGATGGTGCATTTTAAATGTTTTCAGTTTCATTATCTTGGGATCTATATCACAGATAACGTGAATGTCAGATATGAGGTTAGCAGAAAAACTGTAATAGCTGATGGATAATTTATGATTTAAGTGAGTGAAAAGTAGACGTAAATACTTAAGACTATTACAATGATGCTACTGTATGATTATGGATTCATTAGTATAATAATTTATATATTTCCGGAATTCATATATCTGGACCCTATCTCAGAAAGATAACAGTAAGTCTGATGATTTTAATTCTGAGTTCTTATACAGCATTTTTGCGATTAGTTGTTTTGATTAGTTTCGTTGTCTACTCATCATCTTCAAACGAAACAACGTAGAAATGCATTTAGCCTTCACGTTTATCTCAAGAGCTAATACATATCAACGTTAAACGTAGTTAAGTGCATTTCACCGTCTAGTCTGTTATATACATATAGTGCATGGGAAAACCGATTACAAAAGCTCAACATTGAATGATTAATTAGGTTGTAAAAATTTAAATAAATCTCACAGTAAAATAAAAATTACCAGGATTTTTTATGACGGATGCAGTCTCCATAATTTACAATATGCGAATCAGTAGTGCATCTGAACCTTGAGACCTTGAATAGTAAGAACAGTTTTTATCATAATATGTGTCGATTACACTAACATCCTGCCTCAACGTAAATGTGAGTTCATAGATTGCCGACTATCATAGATGTATCTATCTTTTTTGACAAAGTTGCATGCATCATCGGTGAGACAATAAATCAACAGGTGCTAAATATGCATATTACATTTTATGTAACTAGTTAATTACGTCTCCCAGTATTTCATTGTTTTGTATGAAACTTGCTGTGATATCGTGCATGAATATTATTTCAAACAATAAATAAATAAATAAATAATAAATACCCCCTCAAGCAGCTGCTTGCCACAGAGGTCTGACAGGAGCCTGTCAGTTTATATGCCATAGTAGAAGATCTGAGAGGATGGCAGGGCCTCAGCAGAAAAACGACACACACACATCCATGCCTAATCCGGGGCTCGAACCCAGGTCCCTTAGATCAGTAGCCAAGCGTGCTAACCACTCGGCCAAGGGACGGCTGTTTTCAAACAATAGTAAGATTAATTTATGAAAATTCGGTTTAAATACAAATCAAGACTTAAAATAATAAAACGAAATTACAGTTTATGGAAATACAACGATTTGTAGCCTAAGAGTAGCAGGGTGCAAGTTACAGTTATAATGTAGGTATAATTTCTAATATGAAAAAAGAAATGTAAATTGACAATTCTTATTGAAGCCGAAAAGGACTTGAGAGATCCTGAAGGGAAATGTGGCTATCAACGTAAGGAAATGGAATTCGAAATTCGAAACGTAAGTCGGAATTTGAATAAATATTAGAATTCCAGGGAATAAAAAAATAGTTTTTACATTGCCGAAGAACATTTGTTTTTAAATAATGTCAATGAAAATCTTATAGCTCAGTATATCTCTATCATATCTTTTAGTACATATGCTCTGTTAGTAGATTTGCCAAAAATGCTGTAGCAGCGTTTGGTACTGATGATTTCACTGGCTATATTGAGAAAACTACCTCTATAACCTTGTTCTTTAACCTTGTGTACAGTATCATCATCTGCAATGTGTGAGAGGTATAATAAAAGAAAATAACATAAGAGATCTAAAATAAAATCTGAGGATGCATTACTGCATACATTTTAATATCATTTGCACTCAAACTCTTCATTGCAAATTAACTGGAACTGAAGTGTTGATGACAGAGCTGATTGTTGTCGATAAGTTGAAATACTTACTAACAATTAATACATTTCCTTACACAACTTGCCAAGAGAGAGAAAAGGTTGGTATGATCTTCAAAGAGTGGCAACTGTGGTAAATAGTTTTGCTACTCCACTGTAACTGAAACGGAAAAATAAGCAAATACTCCACTGCAATTGAAGGAGAAAATAAGCAATGTCATTACATTTCAGCTACTCCACACATTTCCATGGGGCGGGAAAACAGATTCAAGCTCACACACTTTATAAAACGCTTCTCAACATCCACATTTCCGACCATAGAGAAAATTTGAAACAAAATTGAAAAGCCATCCAAGGCAAAGTTTTTAACGTGGAGATGTTTTCTGAAATACTGGGAGCACAAATAATATCAGACAGTACCAATATCGAGAGATGAATGCTCTTTTCAAGAGCAGTCTCAAAAATGCAGAATAATAATTTCTTGAAATATCTTTTAGAAACTGGTGAAAGTAAGATCCCTTGCATCATTTATTCAGCATTGCAATATAAATATTTCAATATCTTATAGATTCATTAATGAATATGTTAATCCTTGCAGTAAATTAATATTAACTGGAACGTTTACTAATACTATTGGCGCAAATATTAATTAGACTGAGAAACTGTTGGATTCATTTTAGGAAAACAAAACAATGGATAACCATCATAGAGTTTTTCGTGTAGTGACACTAGGCATGTGCAATGAAATATCAAGAAGTAGCGTTAAGATCTGCAGTTTAAAAATGCTAACTGCAAATATTAATGACTAACAAAATTATGTGGCTGATAGTGTTAGGTCATTAAATACATCCCGTAATGATAGAATACGCATATAAATATGCATCTATAAATACAATGCTCTCTGAGCATTAAGCATTAACAAATCATTAGTCGACAAGCGTGAAGAGAAAATACAATATGAAGCAAATAACCAAAGTGAAATTATTGAGTAAAGTTCAGGTTTTCAACAAAAATTGCACTTGTACATATGTCAAAATCCGGTATTTAAAACTGAGTAATTTGTTTAAGAACTATGAAATATTGAATCACATTTTAGTGAGAGGGAATATTAAACTGAATAATCTATTAAAAAATGATAAATACACTCCAGAACGTTTTAATTATGTTAATGTAAATAAATAAAGCTTGTAAAGAACAGAAATAACGATAAATTAAATTTTGGAACCAGATCAGTTAATTAATTGGGTATGTTTAACAAATAAAAATATGATTCAAAATCCAAAAGTATGTCAATGCAAAAAAAAAGATATTTATATTTTATTAGTTGTTAAAATTGTAAACTAATTTAAGAAAATAAGATGAATGAATACTTTAACAATTAATAATAGCGAAAATAATGCGATTTTTCGGGGGAGGGTTGCTTAGTAATAACGCAATCCATCTCATGAATCAGAACAAGAATGTAAAGGGATCCATAAAGAAGATGGATAATGCTAAAATCCATGAGGTTAATTTTAAAATTGGTAATAGTAAACTAATAAACGGAAAAAATATCTGTCAAATCCCAGGTCTGTAGTTTTGTAAATTAGCACAAGTAATGAGGTGATATTTGATTCTGTTGGTAATGTGAATAATTAACCTAATTCTTATAAGAAATGTAAATGGACTAAAATTGAATGTTATAAATATAGATTTTTAAAATGTCGTATCACAAGTGATACCGTGCCACAGGTTGGTACCCCTAACCTAGGAATCTGTTTTTTAAGATTCCATGTTACTTTCTTTTCTTTTCTCCAATATTGTATTGTGTTTCGTAACCAGATGCACCATATTCGTAATCTGATGTTTCGAGGTTCGAGTCTCCAATGTACTTGTGTTGACTTGCTATCCTCTCCCTTCCCCTCTATAACTCTCCTTAGGTGATAAAGGGGACAGCATAGGACTTGGATAAGCCGCTCTCCGTCAGATGGGTCATACGTCTTGCTCGGTGTACAAGAGGGCCGCAGCCTCAGATGATTAAATAACACTCTGAATAGCTTAGAGAGAGGCTTCCATCAGTCTTCTAACAGCTGTTCAGCAGATCCCTTTCCCCGTCTGTTCTCTGAGCCTTAGGAAGCCTAGTGATGAGGTCATTTAGGCGATTGTGCTCAAAAAGATTGCATTCAGAGATAAAATGGATCAACAAACATGAGCGGAGTAAATAGAATTGCTAGACAACTAATATATGTATTGTTTATCTATATTCATATTAATAACATTACAAATTATTATTTATTATAACTGATAATACAGTACTTTTATGTAATCACTACAAACCAGATTTGAGGAATCATATGAGTAATAAAAAGTATGTTTTGCTCAACATATGGTTTTTCAGAATCTATGAATAATATTTCGGCTAACAAACAATAATTTTCCCACCTGTGTTCACCTTTATCAGCTCTCTAACTGGTCAATCTAGGAATCATTCTTAGTCTTTATAAACATTTGATCATCTCAAAAAAATGTCACTTGGACGACTATTTAAGAAAAAAAACAATGCTTCTAATCTTTTCTTATAAAATCTTCTGACTTGTCTGTTTCTCTTTCATTTACATTTATTCGAAAGTTATAAAGTCTACATTTCACATAACTAATTAATTTTATTTGTTACTGTATATTCATTAAAACAATTACGATTGTTACAATCACTTCTTAAATTTAAAAATAATAGTGTAGGATTAGATGAAAGTATTAATTTTAAAAATAATGAACTATGGCGACATGATCCAACGACTGGCACGTAAACATTTCCCCGAAGAGTATCAGCTGGTAGTAACGTACTTTCAACTACATCCGCATATCTTTCCCTTTTAACGATCGGGGTATTTAGAAAAGAAAACAATGACATCAAAGGAAGATAGGCTGGCAAAGGGAAAAGCAATTACTGATTTTAAAGTGGTGCGTGTTGTTATTGCTGAAGTGTCAAGTTTGTGGGTAGGAATATATATAAAAACACATTGAATAATGCTCTCTCGAGGTGATACGAGTGACGGAATACTAAATTAATAGAGGGCGGGATGTGAACCCTTCCACCTCGGCTAATATTTTGCTGTCAATCCTTCTTTCATTCTCTCAATGTTACTCGATGATGTGATTCTGTGTTGTACTGAAGAGACTTTACTTCCGACCACACAAACTCATCTTGCAGTGACGGTGGAGGGGGAGGACAGCTACCTCATAGAACATTCTTCTCAAGTAATCATCGCCTGCGAACGTATATGAATTATTAAACCTTTAGATTTTTTTACTTATTATATAATTTTCTTCTCAGAACTATTAAAAAATTATAAATGCAAAACTTTTAGCAGTGGAATAAAACAAAGGATGTTTATAATTTGAATAAGCTGTTCTTATTGCGTGTTCAGTGAGTAATACTACTGCGACATTTTCCTTTTTATATCTGTTCACGAAGAAAAGTAGTCTTTTCACATAACGCTTTTCATGATTGCAGTGAATTTCTTCGTCTGCAGTATAGAAACTGCGTGAGCAATACGTCTCAGTATTTAAATTTTCACCGAATAAATTTTGTGTTTGCTTTGATTAATAAAATAGGGACGATTAAATCTTTTCTTTGTTTACATTTATCATAATCATCATCATCCTCCTCAAGCAGCCATGGGCTACCGAGGTCCGACCAGACCATGCAGTTTAATCCTCCAAGAATATCTCTCCTAAGCTACATCTGCTGCATCCGGCCACTGCACACCAATTCTAACAAGGTCCTGTTTGACATTGTCTGCCCACCGCATCGTAGGTCTCCCTCTCCTTCTGAGGCCTCTAGGCACACTGTTCATAACCCTATTCGACAATCTCTAATTATCCATACGGGCACATGGCCGAACCAGCGGAGTCTCTCTCTGCAAAATATGCTGCTTAAAGGAGGGTGCAGACTCCTTTGCCTAACCTCATCATTAGTTACAAAGTTAAACCACCTAATGCCCAAGATACTGGGTAAGCATCTGGAATCAAAAGCATCTAGTTTACTGTTACCTTGTTTACAAAGTGTCCACGTTTCACTACCATAACTAACCCTAGAAAGAACCAAATTATTATACAGTCTAATTTTAGTCTTTAGGTGTATACGCCTATTTCTTCACACTCTCCATAGATTCTTAAAAGTCCCGGCAGCAATCCCTATTCGCCTGTTATTCTCATGCCGCACATCACCATTATCTCTTACATAGCTACCAAGATAATTATACTGTGACACCTGCTCAAGACTGCAACCATTCAGATCAAATGAATCACAACCTGCCTGACCAATTTTCATCACTTTAGTTTTCTCTCTGTTTATAATCAAACCTACTCTACTACCAGTCTCATCAACAGCTCGAATGAAAGAGTTCATCTCATCAACATCATTTTCCAAAAGGGATAAATCATCAGCATAATATAAATCAGAAATTTTAATATCTCCAGTCCATTTAAGGCCAAAATCTTTCCCTTGCAATGAATTTCGCATAACGTAATCAATAACCAAACTAAACAGAAAAGGAGACAAAATGCACCCTTGTCGAACACCAGAAGTACTGCTAAACCAATTGCTACAAGCCTTACCAACTCTCACACACGACTCAGTGTTATTATAGGGAGCTTTCATTATGTTAACTAACTTGTCTGGTATATCATATGATCTCACAATCAACCACAAATTATGAAGATCAACAGAGTCGAAAGCCTTTTTGAAATCAACAAAGCTAGCAACCAAAGGTTTCTGAAACTCTAAACATTTCTCAAGAATCTGCCTAAGTGAAAATATCTGATCCACACATCCCCTACCACTTCTGAATCCACATTATTCATCACGCAATTGACTGTCAACCAGATTCTTAATTCTATTAAGCACAATCATAGAAAGAACTTTACCTGGAACAGAGAGTAGTCTGATACCCCTATAGTTATCACAAGAACTGCGATCACCTTTTTTGAAAATAGGGATAACAATAGCTCTGGTAAAATCCTTAGGAACCATGCCTTTATCATAAAAGATATTCAGAATTTCAGTCATCCAAGTGGTAACCGAAACATTCCCAGCTCTAAGCATTTCTGTAGTAATTTCACCTACCCTTTGGGATTTATGAAGTTTAAGTTTAGAAACAGCCAAACTAACTTAAGATTGTGTTATAGGGCCAACATTAAAGCCACCAATGCATCTATCATCATTACAAACAATGGGAGTAGAACTAACCACATTGTTTAGAACATCACTGAAATGCTCAGCCCACCTACCCATGACAGAATCCACCCCTTCTATAACCTTACCTTGTTTATCCTTCAATACTTGTATGCCTCTCCGTTTTTTACCACACAAAACATTAACTATCTATTACAGCTCTCTGCTGTTGTGCTACCTAACTGCTTCCTCAGCTTTGTCAGCCAATCCATCAAGCCGAAGATTCGTATCAGCAGCTAACTGATCCTTTACACGTTTATTACGCTCTCTGTAATGCTTTCTATTAGGAATAGTAGGGTATTGATTAAGGACATTCCTTCAGTTCCTTCTTTCAGAAATAAGCTCAAGTGCCTTATCACTCAAATAATTTTGCCTCCTCTGCTCCTTTTTTCTTTAAAGAATACTGTTTGTTTCCAAAAAAGTCTGATTAAAACGGCCCCATTCTTCCTCAACTTCAGTAGTAAGCAAACCATGACTCTAATAATGACTAAGAAACCTAACATGGTAAGCTTTAGCTATAACTGGGTCTTTCAGAGCTTCAGTATTAAAGGTAATTTTCTTAACTTCAGCACAACACTTTTTAAGTTTAAGTTGCAGCAACACTTTTAAGAAGGTAATGGTCATATCCAATTTCAGCTCACCTATATGACCTGGTATTCCTAACAGAACTAGCCCATTTGCTGTTAATTAATATATAATCAATCATATTCTTATGAAGCCCATCAGGTTAAACCCATGTGTACTTATGTATGTCGCGGTGTTTGTAATAAGTGTTAGTTATTCTGAAACCATTAAGTTTACTTACCTATAGGAGACGTTGCCCATTGCCATTGCAGCTACCAATACCAAAAGAGCCTATCACTACTCCCCAAAGGTCAGAGTCAGTACCAACCTTGGCACTGAAGTCACCTAGAACAAGGTTAATATCTCCTTTCTGCACAGAATTCAAAATATTCTGAAGTTGTCCGTAAAACCTATCCTTCTCATCCTCATCGGCATCCTCAGTGGGGGTATAACAGCAGATAATATTCAAGTCTTTAATGCTTGTCTCAAATTCTGCTGTAAGAAACCTTAAAACCTTTAAACTCATATCCTAGAAGAGCATCACTAGCATGTCTGCTGATAAGCAGATCTACGCCTTGGTGATGCTTTCCATCCTCCCTCCCTGTAAAGAGAAATTTAAAGTTATTTTTAAGTATCTCACCTTTACCTGTCAATCGGGTCTCTTGCAAGCCTAGAATATCTAGGTTATAGCGCTGGAATTCCTGCGTGAGGACATCAAGAAAATAATCTCTATATAATGTCCTCACGTTCCACGTTCCTGCAGCGAGAAAATGATTAATAGGATTTTAAAGAAACTAGGTTTATTGACATAGATAGTGCCAACAATATCAAACAGCCCCCTGATCACAGGCATGGGGCAAAGACCTGTTCCTCCTCCGCTAAATGCTGAAGTCACCGATGCTGGTAGGAACGTCAGGCACCACCTTTTCAAGTGAACTTTTTCAAGAGCCATATGGCCTGCCTGAGACGCATTACTCCAGTTTAGGCTTGACGATGCCCAACTAGCTAAATAAGGTTGAGGTACCTGCGATGTCCTCTGATTAGGATTATCCACCAGCTGATATAAGGTATCCCATGCCTCTGTTCACTTAGGGCTGGCAACCCAGAAGCAAACAGAAAACACTGCGGCAGATTCTCCCTCAACAGAGGCCCACCAGTGCAACAAGTCCAGGATCCATAATCAAGCTCAAATCGATAAACAAGTCCAGTCTAGTAGGTATAAATGGTCAGCACCAGGACCCTGTAAAGTTGACCACTCCTCAGCAGGGTTGAAAAAAAGGAAAAAGTGACCATAGATGACCAGATCAGCAGGTCACATTGAACTGGCAGTCCTCCACTTCCGTTCCCTTCCAAAAGAGAATATATCTTTTGAAAAGTACTGACGGCCTGCACCACGAGAAGGCGGGGTCGGACAATAGGTGCTAGACCTGGCCGGTTCTGTGCATCATCACTAGGGATTGGTACACAGCTCTCCTTCCAGTTTATGCTTAGCTACCATTTACAGATCTTACACTTATATATGTACAATAAACTTCCACAGAAAAAGGGTTTTGTTTTTAGTTCATTACAATATCTATTGTCCCTATGGATTGCTTGCTATAATATATATTCTGCAATTAAGCCATTGTATTCAAGAGAAACATGTCAGTGATATTTCCTGAGTAACGAACTAGCACAGACCAAAAATATTAACTTGTGACGAAATAGTACAGAACTACGTTTCAATCAAAAATGGACTTAATCCGTCAAGATTTTGATTTCGAAACATTATTTATTTGTAATATGCAAATTAGTTCTTATTTTTGCATCTATTTTAATTCATATTTTGATAGAATTATTTAAAAGTGTCTTTTAAAAGTAGCCTAAAGAAATTATGTTAACCTTTCAGCTCGTTTTCGGGAAAAATATTCCTTTCTCATCGATATTATTCTTTCACAAAAATTCCTTCCACATCGATATTATTCTTTTCCGAAGTTTTTGTATTATTTGAATCCAACTTTATAACAAAAACTGTTTTTACTGTGTTAAATTAAATAATAATTTGAGTTACGTTATCATTTGCTTTTTCTTCAACTTTAAAACTCCCTTACTCGGTATAAAAAATTATCATTATTTTCGAAATCATCATAGGAAAATCACTTATTGGATAAAAGCAACGTTTAAAAAGATGATATTGCAAACCTGTTATCAACAACTTGTTTATTAACGAAAAACCATTGATTGTATCAAATAGCAAATAATGATAGATTCATAATTAAAAGGGTGAAAAATAATTGAAAAATATAATTTAGATATATAATATCACAGGATGTCATCCAGCTTGTTTTTATCATCTCTTAAATATATTTCAGTTATTTTTTTATTTCTAAGAGGCACTTTAATGCAGACAAAATGCTAAATTTCGGGTCAAGCTCAGATTTCGATAAGGAAGAAAAGTCACTGGACATCAGTAGGAAAGAGATGGAAGCATATTTATTAGTATTTAATCTGAGAAATTTAAAGAATAAATGGTTGTAATAAATGCAACATAAATTTCAAGTGGAAGGTGTTGTATGTTTTAAGACTTCCCACCCTAACTTCGAAAGGCGACCAAAGTTCAGAAGATCGTTAACATATAAAAGTTTTTCTTTTGTTTAGAATACAAGACAAGCATTGTTTTTAAATTAGCAAGTGAACAAAAGTTAGGCATCTATTTAATATTCGGTTTACTCTGATTCTCAAAATGATGCTTTCGTTCAATATTATGCATAATTATACAGGATGATTAACTCGCTAGTCGCCTCGACATTTCGCTTATACAACAGTTCTATGTGAATCGGGTGACATGAATCTCTAATTACACCATTGTTGATAACTATCTCTAATTATACCATTTGTTGGAAGTTGCTCACAATTATGCCCTGATACTGAGAGAATCTGATGTTCCATAATAGCGAATGTTGGCTGAATCATGTCCATTTTAATGAATTCAGTCTACTGATAAATGTTTGCCTTTAGGTCATTGGCATTACCAAGCTTATTCTGGAACCCTTTTACCTTTCTCTGAAGTATGCTCTAGAAGAAAATATCATTCGAACTTAAATTTGGAGAGAACTTTGGAGATTATACTATCGATAAACCAGCTGGAGATTTTTCGTTATACTTGAATTCTTCGTGTGACACGCTGTTCTGGCTTGCCAAAAATTGCTAGTGCATCACACCAAGTGGGTCGATCTGTAAAAATTCTGACATTCATCGAAAATTCTGCAGTAAATCACCGTGTTCACGGATATACGGATAACAGAATAGGTTGCACGGAAAATATATCTTCCGTGCAACCTATTCTGTTATCATCGCAGTCAAAAATTCACGGGTTGTAATTTAGCTTCTTTTTTAAAAAAGGTTTTCCAAATAAAGTGTTTCCTTCAAAATTTAAAGTTCGTTAAGCTCCAGATTTCATTGACTTGCTTCAGTTCCCTGTTTTGATTTCCTGTTGTTGATACTCCCCTGTGTAGCTCTCGTAGTGCTTCGGTTGTACCCCTGAGCTTTTCTGCATGAAGGTCGTAGCTCGTAATTGTTCACAGTAAAGGATGGATTAGGTACTTTTCTAGTTCTTATATTCAGTTTTATTTGACCTTTTATCTATAATATAATAAATTCATTTTTGAATATAACTATGATGTCCATAAGCCCCGTTTTTCCGGGATTTCTCTCGATTTTTAGACACCTATCCCGGTGTCCCGAAATTTTTTTTTGTGAAGTCCAAATGTTCTGGTTATTTGTGATGATATAAAGTCGGCTCCCGATTACGTGGAATTAATTAATGTGTTTTTGGAATAATTCTGTCGCTGTATTTACCCATTTCATTAATTTACAAGGCCATTTTTATTTTTTTAATGGAATAACTGCGATGTAGTTGAAGTATTGTCTGCGAGATCGAACTTTACCGCAATCATCGGACATTAGGGCTTCGAATTAGCCGGGACACGAAAACTATCACACCTCTCTTAACACTGTCGCAGCATCAATGAAAGTAACACCTTTATAAAGACATAGACCTACTGTCAATCTATGCAGTCTGTACTAGACGCTCTTAGAGTGGGAGGATTATTTCTCCTCCCACCTCTCTTGCCTATTGTCTCTGTACAACAATTCCCATAATTCAATTTACTTCTGTTTTCTGCGGAGTTATGTTATGAATATTAAATGTCCCAGTTTCAGTAAACAGAAATCGGAACCATAAACAAACTATCCCTGTTTCAGTTTTCTGAATCATTCGAAATCTGAATATCTTAGGTACAACTCTTTCCTTAACATGTTTCGGTGACTTTTGTCGCCATCTTCTTGAAGATGTCGTGTCGATTACTTGCAGTAGGTTATGTGGTATGTTTCATTATTGCGCAGTCATTGCTTCTGGCCTCGATGAAATGGCTTATTCGGATTGGTAAAAGGGATGGGTAGTTTAGATGGGGCCATGCGCCGATTGTGGGAGGGAAAGGAGACGGCGGAATAGTTTTCTTTTTGTTATATTTCACGGTATGAAATATCTATATCCACGGTAAGGAAAATTTTAAAATTAAAGGCAGACGCAGTGTACAGAGATATTACAAGATTGCTTTATTTACTGCATAATAGGAATATCATAAGTGTTTATATGTATAAAAGTACACGAATGTGCAATTTAGTTCTTCAAACAGGTCTATATCGATTAACGTTTACTGTCTTTGGGCACTGGAGGTCAATTCTCGTTTGTCATTACAATGGAGTCACATCTTACGCGGGAGTTAGGTTCTGGAGCAATGCGAAATCGAGTATAGTGAAAATTACCCTTGAAAATGTGTTAAATCACCCAAAACGCACATTATATATAGTTTTGTGTATACAGCCCTGTGAAGTAATACGTATACAGTAATGTACATTGAGTAATAAAGAGTACATATTCAAAATATAATTTTACAGTATTTTTAATTACATAAGAGAGAAGGATACGGAAGAATGAAATTAAAAATAACAAAGTTTTTGAGAGTGAAGCAGTTCCTAAAACTGTTAAATCGACCTTGGTTGGCTTTGATTTCCTACTCATCAGAAGACTTTCCCTCTTCGGCGGGAGATTTGTAACATGGAGGTCGTCTGGACAGCGCATAGAGGCTAAGCGCCTTTTTTCACCAAGTGTTCCCATCGATAGACACACGTTTAAGGTCTTCCAGCCATATGTGCAATGCTTTTCAGTCTTCACTGAAGTCTTATCAAGCACTTGGCTCCTCACCTTAGCAGTTATTGGAGCACTTGATGTCACGGCTTGGCGAATTTCTATCTCTCGAATCTTGATGGCACAGATGCTAGATTCGTTGTGGTCATATTTCCGCGCCACGTTGGAAACCGACATACCGCCTCTTAATAAGCCATCACAGTTAGTTTTTCCTCCAGTGTTAGAACATATTTCTATTGCTTCGGTTGAGCGCCAGATGAAGCAGTTGGCTTGCGTTTAGGGGTCATGTTGTACGAAAAAAATATCTTTAAATACTAGAATCACCCACAGTGTTGCGAGATGAGCACACTAATCATTCAGGAGCCGCTTATGGAGTGTAATGGCGAACGGAACCTCTTGCACTTCTTAAATCATTTTTTTTTTGCAGATTTAATGCGCGCTCAAGAAAAAGGGAAAATGGATACAGTAGAGTAGCATCATAGGCGCATTAAATGCGCCTATGATCCGACTCTACTGTATCCATTTTCCCTTTTTCTTGAGCGCGCATTAAACAATCAAAACAATAAACAGTTATACATTCAGCAAATACTATCCATAGCTCTGTTCGTTAATCTCTAGTTGTATTTGCAGGTATCATGACAATCCAACACAATCTTGTGTAAGGTGCTGCTTAAAGGCAGTTGATGACTCCCTAAAATGATGTAAATACATTTAGAACTAAAAGCAGTTTATGCTATCTTCTTTTCAAAGGCTCCAAATTTCACTACCATAGCAAACTTTACAGAGAATTGGGCACAGGAAACTTTTGCCGGTCGCGAGTTCGTCCACTGGGGATTCCATTGCACAGGCCTAACTAAATGTGACTGGCCAAAGCGGAAATAAATTTAATTATATTCGGTTTTGAATCCCACATCTAATACGGTGATAAAAAGAAATATTTTACTTTCCAACATCGTAGCATGATATGAAATAAACTAAAGTTATGTAAGTGCTTCTGTCTCACATGACTGATACGTGCATGTCAGGTTTTGTAACAACTGGGTGTGCACTGAATAAATTGAGCTGTATTAAGTAGGTGATGTCAGAAGCCAGCGTGAATTTGCTTCAACTAGCGAGCCTTTACTTTCTTGTTTTTCTCCGTTAATTCAATATATTTTATTAAGGTTATTTTCCCAGTGAAATTTCTGCTTCCATTTTTTGTCTTTTATGCTAAATAACGAAAATCAAAACCCGAGCAGTTGCTTAGCACAGAGGTTTTATAGTAGTCTGTCTGTGTAATGAATTGGACAGAAGGATCTGACGAAGACGATATCTCAAAAGAAGACAAAGCAAGTAAACATCCAAGGCTTCTTGGAGCTCTAAACAGTCTCTGATCTGTAATCATCACGCTAACCACTCGGCTACTGGCGTGGTTAATGCTGTATTTAATCGAAGTAATTCTTTCTCCAAAATGTATAGATTCGTCAGGTGGTTACCTGATGTCGCACATTGCCAGCATACGTCAAATGATTGCAAAGGAAATTAAACCTGATAAACTTTAAAGAAACCATCCATTCAAAACAAATGAAACACTGTTTGCCTGACCAATGTTCATCACTTTAGTTTTCTACGTATTTTTCCTAAAACCCACTTATTACGAGTTTCAACTATTTAATGAAAGACAAATGAATACACAACTCAACATTGATTCATTATTTAATCGCTATAAGCTGTTTAAGTAACAGGATGAAGATAGGTATGGAGGAAAAACTGTCTTATGGTGGATGGGATCTGAACCCACGACCTCTTGATGACATGTCAGATGCTCTGACCACTGAGCTACCAGCCGCTAATCAATCTCTCTTCTACTACTGATGTTATGCTGTACACCATTAGGCCAATCACTGTCATTGAGTGTCGATCGCGAATTTGCCTGTTGGAGATTCTATTACACAGGCGTAAACAAATGTGTCCAACGAGAAAATAAAATTAACTCTGCTTTGAATCCCACACCTAATACATCATCAGAGATCGTGGGTTCAGATCCCACCCGGCTCAAGACAATTTTTCCTCAACACCGACCTTCATTCTGTTACCTAAACTGTTTAATAGTGATTAAATACTTAGTAAACATTTAATGAAAGTTCACCACGTGAACACCCATTTAAGAAGGATGAATCATCACCATAATCGAATTCAGATTTTTTCAGATTTCTAGATCATTTAAAATCCAGTCATTCACTGCCAGATTTTTTCTCCTAATCAATTACCAATATACATACTGCATATTACAATCATACTCCAGCTGTAATACAATCACTGTGAGATTTACCATTTCAATCCAATAACTCATTGTTAATAAATGGAGCCTTCATTATGTTACAACTTCAGCTATTTCATAGACCTCACAATCAACGGTAAATAAAGAGGACTAATACAGAACGTTTCAAAAGTAGATTACAAAAGAAGATTAGATACATTTATTAATTTGTCGTTGATACAAATGGTAGAGAAATCATTCAAGCATTGTCAGATGTTTCCGAGTGACAATTCGATGTGATTTCCTGTGAAACTGAACCTTGGGAACACAAGCTACATTTTTACTAGAGTGTGGCAATTGTGTTGTAGTTTATGCAAATGAAGTGCTTTTGTGTGTTTTGGGGATCAGAGTTATATTATTTACACCACAAGAGATACAGTTTTCAACTCAGGAAATAGAGACAAAGATAGTTGCTACACGAAAGGTGCCAGTCATCGCAGTTTTTGTGATGTATATTTTTCTTTTAGGGATTTGTTAAGGATAAAGTGTACTTTCCACCTTTTCCTTGAAATGACGATGATCTAAGGGCAAGAGTTAGATGCGCACTTGTCATGAAAGATAATCTGCATCACACTGGGAAAGAAATTCATTATACGTGGAATATTTGTAGTGTTACGTCTGAAAGTCACCCTGAACTATCAGTAGGATACATCTGACGAACTTGATGTGTTTTATGACATTTCTATGTATTTGATTTGTATCTACCATTTATTAATAAATATATATAACCTTTCAAATTTGTAATCCTACTTTTGGAGCACCCTGTATAATATTCTTCAAAAATACAGAGATACCAACTAGGGGTTTTAGAACTCTGAACCTTTTCAATCAATGGAAATATATCGTCCGACCTCATATTGTCCATTTTTAAGTTTTTTTATCAACTAAATGTTTAAATCGTTAGGCATATTTGTGCAAGGAACTTTACAACGAACAGAAAGTAAACTATTCGTCTGTAACTAAGGCTGTCTGTACTATAAATATTTATATTTACTAAAAATAGAATAATAATTCCTTTAACAACAGCTCTTTCATAGAATATAATGAGTAGGTCAGTCAACAACATAATCATCCTTAGATATCAGGATTACAAAAGTAAATTCATTTACAGCTCGTCGCATGTACAGTTTTAATTTTGAGACAACCGAAGTAACTTCAGTTCCTGAAATCTGGCAGCATTACTGAAGTTCGTAAAATTGGAATAGTCAGTAACAAATCTATCTTCATTGTAAATAATGGGAGCAGAACTAATCACGTTATTAAGGACATCCTTATAATAATTTCCATGACAGAATCCGCACTTTCAATAACCTTAAATTTTTATCCTCCAATCTATGCAGGAATTTTTTTTTCTAGTCGAATATTTACTATCTAATTCAAATCTCTGTTGTTGTATCGGCTAGCTTCATTTTCTTCTTTTTTAGACGGGTTATCAAGTCAACGAACCTTAAAATCTGTCAGTTTAGTCTTTAGACATTTTAAAATCCTTGCAGTTATGCAAGTTAAGGTTAGTAGGGTGTTGATTAAATTTCTCCCAGCAATTCTTTTCTTTCAAGAATTAAGATGCATTATCTTATTACTTAAATGACTCTCTCCTTTTATGCATTTTACCGAGAACAGAATTGTTAGTTTCAAGTATGGCCTGCCGTAAAGGTCCCCTTGTTCCTCATCCTTAGTTCTAAGCAAACAATCATTGTCAACCATAATGGCTAAGTAACCTATCGTAGTATGCTTTGACAATATGCGGAACTTTCAGATACTTAGTGTTAAAGATAATTTTGTTAGCAACTGTACAGCATTTCCTAAGCTTCAACAAGACACTTTTTACACGATAATCACCAGCACCAATCTCAGCTTCCGTACAAAATCTGGCGTACAATCCCATTTACTATTAATTAGTAGTAAAGAATCTATGCAGGATATTATGTAATAAGCATATATTAGACTGTGTCTGTATATAACTGCTCTAGGTTTAAAGGTAAGTGTTAGTTATTCTAAACTAATAAAATATCTTTACTATAGGAGACTTTTTTCGTTGCAGTTGCAAATCTCAATTTTTTTTCGTTGCAGTTGCTCTCAACAACAAAGGCGGAATAAAAGGGTAACACTATTATTCCGCCCTAAATATTAATCGCAGTACCAGTTTTGTCACTATTGCTCAGTTTTGTCACTATTACTCAGTTTTGTCACTATTACTCAGTTTTGTCACTATTGCTCATATATAGCTAAAGATTTCTATGAAATCTAACTTTTCCACGCTTATCAGAATCTTTAGAGAAGAAACAACATACGACACTCAAGCCTTAAGTGCAATTTTAAATTTAACAGTAAGAAATCGTTCAAAAGAATTATATCGTAAACCAATATTTCTTCGAACATTTCTACTAAATTATTGTCCTTCACTTCTTCTTTTTCTAAAATCATTACGACCAGAAAAGATAAATTTAAATGTATTTCTATAATCTAATCCCAGTGGTCCCCAAAACATAGCTCACGAACCACATGTGGCCCGCAATCGATCCTTATCTAGAGGCTTTGCATGGCTTTGGTTAATATGCAGTATCAAGCGTCGTGTTAAGAGCATTTGTATTAACGTAAAATTTTATAATTTCATTAATTCAAACAAAACCTATTTTTAATAAATGTTTTAGAATTATTCTTTATAGGTATATTACTTTTAATATCATAGCAGTCATATATTCTGAATAAGATTTACAATATAATTTGAATTTCAAAAGTTATTCACCATTGGCAAAAGTTTGGAAACCTCTAGTCCAGTCTTTACCTCTCCTTCCATTTTCTTTAAAGACCAGAATCTGCATAATATACCTTCTGGTAATTCTTGTACGAGAACATCAAGGGCGAAATTTTGTTTAAGAGTATTCGCATTCCAGGTATCGGTAAAAGGAAATGATGACTGCGAATTTCAAAGAGTAACATTTATTTGAGAGAGTTAGTGCCAACAACACTCAGCATAAGATAAATATCTGATCTACCCGTGAATTTTGTAGCATTAAATCAAATTACATTGGGTAAAATTATTTTTATCATCAAAATATTTCGGAAACTAAATTAAGATCATTGTCGTGATTGTCAATTATAAAAATTAAAGAGAAATTGTTTGACGATCATTATTTTCAGATGTTATGGTAATGTTCAATACACATAAGATTTATTTTTATTTCTTATCAAGGAAAACCAGCAGCGCTCTAGTATGGGATAATTTGACTAACGATTTCTTGTAACGGTACAGAAAAACATTAAAATTCTCACTATTACTTGCTGCTACACTGCTGCATAGAATTAAAGGAGAATGAATTAAAGCGTACATAACTTAAAATGTTTTTCGGCAGATACAATTAAATGTCATATACAAAGTTATTGTGACATGACTAATATCAAGTGACGAAAACGTGCCACATGCATATGAATTGCATATTAGACTAACAGTTTCTTTAATAATAATGTTGGGATTAGTGTACAGAAAATGTTAATAAAGCGTATTATCAACCCTGACAATCATACAACTCACGCAAAATATTCCCATTCTGTTGACCAGGCTGTTGATGAGTATTTGTGGTAATAAAAGATACCCTACCTGGTATAGTGATTAGCATACCTGACTGCTAGGCCAGCGGGCATGTCCTTTTATGTCTGAGTGTTGTATGAGAAACAAGGACAAGTTGCAGAAATATTTCAAGTTCTCTTTGTCGTATAGGGAGAACACTTTAACCGCATAACAGATTCTACAACTCGTGAGCTATCTGTGATCATAGAGATGACGCGTTTCAAAAATATGTTTTTGTACAGGAGACTGCATGAAAGAGACCTGAATATTAGTGAAGGATTGTAGTTTTTTTCTTTCACACTTCCTTCAATAGAACAGCTTCTCTAACTGGTGCAGACAACATTGCTTTTGGAGTGCATAATAGTGTAGTGGTCAGTGGTCCTCAAGTATCCTCCCCCACAAGAGCATTTCTGAACTCGTGCATAATTCTGGGAGTGTGCTTATATCCTGCAATTCGCATTCTCATGATGTTCACCACATGCTGAATTAAATTCAGATCCGAGCATCTGGCTGGGCACTCCATCCTATGAATATCTTAACTTTGAACGATATCATCGATCACATGAAGCAATGGAGACGGGCGTTATGGTTTGTAAAGAGGAAATCGAGGCAATGTCATCACGCAACTTCCATCAAAATGGTTCTTTTCCCATACATTGCAGCGATTATTGAGGGTTCCGTGCTCACTCTAGATGCACAGAAGTCAAGAATTGGTGTTCGAACTGAAACAAGAATTAGTGTTCGAACTGAACTATCTGTAAACAGCACATTTGACCATTGGCCTGTGCTCCAAAGGCGATATTGTTTTCATCCCATTAAAGGTGATGTTCTGTTAAAGGGAGTGTGTGCGAAGCAAACTATTGTTTTTCACTGAGAAAGGCCTCGTTCTGACAGCCTTCTGTACATAATAGGGCTTTGAAACTGTTGTCCCTGTGGTCGCTGATAGCTCACGAGACGATTGCCTGGCTGACATTTGCATATATCCTCTCCTCCGGTTGTTAAATACAGGTGATCGTGCTGAGCAGTTGTGTCTCTGGGATTCCATTAGCATACTAACTTTTTCTGTTAACGATATTTTCCCTTCTTGAGAAACAACACAGTTGTTGTAAATTTTTGTTGTGTACAAAACAGTTTGTGGTAAATTTTAACCTCTTAACTTTTCTGTGGGACTGATCCGCTTGTTCCTAGCTATCGCATTGCATCCAGTGTTTGTGACAGGATGGAATCAAATTGTAACAGAGGTTAACATCGGGCTCGATCGAACGGAAATATACTGCCGGCGCAGCTTCGTGCAGCAACATTCCATGTCACATGTATAATAGACTACAATAATACGTAGCCTGTGAATTCATTTAGCAATAATATTGCTTTTATCCGTATATCTCGTACTAAACAACTCCCATCCAATCTCAATATGAAATCAAAATTTAAGTTAAACAAGATGTATATCTGATCTGATATCTTTCATCAACACTCTTCCTAATCGACTTAGATTTTTCGGTAAATAAAGTGACAGAAATGAACTCCGGCTTAGTACTTGATATTGACAAAGTTAAGAACCTTTTACTTTTTTGCATAAGGAATAGTAAAGGCCATGAAGAATCCCGCCCCCATCCTATGCTGTGTTATAAGATTTAGTCCCCTGTGAAGAATGATGTATTTTGAAGCACCCTAAACAAGCACTGTCGATATTTTTGTCAATCGCAACTGTGTTAAATTTGCATTGCTTTCTGTCTGATCTTCGTTTTCGTGACAATGAGAGAGAGAAATTTAGTTCATTTCGATATGAAAAAAATGCTGCCAAATTGCAAAATAGCCTAATGCAACTCAATCATTAGTCCATTCGTTCTTGCGATGTTTATTCGTCTGCTGAAAGGAAAACTCGACGCTTACCTTTCTTTGTTGCTTGCCATTAATCCATTAAATAGTGTTTATACCCCCAAGTGACTTCAAAGTCACAAATTCTAAACCCAATGCCTATTGGATTTAGAATGGTAACCATTGCTCTGAAACAGCATATTACTGTTCGACTCAAATGCATCACTTTAATATTATTAATAACTGATGCCGAAAGATGATCAGATCAAAGTTGATGGCTTCCATTTCATTCGTAAGCATTTAATCAATTCAAGAATGATAATTACCTTCGTCGTGTAGATTGGATATTACCGTCGTGACCGAGTCGTCCAGTGGCCTAGTGGTTAGCGCTGTTGGCTACTGATCAGAGAGACTTGGGTTCTAGCCCCCATCTTGATGTTCGTATTGTCATCTGCAGAGGCCACTCCTGTCTGTCTTTTCAATGGCTTATTAAACTGACAGGCTCCTGTTAGACCTCTATAACAAGCAGCAACTTGAGGGGGATTTTTTTCAATTGTCTTATTTCGACTGATTTGTTGTTGAGAACTGAGAAAGGTATCTGATTTCTAACGGGTAAAAAGCACTACTGAATTTGCAAAATGTTTTGCTTGTATGAATTGTAAGTATTTACACATCACGAGAGATGTTAAATAAGAAACTTTTAGATAAGAATGAATTATTTCATAAATCCTTCCATCAAAAGGCACATTAATTTTTAATATTGCATTTAATTCAATACGATTTATTTCAGTAAATACAGTTCATATAAATAATCTAAAATTTTGAAACAGTAGCCCAACTTTAAGAACGGACAGTTGGTGATTTTATGAATTGATTTTGCATAGGGTTCTATGGTAATGAAATACATTTTTCAGAAATTATTTAAAATCCATTGGAACTAATATAGGGAAACACTTAAATGATCAGACTGAACCTCTGAACAACAACTCTTGAATCTATGTGCCTCTTATTCAATTTGCCTTATACCTTTTCTTTTTCATTCTCTCTACTGCGGCTGCCAAATAAATTTTTATGAAGCAATATTTTTCTCTTTTTTCATATTACGGATCTTTTTCTCTTCCAAAATGAAAACAAAGGGAAAATCAAAGAATAACCGCTTTCATATGCTTTATATTTTCTCTCTTTCTTCAATAATTCTTTCGCGAAAATAAAAACATTTCTTGTTCAAGTTTTGTATTTTCCACGCATTTTATGAGGATCACACAATTTTCTTCATTTGCTGGATGGGATCGGTGAACTGACATTAGAGTATTTTATTTAATATAAACGACAAAGAGTGAAAAATCGTATTTATTATTACTATCGAAATTTAATGAAAAATAATTATAATAATAATAATACATAAGATATCCTAAAGAATCTTTTTTGACATTATCCATCAGCCGGGTTCTAACTCTTTAGGATAAGGGCACTTATTGTAGGACTTTAGGATAAGGGCTCATAACTTTATTCGTTGTTCTGCACGCAAACGACATGGCCAAACATACGTAGTTATTCCCTATATAAGAAGCTGCTTCAAGGGATTAAGATTACTCCACGTGCCTCAAAATTACTTTTGTAATCAAACCATCTAATATCAAAGGTACTGCTTTAACATCTGTAATCAAAAGCATCAAGTTTCTTAGTATCTTGCTTATAAGTGGTTCAGGTTTCACTACGATAGCTAACTTTATAAAGATCAAGCTATTATATATTCTGATTTCAGTATTTAAGTCTATCCATCTATTTTTCGCAATGTCCAAAGGTTCTTAAAAGTTCCAGCATCAATTCTTGATAACCAAACTGGAAAGAAAAGGAAACAAAATTCATCCTTGTCAAACTCACTTAATAATGCTAAAAAAAACACTGCAACTTGACCAACTCTCACAGCCGACTCATTGTCATCACGGAGATCAAGCCATTATTATGTTAACTAACTTTTTAAGTATGCCATACGATCTTGAGACACTCCAAATTATGTCGATCAGTAGATTGAAAAACATTTTTGAAAACTGCAAAGTTAACAACCACAAGTTTTTCAAATACTATCAACTATCTAAGTAAAACAATTGGTCTGTGTTGTATTACATACTAAGTCTAAATATACTTTTTACAGCGAAGTTGTCCAACAATCGAATGTTTAATTTTATCAAGCACAGTAATGTAAATGCTAACCTGGAAAAGAGAGTATGCTAATGCTATCTGTGTAATGAAGTAAAAACTGTCTTTTTTTGGAAATAAGAATTAGAATACTTACAATAAAATTCTTAAGACACAATACCCTTAGCATGGAAAATATTCAACACTTTAAACAGTCTTGTGACAACAGGATCGTTCTCAACTATCAGCATTTCTGTAGTAATTTCATCTATTCCTGGTGCTTGCGTAATTATTAATTTAAAGTTAGACAAAATAATTTCAGACCTTCAATAATTTTCCAGTTTTGTCCCTCAATCTTCTTGTGAGCCAACCTGTTTATTCCCATAAAAAATATATGTCATCTGGTACAACCCTGTGTTATTCTGCTTTTAAACTGCATAATGTCCAAAAGTTAAGCATAGTTCACAAAACGGATAAAATACAAAATGCAACACAAGAGAATGACATGGACGATATAGTACAGATAGGATATGAAAGGAAGAAACAAATGCACGGTATTCCTGGCATAAATATATGATAAACTAGAGCAATGAACTGCAGTTCAATAGAGTGACAATTATAGAAGTAACCTGGAGACACATTCTCCGGTGCACGAGTGTTCAGTAAGGTGTCTGATGATACCTTGAAGAGATACAGGTGACACATCGATGTTGCATGTTGTTTATGAGGGCAGTAAGAAGGTCCTGCGACGTTTAAACCTATTCCTGTACATTGGGTTGGGTTGTTTTACCTCTGAGCGGCAATTTTTTGCACACCATGGACTAAATGGCCAGGTCACATGGACCCCGAAGGCTCAGAGAAGGTTGGGGGAGGGGACCCACTGGAAGAGTGTTGGGAGACAGATGGTAGCCTCCCGTCAAGGCCATCCAGCGTGTTCTTTAACGTGCACAGGGTATGGCTCTCCCGCACACTGGGCCACGGCTTAACGTCCCATCCGACGGACGGCGGTCTTTCCAAGTCCATTGGTGTCCCCTACTGACCGTGGGCAGGGCGGGGAAGTTTGCGGAGATAAATCTCAACGCTGACCCAGCGTGGACTCGAACCTGAGAACTACAGATTACGAGCCTGGCGCGCTACCGACTGAGCCACCCCCGCCCCATTATTCCTGTACAAGAGCAGATTCGAGCTCCAGGAGAATTCCCGAATATTGTCAATGGCATGGATAGATGACTTCAATTTCAAGGAAACCTTCCACTGAGGCAGCCCTATGTGGGGTGCATTGTCGTCCCTAAACATGAATTGTGGGTCAACGGCACCTTGAAAAAGCCTCCTGTAGGCTCCAAGGCCTGTCAAAGTTCCTCCAGAATACACATGGAGCGGCATGTGGCCATGTGACATAATGCCACCCCAGAACAGTAAACCCGCATCTGTGCAATGGTGCATTTCTCTGATGTTTGATAAAGGTGATAAAGGGTTTGGGGTTCTCTCCAGATTAAAATACAACAACTATCACTCTGTAAACTGAATCTGGATTCGTCACAGAATGCAATATTGGCCCTTTGGTTTGAGATCCAGTCCCAGTGTTGTCTACACTATAACAACCAGCCTATTCTCCTGACAGAGTGAGTGGAATGCAAACTGTAGGTCGTCTCGCATAAATTCCTTGTTCATGAAGCATTCTGTATATCGTTTACCTCGAAACTGTTCGTCCACGAGCCGCAGAGAGCTCTACAGCAAGTTCCCTAGACGGCATGTATCTGTTACATCTCGCTGTTAGTGCTACATAAAGGTCATCCTGAGCCATTGTAAGTCATAGTCGACCTGCACACGTGGACAACTAACGTTTCCTGTCTCTTGGTACCTTTTCCACAGCATTGACACCACGGATCGGTGAACACCTATTGTTCTGACAACATCACTCTGTGTTCGGCCTGATTCCTATCTCTCAATATCCCGAACACGCATAAGGACATCCATATGCTGTCTGTGTGACACATTGTTACAGCAACAAATCGGTTTGAACACAAACATAATGCGCTGTCGAAAAGAAATACGGTTTTCAACATTTATTCCGTTATTTATGCTATTGGAAATTTCACGTTCTTCTCTCTGAAACAAATTTTATGTGGTCACATGTTATTACATCATTGTTCCCAAATTTGCATGTGACTGCGTTATCTGCTAGTACCTTCAGTTACTATTTTCGCCGATTGTTTATTCAACATAGCCCATTTTATCAACTAAGCTTAACTTTCGGACACTAGTTTACATACCTTGCTTTATCAGCAACATTATGAAGCCAAAGATACTTATTAGCTTTAAACTAAAATAAGCCCTCTGTAATATTATCTGTTAATACTAGACAGCAGGGATGCCCATTCCGAAATTCACAAGTTATTACAGGCGATCGTTAAACAATTTTATAATTCAATTGGTCAATTAAAATATTTCACTTATGCTGTGTGCTAGGCAAGTTTATTAGAGATGTCCTATGACAAATTTTTGCTTTTACAGCATTATTGAACAACGACTTATAAATCTTCCTGCCTCTATTGATTATTTTTTGCATTTTGTCAGATAGGCAAATTTTTCAGCATGAAGACGAATTTTTCAATGTGAAAATTAAATTCAAACATGCGTCCTAAATTTGGAATAATGCAACTGCCCAAAGTCGAAATCGCAACACCAAGAAGGAATGGCAGTATAGATATGTAAATCGCAGGAGGCAATCGGCAATCGGAGATATGCAAATGATCAAAGTTCCACAAAGGATAGACAAGTGACACCCAGCCGAGCTGTGAATAAATACCGTGCACCCACGAGCTCGTATCATAGCACGACCGACAGTGAGGTTGGAGTGCATGCTGCGAAAATGTTCGCAACATGCCTTGGAGACGCCGGACGGACCCTTATGTGAGACAGACGCCTTCTGAGAGACAGAGAGTTGTCGATATGCGAGAACTCGGATTGAGGCTTTGAGCGATCGTCACATGCATGGGGGTGCAATGTGAGCAGAGTGCAACGGTGTCTCACGCATCATCATGGAGCATCAAATTAAATGAAGGACAGTTACGGGTACCAGCACTTGTGCAGGGATGGGAGCTAATTAAGGCTGGTACAATGGTACAGGAATGTGTGGGACCCACACATTCCTGTACCATGTACCAGCATTAACCAGCTCCCACCCCTGTACACCTGTACCAGCCTTTGCCAGCTTCCTCCGGCGACGAACCTGGTACAGTTGTTTGCTCAATTGGATGCTATTTGAATCGCCATAGCTCAGAGCACCATTAACCTTCTGATTAATGGAATGTCGAAGCGTCTACAGGCTTGTATACCCGACTGAGGTGAGTCTATTATGTAGTGATGAATCTGCAATAAACGCACGCACCTCACGTTCCGTTTTTTGATCATTTGCACATCTACCTTCATACCTTCCGTCCTGTCAATTTTGAGCGCATAGATCACTTCCTTCGCTGTGTTGCGATTTTTACTTTGAACAATGTACATCTACAATGTAACAATGGACATCTACGATGTCTTAAAACATTTTACATTGGAGTCGATATTTTTGAATTTCCCGCTTTAGTTTTACGATTTTCAGAATGGGCAACTCTACCTGACGTATATCAGCTTGCTCAGTATCACCTGTGCTTACGCAGTTTCGGAGGGGTCCGCGTGGGTTTTCGGTAAGCTATATATCCCCCGAATCTGAAAAGGTAGGATAAAAAGGTAGGACAACACTGCTATAGGGTGTTGTTCCAATTTACCCCTGTACATTTTCCTTTCAGAAAAAGCCCATCACTTTATCACTCAATAATATAATCATAACGATAGGCTGATGATATAAGTGTAGCAAATCGTAACAGTTAAATAAATTCGTATTTCTCTGCTGACGTTTTGTTCAAAATCGAAAATATTACGACAGATATTTCTCTTAAATCGAGTACACTGTCTTGTAATTAATAAACGACAGCAATTGTTATTTTGAATTTTAGGCGATCAGTAAGAATATAAATCTCTCTATTTCCCTCATAGATGATATTACTTAATTTAATTTTTAATTAAAAAGAAGGGGCGGGGGTGGCTACCGCGGGCTACAGATTACGCGCTAGGCTCGTAATCTGTAGTTCCCAGGTTCCAGTCCCAGCTGGGTCAGCGTTGAGATTTATCTCAGCAAAATTCCCCGCCCTTCCCACAGTCAGTAGGGGACACCGATGGACTTGGAAAGGTCGCCGTCCGTCGGATGCGATGTTAAGCCGTGGCTCTCTGTGCGGGAGAGCCATACCCGGTGCACGTTAAAGAACACGCTGGATTGTCTTAATGGGAAGCTACCATCTGTCTCTCAACAGCTGTTCCAGTGGGTCCCCTCCCCCAACCTTCCCTGAGCTTTCGGGGTCTATGTGACCTGGCCGTTTAGCCCGTGGTGTGCAAAAAAGTGCCGCTCAGAGGTAAAACAACCCAACCCAAAATTAAAACGGAAGAAGGTACTTCCCTACACAAATGACGGAGATAACCAAGATGCAATGTTAAGCTTGTCCTATTTATCGTACAAAATACAAACACTTGCACAAGACTGCCCTACTAAGCTTAGACGTCAGATACGCTAACCACTAGACCAGGTAGGGCATTATAATGAATATAGGAAAAAAGTGAGATCTGTAAGGTTATTTATATCATAATTTACATATAATTGTATGATTAACACTGCATTAAATTAAAAGCACAGGCTAATGATGGATTGTGTGAAATCACAATGATGAAACTTCTTCTCCGTCGATCGAAAAAATATTTCCTTTTATTCAAAATGAAAAAACAAACCAACTTTCAAATGTATAAACTAAAGAACTATAGGTAATATATACTGCTCACAAAAATTAGGTGATATATTATCGCTTCATATTCATTTTGAAATATCCCCTAATTTTTGTGAGCAGTATATATTCTCCTAAATAGGCTCAAAAAATTAAAAAAAAGAAAAACTTATTGACACTGATGAAGTCACTCAATTCATATAAACTTCAAAAAAAGATAGGAGCCAGAAATTATTTTTCGATGGATAAAAGACCACCGCTTTGGATCTGCTTTTCAAGTCAATGCGATTTGATCAAATGATTTCATCTTTGACAATATATATTTACTTTTGCACCGAAAGAGTAAGATATTTTTAAATCTTTTTATGTTACATGTTTTGCATTTTACATTTTAGTGACAACTTCGCAGTGGACTTTATCATTAGAAAATATCTCTTTCTGCTATGTTACTCTTCTCGTCGTAATCTTTTGTTTAGCAAACAAAAGACATTATATTCATGATAAGCAGAGTGTTGTAGAGATACTAAGAGACAATTATTTCTCAGCAATCTATTTTTTCCGCTGGAAGTAAAATGAGGGGTGTTTTTTTTACAGGCTGTGACTCTCTCGATGTCACAAGCTTTCATTTGGTGCAAAAATATTTACGATTGACCACAGAGTTTGAAACTTATGATGTAGCAAATGTTTTGATAAATACACAAACTTACCGATTGTTACTAGTCCTTTAACAGTAAAACATGTGCATGTATTTTTTTAGCATAGTTTTTCTACAAATTAGGGTTTGCCGCTCAAGGTAAATTTCATGGAATATATAAAATATATATTGTAATGTACATTCTATTTCAGAAATAACTGGAGACTTTCATGCAGGCCAGGATCTCGAGAAAAAGAAAAGGGGGAGGGGGTAAGCGACGCAATCGAGCCAAAAAATATGAGAGGTAACATTTTCCCCTTCGTTTTAGATGTTTTTTTTTTAATTCTTGAAAAATGTGTGAAATATGCAGAAGTTTAATAGTTTTTGTCTCCCTCCTTTTTGACATTCTCCAAATGGGGGACATGGTTCCTTTGCCCCCTCCCCCCAGATCCATATTTTGAGAATGGAAAGCCACATTGAAACCTCCTTAAATTCGAACATATATATATTTTTTTAAATATCACTAGAAATAATTCAAGATATCACTCAAATCTCCTTAAATCTCAATTTCCAACAATATTCGTTCAATATTTAAATAGTTATTGAAGCTGAAACACTTAGCAGCATATGCAGCTGTCACTCTCTTCCTAAACATTTTTCAACGCAAACTGAAGAAAACTGAAAGAATCGTCTCACAAACTCCAGATATTATATTTATGATAGTGAGCGATTTGTTATACACTGAAGTACCATTGAATTAGGGATAGGAGACGATATCCAAATTCACTACCGCAAGTCCCGCATTTGCGCGCATGCGTGTCTGAAACTCTGGTCATATATAGCTGTCAGCTTTGGCTTCCCAAAGCATTCGTCCAGAGAAGCTTAATTGGAAAGGCGTGGGATTTAGATGAATTTGACAGAAGAGAAATCGTAGGTGCCCGACAGATGGGACACTCGATCTCCGAAACTATCAAAGAACATGGATTTCCTCGTACGACAGTTTCAAGAGTGTTCCGGGAATATGAAAATTCCGGCAAAAATACAAGTACCCAGACAAACTGCAACAGACAACCAGCCTTGAATGATCGTGGGCTTCGCCGTCTGACTCGCGTCGTACGGACTGATAAGGGACAGACATTATCTGAAATCATCTCCCATCTAAACACGGGTTCCAGCCAGGAAGTCAGTGCATGGACCGTGCAACACTCAATTCATCGTCTCGGCTTCCGGAGCTGCCAACCTACGAGAGTCCCACTTCTAACAACACACCGGGCTCAACGCTTTGCTTCAGCTAAAGAACATCGAAACTGGACCTTGGAAAATTGACAACGGATAACCTGGAGTGATGACTCCCGATTTAAACTTCATCACGCCGATGGGAGACAACGTATGGCGCCAACCCCATGAAGCGATGGATCCCACATGCCAGATCGGAACAGTATAAGCTGGTGGTAGCTCAGTGATGACCTGGAATGTCTTCAACTGGACGTCTTTGGACCTTTGGTACGTGTACCGACGATTCTCAATGCATCCCGATATGTAGAATTCATGGCTGACCATTTACACCCATTTGTGGGCATCATGCATCCAATGGAGATGGCATCTACCAGCAACACAACTGTTCATCTCATAGGTTCAGTTTGGCTACTGCATGGTTTCAGGAGCATTCTTCTGACTTTGGAATAATGTACGGCCACCTAGAAGCCCAGATTTCAATCCCATCGAAAATCTTTGGGATACCGTCGAGCACAGTGTTCGGGCAGTGTCCCACCAGCGATGCCCTTGAGAGAACTGTGGACAGCTCTGGAGGATGCGTGGGTCGCCATACCTATGGAACATTTACATAAGCTTGTGGAGTCCTTGTCTCGTCGTGTGGAGGCCGTTATCAGGGCGAGATGGGGTACAACACGTTACTAGGTTGCTATTCCTAATTCAATGGCACTTCAGTGTAATAGTTGTATTTAATCTTTTGAAACAACTTTTTATGAGTAGCATAGGCTAGAGTTCCGTGTTTCAGTCTCCGTAATCCTTTAAATATTATACTATTGTTGCGGAAAACAGATATTTAGAGAGAGAAGAGTGAGATATCCAATTATATCCAGTAAGAGATTTTTATTAAAAAAAAAAAAAAACACTTATTTTCAGTTAGGGAGATTTGAATGTGACTTTCCATTCATATAACACTGAAACATCCGCTACTTTTTGGGATGTATTTTATATTAGAAACAATGAATATGTATATATGTCTAGCAAAGTTCTACCTTTATTTTCTGATTCGATGATTACGTAAATTAAAGAAAGGAAAGAAGGTACTCCTCTATTGGAACTTGCCTTGGCTTTTCATGCCGCCTACAAACATCTTGCAGGGACATATCCGCTGGTGTAGTAGTCAGGTATGCTAACCACTAGACAAGATATGGTCCTAGACCTGTATTCGGGTTAGAGAATTTGGATCTTTCAAAGAATTTGAAAATAACGTTTTACATCATGATTCTCCAAATACACTGTTGCTTAGGTATCGTCATTATGAAAATAATATTGGCTTATGTATCAAGTATCTCTATGTAATATTATGTTTCATTTAGATAAACATCTTCCGTATACTGTAACTGATAATAATGGATTAACATTTCTCGTAGCATTGTGTTAAATAATCAAATAAAACGAAATATTACTCAATACCAATCATGAGGGAAAATAATAAAGCATGACAAAAATAAACATAGCGAAGAAATCTATTTTGAGTACTTCGCCATACTTATTTTTCAAAATATGTGCACCCGCAGCCCACACACACACGTAACTGATTATTTGTAGAAATGTCCATTGCTCTTCTATTTACATTCAATTTCACCTACAATAAAAACTCCATAATACAACCATGTCTCTTATACTTTATTAAGCACAGAGAGGTGGATTAGTTGTATTTCATTCCTTACGTTCTAAGAACTTAAAAGCATTTGGAAAAACAAACAGCACATTATCAGTAATGGAGAAGTAATTTGCTTCTAAAAATGGTGCAATATCAGTGTTACGTATCGACTGCAAGTTAGAAGCATTGCATGTTGTTCCCTGCCATTCCAATACGGCTTTACGAAGTCTTCCGAAAAACTAAAGATGATAAGGATTTTTAATTTTTTTTTTCAATCCGCATTTTAAAACATTTGATTTATCTTTGTATTAATGGGAGTCAATTCCTTTCTTAGGTTCATGTTTTAAATATGACTATTGCATAAGTTAGGAGTCATATATTTTTTAATATTCACAGGGATCCATTGATTTGTACTCAAGCCGCTATTTTGAGCTAACATTGGGTATAGCGGAAATGTTTTCTTGAGCCAGGGTGGATTCTGAATTATCCATCTCCTGATAATATGTCAGGTGATCTGACTGCTCAGCTACAGACCGCTGGTCAAATTTTCCTGTTGTTGTAGTTGTTAAGAGTCACCCTAGTCTCAAGCGGTTGTCAGAATTCCAGATGAAGTCTCCATCCATTGGAACTGTTCCAGGTTCCTGCACAATACCATCAGCGATCCAACTAGTAATTTTAACATTTGTTTTACATCTGTTCACGAATCGTACATGCTGGTATATATTAGTTACCAATAATCATATTCTTTTGAATTCACATCGATCCATTGGTTTATATTCAAGCCACTATCTTTGCTACATTCTTCTAATATTGGGGGAAAATTGTCTTGAGAAGGGTGAGATTCAAACCCCCGAGCAGTATAGATAGTGTTTAAGTATAAAATAAAGAAAAATTATAATTTTATATATTTTATGAATTTTATTTAAAAATTTCAAATGCCCCCTCAAGCAGCTGTTTAGAACACAGGTCTGACAGGAGCCTGTCAGTTTATACGCCGTAGTAAAAGTCCTGTGAGGATGGGGAGACTTCAGCAGGAAAACAACACGAACATTCATGCCTTACCCGGGACTCGAAACCAGGTGCCTTGGATTAGTAGCCAAGCGCGCTAACCACTCTGCTACGGGACGGTTTTTATGAATTTCACCTGTTGAAAATTTATCATTTTAATGACCTTGGTTGTTATCTGATAGATACTAACAATGTGCTAAGTGCTACAGGATTCAAAAAAGTAGCACGTAGCAATACGTTACAAGGAATGTAATGTATACCAAACATTCCCAATGCAACTTTTAAAGCATCTCTAGAGCATTGGTGCCCAACCTGTGGTCAGTGATATCATAGTAGGTGGTACGCATTGTTACGGAGGGTGTTCAAAAAGTTCATGACGTGTCTGATGATTTGCATTCGTTCCTCCGAAGTTAACGAACTACGACTTGTTTGAAAGCTTGTCTAAACTTGTCATTAAGTGTTAAAAACAAAAGTCTTATCATCCTTTCTCACTTCGCTGACGGTGCGTAAAGTTCAATCTGCAAAATCTGTTGTTTGCTATGGAGCCTATGAAAGATGGGGAAAGATTTTACATATTCACAAGGATCCAGCTTGGAGACGACCCCAAAAAAAATTCATGCTGATTTATCACAAATATATTGGGATCATATTTGTTCACATATAGTTCTGTTATAGGATGAATGTGCAAATTCAGGACGGCAGAGCTTCGAAGACTCCCTCGTGCAAGAAGACCGAAAGAGGCCATGGAGGAGAGAAACATTGCTGCTGTTCGTGAACTCATTATGGAAAGCACACACATCACCTTTCAGGTAAAATAGGATTAGATGTCAATGTATTGATTGACACTATAGAAACAATTATTTATCAGTATTTAAAGTTTGGAAAGATCTGTGCCAAATGGGTACCCCAGAAACTAACAGAACAGCTAAAAGGACTAGAATCGACTCGTACAAGGATATGCTGGCAATGTTTAAACCTAGTGGCCCAAACGGTTATCATGCATTGTCACAGTGATGAGACGTGGTTTTATTACTATACAACTCCGAGAAAGATCAACAGCTAGTACGTTTGGTTTGCGGAAAGTGAGCCGCATCCCCAAATCCTCCGACCAGACTTTCGCTCAAGGAAGAAGATGTTCACAATTTTTTCCAGTTCCCAATGAGTGGTAACCGTGGACACCTTACCTGAAAAAATTACTATAAATGGACAACATTGTTTTGTCCAAAATAGTTAGTGAGATGTAGGAGCAGCATCCAACAAAGGCGTGTCAATGGTTCTCCTTCTTCATGACAATTTCAATGCTCACAAAATCGGCAAGTGCGGCCACTGGAGCAGGAAAAAAATCAAACAGGTACTTCATTCTTCATATTCACCCGATCTTGCCCCATGCGATATTTGGTTGTTTCCAAAAATTAAAAGGAAATTGCTGAAAAGCCTTTTTCAATGGTGCAAAATGCTTTCATTCAAAGCTACAGCTTTGAATGAAAGCCTTGTAAAATTGGCATAAACGTCTGAAACTTCGCATAGATGCTGGAGAGGAGAACTTTGAAAGACAGTGAAAGTTTTGTTGATGTAAATGCAATGGGGTGTGTTCTGCAGATGCATGTCAAGAAAGTTTTGAACGTCCCTTATAATTTATTTGGAGCCTGACACTAAAAAGCTTTTAATAAAAAAAAACAAACTCAGGTATAATTTGAATAAAGGTCGTTGTCGTAGCCACCAGTATTTTAAAAATGTGAATTTTAGTTTTTGCATTATATTCTGAAACTTGAGCTATTGATTAGCGATATATTTAGTGTTTAATTTATATTTTACTCTTACTGGTAATTTTAACCTTATTGTTTATGATGATTATATTTAAACTGTTTATTTATAACGTTATATTTACATGTGAATTTGTAATTTTCTTAAGAATCTTTTTGTATATTCATGTTTTAAATGGTTGTCAAGGATTCACCTTCTTCATGACAATACCAGTGCTCACAAATCCGGCAAATACGTCCAACTGGAACAGGAAAAATTCAAACAACTACTCCATCATTCATATTCACCCAACCTTGCACTTTGTGACTTTTGGTCCACTATCATCTTTACATATACAAGACTAAAACCAAAACTAGTTCCATTTACAGTTATTTGTAAAAAAACTATTGCCGACGGTGCGAGATGCGAATCCCAAACTCTCCAGACACATCCATAATTTTTTCAAAAAAATTATTTATTGAATTTGATATATACATTTAATCTGTATATTTACTATGGATTAGTGCCATTTACATCTTTAACATGCATATTCCCGTAATTATAATATTCTCAAATATACATCTCTCTCATAGTATTCTTGGTTTAGAGGCTCTCACGAAAAATACTTTCTGAAATTAATATGCAAATTTCTTTAGTGTGGTTCGCAGTTCTTGGTAAAAATTTGAAGTGGTTCACAACTAAATAAACTGTAGGACCGCTGCTCTAGGGAGTGTGGGATTGCAGGCGGATAGACCTAACGACTGAACCTAGGCTATATTACAGTTATGTACTTGAAGGTTGTTATCTTTTTGAAGAAATACATGGTTTCTTAAAATAAAGGAGGGAGAAAACGTGGAAGTTTCATCTAAGCTTGTCCTTGCGTCTCATATAACATGCAAAAACACATCTAATTAGTATTGCATTCTATTCAATATTATATTCAATTAAAGTCATGAAGCTTGCAGTAGTAAATCGTATTGACTGGAAATATACACTCAAAAAGTGTAAAAAAAATAGCTAAAGGCAACAGAGTTTTTTCAACTAATTATTTCAGGTTTCTTTTTGTCCATAGGATATTTTGCTGTGATACTTACTTGCTTATAATAATCTTTATTTGAAATTTTAATTACACGATTGAACTGATATGGTGGGTACGAACGCAAACTAAATATCGCATTTTGTTAAAAATAAATATACCTACCATGATTAAGAATATCCTCTCTCCATAATATCGGTAAGATACAACATGGGAGAAGATTTTTTTTTGCCATGAACTCAGTCATAATTTGTTAGTTGATGCTGAAATTCACACGTTTTGATACTTTCATTCTCTTACAGAGAGTTTGTGACACTAAATGATTCATGTAAACTAATGACAATTAAATTTTTTTTTAAGTTTTTTTTTCAATATCTGTACTTTATAGGAACATTTTCCCTAGTTTTTGAGTTTTAATACTTATATTCAGTAGTAATTAGACCTTGACTCAATAAATAACCACTTGTCTTCACGTTAGCTGTTAAAGTAGATGGAATACCATATAGTAGCTTTCTTTGACATGAAATTTAATTTCTTTAAGATTTCCTCATATTAAATGGTTATTATTTTTCTATTTCACCTTTAAAGTTTTCTTAAACTGCTTACATTTCTCCCTAGTGAAAACAATGTCTTCTGATCAATTTCTCTTTTTATTATATGATAGTTGTTTTGCCCTTTAATCAACAAAATCTCTTCTGCTATTATATTCAGAGCAATACCATTGGTCCGACAGAGCCTATTTAAACCGTTAAAACTTACCAGGGAATTGAAGTATCCAAATAAAATTGAATCAAAGGTTAACAATTTTCAGACGTAGTTCAAGCATTGCACAGACAAAAACTTTTCTCCATGGAGTAATTTTATGTCATTGCTGAAGCCATTTGATAATATTTGCTTAACGTAACAATCCCATCATTCTTTTAAAACATAATATATCTACGTTTCACAGTTTAAACTTACAAACTCTATGGAAAAATTGGTTTTAATGCTAAGGTGGTTAAATAATAATCCTATTTATCAGAATCCATCCAAGTTCCATTTTAAGGATTGGTGTTCCAATTAGTGTTGTCCCTCCCATTTACTATTAATTAATACAGAGCTAATCACAGTCCTAAGAGATTAGCTTGGTGAAAACCGAAGTATATTTTAGGTGTCACAGACACGAAACTCAGAATTGTGAAGCCGGTATACTAATCAGAGATAGACAAGCGTGAAGAAGAACGCATCATCCGCCTCCCAGACTCGAACTCAGGATCTTTTGGTTGTGTGCCAGTTTCTCTACAGTTAAGGAAATGCTTTAAATTAACTGAGTGAACAACTGGCGTGAAACCAGGAAGTCCCAAATTCGAGTCCAGAGTTCTTTTTCATGCTTGCCAATATCTGATTAATATTTTCATATATCCTTGTATTCTGAAACCGTTCAGTTTACTTATTCAGAGTAACCATTTCTCGTTGTCATTGCACTTTCCAGGTGACAGAAGGATCAATAAATCAAAGCACAGAATTTGCAAACCAAAGCACAGAATTTGCAAAACTTCTGACATAAAATTTATGAAGAAAAAAGAAAGCAATATCCCTTTTTGAGAAAACTTGTCGATAAAATATTAATTCCTGTAAATTGAATAAACACATGTTTCTTCAAAATATCGTTTTTACCTTCATTACACAAAAAGATGCAAACTTCGAATAGTTGCGGAGACAATCAAACTAATAGGTTTGCTCTCCAAATATATTGTTGCGGATTACGAAAATGGATAGCCACTGAGCGTGAGTATTAAAAGCTATATTTCAAAACCAAATTCAATACAAGGTAAATTGTTACAAAGGAAATATGGATGAAGTATCTTATTAACAAATCAACTATTAACATGCACAAGTCATCAATCTTCCTGCGTAGAGCACACAATATCAGCTCTGTGAATTTTACTAAATACTACCTTTTACTTGATTTACCAGGTCACCCGAAGATCTTCACTCGTAAACCAATTCTCGTCCTGTGCTAATAACTTTTCACACACTAGCCGAACAAAAAGACAGTCCGTGCAGACATTCGAAGTTAGCCATAAAAGTTCCCACTTTTATACTTCCGCGTATACACAACACATCAAGTTACTTCTTGATACTTAACGATAAAAGATCCCACTTTTATCCTTCCGCGTATACACAACACATCAAGTTACTTCTTGATACTTACGCGCACTGTCTCAGAACAGCTCACCGTCCATTTTCGAACTCACCGACCGTTACAACACACAACGACCGTTACAATACAAAACGACCGTTAACGCTCCACTCTTCTTCTCCAAATTCTCCCAACGTTCTTATTCGTTGGCTGAAACTTTTTGCTTTCGGTTGCCAGATTCCTTCTGTCGTAACACTGCCCCCTCCCTAGGTCTTGTTCGTCCCGAACAATTCTGGATTCCAAAGTTTCTTCAGTTCTTCGATGAAACGGGGCCAAACGATCCACGTGAACCACCTTGCACTTTGTAGCTGGACGTCGACGAATGCGATATACCACGTCTGTGTCAAAATGAAAGCGAATCTCATTATGACGTAGATTTCTTTTCTGACTGAAGCCTCGTCCACAAACATAATACGTGTAAGGCCTATAGCCCTTGTGAACACGTTTATGTCTCTGCAGGGAGAAGAATCGACTAAGAGTTTTCGTGCAAAACCTGTAAAAAGTTTTCTTCTTTGTCGAAAGTTTTCTTCTTTGGATTTTTACTTCTATCAAGAGTAACAAGGAATGAAAGTCATTAGTGACATAAAATCTAGGGAGAAGTTTCATCCTCCAGTCTGACCCTTTTGTCAGTTGACTTTCCCTTAATTCAGAACTGTCGTGATGAACCTTCAGCCATATTTCACCTGATTCCATTTGATCCCCAAGGTGCTTCACAAATATAATATCAGCTCCATAATTCTTTTTAGCTCTTCGGTCCATCTCCTCCTTCCATACTCTTGCTAGAACTGCAGCTTCTAATCCGACAACCTTACCTGTTTCTCCTGTATAAGTGAAATCAGTGATGTGTCGGGCTGCTAGCAATATTTTTTCTGTTTTACCTTCACATAGCCAGCTTGCAACATCTTCAGATACTCCTTGTTCTATTAACATGTTACGAAACTTGTTCAAAGCATTGCCGTTATGCAGAACCTTACGGACACGTGATGCTTCATCTACCTTATTATCCACAATGTTCACCAAACGCAGTTCTCCTCCTAACTCTTCGACGAGCTCTTGCAGTTCCAAGGATCCGTTACCAAGGAAACACTGAACAGCTTCCATCACTTCCAGAGAGTTGTCAACAGAGTTTTCAAGAGGTGAATCCATGTTGCTGATAACAGCTGAACAACTCAAACTCTCCATTCCACGAGCTTGTGATGCTGCAACCACTTTCTTAACTAAATCAACAGCAACATCTTCTGTACTGATGAGATCAATAGCTCCTTTTCCGAATTCAACATCATAAACCAAAGCACACACTCCTTCAGCCAGCTTTTTGGACACAATTGAGCATATCATTAGAGGAACGCTATCTATGGTAGCCATCAGATCCTTGCAGCGGTAAATCTCCTTATCTGTTGGCACCAGCTCCTCTGTCTGTCCTACGATGCAGCATCCGACGTCTTCCATCATCTGCTCGATTTTATCTTTAGTGCAGTCGACTGTGAAGCCAGGGATGGATTCCAATTTGTCCAGAGTATCTCCCGTCAATTGGAGAGCACGACCGGAGATCATAGGGACCTTGAGACCTAAAGCAGCAAGTGCAGGAGCCAAGACAAGACTCACTTTGTTGCCGACACCTCCTGTGCTGTTTTTATCCACCATCCGATGGCGCCACTCGGGTCTCCAGCAAAACACATGACCCGAGGAGGTCATATTTGCTGTTTCTTCCGAATTCACTTTCTTGGAGCTCTCATTGTAATTAGCCAGGGAAATATCAGTCATGATTGCCAAATTGTTCATTCTGGAGATCAGCGACGAGTTCTGTAACATGATATTGTCCACTTTAGAGCTCTTGTAATCGTGATAAAACTTTTCTATATCCTTATAATCTAAATGGTTATAATGTCCAAATCTGCACATTGACTGTTCAGAAAAGAAATTCAGCATGGTTTCGTTGAGATTGTCTGAGGGCTTTACTTCTCTCTGATCGTAACTCTGAGGCTTAGTTTCATCCAGAAAGTTAGTCTTTGAAGTACTGTCTCTGCCTGAAGCTCTTTTACTAGCATCACCTGTTATGCTTCTAAGCCATCCTTCGGAATTCCTCTTCCTTAAATCCCCACTTTCTATAAACGATTCGAGTGTGGCTATATGCTTCGGAAAAATCTCTCCGACTTCCGCGGTAAAGTCGAATGGCACTTTGTATCTATGATGAATGGACGCCTCTTCTTTACTCGGACCACACTGCGAAACGTAAACTCTGTTTCGTTCCCCTTCATTACCACTCGTTACTCTGCCTTTGCGATAATTGTCCATGATGCATTTTGCTGAGAGCGAGGAATAGAATACCTTTCGTGTGGATCTCTCTTCAGATCGCGCCAGACTTGTATACCTAGGTATTTTGAGGTGCAAAGCGTACTGTATAGTCTCGCAGCTCTCTGATCTGTGTGTTTGTTCTTCACAGTTCCTAGACATGTCACCAGCGACATAGACACTCTGCCATGCATTACCAGTAGTTGCGTGGTCAAAGGCATTATCTGCGCTATCTCTACGATTCTTGATTTCCAGTAGCAGATCTACATTTTTATATGCGTTGCCTTTCTCTTTTTCTTTTCCATGTTTACAATCTAACTTAACACTATCAAGATCATCTTTTTCACTGACAAATTCAACATTTAAACTATTGCATTGTCTATTGAGTTCGGTTTTATGATCCTTGAAGTGATCAATAAACTTACCAACTTGAGAAGCCACTTCAGCTCTCATCTCAGTATTTTGTGCGGCCAGGTCACCTATTTTGTTAGCCATATCGGCTTTCAAGTCATTATTTTGACTTTTAATGTCATTCATCTGTGTAGCCATATCGGCTTTCATATCAGTCATCTGCGTAGCCATATCGACTTTCAAGCTATTTATCAACTTTACTAATTCATCCATACTTCTAGTTAACGGCATTCAATAAATTATCCCACTCCTGACACCAAGTGTTGCGGATTACAAAAATGGATAGCCACTGAGCGTGAGTATTAAAAGCTATATTTCAAAACCAAATTCAATACAAGGTAAATTGTTACAAAGGAAATATGGATGAAGTATCTTATTAACAAATCAACTATTAACATGCACAAGTCATCAATCTTCCTGCGTAGAGCACACAATATCAGCTCTGTGTATTTTACTAAATACTACCTTTTACTTGATTTACCAGGTCACCCGAAGATCTTCACTCGTAAACCAATTCTCGTCCTGTGCTAATAACTTTTCACACACTAGCCGAACAAAAAGACAGTCCGTGCAGACATTCGAAGTTAGCCATAAAAGTTCCCACTTTTATACTTCCGCGTATACACAACACATCAAGTTACTTCTTGATACTTAACGATAAAAGATCCCACTTTTATCCTTCCGCGTATACACAACACATCAAGTTACTTCTTGATACTTACGCGCACTGTCTCAGAACAGCTCACCATCCATTTTCGAACTCACCGACCGTTACAACACACAACGACCGTTACAATACAAAACGACCGTTAACGCTCCACTCTTCTTCTCCAAATTCTCCCAACGTTCTTATTCGTTGGCTGAAACTTTTTGCTTTCGGTTGCCAGATTCCTTCTGTCGTAACAATATTTTACCTGATAGTCACTTCTAAATTATATCATTGAAAGTTATGTTAAAACTAACCACTATGCCTTAACTGGAATAGTGATTAGGGAGCTAGCTACTGTTCGAGAAGGACAAACTTTTGTGTTTTGTTATCTCTAACTTAGGCAGTAGTCGGCAGTGACTCCGTTCTTGGTAGGTCATATCCTTGTATGAGAAGGACTGTAAAAGCAAGATGTGGCTTCTAGGATTATTCTCTGTCCTTATTAAATGAACAAACAAAATATATGAATGTGAGTATTAAATTGCATATGTGTGTGTACACACTTTCCAGGTGAATGTTCCAGGTATGTGTGTGTACACACACATGTGCAATTTAACTGTATATGTGTGTGTGTACACACACATACAATTTATTTATATATATTGTGTGTGCTATAACCTCCACCTTGAGGGCTTGAATATCATACATTTTCCAAAGCAGTCCCCGAAAATCAGACATTCAAGCACGTCAAACTCCGTTCTCTCATTAGATTCAAATACATCTCCCACTCCCCCATCCCACTCAAACTTTCTAGTTGCGCCAATTTTTACGCGTTAGCACTAAATGATGCAGTGATTAGACAACACGATTACTGTCACAATGTGTATGTCCTTTTGTAAGACACAATCACTTGTATCCACAATGTGTATGTTCTGGATAATCTATAAATAACTATTTGCTTTCTCTCTGATATGAGTTCTGCATTAAAAATATAGTTTTCGTTTTCATCAATATATTTTGTAGAAGTAAAAAGCTTTCGGTTTAATATTATATTTTGGTTCTTAATTTAATTTCAATGCATTTTATGATATTGTTCTATATAATTTACGGTGAACTATGCGGTGTTATTAGGTATTTTGAGTCGTGTATCATAAATGATGATCTCCTATAAAAGGAAATATCATGTAATAGTATATATATACACACACACATATATATATAATTAAGTCACGCCACAATTGATAAAAGAATAAAGTGCATTATTCCACCAATTTATTTCGAATTCTGCATCTGCTGAGAAATTTGAAGAAACCTAATACGAGTAGACCAGCGAAAACCCCGATTAGCACGAAAATTAAAGTTTCTGAATACCGCATTAAATGTTTTAAAATCCACATGGTTTAAATTTATATATGTAAAAATATAAATAACCGTCTTTTCAGTATTTTGTAAACTCTTATTAATATTCTTTAAATATTTATTTAGCTGATTCAACAGATTTTCAAGATTTAAATGATAAATACCATTATGTTTGAGTTTTTTGAATGTTACTTTTCTTTGTGAATTGAATTGCTTAATATTGAATAAAATGTGTAGAACATTTTCCGTAACCCTCAGAACGGACTGTCTTTTGAATTGACTGTATGTTTTAATAATCTTTCATTGGTAAGTTCAACTGCAGATGGAGTTTTGGAATAAGGATAATTTCTTGATTGCTGAAAACAAAACCTTGAGAAATGGAAATGCATCTTTATGTAAATATGTAAAGTTATGTTCCATAGACGTACACTTTTTTGAAAATATTTTGCTAATTACAACAGCATTTATATGTAAATGACTCTAATGTCCTAAAGTCTGCTATAATGTTACTACTAGTTGAAGGAGAGATGATAAAAGTTTCTCCAGTTAAAGTTATTTTTGCCAATTCGAGGTAGATCAACTTTTCCATATTTTGTACGATATGGTTAAGAAGCCATTGAACAGTTAGTATATAATTTCTGTGATAATTTTAATATTCAATATTCTATTGATAGTTATAGAAGATGCATACTTGTTGATATCCAAATAATTTTTCAATAAATGATTGGCAGAAGACCAACAGTTAGTATGACTCTTTCAGTATATTCATACTTCAAAGACCATGTTATCGAATCATTCATTTATGACAAACAGTTCTGCTGTAGAGAGGGAAGTAAACTTTCTGAATTTGTGATTTTTAAAATCATCTACAGATGGAACAAAATGCGCATGCAGATGAATTTGCGATTGGACAAAAAATCCAGATGTGTAAATTCTTACATATCTGCTATAAGTTTCTTCGAGCCATAATAACTGTCCAATTTTTTATAGTTTCATTATCATAATGATGTTTATTAACAAACTGAAATATTATTCAGTTTGATATTGAAATTATGATTCAAAAATTTCACAGTCCAGGGAATACAACTTGATAAGCAACGGCCAGTTGAGATTTTGAAGAAAATGTAAAAAGAAAGTTCATTAAAACTATTTTAAATTGAAGATGAAATGTTGTTATCCATGAGTTTTACTAATTGGCAAGTGTTTCTCAATTGACCTTAGGTGATATCCATAGGATGTTCAATAATTCATAAATGATGAAAAGAGGTCCATGGTTCAGAAAAGGTTTAGAATCACTGCAATAAGATGATGATTTGAATTCTTTAGTTTGAATATTTAAAACTGAGCAAAAGGAAAACGTTATTCAAAGAAAGGTGAACAAGTTGTCTACGCATGTATAAAGCTATTATTGCGAGATGAAGATAACTGAAGACAATATTTTAAAAATTTATATTGTAGACATTCCAGTTTGTAAAGGTTAGAAGCAAAGGAGAAGAATTATGAACCATTATAAAATTTAGATTTACTTGAATTATTATATAACTGAAAATGCCTCGGTGAGTGCCAGTTGGTAGAACCCAAACACATTATGGAGGACAGTTTTTGCCTTGCTTTAGGAATAGCTCTAGAACGACAACAGTTAAGCTCATGGTCGAGATGAAGGCGTAAGAATGTATGGTTATTAAACAATTTAAAATGTTTTCATTAAAATATATATTGATATTTGGAACCTTCCTTATGTAGATTAGAAAAAAAATACTTCTTAAGTAGAAAACGTTAAATGACATTTTGAAATAAGCTTAAAAGAGATGGTGATAAATTTTGTTCTTGAGGAAGGCCGCCAGTAAGCGGAAAGGAGTCAGAAGTTTTATCATTTAGAGTTGAAATCGGCCACAATATTTCGAGCTCGCGACCTCCAGAACCCGCAGTTATTGAATCCGAGTCCGGCCGAAACCCCTCCGATTTAGAAAACAAAAAGTTTTCTGACGCATCATAAGACATATAAACAGAAATGCCTGTCGATAATCATTAATAATATTTTTAAATTATTAATTAATATCATTTTATGACAAAATTAAAGTTCTAAATCTATTTGGAACAAAAATATTAGAAATACCAGTAACAGGAACTGTGAAAGTTCATGGTTTACTTCATTATAAATGCAATGAGCCTTTTATTTACAAATTAACGAAAGAGAATACTTAAAAATTAATCAAAGGCGCATGATGCTTATTTTCAATTACTAAAGATTGGTAAAAAGGTTGAAATTATAATCAAAATAGTTTATAATTTATATTTATAATTTTTATTAATTTATTTGATTTTTTCACTATTACAATAATTTTTTGGGCTCAATCTGAACAAGCTTTAGAACAAAAAAGCGCAAGCCTGAAATGATATTTAGTACTCTTGAGTTTAACTTGATATTCTTATGGTTAGTAATGAAAAAATGAATTTCCTGTCAAACAGTTACTTGCCATAGAGGTCTTACAGCTAAAGAGATCTGCGAGAGGAATTCGAGATCTCAGTAGTAAAACAACATAAGAAAGAAAACATCGAAAATACCTTATGAGGGCTTGAATTGTTGGTCAGTAACAATCACGCTCACCACTCGGCCATATGATATGAATTTAACATTCCAAGCCAAAAGTGTTTAATTTCTAAATGTTTTCATCATACTGGCTTAAATCAAAGGATTTGAAGTTAATAAATATAATTGCCGATCCTAATTATTTGCTGGTACCAATTTTCTTATCTAAGGTCCAAAACACTTTTTAGTTGATCTGTCATGTATGAAATCAATAATTGGTTATTTATAAACATTCATTTTTCCTAAAGTTCACTTAAACCCAGTATTAATCATCCTCTCAAATAGTTAAATAAAATTGGATTTAAAGGAAAGTGATCTATAAGAAAGATATTCGGAATCAAGTTTAGAGGATTTATGAATGAGGATGATGTTCTTCAAATACAAATCTTCACTGTAATTGACGTTTTTTCGAATATTATTGAAGATATCTAAAAAATGTATTCTCCAATGAAGTAGCAAAGGTTTAAAATATCATTCTGTCTACAACAGTGATTGAGTAAATTTGTAGGTGAAATTCGAACATTCTACTTCTTGTTTTGCCCGTTTGTTTTCTCATGGCTGAATTTACAAAGAGGCTCCTCCCCAAGAGAGCATTTATGGGGTCGCAAAATTTCATTTTTTTTTCATTATTAAATAAATTGCTTAATTGAATTTTGTTTCGAATCACATTTTTGGTTCAGAAATACCTCATAGAAATATTTATTGAAAAAATTAAAATACCAGTTTTACTCAGTGGGATTTAATGTTCGGGAGTTAACAACGGAGCAGAATTTTGTGTAGGTGGGCATGGAAAAAATGAAAACTACGATTTTCAGTTCATATCTTGTTTTTAACTCATTTTTCGAAAAAAATAAAAAAAAAAAAAAGCTAGTGTTTGATTTTGTCCTCTATCTGTCCATCTAAAGACATTTAACTTATTCTTTCTAGAGATAAATTAAAAAGTATTTTATGTTTCACTTTATTTAATTATTATTTTTTGATTTGCCACACATATAGACAGTGGAGGATCCTAGAAACTAGGCCTAGTTTGTATAAGCCTTCTCACACAAGGACATTCCTTACTATAACCGAATTCACTGCTGACTACTGCCTAACGAAACACACAACATTTGTCTTGATGGAACAATAGCTACTAGCTTCCTAACCAATATCGAATATTATAAATAATCTATTCATGCTGCAGATCTAGCATTTTATTTGCAAAATGTGATGGCCAATGGGTTTTTACCTATAGGAGTGTTTTGTAGCCTCGCCTCCAATGGTGGAGATTGGAATACGTAATTTTTTAAAAAGATAAATGAAAATATTTTTTCGGTTGGAAACTAATGAAATATTACGATTAGGTTTTTCCCAAACATATATTAGTTCGAATTTCCACCGTTAGAGAGTGCTAAAGTTGTAAAATTATGAACTTCAATTTTCGTTGAAAACAAGCATTCTATATTTGTCGAAGACGATATGCTTTTCTTCTATTATTGATCTATATTTATGATAAATATTCAGCATATACAGAATCAAATGATCTTTTCTCCATCTGGTTATATTCAGGTTGGAGCACTGATTAGTAGAATTCCGTACGCAATTTGCATAAATTCGGTTATTCCTTCTGTGTTATATAAGCAAATCGAACGATTTTATTTTGATTTCTCCGCCCAACAGATATTGTGTTATGTAAGTAAAATGGGACAAATCTGAATATATTCACCCGCACCACAGGAAACATTTTTACGGGCAGCTCTAGTGCTTCCATAACTATATCAAACTATTAAAGACCATAAGTTGTTTATAATAATTTGTTTTATATTAACAAAATCAGAAGATATTTGACTAATGTTTTAACACTAGGTGCTTAATTGGTATCGTAGATGGTCTAATTTGATGAATGATACCAAGAGTCGAGAATAGAATTATTAACAAGTTTTTAACACTATGTGTAGAAAGAAAAGGAGTAAGTGTTCCTCATATATGAGGTATACACATAATTTTGAGAGGAATAAAGGTCAAGTGTGAGGAATTGAGTCCAGTAGAATCAGGGTGGCACTCATTTAACGAAAACAAACTTTCAATGCGACAAGTATCAGTAACTATAGTAAAACAAAACTACATCGTCTGATTGCCTTCATAACTGTTGGTAATTTGGTGATTTTTGAGGGTGTTTATATTTTATGTATATATGTAACAGATTTTGTAGCAAAGAATATTTTCATTCACCTTGCATATATTTTCTGACAGCAGATTTTTCAAGTTGATACATCATTGACAAATTGTAGTATATCCTGTGTATTGTTGAATTAGAAACCTAGCTTCTCACGACGGGTACATCAAATTCTGTCCTAGTATTGTACATGTTAGCAAAATTAAAAATGAGAAGAAAAGAATGTGGGATAGAATTATTAAAAATTAACGACCATTTTGCTTTGTGCAGTGTTAAGAATTCTCTAGTAGCGAATGATATCTCTATTATCTGTATTATCAAGTTTTAGGGAAATGACAAAAACGCTTCCGAAATTAAAATGGGAAAATATTTGATCAACGTTATGAAATACTTCAATTTTAATACACCTGATTAAAATTGTTACTATATTTTTATATTGTTTTGTTAACATGAATAGAAGGGATTTTCTTGTGTGTGAATGCAGAAAGGAAAGTAATTTTTCATTTCTTTTAGTTTACAAATTTCTTTTCCTCAAAAAATTTAGAGTGGATTTTGGCAGGTGCGGTTGTGATCGACCTTTCAAAGCTCGAGCATGTAAACTTAATTCGTACATAAATTTTATTCATATATTACTTTCGAACGTGAAGCTCAATAGAGTTTGAATAAGATGATGCATTTTGCTGTATATTTTTTTATCATCTCATGAATTTAATTTTTTGTTGCATTCAATTCCTTTTTTCATCAGAGAATCTGCTATTGTTCATTCTTCCAGTATTTATGTACCGAAATTTTAGGTCGAAATTTAATTTTGTGACCAATGAATATATATATATATAACATATTTTATTTATCTGAATAAAGTGGCTTGCGATGAAACGAAACCACACGGAAAATTGTTTAACACTTTATATAATTTATAAAACACATGAAAAGTTTCAAAATTCACATTTTAGGTTATTTTTTTACAGTTAGCATAATAAAAAATTAGAGAAATATGTCACAATAAGCATGATTTATTATGCTTTATTATTTTAAATGTTAAACAATATTGGTCAGTAACTTTTAAAAGTTGTTTCTGTATGTGATAATGAGAAACTGTTATTGATATCAAGTTTATAGTATTTGTTACTTATTATAGAAAGAAATGACAAATGAATATTCAAAGGAAATTAATAATATTCCCTCGTTCATAGAATTTATATGCTATGCATTGTTTAAAATTTTATAGTATAATTAAACACTACTACTAATGCCTTTACACTTAGATAATTAAGTTAGCATTATGCATTCGAAGTCAATTTATTCTATGCAACATTAGGCTTAGAAAAATTTTACTAATTTTATTTTAGCAATTAAAGAAAGGGTAAATAAATTTGCGTTTTTATCAGATTAACTCTAGAAACATTCCAAATAGCTTTTGATACAGAACTATTCAAATAACTGGAAGATTTGAAAGGTATATTTATATAAGTAGAGTAAGATCAGTTTTCAGACTTCACTGACTTTACTTTCTGATGAATATTATCATATGCTTTATTTGTATAGTGTCTATATATTCATATATAAAGATATTCGTTTAACCTCGATTAATTTGAGCTACGTTTTCCATCACCTTTTAATTAAACTACTTGTCAAGACAACTACAACATATGCTATTAAAATTTCTAAGGAAATTTATATTTATGATAATAAAGGATGGGACTGCCCCTGATGAGTGGGATGGTCGGTGAATTTAATATTAAAAAATAAAATAATAAAAATAATAGCATTCATAAAAAGTAATTTCTTTATTTTTATTTTCCCCCCATCCTAACTAAAATCCAGAGATTCTTAAATAGTAGCTAATATAATAGCAATTTAAAGAGATACATACTACGAACAGGAAAATAAAAGAGATATTATCAGTTTTCATCACAAAATGATATGCTTCTATTTATGTCATAGTTCTGTTTAATTCCCTTCAGACACAATAGGTAAAAATATTACAGTCTGACTATACTTATATTTTATGAAATCACTCCTAAGTAATATGGTATTTTCATGGCGATCCTAAACAACTACTCATATTTCATTTAAACATTTTTCATCAGATACTTTGATTAATGTCGTGTTTTATCTGATTTAGGTCTAAATCACTAAGTGCAGTTTCTAAGATAATGGCACCTTATAATCACACCTAGTACCAAAGTGCATTTTAACTGTTTTTCTTCGAGAAAATTGCCATGGATAATAAAAGCTCATATTTAACCAGATTTAATTTACACTAATTAGCAAATTTAAACTCTACTAAATTGTGTCATGAACATTAAATATTATCATGAGTATTCAGCGTTTTCCATAAAATTAATACAATAAATAGAAAAAATTTAACTTACTCCGTAGAAAATTTCAAATACGCATTCTGTCATTTGTGCATATTTGCATAGGCATTCAGTTTTATTTTTGTTACAAATCTATCAATTACATTATGTTGTTGTTAACGTTTCGATATTTATGACTATTCTAAATAATAAAATAGGTAAATAACATTTATGAAAATGTGGAGAAATCTACTATTATTTCACAAACTCAACTCTAGAGAGACGATAGGAAAAGAGTTATGGGAACTCTTATTAAACAATTCTAATACTTGAAATAAAAGCAAAAACAATAACCCACTTACCTCTTAGAGCACCAAGGCAGACTAACACTGCAACAATGAAAGAGGTGCCGTTAAAGTTCATGACTTGAACGCTGAGAGGAGTATAGAACTTCGCGGAATCCTGACATGCCAAAGACACGGACTTCTACTGCAGCGTTTAGGCCTAAGCGATTCGTCCTTCTCACCCGTCGCGGAGGGCATTAAATCCTGCTCTTCACTTCCAACTCCCGAGCTAGCCAGGGTAGCCTGGACCGCGGAATCGAGTGCAGAGGTAACACCGAGAGAGACGGAGATAACGACTTCAGTAACAACATTGGAACTTGCACGAGCTGGCGGCTCCTTCCATTAACAGGAGCCATTTTCGGCTTGCTTGAGTCTGGCGAACCATTCCTATGAGCACACAAAACCACAGACTTCTGTCTACCGCTTCGCTTACCTTCACGACGACCACCACCACTACTAACTTCTCCACCTCCTACTGTTGCTGCCGACGCTGCTGCTGCAGCTACTCAAACACTTCCACGTCGTCTTCTTCGACTTCGGCGTCTTCGTCAAGCTCTCTGCCTCCTCCTGCTGATCTTCCCGCTCCTCTCTGCTCTTCTACTACGCCATGGACCCAAAGAGAGGGAGAGGATGCCGAGGAAGGAGCAAGAGACAGAGACGGAGAACACGCGCGAACCGGAGACGGACGAGTCACATCGAGGCGGAGTTCAGCTCAATGCCGCTCCGTATCTTCGTGGGGCAAGTCACGGGGATGGACGGCGCCCCGACATGGTGAGATACAGGCAGCCAAAGACACATACAGAGAGAATAAGACGCACGCACGCACGCACACACGCACCAAGTGAGAGAAGAGTAAAAGAGAGGGAGAGACAGAGAAGAGAGAAAGAGACAGAAGAGGGCGCACGCTGCTACTCCCGAGTCGGCAGCACCGACGTCGGCTCCCGAAGGCGAATGTCGAGCCGCAGAATGCGCTGTGGACGTTGACCAATCAGAGCCTCCGTTACAATGCTGCTTGTGCTAGCGGGTAGAGCGCGCGCGAGAGAGAGACAGTCTGCGCCAGCGACACACTGGCTCACACGCATCCTCAGAACAACTGCATGTCTTCGTGACAAAAGAATTTCCTCTGTCTTCACGCTTTTCAGCCTTTTTTATTTAATTTTTATAAACATTTTCTTTTGTTTCTCTTCACTTAATGTGATTAAAAACATAAAGTATTCTCTTAATTGTTTTTAAGACAAGAAAGACATTTAAGACCACTGGAGTTGTCTAAAAACACTGAACCATGAGAATTTAAATATTTTTGTACATGTATATAACTTATCAGGTTTAATGTGAGTTTTGTTTACATATTACGGAGTTAAAATTCCAAATTTAGTGCATATGTATGAGTCATTCTTTAGATGGCAGAAATGTAAACAATAAAGCAGAAAAAAAATGTAAAAAAATTTCGAGAGTAGCATGTTCTAATATCAGTTCTCTGAGAAAAAGATCCTAAAGTACCATTAATTAAAGAGATTTATTTCAGTAAGCATTTTATTCATTTGAGTGGAAGATTTAAACTGACTTTAACAACCAATGCATATCAAATGCTCTTAAAAAATATATGCTAATTTCGAAACTTCGTAAGAAGAAAACAGTTCTATTTTCTACCGTAATATATTTATATTTCTACGGTACCAACAGCTTTATTTTCTACCGTAATACGAAACTGTTTCATTCATGATGTACGGGAATAATAGTTCTGTGTTGAATTAATTGTTAACGATATTGCACGATTGCATATAACTTCTTTTTATAAATATCAGAAACGAAAGGTTAAAAAATAGCACTGGTTTGAAAAAAAATTGTTTATTCACAGTTGTAACAATAATACAGAAAATTAAGTGAAAAGTTAGAAGGAATTTTAAAATGTTTCATTTTGAAATATTTATTTTTAAATAACGAATTTTTTTGCAAAATAAAAATGTTTGACAGCAATAAAAAATGAGTATGTAGTAAAGATAATTATTATTACTACTTTGCAACAAAATGATTTTAGTTAATACAATTGCATTAATTCCAAATTAATTGCTTTTCATTTATTCGATAATTTTTATATGAACTGTGGAATTCTTATAAATAGGTAATATTTTTTATCAATACTTCATTCATTTCTGTTCCATTAAATAACAGTTTAATCTTGCCATTCATTTAATATTTCAGCTGTATAGTTTCTTTTTCCTTATCGATCTGTTTTCTATTTTCCGCTCAATGGGAACTAAACTGCTCAAAAACACTAAGCGCCCTTTGTTACGGAATGTACGACTAAATCGTGGCTTCCTGTATATCTTCCATGACTAAATTCGTGTTCTTAACAGTGAAATAATATGATTTCCAACAGTGTTAACCAGATGTTAAATAAATTTAGCAACATATAGACAGCAGTGGTGTTATTTGTTTTTAACAACATAAAACTTCAACAGATATAAAAGTCAGAAGTATACTAGTCTGAAAGGTCTTTAAGTTTAATAATTACCCGATTCTTACTTTGATGGTCTGTGGAAATATTCAAAAACGAAAATTTATAAATCTTTGATACATTCAATAAGCATAGCCTTCTTTTTGGTGCAGGATTGTACCACATGGTTTTGATAGCTTAGGTCAGGGTTAAAATCTCCGATAGCAACGTGTGTGTATGTGTTTAACGTCACTACAATCAAGTCTTAGTAATGATATCACATTTAAGCATCTTCCTAGACAAAAAGTAAATCGCCACAGATAGCATGAGTGAATGTTTATAAATGATTTTAATGCAAAATTCATCGAATACATATCACCAATATTGTCTTCGGAAAAAAATCTAATAATATTTTTCTGAATAGGTTGTTTCTGAAAGTCATGAAAAATAAAGCATGATATACACTTAGTAAAATTTAGAGGCTTTCAATGAAACTATTTTTTACCAGATTAATTGCACAGTTTTGGCATAATATTTTAAAAAATGTTTAAAACTCGCAGAAACTTGCAATAACATGGCAATGAAAATTCTTGGTTGCACAATCATTACAAAGGGTGTCGTTCAAATCTTATTAGTTGTAATGACTAGCTATGCCAAAATAAATGATAGAACAAGCCATAACGAAAATAAAAACACTTTTGAAAATTGTTAATCTGCACTCTTTCACCGAACTTAGTTATCGTATCATATCAGAATATATCGTAATATAATCCCATGCTATGTTTTATTATTCAGTTCTCATGTGTGCTATGTATGCTGAGCACTGAGGCGAATACGACAAAATGAAAATGATAACCATCTCAAATGAAAAGTAAACAAAACGAAAAGTGAAGTCAAAGCAACGTAAATTACTTTTGTTATCATTAAAATCTGACAAGTTTTAGATTCAAATGTTAGTAACCACTATCTTACCCGCCCTTGGGTGACTGAAATAATATTCAAAAAGAAAAAAAAAAAAACTCAGTAAGAGTTTACATAAATTCCGCTATTTTTCTGAGGGACTGGGGAGGCTCCACCCTTACACTGATTAGAGCTAAAAAGCTCATATTGGTTAAAGCCATATTGTGAGGAAGTTGTATATCAAATTAGGTGATCACAGCTCTTAACGTTTAAGAAAACTTATTTTCCCTGTTTTATGTGGAGAGCTTTTTGTGCTGAAGAAAGATAGCATGGAGGGAGGGAGAACCTTATATTGGTAACCAAGCAGGTGGCTGGAACGTGTTCTGCCACCCAGAGGTATCTGGCCCTATAATGGTATTAACGTGGCAGCCCTGTCACACAACGGTTGTTTATACCTTGCTGGTGGCTCTTGTAAAACAGAGAGAGAAGATAAATGCATCATCATAAATGCATATGATGGCATAAGATAATGCCATCATACCTTTTATCGTTTAAGAGCCCTGATATCTGTATATATGTGTGGGAGGGGAAATTTTGGGAAGATAGAAGAAATATGGAATGAAAACTTCATATGTTTATTTATCTGTTATGAGGGAAGCTGTATAATGAATTCTATAATCATAGCTATTACCGTTCAAAAGAAATCCCTCCTGTTTTTGTTTTTTTTTTCTAAATAAAACCAAGATAACTCCCAGGGAGTCATTTTTTAAGGAAATTTTTAAATCTCTAATCAAGCTTTTTAATTTAGCTGTAGGAAATTTTTCATTAATGCTGTCATATCGTAGAAGAGAGTTACTAGAATGCTGAGAAGAAAAGACATCTTGGAGCTGCTTTCCATCCTCCCTCGCTGAAAAGAGAAATTTAAAATTATGTTAACTATCTGATCTCTAGCTATCCATCAGGTATGTTGCAAGTCCAGAATATCTAAGCTATAACGCTGTAATGTGAGGACGTCAAGAGAATAATCTCTGTGCAACCTTTTCGCATTCCACGTACCTGCTAAGAGAAAATTATTAGTAAGATTTTTAAATAAACTATGTTTATTGAGAGAGAGATAGATCTAACAATATCACACAGCTCCCTAATCTCAGGCATGTGGTAAAGATCCGATCCCCAACTGCTAAAGGTTGAAGCTATCCCTGCGGTAGGAACTTCAGGCACCACCATTTCAAGTGAACCGTTTCAATAACCAGAATCTAGATGGAAACTGAGCTGCCTGAGACACATTATTCTAGAGTAGGGGTTCTCAACGTGTGGTACGCGGTAAAATGTTTTGGGATACGTCGTGAGAGCTCAAAAGTCGCTAGATCTGGTAACAAAGTTTTATTCTCATTGTTGTACTATAACTGTAGTTTTATCTATCTATACAAGGTGTACGCCAGTTACATACACATTTCCAGGGGGGTACGTGACTAAAGTAAGGATCCAGATACCTGCGATGCCTGTGATCAAAATTATGTACCAGCTGATGTAAAGCACCCTGTGCCTTTGTTCACTTAGGGTTGGCAACCCATAGGCAAACAAAAACATTGCGACAGATTTTTCCTTCAACAGAGGCCAACCGGTGCAGCAAGTCCAGGATCCATAATGAAGCTCAGAACCATAAACCAGTCCAGTGTAGTTAAATGGTCAACCTTGGGACCTTGTGAAGTTGACAACTCCTCAATAGGGCAGAAAAAACAGGAAAGTGGCTATAGATGTCCAGATCAGTAGGCCACGCTTATCTAGCAATCCTATCCTTCCATTCCCACCCCGAAGCGAATAACTCTTTTGAAAGGTAAAAACAGCTTGTACCAGGAAAAGGAGGAGTCGAACATTAGGTGTTGGCCTGGGCGGTTCTATGCAGCATCACAGGGAACTGGTGCATAGGTCTTCTTGCAGTGTATTCCTAGCTACCATTTACATATCTAACACTATACTTATTACCATTTATATTTTCGAGTAGCCCATTAGTACGAATAACTACTATTGCAAAGTGCAAAATTCTGAAAATTAACAACTTCATTTTCTTACGTTTTCGATACTTTTTAATCTTGTAGAAGATCGATAAATTCCATTCAGATATTATATGCGTCTAACCTTCATCTGATAAAAGGTTTTCAAACTCTGAATCTGATTTTTTTCTCAGTGGCTTACTTAGACTCTCCCAAGTGTGTTTGGGGTAGGAGTAGAGTTAGGGAGAGTTTAGTGAGAGGTGTAGCTTTATAACGTGGAGGTTAACGTTTTAAGTCTAATTGGGATTTTTGGTCTCTAAAATTTAGCAATCTACTTAGAGAAAAACGCTATTTAAGTCCTCAATGTGAGGAAAGATTGTAACCCTCAAATCCCTGCATGGTATGCCACTGGCTCTGTTACCATTGATTCATTTTCATCCTCTTCATCCGTTGTCTACCTTCACAAGAAGTTCTTAGATATGAAATAATGGTCTTCTATAAATGGAACATTTGAATATCTTACTTTATATGCTAAAGTTAACAGCATCCGTGATATAAAGTTCATATTAATTATTACTTAAAAAGTTTTGAAACTTGCCATTAAACTTAACATTTTAGTAGTCATAGAAAATTGTGCGGAATATAAAACCCAAAAGTAGAATTTTTTTCAAATAGCATGATCATTTTTGTAATTATGCAATGTGATATGTGATACTGATATGATATCTCGTGATTTCTATGTAAACACTGTACAATTACATTAGTAATACAATTACTTAGTAATTAGTTATTACATTAGTTACTTAGTAACTTATTAATTACATTAGTAATACAATTACTAATGTAATTGTATTACTAATGTAATTGTGCAGTGTTTTTGACAAGATAGAAATGCAATTACATTAGTAATTGTATTTCTATCTTATCAAAAATATCTTGTTCGGTTTTTACCAAAAAGATTTTTAAGGAGGGAGCCCTATAAAGATATCGCGCACCAGGGCCCGGCTTCACCTTGCTATGACACTGACCTGCAAAATTTTCCTTTTCATTTGCGCAATTATTCAGTGTTACTTGTTGCTGCTAGAAAGAGGTATACTTTCGAGAATTCTGGGGTGTCTAGGATAACCTAATAAGAGGTAATAATTAATTTCGCAGTTTTTGGTATTAAAGTGTCTTTAATTATCATAAGTTTAAATAATTTGTCTACTTGTCTTTACTCAGAAAACAAGTGTTAAATTATTCATGCTGAATAATGTGCTAAATGTGAGTATGCTTATGAATTTTCATTCATTGATAAATAAGGAAAATAATATACGAAACTTGTCTTCCATACCTGATTTAAAAAAAAAATTAAAAAAGAACAAATGTTAAGTCGAAATTTAAATATTGTTCGTGTGTATTACAAGGATGCCTAGTGGATGATTTCATTAAAAAACTATGAAATATGAGTGGTGACATTCACTGTATCACATTTTCTTTCAACAAAGTACACAAGTCAATAGCAGAGATGAGTTAGGGCTCAAAGTTATGAGTTCGACCTCACCTCTGCTGTTGACTAGTAAATTTGGGTTCAGGCTGAAATCTGTGAGCCTGAGTAATCCAATCCCAAATCTTTTTAATAATTACTGGGATCGAGTCCACCTGGGTAGAGGAAAAAATTTATCTGACGCATTGTAAATCACATATGCTCAAGTATCTTTAGTCCCCTAGTCTATGATCCAGTAACGTCCGTGGTTTAGTGTCATTTCATTTTTTTATTGAAAAATATTAAAGTATCAAAAATAAATTTAGAGCTCGGTAGGAATTGTCTCTAAATTATTTATGTAGATTTTTCTATCATGTACATTTTTTTTTATATCAATCACAATTGATTTACGCAAAAGAAATATAAAAGTGTAATGAAATACAAAACTGAAATATTGTACTGTAACACGAAACATACTTGAGATAGCCAATGATAAGGTTGAAGTACTGTACTGATAGATTTTTAAACACGCAAATAATAAAAAATGAGTTATTGAAATATGGCACTGTACAATGCTTTTTTTTTACTTGCTGATAAAGAAAAAGAAGAATCCATGATTCCGAATGTCCACAGCAGGGCATAGCCTACATACGAAGGCTGCCGACCTAACGAAGCTGTGGTATATACGGGAATGCAAACTACTAAACCAGATTTTAATATTTTTCATTACAGGTTATTAAAACTTTAAAATAATTCAGAAACATTATAAATACTGAGAGCCTATTCATAAATGAAAGAGAGAAAATGGCTAAAAATAATTGAAGTCTTAATTCTTCTCATTTTTATTTACTAAAGATCGATAAAAAGGTTGAAATCATAACCAAAGAAATTTTGTTTTTATTATTTACTATTAGTTTTCACAATTAGACGAGAAAAATTAGAAATTTAAATATGGCTGAGTCTGAAGCTGAAATGATATGATCTATTTTGAACCCGAGAGCGGTCTGACTCGAGCTCATCCCTACAAATTGCAGGCCCCAAATGATTTGTGGGTCAACAGATATTTTGAACCAGAAAGAAGTTACTTAACAAATGTTTGATCTCCTGATCTCAAAATCATAACTCAAAGGTTCATAGTGTATATTTTTTAAATATAATATAATATGTGTTATTTATGTCCATAGTGATAATATTTAAACTGGAGTTTATTTTATTCATCACGAGATGGTATTATTAGCCAAAAGTTTTAGCAATATACGTGTTTTCATAGGCAAACCAGAGCTTCTTCATATTAACCTTTCCTTTAAACCACAGTCGTAATTTTTGTTTTATTTTCATTCAACAGCAGAATCATATGAAATAATAATAATCATCTGTATTACAATTTAATATAAAGAACGTGTTTTTGGAAATTGAGTTCATGAAATTTGGAGCAGAAATGTGATGACGGTCACAATTTATTCCATTTACTATTTTTTTGAAACTGTTCTGCCTATCTTTCAAGCGTAACAATATTTAATAATCGAGAAGCATTAGAAATATTCGCTAACAATTCAGCACCTAATTTTACTCTAATGTTCACCAAACTACCATATTGCCAGTATTATCAGCAGCCCTAATGAAAAAGTTCATTCCATCAGCATTATTTTCCGAAAGGGATAAAAAATTGTTAGCATAACCTAAGTCAGATATTTTCATTTTGTAAGATTATTTTTCAAATAATATGACCGAAATTACCTATAGAAATATACTCTAAATTCGAAATAGAGAAAACCATGCTTATTAGTGTTATTAACAGTAAATTTATTGCTACTTTTTAGTTGTTTTGATATTTTACATGTATAAATTATCTTCAAAGAACCATGGACTAGGAAGTTTCAATCAGACTGTGCAATTTAGTTGTCCAAGTGTGAGAATTCTGAACTACTCTTGTTATATATTTGGCTATTGCATTCCAAATCTAATATGGTTCTGGTTGACAAAGTGTATCTTCTGCAATCTAGATTTTCCCCATTTTTCTGAAGGCTTTATGCACACTGTTCATAATTATATTCAATAACCTGCGGTTTTGCAGGTAGGCAAAATGGGAAAACCAACTGATACTCTATAAAATATGCTGCTCAAAGTTGGTTGTTGACTTTGTCCAATCCAATATAGTGCGTAATCAATCCAATCCAAATAATAATAATCCAATAACCCAATCCAATATAGTGTGTAAGAATCCAGAGAAACAAAGTATGTAATTTCATGTTACCTTACATATAAAAAGTCTACGTTTTACTGCAGCAAATTTTATGAAAAAGTCTATTTTTTTATTTATTTTTTTATTTATTTGCGACATATAGGACAGAGAAGAATCCTAGAAGCTACTCCTAGCTTTTTACAGGCTTTCTCATACAAGGACATGCCCTACTACGACCGAAGTCACTGCTGACCACTGCCTTAGTTAGAGCTAACACAACACACAAAGTTTTCCTTGCTGAAACAGTCGCTAGCTGCCTAACCACTATGCCAGTTAAGGCTGTTATGTGGTTATTTCTGTCTTTAAATTCATTCGGATATTTTAATTATCTCCAAACATTTTTAAAAGTTCAATCAGCAATACCCATCCTTCTGTTTATCTCATGACCGATATCACAGGTGTTGGAAACTAAACATTTTTGAAGTTATCCCGAATTGAAAAGAAAACAACTATACATCCCTATGATCCCTCGACCTACAATATTTATCTCAAAGTCATCCATCAATCAGATGTTTAATTCTTCTATGCCCAATAATGCAAAGAGCATTAAATAAAATAAATACCCCCTCAAGCAGCTGCTTGCCACAGAGGTCTGACAGGAGCCTGTCAGTTTATATGCCAGAGTAGAAGGTCTGAGAGGATAGCAGGACCTCAGCAGAAAAACAACACGAACATCCATGCCTTACCCGGGGCTCGAACCCAGGTCCCTTAGATCAGTAGCCAAGTGCGCTAACCACTCGGCCACGGGACGGACAAAGAGCATTACCCGGAGCAAAAAAGTAATCTGAGAATTCCGATAATCTTTTCGAAAATACGAATGGAAATAAATCTGTAAAATTCTTAGGGACAGCATTTTTAAAAATGAATATTCAAAATTTCAGTCAGCCATGTGACTGGAGAAATATTCAGAACTCTAAGCATTTCAGTAATACTTTCATCGATTACTGGGGATTTGTGAAGTGACCGTGATATAAGATCAACATTAAAGAAAATAATACATCTATCATCATTATCAAAATCTTAGTTGAACAAATCACATTATTCAGAGTATTTCTGAAATGCTCAGTCCACGTAGCCACGACAGAATTGCCATCAATCAATAACTCTTTTTTTTTTATTTCTAAACCCCTGTATGTCAGTATGTTTCTTACCACACAGAATATTTATATTCTGATAAAATCATTTGTTGGACTGTCTAAATGTTTTCCTGACTTCATTAGCCCGGATGTCAAGTAAAATTTCCATTCTTTCAAAAATAAGCGCCATTGCCTTTTCACTCAAATAACTCTGTCTCGTCTGCTCCTTTTTACCCAGATTGTTTTCAAAAATATACCATTTAAAATTGTACATTCTTTCTAAACCTCTCAACTATGAGTAAACTCCCAATTGTAATGACTAAACCACCTATAATGATAAGCATAAGTGTTTCTGGGCGTTTTAGAACTCAAATGATTATAGTAATTCTTTTACACCTAGAGCAATATTGCTTAAGCTTCAGATGCAACGCTTTTAACAAGACAATGGTTATTCCTAATTTTGGTCGCAAATATGACCTGCTGCTCCTACAGCAACTAACCCATCATCCTGCCATTCAATCTGTCAAGTGGAACCCAAGTATCTTTTGAAATATATCTGTCGTTTATCCTCAAAAGCATTTACTTATATTAGGGGTTCTCCATCCTATTGTAATTACGAATGTCAAAAGAACCTATCTCTCCTGTGACAAGGCAGGGCCAATTTTGTAATCAAATGAAGGACTGAATCACACATTACAAGAGAATAAATCCATTTTTAAAAGTTTTTGAAATATTCATAAGTTGTCTGTAAAACTGTCTTGTTCATTCTTACCAGTCCTATGTTCCAGCATAGCAACAGATAACATGTCTTAAATCCCTTATAACATGTCTTAAATCATTTATAAGTATTTAATCCCTGTTTCAAATTTAAATCTAAAAATTACATTAATGTAGCCTATTCTAAAAGAGCGTCCTGGCAATAATGCTGAAAATCAAATCTGCAGCCTGCAGATGTTTGCTATTCTTTAATCCTGAAAAGTGAATTAATTATAAGTGTTAAAAAATTAAATTCATTTAATTTCATTTGCAGACGCAAAAAAAAAATTAAATCATAAAGCTGGAAGTTCTCTGTGTGTACATGAAGAGAATAATCTGTATCTCATTCCTCGATTCTGAATACTTGTGGAAAAAACATGGTTAATAGAACTTTTAAAGAAGCTAAGCTTATTCACAGAGGTAAGGATAAACTATATCAAACAGCCTACTAATTGCAGGCATGAGGCAAAAACTCGTTTTCCCACTGATTAGGGCTTAAGGCACCAATGCTGGAACCAATTTCATACCTTTAGAAGTGGATCTTTTCAAGAACCAGAATCCAAAGATAAACTGACCTGTCTGAGCTGCAATAGAAATTAGTCCAATTTCGATTCGGCGATGTCTCAGGAAACAAGATTTCAGGTATCTCTGTTGGTCTCTTTATAAGGATAATTTCATTCGTGAAAGAAAATTGCTTCTCCAGTTACGCCAGGTTGGCGGGAACAGAAATGTAAGCTACCGCACCATGCGATCTTTCATTGCAACCGTAATTTGCATGCTTATGGTCACTTCGATTAAACGAATACACATTTTGTCCTTCGGGCTTAAAAAATGTACATGTTCACGGATACATATAATTCACATATTCTTCACGAAATTCAACATCTTATAATTGTGAGCATCAGTGTTATATCAAACACTTTATTAACCAAGAAAGAATTATTGATAAAGTTAGACATTTTACCTAAGAAAGAAAAATCGAACAATTGGCCTATCGAAATTTCTCAAATTATCTAATATTATGAAAATATCATGCGGTGTAAGTTGTTCATTTACATTAAATGAAATGTGAGTTTACATTTAATGCTCGACTGAACTTATTTGCAATAAATGCAAATATTTCTGAATTAGTACACTAAAATGAATATTTTAGTCGCATATCAATTAATGAGCCCATAAATTTCGTAATATATCCAAACGAAAATAAAGAAATTGTTTATATGTAAACCCAGTGTATCCTATATAAATGAAACTATAGAAGAAAATAATAAAAGAACGTTAGGGATTGAGAAAATGGGAACGTTTGAAAACGTTATTCCCATGATTTATTCGTTATATGGGTAACTTTTGTTTTTACATTTTTTTTTTATTTATTCGATAAAATTATTGTGACTGTTTGGATATGAGCTGTTACTAGTTAGCTAATCTATGCATCCCTGTCTTGATATGGTTGATGTCCTGAATCTTTACAGAGTACACTGCACTTTTAAATGATTCGTAAGCAAAAATGAAGTGGCGAAAGATCAAGGGGACCTTTGAGGCCATTCTTTTGGTCCCCAATGGTTGATTGAGTGTATCATAAAATGGTCATGCAATCATTGCCAAGCATTTACTACGTAGTAAGAGAGTGAATCATCTTGTTGGAACTATTTTGAAAATTTCTTCATTCAAAAGGCTTGTAGGTGCTGTTCTTGTAGAATTTACAAATACGTGTGTCCATCTGCATCATCTCGAAAGAAAAATGGACTTACAATTGTTGGCCCCATATTCCACACTAAACTACCATTTTGAAAGATCGTGTTCTTTACATGCTATCATTCATTTGGGATTTTCAGGAAACCGATATCGATGGTTTTGATTTTCTGTCCTTCTGATACATAAAAAAACGACTTCTTCCGAATCAAGAATTCTTACGGGTGATTCGGGAGTGCTGTGACGTTTTTCAGTGCATAATTAACGAAAGTCGTATCGCTTTTCCTATGTCCCTCAATTCAATTCCTATAGCATCTATAATTTGTATGGATGAGTTCGTGCGTTTCTAAAATTATTTTAGTTCTTGACATGGTAACACTTATCTCTATTGGCATTTTGAGGATAGACTTTTTTGAATTTTGGGCAAATATTTCGAGAATATGAGTGTTTATGTCTTCATCAGTCACATTTTGTTTTCTCAATTAGACATATTCATCACAGATCAATCTTTTGAAATGTTGAGAGATACATTCCTTACAATTGTGAGTAATGGAGTTATTGATTCGGATGGGCTTCGCTAAAATCTATGCTTCAATCCAAACCCTTTGGAACACGGAACACTTCACCCGATATCCCATACTTACCATGTTCAGGTTTGCAAAATGGAGGAAAAATAAAAGTGGAGAAAGATAAAATGGAGGCAAGAATTATATACGAGAACACCGTTCAGATATAGAACATTTACCTCCATTTTAGAGGGTTTTTTTTTCTTTCATTTATTTTTTTCTAAATATGCAATATATTTATCTTTTTTGCCTTCGATTATCGACATTGTCAATAAAAGATTAACATTGCTCTTTTGCCTCTATCCCTAATAGACCTGAGACGAAGAATCTTTAAAGATTCATGAATGAAACTGTTGTTGAATATTTACCTATTCTATAGATAATTATATATTATTTACTAAATCCTATTTATTTTATTTATTCTGAAGCAAATTTTTTATACTTCCCCGCAACTTAAAACAAGAGAACGATCAGAAAAAAATATGTTTTGTTAAAATAAATCGATGACTAAAAATCGGAAGATATTAACATAAATCGATTACTAAAATTTTACTAAAGGAATTTAGAAATGTTATTAAAAGAATTAAAAAATAATGTCTTTAAAACAAAAAAGTCCTGTATTTGGGGGTCACCCCCTTTAATAAGCTCTTTATTTGTCAAAAGAAACTTGTAAGTAGTTTACTTTCACTCCAAATTGTCACTATCCTGAAATTATAGCTCTTATAGGCAGGCACAGATTGATAAAAGACGCTGAACGCTGTAGCGTCCAGGGTTCTTAGGGTCGCGGGCAGCCGAACCTCATACGAGTAGGATTGTTTTATAATAATAGTTGTTATTTAACAGAAATTCCGCAGAATTGGAAAAATCCTATTTTAAGCTTCACGTATGAACTCTCAAAAGAACAAGTATTGAAATTTTGAAAAACAAGCCGATTCTTTTTTCTTAGCCTGAGCCACCCTGCCACAGCTACGTCCCTGAAAAAAGTGCCAGTCCTACCCTGCTTACAGGACCTTACCATGGTCTACAACTAATCTCTCCCGGTTCTTTAAACTATTTTCGAAAACCTGAGAGTATATATTGTGATACATTTAAGGCTCTGAAAACCATGGGCTGGAATCAATTTGTTTCCACCCAACCTATTACTCTCCACGTATGAAATATGCCGTACAACGTCTTTTTGACATGATGCAATCAAAGTGCTATCCAAGTTAACCCAGGCATGCTGAAAGCGAAAGGAATGATGAGTGGGAACTGCACCCACACTTTTTTAACACACTAATTTAAACCCTAATTCCTATGTATATAATTGTTAAATGTAAAATCCTTTTTACCCCCATACTGCAAAATTAACATATACACCATGTAGCATAACATTGCACTTTTCGAGTTTTTTTTCCCATATCCTTTATTATTAAGTGTGTTGTATGTTTTATTATTTTATATATGAGGGAAATCATGTTTTACAGATTATTAAATATGTCAAAAACTTGATGTTTGCACTTTGTTGAAAGCCATTTAAAAAAAACACGTATCGGAGAAATTTTCCTTTTTTTTAAAGCCGTCTATTTCCTGTAGAACTTTTGTAAATATGAATCGGCGAAATAAGTTATTTTTAATTAACCTAGCTCGGGCTCAGTAATTACTGAAATAGTTAGACTTCTGCTCCAACATTTGATGCCGAACTCGTCTGTAAAATATACAGTTTGAATTCAACTAACTTTTGATTAGCACATTAATACATTTAAAATTTATCCTAAGCCAAATGCCGTAATATATATACATATCACAAATATATTTCTAGAAGAACGACTCATTTAGAGAAGCTATTTCTTTTCTTTTATTTGCAAAGGTTATACAAGAAATAGACGGCTTTAAAAAATAGGTGAATTTCGCAAATACCATTTTTACATGGCTTTCAACCAAGTGCAAACACCAAGATTTTAACATATTTAATAATCTGAAAAACATAATATTTCCTCATATATAAAATTATACCATAAACTTTGGTCACAGAATCATATTTCTAAGGTTTCAGAATGCATCTAACAATACATTCATCCCTTGATTTACGCTGTATAAAAGTTCCGGGAAATCATCGTGTAAATGAAAACCATGCAAACCGAAACCAACAACTTATAGAAAACGGGGGTGTAGGTTCAAAAACAAGACCTTGTTATGAATAAAACGTACAATGAAAATTTTATTCGTACATATTTATCTCAAATTCCAGTTCAGCAGTAATAATAATCATTAATGTAACATTATTTGGCACTTTATTTGCACTAAGTTAAGCTTAGATTAATTTCTTACAATTTCATTTTTGCCACGAAAAATACTCAATATAGATGTACACTATAAAATTCGAAGGCGAAATTTGGAAGAAGAATATTTATGAACTGAATATAAATGAGAAATTAAGCATTTGTACTAACATGTAGTTAGCTTTATTTTCCAAAATTAGTATTTATACAATATTTTATGAAACACTGTACTTTCGAATTAGCTCTATATATCCTATATAATAGAGTCTAAAAAGTTAAGCATGTTGTTAAAAATGAAATAAAATACGTTTTTCGCTAGTTGTAAAAATTCAGTCTAGAAAAGTCAGATCTTGCTGCCGAATCGTAAAGGATTTCATTTCATTAAGATGTCGCGAGTAAGATTGCATTACAATGGCAAGAATATAATTATAGCGAAATAATATAAAAATAACTTTTTACAGATGACGATTTTATTAATATAGGAGCATACTGTTATCTATTTATTATTCAAAATAAAAGATATCAATTAAAACCATTTAAGTGATTTTTACTTTGGGATGAGTCTAATAATCTGCCTTAACGCCATACTACTTCTGTTTCATAACACGTATTATATCTACACACATAAAAATGTACACAATCCGTACAATGTAAAACCGAGTCTATAATCGTCTAAATGTAAAATGGTTGCATTTTCTTGACCATGTAAAACCTAGGATATACTGACCGGGTAAAACCGAAACCGTGTAAATCGAGGGATGGGTGTTTATTGAATCCGTTTAGTAATGATAAATATTGATTCCTACAAATTACCAATAAATGATATAAAGCTTATCCATATAATTAGTTAAATAATACTTTTTAAAGTTTCTGAGAAATAAGAGAGACAGGCACATTTCTAAATTCCTCTAATCATCATATTATGACACAGAATAAATCCATTTGAATTACCTATGCGAGTTTATGTTAATATCTTCCGATTTTTAAAACTCAGTTTACTGCAGTTAGACTAGAGTGAACCAGCTCTCTAACTCAGTAACAAACACTGAGGAAATTCGGGAGATGTGTAAAGTGTAACAAAAACAAGTTCCTATATTATATATTTAAACTATTGTTATATTTATATATATAAAATTATAATATATTTTATATATAAATAATTAATGAATGATATATAATATTAATTCAAATGGAAATAAATATTTGTTTGTTATTTGATATGCTGATATCTCTGGATATTCTAAGCTGTTACTCTGATGAAAGCGACGACCGTTCAGATCCCAGTTCAACAACCTGCCAGACTATTGGGTGACAAAAAAGTTATTCAGCATCCGCTAACAGCCTTCTTTGCAACTTCACCTTAAATTAACAGTTTTAGAACTTTAGATTGAATATGATATAAAATTGAGGTGATTCTCAAAAACGTTTATTTTTTTTCGAATTTTGCTATAATACACTAAATAACTTGGAAATTGCAACGTTACAAAATAGTTTATTTTGGTTATACAATAAAAACGAAAAAGGGGGAGAAAAAAATGGATTTACGTTATTGTCTAACATTTCCTCCTCCGTTTCAGAGAACTTCAAAAGATTAGTGAAAAATGCAATAAAAAGTAATAAGTTTAACATTTTTTTTGTCTTTGTTATCTTTACCAACATTCTCTAAGGAGGAGGCCATGCCCCCCTTGCCTCCCCAAGATTGATTGAAAAAGTATGTGTCCTGATGCAAAAAGTCTTTTTCCGTCGCCACTTTCCAGACATTTTACAGGGGACCGTTGTCGCATTATCGGCTTGACCGTCGTCCGCCACTCCTCTCCCCTTTCACATTCAGCTCTGAATACAGCATTTACTTTGAAATACCCAAATGACAAATTTACTTCTTATAATTGTCTATAAAATAATTAATAATATGTCGACATTATTAATCTTTCATTATAAGAATATTATTTTTATGCGTTATTGTACTTACTTAATACACATTATATCTTGCATAATAATCACAGACTTCTATTGCTGGTGGCGATAATAAAGACATTAGTGAGAAACATTAAAATATGAACATGAAAAACTGATTTTATGATATTAAATTTCTGTTTTTAACTATGTCGTTAAAAACCAATTATTGCATTTAATAGACTGCGATATTTATGTTACATTGTAGTCAATTATGTGATTTAGTTACTTTAGATAAATGCATTCAAAAATCTACTAAGCTTACGACAAATAATAAAAAATACCCCCTCAAGCAGCTGCTTGCCACAGAGGTCTGACAGGAGCCTGTCAGTTTATATGCCACAGTAGGAGATCTGAGAGGATGGCAGGACCTCAGCAGAAAAACGTCACACACATCCATGCCTAATCCGGGGCTCGAACCCAGGTCCCTTAGATCAGTAGCCAAGCGTGCTAACCACTCGGCCACGGAGATACGTTTATATATGAAATTCATTTATATTTAAAATATTTAAAAAATATGTAAACTGATGAGCTCAGATCATTAAAAACCAGTTAGAAAGCATAACCTGGAAAAGCAACAAAAATAAAAGAGTTTATAACTGAAGAAAAATATATTTGACATTTCATAGGTAATTTAAAATTAAATCTGTGCCAACTTTTGACGCATTTCTTTGTCCTCCTAGATATATACACATTCCTGAGGCTAACGAGGTTCAAACAGACTTTACAACTGGAATATTCAAAAACGTCTATCCTGAGTACAACTGCATCATTTGGACACTTCAAGTCGATTATAATAAGAATCCCATTAGATATTATCACCCTACTTCATTCTTCATCTCTATTTATTCAGCTTTAAGTGGCGTATTCCTAACTCTGTTCGCTCGCCAACAGAATCCTCTAGTTAAAACTTATCACTATTTATACTCTGTCCTGTAAATGGTAGCTGGCGTAAACTGGAAGGAGAGCTGTGTACCAATCCCTAGTGATGATGCACAGAACCGGCCAGGTCTAGCACCTAATGTCCGACCCGGCCTTCTCGTGGTGCAGGCCGTTAATACATTTCAAAAGAGATATTCTCTTTTGGAAGGGAACGGAAGTGGAGGGCTGCCAGTTCAATGTGACCTGCTGATCTGGTCATATATGGTCACTTTTTCCTTTTTTTCAACCCTGCTGAGGAGTGGTCAACTTCACAGGGTCCTGGTGCTGACCATTTATACCTACTAGACTTGTTTATCGATTTGAGCTTGATTATGGATCCTGGACTTGTTGCACTGGTGGGCCTCTGTTGAGGGAGAGTCTGCTGCTGTGTTTTCTGTTTGTTTCTGGGTTGCCAGCTCTAAGTGAACAGAGGCATGGGATACTTTATATCAGCTGGTGAATAATCCTAATCAGAGGCCATCGCAGGTACCTGAACCTTACTTAGCTAGTTGGGCATCGTCAAGCCTAAACTGGAGTAATGTGTCTCAGGCAGGCCATATGGCTCTTGAAAAAGTCCCACTTGAAAAGGTGGTGCCTGAAGTTCCTACCAGCATCGGTGACTTCAGCCTTTAGCGGAGGAGGAACAGGTCTTTGCCCCATACCTGCGATCTGGGGGCTGTTTGATATTGTTGGCCCTACCAATCTCAATAAACCTAATTTCTTTAAAAATCCTACTAATCATTTTCTCTCTGCAGGAACGTGGAACGTGAGGACATTACATAGAGATTATTCTCTTGATGTCCTCATGCAGGAATTCCAGCGCTATAACCTAGATATTCTAGGCTTGCAAGAGACCAGATGGACAGGTGAATGTGAGATACTTAAAAATAACTTTAAATTTCTCTTTACAGGGAGGGAGGATGGAAAGCATCACCAAGGCGTGGGTCTACTGCTCAGCAGACATGCTAGTGATGCTCATCTAGGATATGAGTGCATTAATGAAAGGTTTCTTACAGCAAAATTTCAGACAAGCATTAAAGACTTGAATGTTATCTGCTGTTATGCCCCCACTGAGGATTATGATGAGGATGAGAAGGATAGGTTTTATGAACAACTTCAGAATATTTTGAATTCTGTCAAGAAAGGAGATATTACCCTTGTTCTTGGTGACTTCAATGCCAAAGTTGGTACCGACTATGACCTTTGGGGAGGAGTAATAGGTCCTTTTGGTATTGGTAGCTGCAATGGCAATGGGCAAAGTCTCCTACAGGTAAGTAAACTCAATGGTTTCAGAATAACTAACACATATTACAAACACCGCGACATACATAAATACACATGGGTTTCACCTGATGGGCTGCAAAAGAATATGATTGATTACATATTAATTAACAGCAAATGGGCTAGTTCTGTTAGGAATACCAGGGCATATAGGGGAGCTGAAATTGGATCTGACCATTACCTTGTTAAAAGTGTCTTGCAAATTAAACTTAAAAAGTGTTATGCTAGGGTTAAAAATTTTACCTTTAATACTGAAGCTCTGAAAGACCCAGTTATAGCTAAAGCTTACCATGAAAGGTTACTTAGTCATTATGACAGTCATGGTTTGCTTAATACTGAAGTTGTGGAAGAATGGGGCCATTTTAAACAGGCTTTTTTGGAAACTAACAGTATTCTTTTAGAGAAAAAGGAGCAGAGGAGACAGAATTATTTAAATCATAAGGCACTTGTGGCTTATTTCAGAAAGAAGGAACTGCAGGAATGTCATTAATCAGTACCCTACTAATCCTAATAGTAAGCATTACAAAGAACTTAATAAACGTGTAAAGGATCAGTTAGCTACTGATAAGAATCTTTGGCTTGATGGCCTGGCTGACAAAGCTGAGGAAGCAGTTAGTCAGCACAACAGCAGAGAGTTGTACCAGATAGTTAATGTTTTGTGGTAGAAAACGAACAGGTATACAGGGATTGAAGGATAAACAACGTAAGGTTATAGAAGGTGAGGATTCTGTCATGGCTAGGGGGCTGAGAATTTCAGTGATGTTCTAAACAATGTGGTTAATTCTACTCCCATTGTTTGCAATGATGATAGATGCATTGGTGGCTTTAATGTTGGCCCTATAACACAATCTGAAGTTAGTTTGGCTATTTCTAAACTTAAACTTCATAAATCCCCAGGGATGGATGAAATTACTACGGAAATGCTTAGAGCTGGGAATGTTTCAGTTACCATTTGGATGATTGAAATTTTGAATAACTTTTATCATAAAGGCATGGTTCCTAAAAATTTTACCAGAGCTATTGTTATCCCTATTTTCAAAAAAGGTGATCGCAGTTCTTGTGATAACTATAGGGGTATCAGCCTACTCTCTGTTCCAGGTAAAGTTCTTTCCATGATTGTGCTTAATAGAATTTAGGAATCTGGTTGACAAGCAATTGCGTCATGAGCAATGTGGATTCAGAAGTGGTAGGGGATGTGTAGATCAAATATTTTCACTTAGGCAGATTCTTGCGAAATGTTTAGAGTTTCAGAAACCTTTGGTTGCTAGCTTTGTTGATTTCAAAAAGGCTTTCGACTCTGTTGATCGTCATAATTTGTGGTTGATTGTGAGATCATATGGTATACCAGACAAGTTAGTTAACCTAATGAAAGCTCTCTGTAATAACACTGAGTTATTACTGTGTGAGAATTGGTAAGGCTTGTAGCAATTGGTTTAGCATTACTTCTGGTGTTCGACAAGAGTGCATTTTGTCTCCTTTTCTCTTTAGTTTAGTTATTGATTAATTCACTTCAAGGGAAAGATTTTGGCCTTAAATGGACTGGAGATACGAAAATTTCTGATTTAGATTATGCTGATGATTTAGCCCTTTTGGCAAATGATGTTGATGAGATGAACTCTTTCATTCGAGCTGTTGATGAGACTGGTAGTAGAGTAGGTTTGGTTATAAACAGAGAGAAAACTAAAGTGATGAAAATTGGTCAGGCAGGTTGTGATTCAGTTAATCTGAATGGTTGCAGTCTTGAGCAGGTGTCACAGTTTAATTATCTTGGGAGCTACGTAACGGATACTGGTGATGTGCGGCATGAGATTAACAGACAAATAGGTATTGCTGCCGGGACTTTTAAGAATCTGTGGAGATTGTGGAGAAATAGGCGTATACATCTAAAGACTAAAATTAGACTATATAATAGTTTGGTTCTTTCTAGGGTTAGTTATGGTAGTGAAACGTGGACGCTGTGTAAAGAAGATAACAGGAAACTAGATGTTTTTGATTCTAGATGCTTACGCAGTATCTTGGGTATCAGGTGGTTTAACTTTGTAACTAATGATGAGGTTAGGCAAAGGAGTTTGCAACCTCCTTTAAGCAGAATATTGTGCAGAGAGAGACTCCGCTGGTTTGGCCATGTTGCCCGTATGGATAATTATAGATTGGCGAATACGGTTATGAACAGTGTGCCTAGAGGCCTCAGAAGGAGGGGGAGACCTAGGATGCGGTGGGCAGACAATGTTAAACAGGACCTTGTTAGAATTGGTGTACAGTGGCCGGATGCAGCAGATGTAGCTCCGGACAGATATGCTTGGAGAATTAAACGGCGCGGTCTGGTTGGACCTCCCATAGCCCATGGCTGCTTAAGGATGATGATGATGATGATGATGATGAATAAAATATTAGAGAATTTCAATGTTCTATCAATAGGAATATAGCTTCGAATTCCTATAAGTTCTAAAATATTCATTTAATTTTATGTAAATTGTTACTGAAAATAAAGAACAAAACTAAATACAGTAAACCCTCCATGTGCACGAGTTCCATTTGCGTAAATTCGAATCTACACGAACTATCTTCAATGCCCTCTTATTTTTTGCATGCATACTCAAATTAAAATATACGCGGTAAACTTTTAGTTACCGCTGTCATTATAATAACGATAAGCTCGTGTAAAAACTTTAACTGCCTCAGTTATTAGAATAATTTAATTCAATTATTTACCGCTGGGCTTTTTTTAATCTTCCATGGTGGTTTCCGCCTCGGCTTATTTCTTTATTTCCCTTTGGGATAAGTCAGATGAAGCAGGTATGGGCACTCAGGCCCGAACTTTATTCTATCCTTCACGGTTTTGATCTTTAATAACGAGAAAAGACAGCTGAAACAGCCGTAGATATTTCGTAGTGCGTTTCCTTGTAAGTCGTTTTGTCCACAAATGCTTCATTTTTACTCACGTTCACGTTACGATCTACGTTAAATTATTTGCATCCTTCTGAACTTTAAAAAAGTACAGTAATGCCTGGACTAGGAACATAACCGGTGTGTGTGTGTTGGGGGAAAGGTGTAGTAACCCCTATAACCTTATGTTGGCTGAGATGAGGAAAAATGCTCGACAGCCAACACTTATGGAGTTCTTCACTGGAATCAAGCAATGTTTCACCAATTAATTTTGAAAAAAAAAGCTTTAAATAAACATTAATAATTACTTTTCAAAAGATTATCCTTTCTCAAATGGCGTCGTGCAAGGAGACATTCTGTCTCCGTTATTGTTTAATTTCTATATTAACAATATTTCCGAAATAATTCTAGATGAAATCAAATTTAGTCTTTATGCGCACGATATCATTTTATGGATTACACATGAGAACTGTTATTCAGCAAATTTTTAAAAGACAACTGGATTTAATATCTCAGTATTGCTCAATTTGGAACCTAACACTATGTGAATCCAAAACTTATATTATTCTATTTTTTCATATATTTCCCTAACTTTTTTCATTTTAAAATTAATAAAATTGAATTGAAAATTGTAAATAATCTTAAATTTTTAGGAATTTTCCTAGATTCCAAACTATCCTGGAAATTTCAAATTCATAATGCAACCACACCAGCGAATAAATTATTTAACTATGCTAAATATTTTGGTAATTCAAAATGGGGTTGTACAAACAAAAATTTACTTTTATTATATAATAACTTAACACTTCCAAAATTTACATATGGGTTTGAATTATTTGGAAATTTGGCAAACTATAAAATGATTCAACTTGAACGTACACAATCTGAAATTATTAGATATTGCCTTGGTTTCCTGACAGGTAGCAGAAATGCTGATCTCTATGCGGAAACAAGTATTCCTACTTTATACATCAAACAAAAATTTTTATTATCAAACTTATTATTTTGAATTGTTCTTAAAAATAGAAGCCATCCAATCATTGACAAACTGAAAAATAACTTTGAAGACATTATTACTAGTTCATTCCCAGAAAAACATATATTGCTAAATATTTTGGATAAAAAAATAGCCGGGATTATTTACCAAATATTCCTTATTGGACTTCGACATTTCCTATTTTAGTAGATTTTATTCCTGGAATTGTTAAAAAATATTTACAAGATAAATATTCTAAAAACTTATACACTAAATTTTATTGAGGAAAAAATAAAATAATGTCATTATTATTTATACAGATGGTTACTCTAGTGAGGATAATAAATTTTTTCAGGAGCATTTATATGTCCACAATTTAATTATTCTTTTCAATTTAAATTTGATGATCAGTCTCTTATTATTGTCACGGAACTTTTTGTTATTACAGAGGCAATTAAATGGGCCTCTGTATTTCACAATTCTAAAATTTTAACCTTTACCGATGTAAGTCTGCAATTAATTGCATATATCAAAATCCATCTAAAGCTTCTTTTAACGTATTTGTCAATGATATTTTAATTCATTCTTTTAAACATTCATTGCATCATCATGCATATATGTTACAATATCATCATGCATATATGTTACAATATCATCATGCATATATGTTACAATACAATGGATACCCTCTCATTTTGGGGTTCCATATAACTAAATTGCTGATTCCTTGGCCAAACAGGCTCATTTCTTAGATAATCATGATTTTACTCCTGTTTTTTTTCAACAAAATTAAACATAATAACAAGAAATTAATGTTAACAGAGCTCCAAATTTGCTATCAAAATGCTGCACATAACACACATAGATATAGTATTAATCCTAATATTCAGAAATTCTCAGATTATAACTTTACAAAGAAAAAAAAGAACTGCAGTTTTGAGAGTAAAAACTAATTTTGCCTTAACCAATTCTAGACTTTTTAAATATAAAGTTGTTAATTCTCCAAATTATTCTACTTGTAATGTTCTACACACAGTGGAGCATATATTATTTCACTGTCCTTTATACAAAAGAGAAACAAAATGCTACTTTAAAAATTAGCAAAATACGTTATTTAATCCTATAATTTTAAATCGATTCTGTATTCTTCAGATCAAAAATTAATACTAATTTTGTACAAACATTTAGCTCAATTTTTAAGATGTTCTAAGTTGTTATGCATAATAAAAAAAATAAAAATACTAATCAAATTATATATTGTAAACATGATAAATGTAGAAGAAAATTGTTAAAATTCTAAATTTTAAACATGTTTAAATATACCAATTTCATTTATCTTATAGATCCAAAAAAGCATTGAATGATTTTGCCTCCTTGTGTTGTTTTGCCTCTGAGCGGCACTTTTTTGCACACCATGGGCTAAATGCCCAGGTCACAAGTATCCCGAAGGCTCAGAGAAGGTTGGGGGAGGAGACCCACTGGAACAGCTGTTGGGAGACAGATGGTAGCCTCTCGTCAAGGCCATCCAGCGTGTTCTTTAACGTGCACAGGATGTGGCTCTGGGACCACGGCTTAACGTCCCATCCGACGGACGGTAAATATCCTGTTTTGAGCTCAGAGAGAGTACTCCTTGCAGGTAGCGCAATTTCAATGCCGAACAGTGTATTTTATAACCTTGACAAATTATTAAATTATGATGCAATTAAAGAAAATGAATCGCGCTGAATAAACATTGACCGCGTGTGCAATGAACTATTAATATTTCCTTGAGGTTGATGACTCGGGGCTAACTTATTAATATTGAATATTTGATAAAGCGAGGTTTAAATCATTCCTTTGATTACCTGTAGTCTGTTCTGTTATTATTTCTACTACAGTATTGAAACCATTTTTGACAAAGTATAATGTGGGAAAAGCTAACACTAAGAATTATATTTCGTTCAGAGACTGAGATGTGCAATTTTCTCCTTGACCCAGAATGATTTGCAGAAGGGCCCCACCTTACTGGGCTTCATAGCTATGTTAATGTAAACTGGTGATATTACACGTTACAATCGGTTAATTTCTCACTTTTGCGCATCTTGTTTACCCGTCAAAAGGGACATCCCGATCAGATAATTCAGGTTCATTCGGATCTTGCAATTTTGTCATGATAACTTTCTTGAGCGCTTAAATATGAAAATAATAGGTCTCCTGATCATTATCGGGCAATGGTATTTTGTCTTTGCCATTCTCCGCCGTGACCTGTAGTAGAGTTCACGTCTTATAAAATTATTTTTACCGGAGTACACCGATAATTACCTTGAAATGCATTTTGCTTTGATGAGATTCATTCTTACTTTGAACTTATTGTTGACTTAATTTGTCGAAAGATGCCCTATCAGTTTAGCTGGTCCTATTATAGAGTTCATAAAAACGGCGTCAACAATTACCTTATGAGAGTCAATTGACTTCCGTATACAGGAGACGTTCAAATTCGTCTTTATTTCTGGAACAAAGCTAACGAAATAGTGGCCGTTCAATGAACTATTTTTTATTTAATTAAAACGATTGACTGCAATTTACAAACTTATAGAGATTGAGGCAGACTAGAAGAGACTTGTGTAGTTCGCTACTGAGATGTTTATCATCTTAATATTGGCTATGAGAAACATAATAAATGGCCAAGGACATCTATTGCTGCGTTTTTGCAATGAGCCTTTGGATCAGTTGATGGCAATCATAAATGATATATCATCAGTTTCATGTAAAATTACACTTTTAATAGGAATACCGTTTTCATTAAGGAACCGTTGAACTACCTGAAATGTTGTTGAGCCATTTGTGTTTGTCATCTTTGCTATAACAACATAATATCTACAATAACTTCCTTAATATTTGTAAAACTCGCATAAGCTCGTAGCAAGGCTTATTGGTATAAGGTTATCACAGAGAGTTGATTTATCAAGTTGTAATAGAAGGTCGGTCGTCTTCAAATAGGCACATAGCTTTCTCTATATGTCACTTGACATCTCATTAATTCTTATTGATATTGAATTATTGTTTAATGTAACTGATGATATTACACGTCACTTACAGATCTTTTTTTACATCAATCTTGCACATCAGAAAGAATTGGAATCTCACCATTGGTATGCAATTTTCTGAAATTAGAAGTAAAATTTTATAAGAAGCAAGGCCTTTATTCATTTCAATATCGTTAAATAATCCGTTGAAATCCCGAAAATATGGTACATTTTAATTCTTTTATCCGCTTGTTTCGTTTTTAGATGTTCACTGAACCTCGAAGGCTCCATGCCTTCATTTAAGAATGTCTTTTCTCATACATAAGAAACATTGATAACTGTTCATTGATAACTTGATGATGGAATAAATTTAAATTTTATGCATTCATTTGAATATTATTTGCACTTTCTTTTATCGCTATCACGACCCATTCAAAGAGAAGTCTTTATTGTTGCCAAACAAGTATGAGATATAATACTAAAGAAACTAGCAATCATAAGATGTATTGTCAATTCGAACTACGAACCATTTTAGGCGGATGTCAGGGAGAATGTTTGAAATGGCCAGCGAGATTTCACTATTCATTTAATGTATGGGATTTCAATCCGGTTGCCTTTTTTTTAATCCCTTTTCCAAAAAAAAAGCGCTAATGTTTGCACTTTCTGATCTGTCTGTAGAGATTATGCAGACATTCAACTTTTTCACTCTAGAGATAAATAAAAAAATTGGGTTTGATAGGTATTGATGAAATATTACGATTCGCTCTTTCGGAATCTCCCAATAGCTATGGTTGCACCATCTAACGGTGGAAAAGTTTTTATAGTGCCAAAATTTCGCAGGAATATTGAAAGCGATGTGATTATGTCAGAAATTTGAAATGTTTGGATGTAAAATGCGAATAGCATGACCTTTGAATTGACAACAATGAATTTCACCGTTATTCCCAGAGAAAGTGGGGAAACGCAATTTTTTGCTTTACGAGGTAATTGCTTGATTTTAGAAATATATTAAAAATTATTTTTGGATCGAATGCATATTCATAAATTGTTATCATTTTTGAATCTCCCAAAAGTTTTAATTGCGCTCTCTGACGGTGGAAATTTTGAAAAATTTTAAAGCTTGAAAGGAATATTACAAACGATCTATTTGGAGTAAAAAATTTCAGATTTTAGTTGTGGAGTGTGATGATCAATCAATCAATCATCGATCAATGGGTTTACACTGATACCTAGGATTTGCCCCTTCATCCACGGAGATAAGGGGGAGGGGGTGAGAAAGCTTTTTGCTTTAAGAGAGTAATGAAAAATTATTTTTCAGTTCAATAGGTACTAACGAAATATGTTTCACAGTTCTCAACTCCTCCAAAAGACTTTAATTTACATCGAAAGAATATATCGCTAAATATAGAATATGTAAAACTTGAATTAATATTGAAAACTATACATATATTTGTGCTAGAAATTAGACACTCTGGTGGTAAAATATGTTGATTAAAAATATATGCTCAGATAAGTCGTTAATAAAACTATAATTTCAGAGTTCATAAATGGGCGAAATAGAGCACCGGGCTTTTTGCAAGTCGTTATCACCTCTATCTGAAGTGTGCCTGTGACATTGATTTCAAAACGTAAAGAAGTGTAAATTGGAAAGAATTAAGTCCCTAAGGCTATTTCTTGCTATTCAAGATCAAATAGAACAAAATCGCAAGAATTGATCTGCTACTAGGATAGATTTTGGTCTATTAAGTTTTTGCTGGCAGAGGTGATCGTACTTAGCAGTTCTTGAAAGGAGAAGATTATGATGTTCCGTAGCATTTAAAAAAACTGAATTGCAGCATCTATAGTGCAATCCCGAACAATAGGGATACAAATATCCCTTTGGATGATGGAATTACGCACGGACCAGGGTGAGCTGACAATATGTAGTATGATCTACATGTTATTTTGGAACGTTTGAATTTCTGTATTTTAGTTCTTTCACAGTAGCTCCAATTTGGAGATGAATATAGGAGAATAGGACGAATAACAATCTTGTACGTAAGCAACTTGTTTGCAATGAAAGCGTTGAGTGCTTGCCAAAAAAGAATATCAATTTATTGTGCACTGCTTTACTTTGCAGATACTTTTTCTTATGTGATATGTCCAGTCAATCTTTCTATGCAATGTGACTCCGAGATAAGTAGCAGTATTCATCCAGACCATTTGCTTATCAAAAATTTCCAAATTCGGAACATGGTGTAACCTTTTGTGTACAAAGATCACTGGAACATTTTTATCTGCATTTATCTTTGTCCTCCACTTGGTACAACAAGTTTAAAAGTCTATAAGCATCATTTGCACTCTACGTAAAGCAAAATAATGTGAAATAGAGGAAGCAAGAAACGCAGTGTCATCTGTGTACATGGCAGTTTTAACAGTAGGAATTTATGGAATATCAACAACATATATATATATTGAAGAGGGTTGGACCTAAGACAGCGCCTTGTGGTGCCCAAGCAAAGATGAGATAGGTTTTTGAGTAGCCATTGCCAACTCGAACCTTTAATTTCCTATTTGTGAGATAGCTCTTTATTAGATACATAAGTTCGGCAGAGAATGTGAATTTGATAAGCTTGCAGATGATTCGTTTGGTTGAAACCTTACCGAAAACCTTTGCAACATCCAGAAAAACAGCAATGATGTATTCCTTCTTGTTCCTCTTCAACGACTAGGAGCACCTGATGCATGGTTGAGTACTTTCTTCTGAAGCTGAACTGTTCAGGAGGAATGATAACTGAATCTTCGAGGAATGCCTCAATCCCGTTTAGGATAATCTATTCGTATATTTTATCCATGCAAAACAGAAGCAGATTGGCCTATAATTTTGAAGAAATATAGGGTCATTGCCGCTTTTAGAAAGCATGGCTAATTTGATCGCCATTTCCAAATATCTGGAAAATAGTTCAGTTTCAGAGCTTTGTTAATTATGCAGAGCAGAAGCGTAAGAGCCTTTTTGGGAAGGTTCCTTAAATCTGTATTGCTGATTTAATCTCATCCAGTGGCTTTTGAAGTTTTTAACCTGGAGATAATTCCACGGAGTTCAGAATAGGAAGGAAACTTGAGACTCGAGTTGTGCTGTTGAGTGTTAAAATCTCGGACTGTTTTATTAGAGGAAGAGATGAAATTCTCGTCATAGGGTACATCATTCAGCATAAATTGCTTTTCTAAGTAGGAAGCGAAAGCTTCTGCTTTGTCTTTATTATCGTTGACTAATCCATTTTCTCCATAGAGAACAAGAATTTGTCTGTCTCTTCCTTTAAACGCTGAGATTATTTTCCAGAGTGAACCGTGTTGTGGATTAAACGAGCTAAGCTTGGCCGCCCAGCAATCATTCCGATATTTTTTGAAGTCTCTCCCTGAGGTGCACTATGTTTTTGGTTGTAGATGCCTTTGTCATGTGGATCGCACACTGCTGCCAGGATTTCCTGGCTTTATTTTTTTTCCTTCAATCTGTTTTTGATATCGGGTGGAAGTTTTTCAGGCTTGAGATCCCTTTAATGCACAGTGGTTGAATTTTGAAGTGACTCTTGAATTTCACTATTTAGATTTGTAAATTCAGTATCCAGATTTACAAGTTTGGCTTTTTTTAGTGTACCAGGGAAAATTGTATTAAGAATAACACGATATTTGTTCCAGTTTATTTTATTGCAAGTGGGAAGCACCCGTATTCCCCGCAAGTCTAATTTGAGCAACAGCGGATTGTGATCTGATGACAGTTTATTTATAACTTGCAGATTCTAGTTAAGAAATAAATTTTTATGAAGAACTATGTCCAGCATATATGGTATAAAATGACTGACATGGAGGAAGTAAGTCGGGCTTGTGGTGCATTTACTCTAAATTCATGTTTGTAGTTCTAAGGTCTGCAAAACTTATTTCGAAGCCTACGATTTAGTACTTGGGCAGCTGTTCCCAAATGCACTTATTAAATTGCTACCTGTTATTCAATAAATATTACAATAAGAGTTGTTGTTTTGTGTGTGTGTATGTGTTCATAATGCCTGGTAGAAAAATGGCGAGAAAAGGAAACTTGGTTCGCTCGGTATTAGAGACAAATTAAAAATATTATAAAAATTAGAAGCTGGTGTAACTGTTGTTAAGATTTGTGATGAAGTTCTTTACATACAGTCAGTTAAACAAACTGATAGAAAGAAAATCAGAGTTAATTGTCATATTTAGGCGTTACACATTTTCCATTTAGAATAATTTTTAAATCATTTTTGGTTTATCATGCAATAATTTTCCTTTACGATTAGACCATTTCTGACTTCGTGCATCTTCATTATATCAGTCAATTCCCACTCCCCATTCATTTATTTCTTAGGTGTCATTAACATAAGTCCAGTAATAAGATAGTTTGTCTTCACAAATGTTATCATGTATCTACTCTCTTAGTAAAGTACAGTAAAACTGAATTCTGAGGACTATATGGCACGCACAGATTGCAGTTGCTCCCACAGGTACAGTCGCTCAAAAAAGTATCCGAACATTATGGTTGATTACAGATTTCAGAAAAAATATCTGGCAACGATTTTTTTTTAGAAATTAGTGATCTGGCAACCTTCGTGTCACGTGACACGAAGTTGCCAGATCACTAATTTCTAAAAAAAATCGTTGCCAGATATTTTTTTCTGAAATCTGTAATCAACCATAGCGTTCGGATACTTTTTTGAGCGACTGTACACGACTTTCATACATGTGAATTGTAGCATGAAATCGATGCTGGTACTCTTACTGAGTATTGGTCTAACTTTCTTACAAATAATTATGCCAAATTGTATCGTCTTAAAGATAGAAGGTAGGCACTTTTTAAGAAAAGAAAGCAGTTGATTTAACATTATTCTGTGATATTCTTATATAATCTTAATGAATAATTATTTCTCTTTCATGTTTTTAATAAAAGGCAAAAAAATGCAAGTAATAGTCAGATACGGAACTACAAAGTAAGATATCCACATTCATTGACGATAGTGAGAAAATAATAATTATTGCTTCTGCTAAAGATAGCATGGATCTCGCAGTGGTATTGAGTCATCCATCCGTGCCAGCGGTTATTCTATGATGGGAGGCAGCTGTCCGGTATAAGAGGTAATTCCTGAAATCGAAGTTTACCTTTTTTTGTCTGTAGCACTGTAATTTTTACATCGTCATAATAGTTTTCATGTAGGGAAGTAATAATGATAATATAGTGACAATATAATACAAACTAATCATAGAATGAGAGCTAAAATTCGCATTTGGAACTCTATTGCATTTTATTATGATGATAATGATGGAGGCTGGAAATACCAGTCACACTGAATCGTTCTCAAATATCTGCTTCGTTGGCCTAGTGCAGTGCTTCTGAAAGCGGTGGTAGTGTCGGTCCGCAGCGAACTGCTACGAAAAAATAATGTTTTCAGAAGCATAACATTGATATGCCACAACTTCTTTTTATTAAACTGCATGTAATATCTTGTTCAATATATTAAAAAAACAACATTTTCAATTTCAATATTTTAACAACCCCAAAGTTTTCAATCCCTCTACCGGTCCCTAGCACACTGGCAAAAAAAGAATGCTGGTCTGACACATGAGACAGCTTGAAAATAACTGGCCTAGTGCATCCAAGATTTGTTATTCCTAAAGGAGATGCAGGATTGAGGATCAGATAAATTTTCAGCTGAGCATATTTTTGCTCTTCCGAATTGCGATCTCTCTTAGTGATGAAATGATGAGAGTAAGGCTGCCTTTCCTTGTTTGCTGGCACTGTCATAAAGTTCATTACCTTATCCAGATAAGAAACAATATTAAGTTTTGGTAGACGTAGGAAACTTTAGATTTGTCTATTGTTTTTTACATGGTAAGGAGTTATTTATTGTTATTACATCATCAATATATTTATATATAATATATTTGGATTAATACAGATAATATTAACAGCCTTAACTGACATAGTGATTAGTTACCTAGCGACTGCTCCAGCAAGGTAAACTTTTGTGTTGTGTTAGCTCTAACTGAGGTAGTGGTCAGTAATGACTTCGATCTTAGTAGGTTATATGAGAAGGCTTGTAAAAGCTAAGAGTAGTTTCAAGTATTCTTCTATGCCCTATACATTCAAATAAAGTATACATACATATGTGTATATTTATGCAGATGAACAAAATACATTCTCACTGCCTACAAGAAATACAAAGTTGTGTATTGAGGACTGTGTACTGATGTTCTGGATGGGGTAGTTCATAACATCAGTTAGAAGCGATTTTGATCGGCGGCAGGTAGCTCAACTGTCAGAGCACATAACATGTTATCAGGAGATCGTGGGTTTGTATCCCAACTGCTCCAACACAATTTTCCCTTTATAATTGATATCGATATTAAATTAGGAATGAATACTCTCCTAACACATATATTCAAATTTCCGTGTGATGTATTGTATATATAACACAAAATCAATAGCTCGTCTGGGTTAAAATAATGAGTATTACAGTAGTAAAGTATCACAAGAGATCTATCGTAGACATGGGACTCATGAAACAGCTAAAAATAATTCGTGCTGTAATGTGTGGGATTGGAACCCATATCTCTTAGTAATATGCTACATGTGCTAATTCCTACATATCAATAGCTGACTTATTTTTCTCCTTGCACGTGACTATAGACTTTCCCGCATTATATTTGATTCTTTCGCGTCGTGTTCCTGAGAGACGTGGATTCGAATCCCATTCATGGCACTAGATAATTATTATTTTCTCACTATCTCACTATAGTTACAAAGTAAGATATCCACATATTTATAGATATAAGTATGTGGATATCTTACTTTGTAGTTCCGTATCTGACTATTACTTCTGCCGTGAGTAAATCATTTCAGCTAACTATTTAGTGATATCAAATTTCATCTTCAAATCAACAGTGAATATATTGGCGCATTTATTTTACTGAGACAAAAAATATTATGTTTTATTCTTCCAAGACATAAGCCTTCTTGGATTCCTTCAGTCAGAATGTGGTACCCAGTTTCCTTTAATTCTCTTCCGTCCATTCCTATCCATTCCATTCTATTCCATTCCATCTTCTTCTGTAGTAGTAGATTATTTTCCATGAACGTATTTTTGTGGTAATTTATTTTATTACAATTCCTCGAAGATCTATATCTCTGTCAAAGAGAAGTTTCTTCCATCTATTTGCACTGATTGTCATCTTTTTATTTTACCAGGTCTTGGTCTAATTAAAAATGGCTGGTGCAAAGGTGTAGTTCCTGATATTGCTCAATATCCGCTTCTCTCGGATATCTTCTAATTCGCCCTGAGTATCCTGGTGAACTATGAATAAGCTCACTTTATCCAAGAACTTCCTTTAACAAAACATCTTACTTGCCACTATGATGTCTTGATTCATGGCTAGTTCAAAGAACTTTTATTGGCAGGTAATATCAAGCTGATCTGGACAACTACGGCTACTTTTCTTTTTTTTCTACCCTGCTGAGGAGTGGTCAACCACACAGGGTCCTGGTGCTGACCATATAAACCTACTTGACTGGACAGATATATGGCTCTGAGCTTGATTATGGATCCTGATTTTGCTGCACTGGTGGGCTTCTGTGGAGGGAAAATCTTCCGCTGTGTTTTCTGTTTGTTTGTGGGTTGACAGCCCCAAGTGAATAGATTCACAGGATATGTTTATCAGCTGGTGGATAATTCTGAGCAGAGGTCATCGCAGGCACCTGAACTCTTTGCTTCTATTGGCATCGTCAAAATCTACATTGGGAGAAGTCTTCCAATGTAGATGGCTTCAGCCTTTAGTAGTGGGGGAACGGGTCTTTGCCCCATGTCTGCGATTAGGGGGCTGTTTGATATTGTCGGCATTCCCTCTCTCAATAAACATAGTTTCTTTAAACATCCCAATAACCATTTTCTCTCCTTAGGTAGTTGGAATGTGAGAACTCTGCACAGAGCTTTTTCTCTTGATGTTCTCACACAAGAATTCCACCATTATAATTTAGATATTCTCGGCTTGCAAGAGACCAGATGGACAAAGGTCAGATTTTTAAAAATAATCTTAAATTTTTCTTTTCAGGGAGGGACGACAATAAGCATTACCAAGGCGTGGGTCTGCTTCTCAGCAGACACGCTGGCGATGCTCTTCTAGGATATGAGTGCATTAATGAAAGGTTTCTTACAGCAAAATTTCAGACAAGCGTTAAGGACTTGAATGTTATCTGCTGTTATGCCCCCACTGAGGATGCCGATGAGGATGAGAAGGATAGGTTTTATGAGCAACTTTAGGATATTTCGAATTCTGTCAAAAAAGGAGATATTACCCTTGTTCTTGGTGACTTCAATGCCAAAGTTGGTACTTCAAATACAAAGTTGGTCCTTTGGGGAGGAGTAATAGGCCCTTTTGGTATTGGTAGCTGCAATGGCAATGGGCAACGTCTCCTACAGGTAAGTAAACTCAATGGATTCAGAATAACTAACACTTATTACAAACACCGCGACATACATAAGTACACATGGGTTTCACCTGATAGAATGCATAAGAATATGATTGATTACATATTAATTAACAGCAAATGGGCTAGTTCTGTTAGGAATACCAGGGCATATAGGGGAGCTGAAATTGGATCTGACCATTACCTTGTTAAAAGTGTCTTGCAACTTAAACTTAAAAAGTGTTGTGCTAGGGTTAAAAAATTTACTTTTAATACTGAAGCTCTGAAAGATCCAGTTATAGCCAAAGCTTACCATGATAGGTTACTTAGTCATTATGACAGTCGTGGTTTCCTTACTACTGAAGTTCAGGAAGAATGGGATCATTTTAAACAGGCTTGTTTGGACACTAACAATACTCTTTTAGGAAAAAAGGAGCAGAAGAGGCAGAATTATCTGAGTGATAAGGCACTTGAGCTTATTTCGGAAAGAAAGAACTGCAGGAATGTCTTTAATTAATACCCATCTAGTCCTAATAGAAAGCATTACAGAGAACTTAATAAACATGTAAAATATCAGTTAGCTGCTGATAAGAATCTTTGGCTTGATGGCTTGGCTGATAAAGCCGAGGAAGCAGTTAGGCAGCACAACAGCAGAGAGCTGTACCAGATAGTTAATGTTTTGTGTGGTACAATACGAACAGGTATACAGGGATTGAAGTATAAACAAGGTAAGGTTATAGAAGGTGAGGATTCTGTCATGGCTAGATGGACTGAGCATTTTAGTGATGTTCTAAACAATGTGATTAATTCTACTCCCATTGTTTGCAATGATGATAGATGCATTGGTGGCTTTAATGTTGGCCCTATAACACAATCTGAAGTTATTTTGGCTGTTTCTAAACTTAAACTACATAAATCCCCAGGGGTAGATGAAATTACTACCGAAATGCTTAGAGCTGGGAATGTTTCGGTTACCACTTGGATGACTGAAATTCTGAATATCTTTTATGATAAAGGCATGGTTCCTAAGGATTTTACCAGAGCTATTGTTATCCCTATTTTCAAAAAAGGTGATCGCAGTTGTTGTGATAACTATAGGGGTATCAGCCTACTCTCTGTTCCAGGTAAAGTTCTTTCCATGATTGTGCTTAATAGAATTAAGAATCTGGTTGACAGTCAATTGCGTGATGAGCAATGTGGATTCAGAAGTGGTAGGGGATGTGTGGATCAGATATTTTCACTTAGGCAGATTCTTGAGAAATGTTTAGAGTTTCAGAAACCTTTGGTTGCTAGCTTTGTTGATTTCAAAAAGGCTTTCGACTCTGTTGATCGTCATAATTTGTGGTTGATTGTGAGATCATATGGTATACCAGACAAGTTAGTTAACATTATGAAAGCTCTCTATAATAACACTGAGTCGTGTGTGAGAGTAAGGCTTGTAGCAATTGGTTTAGCATTACTTCTGGTGTTCGACAAGGGTGCATTTTGTCTCCTTTTCTCTTTAGCTTGGTTATTGATTATGTTATGCGAAATTCACTTCAAGGGAAAGATTTTGGCCTTAAATGGGCTGGAGATACGAAAATTTCTGATTTAGATTATGCTGATGATTTAGCCCTTTTGGCAAATGATGTTGATGAGATGAACTCTTTCATTCGAGCTGTTGATGAGACTGGTAGTAGAGTAGGTTTGGTTATAAACAGAGAGAAAACTAACGTGATGAAAATTGGTGAGGCAGGCTGTGATTCAGTTAATCTGAATGGTTGCAGTCTTGAGCAGGTGTCACAGTTTAATTATCTTGGGAGCTATGTAATAGATAATGGTGATGTGCGGCATGAGATTAACAGACGAATAGGGATTGCTGCCGGGACTTTTAAGAATCTATGGAGAGTGTGGAGAAATAGGCGTATACACCTAAAGACTAAAATTAGACTATATAATAGTTTGGTTCTTTCTAGGGTTAGTTATGGTAGTGAAACTTGGACACTTTGTAAACAAGATAACAGGAAACTAGATGCGTTTGATTCAAGATGCTTACGTAGTATCTTGGGCATTAGATGGTTCAACTTTGTAACTAATGGTGAGGTTAGGCAAAGGAGTTTGCAACCTCCTTTAAGCAGCATATTGTGCAGAGAGAGACTCCGTTGGTTTGGCCATGTTGCCCGTATGAATAATTATAGATTGGCGAATAGGGTTATGAACAGTGTGCCTAAAGGCCTCAGAAAGAAGGGGAGACCTAGGATGCGGTGGGCAGACAATGTCAAACAGGACCTTGTTAGAATTGGTGTGCAGTGGCCAGATGCAGTAGATGTAGCTCAGGATAGACTTGCTTGGAGAACTAAATTGCACGGTCTGGTTGGACCTCCGTAGCCCATGGCTGCTTGATGATGATGATGATGACGACGACGACGACGACGATGATGATGATGACGATGATGATGACGACGACGATGATGATGACGACGACGACGACGACGACGATGATGATGATGATGATGATGAATATCAAGCATTTAATCATCCCATGAGAAACACTTTGCTCCATTTGTAGAAGAACCAACGTCAAATTTAAGAGGAATTGTTTTGCTTTATCAATGCTTGCTCTCTGCTTCTATCAGAGTTTATTTAACAACTGTCTACAGTGAAATTGACTCCAGACCTTTGTAACAGCTACGCCAGCTTCTAACTTTTCAATAATCTTTAATTTGTCACTAATACCAAGTGAATCACGCTTCCAGTTTTCGCTTTCTTCCTTATACGGTCGTTATGAACAAAAGATAAGTTGTTGTACTTTATATTAACACAAACGAAATAACTTTGGGATATGAAAAAGTCAGTTTACCTGAAAGAATTAAACAAAGCCACCATTCCAAAATCAGTCGAGAGCATTGTGGTTTGAAAATGACACAATGACTTAAACCAAATAAAGGACGATCAGTCCATATTGGTCGACGCTGTTGGAAAAATATGGAATCCGTGAAATCGTAGTTCGTAGAATCGAGGTTTTACACTAATACTACAGCAATTTTAAATTGTTAAAATTTTGCTTAAATCACCTGGCATCATATCTCCCCTTATTCTGATTATTGGCTGATCCATCGGCGCCCTCTATCTGGAGAAGTAGATTTTATTAAGATGAGGCTGTTGGATTTGAAACTGCACAATTACACGTAATTAAGAAAGCCTTTTTATAAAAAGTTTAACGATTAAAAATATTTATTGACACTACCAAAAAGAAGTCAACTCCTCCTGTCTCTTAGCCTGAATAACCCCATGCTTATATTCCCAGTCGTCGAGGGATTAGTGTTTTTCTTTTATACAGAGTAAAACATCTAGGTTCTAATCCCGGATAAAGCGCGAATGTTTATGTTCCTACTGAAGCGTCCCTTCTCTCCTATATCTTCCATTTGGCGTATTATACCGACAGGCTCCTATCAGACCTCCGTGGCAGGAGGGCTGCATGAAGAGAATTTTTTTAGCACAGTGACTAAAAAAGATTAGAGACGAACGACTCTACAACACGTCACAACATACATTGTTGCCTTGGATAAAGAGATCAAAGCCATTTATTAAATGGAATCACACAAACAGCTGCAGGGGACGTTCAGCATTTTAACTTAGCATCTCTCTAATAGTTACTGAAACTGAGGGAAAACATTCTACGTAATGGAGACATCAAATGAAAAATTCCAACTCGCAGATTTGAGTAATAGCATTGATTTTTACGTTTTAACTTTACGTTGAAACGGAAAAGACCTACTTTTGATGCCTAGTAGCTTGTTTAGAAATAAAAGCAGTGTATTCATTTTTCCGAGTTTAAAACAACAGCTTGACAACCTGCAATTTATATTGCCAATTGGCATGCATAATATTGCTATTTCAGTTCAAGTGACGGAGGTTTTAACTATATGTTATCATTTAGTTATTGTTGTCCTTTTAAATAGGTAACTCATATAAATGCGAGAATTTGCAAGGGATGATTTATCATTTCTTTGAAATAGAACATGCTAATATGACATACGAGGAAAAATAATACGATATATATATATATAGTGCTTTTCGCATGTATTTTCGTAAAAAAGGTAATTAAATTGGTAGTTTCAACGTCTTCATATAGAATTAGTGTAGGGCTGGCTGGGTGAATGGGACTATTTTTCCACACAGAAAAGAATAACTTTGATTACCTCACTACTAGGAAACTGTCATGGAATAAAAGCCATGGAATTATCGTTAATAAAAATGTTATGCAATTAATATCCATGAAAAGATCTGTTCTTTCATAATAATGGGCTATTTTCGTAACCAAGTTATTTGAAACAGTTTTAATAGAGTGGTTTCCAAAAATTAAAAGACAAATGAAAAAAAAAAGCAACATTGTAAGACTCCGATGATAGATATGCATGAAAGTCAATTACAGTATTTAAATACGACGCAGGGTTGTGGTACGAAATGCAAATGAATAGTGATGGCAAAAACATATGCAAATGAATAGGAATGGCAACGGTACATGTAAATATGCCTAACGTTAAAAGCGAGTTTCGAAACTTTTCTCCAGTTCTCCTGCCGAGTGCAAGGTAGAGTTATAGAGATAGTAGATTTTTTGGTTATATGATATATGTCGGAAGAAGCGCTGTGGTGAGCAATAGGTAATCTCGAGGCAGACTAAAGTGAAGCAGATGTTGTCAGATGGCTTAATGTGAGTGGTTCAGTGGTGCACAGACTTTGACAGAAATTCCAAATAGTAAAAAAAAAGAAACTCCAAAAAAGACAAAGATCATTCAGTAGTAGACGACGACGGGCAATAAATAAGAGAGAGCAGCACTCTCTGGCATTATGCATCAATAGGAGCAGGATGTCCACCAAGTCAACTGCAATCGTAACGGCGCAGTAGCAAGTGAGACGGCGATATCCTCTACCACCATACGCTGAAAACTTCATGAGGCTTTTGACATTAGTTCATGAGTTGTTCTTGAGGTATAACATACGCCAGACAGTCAATCATGTGTGTGCCAGAGGAAAAACCATTTAAACTGGTGCGGACATCATGTCAATTAAATCTAGAAGTAATGGGGTCCGTGCTCTTCACGAATGAATCGAGATATCCCCTCCACAGCGATTCGCGGCGATAGTAGATATAGAAAAACACGGAATTGCCATCATGTCACAAATATCCTTGACTGGGATACCTACGGTGGTGATAGCGTCATGGTTTGGGGAGGGCTACCTTTGGTCAGCGGCATAGATCTGTATATGCTTCCAACAGGCTATGTAACCGGTCAGAGGTACAGGCATGAAATCGACCATATGAGGGTGCAATAAGTGTTTCTTTCCTCCTACAGGACGATAAAGCTCCCGAACACTTTTGTGATCTTGTTGATCTTTATCTGGAGAATAGCACTATTAGTCGTATTAAATAGCCAGCCTAGTCTCCCTCCCTAAATCCGATAGAACATGCATGGGATGCTCTTGAGAGATGTGTTCATCCCCGAAACCTGCTCCTCCAAGCCTTCCGGAGCTCCGAGATGTTTCGAAAGAGCGTTAGAGATTACTACCCAGAGCGCTGCAGGACAATCTTATCAGCAGCAAGAGACATCACTGAAATGCCTTCATAGCACTAAGAGATGACCACATCCCACACTAACGTGAACTGTGAAACACTTGTGCTATCTCAGCTTACGTTCACCTTTTCACTATGTGTCGGTATTCGCACATAATTTTATGAATTAAAAGTGTTATTATATTTTTTAACTGTTATTCTTACGCACAGTGTGTATATGCGACTATCTTGGAATTCGCATGCAGCAGATGCAAAGGATTTTCAAGTTGCTCTTTAATTTAAACCAAGCATATTTTTCTAAAAGAAATTTGGAAATTAATATTTGAGAAATGGATCAACACTTTTGTTGCACGCAAATGGAAAAGAGGGAAAAGAATACATTTAAATTACGTTAATAGAATTTTATTGCTCGTCATGTCAAAGTATGTTAAGCTTTTGTCAATGAAAGGAAAAACGTTTCCCATCAATATCCCAAACAATTCGGAAACCTGTTTTAGAATAAATATTCAAATACGTTGCAACGTTACCTCTTTGTTTAAAGTTACCGAAACGTAAGAAATAGCATCACGATGATTCATCGTGGCCCAAGGTTAGTAATCATTGTTGGTTATCGTGTAGTCGATCATTAGAAATTGACTTCCTCTCTTAAATCTTCATCCGGAAAAACTAAAACGGATTATTTCTGCTTTTTTAAGTTTAAAAATGTTCTGTTTCCAGGATTGCGTAAATGAAAAATATTTTTCAGGTAAGCTGGTTAGAAGCAACGATTTAGAAGCTGATTAGAAGCAACGACCCTATCTTTCAATCTGTTAGATTTAGTGCGCAAATCTCTTTTCAATATTCAATATTGCTTTTCAATATCCCAATTCTGACGTTACTGTATATCACACATGGACAATCGGCGGCCCCCGAGCACTTTTCAAGTGGCCCGCGAATATTGCCGCGCAAATTATAGAATTTATCTCTTATACTTAAAGAACTTTGCAGAATATCAATTTTCTTTCTTTCACAATTTACCTTTGCACTGTTTTTGAAAATGTTCTTTAGTAGCCTAAATTTAATGTACGACGGTGTCGATTACCTGACAGACTTTGCGCATAGAGGTAGATAGGGTTTTTTGAATGTACTGTTCAGCTCCCTATTAAAGAGCTCAGTTCTCACTCAAATAGACACTACATCAGTTAACATTTTAATTATGAAAGTTAAAAACACCATCATAGAAAAAACATTTCAGAAACGTATGGTGCATTAAACACTCCAAATTTATTTATATAAGGTCTCCAGACTCCGATGCAATTATGTAATCAAATTTTGTTACTAGTGAAAAAATTGCAAAAGATTTTAAAAAATCCTTCTGATGGAGAATTTGTAAAGGAGTGTCTGTAGACGATTTTTTGGTATGTTTTAGTCCAGAGAGAAGAAATGATAACATAAGTTTATCCCAGTGAATCGTAATTAGCTGCATCGATTAATTTGCTGCCAATATACAAAATACCCGCAGCTTAAATAGTGGTGTTTAGTGTGGAGTGATATTAATTTCCATTCAAATGCGTTTCACTTTTATCTAATAATACTATTTACTTTCAGTTTCTTGTATATTTAATCATAATTTAATTAAAATAAGTCTTTTCATTAAAATTATAAAAGCACAAGTTCCTTTTCGAAATAAATAGATATATATGAAAATTTAATTGTTTACACATATTGTCTGCAATGGGCAATGAACGTGGGGGGAGGCAAGTTTAGAATATTTAATGCAATAAGTAAGGATCTGGCCCGCGGCAACTTAAAATATCATCATGTGATCCATCGATGAGAAAACGTTGCCCAGCCCTGCTGTACATGATAGTTGCTTTAGAATCGTAATATGCTAGGGACGATTTGATTCTTTTGAACAATTATGCTTCGCAGAAGTAAACATATTCCGTCATATCAAGAGTAAAAGAAAGTGTACTATTAAGAAAGAGATACATTAGCTGATAAGATGCTTATAGGGACAACAAACCTTTACTTTCCGTATGACTTCAGAAGAAAGATATTCATGAGCTACGTTTTAGAGAAATTTATGAATTTAACAAAGTTATGATTCGCAGCAAAGGAACGCTATAGATATTCCATTCCATTTCCAGATAATCGTTCACGGGACAATAAAGACAAATAATAAATTACTCCTCAAGTAATTGTTTGCCACAGAGGTCTGACTGGATCCTGTCAGTTTAATACGTCATTGAGAATGTCCATGAGTAAGGCGAGAACTTAGAATAAAGACAATGCAAATCAAGAAACATCCATGCCTTGCCTGGGGCTTGAACCCTTTGTTTCAATAACCAAATGCTCTAACCACCAGGAATTCTGATTTTTTTTCATATTGCCCAGATTCATTGGGCAATATGAAATTTAAAATTTTCCACTCTTTGAAATATTTTGTAGACAATGCGCAACTGATCGCAATGAATAAAATTAACATTTTTTATTACGTTTTAGATTTACGAGTTATTCGTATATCATAATTAAAAATTTTGCGATATCCAACGAAATGACACTAGGCATTTGGAATCTTTCAACAATTATACATCAATAACAAAAAATTTCCATTTTTTTTGCTGGTTATCATTTCTTTTTTTATTGTTTATGAAAGTGACCTGATATTTATAAATTTTTATCATCTCTCGAAAATTGCACAGAATATGCTTTGCTATCTTTCAAAATATTAAAGCTTTACATGAAAAACAACAAGAACAACAATCAAGTCAGCGATTGTATTTTTCATCGCTGACTAATTTATCAATTTAATTCTAAAATATTAGCAAATCATTAGTCATAAGCATAAATTATCAAAAACAATATGATTATACGAATCATTCAGCACTTCAATTCCCCGAAATGCATTTCTGTCAATTTTTTAAACCTGTTCTTTAACATTATGTGCAATGCTGTCATCATAATTTCAGTGCAGTGTTCCACCCATTGCAGAAATTACTTATTATTTTACTAGAAGTGAAATAAATAAGGTGCCCCGTGGCCGAGTGGTTAGCGCGCTTGGCTACTAATTGTAGAGACCTGGGTTCGAGCCCCAGGTTAAGGCATGGATGTTTGTGTTGTTTTTCTGCTGAGGTCCCGCCATCTTCACAGACCTTCTACTATGGCGTATAACTGACAGGCTCCTGTCAGACTTCTGTGGCAAGCAGCTGCTTGAAAATGTAAGAAAGGGAAGGTGCAGTAATTATCTTGTTCTGTTGTAAGGGACCAAAATTTGTCATGTTTAGAATTGATGTGGAGTTAGACATAAAATTTGTTCGGTGGGAAAATTTGCTATTTCCTTCTTGAGATCTGAGATTCATATTTAGATAAATGTTTCTAGCTCGGACAGTTATATGCCTCCCTGGCTTACAGAGTTCTGGGAAAGAGGTGAGCGCCGGATGTATTCAGCTAGGCCGTTAGCGAAGGGAAAGCTTGTGAGCAGAAGAGGGTAAGAAAATCATTACGAAGCAATCACTAATTGGAGAAAGAGATAAACAAAGGAAGAAAAATGTAATTTAAAAAAATTGCTATTTTCCTATGACGACCTTCTTGGCTGCCACCCTGTTCTGCCTGATATGCAGTTTGGTTTCAGACGGAATCGGTCTACCGAACACCAGGTCCTTAAGGTGGTGGAGAAAGTCGCCGAATCCCTTAACAAAAAGGAGTCCGTTGCAGCCGTCTTCCTGGACGTGGACAAATCATTTGACAGTGTCTGATTGGACGGCCTTTTACACAAGCTTATATAATCCGAAGTGCCATCTGGACTCATCTACTTGATCCAATCATATCTCTCCAATAGGACATTTCAAGTGCAAATTAAATCTGCCATGTCTACAAGAAGAGTCTTTTCTGCAGGTGTGCTTCATGGCTCTCTTTTGGGTCCTACACTCTTCTCTTTGTTCTTATACGATTTACCTTCCTTTGATCGTATTCATCTTGCACTTTACGCATATGACCTTCCTTTACAATCTCCCTCCCTCGGTCCTGCTATCGCTGTGAAGAGGCCGTAGCATAGCTTGACCGAGGTGGGCACATGGTACAAAAAATGGAAGATAAAGATTAACTCTGACAAGTGTTCTGCCATCTTTTTTATTGGAAAGCTTATTATGAATCCCACTTGCTTCCATTTACAAGATATTCCCATTGACTGGAGTAATTTACTCAAATATCTTGGGGTTGTTATACATAAGAGGTTAAAGTGGGACTATCACATAAATAATAAAATCTCCAAAGTCAATTCATTGAGGGGCCAGCTAGGCCCCTCAATGAATTGACTTAGGAGAATTCCATTTTCTTTAGGAGAATTCCACTCAATGAATTGAATTAGGAGAAATTCCATTTTATTGATTGATCATAAGCTTTTACACTATGGTATGATCATTAGACCGGTGACTCTCTATGCTTCACCCATATGGGTGAATACTACACCCTTCAATATTAGGTAACCACCAATATTAGTAAGATTAACCACCAATATTAGTAAGATTCAGGTCTTACAGAACAAGATTTTGAGAACTGCGGCCGATGCCCTCTGGTTTGTCACTAAAAGACAACTCCATAAAGACCTGGGCATCGACCATATATATATACACATATATATACACATATAAAACGAACCTCAAAAAATATTTTTTAGGCTTTAAGTAATAATCGTAATGAGATTATTTCTTCTCTGATTCTTTACAATCGTACTGTTTTGCACAAGTACAAGAGGCCTAAAACGGTAGCGTTCTCTCAGGAGACCTACCCGTTTTAGGTTTCTTATACAATTTTACTGCTATTTTCAGCTTTTCTTATGTTTGCCCTTAGGGGCCCACCTAAGGATGGTTTACTTATATATTTTGTTCTTACTCATGCCAAATAGGCATATCTTTGCGATGGAGATGGTTACGGGTAAAATTATTACCCGGTACATCGAATATGATTATGCGATCTACACCCTTTTGGATTGAGGCTTGAGGTAGCCCATGCCATTGGAGACGTCGCAAGTTTTAATTTGAGATACGACTCGTTAAAGTCGACATACGCGAAAATCCGCTCCCCTACATTTTACCAGGGGGAAATAGTGGAGGCGAAATTCGAAATCGTTTACAAGTCATTATATGAACTTTCATTTGACATCTAACTAGTTATTATAGAACCCGATGATATAGCAGAACGACTTTCAGATTTCCCGTTTCTTAGGAAGAAGAAAGCTTGGGGGTCAATTTTGTATGCGCATGACACCTCCCGCATCACAGGCTTCGACGCATAGCTCGTTACTTTCCGCACTCGCGTTCAGGAGATATTAGAGGAACAATAATTTTTATATTTTTTTCCCATTTTTAAGGGTGAAGAATGCACGAGGTCAATTGTTTCAAAGCCTACGACATTCCCGGCGTCAGAAGCTTTCATTTGACGTACAGTTTGTTACTCTCGGAATTCCAGTTCTGGAGATATAGCTTAAGAATAGTTTTGAAATTTCCGCTTTTTTAACGGAGAAGAATGTATGGAGGGTGAATTTTTTATAACCTATGACACTCCGCGCGTCATAAGCTTTCATTTGGCACATAAATCATTACGTTTCTGCATCGCGTTCGAAAGATATGATGGTACAACCTTTTGTCAAATCGACCAACCGACAAATGTCAAAGCCAAAAGCAATAGGAAGACAGGTAAAAAGAGAAAGATCGCAGTCTGGTGTATCAAGGATTGGGAAATACCCCTTTAATGAATGACGCAGTAACATTAAGATTGGGGAGAATTCACTCTACTCAGCAAAATGCCATTTATTTCAATGCTTCGTACCCCTTTCACTAGTATTTTTTCCATAAAATATTTTAACACCAAGGTATTGTAGAAATTACACGATCTCCACAGTTTTTGATCTTTGTTGTATTCTCCGCTAACAGCCATAAACTAAAGCAAAGGCTTATTAAAATAATGTAAGTTATGCCTTTTAACGAATTTTTAACCGAAAACTTAATTGTAGTGTTTAGCATTCTTTTGCTTTTCACTGTAACACGCAGAAATTAATAAGTTTCTTTCATAACAGGACGGATGCTCTTAAATATATCAGCTAGATCTTCGTTCAATTATTGTATTTAATGTCTACACAATATAGATAAATAAATACCTCCTCAAGCAGCTGCTTGCTACAGAGGTCTGACAGGAGCCTGTCAGTTTATATGCCATAGTAGAAGGTCTGTGAGTATGGCAGGCCCTCAGCAGAAAAACGACACAAACAGCCATGCCTTACCCAGGGCTCGAACCAGGTCCCTTAGATCAGTAGCCAAGCGCGCTAACTATTCGGCCATACGTATATTTAAACACAAACTTTAAAAAATGCTGTTGAAAATAAATGTGAAACTAAAATTATCAAGAATTCTATTTTAGGAAATGGATAAAGACAATATGATATAACAAGAATGGTGTTAATTATCAGAAACCAGGTACCCACTCCACTCCCTCCCCCTCGTTCTGAATCCCTCTCTTATCAAAAATGAATTGGTCACAAGAAGGTGTTGTCCATTGAATAATTTCCCATTCTCTTCTCACCATATTATTTAAATCCTAAAAACCTACTTTGTTTCTCTGAAATCTATGTAAATGAAGTAATACCTTGATTTACAAAGGTTTGAATTACGCCGATTTGAATATCCGCTGGTTTGAAAATTGGAATTATTAATTGTGCACACTTAATAATTCCAAATCAATTAAGTTTTTACTGGTTGAAGTGGTATTTTTGCATCTCCCTTTCCCCCCTCTTTTTTATCCCCTATTTTTATTTTTATTTTTCCCTTTCTTCTTCCTTAGGTAGCTCACCGAGACGTCCGATGTCACGGTGGGCATCACTTCCATAAATTTTACTTTCTTCTCTCTTACCTCTTGTCTACTTTTGTTGCAACCATGTCCTCTTTATAACTTCTTTTACTTCCTTTCCTTCTCCCTATATTTTAGTTTATCATTTAGCCCTATGGGCTTCGGCATTGTGCCGATTGATTTTTTATTTTACCTATCCCTCGTTGGTTATGTCCGATGATGGAGGTATGGACTGCGGCCCGGTACTCCACTCTGTCCTGCATGATCTTTGATCTTTGCTGGCGAACCGACGAGCATTGTGTTTCAGTGTCTCAGATTAAAGACAAGTACTATGTTACGTTCAGTAGTAGCTCTTTACTTAACTGTGAGTTTATTTTAAAATTCGGTTTGTACATGTGATTTTTATCTGTGCTACATTATCGAGGTTTGTTCTGTATTTTAGCATTGTGCCTCAGAATTTTTAGTAAATTTGTTCTTTAAAATAAAAAAAAAACTAAAATCATGTCTTGTCGTAAGAGCTGAAGTGCAACTGCCAGTGAAACTGTTTTTAAAGATCACACGAATTTATATCATCTATAACGTTAGAGGAAATGATGGAAGTTATTAGAGGAATGAAGGGTGGACAATCACGTGGTACTGTTTGTAGGGAGCTACATATCGCACTTTCTACTATAGCAACATTCATGAAAAATGCTGATAAAATTAAAAAGGCAATGGAAACTGCATAGAGGAAAATTGTGATTTGAAAAATGGAACAGTTACTCTCATTGTGGGTAGACGAGTTAAATGAAAGAAGCATTCCTCTCACGCAAAGTTCTATTTTTTATAAAGCGAAGAGTTTGTTTAATTAGATAAAAGAAAAGGAAAGCAGAGAAGAAACTTTCGTAGCAAACAAAGGATAGTTCGCTAATTTCAAGCACCGAACTCAAATTTATTATATAAAAATAACAAGCGAGGCTGCCACTGGTGGTAAAAAATAGAAAGGGCGGGTCCTCAGCACTTCAAGCGACACATAGAAGAAGGTGAATACCACCCTGATCTTGTATCTAATGTGGACAAACAAGCCTTTATTGGAAGAAGATACCTTCAAGAACTTTCATTTCCCGTGAAGAGAAACATGCTTTTGGATTTAAATCAGCCAAGGACCGTTTAACTCTTCTTCTTGGTGGAGACATCGATCCTGAATGGGAATGAAGCTGTTCTATTAGAAGAGAAATCAATCCAGTGTTGCAGCCTTAGTAATAGCATAAATGAGAATTCTGGGCCAATGTTAAGGTATAGGGAATTCTATGTTAATCTATGGGAAAAGTTTTGGGAGAAGCGGGTTAAACTAATTTTGATGTGGTGTTGTGTGAGAAAATATATGAGAATTAGAAAAATCTGGGGTGTTTTTCAGCACTTTAAAAACTAATTTAAGTTTTTTTTTTGGCAGACGATATTTAAATTATTTTTTGAATTTTTGGTTATAATGAAAATCGTGATAAAATTGGAGTTTTGTGTGACTGATAGTAGTAATATTGGCTGCAGAGTTCTGGGCAATTGTCTAAGTATATCTCATTTATGCTACTACTAGCCGTACTACCATGTTTTGCAGGAAAGGAGGTGTCAAGCAATGTAAACAACCCTCCTTTAGTATTTTAATAAGAAATTCTGAAAGGCCTTTAACCGATCCAAAGACACAGAAGATGATCCAGTCGATCCTGACAGTTCACAACCAGGACCTTTTTCTCATCAGTAATGCCTACCTATTTATATTATACAGGTACACATTACGAAATAGAGGTGATTTTAATGCATGTATATAATGTTTGTTTAAAATATCAATATTTCTGTATTATGGTATGGAAGAGAATCTCAATTTCCGTATAACTGGAATGCATCTCATTGAAATACGTTGTAGTTCAGGTTTCATTTATGCCAATTCGATGTACGCCGGCATCTCCAGAAACCTAACCCCCGGCGTAAATCAAGGGCCTACTGTATATGTATTTGCTTTATTGAATTTTTCGTAAAACTGGATTAATTTTAATTATCAGAAAAACTCTTGTATTTATCGTTTTATTTAATAGTACTTTTATTTTCCCTCTAGCCCATTTATCACAGTAAGTCATGTCTGCATGGAAGGGTAGTAAAGGCAACAAGACTTCAATATTATGACAAAACTTCAAACTAATGGCTGGGTTCTATGTTTTAGGAGTTAATCTATCAAGGTATATAACAGATCTGAAACAAGTAGACTTTCCAATAAGCATTATGCTCATTGGAATGTCTACTTCAATCATGCTTCACATTATACGTCATTTGGGTAGAGAACTGCAAGTTAGGTTCTGCTGTAATTCAACCTATATGCAGAGAATGCCGTGCAAATCTGTTTTTGATGGATTCTACACTTTTCTGAATCATTACGAAAGTACAAAGGCCTGTAATTAATAGTTGAAGTACATTGGAAGAAAAGGTGTGTAGCAATCCTTCTAATGATGAAAACAACTAGCCTTAACTAGCATAGTGGTTAGGCAGCTAGCGACTGTTCCAGCAAGGCAAACTTTGTGTGATGTGTTAGTTCTAAGACAGTGGTCAGCAGTGACTTCGGTCGTAGTAGGGCATGTCCTTGTTTGAGAAGGCCTGTAAAAGCTAGGATTCTTCTCTGTCCTATATGTCGCAAATCAAAAAAAAACTGTCCAGTCCTAACACCTAAATTCCGACCCCGCCTTTCTCGTGGTGAAGGTATTTAGTAACTTTTCGAAAGAGCTATTCTCCTGTGGAAAGGAACAGTAATTTTTGATCTGGTTTCTTTGGATACTTTGTTTTTTTTTCCCACTCTGCTGTAGACAGATCAACTTCATAGGGTTTCGTGCTGACCATTTACACCCACCTCTGTACCTCTCCACCTCTGTACCTCTGTATTCAAAACCTGACTTGTTTAAATTGGAGAGTCTCTACTGGAGGAAAATCTATAGCTATGTTTTCTGTTTGTAGGTCTCCAGTCACAAGTGAATAAATGCAGATGATACCTACATCAGCTGGAACATGATTCCGATCATAAGGCTTTGCTGGTACCTAAGCTTTTTTTTTTTTTGGGGGGGGGGGATCACTGCCCATAAACTATAGAGTGTGTACCTTACAGGTCAGTTTTTTGTTTATTATGGTGTTTGAAAAAGTCTACTTGTAAAGTGGGGTGGGAAATCACTACTTGCATTGGTTGATTAACCTTTATTTGTGGAGTTTAGGACTATGCATCATGCCTGCGTTTAGTATACTGTTTTAAAATGTTTGGCCGTACTTCTCTCAATGAATCTAGTTTGTTTAAAAATACCTCATCATCGTAATAATCTTTTCCACATATTATAATGTGAAAGCTCGCAGGGATATTATTCCTTTGATGTCTGGGAAGAGACCGCAACAACAAGAGGTGTGTTGCATGTAGTTCCACAACAGCAATATCGACATCGTCAGACTGAATTGGGTGCACTGATTTCCTCCCACATCCTGGTCTTACTGTAATAATTTCTATTACTCCAACATTTTCAGTCATCTTTCTAGAGCCCATGGTGTCATTGAGCCTCATATGGTTCCTTTGGATGTCGGTAAGATCGATCGGTGCTGCTCACAGGAACGTAGCGAAGGGACTATGATTGTGAGTGAAGATAGCGAAAATTTTCCAACACGTAATTCAAATCCTGTCAACTGAGAAAATATACTTTACATAAATTTATTTATGTCTATGTCAAGGACATTCCCAGAATTTCTTTCCATGGTAGAATGATGAAGCTCCCCGAAATTTTGCAATTCGGGTCGATTTTTACAACTTCCCTATTTCTTGCGAACTTGGCTCGATTTTCCCAACTTGCTATAATAAAAAATAATTAATTTTTACATCTCACTTAAATTTTATCAAGTCACTTCGAATTTTTCAATTTCCCAAGATTTGCCAAGTTGTCCCGATTTTGCCAACTCCTCACAATTTTGCCAACTCCCCTAGATTGTGCCAAGTTGCCTCAATTTTGCCAACTCGCCATAATTTTGTAGAAAAAAATCCCAATTTTTACATCTCATCTGAATTTCGCCAAGTCACTTCGAATTTTGACTATTCTCCAAGATTTTGCCAACTCCCCAAGATTTTACCTTGTCTAGATTCTGTCAACTTCCCAAGATTTTACCAACTTACCTCGATTTTGCCAACTCTACTTAATATTACAAAGTCAATCCCAATTTTTACGACTCATCTGTATTATACAAAGTGGCTTCGAATTTTCCCAACAACCCTAGATTTTGCCAAATCGCCATAATTTTACATAAAATATCCCAATTTCTACATTTCATCTGAATTTTGTCAAGCCACTTCGAATTTTACCAACTCCCCAAGATTTTGCCAACTCTTCTTAATCTCACAAAAACAATCTCAATTTTCACAACTCATCTGTATTATACCAAGTGACTTCAAATTTTCCCAACTGCCCTAGATTTTGCCAAGTTGCCACGATTTTGCTGTCTCAATTTTGCCAACTCCCCTAAATTTTACAAAAAAATTCAAATTTTCACAACTCACCTGGATTTTACCAAGTCACTTCGACTTTTGCAACTCCGATTTACTTTGGGTGGAGTCATCCCCCTAATCCCACAGCTACGCCCCTGGCTGCTGCATTACTGTTGTTCTCTAAGTAAAGTTTTACCATCACCGCAAAGTCAGGCACTGTTAATGGCATTGTGTATGTTTTACGACACTTCTTACTCCTGTCGTTATATTCAAAACATTATTAGTTATATGGAAATCATACCTCAGAGCGCCACTTTTGTCCCCTGATGGCAGAAATGTAAACTAATCATTTCCTTTGACATTCCCTAGTGTATATTTTTTACTATATGTATACAACGTTTAAACATGTTCTTTTAAAATCTCATATAAAATAAAAATAAAGTTTACCGGAACAAATTCCGTAACACCTCATCATTTCATCCTTCTAGTAAGCATTGCAAATATTTAAAAGTTAATTTTCTGTTGAAATCGAAGATTAAAATATCTCCTATTTTAAGTAATAGGTTTTAGAAACCCGTGCATTTTTTTTCCTATTTTTGAACCTTTTTAGGTAAAAATTCCTCTTTGTTAGAATTTTAGATTTTAAAAATGCTATATACATTTCAGGCATTCAGTGAATTCAGGCAAATAAATACCAATATTTTTCATTGCATACCTTTTTAATTAATAGGACATCATAACAGTCGCAGGTCATATGGGAAGTGTCTACGTTTGAAACTAAATGGGGGTTAAGTTGTAATTATATTAGCTATGTTCTCTAAGCATTACCGATTCTGTTTGTGTGTCTGTTTCCATTTCGAATCAAGATATTAGATTTAATGGCATTTCCTATCGGAGGACTTGCAAACAAAATTTGAATATTTAAGTAAGAAGGTACTTTCCTACACAAAGGACGGAGATAACCTAGAGGCTATATTAGGCTTGTCCTGGTTTCTCAAACAACTGCAGACACTTGCCCGTTAGTCTTAGTATTAAAGCATTCAAAAATTTAAATAGACTTTGGTTTGTAGAGATTTCGTAGTAGAAATTATCCAGAGAGAGCCTACATCATTTCTTCATTTTGCATTCATGAAGAAATTATTCTAGTCTCTTTACCACTTTGATTATCACTATCATACTGTATATAATGTTTGAAATTAAACGTGCCTTCATTAGATCAAGAATGAAATTATGCTGTCTTTCAACGACGCAAACAAACTAAAGAAAAAAGCAATTATTTTTAACTTTCTTTTAATCGTAATATTGTTGGTAGGATTTGCTTATTCCTTTTAGTCAGTCTTCAGTTCAGCCACAGCTCCTCGGAATTATTGCAATTTTGTTACTGCCAGTGTGCTTTACTACCCTGAGGCTATGTCATTAAAGTCACAGATTTTCAATATTTGATTTGGTAATAATATTCTTGACATGTTATGCACCCATTGGAAATATTCATTGGAATAATGTTCCTGACGTGTTTATGTGCCCATTGGAAATAGGAAATATCACAAACTTCATTCATCTTTCTTTACTCTTTTAAATAATGCTATATAAATTAAAAGAAATTGAATCTCAAATTTAACGCAAATAGAATAATCTAATGCGGAATGGAGGGAAAGTAAAGTAAAGAAAGACTTCACCAGTTGACAAAAACAGTCAGTCAACCGAAATTAACGAGGAAATGGGAGTCTCTTGGGTCTAATTTTCTGGTATTGCAAGACGGAAAGGATTGCAAATGTGCTCCTGGATATGTTGACGAAGAAAAATAAAAAGTGGGGGGATGTATTTTTCACATCATTATTCCGGCGTCCTTACTGTAATCTTCATTCTCAAAAGAATGCTGGATTAATGTCCAAGAAGTTTAACTTGCAATTCCCAAGCATACAATAAAAGCATTCTAAGAGGAAATTAAAGCGCGATGCCTTTGGTTACAATCTTATGGAATACTAAGGAACGGAATTCAATCACGAAAATGACGGTGAAGCAAACCACTTGCGAGTAAGTTATGCGCTTTACGATCGTTACATTAAATAGCTCAATTCGTTCTAGGCAACGTCATACACTCTTGATGTGTAAATTGAAGTTAATGCATAGAAGAATAAGGAGACGTATCTTAACATTTACGTGAATGACGATTAGGAAATCACCTCAATTTATGTTGAGAACTGCATGACTCTATACATTTATATGACTCTCGAAAATGTTTAACAAATAAAATACTAAAAGGTTTAAAAAATGAAAAAAAATTTCTAAAAAGTTTTATAAAAATATCAGCAGCAAGGTGTAAGCTGGCCTTCATCATAGCCAGAGATGTAGCACAACTCCAAGAGCTTGATAATAATCGATATATAATAAAAACGAAATAGAAATAAATACCCTTTTAAGCAGCTGCTTAGATCAAGGATAATCTATGGAAATAAAATCAATATCTGATTTTAAAAGAAATAAAATCAATATATCTATCTATTTATCTCTCTCTCTCTCTATATATATATAAATAATAAATAAATAAATACCCCCTCAAGCAGCTGCTTGCCACAGAGGTCTGACAGGAGCCTGTCAGTTTATATGTCATAGTAGAAGGTCTGAGAGGATGGCAGGCCCTCAGCAGAAAACAACACGAACATCCATGGCTTACCCGGGGCTCGAACCCAGATCCCGTAGATCAGTAGCCAAGCGCGCTAACCACTCGGCCACGGGACGGCTCTCTCTCTCTATATATATATAGATTGATATATATATATATAGAATTGATAACACAATTATGTATATATCAAATCTACAAAATTGAAAACGAAATTTTAACTACAAATGTATAACAAATTACTAACTTAATGCATGGATGTTGAAGCTTTGTATTCTGTGGCAGATAATCCTCCAATGCTCATTTAACTTTTCACCATTCACCCAGAAGTGGTAACCGTGCACTAAATCTGTGTTAAGGCTACAGAAACCGGATAGACCTGCACCAATAGAAAAAACAATCATAATAAAGGCATTAAATCTGGTTACAGAGAATAATTACTTTAAAACAAATAATAAAATTAAGAATCAGTCAGTAGTAAATACACAGATCACCTGTTGACATAAAATTAAAGAAAAACTATATGGAAAATATGAGTGTAGTGGTTTGAACACCGGGCATGTAACTGAGAGGCATGGGTTCGAGTTTTTTCCATAAAGGCATTTCTTCAATTTTATTTCAACTGGTGATCTGTTTTTTTACTACTGACTGATTCTTATTCTTATTATTTGCTTTAAAATAATTATACTCTGTAACCAAGTTTAATGCCTTCATTATGGCTGTTTTCCTATTGGTGGAGCTCCATCGGGTTCCTCTAGTCTTAACACAGAATGCGTGCACGATTACCACTTCTCGATGAATGGTGAAAAGTTAAATGAGAATTGGAGGATTATCTGCCACAGAATGCAACGCTTTAACAACACTAGGGAACAGAAGAACTGTAATAATAACCTACTAACCTACAACCAAAGTTAACCTACTAATAATAACCTAGCAAATCAAAGTGAAGCTACCAATAGTAACTACTAACCAAAGTGAAGGTTGACTACTCACCTAAAGAAAGTTTAGAATATTTTTATAATAAGATGCTTAATAATTTAAACAGATATAGATTGTATGTTTAGAAACTAGTCTAGATGAAGTGTGATTTAAATATGAATGCATATTACATAAAAATAACTAAATATTCGTGTTTTTCTTTTTTCCTCAAAATGCGGTGTACTTTCTAATGTGTAATGTACAAAATATGCGTTATATAAAGCAATTTATACGTCTTAAAACATATATTCCTAGATATTTGCCTAGAATTAAATTTTAAGTTCAATTCTCAAATGAAAACAGTTCTTAACCGATTAAATGCTTGCTTTCAAAGATCGCATAAAAATGTTTTAGGAGCATTTTAAGCTTTATATGATTTCGATGCCTGTAGTCGAAGTTAAAATGCAGACTTATTATCTGGGAAGAAAAAATGACTTTGATTTGTTTCATATGAGAAATTAAATTCGTAAATATCATTAAAAACTTCGTTATTATCAGATATATTGTATTACCATTTTCAGATTTATGTATTTTAAAATTTTCACGTTTTAAGAAGTATTTAAGGAATTTAGCTGAGTATTAAATTTAAAAAATATTTGAGAACCATTCTGAGATGAAAAGAAATTATAGTCCTTTAAAAATAATATTTTTAGAAATTAAAAGGATGAAAACTGAGCGTGAGTTCAAATAAATATAATATAACTATTATAATTCTAACAATAATGTATTTATTGCAAAAGTATGAATGAAAACGTTTATACAAACTCAACTCAATAACACAAATCTAAATTGGTATAAAAATAAACTTTCTGAAGAACAAAGCACCTTTTACTATCTCTACTCAAAGCGAAAGAAAATAAAGCTTCTGTAACAGTCGAAAAGTGAACAAACCTGCAATCTATAAAGAGTAACCTTATCAGTTCCTAAACAACTAAATATAATAATGAATTCTTCCTACAGAAATGTAGAGGTGAGATCTGTTTGTTCGACTAACTTAAAATCTCCTCAACCACATATTCAATAACCTAAACATCAATTTCTTTTCATTGCGAGTCTTCCAACAGGATCAACGCTAATAATCTTATTTTATATCCCGCACACACCCCACATAAAACATTTTTTCTTCAGACTACACTGCATAGACTAAATCAAACTATGTTTTGCTTCACATAAATTCTTCTAATTAACACTTGTTCCATATTCTTTTTTTAGTCAAGTTCGTTCGATGTCGTTGGTTGATGACGTAACTCGCACATCACATCACAAGTTCATTGTAGCACGTTCATCTGTCTTAACAATATTTTGCAACATTATTTGAATTGGTTTTAGGAAAAATTAAGGAAGGAGAACTGATTTTTTTTAAATTTATTGCATTAGAAACAGAAATAATGTTTCCAGCTAGATAATTAGAACACTCTGATATCATTTGTGAGAATAGAACAGGATTTTAGTTGCTATCGATCAGAAACGTATTTTATATAAATAACATAAAAATTCTGTTCAGTATAGTTTTGCATGAACGTTTTTGACCACGGATATTGAGTCGTGATGTTTCACAGTTTTTATCTTTCATTGTTGATGTTTTTTATTCAAAGTTTGATTTTTTTAATCTTCCAATTTCATCCTAACATGTTAAATACAAGGTCATTAACACAATATAAAGCTACTTTAAATTTCGAGAATACGTATTATTTTCCAATTTTAGTTTTTATTATAGTTATCACAAGAACTGCGATCAGCTATTTTTTTTAAATAAGGATAATAATAGCTCTGGTAAAATCCTTAGGAGACATGCCTTTATCATAAAAGATAGTCAAAATTTCAGTCATCCATGTGGTAAACGAAGCACCCCCAGCTCTAAGCATTTCCGTAGTAATTTCGTCTACCTTTGGGGATTTATTTAGTTTAAGTTTAGAAATACCCAAAATAACTTCAGACTGTGTTATAGAGCCTACATTAAAGCCAGTAATGTATCTATCATCATTACAAAAAATGGGAGTACAAACTAACCACATTGTTTAGAACATCACGGAAATGCTCAGCCCGCCTTGCCATGACAGAATCCTCATCTTCTATAATCTTCCTTGTTTATCTTTCAATCCCTGTATACCTGTTCGTTTCCTACCACACAAAACACTAACTATCTGGTATAGCTCTCTGCTGTTGTGCTGTCTAACTGCTTCCTCGGCTTTGTCAGCCCAGTTAACAAGTCAAAGTTTCTTATCAGCAGCTAACTGATCCTTTATACGTTTATTAAGCTACCTGTAATGATTTCTATTAGAACTAGTAGGGTATTGATTAAGGACATTCCTGCAGTTCTTTCTTTCCGAAATAAGCTGAAGTGCCTTATCACTCAGATAATTCTGTCTCCTCTGCTCCTTTTATCCTAAAAGAGTACTGTCAGTTTCCAAAAAAGCCTGTTTAAAATGGTCCCATTCATCCTCAACTTCAGTAGTAAGCAAACCATGACTGTCATAATGACAAAGTAACGTATCATGGTAAGCTTTAGCTATAACTTGGTCTTTCAGAGCTTGAGAATTAAAGGTAGATTTTTAAACTTAGCACAACATTTCTTAAGTTTAAGTTGCAAGATACTTTTAACACGGTAATGATCAGATTCAATTTCAGCTCCCCTATAGTCCTGATATTCCTAACAGAAATACACCATTTGCTGCCAATTAATATATAATCAATCATATTCTTATGTAGCCCATTTGGTGAAACCCATGTGTACTTATGTATGCCGCAGTTTTTGTAATAAATGTCAGTTATTCTGGAACCATTGAGTTTACATACCTGTAGGAGACATTGTCCATTGCCATTGCAGCTACCAATACCAAAAGGGCCTACCACCCTCCCCAAAGATCAGAGTCAGTACCAACTTTGATATTGAAGTCACATAGAACAAGGGTAATATCTCTTTTCTTGACAGAATTTAAAATATTCTGAAGTTGTCCGTGAAACCTATCCTTCTCATCCTTGTCGGCATCCTCAGTATGGACATAACAGTAGATAACATTCAAGACTTTAATGCTTGTCTGAAATTTTGCTGAAAGAAATATTTCATTAATGTACTCATATCCTAGAAGTGCATCACTAGAGTGTCTGCTGAGAAGCAGACCCACGACTTTTGATGCTTATTATCATCACTCCCTGAAAACAGAAAATTAAGATTATTTTTAAGAATCTGACCTTTATATGTCCATATGGTCTCTTGCAAACCGAGAATATTTAAATTATAATGTTGGAATTCTTGTGTGAGGACATCAAGAGAATAAGCTCTGTGCAGAATCCTCACATTCCAACTACCTATGGAGAGAAAATGGTTAGTGGGAAGTTTAAGGAAACTATGTTTATTGAGAGAGGGAATGGCGACAATATGAAACAGCCCCCTAATACGTAGACATGGGACAAAGACCCTTCCACTACTAAAAGCTGAAGCCATTTACACTGGAATACTTCCTCCAATGTAGAATTTGAAAATGCCAATAGAAGCAAAGAGTTCAGGTGCCTGCGATGACCTCTGCTCAGGATTATCCACCAGCTGATAAACATATCCTGTGAATCTATTCACTTGGGGCTGTCAACCCACAAACAAACAGAAAACACAGTGGAAGATGATCCCTCCACAGAAAAAAAACTGCAGCAAATTCAGGATCCATAATCAAGCTCGGAGCCATAATTCAGTCCAGTCCAGTGGGTTTATATGGTCAGCACCAGGACCCTGTGTGGTTGGCCACTCCTCAGCAGGGTAGAAAAAGAAAGAAAAGTAGATGTAATTGTCCAGATCAGTAGGTTACACTAATCTGGCAGCCCTCTCTTTCCGTTCCCTTCCACAAGAGCATGGTACACTCTTTGAGTCTTTTCCACTCTTTTGAAAGGTACTAACGGCTTGCACCACGAGAAGACGGGGTCGGACATTATATACCAGGCCTGACTGATTCTATGCATCATCACGGAGGATTGGTTCATAGCTCTCCTTCCAGCGACTAAATAACTACATTAGCTATCCAGCACAAAAGCGCCACTGCAATGGAAGGCTAAGCAGCTAACTACCATTCTACATTATACATATGTATTTATATATATATATGCATATTTACATTACTGTATAGTCAATATTTACAGTCTAAATTCAATATTCCTATTTATATTCAATTTATATTTGAAACTGATGAAATTTTGGAAATCTGAAGTCTACAGCTTGAAACTGTTTAAAATAGCGTTAATATCAAGCCATTTAATGAATGAACAGTTAAGCCTTCCACTGCAGTGGCGCTTTTGTGCTGGATTTAGAAATCTACAATAGATTTTTCCTAGTACCAGGAACCCGACAAACTGTGAGGTCTTTACAAGACATTGGAGAAACGAAAGTGAAGAAATATTAGAATAATTTTATACACTACTAGCAGATTTACCCAGCTTTGCTTGGGACTGAAAATTCCTAAAGTGGAGAGTAGACGGCACTCCATATGCCGCAAGCTTTAATTTGGCATAAAACTCATAGCGATCTAGCCTCCCTCTCCTCCCTCGTGAAATTTTCCCTCTTTTAGGGGAGGAAAGGAGTGTAAGTAATTTAATTCAGTATATAATATTCCCCACACCAGAAGATTTTAAACAGAAAAACTGCATTGCCTCTCTCAGAAAAATGTCGAGCTTATCACATAATTTGGAACGCAATTGCTCAAGTAACTTTAGAGCCAAAAATAAATGATCTTTTGCAATGTTTTCATCCGATGTTGTGTGTATCTTTAAGTGTATGGGAGAGAAGTCTCGGGGGAGGGGAAGAAAAATTTAAATGTATGAATTTTATTTTAAATTTTAGAGAGTTTTTTTAATTTTGAGCGTTTCACATCCAAAAACAACCAGTTACGATTAAATTGCTTAAAAAATATGTGCTTGAAAATTTCAGATACCTGCGGTACTTCAAATCATTTTTAATATGGGTACTTTATTATAAATAAAGTGGAGAAACTTTGTTTTAGACCAGTATTTCCAAACTTTTTGCGAATTCTGGTGGAAACATGTTAAAAACATTGGTCTATGACCATTAACCTGTTTTTCAAAGGTGTTTCTCAACTTTTATTAAACAAAAACACACCTTTTAAAAACGTTCTTGAAATATCTCTAAATTTAATATTCGGAAGTACCTCAAGTACTATAATTTTCAAACTGATAATTGTTTCTACTATTGCAACAAATTAATTAAAACCCTCTAATCTTAACTGTTTATTCGTAATGCTTGATTTTGGATTTGAAAATGAAAAATTAAGTACAAAGCATTTCAAAACTTATAAATTTAGAAGTTCAGTTTTTTTCACGTTCCTCGAAGACATTTTGTCATGTATCCTAAGGTTACCAGTACCATCGATTGAGAAACACTGGTCCAAGCTGTGCCAAAAAATGTATAGGTACAAAGGATGTAACGTAAAATAAAATATAAAAGCATTATTACCATTTAATATATTAATTAATACATTTCTTAATTAACATATTCTATGATATACTATAAATTCAAGGTGTCTGTGTGAAAAAAATGTTGATTCTAAAAGTTAACCTTTTATTAATTTAAATAACATTTTAATAAATATATACATAATAAATGCAAATTTTTCAAATTTCCCTATTTTACGATCTCTATGAATTCTTAGTTTCTAAAAGCCTTCATTTCGACACTCGTATCAAGCTCATACTATTTACCCATTCCTTTATTACATTAAAGCAGAAAGAAAGTATTTGAAGTATTCCTCTTTTTTAAATATGTTGGTCTCAACATTAATTTCAAAAACCGTTAATTTTAAAACAACCAATGGAACAAGCCAGTTTTATTCAACCTGTGACAGTGTTCCACACAGGTTTTTGATTGATCTCAGTGTGTTCGCACATAGCCTATAATCTTCTCCTAAGTGAAGGGAAAGTCCATGCGAAGTTTGGTTCTCTAGTTCTTTAGCGGGCTTATTGAATAAAGAGGCAGACAACAAACAAGCAATTTTCTTTGCGTATAAGATATATTTTTATAACCTAGGTAGTGCAAACGGAGAGACGTGTTTGAGGTAGCAAGATTGTAACCAATGTCTAGTGTTTCGACCAAGCAGCATGGGCGTCAGTAAGGAGGGTGACGACCAGAGTAGTTGATCGATTCTTGGGTCCATCGAGTAATATTCCAGATTTCCAGGGGGTGAGGTGATTTACCTCGTCCCTGAAATCTCTGGACTTGTTTTTCTGACTTGTGTTATGAAGGCTTTATATGATAGAATATTTGTTAACAAAGTTGCATTTAAATAAAATAAATTTATTATTGGAAATATGAATATTAACCGATTTTGTCGAAACTAACATTTCTGTGTTTGAATTTTCATCGCGTAATGACGTTTTTTGAAAAAAATTATAAATAAAAATAAATAAATACCCCCTCTAGCAGCTGCTTACCACAGAGGTCTGACAGGAGTCTGTCAGTTTATATGCCACAGTAGAAGATCTGAGAGGATGACAGGACCTCAGCAGAAAAACGACACATACATCCATGCCTTACCCGGGGCTCAAACCCAGGTCCCTTAGGTCAGTAGCCAAGCGCGCTAACCACTCGGCCATGGGACGGCTTAGATGACTATTAATTCCGTTTAAAAATAATAATAATTGCGATTTTTTTTCTTGTTTGTTGAAAGTTTTCGTCTCACACCCTCTGAAATTTTCACATGTTATTGGATTTTGCAAAGAAACCTTTTTCTATTGCTTAAAAATTAGTTTGAAATTGCTTTTTTTACAACAAATAGAGTTAATAGAACGACACTAGATATGATTAATGTATTCTAAGAAGCGATGTCCATTATGTAAAGAAATAGCATTGGCTCTCCTTCAAATATATTTGTTCTCTTCTGGAGAAAAATCTGCCCATTCCACTGGCAATCGGTGTCGTTTTTACTTCAACCCATAGCCTTTGTCACATAAATAACAAAACTGCATAAAAATATCAAATATTTACAAATGCATGCAAGGAGACCTCATATTTGTGTAAAATTGAATCCAGAACTTCAAAGAAAAATCAGTAAGAATATTGTCGTGTATTATTCAAGTTTATTTTCATTAGAATTTCTACATTAAATCCAATCAACAAATAAACAACCCAAAAGCAAATGCTTGACTAGGTTGCTGTAGTATATAATACATTGATAGTATAAAAAGTAGATTTAAAGTCAATTTTTAGAATGGCAGAAAATTAATCAGTTAACGATAACAAAGTTCAGTATAACAGCAACAATCTAATTAATATGTAACATTAGAAATATTCAGTATATAATGTAGATGAGAAGGTATTAAAATTAAAAACATTTTTATGCTATATAAGAAATGTTAACATACGTTCAATATCACTTATAGACAAGAAGTACTTTTTTAATATCTTTTTATACAAAATCAATCCACGTTTATGATTTCTTAAATCAAGAGGTAAATGATTAAATATCTTAGGAGTTAAATAAGTTATGAATTTATGCATTAGTTCCTTTATTAGTAACGAAATTTTATACTTCTTTCGCAGACAATAATAATTTATTTTCGGATAATAAAAATTACCATATATAATGTGACATTACCATATACTAATTATGATATTTTGATATACGTTGGCAACAAGATGATGGGGTCGGAGGAAACAGTGTCTTTCACCCTGATTGATACTTCAAATAATTTGAATATTTTGAAATTATTTTCTTTATTATTTAGAGATTACAGAAGAAGGTGGGTATTTCTTTAAGAGCATAATGAAGTGAATGGTTTAAATGTCATGATAGTTTGACTTAGGAATAATGTAAAGGAAAGCCAACTGAGACCAGGGTTAAGATTTGATTGCTCTATAAAGTGAGATTACATTCTACGTTTAAATGCATCTTTAACGAGAGATAATATTACTAGAAATAATAAACGCAAGATAAATGTGTCTAATTTACATGAATAGATAAGAATATGAACATCTTGATTTGTAAAATATCTGAACTTATATGTAATTGTTGTTCGAACTCTATATATGAGGAAAGAGAAAGTATATTGTGTGAAAATGGCTGTAAAGGATTCTTTCACCCCAATTGTGCTGGATTAAATGAAATTGAATATAGAAACTTTACCAGGGATAAAAGGAAGAAGTGGAACATCCCAAATGCATGATCAGAAATAAGGACACACTTTTGGAAACAGAAGGAGAAGTACTTGAAAAAAAAACACTGTAAAGATATGAAAATGGTTACAGGAGAACACCAAATGGAAGAATTATTTTCACTGAGAAAAATAATTAGTTCTCTTAAAAATGAAATTTGGGACTCAGTAATTGGCATTAGAAATGACATAAGATAAGAAACTGTTGCCTTGAGAAATGGCAAAATAAAGGACAATGATAGTTATAGGAATAATCTAAAGAAAGATAGTGATAGTAGTAGGATATAAAGAAATAAAAATGGCCTTGGATTTTAATTATGAAGTGCACAATATTATATAAAAACTTTCAAGGAATTTAAAACTCAGTTTGATAAATTGGAAGGAGAAAATCAGGCTTTATCCAGTGAAAACAGTACCTTGAAACAAGAGATTAAAGAAATTAGAAAAGATGCAAATGAATTAGAAGCAAGACCAAAAGCAAATAACATTGGAATTGTAGTACTAAAGACCCAGGTGAGAATATAAATGATGTAATTGAAAAGTTGCTCATGTATTGAAAATAAGGGAAAAGGATCAAATTGAAATAGCTCATAGAGTTCCAGCAATCAATAAAAATAAACCTAAGCCAATTATAGTTAAATTTAAGGATAAGAAGATAAGAGATAAATGGATACTAATAGCAAAGGAAAACAAGAATTTAACAGCAAATCTGATAAGCAGTAAATTTAGGAATATTAGTATATACATAAATGAACACCTACCAAAATATGTAAAAAAGACTCTTATTTATATTTAAACAATTCAAGATAAAGAATAAATATCAGTGTTCATGGATAAAAGAAGTCAAATATTTTTAAGAATGTCTTCAGAATACAGAATATTTAGAATAGGAGATGGAGATAACTTATTGTCATTAATATAAAAGGGTTAATATATTATGATGTCTATATATAGTATGGACTTCTCGGAGATAAAACAGATTTTATATTTAGAAATAAATCTTATTCTGAAGAAGTTTAATTTTCCTATATGTTTAAAGCATAAAAATATTCTTGCAGATTTAGTAAGCTTTGCATTTTGGAAAATAGTACATTGTTTATATTGTAGTATGATACTTTTTCCTATTCCAATAACAGATTTGTTCCTGATACCTTTTATTGGCAAGTGCTGTAGAAAGAAAAATATTTTACTCTTTCTAACTGATTATAATAAATTATTAATTGGAATATTCTATTGTGGTGCAAATGGGTAAAATAACTATCTATCTTATTCCTAAATATGTATTGCAACATATGGTGAACAAAAGTGTGACTATTAAACAACTAATAGGGAGCAGAAGGAAAAAAAGTATTTAATTGTGTACGTAATGTTTCTGAAATTCCTGTTACCATCATAGTAAGGGCTACATATCATAAATTTGACAAAATACAAGGTTTGGTTGCTGATAACTTATCTGAATGTCAGAGCTTCTTTCCTGTTTGCTCAATGTATAATAAGATTAAAATTAGGAAACGAATTCTTATTTATATACTTGCTTTCCACATAACACTGATAATACTTTTGGAATACAAAGTTATTGATTTTGATATATATTTATTGGTAGGAAAATTCACAATGTCTTGAAGAGCTGAATTGTATGCATTACATATTTACAATTGTTTCTCACAATACCAAGGACCAAAGGGATCACACGAAGTTGTAATGATTGTTTACTTGGGACAAGTTAACTGCAAACAAGTACATTTATATATTTAAGAGGAAGAATTAACAAAAATTAAATCATATTACTTCTTTAACAATCGAAATTCCTCTATAGGGGAATAGTTGTACTTACAAATTCTGCTGGCTGCTAATATGCAAAATCTTATTGCATTGACTCTGATATTGGAAATAAGCCCAATTTGTTTTCATTTGTTTTTATGTATGATTTATGCAAAAACTGAATTGCATGCTACAGTTGTTTGCAGTAGTTCTTTTCAATGTAGGAAAACTAATAGATCATAAGGAATTTTAATGTGTGTTGAGTCAAAAAAAGCTTGCTACAGCCAATTCTTTGTTACAAACTCTCTTAATTTTAAGATTATGCGTATGAAACAAACTATTTTACATGTAATTGCTTTCCAAAAACCACTGATAATGCCTTTGACATAAACTTGGTAGCAGAAAAATTGACAAGGCTAAGAAAAGTTGCAATTTTTGTATTAAATACCAGCAATAGTTTCTCACATTGTAAGGGATTAGAGGGTTCATATAGAGTTGGAATGGTTGTTCCATTGGAGCCAGATCACTTTAAAATGTACATTTCTATATTTATAAGGGAAAATTATAAATATAATAAATAAATACCCCCTCAAGCAGCTGCTTGCCACAGAGGTCTGACAGGAGCCTGTTAGTTTATATGCCAAAGTAGAAGGTCTGTGAGGATGGTAGAACCTCAGCAGAAAAACAGCACACACATCATGCCTTACCAGGGGGTCGAACGCAGGTCCCTTAGATCAAGTAGCCAAGCGTGCTAACCACTCGACACAACAATAAAATCATATTACTTCTTAAACTTTCCAAATTCCACTTTAGGAGAAGAATTGCCCATAATAATCCTATCAGAAGATACTAATGTGCAAATTTAAATTTCATTGGTAGTGTTCTTGTAGGGCAGTCCAAGTAGTTTTCGTTTGTTTTTGAAATTAAGTAAACGGGTTCAGTGTGTAAAACCTTATATGATTCAACAGTTACTTGTAGTAGTTTATTTCACTCTACAAAAGCAAATAGATTACATGAAGTTGTAATGTGTGTTGAGTTAGAGAAATCTCGCGTCATTGAAATATGCATTGACATGTTGAAGACAGAAGAAATACATATAACTCTAATGAGGGTTAAAAATACTCTTAATACCTATACAAGAAAACATTTCAAATGAAGAGATTATTTCAAAATGTTGATGAGTATGAATTACCGTATATTTCCGCAGATAAGACGAGGTATAAATTTTCGTCAAAGTTTTATAGTTTTAGCATATATCTGTCCTATAAGACGACCCCAAACTATCAAAGGCCTATGAATTTAGTTTAGATCGGCGATCATCATCTGGATAATACTACTGTATAGCGTATACAGAATTATGTCCTATTCGCAAACATTCGCACTGATTCGGGCATTCGGGTAATGACCTTGACTATTCACAAAAACGTCGTATGGGCTATTCTATTTTGTGGACATACCCTACTCTGTACTAGTAAATAATTACGGTTTGTCCGTTTTGTCCTCAGTAGCTCAATAAACATAACTTTTAATATTTATTTTGTTTTAGTATTGTTTTACTATTACAATATAATGTATTATCATATGGCGTACTTAAATAATATGATAGATTTTTCGATAAGTTGTAGTAATTTTCAAGATCAGTCGCAGTCGGTAATGGCCGCATAAAGGAAAAGCTTCCGTTAGCTTTGTTACGTTTTTTTGTATCTGTCCTATAAGACGACCCAGATTTTGGGGGCCTCTTTTATGATTCAACTATCGTCTTATCTGCGGAAATATACGGTATATGAAATTTGCAATTTCGTTGCTTCTTCATTTTTTTCGTATTGGCTTAAGGGTATGAAACATATTTTAAACACACTGATACTGTTTTTTGAAGATTTAAGGACGTGTTCTGTTTCTATGTATTATGGAACTTGGCAGTATGCTTTTTGTGTAAATTTTATAAATGAAATAAAACTTAGAACTGAGATATTTAGTGCTAAAATACTTAGAGCTGACTATTTAGAGCTAAGAGTAAAATTTTTTGGAATAGAGACTGTTAATAGAAAAAGTAAATGCATATATGAAATTTGTGAAAAGATAAAGAATTGTCTACTGATGGATATATTTTGCGAAGGGAGGTTTTTTTGTGGGAAGGGTGTATTTATTATATAGTATATGTTTAAGAATTTTCCTTTCTTCACTCGACATAGGATACTCGACATAGGATAAAAATTCAAAACATTGAAATGATGATTGATATGAAAAGAAATTGTGAATATGAAATTTGTCAAAAGAATTATTTGGAGATAGCTGTTTCCCATGATAGACAATTTTATGTGGGACGAGCGTCGCCATCTAATGGAGATGGTATGATTAACTTTGTTAATGAACTAAATATTTTTCTCATTTGGATAGTGTTGAAAATGAATCTGTGATTAGGCAAATGGATTTTATTAAGTATTATAAAGGCTCTACAACTCAAGATTTTGTTGGTATTGTTTCACAATGATCATAGAAAGTATAGGTACTTCTGTAAAAAAATTAGCTTTATGATATAAACTCAGTAACTTTACCTGATTTTTGTGAATATGAGATTCATAATTTAAATGAATTCCCAAATGTATCTGTCATTCACTTTAATATCAGGAATTAGAGACAAAGCTTTAATGAATTAATTGATTAATAGATGGATTACAGATTTAATGTGATATTGTTGTCTGAAATATGAGTGAAAATTGAAGTATCGTATCGTAAAACGTTACAGCTCTCCGTCAGTATTTAAGGCTTTCCCGAGTGAAAATTGAAGAGGTTGAATTATATAACATAGAAGGATGCATAAGCTATTATCAGTGTAGAGAATCTAGCCAATCAGGAGGAATATTAATATATATTAAATTAGGAACATGTCCTATTAGCCAGCTAAATTATCATGTTAAGTGCAGAGGTAGTGCATCTCCACATAAATATCATTGATTCATCTATTATTCTAAAGTATAGGTCTCATGAGTACAGAGTAAATTTTTTTAATGATGAATTGCAGCAGAAACTGTATTCATTGAGGATAAATAATATTCCTTTTATTGGAGATATAAATATAGATGTTTCAAAAGAATCTAGATAAATAAATGATCATTTAAATATAATGAGTGAGAATGGTACTGTCAGTGTCTTTGGTCACCTACTAGGGTAAGTAAATATAGTACAAGTTGCTTAGATCATGTTTTTATAAAATGTAATAGGGGTATGGGAGCTGAAGTGTACATTATTGAATCCTCATTTACTGATCATTATCCACATATTACATATTTGAATCAAGTTAGTCTGAATCCAGTGGGGAAAGGACTGGGAATTAAAACTACAGACAAAAAAAAGAAAGGAAAAATTATGTTGCAAGTGACATAATTACATTAATTAATAAAAACGAAAAATTATATCAAAAATATATTACATATCCAGGTATTATATCCTTTGAAACAGAATATAAAACATTTTGTGCATTTTTAAAGACAGAATTAGGAGAGCTAAAAATAATTACTATATGTATAATTTTCAAAGTTGGGGAAAAATAATAAGAAACAATAGAAATATTGTTTCTTTTTACGAGAACACAACTGAATTGTTTGATGACATGAATAGAAATTTTATTTAAAGTATTAGATATCTGAACCCTGAAATTGATAATCAGTATTCATTAAGTTATTCATGTGATATAAATTGTCAATCTCTTTATACGGAAAATACGGATGATGCAGAAATTGGTAAAGAACTTGCAACAATGAATAAGAATAAAGCCTCTGGGTATGATGGTATTACAGTGTTCATGTTACAAATTATTGCTAAATATAATTTACATGTTTTTACTTATTTAATTAATTTATCACTACTGCAAGGAAATTTTATTGAACAACTGAAATATGTTTTAGATTTCCGATTTAAAAATCGGGTGAGTAACAATTGTTTACTAATTATAGACCGATCTCATTTTTGTCGGTGTTTTCTAAATTAATTGAAAAAAATATTAAAAAATTTTGTGAAATTTTTAAATCAACATAGCTTTTTTTCCAAGAACCAGTTTGCTTTTAAGGAGGGTAAAAACACTGAACAATATATTCTGAAACTAACGAAAGATATTTACAAAAGCATTGATATGGGTAAAAAAACATTGACACTGTTTTTGGATCTACAAAAAACTTTCGATACAGTGGATCAGAAAAAACTGTTAAAAAAACTCTCTGCCAACGTTATATATTTTATTATATATAACGTTGGCAAAGAGTTATATATTTGATATATTTATAATTGGTTTAAAAGTTACTTTTTAGCAAGAAGTCAGGCGGTAAAAGTGAATAGGGAAATAAGTTCGTTTAGGGAAATTAAAAATGCTTTACCTCAAGGATCTGTATTGGGTCCCATCTTGTTCCTTATTTGCATTAATGACTTATGCCATTTACATTTAAGAGGTTCATTAATATGTAATGCCGATGATATTGCAGTAGTTTACACGTCAGATACTATTTTAGAAATGGAAACAATTGTATAAAATGATCTTTTAAAAATACATAGGTGGCTAGTTTTGAATAAATTAAATTTAAATTAATAAAAGTATATTTCTTTATTCTAAATTTCTTAAAACAGATATTCTAATAGAAAGTAAATATTATGATGTTAATTGCCTTCTTAATCACAATTGTATATGCTCTGAAATAGAAAGAGTATATAATTACAATTTTTTGGGGGTTGAACGGATTCTTCTTTAAAATGGAGGACTCATGCAAATAAGATAACAACAAATGGTTAAGGTACATATTGTTTAAAATTTTTCATATTCCAAAAGCAGCAGATAAGAAATTTTTAATTATACTATATTATGCCAGGGTTTACTTTAATATACATCATGGTTTGTGTGGTTGAGGAGGTGGGTTGGGTTGGGTTGTTTTACCTCTGAGCGGCACTTTTTTGCACACCATGGGCTAAATGGCCAGGTCACATGGACCCCGACGGCTCAGAGAAGGTTGGGGGAAGGGACCCACTGGAATAGCTGTTGGGAGACAGATGGTAGCCTCTCGTCAAGGCCATCCAGCATGTTCTTTAACGTGCACAGGGTATATCTCTCCCGCACACGGGCCCACGGCTTAACGTCCATTCCGACGGACGGCGGCCTTTCCAAGCCCATCAGTGTCCCCTACTGACCGTGGGCAGGGCGGTTTTGAGAAGGTGATTATGATATTAATTTATATAATTTATTTATGTACATAAAAAATGTTTAAGTTACTGTTCAATGTTAATTTTTCTACTTTAGACCTATCTACTTTATTTGATTTTCATCACATTAAAAATATTTATATATACAAAATTCTATTGTTTTTATATCAAAATAAGCAATGGGTAGAGAGCAAACGCATTGAATGCAATTTACGAGTGAAAGGAGTAATGCTTGAAATACCGTTGGCAAAGAAGAATATTTTCCAGAGGCACTTAAGCTTACTTGGCACCAAAATTTTGCAAATTGTTTACCGCTGAATATGAGAGTTGAAAAAATTTGACTGTATTAAAAAAATTACATACACATATATTAATTGTCACGAATCCTACTTTACAGTCAATTGTTTAAATTTTTTATTTATAATTAATGAATATCCTTTATTACATTTTAATGTATCAAATTATGTTAAGAATTGATTGTTATTCCCATTATTGGTTGCCTAGAGTTTTAATATGATGTTGATAACTAAAACAGAACCTGGACGGACATTTTTTTCCGTTGGTTGCAGCATGTAATAACTAAAATTATGCGTGTAGTTTTTATTTTTTTTGCTATATTTTTGTTGCTTTTGTGTATTAGTGTTTCCCCCATTGTCACTGTACATGTATGAAAATTTGTGATATATATATCTATGTATGGATTATGAGTGGAAATAAATTCTACTACTACTACTACTACTACAAATAGGTGTATCATTAATTTATATACATATACACCGAAGAGCCAAAGCATTATTACCACTTGCAAAATATGATGTCGGTCCTCCACTTGCAGCCAAAACAGCTTACCCGGCAAGGCATGGACACTACAAAATTTCTAAAGGTGTCTTGTGGTATCTGGAACCAACATGTTACCAGCAGATCCCTTAACTCCTGTAAGTTACGTGTTTGAGCCGCCGCAGATCGGATATGCTGTTCCAACACAAATCCCAGATATTCGATTGAATTGATGTCTGGGGAATATGGAGGCCAGAGAAATACTTGGAATTCTTCCTCATGTTCTGCGAACCATTCTCGAACAATCTGGGCAGTGTGTCATGGCGCATTATCCTGCTGAAAGAAAGCACTATTAGAGGGCCATATCATTGCCATGAAAGATATATGTGGTCTGCAATGATGGTTAGGTAGGTGGTAGACATTATTGTTTCCTGCACAGGAATGACTGAACCCAGGGTTTCTCAGCAGAACATTGTCCAAAGCATTACACTTCCCCCACCTGCTTGTTTTCGTCACACAGTGCATCTTGGTGCCAACACTTCCCCAGATAAACAGTGCACACGTACCCGGCCGTCCATATGGTGCTACAGGAAACGAGATTCATCGGTGCAGACGAACTTTCCGATCATTCAAGGTCCAGTTTTGATGCTCACGAGCGCAATGTAGGTGCTTTCGACGATGGACCGAGATTAGCATGGGAAGTCGGAGCGGCCTGCGACTATGTAGCCCCATTTGCAGTAAGGCTCGATGTATTGTGTATTGTGACACATTACTCCCGTCACCAGCATTCAAATTACTGGTGAGTTGCGACATATTATCCCTTCTGTTGGCTCGTACCATACTAGATAGCCTTCGCTCACCTCTAGAATCAATGAGCCGTGGTCGGTCCTCATCTTGCCGTCGGTTTGTGGTTTCTCTCTGCACGGATCACTTTTTAAGGTACTAACCATGGCTGACCGTGCGCACCCCACAAGCCGTACTGTATCGGAAATGCTCTGACCCAGACGTCTGGCCATTACAATTTGGCCATTGTCAAACTCACCTAAGTCTGCTGCCTTTTCCATCTGAAGAACAAGAATAACACTGATTAACAGAGGTCAGTATCAGGTGTTATTTATACCGTTTCATGGCCTTCACACACGCCGTCGTTTACCTGCAGTTGTTTCGATTTGCATAAAGACGCGCTGGTCATAATGTTTTGGCTCTTCGGTGTATGTTTCTAAACGGTGATACGTTAGGGTAAATATAAGATTTATGTAGACTATCTCCGAAGCTATTGTTATCAATTAATTTTTATGTTATTGTATTTTGTAAATTTATCACTGGTCTAAGGATTGATGTATAAGTACTTACATAACAAAGTACTGCACAATGTATAGCAGCCTCTATCCAAGAGGCTGCTATACATTATCCAGAGAGCTGCTATAACAGAGGCTGCTATAACAGATAAAGCTTCCAGATTAAGTATTTTTTAAGCTATACATTTTTGACATAACGCTGATCTGAGTGTTTTTTGGTCAGATTATTGATATGTATTTCATATACAATTTTTTGATATACTGTTATTCCTAAATACATAATTTCTGCAACTGTTTGAATAGAAACCCAGTCACAATTATCCATTATATTAGAGTCAGATTTATGCATTTTTATTACTATGTCATTTATGAGATTGTGACTATTTTTTAAATTATACGAAATATATTACGCTTTATCAATATTTAGAAATATAATATTCGTTCAAAACTATTTATTAATATTAATTACATTATTTGCTATGTCATACAGGCAAGTTATCATAATTTTTCTCTCCTGAAACTTTATCATTGTACCACCAGCAACGTTTTACAATCTGTTTTCGGTTTGATAGATAGCTCTTAAACCAGTGTAACACCATGCCCACTCTTTTGTTGTGTTATCTTATGATAAGGTGTATATTAAATTTAATGATCTTAGCTTTTAGCCTTTGTTTGTTTGTTTGTTTGTTTGCAGTTCATGTGATGTTTAGCTCTGCGGATTTATATCCCAATCTATAGAGTTCCTAAGAGACTGGCAGAGATGACCAACGATTATTACAGTTATTGTAAAGACATATAATGAATGGATTTAATGTTGCAATTAAGAGTGTTTAACAAAATCTACGTGAATGTCTGATGAAGTTTTCTAGCTTGGGAATACAGATATTTTCTTATAGGGAGAAAATATCTCGACATGTATAAAGAGCATATGTTTTCAGTCCAGGCTTGGGGAATGGAAATTCTCAGCCTTTAATAGGCTTTTTGATCAAATATATTTAACAATTTTGCAAAATTTATGGTAGCTGGAAGAAAGTTTTAATATAGTATTAGCATATTAAACACAAAAAAAAAAACATAACCTAAATTTGGCCTGCTTGTCAAACTAAAGTGATGAAAATTGGTCAGGCAGGCTGTTATTCAATTAATCTGAATGGATTCAGTCTTGAACAGGTGTCACATTTTAATTATCTTGGGAGCTATGTAACAGATACTGGTGATGTGTGGCATGAGATTAACAGACGAATAGGGATTGCTGCCGGGACTTTTAAGAAACTATGGAGAGTGTGGAGAAATAGGCGTTTACACCTAAAGACTAAAATTAGACTGTATAATAGTTTGGTTCTTTCTAGGGTTAGTTATGGTAGTGAAACTTGGACGCTGTGTAAACAAGATAACAGGAAACTTGATGCTTTTGATTCTAGATGCTTACACAATATCTTGGGCATTAAGTGGTTCAGCTTTGTAAGTAATGAATAGGTTAGGGAAAATAGTCGGTAATCTCCTCTGAGCAGTATATTATACAGAGAGAGGCTTCGTTGGTTGGGTCATGTTTCCCGTATGGATAATTACAGATTAGCGAATAGGGTTATGAAAAGTGTGCCTAAAGACGACAGAAAGAGGGGGAAACCTAGGATGCGGTGGGCAGACAATGTAAAACAGGACCTTGTTAGAATTGGTGTGCAGTGGCCGAATGTAGCAGATGTAGCTCAGGACAGACATGCTTAGAGAACTAAATTGCACGGTCTGGTTGGACCTCCGTAGCCCATGGCTGCTTGATGATGATGATGATGTCATTAATTGATCAACTCATATGCGAATGTTTAAACTCTTCTGGTTTTGCTATTTTCGGTTTTATTCCTTGAACTCATAAGAATGTGTAAGCATTATAAATTTGGAAATAAAAGACTGTTATTACTACCATTCTTATTACAACAACAATTTATAATAAACATGTTAATGGAACCTGATAAAATTAAAAATTTGTAGAACGATGTATAGCGATAATTTGACAAGTGTAAAATAAATAAAAAATTTAAAAATCACCTATCTTCCTATAGGGCTCTAAAAAGTAGAAAATAAACCTAAAACATATCGATGGTGCAATCGATCACTGAGTTCGTATTCACTTCAAACGAAGATAGAGCGCCGGAAAATTTGTCTAGTAGGTGAATCGGCGCTCTATCTTCCTTGGAATCGAATGCGAACTCAGTGACCGATTGCACCATCGATATTCTTTAGGTTTTTTTCTACTTTTTTTAGCCCTGTTGGAAGATAGTTATTTTTTAAAAGTTTTTAATTTATATTTTTTTGTTGTCACTAAAAACACGTACCTTCCAAAACTTTCATGTACGACTCATAAATATCTAACACTTGTACCCCCGAACCCCGTTTGGTGTCACGTTTGAGGTAGACCACGACATTGGAGACATCAGAAGTTTTAATTTGAGATACCACTCATTAAAGTCTACACCCGCGAAAATACCCCCACATCTTATCAGGGGGAATAGTGGGAGCAAAATTCGAAATAATGTACGACCGTCATTATACGAGCTTTCATTTGAACCAACTCGTAGCTGTAGCGCGTTCCAATGATACAGTAGAACGACTTTCAGATTTCTATTTTTTTCAGGGGGGAAAGAAGCAGGGGATTCAATTTTTCATAGCCTACGACATTCCGAGAGTCAGAAGCTTTCATTCGACGTATAGCATGTTACTTTAGGCATTCATGTTCTGGAAATATAACACAATAATCATTTTCATATTTACCCTTTTTAGGAGGAAGAAAACACAGGGTATCAATTTCTTATAGCCTATGACACTCCCCGCATCACAAGCTTTCATTTGGCACATAAATCATTAAGTTTCTCCATCGCGTTCGAAAGATATAATGGTACAACGTTTTGTCGAACAGACCAACAGACCAACTAACAAATGTCAAAGCCAAAAGAAAGAAGATAGGTAAAAACCACACATCCGCCTCCCAAACTCCGGATCCCCTGGTTAAACATCAGTTGTTCTACTATTTGAGCTGAGGCGGGAGCACATATATATATATAGTGAATTTGTATTACCCAAAATTTTGTTGATTCAAATTACAGTTTTCCTGAATGACATAAAAATGAACGCAAATGTTCATATAGAATGTAGAAACCTTTTTTTTTTGAAGAGTAAAAGTGAATTTTGATATTAAAACTCAATTTTCATCAGCTGTAACAAATTGCTGAAAATGAAAGTTTAGCAAACCATCGTAGCGATGTATGTTTTCTGCTTTGCGACATTCTAGATATATAAGCATCACTAAATGCGGGAGAAGGAAGACTGAAGAAAGGATGCACTGAATTGTGCAGCCTCACATGCGCAGGTTCAAAGTCTTCCCATACACTACATACTTCGTTAAGGTACATATAAATATAATTTATGCATAATTTTATAACTTTTCAATGAAACAATTTACGTGCAGATATCCCAAACGTATGTGTAGTCATGTTATGCATTATTACTGCAACATCAAAATTAAAAATAACCAAAATTAAGTTGTTAAACAAAACGATTTTATGAATACAAGTGAATTTGACATATTCTTACAACAGTTAATTATTTTTCACACCCATGATACTATTATTTTAAATTTACATATTTGTTTCAACGTGGTATTTACAATATGGTTTAGAAAAAGGACTGTGTAGGCTAATCCGAACGGAATTTTCCGAGTGATGAATTCTGACTGTTTTTTAATTATACACAAAACGGATTGTGATGCGTGCCGTCTGACCATTTGTTATAGATGCCTGCATTGCCCTATCATTGGTCATCGTCGCAACTTGCGACGATGTGCATGATCATGCGGGATGTTATTGTGGCAGTACCAAACAGAGCAGCACCACAGTGGTGTTTCTAGAATTTTGCTCCCCTGTACTCTATATTAAAGCCCAGTTATTTTACTTGTATTGCTTCCTCTAAGCTCCGTTTGAGTGCATAATTATGCAGACATACTTATCTTTTGTTCGATGCCGAATCCATCACCTATCAGACCTCACGAGCTGATCAATCCCCATGAAGAGTCGGTATCTTTTGATTACTGGATGCATTAAAATTTCGTTAGTGTTATTCCGAGTATCGGAAGTGTAGCTCATTGTTTGTATCTCCGGATTACAGGCTGAAAAACCTGCAATCACGCAAAACAAGCTACAGACCAGTTTCTTTAAATTAAAAAAGCAAACTTAAGAATAGAAATAATAATTATCAAGAGTTCTCTCAGCCATTATATTCATCTCCTTTAGATCAATATATTGTCTGAGGTAACTCTTAATTATTACTATTTCTTTAAAACAAAACTATCAATTTGTGTCGAAAAAAGAATCTGAGAGTTCGGAGTTCCCACTTTTACTTTTTTTCATCTCGAATGCGCACTTGCCACCTTTTATTACCCACTTCCTCTTTTATTATTTTTCAAATTTGGGCCTATTGAGTGTTGTCTAGTGTTTAGTTGTTTAAACTTAAAGATTGGTTCATTATGAAAAAATAATAATAAGTAAATAAATAAAAAAAATGAATGTAAAAGGGTTTCTTAGGGCCAAAACAATCAGCTTCTAAGCAGAATAAAATTTGTATTAATGAGAGATATAGTATTCTGTCCATTATGAATACAGCTGGATCGCATGAAATGGAATGCGGTCCAATAGTAACATAACATTTTATTGTCGCATGCCGATCAAGATGTATACATGTAACATCATACACAGCTAGCAATATTTTATTACCCATATAACAATGGGTAAAATCGAGATTTAACAGATTTTGAAATTAGCAAGAAGAATCCCCACGAATACTACTGAAGGGGCAGTTATGTTCGAGTGTTCATGAACAACGGTGTCAAGTACAGGGCCAAGAATGGCGCATATGCCAGAAGAAGCCCATGAAGCCCGTGGCCAGTAAAACGTAGCTGTGTATTACGGTGGAACGAAAAAAAGTAAGTTTTTTTGATAGCGTGGAAAATTTACCTGTCTAGTTCCTTAACAAGTACACAGTTTTTAAAACCAAATATGGCTTAGGAATCCGCACAATCTTCGAATTTTTCATGATTAGCAGAATGCTTGAAATGTTCGCACTTTTTAGGTCTGTTTAGCTCTTCCTTGTTTAAGTCAGTTTTTCCGAAAATAAGACGTGTATCAGTATGGCTGGGAATAATTTAATTGTAGCAAGTCTGGGATAATCTAAATTGTAGGTGTAAAAAATGTAAAAGATTGAAGATTCGGTCTTCCAAAGTCAAAAGGTGGTCAGTTTCCAATGTAACTGAGATGCAAATGCTCTATAAGACGGAGCTTGGTGTTTAAAAGCTCATAATGTTAATTAGAGAAGTTACAGCTTTTTTAATTGGCGACCCTCTCCCTTTCATGATTACATTCAAATCAGCTTTCAACTATGATATGGATAAATTAATAAGTGGTGCTGAGTACTGGTCTAATAAGCACGAAACGTTTGGCTTGGATACCGATTTGTTACTGAAAAAGGGGTTGTTGATAAAGAGCAATACAAGTGGTTACTAAAAAATGGGTTGTTTCATAAAGAGCAATCAAGTGGTTAGTGAAAAATGGGTCATTTGATAAAGAACAATACAATTCGTTACTGAAGAACGATTCATCTAATACATTATTACAATTTATCTTAGGATGAAAACATCAAAACCAAAACTTGACCTACTAGAGTGATCATCGGTGGCTGCTTCTTCAGTGCCACAGATGATCAGTCTGTCTAGACTTCAAAAATTTAGTCAAAGCCTAGACTTCAGCAGAAAGACAACATACACCAGAAAGAAAATATCGATGTCTTATCTGAGATTCGAACCAGGCCCTTTTGCTCCTCATACAAACGTTCTAACCACTAGCTACTCAATAGAGTTAAAAACAATTTTCTGAACATGATCATTTCCTGCATAACGACATTGCTGTTTTCAATTGAAATATATCGACGTTTAATTCATTAAAATAGCTTTGAAAAACTTACATAATGAGAACTCTGATATTTGAGAAAAGAAATGTTGAACCTTGGCTTGATGAAGTGCGCGTTTCGGTTGATTTAAAAGCTTCTAATTTTAGAAAAGAAACGTGTTATCTATCTGGAATGCAATTCTCCCGGAGGGTGTTATTATTCCAACAGCGATAGTGAAAGCAGCGTCACTTGCCTCACGGACAATGCAACGAAGTTAACCCAAATGTTTCGTTTCTTTTACTGGAGACCAATTATTTTTTTCTTATTCGCATATATCATTAGCCTTCAAGTTTCCTTTTTTTTTTCAGCTTTCTTCTTCTCATTCCGTTAACTATATTTTTTACCTCCCAGGAAACAAAGTGAAATCGCGAAGCAATGACTCATTGTATCTTTTATCTAGTTATTGGTCTTTACCAAAAAAAACGACCTTGTCGACTTTAGAAATTGCAACTTTATTTCATTTATCAATGCATAATCTAAGACTGCATAAAACCTCATTAAAACGGAAAAAAATACAGTTCAACAATTAAACAGTTAAATACTTATTATAAAATAAACTATTGTTTAGTCGGTTTAGTAATACTCATCTTGGAAATTTTTTTATCAAATTTGATAATGATATTTACTCAACTTTATTCAATTAATTACTTATAAATGGGCATGTATTTTTTTTAAACAATAATTTGATGTTAACATTGATGCAAACGATTTCCAGTTTATCTAAGATTCGCTGTGGAATGTTTCTTCCTATTTTCTCTCTCATACTTTTCTACTTTGTCACATTTGTCCCTGATGCAATTAAAATAATGCTGCTGAAAATATATAAATATATATATTAAATCTCTTAAAATCCATCTAATCTTAAGAGAGAAAAATAGGTGAAGCAGCAAAATAACTAGAATATTGGCAATGACTGTGTGTAATTTATCAAAGAATATATTTTTCCATTTTAATATCTAATAAAAGAATTCAGGAAAATTATATTTTTCAAGCTTATAATATTTAATTTCAGCTGAGTGGAAATAACAGTTAAAAATGATCAGTTATGGAATAACTTGAACTGTACACAAACATATTTTTATTACTACTTTTCTATCTTTTGATAATTCTTGTTTTTATAAAATCTCATTGCTTATTTGATCAAAATTATTATTTTAGATCAATGACAAGATTAAATTTTTAAAAGAATTGTTTATATTCCAACTTAACGTAGAAATTCAATTTAGAGTTTTGCATGGGCACAACAGAAATACAAAGGCCAAAATGTCACAGAAGCACACATTTTTAGAAGTTTATTTCCCCTATATGGGATTTCTTCGAGAGAAATATGTATGGGAATGTAAACTGATAATTGATCAAATAGCTGAATGGAGAACATATTAAGATGTTAAAATTTTGACATTACATTTGACTTTGATAAATGTGGGCATGAAAACAATCTCACAACGATAAGGATACCTCAGAACCAAGTGAAACGAAATGATATCTGTAAGATTCTCGGAACCCCATCTTCAGAAACTAATCTAGGTTAAATCGATTCCTTCCGAGAAATCTCACGTAAAAGAAAAAATATTTCTTTTTAAGCACCACGTAAAAAAGTTATCATTTCGGAAAGAATTTAAAAAGTAAGAATGAGTTGATTAATACAGAATGAGCTGACTAAGTAAATATGCTTGATTGAAAATCTAATTTTTTTGCCGTGTTCTTAATTCTGCGGCACAGATTACAACTGCAGAGAATGGTAAAGTATGTAACACTTCTCTTGGATATTGCGTTACAGATTAAGAAAAAGGAATCATTAAAAAAGTAGGTAAAGAAATTAAAAATCTGTGATTTCTTCTGTGCGATTAATTCAAGACTTAAATATTGCTTATTCAGGAAAGCTTTCGTTGGTTTAATTTATTTATTTATTTTCAATTCAGCAAAATATTATGTATTTTGTATATCACTGGGGCGAAGGTTTTTTTAATAATATCTGTATTTAAAAGTATTAACATTGCTATCACAGTATAGTGCTAATATCAAACAAAATTGTTATTTTGCAGATCGTCCACTAGTCCATTGACCATAACATTCTGTAGTTCATTTTCGAAAAAATATGGAGAAATCAACGCAATCTGTCTTTACACAAGATTCCACTTAAAATAAAGTACTAAAGAAATAAAGAGTTTCGATTTTTTTTTCGACTGCTTTAATGTTTAGTGCAGTTTAAAGTAAATTTAACTGGAGGGCAGATGTAACTTCTTTTATACATGACGAAAACTTCGTTTAATTGTTTAATTCATTAAAATGTTATTGGAATTTTCGTATTTGACCCTTAGATTCTCAGCACAACTGTACATCAAATTTATTATCAAAATGACATTCGATACATAGTAACAGAATACAAAGATTGTATATTTTCACAAACCTATTATCCCTAAAATCAAAAGGTGATGTAAGTGGGGGTTAAAAATTATTTACACTATGGCCACGGTGTGATCATCATGAATTAAAGGCATGCTGCACAGATATATGTCATACTGTTAATCGAAAAACATGTAGGGTAATGGCGACGAATTACTCTAACATTACTAAACATTGCTTATAGTCTTGGCGACGTTTATCCTTGCTATCGACTTGATTTCAAAAAATGTCTCTAGTTTGAAATTTTTAAAATATTTAATCAAATTGTATCATTATTACTGTTCTGACACTCATTTTGTGTTTGACATTGGGAGTAATAAAGAGGTAAAATTACACTGAGACGGCAATTTATTACGTAGTTCTACCTAGTAGCGTGTTCATCTGGAGACAACATGGAATTGTTAAGTGTTTAAAAATTGAAGAAAATGATCAGTTTTTGTGGCGGTAGTGTGATACTGGAGGGCAGATGTAACTTCTTTTATACATGACGAAAACATCGTTTAATTGTTTAATTCATTAAAATGTTATTGGAATTTTCGTATTTGGCCCTTAGCTTCTCAGCACAACTGTACATCAGTCAACTTCAACCTCGAGGACAACATAGAACAAAGTGCCCTCTAAAGAACTTGGATAAAATTTCAAGAAACAGGAGAGGTTATCTGCAAACCAAGAGAAGGTAGACCCTGTGCCACCACTACTCAGGAAAACCTCTATGTGTCTCTAATAGCAAAATGACATAGGGAAATGGCAGATAGGCAGCCGTCTCGTCAGTTGTCAGCGAGACACTGACAACAGTTTCAACACGTACTGTGTAAAAGAGGCTGCATGAATGAAATCTTTATGTACAAAGACCAATGGTTTGTGTCCCTCTCACCCCATTGAACACGATTTTTTTGAAGTGACAAGATCGTGATGACTTGCCGCCGGAGCTACAAATTTTTCAGAGAGGTACTCCAGCGGCTCAGGAATATATAGAAAATATTCTTGCGCACTAAGTGGAATATTTCATGGGTTCTCTCGGCCCTTTTTATTGCTCTTTGACTAACGTCCTTCCTCATAGGTTCATGTGACTGACGATTTTCTTAAAGATGAAAATATTCGTAGGATGGACTAGTGAGCCAAATCCCGGATCTGAATCCGATGAGCGTGTGTGGGACCTGGGCCGTTGCGAGACTTAGGGCCGCCGATGTGCAGGATAAAAAGTGCCGCCCTTTTATAAGGTTCCTATGTATATTTTAAAGAGCACATAACATTTTTTAAATAATATTAATTATGTTAAAAACCTGATTAACTATAATAACGTGTTAATTATAGTAAATATCATTAATATGGTCATAAAAATATCAATTTTAGGAGTAAAATATTTTAATGTTGTTCAAACATATCGTGGTATATATATACCTACAACATCAAAACACATCGATGCATATATACTTACAACATCAAAACATATCGAGGTATACATATCTACATAAAATACCAACATAAAATACGTTGGTGTATTATGTAGTTTCTATTTAATAACAAGAGAGATAACATATCGTCTGTGGCGAATATGGGATGCTCCTTTTCAAAGAAAACGTAGTTTTACTTTTCCCGAATTTTGCCCTCTTTAACATTAATTTCTATTAATGGGTGATAGGAAATGAAAATAGTAATATATTATTAACCGTTTATAACGTAATAATATTCCATTTACCTTTTAAATATACAGTTGCGTTTTCTCATTTCATACAGTTAAGTGACAAATAAATCAATGTATATAATACAATTTATTTTTACTAAATCGCCAGTTTTAAAATTAGGTACTAAATTTATAAATAAAATGTCCATTGGTCGAATTTTAACCAATTGTAGTTTAATTAAAACACATCTGAATACCAGTTATTCCTTTCTTCATCAACACATTCTATGAACCACATTTCTCATACCTAGCATAAATATATTGTTAAAATATTATTTCAAATTTTCTACATTTAGCGCACTCTAACAGTGTTAAATAAAGCCATTTGAAGGATTTGAAAATTATGAATAATCATATTTCGTTAGTACCTATTTAACTCAAAAATAATTTTTCATTGATCACTCAAAATAAAAGTTTCCTTTATCCACCCACCCTTGGGGTGAAGGAAAAAATTGTTGCTGTCAATGTAAACCTCTTAACCATCACACTCCACAACTAAAATATAGAATTTCTAGTCCAAATAGACTGTTTGCAATATTCGTTTAACACTTTGAAATTTTCAAAATTTTCCACCGTCAGAGGACAGAATTAAAGCTTTTGGGATATTCTAAAAGTGTGAATCATAATAGTTCATCAATACCTATCCAACCCAAAAGAAATTTTCAATTTATTCTAAAAGCAGTTGTCTTTTAAAACACAAAAAATAAGTCCCCCCCCTCTGATGGTAAAGGTGGAAATCATTGCTCTCAATGGACCTTCACCGTTAGAGGGCGACATTATAGCTATAGGAAGATTCGGAAAGTGTGAATCATCATCACCACCACCACCACCACCACCACCACCACCACCACCACCACCACCACCACCATCATCATCATCATCATCATCATCATCATCATCATCATCATCATCATCATCATCATCATCATCATCATCATCATCATCATCAAGCAGCCATGGGTTACGGAGGTCCAACCAGACCGTGCAGTTTAATTCTCCAAGCATATCTGTCCTGAGCAACATCTGCTGCATCCGGCCACTGCACACCAATTCCAACTAGGTCCTGTTTGATATTGTCTGCCCACCACATCCTAGGTCTCCCCCTCCTTCTGAGGCCTCTAGGCACACTGTTCATAATCCTATTCGCCAATCTATAATTATCCATAGGAGCAACATGGCCAAACCACCGGAGTCTCTCTATGCACAATATGCTGCTTAAAGGAGGTTGCAGACTCTTTTGCCTAACCTCATCATTAGTTACAAAGTTAAACCACCTAATACCCAAGATAATACGTAAGCATCTAGAATCAAAAGCATCTAGTTTCCTGTTATCATGTTTACACAGCGTCCAAGTTTCACTACCATGACTAACCCTAATAAGAACCAAACTATTATACAGTCTAATTTTAGTCTTTAGGAGTATACGCCTCTTTCTCCCACACTCTTCATAGATTCTTAAAAGTTCGGCAGCAATCCCTTTCCGTCTGTTAATCTCATGCCGCACATCACCATTATTTGTTACATAGCTCCCAAGATAATTAAACTGTGACACCTGCTCAAGACTGCAACCATTCAGATTAATTGAATTACAACCTGCCTGACCAATTTTATTCACTTTAGTTTTCTCTCTGTTTATAACCAAACCTACTCTACTACCAGCAGATGAATGAAAGAGTTCATCTCATCAACATCATTTGCCAAAAAGGGAAAATCTCCAGCATAATACAAATCAGAAATTATGAGATCTCCAGATCATTTAAGACCGAATTCCTTCTCTTGTAGTGAATTTCGCATAACATAATCAATAACCAAACTAAAGGGAAAAGGAGACAAAATGCAGCCTTGTCGAACACCAGAAGTAATACTAAACCAATTGCTACAAGCCTTACCAACTCTCACACATGATTCAGTGTTATTTTAGAGAGCTTTCATTATGTTAACTAACTTGTCTGGTATACCATATGATCCCACAATCAACCACAAATTATGACGATCAACAGAGTCGAAAGCCTTTTTGAAATCAACAAAGCTAGCAACAGAAGGTTTATGAAACTCTAAACACTTCTCAAGAAGCTGCCTAAGTGAAAATATCTGATCCACAGACCCCAACCACTTCTGAATCCACAATGCTCATCATGCAATTGACTGTCCACCAGATTCTTAATTCTGTTAAGCACAATCATAGAAAGAACTTTACCTGGAACAGAGAGTAGGCTGATACCCCTATATTTCTCACAAGAACTGCGATCACCTTTTTTGAAAATAGGGATAATAATAGCTCTCTTAAAATCTTTAGGAACCATGCCTTTGTGATAAAAGTTATTCAAAATTTCAGTCATCCAAGTGGTAACCGAAACATTCCCAGCTCCAAGCATTTCTGTAGTAATTTCATCTACCCCTGGGGATTTATGAAGTTTAAGTTTAGTAACAACCAAAATAACTTCAGATTGTGTTATAGGGCCAACATTAAACCCACCAATGCATCTGTCAGCATTACAAGCAATTTGAGTAGAACTAACCACATTGTTTAGAACATCACTCAAATGCTCAGTCTACCTACCCATGATAAAATCCACCCCTTCTGTAACCATACCTTGTTTATCCTTCAATACTTGTATGCCTGTCCGTTTTTTACCACATAAAACATTAACTATCTACTACAGCTCTCTGCTGTTGTGCTACCTAACTGCTTCCTCAGGTTTGTCAGCCAAGCCATCAAGCCGAAGATTCGTATCAGCAGCTAACTGATAATTTACACGTTTATTAAGCTCTCTGTAATCCTTTCTATTAGGACTAGTAGGGTAGTGATTAAAGACATTCCTGCAGTTCTTTCTTTCTGAAATAAGCTCAAGTGCCTTATCACTCAGATAATTCTGCCTCTTCTGCTCCTTTTTTCCTAAAAGACTACTGTTAATGTCCAAAAAAGCCTGTTTAAAATGACCCCATTCTTCCTCAACTTCAGTAGTAAGCAAACCATGACTGTCATAATGACTAAGTAACGTATCATGGTAAGCTTTAGCTATAACTGGGTCTTTCAGAGCTTCAATATTAAAGGTAAATATTTTAACATTAGAACAACACTTTTTAAGTTTAAGTTGCTGCAACACTTTTAAGAAGGTAATGGTCAGATTAAATTTCAGCTCACCTATATAACCTGGTATTCCTAACAGAACTAGATCATTTGCTGTTAATTAATATATAATCAATCATATTCTTATGCAGCCCATCAGGTGAAATCCATGTGTACTTATGTATGTCGCGGTGTTTGTAATAAGTGTTAGTTATTCTGAATCCATTGAGTTTACTTACCTGTAGGAGACGTTGCCCATTGCTATTGCAGCTACCAATACCAAATGGGCTTATGACCCCTCCCCACAGGTCAGAGTCAATACCAACTTTGGCATTGAAGTCACCTAGAACAAGGGTAATATCTCTTTTTTTGACAGAATTTAGAATATTCTGAAGTTGTCCGTGAAACCTATCCTTCTCACCCTTGTCGGCATACTCAGTATGGACATAACAGCAGATAACATTCAGGTCTTTAATGCTTGTCTTAAATTTTGCTGTAAGAAACCTTTCATTAATGCACTCATATCCTAGAAGAGCATCAGTATCATGTCTGCTGAGCAGCAGACCCACGCCTTGGTGATGCTTTCCATCCTCCCTCCCTGTAAAGAAAAATTTAAAGTTATTTTTAAGCATCTCAACTTTATGTTCATGTGGTCTCTTGCAAGCCTAGAATATCTAGGTTATAGCGCTGGAATTCTTGCGTGAGGACATCAAGAGAATAATCTCTATGTCCTCATATTCCACGTTCCTGCAGCGAGAAAACGATTAGTAGGATTTTCAAAGAAACTAGGTTTATTGAGATAGGTAGGCCCAACAATATCAAACAGCCTCCTGATCGCAGGCATGGGGCAAAGACCTGTTCCACCTCCGCTAAAGGCTGAAGTCACAATGCTGGTAGGAACTTCAGACACCACCTTTACAAGTGGACTTTTTGAAGAGCCATATGGCCTGCCTGAGACACATTACTCCAGTTTAGGCTTGACGATGCTCAACTAACTAAGTAAGGTTCAGGTAACTGCGATGGCCTCTAATTAGGATTATCCACCAGCTGATATAAGGTATCCCATGCCTCTGTTCACTTAGAGCTGGCAACCCAGAAGCAAACAGAAAACACAGCAGCAGACTCTCCCTCAACAGAGGCCCACCAATGCAGCAAGTCCAGGATCAATAATCAAGCTCAAATCCATAAACAAGTGCAGTCTAATAGGTATAAAATGGTCAGCACCAGGACCCTGTGAAGTTGACCACTCCTCAGCAGGTTTGAAAAAAAAAAGGAAAAAGTCGCCATAGATGACTAGATCAGTAGGCCATACTGAACTGGCAGCCCTCCCCTTCCGTTCCCTTCCAAAAGGGAATATCTCTTTTGAAAGATCCAACCCAAAAAAATTTTATCTTTAAAAGCAAAAAAAAAAAATTCTATGTTTACAGACAAATGGACAGGCGACAAAGTTAAAGCATTAGCTCGTTTTTCCTGAACACGAGCTAAAAATTATAAATGAGTGGGTATCGGAATGAATAGTAGATGAATAAAAACACTCAATAATAAAATCGTTTTATATTATTGTATTATTATTATTTGTATTATTATTGCCCCATATCTTCAACTATATTTAACTAGACAGTTCATGCTATGCTGCTTCAGAAAGTAAATAGAACCTTATCACCGAAAGTCTCTTGATCTTAGTGAAATCTACCTAAATCACGATTTGTTCATAATATTATTTCTCTATTTGTGGTGTCATAAAAGCTCGAATTCTACGGTAAATTCTTATGACTAGCCAATGCTCTTATTAAAAAATTCAGCTTCCATCAGGCTAAATGAATCAATAAACCTTCACGCAGGTGCTTGCCACAGAGGTCTGAAGGGAGCCTATCAATTTAATACGACACGAGGGGTCTGTGACGAAAGCGAGACTTAAGCAGGAAAACAGCAAAAACATCCATACCTTACAGAGGGCTCGAAGTCAGGTACCTTTGGTAATTAGTCAAGCACGCTAGCCACTAGTCCACGGATAGCTCACTTTAATTCATCATCTTCAAGCGGCCATAGACTATGGAGGTCAAACTAGACCGTGCGATTTAGTTCTCCAAATCTATCTATCCTGAGCTATATCTGCTGCATTTGGCCACTGTATATCAATTCTAACAAAGTTTTTTTTTATATTCTCTCCACACCGCATCCTAGGTCTCCCCCTCTTTTTGAGATCTTTAGGCACATTGTTCATCACTCTATTCGCTAATCTATAATTATGCATACGGGTAACATGGCTAAACCAACGGAGTCTCTCTCTGCACAATATGCTGCTTAAAGAAGATTGCCGACTCGTTTTCCTAACCTCATCATTAGTTGCAAGGTCAAATCATCTAATGCCCAAGATACTGGGTAAGCATCTAGAACCAAAGGCATCAAGTTTCTTGTTATCTTGTTTACAAAGCGCCAACGCTTCACTATCATAACTAACTCTAGAAGGTGCCAAGCTATTATACAGTTTAATTTTAGTCTTATATATATATACGCCTATTTTTTTACACTCTCCATAAATTCTTATAAGTCCCGGAAGCAATCCGTATTCGTTTGTTAATCTCATGCCGCACATCAGCAGTATCTGTTACATAGCTTCCAAGATAATTAAACTGTGACACCTGCTCAACACCGCAACCACTCAGATTATGTGAATCACAGTCAGCGTGACCAATTTTTATCACTTCAGTTTTCTCTCTGTTTACAACCAAACTTACTCTACTACCAGTCTCACCGACAACTCGAATGAAAGAGCTCATCTCATCAACATCATTTGCCAAAAGCGCCAAATCATCAGCATAATCTAAATCAGAAATTTTCAGATCTATAGACCATCTAAGGTCAAAATATTCTTCTTGAAGTGACTTCCACATAACATAATCAATAACCAAACTAAAGAAAAAAGAGACAAAATGCACCCATGTCGAACACCAGAATCAATGTTAAACTAATTTCTATAAGCCTTACCAACTCTCGCACATAAGTCAATGTTCTTATAGAGAGTTCTCATTATATTAACTAATTTGTCTGGTATACAATTGGATCTTACGATCAACCACAAATTATGATGATCAATAGAGTCGAAAGCCTTTGCGAAATCATCAAAGTTGATATAACCAAAGATTTCTGAAACACTGAACATTTCTCAAGAATCTGCCTAAGTAAAAAAATAAATCTGATCTACATATCCCCTCCCACTTTTGAATCCACACTGCTCATCACACAATTGTCCGTCAACCAGATTCTTAATTCTATTAAGCACAATCATACAAAGATCTTTACCTGGAATAGAAAGTAGGTAGTTGTAACTGAATAGTTCGATATTTTGGCGTTGGTTATATCGACATTTCACTATATATAAACTATATTACTAAATTATTCCGACACGTATATGTTGGTTGAATGAAAAAATCAAAAGCTCCTAACGTTGAAAATATGTTTTTGCAAAATGAAATGTGATTAGATATTAAGTGAAAATCTCACTCAAATCTCTCTAAATCTAATCTAAAATTTCTTTTAAATATTCGCTGAATATTTGAAAACTAATTAAAGTTGGAACATATAAGAGCAGATGCTCTTCCGATGCTCATTCTAAACGTGTTTCCTTTTATATTGTAGAAATTTAAAGGATATACACTTCTAGAACGACATTTTATGAATGAACATATTACAACAATTATTATACGCATTCTTCTTTAATTACCTTTTTAGGTAAATTCTTATATCTACCAACGCTCTTATTAAATGTTCCATTTATTTTATAATTCTTTAACTATTAAATAAGTATTTTTGGAAAATTGATCTTGAGAGAGATTTGAGTGATATTTTAATTTATTTTCCTCGATATTTTTCCATATATATCGTATTTTCAAAGGTAGGGGATATTTGAATTAGGATTTCTATTCAAATAACATGATAGTGTCCGAAAAGGTGTGGTAGTGTAAAGTATAATTTGTAATGGGTTTATAAATGTTATGCTTTTAGAATTATGGAATGAAAATTCGCATGAATACTTTTCTTGAATTAGTGGAAACACTAAGCAAATACTATGGGCGAGTTTGTTAATAAATCTCCACATACATAAATATTTCCAAAAATAAACGCCACTGATATGTTAGGTGTGAGAAAATAAATAAGTCACAGAATTTACAGACCTCGACACAGAATTTAAAGACATGACAATTAAATTCAGTCTTTGATAATTACTGATTGATAGACGAATTATGATATAAGTATTAGGAAGCATTCGAATTGCTTCCTTATGCTTATGAAGCATTTACTGCAGCATATTTCGAAAAAATATATCTGTTAATTGGATCAATTGTGAAGATGCATATAAGAATATCTAAAGATCCATATATTCACAACTTTGCGCCAAGGTGACTATTGCATTATAAGAATTGCAACAAGAGCCAGATGCTGAAAACATGCAACTGAATAGAATGTTATGACTGTTACAAAGAAGAAAGGAAGCGCAATGACCATCCAAGAGAATCTGAGAAGATAAAGTGCTGTGGCGTGTTTTAACGGGTAACATAAAGATAGGATTGTCTGATATTCACTGTGAATGGATGGAGAGGTGTCAGGTAAATGTCTCAACTTCAAGGGTGAGGTATGGACTTTTGGCCATTTTCTTACGGCAGCACCAACCAAATAATATCAGTTGTACTGACTGAATATGTGAAAAAAAAAGTTTAATGGCTAATATGCCTATAGAGTAGTAATCGTTAAGTAAATTTATACAGAACTTTCATTTGCTACCAATGAAGGATCAACACTGAAAGATTTGTAATTGGTAAATAATTTTTTTCTGAAAAAATGAGGTTGAAAAAATAAAGTTCGAAAATCCAATCTATCTTGATTTTGGCAATCAATGATGTTCATTTAGATTTTAAAAATTAACAGAATGGATTCCATTAAATTAATTTAAAATAGGAGCAATTCAGAATTAGGTAAAAATGGTATAATAATAATAATAACATTATTTATGCCTTAGTATGGTTATATACATAGATTACCCCGTAAGCCTTATGGATTGTTAGCAGTATTCCTTTTATACACATGACAGGTTAATTAAGAATAAGATATGTACAATAGAAAATAAACACATAATTAAAAACAAAAAATAAAACAACAACAAAAAAACGAATTAAAACACAAATATGAAAAATTAAACACATTTTTAAAATAAACCTATAAAATTACGGATTATAGCACGTATTGCACAAAAATATCACCTACTGCACAAGTCAGCATTTCACCTTAATATTGCAGTTGCTTAAAACAATACCAGATGCAGGATATGACTTATTAAACATTACTTTTCAAATATTTGCATCTAATAACCATTTCGAAACTTTAGAATTTCGAAACAATTTACAGTGTTCCTTATTAAACCATTTATTAAAACAAGTTTATTTTTACACGTTGTTGCAATGGGATTTCAATTTCGTTGATAGAGTTTGCCTACTTCTTAGGATGATTAGAAAAAAGGCAAGACACGAAAAAAGGCCACTACCCTAAGTAAGCTTTATGCTATTTCCTTGAGTTGTTGTAGTGTAACCACTTATCCCTTTCATGGATAAAATAGAATTTTTCTCAAAAATACCTTCTTATCTTCAATAAGATGCTCTAATTAAGCTATGTGAGATAAATAATAAATAAAAAATCTCATCCAATTCTAGATAATAAAAAAATTCATAAAGTTTTAGTTCTAGCATTCTCCATTATTTTTCTCCAAAAGGAGAATAAACTCGAACTATCATAAGGCCCAAGATTTTCTCCCCATGATCGATCAATAAAAAATAAATCATCTCCTAATTTAGTAAAATTAATTATAACATTAGAGTAAAGACTCTGCATAAATCATAACATAGACATAAATACCCGAATTTTTTAATTAACTTTCCTACTCAATTTAATTGAAGTCTAATTCATACACCAAGTGAAATAAAAATTATGCCAACAAACTTCTCATATATTCTAATTATTACATTAATAGGAATTAAAACCATTCATCTCAACAAAGCTCCTCTAACTACTCCCAAAATAGAAAGGGCTATATAGCCCTTATTTACCAATCTTCCTCCAGTTGCTCTTAATCTGCGTTACAATGCAGTTATGTTGCGTCTACAATTAGTAAGCTTTTTGAAAAGATTTTGCTGAATCGTATTGACGACTTTCTTGACTGCCACCCTGTTCTGCCTGAGATCCAGTTTGGTTTCAGACAGAATCGATCAACCAAACACCAGGTCCTTAGGGTGTGGAGAAAGTCGCTGAATCCCTTAACAAAAAGGAGTTCTTTGCAGCCGTCTTCCTGGACGTGTCCAAAGCCTTTGATCGTGTCTGGTTGGAAGGCCTTTTACACAAGCTTATAGAAGCTAAAGTGCCATCTGGACTCATCTGCTTGATCCAATCATATCTGTCCAATAGAAATAATCTCATTACGATTACTAACGCACGACATTTCAAGTGCAAATTAAATCTGCCATGTCTAGAAGAAGAAACATCTCTGCGGGTGTGCCTCAGGGCTCCCTTTTGTGTCCTACACTCTTCTCTTTATACTTATACGATTTACCTTCCTTTGATCATATTCATCTTGCACTTTACGCAGATGACCTTGCCTTACTATCTCCCACCCTCAGTCCTGCTATCGCTGTGAAGAGGCTGCAACATAGCTTGACCGAGCAGGGCACATGGTACGAAAAATGGAAGATAAATATTACCTCTGACAAGAGTTCTGCCATCTTTTTTACTGGAAAGCGTATTATGAATCCCACTTGCCTCCATTTACAAGATATTCCCAGTGATTGGAGTGATTCAGTCAAATATCTTGAGGTTGTTATACATAAGAGGTTAAAGTGGAACTATCACATAAATAATATAATCTCCAAAGTCAATTCATTGAGGGGCCAGCTAGGCCTACTATTTAGGAGAAATTCCATTTTAATGATTGATCATAAGCTTTTACTCAATGATATGATCATCAGACCTGTGATTCTCTACGCTTCACCTATATGGGCGAATACTACACCCACCAATATTAGTAAGATTCAGGTCTTACAGAACAAGATTTTGAGAACTGCGGTCGATGCCCTCTGGTTTGTCACTAACAAACAACTCCATAAACACCTGGTCATCGACCATAAATATATATATACACATATAAAACGCACCTCAAAAAGTTTTTTTAGGCTTTAAGCAATAATCGTAATGAGATTATTTCTTCTCTGATTCTTTACGATCATACTGTTTTGAACAAGTACAAGAGGCCTAAAACGGAAGCGTTCTCTGATGAGACCTACCCATTTTAGGTTTCTTTACTATTTTACTACTATTTTAAGCTTTTCTTATGTTTGCCCTTAGGGCCCCACCTAACGGTGGTTTACTTATGTGTTTTGTTCTTACTCATGCCAAATAGGCATAACTTTATTATGGAGATGATTAGGGGTAAAAATATTACCCCCTACATCGAATATGATTATACGATCTACGATCTACGACATACTACAATGGCGGAATAGTTAGCATTGTCAGCTACTGATCAAGTGAAAACCGGATTCTAGCCCCTAAAAATTAAATTGGCATAATTTTATTGGGTCTAATAATGATCCTTTCTAATAAAATTAGTTATCTGTACTGTGAGATATTGTATTCTCTCTTTCTTCATGATGTCCGGAGGGATATTCTTCTAATCATTAAAACAATTACCTTATATATATTAAGCATTTTTATGATAAAAATTACATCTAGTGCAAATGATTTGCATTTTATATTTCTTATGTTGTCATTGTGCTTAAGTCTCAGATTCCACACAGACCTTCTTTGTGGCATATTTTACTGATAGAGTCTCATTTGACCTCTGTGCCAAGCAGCTGATTGAGAGATAATTATTTATTGTATGTTTATTACAAGAGTGTGAGGTTTCTGCTTGTGTTTTGCTCCAATCTACTAATGATAGAAAATATTTAATGTTTAAAATAAAATAAAAAAACATAAAGAGCCGAGAAACCTTTGTCTTCAGGGCATTTTCACATCAGCCTAGTCGAGAACACAGAATGAGAGCAAATCTGATAATGCTCGTCAAGAATGTAATAATTTGGCAATGTGTCATGTACATAAGAGAGGAGGAAAAATTGAGAAAAAAAAATATTTATTTTTATCTGAGATGCATGGTTTTGTAATAGGGAAGCATATTGTATTAAAATGAACCATAATATTGGTGGGGAAAGTGAGGTGAAAATGACTCATAATAGATAAAATAAGTGCCTAATGAAGTATATTGAACTATGTTCCCTAAACGCTTTGAGAATGAAAAATATACATTATTTTGGGAAGTACTTTCATTTTATCTCTTACTATTATTGTAAATACCTAAAATTAAGATGCGGGGAGAAATTACACCTCTTCCCCCTCTTTGTATTGTAAGACATAATAGAGAAATCATCAGTCTAAAATTCTGAACATTTGTTACTATTTTTTGCAGTGAGTCATTTTATAATTCATATATTTTGAATTCCCATTCATATTAGCGATATGTTGTGAATATAATGTGATAAATATCGGCAGAGACGTACCAATTTGTTGGGGGGAAAAGGTCTTGTTTACCCCAATAAATACCCGTAAATTTCGGGAAAAAATCTTATAACAATAACAACTGACTAATTATATAACCTGCGTTCAAAACAAATAAAGGCAAAAATTGGTTTAAAGCTACACTCTACAGTTAATGAAATGAACAAATATTTTACTTCTTAATAAATGTTACTTAAATTTCAAATACTTCAGTGTATTTCGTAGAATCCATCGACTGAGTGTTGACGACATATTTTAACTCTTTCTACACGCATGTATACAATTAAACCACAGTGAACTGAAAATTCAATGCGTAAGGTTAAAAAAAGGAAGTTATTTTGAATCACATAATTAAGGCCTAATTTGAATGTAAATTGGGCTTTTCTGAATGAACTTAAAATAATTATAGTTATAATTGCATTTTAATCACGATATTCAAACGTTTTTCTAAACTATGGAACAATTTCTGTTATCCTTATTATTTTCCGAAAAATAATAGAATAGTTAATAAATATTTTTATGTGTTTCCTCGTAAAATAATAAATTCTCTACTCATCAAAAGGCTTCAGTGGAAATAAAACGAAATAAAATGCTATATAGAATGTTATTGAAAATATACAGTATATATAAAAGGGTTAATATTCAACTAAGTTAACAGCTTCGGTTTTTATAGTTGCACAAAAAGGCGTTTGATTCGATTAATCATTATGTTCTGATGAGAAAATTACACATTGCAGGTGTTAGAGGCATTGGACATTCGTAGATAAAAGTCTGTTAATGGTAAGCTGACAACATGTGGTTAAATTAAAAAATGCAACTATTCGTAAACGATTCCCACGGGAGGTCGTTTAAGGGCCAATTTTGATTTTTATGTATCTTAACAATATGTGTGTACTGGGATTAAAGAGTAAACTCACTTGTTATGCAGATGAGAAGTTTTAGTATATTCTTCAGACTATAATATATAATTATTGGTTGCAGACTATAATTAATTAGCTATAGTTTAAGTCTAAATGGTAGCTAGGTAGTCACTGGAAGGAGAGTTATGCACCAATCTCTTGTGATGATGCATAGAACCGGCAAGGCCTAGCACCTAATGTCAACCCCGCCTTCTAGTGGTGCAGGCCGTTATCGTACTTTTCAAAAGAGATACGCTCTTGTGAAAGGGAATGGAAGGGAAGGGCTGCCAGATCAGTGTGGCCTTCTGATCTGGACAACTATGGCTACTTTTCCTTTTTTTCTACCCTGCTGAGGACTGGTCAACTACACAGGGTCCTGGTGCTGACCATATATACCAACTGAACGGAATTATGGCTCTGAGCTTGATTATGGCCCTGAATTTGCTGCACTGGTGGGCTTCTGTGGAGGGAAAATCTTTCGCTGTGTTTTCTGTTTGTTTGCGGATTGACAGCCCCAAGTGAAAAGATTCACAGAATATGTTTATCAGCTGGTGGATAATCCTGAGCAGAGGTCATCGCAGGCACCTGAACTCTTTCCTTCTACTGGCATCGTCAAATTCAACATTGGAGGAAGCCTTCCTGTGTAAATGGCTTCAGCCTATAGTTGGTGGGGGAACGGGTCTTTGCCCATGTCTGCGATTAGGTGGCTGTTTGATATTTTCGGCATTCCCTCTCTCAATAAACATAGTTTCTTTAAACATCGCACTAACAATTTTCTCTCCATAGGTAGTTCGAATGTGAGGACTCTGCACAGAGTTTTTTCTCTTGATGTCCTCACACAAGAATTACACGGTTATAATTAAGATATCCTGGGCTTGCAAGAGACCAGATGGACAGATAAAGGTCATATTCTTAAAAATAATCTGAATTATCTCTTTTCAAGGAGGGACGATAATAACCATCACCAAGGTGTAGTTCTGCTGAGAAGCAGACACGCAAGTGATGCTCTTCTAGGATATGAATGCATTAATGAAAGGTTTCTTACAGCAAAATTTCAGACAAGCATTAAAGACTTGAAATGTTATGTACTGTTATGCTCCCACTGAAGATCCCGATGAGGATGAGAAGGATAGATTTTACGGACAACTTCAGGATATTTTGAATTATGTCAAGAAAGGAGATATTTCCCTTGTTCCAGGTTACTTCAATGTCAAAGTTGGCACTGTCTCTGACCTTTGGGGAGGGATGATAGGGCCTTTTGGCATTGGTAGCTGCAATGGCAATGGAAATGTCTCCTACAGGTTTGTAAACTTAATATTTTGAGAATAACTAACACTTATTACAAACATCGTGTGTACAACACGGTGTATTACAAACACCGTTATGTACTCATGGGTTTCCCCAGATGGGCTGCATAAGAATATGATAGATTATATATTAATTAACAGCAAATGGATTAGTTCTGTTAGGAATACCAGGTAATATAGGGGGGCTGGAATTGGATCTGACCATTAACTTGTTGAACGTGTCTTGTAATTTAAACTTAAGAAGTGTTGTGCTAAGGTTAAAAAATTTATCTTTAATTCTGAAGTTATGCAACACCCAGTTATAGCTAAAGCTTAACATGATAAGTTATTTAATCAATATGACAGTCATGGTTTACTTACTACTGAAGTGGAGGAAGAATGGGACCGTTTGAAACAAGCTTTTTTGAAACTAACAGTAGTAGTAGTAACTTTTAGGAAAAGAGGAGCAGAGGAGTCAGGATTATTTGAGTGATAAGGCAGTTGAGCTTATTTCAGAAAGAAAGAACTGCACGAATGTCCTAAATCAATGCCCCACTAGTCTTAATATAAAGCATTACAGAGAGCTTACTAAACATATAAAGGAACAGTTAGCTGCTGATAAGAATTTTTTGCTTGATGGCTTGGCTGACAAAGCTGAGGAAGCAGTTAGACAGCAAAACAGCATAGGGTTAGGTTGTTTTACTTCTGAGCGGCACTTTTTTGCAAACCATGGGCTAAATGGCCAGGTCACAAGGACCCCGAAGGCTCAGAGAAGGTTGGGAGAGGGGACCCACTGGAACAGCTGTTGGGAGACAGATGGTAGACTCCCGTCAAGGCCATCCAGCGTGTCCTTTAACGTGCACAGGGTATGTCTCCCCGCACACGGGGCCACGGCTTAACGTCCCATCCGACGGACGGCGGCCTTTCCAAGACCATCGGTGTCCCCTACTGACCGTGGGCAGGGCGGGGAATTTTTGCGGAGATAAATCTCAACGCTGACCCAGTTGGGACTCGAACCTGGAAACTACAGATTACGAGCCTGGCGCGCTACCGACTGAGCCACCGCCGTCCCCAAAACAGCATAGAGTTGTACAAGATAGTTAATGTTTTGTGTGGTAGAAAACAGACAGGTATACAGGGATTGAAGGATAAACAAGGTAAGGTTATTGAAGGTGAGGATTCTATCATGGCCAGGTGGGCTGAGCATTTCAGTGATGTTCTAAACAATGCGGCTAGTTCTACTCCCATTGTTTGTAATGCTGATAGATGCATTACTGGCTTTAATGTTGACCCTATAACACAGTATGAAGTTATTTTTACTAATTCTAAACTTAAACTACATAAATCCCCAGGGGTAGATGAAATTGCTACAGAAATGTTTAGAACTGGAAGTGTATCGGTTACCGCGTGGATGAATGAAATTTTGAATATCTCTTATGATATAGGCATGGTTCCTAAAGATTTTTCCAGAGCTATTATAATCCTTATTTTGAAAAGAAAAAAAAAAGGTGATTGAAGTTCTTTCGATAACTATAGGGGTATCAGCCTACTTTATGTTCCAGGTAAAGTGTTTTGCATGATTCTGCTTAATAATATTTATAATCTGGTTGACAGGTAATTGCGTGATGAGCAATGTGGATTCAGAAGTGGTAGGGGAAGTGTAGATCAGATATTTTCACCCAGGGTGATTCTTGAAAAATGTTTAAAGTTTCAGAAACCTTTGGTTGCTGGTTTTGCTGATTTCAGACGGCTTTCGACTCTGTTCATCGTCATATTTTGTGGTTGATTGTGAGATTATATGATATACCTGACAAGTTCGTTAACATAATGAAAGTTCTCTATAATATCATTGAGTCATATTTGAGAGTTGGTAAGGCTTGTAGCCTTACCAACTCTCAAATACACCTAAAGTGTGCCTAAAGAAAGAGGGGGAAACCTAGGATGCGGTGGGCAGACAATGTCAAACAGGACCTTGTTAGAATTGGTGTGCAGTGGCCAGATGCAGCACATATATCTCAGGACAGATATACTTGGAGAACTAAATTGCGCTTCTGGTTGGACCTCCGTAGCCCATTGCTGCTTGAGAATGATGATGAAGATGCAAGTTTTTTATCGAAATTATCCCATTCAATTAAATATTTATGTTAATAAAAAATGACTTAACTATGACTGAGAATTATCGTATCTAATTCTTTTATAGACGAATAATTCTTTTTCGATAAAGACAATTTCTTTTTGAATAAAATACTAATCGAAATTATTATATTTTGACTGCTAATTTTCAGAAAAACATTATTTTTGACTGTTAAAATATCGTAACGCCCAATGCTTTGAAATTGCATTAATAATTAATTTTACAATGTTCATTGTTGTCAAAAACATTTAAAAAATACAATTTAATTCTACTGGTTTTAAAATTTTTGACAGAAGTTTATCGCAAAATATCAAAATAAATATTTGTTTCATAAAATTTCTATTTGTCTTGTAAATTTAAAGAAAATATTAAATTTGAAGCAACATTAAATTTAATAAACAAGTTCTTAAATTGCAAAAGCTGAATTAATTAGAATTGAAGGTATGTTTACAAAATGCGTCTTTGTCTCTTATTGCACACCTACACAACGACATAGGACTCACAAGTTTCATAGCATTTTAATTTTCCCTTGATAACTTAATGAACTATGACCTCTCCTCCTCCTCTTATTAACTCTTACATTCTTTCAATATTATTAATATTATTTATTCCATGCCAGCGGGGTACAGTAAATCCAATGTGGAGGCAATTTTAGACATTAACTTAAATGTCCAAGTGGTTTGAGCCCCAGAAATTCAGTGTCTTTCCCTGGTGATGGAGAATTGAACTAACTCTGAAAACGTTTTCAATTTTACTTTATTTTAATTTCAATAGTTAAAATTAAATTTTTAGAACAAAGTTTGAATATTATCGCAATTACGTTTAGGTACATTTTAATATATCCCTAAATAATAAACACATTGAACAACATTTTTAACATATTTCCCTATTTTTCATATGATAATAGGTGATTTATGTGTATTTTTGAGCATTGAATACAAAAATGACTTTACAAATATTTTTATTATCACATCAGATTTTCAAAGGACTCGAAAGTTTTGTGTTATTAATTATATGATTAAGTTTCTTACAGAAGATCTTTGCAAACCTGAATTTTGAATGACTTAAAACATTTTAAGTGTTGATTTGCTCTTGTACGTAGCGATCGAGGTATTCCTCATTACTGCCCAGCAATAATTGGCTAACATGTTAGAAATCAGCATAATAGCTAACGTTTAACTTGCCCTGGTATATTTTCCCCATAGCATAATATATTCCCTGTGGATATATAATTTCAAGAAAATCTGTTCTTGACAGAAATTCTTCGTGGTAGTTTCGTAATCAGTATTGGCAAATTTATATGACATACGTATTGCTATGAGAAAAAAAGGACTGAGTAGTGTTATCAACAAGTAGCATGCTTTTGAAGAATTTGCCTTGTGTTGTTGGTTAATATTGAATCTTTATCTATTTCTCTAAAGAGTAAAGAGAAAACATAAAACGGAGAATTACACATAAACTAATTAGTGTGAATTTAAAATAAGCAATTAAAATAAAATTCGGAATATTTTTATTGTTTAAATAATTTTAATAAACTATGAGACAAATTAAGGTTTTTTTTTTTTAGGTGCAAAATTAGGAAAAGAAATATATCCTAAAAGATAACCTCCCAAGTTTCGTAGGATTCTGAATTGAATTTTGGAGTACTATTTTGATGGGAAAACATTATATCAGAGATTACCCAAATCTAGGATGGCTGGGTGAAGCCGTTCCAAGGGGGAGCGAGGATGGGAAATTTTTATGTTTATTTTTAATTATGAATTGAAACTGTTGTTAGCAGGAAAGTTGGCTAATAAAAAATGAAAGATAGAGAGGCTAAAGTTTTTCTCAAATGTCAAAAGGAGTTTGTGATGCTGCAAATTTTGGGGACCCCTGCATTATATGAACTGTGACATCAATAGTTGATTTGTCTGGTGCTACCAGATCAACAATGTATTATCTGCATTCCTGTACTTACGAAGTATGGGGATGTTGAATACAGTTTACACTTTTCAAGACACTTTTTAGAAGAAATACTTCAACTATTGCGAATCTTATCTAATGAACATTTTGAAAATGCAGTTTATTTAAGTGAGTACAAAATGCAGCATGACTAACAATCAGGACTTTTATGATCGTGTTTTTTACTCTTTATACTATGTCGTTGGGTTGGGTTGTTTTACCTCTGAGCGCCACTTTTTTGCACACCATGGGCTAAATGGCCAGGTCACATGGACCTCGAAGTCTCAGAGAAGGTTGGAAGAGGGGACCCACTGGAACAGTTGTTGGGAGACGAATAGTAGCCTCCCGTCAAAGCCATCCAGCGTGTTTTTTAACGTACACAGGATATGGCTCTCCCGTACACGGTCCACGGCTTAACGTCCCATCTGACGGACGGTAATATGTCGTTAGTGTGACGATATTTTTTTACTTTTATAGCAACTAAAACACTGTTTTTAAAGGTGAAATTAAGAAATTATACATAAATCTGAACGAGTCTATCAATAATGGTTATGTTATTGGTAACGTATTGGTTTCTCAATATTCCTGAAACATTTTACATATGTTTATGCATTTAATCAGTTAAATGCAAATCTTATCGCATTGTTAGGAACCTCTTACTAAACACAATACGAAACTATTCTGAGGATATTAACAGGTTTCCAAAATTCATTAAAAAATTACAGCAAATTTTATAGACCCCGAGATGTTGTGAACATCCCATACGATTCTTTGGGATTAAAAAAAGAAATAATATTGATCCAAAAATGCTAAAAAATATATATAAATGATTAAAACATTTTAAATTAAGCTGAGATAGTATTTAAGCATTTTTTGAAAAGTATAGATGAGAGATCAGAAAAGACGTTCAGTACGATAACACTTCAGTGGAAGCTTAATGAACCCAATATGGTAAATCTAATTGGTATAATTGATGTAGTATAATGATGAGATAAATATACTTAATATTCTAGTGTTTTCCAGTTGGCTAATATATACGTGCATTTTAATTGGAATACATCTTTTAAAAGAGCAATCTTTCCGTTAACAGTGAAATCTTTTTATCAGGAGTTATTCAGATTGGGAAAAGTTATTTCTCAAATAACAGCCTTTATTGCATGCGTCTCTTTTGATTTAAAAAAGACGAAATGGAAAGGAAAAGAGAAGAAGAGTGTGAAACACATAAAAAGAAAGAAACTTCCGTAAACATGATGCTCGCCAATGGATTGCGTTGGCGGAGACTCAGATGCTAGTTATAAACAATTTAAGCGAGCAAAGCATATTCTGATAATAACCAACCGAATCGTAGACGGGAGAACATTTATGGATGTGTATCCGGGATGGACTTCGCACCCTCTCTGTTAGGTTTCTCACTCAGAAAGGCAGACCATTCATATGAAAAGGAGGGCATCAGTATGCACGACGAACAAATTTATTTGCTAGAAGGAACGGAAATGACAAGTGCTCCACCCTTTACATGAGGGGTGTGTAGAGTCGTCTGTGAGCGGCCACATTGTTGGGCAGCAGATCATTAACATAAGTCTGGCAACTTCACTGAGCTTAACAATGCTGAGCCTTAATGTCATGTTTGTGCCAAAAATTTCGGTTGCAACTTTGAATAAAAGAGAAAGTTGTAGGTGGCTTGCTGTGTTATGGTTAAGATATAGTTAAAGCATATGTACTGGTTTTGAAAAGTCAATAATAATATTTTCTTAACTGATATTAAAATATTAAATTTCTTTGATAAGTCTTTTTTTTTAAAAAGGGGATATTAAATTTAACATGTAAAAAATCTTCTCTTATATAAAATATTAAAAACACTTTTCACTGATCATTATTTGGTACATTATGAAAGAAGCTTGAAGAAAGCAATCAGGTATATTAACCACAAGACCCTACCTAGTCTAGTGGTTAGCCTACCTGACTTCTCGTAAGACCAGCGGGGTATGTCTGTTTAAGTGTTTGTATGAGAAACCAGGACAAGCCTACAATAGCTTCTGGTTATCTCCGTCCTTTGTGTAGGCAATATATTCCCCAAAAAATGGGCAGAAATTTTGTTCTGCCACTTGAGAAAAAATATATCTTCAAACAAACTCGCTATTATAATCTAATAAGATTAAATTAATATAAATTACCATAGAAAAAGTTTTAAGGGTTGGGAGTTCTGAATAGAAGACTAATGCGAACATCGTGACATATATACAATAAACATTTAATGTAAGCATGAAAATCAGTGACGATTATAATTATAATAACTAGAAGTACAGTATACATTGCAAAAATTTTGTTACACGTTTGGATCATTAATCAATACAAAATGCACTCTCGTAGTTAAACTTTAGTCTTCAGGATCGCTAATGTCTGAACATAAAACTCAATTCCCTGAATTAAGCGATAATCACGAAAGTACACTTTTGTGGAGGTCCATATATTTAATATATTCATATATCGAAACGTAGGACATATATAGATTTATCAATCTTTGGTATTCTAATTCCGTACAAATTGACAAACTTTAATGATAAATGTTAGATCAATTTTCTAAAATCTATCGTAGGAAATTTTAAAATTTCACAATGTGTATATTCTCAGGCCTACTTTTCGGATGGAAATATCGATAAATATATAATTTCTAATCAGTTCATAATAGTGATTCCCAAAGGGGGAGTTTCAAAGATTTGAGGGGATTTTTTTATCTTTATGTTATTATTACAGTTTGGTTTTAAACAGAAAAAACCTTTGAATTCCAGGAAGAAACCTTATATAGCACAAAGGGTTGTGGGATAGGGTAAAGAGAGCGGTGGGCTCAAAAAGTTGGGAACCGCTGATTTAGAAGATCGCCCAGGCCGACAGACAAGGAAACATGCAGACAGAATGCCTAAAACTGATATTCCCTTATTCAAAAATCGTTTATTATCGAAAATTCCAGAACGCATGAAAAAGTGAAAGTTAAAATATAAAAACATAATGCGTTCGTTTCCCACAAGATTAATTAATACCAAGCGCTTGAAAGTTATTAAACCATAGAGTTTATAAGCGTGAAGCAGTTTCGCTTTTCTTATCGAAATTTGCTCTTCATGTATTCTGTACTAAAGAATTATATTCATCTAACTAACGGTTATTCTTTAATATTTCAAAACAAAGTTGAACATTATTTCTTCTCAATTTAAGACTAATTTAACATATGTGAAATCTCATTAACGAATTCAATTAATTTGCAGTTCGAGATAATTTGGACAAATGGTCAGCTGGCGATGCAATCTTTTCCTCCCGGAGTCTTGTTTCTGTTTCACCAGAGACTGAGCGAGCCTGCTTCAGTGCTGTAGTTAGGCCGTTGCTTTTTATTTCGCCATTATCTCCATCATGTTTGACTGGATTTTAGCCGATGCATATTAGCAAGGTGATCACTTCAAATTTGCTTAAATTTCTTCATTGCGGTAGTTAATTATTTTCGTTAAAAGGTATTTATGTTACATATGCAGTAAAGGGCAGATTATCCACTATCTGTATCATAACCAGAAACCAAATTTTGGTGAAGGGACATTGCGTAACGTGGTTCTCAGTCGCATTGTAACAAACGGTAGGGAGTTTCTGACCTACTAGCATTTTAAAGGAAAGATATCGGTTGGAGACGTAGGAAATGATTTAGTTTAACCCAAACCCTTCCAAGGTTAACGAAATCATTTTGCTCATCATAAATCGATTGATATACCGTGGCCGAGTGGTTAGCGCACTTGGCTACTGTTCAAAAGGACCTGGGTGAGCCCTGGATAAGGCATGGATGTATGTGTCATTTTTCTCCTGAGGTTGCACCATACTCTCAGACCTACTACTATGGCGCATGAACTAACAGGCTTCTGTCATATCTCTGTGACAAAAAGCTCTTTGAGGTGGTATTTATTTTTCATGGTCAAGGACGTCTGTAGACGTTTTGTACAATACATAAAACTTCGATTTTTTTTAATTGCCCTTTGAAAATGTTCTTACATATTTCTTTTAAAAATACGTAACTAAAGCTTGAAAAATAATATTTTCTTTTTTCAGTTGAAGCATATTTTATAAATTGCAATGTAAATAATTCGATAAAGCCATCTGATTGCCATGTTTTAGAAGCGCTGTGCGGTATTGCCGATTTGTTTGTTAACTTTACTCTGTATTGAATCAGTCACCTGATTTACGCTCACAAGTTTGACTTGAACTATTATCAACATATTTTTCCTCAAAGTTTCGAAAATCTACTAAAAATGAAAAAAAAAAACTTCTATTTTCAGAAACGGAAATTTTTTGGAAGTAATAATGAAATATGCATTTATTTTTTCAGTATACCACTGTAAAAAGTGTTAATAAGAATAATATGTTACTATAATATTCATATTTTTTACTTTAATAAAATTTAGAATTAAATTCTCTTTAATTTGATATATAACATGACCTATTTCTGTTGATTAATTACTTATTAAAAATATTCTAAATTTCACTTGTTTATTGGACTCTGCAACAAGCCTGGACTTTTCTCAAAATATGGTATGGAGAAAAAATTACAAAACGGAAGAAATGTTTACTTTAAACAAGAAAATTATTTTTTTTGTTATTCACAAATAAATAGTCTTTCTACTTATATGCATTATAATCATTTCTGTCATTTAGTTGTTGTTTTTTTTTTTCAAATAAACTTATATTTTTTTGCCAGATGCATTTTTTTACTACATGACTCTAAAAAAACTTACTAAAATAAAACAAATCTTGTGCTTTATTAAATAGTTTATTTTTAGAAAATCTAGAATTAAATGCTGATTCACTTGGCATATAACACGCCATAATTGCTTTCATTAATTTTTGGCAAAAAATGTTCTAATGTTAGTTTTTTCCCCTCATCAGAGTGAAAAAATAGCTGGACCTTGGGAAGGGTTAAAATCATTTAGAAATTAAATGCGAATAGAAGAATAAGTTAATGAATATCAATCTCTGAAATTGGGCTTTAGAAGAATAATGACTATGGGCTCATGAAAGAGTTAGGTGAAAAAATTTAGTTTCGCGTTGAGAGGGATTCGAACTCACGCTTTTCAGTCACATGTCAGGCGTGTATTTACTGGGATCTAAAAATCTGTTGTTTCGAAGTTTGGGCAGTTTAGACCTAAGTTGAAGGCACTTTGTTATCTATGATATTTTAATTATTAATGCCCATTTGCATCTTAAAAAAAAATAAAATTGCAGTTCTATTTAAAAAAAGTCTACAACTAGGATATGTCACTAAATCGGACAGGACCCTTTTATTTTCCAAATACTGAAGACATTTCGAATCATTTTAGGAAATGAGATATTTTACTGAGTGAAGTCACTCTTCTGATGAATGAATTTAATACCATTGATTCTGATTTTGATATACTTTTTGAGAACTGAGAGTTGCAACTGCAAAGTAAAACATCTCATACAGGTAAATCCTAATGAATTTAGAATAATTTAGAGATTTTTTCACACACAAAAACTTTTAAAAGTACACATCGGTGTCACGTGGTGAGAAACAGAAATATGTTGCCTAAGGTGCTAATTGCAGTTCGGTGTCACGTGGTGAGAAACATAGAAATATGTTTTCAAAAGTGCTAATTAATAATAGATTGAATGTTATTATTATGAACAAATGATACTAGAAATACTGAAAATAGTTTAATAACACATTTATATCGATACGATTATAAAAATGTGAAGAAATGTCAATAAATGACTGTGTAACTTTCATATTAGATCCATTAATGAAAAAGACATTAATAAACTTTTTAATAAATTTAAAAAATATATAATAATATCTTATAAAGGAATAAAATTCTCATACGCAATAAAAATGCTAAGAAAAAGAGATAGAGAAATTTCGATAACAGAAATTATTTACTTAATTGAAAAATGGGATAAAGCCTGGATACGTTATGAAAACAACATAAAAATTGAAGAATATAAAAATAATTATAAAACAATAGATAATTTAGTTACATCACAAATTAAAACTCAAAAACCAAAAGAGCCAACTGATAATAAAAAAACGTTGCAATGGAAAATTTAATAGATAATTAAAAGATCCGCTGAAAGTTGATAATTTTTTTTCATGACAAATGAGACAAAGATGCTAAACTGCACAACAATACGAGTTGTACCAGACAAAACAATCATCATCTTCCTCTACGTGAGAGGTTATTATCAGCACATAAGCTGCAAACACTCCCAATTGAAATCTTAAAGTCCCACATGGAAGAATAGATAGAAGTTTATAAAATGAAAAACATAATAGCAGAGTTTTAAACGTCGTCCTCTTGCCGTGAAGCTCGATTGTAAAGTAAAGACACTTAAGCCTACTTTGTTGGCCAGCTCGAAAGCAAACTAAAGTTATTATTTACCAAATATGCAGAATGAGTCGAGTTTTTGCGGTTTGAAGTCTTATAAGGAATAAAAATGTTCATTTGAATAAACAAAAGAATCAAACTGTTTGTCTCCTTATGAAAATTAACTGAAACACGGAAAGTTTTCTGGATGAGCAGACAGGAATCAAATGTAGTTGAGTCAACACACTTTTTGACAGAAATAATGGTAGAAATAGTAAGGAAATCTAAAGAGTCAACGGGTTGATTCGGGAAATGAATTAAAATATTTCAAATCGAATTGAAGATGCGAAATTTCTAAAATTTGTAAAAGATTTAAATATATATATTGCTTAAAGCAGTAAGCAATGAACAGTGTTTGCCAGAAAATATGAATAGACCAATTGTTGAGGAAAGAGTTCAGTGTTCGGCCAACAGTCTAGAGAAGTTCAACAAAATTTAAAATTCATTTTCAATGCTCGATTGAGTTTTCCAACATAAGTGGGAAGAGAATTGAACTAGTCCCTGTTTTTTTTTTTTTTTTCTAATTCAAAGTCAGATGTCATTGGAATTAGCAAGTTTTTTATTTATTTATTTTTTTCAAACTTCTGTTTTAATCATTTAATAGATATGTCTAAGCGGCATGGTCTATAGATTCAGAATACTTGTGACCTAAGTTTAAATACTTGTGACCTAAGTTCACAAGCAGAATACTTGTGACCTAAGACCCTTTATTATAAATTATTCTTATTCACAGCAAAGAGAAATTTTGGAAATATTGACCATATTCTGCAAATGAGGGAAAGGATTTGCCCTATTATCAGTGGACATGCAGTTCTTTTATCCGAGATTTAAGAAATGTTGAGTAGAGGTAGTTTTTCAGATTAATTGTCATATTAATGTATTGCTGTCCATAATTAAAGATTTCTTGAATACATATGTCTTTCAGTAGAGTCTGATTTTGTAAATTTTTATATTCCACACTTCTGTTGAAACCGATTCTGATTTCGGAATGTTTTGCTTTTAGTAACGAGCAAATTTATTGAATAGTCTGAAAATCTTGGCTGATGACGAGTCGCAAAGTAGTATAATTAAATTCGTTTAGTATTATAATTAAAAATTTTCTTCTGTAGATTGAGATTAAATCCTATGAATTTAGTCTGTATATTCTACGATGGTTGACTTTAAGAATCTGATAAATTTAGTATAGATTTGTTGTCTTATTTTTTAAGGTTGGGCGAATAAAGTGCAGAACGAAAAATTCATTGATGCTTATGTTCTTCCAGGGCTTATAAAAGTTTCTCTCTCAGTATTGAATATTCAGAACACTTTAGTAACACGTGAAATGGAAAATCCAGTTTTGAGGCTTGCATGCCTATTGTAAGTGCCTGTGACGGTGAACCGAGGATAGCATGGGCAGTCAGAGTAGCCGGTGGCTACACAGCCCCATTTTCAGCAGGGTTTGATGTACTGTGTGTTGTGACACATTACTCCCGTTACCAGTATTCAAATTACGGGCGGGTTGCTCCACAGTATACCTTCTGTTGGCTGGTACCATATGGGATAGTCTTCGCTCACCTCTAGCTTCGATGAGTCGTGGTTGGCCCGCACATTGCCGGCTGTTCGCTGTTTTTCTTTCCTCAGACCACTTTTTGAAGGTAATAACCACGGTTCACCATGAGCATGACAAGTCTTGCCATCTCAGAAATGCTCTGATCCAGTCGTCTGGCCATTACAATTTGGCCTTTGTCAAACTCACTTAAGTACGCCACCTTTCCCATCTGAAGAACAAGAATAGCACTAATTAACAGAGCTCAGTATCAGGTGTTATTTATACGTTTCATGACCTTCACACGCTCCGTCGTTTACCTGCAGTTGCTTCGATTTGCATAAAGACGCTCTGGTCATAATATTTTTGGCTCTTCGATGTATATTTCAGTTGTATTTTGGATATTGATGCTATTTAATATCCCTATTAAATTGATATTCTAAATTTTTGTAAAATAATTTAAGCTTCACTGAATGAGAGTTGTAACTAGAAGGAAGTTTATTGCAGTTATATAGCAAAACCGCTTTCAAACTCAATTTTTCTAATGAGTCTATAAGCTGCCGGCATTTTACAGTTCTATGTGTAATGCCAAGATATTTGTATTATGGCAATAACATAATTGCAATAATTAATTTTTTAAACGAAAATTAGGAAGCAAATTTCTTTTGATGATTAGGATATACGATTACCATTTGTTCTAATGCAAAAGATTCCATTCTTGTAATCATGAACTAAGTTCAATTTTAATGGGATCTACATCCATTAATACATCCAATCATTTTCCTTCCTTTCTGTAGTAAATGTTTCACGTGGTATTGGAATAGAAAGACCTAGAACATATGCGACAGTCTTATTGATAACGGCAAATTAGAGTAAACAACTGTTTCATTATTTTTGTTTCTGCAGAGAGATCTGATATATTAGTCTTTCAGAAATAGCAGCCATTTAAGTAATCGTGCTGTTCTCTGAAAATAATAGGCATGGCGAAATACGCAGACGGACGTGATCCTTTAATCTATAACGATAAACGATTTACATACTGAATACAACAAATATCAGGTCCCACCTATTTACCTTGATTACTTATTATTGCATCAAACATACAATTGATAAGTGTTTTACTAAGAGGAGTTTGGGTTGGATGGTTTTACCTAAGAGCGTCATTTTTTAGCACAAAATAAGAGGAGTAACCACTTTCTCTGGTGTTCCCCAGTAAACTCACCCCAAATATAGCAAACGGCATTAGCGTCATGTACATATTAGGGGTCATATTTTCAATTTCGGATGTTATTTGTCATCTTACTACTTAATTACTTTATTTAATTGTCATTTCTGAAATAAGACAAAATGAAAACGATAACAACTTTAACAATGTGCAATATTGATAATATCCAAAACTACAAAAAAAGGGAAAAATAAGCAAATGCGTAGGAGGGATATATTTTTAAAATATTATAAATTTTGCATTGTAAAAGTGACTTAATTTGTCACATGATGCTATATTACCATGTGTCAAATATATAAACACTGGTGTCAACTTAAAAATCAAATAACTAGTTATAGTCTAACATTGTTCGTCAGGTTAATTATTTAACCATGTTGTAATTTTAGCGATCATCAATAAAATTGAAACCAAAATTTCTAGAAATCTATATTTTTGAAAAAAAAAAAGGATTATGGAAAAATGTTTAAAAATATTAAGATTCAGCATTAAACAAACACATATAAGCCACTTTTTGATTTTCAAAAATATTGTTTAAGAAATAAAAACCTTGTTTTTCAGTGTAAAACATTAAATATTAATCTATATAGTTAATGACTTGAAGAGCTAATTTATTATATTAGATTGTTCCCTGTGACGGTTATTTGAAATTGTTGAGGAAATCAACGAATGCTTATTGTTTATTCAAATATTTTGATAATTATGATAGAATGGAAAGAGAAAGAATGACATTACACAGTTTAAAAATTACTGAAAATGTTTTTCGTTTTTATGTAAATTCTATATTCTTTAATACTCTATAGAGATATAACCGATAACAAAAATAAAACAATTATTTCATTAATTTTTACAAATATTGTGAAAAATGAAAATAATTCATTTTAAATTATTCATTGAAAATTGAATCTTTCTGCATCAAACTCACATTCTGCATAGGATATTGGAAGAAGATAAATTTCATGGAATATTGAATGAGGTCAGTAAAAGGAAAAATCATGGGTAGCCGTCATTGAAGAAGCCAGACGTAAATATTCCTTCATTCCCAAGTCTCATCTGCAGCGACAGTCGGCCTCAATAAAATCACCAGTTCAAAAATTCTCGGAGAATGAGAAAGTGTTAGAAAGAAGAAAGCGAAATTAAACGAGCAAATAAGTAAAAGCAAGATAAAAGAATGGAAGAGGATAAAAACAAGGAAAATCTGAGAAAAGAAGAAATGAAGATGTTAATATTTACGGATGCAAATGAGCTGAAGTAGATTCATAGAACAGTTAAAATTAAACTTGGCCAAAGTATGCTGCATATGTTGCCCTTCCTCTCCGAGCATCTGGCATAAGTATTAATTTAAATTGAAATGAGACGGGCAAAAAGAAGTTTTTTGTGCAGAAGTAACAGCAAGAAAATAAAACTTCAGCAGATTTTCCTCTGCTCACTTGGGTGCACTGATTCACAAATGTTAAAGTTTTGTTTTTTGCAAAGAATAGTTTTCTGTTTCATTTCGCGCTTAAAAAAATTAATAACGTGGAGAGCGAAATTCCGAGAGAAAAAAAAAAACTCAATTCTCTTAAAAATCAGTAGTGTGTGGTTACATTTGGTCAGAGTATGTAACTAGTAATTCTTTCTTAATACCCTTACATTTGCAGTTCTTATTTATAGTTTAATTTGCCCTTACATTTGCAGTTCTTATTCAATTAGTCCGTTTATAGGCTATCCATATACATAGATTATGACAACCATGAAACTGTAATTTCTGAATACAGTAGTGACATTCGATTAAACACAAATTTACATTAAGGAGTGAGATAGCATTAGTTGGTTGGTGAATAGGAAATAAATATTAAAAATAAAGGAACAGGAAAATATGTAGGGAAGAACTGAGCATTTTATAACTAACAATGTAATTTATATATTAAACTGACCTTTGTATATTAGTTAGTAACATTTACACAAATTTTTATTTTATTTCATGGGACGATGATATGTAACGTCTCATAAGTCTCAATATAAAAATATAAGCAAGAAAGGTAACTTTTATATCTTTTATGATTGTTATGCTAAGATTAAAATTATTTTTATGTTATTTTGCATTTTAAATTAGAAAGCCCAGATCCTTACTTAAGACATAAAATTGTGTCCAGGTTTTATACATATGACCTCTAGGCATCCAGTTTCCCATTAAGTTCTTACAATACGTATCAATTTGTTCAGTTCTAAACAACTTATTTGTTCCGAACTGCTGCATAATATTTTAATAGCATTTTTTACTATCCCAAGGCATTTTCGCAAAAGCTAGTAAATACACCTCATTCACTTCAACTAAAATGAATTTAACCCTAACAGATTCGGATAAATAAGATACTTTTAAATATATTATGCTTTCTAATTTATAATTATACTATTTTCGCGTTTCTTAATTTCAAAACATAAAGCATTGCATCTTATTTTACGGTTTGTAATTTATGAGCCTTTATGGCTAATTTAATAACAATAATAATAATTATTATGACTAAAATGTTTCGCATTATTGTTTCAATTATTACACAACTATGAGAAAAAGAGTCGGGGACTATCTGTGTGTGAAAACTGTAAAAAAAAATGACTTTCTATCATTGCTAAACTTTGGTAAAAATGTTACGGTCTTTATTTATGAAAAAAAAAATTAAAACCCTTTTCAAAAGTATAAATGATATTTAGTGTAAGAGGCAAACAGGAGTCTATTTATTTGATGTTTGTGATTTAAAACACTTAACCGCATTTTATTTTCATTTTGTTGCTTCTCATGGGCCATATTTATATGACGGTGGAAGGATCATCCAACACACCAATTTACACTCTCCGCTCATTGATACATCAAATGTTAAATAAATCATAAAAAACTGCATTCAGAAACTAAAAATCAAAGCTAGTTTTTATAAAAATGTATTTTACACAACTGTTGAATCTAATGAATTCTTTCTTACATCGTCAGTAGTAATACAGCCGGTATGGCGCAGGGAAATGAGAACCGGAAATTGGTTACATAACTCATTTCCGGTTACCTAACCAATTTCCCGTTACGTAATTCATTTCCTGTACACAACTTCCGACCAGGCCCCCTTTTTCAAACACTCCCCGATTTTACCGTTTTGAATTCTGACGTCAACAAACTCCCGCGATTTTACCATTTTGGATTCTAAGACAAAATACAAGTGGGTCAGCCGGAGGGGCTCGATGTAAATTAGGAATATACTATTTAAATGATTTTCTTTTTTTTTTTTCTAGAAAACCACATTTAATAGTGGAATAATTATTTTAATGATTATTTCCAAGTTAAATGACATTTAACTTGGGAATGAATTTTTATTCCTGAAAAATCATATTTAACTTGGGAATGAATTTTTTTTCATAAATTTTTTATTTCTTGGAAATGAATTTTTTTCCCCTAGAAAACCACATTTAACAGAGGAATAACCACTTTAATGAATTTTATTCCTTGTAAATCACATTTAACTTGGAAATGAATTTTCATTCCTGAAAAATCACGTTTAACTTGGGAATATATTTTTTATAAATTTTTTATTTCTTGGAAATAGCACGTCAACTTCTCACCCCTTCAGTGGACCACGTTGTATTGACGGATGGATTTACAAACTGAAAAGTCTTGCTAAATAAATATTTTATCCCACGGGAATTACACTCTTTCCCCTGTATAATCCATTAGTGTTGCGATTATGAGAAATAAACTAACCCATCGTGCGGACTAAATGAAAAGAATAAACTTATATTTTTCTCTCACATTTTTATTCTCAACCATGTTTTATAGGCCGACATCGTAATAGCAGAAATCAATACTTGTCACATTCTTCCGGTGGCTGATTTTTTCCCTCCGTATCATCCTGCATTTTCACAGAACCACGTTTTCTTGATGGCCGTCGCTACCCAAAGCATTATTTCAACAATCTGTAGAAAGTCCTACTATTTGCGAAACAAGAAATAAACACTATTTTTTCCAAGTATACTTTTGCTTAGGAATAATAATTATCAAAGTAATTGGATAAACTTTCCCAATCTGCGAACTAAATGTAACAGATCAAGCAATAAATTATCTCTCACATTTCTATTCTCAACCACGTTTTATTGACGGACGTAAAAAACATTTACAAACTGAAAAGCATTACAAAAAATATTTCCAAATTAGGAATCACACGTCTCTGAAAAATAATTTATTAGAAAGCTTTCTCAATCTGTGAAAGACCAAGTTATCTAATCTGATTAATACCATCATTTATTCCAATACCCTGGGAGATTCAAAAATATCAATAAAAAGGGTGCAGGAATCGTGTTCGAAATGTATTTCTTAAAAATATGGATTTTGAACCAAGGAAAAATTTACATTACGTATTAAAAAACTGCTTGTATTTTAAACATTTACTATAAACCTACAATTTTAACGTGTACTTTGATAATTATTATTCCTAAGCAAAATTATACTTGGAAAAAATAGTGTTTATTTCTTGTTTCGCAAATGGTAGGACTTTCTACAGATTGTTGAAATAATGCTTTGGGTAGCGACGGCCATCAATAAAACGTGGTTCTGTGAAAATGCAGGATGATACGGAGGGAAAAAATCAGCCACTGGAAGAATGTGACAAGTATTGATTTCTGCTACTACGATGTCGGCCTATAAAACATGGTTGAGAATAAAAATGTGAGAGAAAGATATAAGTTTATTCTTTTCATTTAGTCCGCACGATGGGTTAGTTTATTTCTCATAATCGCAACACTAATGGATTATACAGGGGAAAGAGTGTAATTCCCGTGGGATAAAATATTTATTTAGCAAGACTTTTCAGTTTGTAAATCCATCCGTCAATACAACGTGGTCCACTGAAGGGGTGAGAAGTTGACGTGCTATTTCCAAGAAATAAAAAATTTATTAAAAAATATATTCCCAAGTTAAACGTGATTTATCAGGAATAGAAATTCATTCCCAAGTTAAATGTGAATAACAAGGAATAAAATTCATTAAATTAGTTATTCCTCTGTTAAATGTGGTTTTCTAGGGGAAAACATTCCTTTCCAAGAAATAAAAAAATTATAAATATATATATATATATTCCCAAGTTAAATGTGATTTACACGGAATAAAAAACATTAAAATGATTATTCCACTATTAAATGCGGTTTTCTATATAAAAAAATTATTTAAATAATATATTCCTAATTTACAAGGAATATTGCATTTATTTGTAAATGTGATTTTAAAGTAATTATCCTTATGTTAAATGTGGTTTTCTAGGAAAAAAATTCATTTCCAAAAAATAAAAAATTTATAAAAAAAATATTCACAAGTTAAATGTGATTTACAAGGAATAAAATTCATTAAAACAATTATTCTTCTGTTAAATGTGGTTTTCTAGAAAAAAAATCATTTAAATAATATATTCCTAATTTTCAAGGAATATTACATTTATTCGTAAGTTAATAAGGAATAAAAAAAATTCGTAATGATCGCTTATTCCTAAATTCATCCACATTTAAGCACTTTAAGGATATACGACCCTTGACCTAATGGGTTAGAGCATTGGTTAAACCTTGAGGTTGTGGGATTGAGTTACTGTACCGAAAATTATTTATTTTATAAAGAGAATGCTTACTAAAATATAATACTTATATTAAACACTAGATGGCGCCATCATCATTAGAAATATCGAAGATTTTTTTCAGATTTAAAGGTGAGGAAAATTCGGGAGAGTTTTTGAAAAAGGGAGCGTGGTCGGAAGACATGTCCGGAAACGAGTTACGTAACCGATAATGAGTTATGTAACCGGAAATTTCCTTGTGCCATACCTGCTGTATCACTACTATCGTCTATAGATCAATACTTCCGAATAAACAACACCATCCTATCGATTCAGAATTTTGTACATGAAAATTACATTAATGATTTCCATAAATTCCGGAACAAACAAAAATGGTGATATCGTAAAACTCCGACGATTGAAATGTAGGAATGTCATGTGTAGTATGTAAAATACCACGTAGGATTGAGGAATTGTATCCAAGTAATGGAACGGAAGTTTTAAAACTGTTCTACAGTTGTCCTGCGAAATGGTGTTTTCTAGATAGCAGATTTGTTGGCTATGTCTACCAGACATCATTTATCTGAAGAAACTGAGCCACCCCCTCCCCAAAGTCAAGCAGATGTTGCGAGATGTCTTAATGTGAGTCGTTCAGTGGTGCATAGAATTTGGCAGAGATTCCAACAAGAACAGAATTAATCTAAATAATTCAGTAGTGAACGACGAAGGGTAACAATTTCAAGGGAGGGTCTATATGTGGTTTTATGCGACTGGTGGAACAAGATGTCAACAATACGTCAAATGCGATCGGACCTCACAGCAGCAAGTGGAACGCGAATATGCGCTACCAACGTACGTAGAAGTCTTCAGGAATTGTGCCTATGTGTTAGGCTGCAAATGTTGTGTGTATCCCTGACCCAATGTCTCAGGATGGACAATCTAAACTGGTGCAGGCATCATGTCAACTGAACACAGAACAATGGCATTCGTGTTCTTCAGGCTTAATATAGATTTGCCATCCACAATGATTCACAGCGTAAGTTAATATGGAGGGAACCAGGAATGAACACTAATGAACACGCTATCATATCACAAATATCCGTCAATTGGATACTCTTTTGTGAGAACATATGAGTGTGCAATACTTGATACCTTCCTCCTATAGAACTATACTGTAAATAGTAACTAGGCATAAACTGGAAGGAGGGCTGTGTACCATTCCACAGTTATGATGCACAGAATTGGCCAGGTCTAACATTTAATGTCCGACAAACCTTCTCGTGGTGCAGGGCTTTAGTACCATACTTTAGTAACCATTCAAAAGAGATATTCTCTTTTGGAAGGGAACGAAAGTGGAGGGCTGCCACTTCAGTAAGGCTTACTGATCTGGTCACTAATGGCCACTTTTTTCTATTTTTTCAACCCTGCTGAGGAGTGGTCAACTTCACACGGTCCTGGTGCTGACCATTCATACCCACTAGACAAGACTGGTTTATGAATTTGAGCTTGATTACGGATCCTGTACTTGCTTCACTTGTGGGCCTTCGTTGAGGGAGAATCTATTGTTGTGTTTTCTGCTTGCTTGTGAGTTGCCAGCACTAAGTGAACAAAGGCACGGGATACATTATATCAGGTGGTGAATAATCCTGATCAGAGGCCATCGCAGATCCTGAACCCTCACTTAGCTAGTTAGGTATCATCAATCCTAAACTGGAATAATGTGTCTCAGACAGGCCGTATGGCTCTTGAAAAGGTGGTGTCTGAAGTACCTACCAGCATCGGTGACTTCAACCTTTAGTGGGGGAGGGACAGGTCTTTGGCCCATGCCTGCGATCAGGTTTCTGTGTGATATTGTTGGCCATATCTCTCAAACTAAACCTAGTTTCTTTAAGAATCCTACTAATCGTTTTCTCTCTGCAGGTATGTGGAAGGTTAGGACGTTATATAAAAATTATTATCTTGATATCCTCATGCAGGAATTTCAGCGTTATACCTATATATTCTACGCTTGCAAGAGACCAAATGGACAGGTAAAGGTGAGATACTTAAAAATAGCTTAAAATTTCTCTTTTCAGAGAGGGAGGATGGAAAGCATCTCCAAAGTGTAGGTTTATTTCTCAGCAGACACACCAGCGATGCTCTTCTAGGATATGACTGTATTAATGAAATATTTCTAACAGCAATATTTAAAACAAAAATTAAAGACTTGAATTTAATCTGTTGTTACGCCCACACAGAGTACTTTGATGAGTGCGAGAAGGATACATTTTATAGACAGCTTCAGGACATTTTGAAATCTGTGAAGAAAGGAGATATTTCTCTTGTGCTAGGTGACTTAAATGCTAAAGTGGGTACTGACTCTAATCTTTGGGCAAGGGTTTTAGGTTCCTATGGCATTAATAGTTCTAATGGCAATGGAGAACGTAGTAAAGGCAAGTAAACTTAATGGTTTGCGAATAACTAACACATACTACAAACACTGAGACATTTATAAATATACATGGGTTTCATCTGATGGGTTACACAGGAATATAACAGATTACATTTTAATTAACATCAAATTGACTAGTTCATTTAGAAATACCAAATCATACAGGGGAGCCAAAATTGGGTCTGACCATTACCTGGTCAAAAGTATTTTGCAGGTGAAGCTTAAGAAATGTTGTGCTAAGGTTAAAAAATTAGCTGTAACACTGAATGCCTGAAAGATCCAGATATAGCCAAAACATACCATGATAGGCTACTTAGTCATTACGACAATCGTGGTTTGGTTACTGCTGAATTTGAGAAAGAATGAGTCAGTTTAAACAAGCTTTTGTTGAAATCAAGAGTAATCTTTTGGGTAAAAGGGACAGAGGAAACAAATGTTTTTGAGTGATAAAGCTATGGAACGTATTTCTGAAAGAAGGAATTGCAGGATTAATATGAATCAACAACCTACTAGTCCTAACAGAAGGCATTAAAACGATCTTACTAAACGTGTAAAGGATTAGTTAACAGCTTATAAGAATCTTCAGCTTGATAAACAAAGCAGAGAAAGAGAAAGAGAAAGAGATCTTCAGCTTGGCTAACAAAGCAGAGAAAGCAGTTAGACAGCACAACAGTAGGGGGTTGTGCCAGATTATTATTGTTTTATGTGGGAAGAATCACAGGGATTGAAGGATAAACATGACAAGGTGGTTGAAGGTGAGGATTCTGTGATGGCTAGGTTGGCTGAGCATTTCAAAGAAGTTCCAAATATTGTGATTATTTCTACTTCCCTTGTTTGTAATAAGGAAGATGCATTACTGGCTTTAATGATGGGCCCATATCACATTCCGAAATCACTTTGACTATCTCTAAATTAAATCTGCATAAATCCCCAGAGGTAGATGAAATTACCACTGTAATGCTTAGAGCTGGAAACATGTTGTCACATGGCTGACGGAAATTTTGAATGTTGTTTATGATAATGGTGTTGTTCCTAAGGATTTTACTACAGCTATCATTGTCCCAATTTTTAAAAAAAAGTGATCGCAGTTCTTGTGATAATTTGAGGGGAATTAGCTTACTTTCTGTTACAGGTAAAGTTCTTTGCATGATTATACTTAATAGATTTAAGAATTTGGTTGATTGACAAATGCCTGATGTGCAGTGTGGATTCAGAAGTGGTAAGGTAAGGTATTCACTTAGGCAAATTCTTGAGAAATGTGTAGAGTTTCAGAAAACTGTGGTTTCTAGCTTTAGAGATTTCAAAAAGGCTTTGACTCTGTTGATCGACATAATTTGTGGTTGATTGTCAGATCATATAGAACGCCTGAAAAGTAGGTAATGTAATGAAAGCTCTCTATAATAACATTGAGTCGTGTGTGAGAGTTGGTACGTCTTTCAGCGATTTGTTTAGCATTGCTAGTGGAGTTAGACAAGGGTGCATTTCATCTCCTTTTCTGTTTTGTTTGATTATTGATTATGTTATGCGAAATTCTTTGCAAGGGAAAGATTCTGGTCTTAAATGGCCTAGAGATTTCAAAATTTCTGATTTATATTATGCAGGTGATTTCGCCCTGTTGGCTAATGATGTTAATGAGATGAATTTGTTCATTAGGGCTATTGATGAGACTGGTAATAGAGTAGGTTTGGTGATAAACAGAGAAAAAACTAAAGTGATGAAAATTAGTCAGGCAGATGGTGCTTCAGTTGCTTTAAATGGCTATACTATTGGGCAAATGTCTTAGTTTAATTATCTTCGGAGCTATGTAACAAATACTGGTGTTGTGCGGCATGAGATAAATAGAAGAATACGGATTGTCACCGGAACGTGTAAGAATCTGTAGAGAGTGTACAAAAATAGGCGTGTCACCTAAAGACTAAAATTAGGTTGTATAATGTTTTGCTTTTTTCAAACTTTAGTTATGGTAGCGACCATGGACCATTTGCAAGCAGGATAACAAGAAACTTGATGTCTTTGATACAATTCATTTTCAACTTTGATGTCTTTGATACAATTCATTTTCAACTTTGATGTCTTTGATACAATTCATTTTCAACTTTGATGTCTTTGATTGCAGTATCTTGGGAATTAGTTTGTTTCACTTTATAAGTAATGATGAGGTTAGAAAGAGTCATCGACATCTTTTGAGCAGCATATTGTGCTGAGAGACTGCAATGGTTTAGTCTTGTTTCCCATATGCATAGTTAAAGGTTGCCAAACAGGATTATGAACAATGTGTCTAAGGGTTTCAGAAAAAGGGGGATCCTAGGAAGTGATGGTCAAACAAGACATTGCTAGAATTGGCCTAGAGTGGCCAAATGCAACAGCGTAGCTCAGAAGAAACACGCCTGTAGAGGAAAATTATATAGTCTGGTTGGACCTCCATTGCCCTATGGGTGCATGAGGATTTTATATGTATGTATAGAACGATAACGCCATCAGTCACCATTGTCGCCTCGTCGATTTTATCTGGAAAATAGCCTATTAACTCCATGGAGTGCCAGCCCGATCTCCCTTCTTAAATCCGATAGAACATGCATGGGATGCTCTCGGGAGATGGGTTTCTTCTGAATCCAGCTGCTGCAAGCCTCCTGGACCTTTAACGTGCTTCGAAGGATCCAATGCATCCTTATAAGCCCTGCATAGTGGTTAGAGATGACCACAATCCATATTAAACCACGTGGGCTAACCTTTTACCATATAACTGTATTTTTGAATTATTATTATTTCATTTTTATTTTATATAATTTTTTTATTTATTTTTTGAATTAATAGTGTTATTCTCTTTTTTCAACTCTTATTCTTACCCACAACATTTATATATTCCTATCGTTCGATTCACATGCAACACATCCAACGGGTGTTCGAGAAAAGCCGGGCTTTCAGATTGTTCCTTGATTTATGGAAACCATTGAATTTAAAATATGAAAACATTTTCTTTAAAGTCAAAACAAGTTGTCGGAAGCAATTTTGATTGTTTCAATAAACCTTAAAAATTGAGATTCCTTACAAGCCCAGAATAAAAACAGTACAAGAAAGGAAACATCCAAACTAAGTGTCTGTGATCAATTGCCAAGTACACTAAGCAGATCGACAAATCATAATATAATAGCAAATAAAGAAATGGCGACTAAAGAGCATAGTGCTCAAAGCAAGGAACAAATCATTTGGCTTTAATGGTAACAGTAAAAATTAACCACTTCAGACACTAATCTTTGCTCACAGAAGAACAATGTGTCATATTTTACGAGGAACACAAATATATAAAAATTCTAAGGTGTTAACTTATTCTTAGGTCAACTCAAGGGTTCAAATCAAGAGGGGGTGGGAAAACACACCTTTCCAGTTTTTGCTTATAATTGTTTGTTTTTAGAGATAAATGAAAAATTCTTTTTGGGTAGATAGGAATTGATGAAATATTATGATTCACAGTTTTTAAATCTTCCGAAGACTATAATTGCGCCCTCTAACGGCGGAAAAAATGGCAAATTCCAAATTTTCAAAAAATATTGCAGACGACGTTTTAAGCTAGAAATTTCCAATTTTGGTGGTGGAATATGAACGTCATGAAGTTTCCATTGAAACAATGAATTGACATCTTAGATCCAAAGTGGGTGGGAAAATGTGACTTTTTTGTTTTAAAATATAATTGTTTGTTTATAAAGATAAATTTAAAACCCTTTTTAGATTGGATAGGTAACGATGAAATATTACGATTTGCACTTTTCGAATATCCTAAAAGCTGTAATTGCGCCCTTATTGTTGGAAAAAATCTAAAAATGCGAAAATTTAAGCAAATATTAAAACGATGTATTTATGCCAGAAATTTAAAATTTTGGCAGTGGAATGTGAAGGTTACTATGTTTGTATTTAAAAAATAATAATAATTAGAAAACTGATTTACTTGGATTGGCATTAATGAAATATTATATTTTCCTTATTTTAAAAACTTAGGTAATTTTAAATTCACATCGTTACAGATCACTAAATATAGAAACAGAAAAATTACTAACAACTTCTGCAAATAATTTGCATATGACAGAAATTTGAAATACCTGTGGTAGCTTTTCAAGATATATTCCACTGACAGTAATAATGTACCCACTTTTCTCAGAGGAATGTGGAAAATGCAACTTTTTAAATTTAAAAATAAAATACAAATTTTTGTTTTATTGTATAATCACTAATAAAATACTATTTGCATAAACCCACCATCAGTTAGCTCAAATTAAAACATTTAAGGAACGAAAAGGAAGATAAAGGGAAAACTTCATTCTATTTGAAAACGAGATTCCCATATGCGCCAGAGGCGATATGTGTTCATCTAGTTTTATTATATCAGTATACGCCAGAAATTCCCAGTCCATTTCTGCATACTAAAGACTGGTCTACACTTTGCAAACATTGCAAGACCACGCGCACCTCTTCCTAGTTTAAAAAATTCTAAATGTACTTTTTAATGTTAACATGCTGAAGAAGGTAAAGCACATTTTTTATTAGGTGCTAAAAGCAAGTTTAAAAAATATTTTTAAAGTGTATAAAATTCCTGACTTTAAATTGCTAAATTGGTCTTCAATTCAAATATCGCCTTCAAGTTTTGTCCAGATGTTTAGCACACAGGGATGTGTTCTGCTGGAGAACCTATCTCACTCCTGATGGTACATATTTCTTTGGTTAATTTGTTCACTGTTCATAACCCTATTCGCCAATGTATAATTATTCATACGGGAAACATGGCCAAACACAACGGAGTCTCTCTCTGCATAACATGCTGCATAAAGGAGGTTGCAAACTCCTTTGCCTAACCTCAACATTAGTTACAAAGTTGAACCACCTAATGCCCAAGATACTGCATAAGCATTTGGAATCTAGAGCGTCTAGTTTCCTGTTATCTTGTTTACAAATTGACCAAGTTTCACTACCATAACTAACCCTAGAAAGAACCAAACTATTATACAGTCTGATTTTAGTCTTTAGGTGTATACGCCTATTTCTCCACACTCTCCATAGATTCTTAAAAGTCAAAGCAGCATTCCCTATTAGTCTGTTAATCTCATGCCGCACATCACCAGTATCTGTTACATAGCTTCCAAGGTAATTAAATTGTGACACCTGCTCAAGACTGCAACCACTCAGATGAACTGAATCACAACCTGCCTGACCAATTTTCATCACTTTAGTTTTCTCTCTGTTTATAACCAAACCTACTCTACTACCAGTCTCATCAACAGCTCGAATGAAAGAGTTCATCTCATCAACATCATTTGCCAAAAGGGCTAAATCATCAGCATAATCTAAATCAGAAATTTTCGTATCTCCAATCCATTTAAGGCCAAAATCTTTCCCTTGAAGTGAATTTCGCATAACATAATCAATAACCAAGCTAAAGAGAAAAGGAGACAAAATGCACCCTTGTCGAACACCAGAAGTAATGCTAAACCAATTGCTACAAGCATTACCAACTCTCACACACGACTCAGTGTTAATAATAACAGAGAGCTTTCATTATGTTAACTAACTTGTCTGGTATACCATATGATCCCACAATCAACCACAAATTATGACGATCAACAGAATCGAAAGCCTTTTTGAAATCAACAAAGCTAGCAACCAAAGGTTTCTGAAACTCTAAACATTTCTCAAGAATCTGCCTAAGTGAAAATATCTGATCCACACATCCCCTACCACTTCTGAATCCACATTGCTCATCACGCAATTGCCTGTCAACCAGATTCTTAATTCTATTAAGCACAATCATGGAAAGAACTTTACCTGGATCAGAGAGTAGGCTGATATCCCTATAGTTATCACAAAAACTGCGATCACCTTTTTTGAAAATAGGGATAACAATAGCTCTGGTAAAATCCTTAGGAACCACGCCTTTATCATGAAAGGTATTCAGAATTTCAGTCATCCAAGTGGTAACCGAAACATTCCCAGCTCTAAGCATTTCCGTAGTAATTTCATCTACTCCTGGGGATTTATGTAGTTTAAGTTTAGAAACAGCCAAAATAACTTCAGATTGTGTTATAGAGCCAACATTAAAGCCACCAATGCATCTATCATCATTGCAAACAATGGGAGTAGAACTAACTACATTGTTTAGAACATCACTGAAATGCTCAGCCCACCTAGCCATGACAGAATCCTCCCCTTCTATAACCTTACCTTGTTTATCTTTAAATCCTTGTATGCCTGTCCGTTTTACTATCTGGTACAGCTCTCTGCTGTTGTGCTGTCTAACTGCTTCCTCAGCTTTGTCAGCCAGGCCATCAAGTCAAAGATTCTTATCAGCAGCTAACTGATCTTTTACACGTTTATTAAGTTCTCTGTAATGCTTTCTATTAGGACTAGTAGGGTATTGATTATGGACATTCCTGCAGTCCTTTCTTTCCGAAATAAGCTCAAGTGCCTTATCACTCATATAATTCTGCTCTTCTGCTCCTTTTTTCCTAAAAGAGTACTGTTAGTGTCCATAAAAGCCTGTTTGAAATGATTCCATTCCTCCTCAACTTCAGTAGTAAGCATACCATAACTGTCATAATGGCTAAGTAACCAATCATGGTAAGCTTTGGCTATAACTGGATCTTTCAGAGCTTCAGTATTAAAAGTAAATTTTTTAACCCTAGCACAACACTTTTTAAGTTTAAGTTGCAAGACACTTTTAACAAGGTAATGGTCAGATCCAATTTCAGCTCCCCTGTATGACCTTGTATTCCTAACAGAACTAGCCCATTTGTTGTTAATTAATATATAATCAATCATTCTTATGCAGCCCATCGAATGAAACCCATGTATACTTATGTATGTCGCGGTGTTTGTAATAAGTGTTAGTTATTCTGAATCCATTGAGTTTACTTACCTGTAGGAGACGTTGCCCATTGCCATTGCAGCTACCAATACCAAAAAGGCCTATTACTCCTCCCCAAAGGTCAGAGTCAGTACCAACTTTGGCATTGAAGTCACCAAGAACAAGGGTAATATCTCCTTTGTTGACAGAATTCAAAGTATCCTGAAGTTGTTCATAAAACCTATCCTTCTCATCCTCATCTGCATCCTCAGTGGGGGCATAACAGCAGATAACATTGAAGTCTTTAACGCTTGTCTGAAATTTTGTTGTAAGAAACCTTTCATTAATGCACTCATATCTTAGAAGAGCATCACTAGCGTGTCTGCTGAGAAGCAGACCCACGCCTTGGTGATGCTTATTTTCGTCCTTCCCTGAAAAGAGAATTTTAAGATTATTTTTAAAAATCTGACCTTTATCTGTTCGTCTGGTCTCTTGCAAGCCGAGAATATCTAAATTATAATGGTGGAATTCTTGTGTGAGGACATCAAGAGAAAAAGCTCTGTGCAGTCCTCACATTCCAACTACGTATGGAGAGAAAATGGTTAGTGGGATATTTAAATAAACTATGTTTATTGAGAAAGGGAATGCCGACAATATCAAACAGCCCCCTAATCGCAGACATGGGGCAAAGACCCGTTCCCCTACCACTAAAGGCTGAAGCCATCTACACTGGAAGACTTCCTCCAATGTAGAATTTGACGATGCCAATAGAAGCAAAGAGTTCAGGTGCCTGCGATGACCTCTGCTCAGGATTATGCACCAGCTGTAAACATATCCTGTGAATCTATTCACTTGGGCTGTCAACCCACAAACAAACAGAAAACACAGCGGAAGATTTTCCCTCCACAGAAGCCCACCAGTGCAGCCAAATCAGGATCCATAATCAAGCTCAGAGCCTTTTATCAGTCCAGTAGGTTTATATGGTCAGCACCAGGACCCTGTATGGTTACCCACTACACAGCAGGGTAGAAAAAAGAAAAGTAGCCATAGTTGTCCATATCAGTAAGCCACAATAATCTATCAGCCCTCCATTTCTGTTCACTTCCACAAGAGATTATCTCTTTTGAAAGGTACTAACGGTCTGCACCAGGAAAAGGCGGGGTCGGACATTAGGTGCTGGGCCTGGCCGGTTCTATGCATTATCGCAGGGGATTGGTGAGCTGAATAGAAAAATAAGCGTCTTTGGTTAGTATCCCGGCTATATCCGGCTCTTTTTTTTCTCGGTGCCAATGGGTGATTTTATTTTTATACGTGAGTGTGATTGGTTACTGATCAAAAGGACCTGGGATCCAATGCCAAATAACACATGGATATTTTCATTCCTGTGTTACTTTCTTCTGAAGTCTCGCCTTCCTTATAGATTTTCTTTTTTACCTATCTTCTTTTTGCTTTTCGCTCGTCATTTGTTGGTTTGTTTGTTTGTCAAAAGAGTTGTACCACCACATTTTTAAAGCGAAAGGAAACCTTAATCTAATATATAAAAAAGAAAGTTAGTTTGTTTGTCTCTCCGTTTTAGCACTCAGCCACAAAAGAGCTAGAGATCCCAAACTTTGCATGTATATTCTCTTCATCCAGGGGAAGAATATAGGATATGTGCGAACCCGCTGGAGTCAACCAAAATTAGGATGGGTGAATTTGAATTTCTAAAAATCCCCATAGAGTTAACATTAACAGTTGAAAGTTATTCAAAATAACTGTTGCTACCATTAAATTGAAATAATGAATGCATCAAACTAATTTCTTTCTGATTCCGCGTGATAACTTCATTGTTCAATTTGTTGGGTCAAGAGCGTGACCTTCCATGGATATTGGAGTCGTTCTAATTAAGCACGAGCAGAACACGAGATTCAAAAACTAAACTCGTATCGGAAGTTAAAATCATTAACTTAATTTGAAAAATATGCAAAAGCTAATAAAAGTATATACAGATAATTAATAAGTGTTTTAAATATTATGTCATGACCGAGTGGGTTCGAGCCCCGGGTAAGGGATGTATGTATGTGTCGTTTTTCTGCTGAGGTCCTCCCAACCTCTCAAACCTTCTACTCAGGCACATAAACTGAATCTTCTGTGGCAAGGAGCTGCTTGAGGGGTTATTTATTTAAGTAATAAATAATTTCGTGAAATAATAATTTTTTTGTACTTTTACATTTTTTATGCACCTCAGGCCATAGTTAATTTCTTTTGCTGCAAACTTACATATGCCTTGGAAATTGTATCCGCGGAACTCTGGTAGATATGAACTGATTTCAAAAGTTCGATTTTCTCAGTAAGGGAATTCCGGTTTTTGGTTAGAAACTTCTGACGTGAGGAGGATAATGAGTACCTTGAACTATGTCCATTTCTTTTTCTCCCCTTTTAAGTGAGAGGGAGAAATTTTTAACTTGAGTGGGAGATGGGTTGTTGGATTGGGTTGTTTTACCTCTGATCGGCACTTTTTTTGCACACAGTGGGCTAAATGGCCAGCTCACAAGGATCCCGAAGGCTCAGAAAAGGTTGGGGGAGTGGTCCCACTCGAACAGTTGTTGGGAGACATATGGTACTCTCTGTCAAGGACATCGAGTGTGTTTTTTAACATGCACAGGGTATGACTCTCCCGCCCACAGTGCCATAGCTTAACGTCCCATCCAAAGGACGGCGGCCTATTCAAGCCCATCAGTGTTCCCTACTGATCGTGGGCAGGGCGGGAAATATAGCGAATATAAATCTCAACGCTGACGCAGATGAGACTCGAACCTGGGAACTACAGACTGACTGAGCCACTCCTGTCCACCGGATGGCGACGAGATCGAATGATATGATATTTATGCCAAATGAAAACTTCCGACGTGAGAGTGCCATCTACTCTACATTTTAGAAAGTTTCAGACCCGAGCAACACCGGATAAATCTTCTAATAATATATATGCCAAATGAAAGCTTGTGAGGCGAGAAGTATCATAGGCTATAAAAATATTTCCCCCACCTTAAAAAGGGGAAATATGAAAACGATTGTTCCGCTATATCTTCAAAATGTGAGGGGCGAAAGTAACGGGATATGAATCAATGATAGTTGCGACATGGAATGTGTCAGAGGATATAAAATTAAGCCTCCCATGCTTTCGTCCTGCAAAAATTGTTGAAAACGTGAAGAACTGGTCTACGATATCTTTCCAATGCGAGGGTCGAACATAACAAGTGTATGTCAAATGAAAGCTTGTGACGTGGGTGCAATAGAAATATATCCCCTTACATCCTTCTCCCTATCGTGTCATAGACGAGTGTGGACATCATAGACACTTCAGAAATTCCTTTTAATTAATTATTCCAATTAACTAATTTTTACCCGTGACTGTGATTGAAATCACAAATTTGAGAGCTTTTACACCATGCTTAAATGTAGGCCAGACGTGCTGTGCTTTCGATGAAACTCCATTACTACTCAGAGGTATAGAGAAGATATCTTTGCACCTGGTGTGCCGCTTTTCAGGGATGTTATTAGCATTGATTTCCTATTTATGGACGACAATTCCCTTTCGCAATGAGCTAATCTAACTCAGATCGAAGATATCCAACGAATGACCTGGCCAGCAAGGTTGCCATACTTAAATCCCATCGAACATAGATGAGATACCTTAGCGAGAAGCATTATAACCTGTTAGCCACCTCTTCAGTCACTCCTCAAGGTAAGGTTAGCTCTTGTGGAAGAATGAGATTTGTTGCCTCCAGCTCTTATGAACAACCTTATATTTAGGATTGAACAATGTTGTCAGACCTGTTTAGCCATCAGAGGGATCACATACTCCGTACGCGCGTCGTATGTGCATATTCTGAAGCATCTGAAGTCAACTTATACGATAAACAATATTTCCTTGTTTTGATGGCCTAAAAGTGAGAGAAAAAAAATAACATTTTCACCCTCAAACGTACTCAAATCATATTAGTTTTCTATTAACTAATGGGAGATAGATATTTCAGCGAACTTGTTTAATCCTAGAAAAAAATATATCTACTTATCTCCCTTTGGAAATAACATGAATCAGAGCCGAAACTTGAGGAGACCCCTCCCCCGTCCCTTTCGGAATACTAGTAGTTGGAAAGGATGCGAAAAGAGTAAGAAGCATACACAGTCGTATCAGAATAATATGACCACCTACAATACCTATACTATGGTAGGTGGTCATATTATTCTGCTACGACTGTGCATATATATTACCCGTATTTTTCAAAAACTTTGCTAAAAATCATTTAAGCGGTGGGAAAAAATGTATTCTGGAACAAAATTCCAGTTCATTTCGTCTCGATCGCTCTTCCATTCGTATTTTAAAAGCGATTCATATTCTTGAAGAGATTCAAATTCTTTCACTCAGTCTATTTGCCGAAGTTAACTAGAGGGCTGCAGCCCCTTTATTTGTTTTTAGATCGGTACCTTTCATGAATTAAGTGATTTAATCATGGACAGCATTGTTTTTTGATGAATCGGTTTATTTTATTCTGAAATTCCCGGTGGTTTATTAATCAAACATATTTTTCGTTAGCCTCTTGATTGCAGTTCTATACTATTTATTTTATTTGGTGAATGCTGAAAAGAATGGGTATCAAAAATGGAAGTTTGATTGGTTTCCATCTATTCTTCTTACAAAGAAGTAAATAGCATCCATAGAGATAAAACGAAGATGAAAAGCTGAAAGTGATTCGAAGTAACGAAATGTAAAAGGTGGGTTACACTGAAACACAGAACGCATCGCCAAATTAGATTACAATTGAGAAGTTTAAGCTCTAACAAGTTAAAAAAAAATTGCCAATGTTTTGTATAAGCTCTTTTTCTTTTTCAAATTCTTCTAGTGATAGGTGGCGTCAGGAGAGAAAACGAATCATCGTGAAATGATCCCAAGTGTCCCTTAAGATGCAGAGATGGTAATTGCTTTTGAGTAATTGCCAATGAACAGATAAAATGTTGTAAAACTTTCAAGAGTTTTCTCTTCTACCAACGATATATAATGAGCTCAGTTTCATAGAAATAAATTTATTTAACACAGGCTATTTCCATGGAGGTCGTATGGACGGTAGTTAAGCGACAAATTTTGCACATTTTCCTGTTTACTTGCATACTGGCCAGAGAAAAATGTTTCCCATTTTGTGAAACTTTTCACTTATCTGCAATGACCAATCGTTTCTCTATATAGTAGAGTGAGGTAGAGGCTGGCTCTGTCAGTAGAGGACAAGGCTCGTATCTGAAGTTAGCAACTGGGCCTGTGTCTAGATTTGTTTTCGCTAACCACCTTACCCTCAGTCAGAAAGGGGACACTGATGAACTTTGAGACATCGCCGTCCGTTCTATGGGACATTAAGATGCGTGCAATCTTGTGCAGGAGAGCCATACCCGTGCACGTTAGACAGCACACTGGACGGCCTTGACGGCAGGATAACATCTGTCTCCTAATAGCTATTCAATGGGTCTCTTTCCTCAACCTTCTCTGGGCACTCGGAGTCCTTTTGATCTGACCATTTAGAATACCTAAAATTTTAAATCCTTGTAACCCTCTTGACTTTCGTTAAGTTGACTTCAGTTGTGTATTCTTTAAGCAGAAGTTTAGAAAACCGTCGTCAAGACTCAATTACCGACTTTTGTTGAAAAATTTAATTCGCTTTCTTGTAGACAAGTCACATTTAGGAAACATCAGTCAACTGAAACTCTCGTGACACTTCTTGTTAATCAGTGGAGAATGTCTTAGACATCAAAGTGAAAATTGTCTTCGAACTGGTTTCCTCTGACATCTGAAAAGCATTTGATTCAGTTGAACACAATCTTATCTTGCAAAACCTTGGCTATAATTTTGATCTCTAGTCCTCAGCTTTCTTGATTTAAAGGTTATCTGAATGATAGTGTTATCCGAACTAAATTAAATAAATACGATAATAATAAAATTAATGCATGGGGGAGTATCCTAAAAACATTCTTAGCCCACTTCTCCTTAACAATTTCGTAAATGATCTCCCAGAATCCTCCACTATCTGCAATATTTTTATTTTTTATGTATGCAGACGATTGCCTTCTATCTTTTACATCAAATTCTTTCACTTCTCTAAAGCAATAAACAGAAAATAATATTCATGATGTGCTTTATTGGTATACTAAAAATGAATTTACTGTCAATATCAAGAAAGCCAACATTTTTTTCATCCTTAAATTCTTCCCTGCGTGACACAAACATTGAAATTAACACACGCACACCCATTGCAGTTTCTACTTCCATGAAATATTTAGATATGATTATAGATAATAAACTTGACTTTGGATTTCAAATTTGAAAAGCCGTCACTTCAACTTTTAAAAGAATTTATATATTGCAGTACATATAAATTATATATCCTCCTATACCCCAATTTTCTATAAAAATAATATCCGACCTTTCGGTCGTATATTATTTTTATAGAAATAATATACGACCGAATTTATTCATATACCATTTTATTCGAATACTGTGTGTCCACTCTTTTTGATATTAACAAAAATAATTCTTATAACTTAGAAAACGTTAAAAAATGAAGCTTTCAAAATCATCAGCAAAATCCATTTTAACAAACGAGAATCTGTAACACTTACTAATATTGTCCCCTCTTGTATCAAATTCCCACTCTTGAATCTAGAAGAAAACTGCTATTTATTACACTTATTCACGACATTATTTATAACAATTCTCACCCCCTTCATTCGATTCTTACCACATCGCCCCATCCTTCACTTTGATAATAAAATGTTTTCTACTCCGAATATTTTTAAAATGAACAATGATGAAATTTCTTTTGTTTTTCATATACATACATCCAAAATCCTCATGCAGCCATTTGCTACGAAGGTCTAACTAGAATGTGTAATTTTCCTCTCCAGACGTGTCAGTTCTGAGCAACAGCTGCTGCATTTGGCCACTCCAGGCCAATTCTAGCAAGGTCCTGCTTGACACCGTCTGTCGATCGCATCCTAGGTCTCCCTCTTTTTCTGAAACCCTTATAGTTAGGCACACTTTTTCAGGCAACCTAAATTTGGAGCTCTCTGTCGAGCGATATCACGTCTCTAAATTATAAAACCAAATTCAAAAACTGTATTACTCCACTTCTATTAGACTTATTGAAACGTTTGACCATCATTATCTCCTCAACCCAATTCCCACGCCCCCTCTTTGCTGTTTTTCTGGATTATCTGCAATCCTTTTCCTCCTATTAATCTCTAATAATACTCTCTGCTGTTCTTTAATATTCTTTTTTGCTTGATGTATATATTTTATATATTCGTCCTTTACTACGTTACTGTTATATTCACTCTCATATTATATGTTTGTCTTCGTGTGTATAGGTCATTTTATTTGTGAAATAATTACGCATTTCTATTCACATGTTTTTTTTGTATTGTCCTTGATATTTCTTATTAATTTCCCGAATGTTCTGGGACATAAGCCACTTAAACATTTAAATTATTACCTAAAATCACCTGTACATTGTCTTTACTTTAACCCTATGGCATGGAGTAAAATAATAATAATCACAAATTGTGTTAAAAAATACCGTTCTGAGGTAAAACAATCCAGTTCATAAGGCAGTTTCTTCTCTTCTATTGAATTTCTTCACTTCCTTTGCTGTTGAAGATTCTTCTGTATAAAGAATAACCACATGACCATTAGTGTGGTCTTGAATAAGTATGTCCACTACTCTGAAAATGTTAACTTCTAGCAGAAATCTCGATTAAAAAAATTGGCTTATATATATATGTGTGTTAGCAAATAAGAAGAAAGCTGCTTTAGCTGTTAATAACTGCTCTCATTTCCTGATGTACCATAATGACTGGAATTCTATTCAGAGTCATGTTGTTAAATCTGTTTTTGAATAGGCCATCGCATTGTCACAGATTACCAGAGATGACGTATATGTTAAAGCTACTTACTCAGATACGAGTATAATATATGGAACATGATGTCGGATAGAAACAGAAATTTTATGCCCTACAGAGAGGAGGCCTGTTGTATGTTGAATATTCTGCTCCCACGATCTGCATACATGTAGTGTCAAGACGTTTTGTTCAACGAAATAACAAAGAAAATAATGCTGTTTTATTAACTAACGGGCATTTGGACCCATCCGTCTAAATTTGTCGATAGTTTCGATACTGTTCTTCAGTGAAATTCAGAGTCACATACTTCATTTTCTATAGAGAGAACTGTCTGGATACGAGAATGAAATACCTCGTATATTGAAGTCTGGAATGAAGTCTGGAATCAGATAGGAACTGTGAAATCGATTAGAAATTTTTATGAAATAATATGTTTCTTTCTAAAACATGAATTCTGAATGACTTCTTTTGCTTCAATGCAAGATTCTCATGGGACTTGGTTTCATCTTTGTGAAATAGTATGAAGAGTCTAGATTTTGCTCTTTTGTTGAAAGAATTGATATAAACTTCAGCTAGTTAAGCAATAATTAGTGTCTTCGAAAACAATAACAAACCGTTTCTGGTAGTTCATTTTGATTCGTTAAAAATTCATTAAGAAAGGTATCAGGAATTTAGGACAAGTGGTGCTATCCATAGTCCAAGAGAATATGGCTCAGTGCTTTGTAGGAAGATAGTAAATGTACTATCCATAGTCCAAGAGAATAAGGCTCAGTGCTTTCTAGAAAGATAGTAAACGAAGCAAAGTAATCATCTGTGATATTCCTCGATGACATCTCAAAACACTCAGTCGAGTATTGTCATAAGCTTCGATTGCATTTCCTCAAGTTTTCAATTTAAAGTTTGTTCCAAATGTGGCCAATGATTTTGTTGTCAGTTGTCTGATTAGATGCAGTATTCGTTATATATATTTTTTAATGCTTTGGTTTCTCTGATATTTCTTTTAAAATTCGTACGATACATTAATAAAAATTTCTAAATTCGTGTAGTTGGGTCTCTTAATCTAGTTCATGTAGTTGGGTCCCGTAAGATTATTAAAGATTAAACAGATTCAAAATATAATACATATATATATTATAAAACATTATTATGCGCTCTAAAAAACTTTTAAAGAGAAAGAATAGGTAATATGCATATATGGAGATGTATTCTAACAGCTTTATCGTACTCTGCTGTACATGGTCAAGAGAGATAAATTCTTTATAATTATTAAACTTTTATTCTGCTAATAAAGCGCAAAACAAACGTTGTATTCTAATATAAGTAAAAAACTACACAAAGAAAATAAATTATATGGAATTTAAATTACGATTGGTAAGGCAAATTTTCTTGTTTATATTTGCGCAACTTTGATCGTTCGAATAAGTAAAATCAGTATTAAAAATTGTCAATTTTTAGTTCTGTTTTAAAAAAATTAATACATCATGTCAATGTGATGAAAAAACCTAAATGTGAACATGTAGTGTTATATGAGAACGTAAAGAATTTCCTATTCCTAAGTTTTGTTTCCTTTTTCTTGCTCTTCGGAGTAAGTCGCCTCGAAATGATCTGTGGTAGCAGTTGGCCAAAGTTGCTGAGAAAACAGCGAGACCTAATCATGAGGCTCTATCAGTTGCCACGAGCACCGCACGTGATCGCTGTAAGCTCGCACACACAGCCCATATTCTCGTCCAGAGAATGAGGAGACGTGTGTGCAAGAGAGAGAAAGAGCGACGGTGAGGCAACAGCATCCCAGTCCCTACATCCCCGCATCCCTCCTCCATCAGCATCACCATCCAGCGTTGAAGTTATGTGCGGTATGCCTGGACTTATCTTTGCTTCTGTGTTTTCCATTAGCTGCGGAGCAACACCCGTGCAGTTTGTGCTGAACGGGTGCAGAGGGAACGTAAGGGGAGACGGGGATGCGGTCTGCCACAGGGATAATTACCTGTGGTTGTGTAATCAAAAGTACATTAAGATTAATTTAGACGACGGAGAGTGGATTATGCTGGCCATTAGTTGCACCTGCATTAAGATATCGCAGGAGGCCAAACCTCTGACTGAAAACACAACCAATGCGAAGGTAGGCGAATGTAGAAGAAATTAAGAAACATGGTAAAAAAAACATATTCAGAAACATCTGGGTTTGTTTTACGCGAAAAATTAATTGCATTGCGGAGTAATACGGGAAATGCTGCACATTTTACCATCGTATAAATACTTAGTTATCTCTTGAACCGTTTAGTCACTCATTATTATAGAAATAGTGGGAATGAGTTTTTATTTGATAAATTGGTGTCGCAGTATTTATGAAATTTTTTGGAGAAATTAATTAAGCTCTTTTTTTTTTCGCTACGAATATCCCGAAGGTCAATGCTTTAAAAATTGACTGTCTGTCAGTTTCCAACTAACAAAACTGTGATTAACTCGCTTAATAGCATTGCGAATGACATTGCAGATATTAAAACGTATTAATAATTTAATTATTATTGCCATCAATGAAATATTACTTTTGTCATCTAATGTATCAAGTACTTATTTATTTATTTATTTCTAATGATTTAAATGCGTATTAAACTGTTCCTTATAGGAATATATACTAAGAGCGTGATTTCATTTCAAATTAACCCAAAAAATGACGAATTTGGATGAGACATTTTTGATTTTAATGAACTTTCTGTTTTGTTTCTACTTCTCGAAAAACACTTACACTCCAAATTTAAGATTTTTATAACAAATGTAGTTTGAGAAAAAACGACTCAAAATCGAAGAAGCATCGTTTTAAAAACTAGCCGTTATTTCAAAATAAATTAAAAACCTAATTAAATTAAGGACCTAATTAAATTAAAATGATAAAATTGATTCAATTTTAAAGCTCTTCTCAGGACCTTAAAATGATAAATTTGAATTAGTTTCTTGCAACTTATAGGTTCAAAGTCATTGTGCAAAATATTTGACCCATATATCTCAAGACATGCGCACATAAATTTAAAAAATATATATTTTCCTGAAGCATATACACTGATGAGCACAAAAAAACCCATAAAGGGTGAATGCAGTGGCACCAAATCATTACTACACATAGTTCCTGTGATCCTATGCAAATGATTACATTGATAGTGGCATGGCTTCACATGAAACCGGAAAAAGGTCTCGGTCCCATAACTTCAATAAAAGCCATCGTAGAATACAGAAAATAGTTCAGTGAAGGGGAAACAGTGCACGTGTTTTTCAGTTGTGCTAAGGCAACGAACACGAGCGCGATATCAGTGCTACACCCGTTCAAAGTGGGCCAAATCTTGGGGATGAATGAAGCAGGTTGTTCTGCTCGTCCTACAGCAGACAATACCGGCTATGCAGTGAGCACTCCAACACGCTGGTTGTAGCTGGACGAGGACAGGTACTGCTTCACATTTACATGGCTCAGGACCTCGAAGATGTACCACACTACGAGAATTGATTTCCTCATCCACCTTAAAAGCAACCTTCGAACCTTGTGCAACATCTAAAGCAATCCAGCGCAATGCGGTGCCTGCAGTTCATGCACCAGTATCCACACCGATCATCAGATGACGTTTGAATGAAGCTGAATTATAGGCATGGTGTCCCCTGCGCAGGTTGCTTCTGGCTGATATTCATTGTCTGAAACATGCTTGATGTACCACATTTTCTGTGGTGCATCAAGCATGTTTCATGGGATGGGGAATGGTACCACATCGTCTTCTCAGAAGTGTCACATCTCACCTTGGGTGCAGTTATTGTCGCATCAGAGTTTGACATCACAGTGACATGATTGTTTGGCAAGATCTGGCACACATCCAGGAGCACAACAATACCTGCACACCTAGCATTCTGATGCGGGGTGTCATAATTTATGACTCCATAACAACTTTAGGGTTTGTCCATGGAACATGGACATCTAAACAATACACTGACGACATTCTAGCGCCCAATTGTATGACTTTCCTGCGTAGATATCGTGGTGCCCTTTTTCAGCAGGATGACGCATATCCCTATATAACACACATTGTCCACTAGTGTCTATAAGATGTCAACACCCTACCTTGCCTACTATATCCACGGAATTCTCCCTGTAGCGCACATAAAGGTTGTGCTTGGTCGATGCTTCTAACAACTTCCACAGCCATCATACGTAATGGATAACCTGCGTCTCCATTCAGAAGAAGAATGGCGGAAAGTTCCTCAGAACTATTAGGGACTTGTATGCATTGATACCATAACCTCTGGCTGCATACATCGCCGCCAACAGGGGCAATACCCCATACTGAGACACCATATTGGAGGCCCTTAAACTTTCCTTTAATATGCACACAGGTGATTTTGCGATTAATCATTACTACCTTGTAACATACTCTACCACACTGCTTAGTTTAACTGAAGTCCGAGGCTTGTTTCATGTTGCTGTAAGTCTTTGCGTCCATGAGTGTATCACCAATCAGCGAAGTGTTTAGAATTTTTTTATCCCGTCACTGCAATGGGTTTTGATTTTTAAATTTTTAAATTAGGCAAGGTTGTGCAAAACCATGACTATAGCCATAATTGTATGCATCGTATTAACTTATTGAACCTATGTATTTGGGGTTTTATGCCGCAAAGGCAACTAGGGCCATGATGCGCTGAACCTTTGCAGTATGTAACACATTAACTTATTGAACTAATGCAAAGGAAAATTTGACGAAAAATTTACTATTCTTTTCAAAATAGTTACTATTATAATTTATAATAGTAAATATTTCGAAAAGAATAGTTTAATTTATAAGTTGCCGTCCCGTGGCCGAGTAGTTAGCGCACTTGGCTACTGATCTAAGGCAGCTGGGTTCGAGGGCCGGGTAAGGCATGGTTGTGTGTGTCGTTTTTCTGCTGAGGCCCTGCCATCCTCTAAGATCTTCTACTATGACATATAAACTGACAGTCTCCTGTCAGACCTCTGTGGCAAGCAGCAACTTGAGGTCCTTTTTTATAATTTTTAAAATATTATATTATTATTATTTTATTAAATTATATTATAACATTATAAAATTATATTATTTATTATTAAGTTTAGTATATTTGTAACTTACTAAAATAAATATGTTAAACACTCGCAGTGCCTCTTTTAATCAGGAAAAAATTGAAATTCGTGGCATTTTTTTCTTGAGTTAATAATGTATATAGTTGTTTCATTGGGAGTGCTCTCAATATCAGAGGTGATTAAAATGGGTGACTTACTATAATATATTTAAATATGCTCTTACTTGAAGGGGTGACTCATCGACCCTCTCTGCCAAACGCAAGAATCATTAACATTGGCGGAAATCATCGAAGGATTGTGAAAAACGGAGCAAATGCATTCGCTACTCATTCAACGTTCATTACAGAGCTCAGCGACTTTATTGAGTGAATGAAGTATTGAAACTGCAGTAACAGATAGCTCGCTGAATGTGTCTTCTGATGTTAATAGAATTAATATTGTTATGATAGATGAACGAGCAAAAATGAAGCCATGATGTCCTTTGTCTTCTTTATGCACGAGTGAACTACAGCGTGAGAATTACGTCAAACACTTCGAACGAACTTAACTTAAAAAATAAAGATTAAGTTGTTGCAATTTAGAGGAGAGTGTGAAGGAAAACGTAGGGTGACTTAGTCTACACGATGGTCTAAAGAAGAAATATTTTTATTTGGTGTGTGCGCGAAAGGTTAAATAAGTTTATTAGTGTTAATCCTGTTATTGGATTGGTGAAAAAAAGAAGGGTGTTTAGGACCCTTAAAGATGTATCTGAAGAGGTTATATGTTACTCGAACAAGCAGAGCTGATCTCAACTTTTCTACAGGAAGAGTTAATCGTTTACTGCATAGTTATATTTAGTTGTTTAAGAATTGGTAAGGTTATACTTTATAGATTGCAGGTTTGTTCACAAATATGATTGTGCCACTTATCGATTGTTGTAAAAAGCCTTATTTGATGTTTTGAGCAGAGATAATAAGAATTATAATAGTAACATCTCTTTGTAGTAATAGTAAAAAGGTGCTATGCTCTTCTAAAGTTTTATTTTTGTACTGATAAACATATATGTTTTCATTCATACTCTTGTAATAAAACACATTATTTTAGAATTATTGTTACTAATTATTATTTTTGAACTCACACTCAGTTTCGAACAGTTTAAAGTCATAACAATATCATGCCTATTTGTTTGTTTGTGTCTAATGTGCCAATATTGGCCATTACTTGGCAAATATATCATAAAAATATAATTTGTGTTTCATCAATTATAAGTACTGACACAGAAAATAGTGAATGGTACAAGTAAGCTTCTATTTCCTATTCTATTTAATTTTCTCTTGGAACGCGCTTCATACTACATTATTTGACGTGAGGGAATTAATGGCATTGTCAAATAACAACAAAAAACCTTCGTGCAATTCTGGCAATGCTGTTTGGTACACAAAATATGCGAAATTTCATTTGTTCTTCATTATCTCCCTTTCAATAATAGATGTCCTATGATATTTTAGCAAATTTTCTCATTAATTTCTTTATTTAAATTTGTTCTACAAATATATAATCTATAAAATTCCAGGAAATATATTATGAAAATACCTATGTATTTTCATAATCTTCAATAAGCCATGGATTACGGAAGTTCATCCAAAGTATGCAATTTAATATTGCAAACAAGTATATCCTGAGATTGCGTTTGACCATTACAGGTCAATTCCAATAAATTCCTGTTTCACATTGCTCACTCATCACATTCTTTGTCTTACCCTTTTCTTTTAGGCCATTAGGCACACTGTTCATAACTCTATTCGCTAATATTGTCATGGGCACCCCTCAATATTTTGGGGTGATTGACGTAGGGGCGAATTTATAAAAAATGAAGGGGCTAATGAAACAGTGTTTTGTCTCAACCCAAGAACAATCCATAACAATCCACTTTAACAGAAATGGGTTACACATAAAACACATTTATTCAGTTCATTTCATCTTAAAACTACTAGAAATATTTTAACATGGTAACACACTGAATTTACACCTCCTCTAACACAACTTTCTGCCATCTTCATCAGAGCTATTCGGTTCTTACGACACTTTCTACGGCCCTAGGCCAAACAGTTCGGTTGTATAGTCTAACACAAAGTTCGTGTGGAGTCGGGAATATCAACGGCTCCAAAAGCTCTCTCGAGACAACGTGGCAATGACAATTATGCTACTTAACTTTGGACACCAGATCAGGGAAATCGACCCCTTACCTCTCTACTCATGTGGGCGAGGAAAACGTCGTCGCTCCTTTCAGGCGGCCCACTGCATCATAACGCCAGACGGCCTTGAACTTCGTCGGACAGCTATCGCCTTCTCGCAGTCCTGTGGCCGATTGTTTAGGTACGGCAAAAGACTAGATCTTTTTTCGTCCTAGTTCATCAACTATCCAACAAGTGACCTTTTTCGTCTCCTTGTCCGCGCCTTTTGCAGACCAAAATTCACCTTCTGGGGAACCGTGGCTCTCTGTCATTCGCTGTCAGCGTCGAGGTGCGAATCTTTTGAGCCCAGGTGGCGGTTGTTTACGCGAACTGTATATCACGTAAGCCCCAACATCCACGCTGACCATGTGGTGGCATTCCAATGCTGGTGGCGGCTTTGCGTTCGTTATCGGCATTCCGAGCAAAAATAGTGGAAAACGGACACTAACACTTTGGAGAAAAATGGCGGACGAGGCGCAGCCTGGGCCGACACGTCATGTCCAAATTTTTACACCAAATGTGAGCACGACAATATGAGTTCAGCAAGCGAGCATCATGTTCAATCTACAGTACTGTGCAAATTAGTTGGGACAATAAGAAAATGCAGTAACAAAGACACAACCAAAATATTTATTTGTTTAATAGTGTAGTTAATAGTGAATGTTACCCCTCTTAGCTTTAATTACTTCTTCCACTCTCTCAACCATGATGCCACTAGCTTTCCACATATCTCCTTCACTTCAGGGTCGTGGTACCACACTTTCATGACATTCTCTATCATTTTGGTTTTCGTCGTGCAATCCATCTTAGATATGCGCGCTTTAATAATGGCCCACAAATTTTCAATGGGGTTTAGATCGGGTGAATTTCCTGGCCACTCCAATACCTTCAAATGTTCCTGGGTAAAGAAGCTGTTTCCTAAGGGCGATGTGGTATTCAACAGGATCTTGCTCCATGCCACAATTCTTAGCAAGCTTAGAATTGTGGCATGGAGCCAGATCCTACTGAAATACCACATCGCCGTTAGGAAACAGCTTTTGCAGTGTTGGGACCATTTTCACCTCCAGAACACCTATGTACTTTTTGCTGTCCTTCCTTCAATGGGGTGAAGCGTCTGTGGCCTGGAAGCTGTGAAACATCCCCAAAACATGACCTTTGGTGGGTATTTGGGGGATTGCTGGATGTGGCACGATCGAAGAGGTTTTCCAGGCGAGCGGCGGACAAAATTTGACCTGTAGCCATGCACCTCAAAGTGGGTTTCGTCGGAAAATATCACTTTTTCCCAATTTTCCACAGTCCACTCTCGATTTTTCTTTACCCAGGATAGCCTTTTTTGCTTCATAGTGGGTGTCAAAAGCTGCTTTTTGGAGAGGCGTCGAGCCCGGCAGCCACACTCCAGAAGGCGACGACGTACGGTGGAAGCATCTATATTTACCCCATCAGACTCAATCTCCCTTTTGATGTCTCCACTGGTCCTGTTAGGGTCTATGATACTAATTTCTCGAATTAGACTATCATCTCTAGGGGTGGTTTTTCTTTTTCTTTCCCAATGTCCTTTACGGGACGGGTCCACAGACCGTGCCTACTTATGCAGCTTCATGATGCTTGTCCCAACTAATTCGCACAGTACTGTATGCCGTCTTTCCTACCTAAGATGACAAAGCAAGACATTGGTAAACGATGGTTGATGACTCTTTCGTCTAACTTCAACATTTCTTTTTGCAAACATCTACTACTAAAAATGCTGCATAAAGAACTAGAATCAAAGCCATCAATTTTTCTATTACCTTCCTTGCAAATAATCGGATTTTAACTATCATAGTAAATTTTAAAAAGGATTAAACTGTTATATGTCTTATAATACACATATATAATAACTATAATTTTAGTCCTTGGGTGAATAATGCTTATTTTTTCACAATATCTACTTATTTTTAAGCGTTCAAACAAAAATTTCTATTTTCTATTTATCTCATGACGCACATCACTGGTGTATGTTACACAACTCCCGAAAAAGCTTTGTTAGTAGTTAATTTTCTTTCTAAAAAAATTATGAAATAGGTCCAAAATTTGATAATTAAATTTGTCGGCAGTATATAACAAAATAAATGTTCCCAAATCTGCTGACTTCTTTTTAGCTGTCTGTTGATTTTTAATAATTATTTTGAAAGAATACATCATGTTTGTGCTTTAGAACAGATTGCTTTCTTTTTCTTCAAATGTATATGCATTTCGGAGTAATATTTGTGGAGAAGTAATTTCACATCTTGATGGTGGAAAATATATCATTAAGATTTGAATTCATGATAGAAATGATACTGAAATAAAGTTGCTTAAGCCTTCTAAAGTTTGAACCCTTCTAACCTTTGTTTAACCACCGAAAATCGCCGGTTAGTCAAACGCTCAGTATGCTCAAATCCCTAAAGTAGTGGTTCTCAACCTTTTATGCTTAATGTACGCAATCGAAATGTGTATATAACTGGTGTACCCTTTATATAGGTAGATAAATCTATAGTTATAGTATAATAATGCCAACTTAGCGACTTTGTTACTAGATCTAGCGACTTTTGAGCTCTCACGGCGTATCACAATTCTTTTTTTTATCACGTACCCCATGTTGAGAACCTCTGCTCTAAAGGATGGTAATTTGCTGCTGTTGCTAATGCCAGAATCAACTTACCGCCTCATCTTTCATTGTTTGGATGGGGAATTTGGGTTGGATTGTACTTTCAGACTGTAACCGTGGCAAGCAAAGAGTAATGAGGAGGGTGTCCTCAACTTCACAACATATAACGAAGCGAGTAACCAAACTTGTGCCCTAAAGTTTACCGTACTTTCTTTCTTTTTTGTTAATCATAGGAAATAAGCTTTTTAGGTTCGAAAAGAAAAAAACATCTGTATCAAGGAATTACTGCAGATTTGATAGGCCTTTTTATTCATATGGAATTATCTATAACAATTGGTATCTATAAACATCTGTTAGAGCTAATGTACGACAGATAATTGTGTACCAATTGCAACTAGGGAAACATGCAGGTGCTTATAAGTACACCATATACATTAGGTAAAGGCAATTCCCAGTTGTACTGCAACATATGGTTGCTCACCAACTATGGGGAGAATGCCATAATCTCCACTAACTACGCCAGGGCAAGACAGTGCCACAAGGACACAACTCATCCACGGCTACCTATGGCGAACAATCGTATAGAAGGAAGGTTCATCCATCGGTCAAAACCTAAATTTAGTCTGTTCCCCGGTTAATCACAAAAATGGTATATAGAACCAAGTTGACTCGGCTCCCGGGGTGGAGACTCTTCGTTTGGCTTTTCCATCGATAAACCTGTCGACCTGTTCATACCCAAGTCGCAAGCCTTCAACTTCGTCCTCTCCATAAAGCCACGCACCAGCCGCCCTCCAGAAGCAGTCTGTACCCCAACTTCACTGAGGCTGCACCGATGAGCCCACTGGACCAGTGCCCCCCCCCCAACACCACTGCGCAGAACTCTCAGCCGCAGCCCCTCCATTGGGGCTGTAACCTAAAGCTTCCCTGAGAAAGCGAATAAGCCCACTAGATTGGCCTCTCCCAAACCAGTCTGCAGACCCTCACAAGCTCTGCCACCAAAGGCCACATCCCATCGTGCAAATGAGGAAACAACGGGCAGTAACCCTACTTCACAGAGGCACCATTAAGCCCCCCCCACCACCACCACGTCAAGGTGGCCGCTATCGGGAGGGGGGGGGGGGGTTTATAAGTACATTTACATAATATAAAGGCAAGTCCCAGATGCTCCGCAACATAAGGCTGCACTACATCTACAGGGAGAATGCCATAAACACCACTACCTACGCAGGGGCAATACAGTGCCACAAGAACACAGCTCATCCACGGCTACATATGGCGAACAATCCTATAGCAGGAAGTTTCATCCATCGGTCAAAACCTAAATTTAATCTGTTCCCCGGTTAGCCACAAAAATGGTACATAGAACCAAGTTGACTCGACTTCGGGGTGGAGACTCTTAGTCTGGCTTTTCCATCGATAAGCCCGTCGACCGGGGATCCCACTCCCAGCTGCGAGCTTTTAACTTCGTCCTCTCCATAGTTCCACTCGACGAAGGCCCCCAGCCGCAGTCTTCCGACCCACAATTTCAACGAGGCTGCACCGATGAGCCCACTGGACCGGGTTCCCCAAGGCCAGTCCACAGCCCCTCAGCCACAGCCCCTCCACTGGGGCTGCAACCCGGAGCTTCTCATGGGACAAGTCAATAAGCCCACAAGTCTGGAGGCTCTCTTACCAGTCCGCAAGCCACAACAGGCCCCTCCACCAGATGTTACAAGATCTCGTGCAAACCAGGAACCAACGAGCCGTGACCCTACTTCACAGAGGCACCATTCAGCCCCCCCCCCCCACACACACACCCCCCCACCACCACCACGTAAAGGTGATCAGTCGGCTTTCGATTTAGGCAGATTTCATTAATGACTTTTTGAAACAACGCGGTTGCTGTATTTACACCATTATTTTTAAATTTTTGCGGAATGAAAGCCTCTCAAACGAAGTTCGTTTAAATTTGTGATCACACCCACAAAGCTGTTAGATTATGACTGACAGAACTTGACTCTAACCAGACTCTTGTAGTGTCACCGATACCTACAAGCGAGATGCCACTGTAAAGCCGAGGCAATGAGATTTTCTTAATTTCGCCACCGAAGCGATAAAACCTAAATCTCTATCTCTACCTCGGTTTAACTGCTGCCAAAAATGGCGAGGAATCTACACTTTCGCTTACTCATTCATTTTATTCAGATGACCTCACTCACTAAACTCCAATCCAATCACAACCAGCAAAATACAACGAAAACAGCGTTCAATACTTGTTAGATTTTTCTTTCATGAATAATCATTATATACTTATTTTAGATTGCTTGCGTCTTTCAGATAGGCTATATTCTTTCGTTTTTACTATTACTGTTTTAATATTATTATTTTTTTAAATGCAATACACTATAATGAAATATAAAACAAGGGAGGGAATCCTGCACATATATGTATGGAGGGCGTTCAGAAAGTTCTTTTCTGTAGATTTGCACTCATTCCTCCGAAGTTAACGAGCTACTATTTCTTTGAAAGTCTGTCTAAACTTGTCATTGCTTGTTAAAAATAAAGGCAATATCATAATTTGTCTCTTCGCTGGCGACGCGTATAGTTCGGTCTGTGAAATCTATGCGTTGTTGTTACGGATCCTACTAAAGAGGGGAAAAGATTTTACATTTTCACAAGGATGCAGCTTAGGACGACGCGAACAAAATTCATGTCGATTTATCACAATTATATGATAATAATGCCTGTTCATATGGTACTACGGGTTGGATGCGCAAATTTACAGAACAGCAGAGCTTCGAAGACTTTCCTTATGCAGGAAAAGTCATGAACGAAAGAACCATCGCTGTTGTTCATGGACTCATTAAGGAAAACCCACACTTCACAGTTCAGGTAGTAAATTTAGATGTTAGTGTATAGATTGACAAAGTGGAAACAATTATTCAGCGACATTTAAAGTTCCTAAAGATCTGTGCCTAATGGGTGCCCTGCAAACTGACACAACAACAAAAAAGGGCTAGAGTCGACTCGTGTCAGGAGATTCTGACAATGTTTGTAACTAGTAGCCTCAAACGGTTAACAGACATTGTCACAAGTGTGAGACGTGATTTCATTACTATACAACTCCCAGAAAGATCGACAACTATGTTTGGGTTTCCGAAGATGAACCAGGTTTCCAAATCCTCCAACAAGACTTTCGCTAAAAGAAAGAGGATGTTCACAATTTTTTTTTAATTCCGAAGGAATGGTAGCGTGAAAACCTTATCTTAAAAAAAAATGGATTATAAATGTTTTTCCCAAAAAGGTTAAAAGATATCAAGGTGCAGCATTCACCAACAGACGTGTCAAGGGTTTTCCTTCATCATAACAGTGTCAAGTGTTTTCCTTCATCATAACAGTGTCAATGCTCACAAAACCCGGAAAATTATAACCTTCATAGTCACTGCTGGAGTTGGAAAAAATCGACATATTCACCTGATCCCGCACCATGCGAGTTTTGGTTGTTTTCAAATATTGAAAAGGAATTTCCTGCGAAGCCCTTTTCAAAGGTGCAAGACTTTCCAAAATGTGTTCATTCAGAGTTGTGGAAAATTCCCCAACAGTAGGTAGTAGTAAGGCATAATATACGTTCTTTAAATTTTTTATATTCATCATAACTTAGATATACCATAAGTTCCACATAAAGCAGATATTAGGAGTACCACCATAAGTTCCAGATAAACCAGATATTAGGAGTACCACCATAAGTTCCAGATAAAGCAGATATTAGGAGTACCACCATAAGTTCCAGAATTGGAGTAGATGTCTGTAACTTGGCATAGATGCTTAAATTGTGTACTTAAAAGTAGAGTAAAAATTTTGCTGGGATAAGTGTAATGGATTTGTTCTGAAGATGCATATCTAGAAATTTTTGAACGCCCCTAGTATGAGTTATAAAACAGGTTTTTCCCCCATACCTAATATATTGCTTTATTTCTTAAATTGTGTACTTAAAAGTAGAGTAAAAATTTTGCTGGGATAAGTGTAATGGATTTGTTCTGAAGATGCATATCTAGAAATTTTTGAACGCCCCTAGTATGAGTTATAAAACAGGTTTTTCCCCCATACCTAATATATTGCTTTATTTCTTAAATTGTGTACTTAAAAGTAGAGTAAAAATTTTGCTGGGATAAGTGTAATGGATTTGTTCTGAAGATGCATATCTAGAAATTTTTGAACACCCCTAGTATGAGTTATAAAACAGGTTTTTCCCCCATACCTAATATATTGCTTTATTTCTTAAATTGTGTACTTAAAAGTAGAGTAAAACTTTTGCTGGGATAAGTGTAATGGATTTGTTCTGAAGATGCATATCTAGAAATTTTTGAACGCCCCTAGTATGAGTTATAAAACAGGTTTTTCCCCCATACCTAATATATTGCTTTATTTCTTAAATTGTGTACTTAAAAGTAGAGTAAAACTTTTGCTGGGATAAGTGTAATGGATTTGTTCTGAAGATGCATATCTAGAAATTTTTGAACACCCCTAGTATGAGTTATAAAACAGGTTTTTCCCCCATACCTAATATATTGCTTTATTTCTTAAATTGTGTACTTAAAAGTAGAGTAAAAATTTTGCTGGGATAAGTGTAATGGATTTGTTCTGAAGATGCATATCTAGAAATTTTTGAACGCCCCTAGTATGAGTTATAAAACAGGTTTTTCTCCCATACCTAATATATTGCTTTATTTCTTAAATTGTGTACTTAAAAGTAGAGTAAAAATTTTGCTGGGATAAGTGTAATGGATTTGTTCTGAAGATGCATATCTAGAAATTTTTGAACACCCCTAGTATGAGTTATAAAACAGGTTTTTCCCCCATACCTAATATTTGGTTTATTTCTTATAGGAAAATTATGTTTAAATTACGCAGCCATTTTAAAGAACGCAAAACCCGTAAATAGAGAACCGACTGTATTCAACATGGCAGCTTGGGTGGTATATACTTTGAACTTAGGGGTGAAAGTATTACGAGGTCGGATGAGGGGGAGAAAACGCATATTTTCGAACTCAGGAAGAAAATTTGCTAACTCAAAATACAAAATTTTACTTAAACGTTTAGGGGTTTTTTTTTCGAACCTAAAAGACTAAAATTTTAGACGTTTTTAAAGTTTTCCTTTTTTTGCCTTTTTTTTTAATTTTAAATCGAAAAGTTTCTTGAAAATAAAAAATAAAATAATTTTTAGTTCTCGTCCGCATTATTATTTTTTTTCGTAGAAATATATTCCGCCACCTCAAATCTCTCCCAGCGCTACGTCCCTGCATGAAACTGTATCGCGATTATCGTGTATATAATCCTCTTTAAGATTTTTCACCCAATGTTAAACGTGAGCTGTGATATGTTTTTTCATCGTACAAAGCAGTTTCACAAGAAAACGTTCGAGCAGACACCAAACAAATTTGTAGTCGTTACTTGAAAAGTACAAAACCTATCATGGAGTAATATGAATCTCAGGGCAGGTCCTTCCAATTTTCTACTGATATGACAAGGAGGGGATGAGATGACTGTAGATAATCTACTTCGCTCTCCTTCCCCCCCCCCCCCCCCCACCATCTCATTGGTCTTGCCTCTCCAGATCTTTCTCTGCCTAATTTTCTCTTCCAACATCAACTTTCATGCGTCCAATCGAAGTTAATAAAAATCCCTGATATATTAAAACAATTTATTAAACCAAATTATTCAAATCTAATTAATGATTCGGTGCAAAAAATATTTAACGCACCCATATATGTTAACTCATGCACATACAAACACACGTAAAACGTAAAATCTGAGTCTTATTTTTAAGGTAAATAGATTTTTTATTACTATTTTTATTCGTTTATTTTTATTTGAACAATATTTAAATACATAGTTAATACATAGGCATGTTCCACAAGAGTTAGTGTTTAACTCGCAAGTGGATATTTACAAAACATATGTTCTCTGAAGTCCTGAGTACATCAATATGTTATATGTAAAAAGAAAAATAGCAATTTCAGTGTCAGTAATATATAAATTTAGCTCCTACTACTAATATCTCATTTCAATGCAATCAAATAATGCAGTAAATAAAACATCAGTCGCAATTTCCACCGTTCAACAACTTTTTTTTAGTTCTTTAGAGAAATATATTTAATTATTTATAATTTCACAGGTTATCTGGCAGGGAGTTGAAAAGTTTTAAGCCACTATATCCATAATATTTGTTGAATATCTCTTTGTTTGGTTTTAGAATGCAAAAATCCTGAGCCACTACCGCTCTTGTAAAGTATTAATTAACCACTACATCAAATTTGTCCTTATTATAAAATGCATGCTTTGATAAAGCCATTTGGTGTATTTCTTTTACTTGAGTATTTCAAGTTTTTTGAAACTTTGTTCAGACGAGTCCGTACTTTCTTTTAAATGTCATAATCTTTACTGTATATTTTTGAAATTTCTGCAATTGATTGAAACAACATGAAGATGCTCCTCCCCGAATTATAATTGCATACTGTATTCTGGAATAGAGTAATGCAAAATATATGTTCTTTAAAATTTTTATATTCATCATAACTTAGATACGTATTGGGAATTATTTGTTTGATTTTTAATGCTAGTTTTTGAACATGATCACTCAAATGATAATATTTTATCTATAGATATATCCTATATATCTATAGAGATATTTCGTTTTATTTACATTTATTTATCATTTATTTTTTGGAACCAAATTTGAAGTGTTTTCGTAAATCTGCAGCAGTATTGCTTAATAGTTCTTCATCAGTTTTAATACAGTAAATAAAGGCGGTGTCATCTGCAAACTAAATAATATTACCTTTGAATTTAATGTGTAATAGATGGTTCACATATGTGGAGAATAACTGAAGTCCCAAAATAGATCCCTGGGAACACCTTAACGAATTGATGTTTTGTTTTACTCAAAACGTTTCTTATTTTGACTTCTTGTGTTCTATCCTTCAAATACGAATCAAACCATCTCAGTGACAGCCTCCTTATACCAATAATCTCTAATTTATTTAGTAAAATATCAATAGACAGGGAATCAAAAGCTTTAGACATATCTAGAAACAAAACCACCAATCTCTCTTCTTTTTATGAGACCATTATAAACTAATTTTACTACTTCAGCTGTAGCATCAACTGTACTTTTATTTCTCCTAAATCCATACTGGTGTTCCGATAGTATAAGATATTCAGTAAGGTAATTATTTAACCTTAAATTACTTATGATAACTTACAAGTCGAAGAAATTTCTTAAACTAGAAGGACGCATATCGCCTCTGGCGCATATGAGAATCTCATTTTCAAAGAGAAAGAAGTCTTTTCTTTACTTACTGTTTCATACATTAAAATTTTTAATTTGAGCTAGTGGGAGCGACGTAATATTTGTAAAACTCGATAACAGCGCTGACGTTTAATCATATCAGTGATCTGCAAAGATATATTATATTAAAACTACTAAGTATTTAAAAAATGCGAATTATAATATTTCATTAGTACCAATCAAACTAAAAAGAGTTTTCTAATTATCACTTTCATTGTTTCCAATCGAAACATCATGACGTTCACATTTCACCGCCAAAATTTCATATTTCTCTTAATCATAGTTGCAATATTCGTTTGAAATTTTGGAATTTTGAAAATTTTTCACCGTTACAGGGCGCAATTATAGTGTTAAAAAAATTCCGAAAGTGCGAAACATAAATATTTTATCAATTCCTATCTAACCCTGAAAAGATCTGTTCATTTATATCAAAATACAAAATTATCTGCTAAAACAAAAATAGTCTTTTTCTATCCAACTGTGGTGTAAGAGGCCAATTCATTGTTGTCAATGGAAATTTCATGACGTTCACATTCCACCACCAAAATTAAAAATATCCAACTTAAATACGTCGCTTGCAATATTTGTATGAATTTTTGGAAATTGCAAATTTTTCCACCGTTAGAGGGCGCAATTATAGTTTTCGGAAGATTTAAAAAGTGTGAATCATAATATTTTATCAATTCCTATGCAAACCAGAAAGAATTTTACATGTATTTCTAAAAACAAACAATTTTCTGCTAAAACTAAAAAGGTGTGTTTTCCAACCCCCTCTCGGTCTAAGGGGTCAACTCATTGTTGGCAATGGAACCTTCATGACTTCATATTCCACCAACAAAATTTCAAATTTCTAACATAAACATACCGTTTGCAATATTTGATTGAAATTTTGGAATTTTGAAATTTTTCCACCGCTAGACGTTGTGATATTTGTAAACCAAAACGTTCGATGCCTACAGATGGACAGAGACAGACAGACGGTAAAGCGAAATTATTATCTCGTTTTCTTTGACGAGATAAAAATGTATAATCAAATATTTAATCAAATGATCTGATCCTTATAAACTCCTATTTATATTATTTTTGATTATTATTTTTTATTATTTATATTTATATAATTTTGGGCGAATTTTCCCGCTTAAAAGGGATTCGCTTTAAGTAGCTCATATCCGTCACAATTGACCACGGATAACGGGAACCTCCTGTGAACATGAAACAAAAATAAATTCCTCCTTAAGAAACTGCCTGCATTGAGGATTGACAGTAACCTGTCAATATCATACGACCTGTACAAAAGAAAAGTTAATAATTTCCATGTTGTACAAGAGGAAATCAAATTGGTACACGGTAAATTCTGAAATGAAATTTTTGTAAGAAATAGGACTGAAGAAAAATTAAAAGTTTCAATCCAAATCCATCTAAATAGTGATTTCAACAATTTTCTATTAGTATTTGAGAAGTTACGAAATAATGAATATTCAATTATAGCAATCCAATTACGTGATTAACTTGAGCGAATAGCTTAGATCTTTTGCCGGTACTTTGTTGTGCTGGACAGAACTCAATTCATTTCATTTACCTTTTCCTTTTTTTATCTTCATTTATCCTCTAACAAATCTTCTCCCTAAGAACAGAAGAATCTTTTGGTCTTTTATAACGTGGTCCACGGTACCCACATGAGACAGACGGAAAACTGGTATTTCTCTGATAGAAATGGAAAGAGATCTACTAAATTGCACTTTTGTCCCCTTTCATCCTCTGTTACGATATCGAACCTTTCGTAAGACTACTCCTTAAGTCTTTCACTACATATCGACGTATTGTATCGCGGTCACATGCTTTAAGGTGGTTTATTATTTATCATTATTCCACAGTCTCTTACAACTGGTATAGTTGGGCGTGAGCAATCCACATCACACTTAAAGCACCTGGATTTCAAGGCCCACAGTCACTGCTATTTATGACTCAGGTCTTGTCTCTTGATTCTGGTGACAAATTCTTGTTAGAGATATCTTCATCCACATAAGTCATTTGATTATGAAGCAGACTTCCCTTTTTACAGCTTATCCATTGGATGACCCTATTTGCCTCTGCGATTAAAGAAAGAGTAATAAATAGTATGGAATTAAAATGACCATACCAGAGGGTTATTATATCTAGCAAGTTACAATATTATTTGAAAATAAAGGACGTCTGAGTTGAATTTAAATTTACCCTATTTTTACATGTTTTAAATTAATGTATGGTTTTACTACATGATTTTATATATTGAAAACTTGCATTAGTAACGTGAAAATAACAAGTGAAAAGCTCAGAAACAATAACTACTAACAAATATCCATATGTGGAATTACTTTCGTCTTGCGCAGTCCATTGTATTCAGAAAAAGGAACGAAGTTTAGAGAAGAAAACGAAAAGTAGAAACCAAACAAATAATCTGCATGATCGATGCTGTGATTATTTTGTTCCTATTCCATTAGATATCATAAAATAAATATTATTTTTATTTTTATTTCACTCAGGCGACAAAGCAAGTGATGAGGAAGGGATGAGCCAATACTAGAGAAGCAGAGGTGGGAAGTGATTGATCTCACTAAGAGGTATAATGGCTGCCATTGATTTATCGTTATGCCAGCTATGTTGTTGAATGACAAGGAACGAGGTACGAAGGAAGTGTGGAGTGAAGGGGCAAGCTTAATGGGTTATATAGAGTTTCCTGCCATAAACAGCCCACTTATCGGTCTATCACTAAACAACGATCAGAGAAAAGCCATAAAATTTTTAGGTAGTGGTCGTATATCATGGGAAGACAATGCCTAACCGGCAGCTTGTGGGATATGTGGTGATATTACCAGCTCGTTGTAAGTGCAAATAAAAACTCCTCTCATCGGAAGATCGATGATATCAAGAAGAAATGTTAAATAAAAAAACGAATTTCTTTATGGCTACTATTTTTTCCACTGGGTAGAAATATCAATAAAACAAAGTGTTTAGAAAGAAAGTAATGACCCAGTACTTAAAACAAGTTCTCATTTCTACTTATGATATTTAACATGCTGGCATTGGCAAAAAGAAGTTTGAAATATTCGATATAGGTAAATAGAGTACGTAAATTCTTCGACAGCTAATCGTAAGCAATGTTATTCAGAATGTTCCTGTTTTATACTGCGTCAAATTATTAGTTATAGAAATGCGTGTAATCATGTCACATCCAAATTGGATAATAGTAATTTTTTCCATAATTTAATTGCGGTTTCTAATATTAGTAATTAAATATGATACATGCATTTCTTTGCTCCTATAATCTGATTAAATTCTGTAAATTGTTAAGAATGCATGCATATTACAGTTTCACCAGTTATCGAATTATTCCACCACTATTATTGAATGGTTGCAAAGAACAATCTCAATAAGTCGTTGTGTTTACCAGCTGTGTTAGCCAGCTGGAAGTTACGGAGATTCATTCACCTAAACATTATTCACTAATTTATACAACTACCAACACAAAGTAAATGTCCAACATGAAAGGAATACAATACTCAAACAAAATAATTACCATCAATTGCCTTGTTTTATTAATAATTACGGAAAATGTATTAGTAGTTACAAAGTTCCACATATATTTAATCTTTTGCCAAGAAATATTTTGTCTCTAAAAAGATACTCTCTTTTGAAAACAGAATTTAAATATATTTTCAAATTGGATACTGCGTATTAAATTAATGTTAAACTTATTAATATAAACTAACAAGAACTAAAACCACTTATGTGTTCAGTAGTAAAGTATCACAGGATATGTCCTGTAGACATGGGACTCATGAAGTAATAAACTGAAAAAAAATTGTTTTTGTGGTGAGTGGGATTATGAACCCGAGTTTCCTAGGAAATATTCCAGTTATGCTTACCCCTACACCATCATCGGCTAACGGTTTTTTAGCCAGTGTGACATAAACGTTCCGGATTTATTTATTTGATTCACACAGTGGCTCCATCTATCTGGGGAAGCAGACAACTGTGTTGCCACATAGAGATAGAGTTTAATATTTGTCAATCACGCTCATGTATTTAAATCAATTAGATAGCAATATAGAATCACAGGATATGTCCTGAAGCAATGTAACTCTTGAAATAATAAGCTCAACTCACGGCAAAACCAATTGTTTTCAGCTTATTATTACACTTGTGTATATTTTGTTAAGCGAAATATTACAATATATCTATTGTAAAGAATATGCAAATAATTTGAAATGAAATTAGTCTATATCCTACAGATAATCTTTAAGCTTTGCGGATCATCAGCAACTTAATGATTTCTTATAAGATATATACAGAAAGGCTAATAAAATTTATTTAAAAAAATAGACCAATTACAATATCACTGCCAACAGAAATTTTATATTAATATCCAAGAATGAAGAGAAATTCGGCGGACAAAGGGAGAGCGCGAGCTTTGCACATCAACAGAACACTGAATTCCAAAGAATTTACTGGATTACAATTACAGTTATTACCACTTCGGGTTTGTCACGAAATCTTCAGATTTGATTGTCATCTCCGGGATACGTCATGAATTATCCGGATCTTATACAAAAATTTTGAACTCTCAATTTCATACTGATTTGATAGAACTTGCCTTAAAAGTAATCTGTTGATGACTTATTAAATCATTATGTACTGCTGGCCATTAAAAATGCAGAACCAGGAAAGACAAGAGATATAAAAGCCATATTTAGTGAATACATAGCTGCTGATACAAGGATCATATAAACTTGGTTAGACTAGTGGAATAACTCGGTTAGACGTGTGGAATACAAAGAAATCAGTACCTTGTATAGCCACCATGAGCGGCAATAATGCTGCTTACGATCCGGCATTGAGAGGATGAGACGTCGGATGTGTGTTTGGGGAATGTCAGTTCATGCAGTTTCGATACGTAGCCAAAGTTCATCTGTTATAGCCGCTAGCAGTGTCTGATGTGCTAGTCATCGTGAGATCATGGACCAGACGTGTTCAATTGGGGACAGATCTGGTGAACGCGTAGGCCAAGGTGAAGTGTCACATGGTGGCTGTTGAATGCTACATGCCACATGAGGTCGGGAATTGTACTGTTGGTAAATGTCACCAGAGAGCCCCTGAAGATAAGGTATGACCACAGGCTCCAACACCTCAGTGATATAACGCTGGCTGTTCAAAGTAAAGTTAATGCGTACGAGGTGCGTGCATAAGTGGAGTCTAATGGCACCCCATACCATAACACCAGAGGACGGAGCTGTATGGTGCTTGGCGCTGCATCATGCATGTCTCACTGAGGTGCCACCAGATACGAATTCGTCCAGAGATTACGAATTCGTGGTGCTGCATACTAAAGCGGGATTCATCTAAAAAGACGATGCGATGCCATTCGCACATCTATGCTAGACATTCTTGCCACCATTACAAGTTGCATACACCTGTGTTGTAGAGTCAATGGTAGTCGAAGCAATGGCTGCCTAGCAAAGATGCCCTGATGCTGCAGAGAATGTCGAACCATAAATGCAGACACTGGTTGATGTGCAACATACCCTAACAGTTGAGCAGAGGTGTGATCTGTACAATCATTAAATGAGCGACTTGTACAATCATTCATAGCCATGCGCACGAGATGTCTGTCCTCTAGTTCATTTGTGTGACAGGACCATTGAGATCCCTCACGCCGGTGAGTTCATTCCTCCTCTACCCATTGACGCCATATTCTCATCACTGTGGCAGCATTCCGTCCAACACAAACACCGATGTCTCTGTACGATAATCCGCCTTCCTGTAATACCACAATTCACCCTCCCTCAAAATCGGAAACTTGGTCGTACGGCTGCCGTGTTCTCCGACGTGACATATTTAATACTTTAGTTCGCAAGAACTGCGAGCAAACACAATTCCAGTGCTTTACACCGGCTCTTTGCAATTTCCTCTTATACTTCTTCCAGGGGGCGTTACTGTCACACGTGATGTGCGTATGTGCTGCGCTTTGAATCATTTACATGTTCTCCAATGAGCTACCTATCTTGCATATTTCGGGACAATCTGATGAGTTCTTCATGGTGTTGCACTTTTAATGGCCAGCAGTGTATTTCACATGTCTATGGAACTGCCACCTCCCTAGTTTTTACTCAAAATGTCCCTGTTTTTGAAAAGCCATCTCCAGGTTTCCAGTTTAGTTATTAATTCTTTGTATTACTTATGGCCTACTGTATAGGTATATAAACTACCATTTATTCACGAATTTTTCCTTTCCAAAGTGTAAATAGGATTTCTTAAATACACATCAATAAACATAAATAAATAAATGAATAAATGACACTTGTGTATAAAATCCTTCTGTTTCTCAAACGTAATATATACGTTGGGAGCAAACCTGGATCTATAAAAACTATAAGGGGAGGGGGGAGGAAGAGCCTGAATTTCCATTGCATGTAACATGTCTCCATCCGTTTTAGAGTTCTATAAAGAAGTTCTGGAAAAATGCATGAAATATACATAAGTTGAATATGTTTTGTACTATTACCCTACCTTTCATTCTCTATGGGGAGGCATTCCCCTTTTATATCCAGATCTGGCCCGGTTGGGAGAATTTTCTCTGAAATAAATCGATTGACAAGTAGTTTGTAAAGACTACACTTTCAACTAAACTTAACGTTAATATTTTATTTCAGGAAGTTCTTGATTTTATTGAGCTTGGGTAACTCAGATTGTGAAAGTAGATTGAAAAGAAAGAAATGCAATGCAGTAATTTTCTGTCAATCTACTTGTAAAGTAATTTTGTATAGATATAAACAGAAAAAAGCATAGGTGTTTATTTTTCATTAAAGGAAGACTTTCCATTGATAACTCTTTTTTCCAGATTTCAGGCTCCTGTTGGCATATCTCATCTATTCAAATATCTCTGGACTAGAGCCATACGATCCAAATATATCTGGGATCTTTGATTTAAAAAGGTGACAAGTTTAATTACACTCATCTTCCACAGCAAATATTCAGCTGCGTATATCGGCCAGAAACAAGGCCGATATACGCAGCTGAATATTGCAACATTAAAATTCAGATGCAAATTCCGCTGGCAGCAGAAGTCCGCAGGAGTCCTACCAGAATGTAATTTTGTTCCTTAAATGCTTTTCCCACGAAAAGAGTCGTTTCCCACGAAGAAATGTCGTTCCATTTGACCACTCCAGGCGAATATTACAAAAGTTCTGTTTGACATGGTCCCTAAGCCTCTTTCTTACCCTTTCTAGTCTATCTCATTTCTTCAGAATAAACTGTTTATTCTTCAGCGATACTCTAATCGTAAAATTTGTCAATCTACATGCGAGCAACATGGCAAAACCAACTCAATAACTCCCTGCATATGATACTGCTTCCATGTTGTTGATAACTCCTTCGTCTAACCTTATCATTATTCACAAAATTTGATCACCTACTACACAATACGCTACTTAAATAACTGGACAAACAAGTTATCTCTTACCTTCCTTAGATAAGATCAAGTTGTATTGCCAGAAATCATTTTAGAGTAGGTGTTTTTAAACTTCCATCCTTGAACGTACATTTCGAATGCTAACATGTAGAAACATGTGGTGTGCACAATCAGAAAATAAATTTTTTTTAAACTTTAAAAGAGTTAGATTATAATTCTTATTTGCCAAAAAAAAGCATCAACATGGATAAGCCATATTTCAGAATTAACAACCACCATGGGTAACTCAGACCTAGCGAAGAGCCATTAAAAATATATTTAAAAGAGCCACAATAAAATCGTTAGGAATCACAGGATTTCTTACCATTATCTACCTCTGGTTAATACGGGGTGGGGAGTGGGTCCCGAAGGACCCACTTCCCATGTGGAAAGCACGTGCTCCGTCTCACGACACTACACGTGCATAGCAACTAGAGGCTTGGAAATAGAAGATGAAGTTTGTCTCAGAGGAGACCAGTCAGGACATGGAGTATGGGTGGCGTTAAAGGGGGTGCTGAGTGCAGCCCGGGGAGAAGGTTGGAAAATAAGTCAAAGAGAGACAGCAGCCACGGACCTCAAAGGAGAGAGTCCCGAAGCCGGCAGACAAGCCAGCCTATGTCCCTCAAGTGTGCCCTGACACGGGCACTCTCGATGGACACAGAGACCAGTTCGCCTGCTACCTCATTGATCGCTTGGGAGTCCCTGAGTTCGTTAGCGAACCCTTCAGTGATCGGACATCTGAGGATATAGTGCCCGACATCTGCATCTGGAGCCCCACAGCCGCAGTAACTGTGGGCAGAGATTTTGAAACGCTCCAGGTATTTGGGGAAGCTCCCATGTCCTGTTAGGACCTGCGTCAAATAGTAGTCAGAGGATCTCAGGGATAGACTGACCCTTTTCAAGAATGTCTTTGTTTGAAGACCATTCTCAGTCGTATCCCAGAGCCTCTGCCACTCCTGAATGGTACCTTGGCCAATTATAGACTTCAGGGTAGTTTTTGAAGTCTTTACCGCTATCACAGGTTGAGTGTTATTACCTGCGGAACGGGCCAGTTGGTCGGCCCGCTCGTTTCCTTCATGCCCTACGTGTGCCCTAATCCAGGAGAAGGATACCCTGGGCATGCTCTGACTGCCCAGGATGCACTTGATCTCATTCACTATTTGATGCCTGTTGGTTGCATCTTCAAGTGCATGCAGAGCTGCTTGGCTGTCCGTGTACAGCCTTATGTCGTTGTTCAGACCACTGTCATTGAGGGCCCAGTTAAGGGCCTCTCTGATAGCGAGCAGCTCTGCTTGGAAGGCCGAGCCATTATTTGAAACCTTCCTCTGAAAGTCATACACTTTGGCCCCTTGATTGAAGACAGTGAAGGCTAGGCCCACACCCTCCTCGCTCTTGGAACCGTCGGTGTATATTTCAGTATCTGTACCTGATGGTAACTCCGTGGAGCAGGGCACACATAGTCTCCTTGTGGGATGCAGATCCCACTTAGCGGTATTTACCTCAAATTCCTCAGGGTCATACTGGACTCCAAGGAATGTTGCTTTTTCCTTAGCCTGCAGGACTCTGAATATGGTCGCTTCTTTATCGACCGTCAAAAATAGCGGAGGGATCCCTGCAAGTACCAGGAGGGCATCCGTAGATGTTGTCCTGTAAGCCCTGGTAATTCGCAGTAAAGCTGGTCGTTGGGCTGCAAGCAGCTTTCTACACATTATGGAGTGGTCCATCGGGCGCCACCAGGCACCCGCACCATATGTTAGGATCCTCTCCGTTCCCCTAAGATAAATTTCTTTGAGGACCTCGCTTCTGAGTCCCCATGAGACGCGAGCCATACGCCCCAGCTTACACATAACATTGGTGCATTTAGCTTTTAGGTCCTGCAGGTGTGGGATCCAGCTCATCCTCTCATCCAGAGTGATCCCCAGGTACTTTAATGTTGTCGCATGGCGGATATTTTCGCCTTTTAGTTTAAAAATAGGGTACCTCTTCTTGAGGACACCCTCTTTTGCTATAGTCATTGATGTTGTCTTTGCAACGCTGAACCCAAGCTTATTGCGCAGACACCATCCTTCCAGTATTTTGATTGCTGCATTGCCAGCATCCTCCAGCTTAGCTCTGGAGGACGCTGTTATGGCAAGCAGCAAGTCATCTGCGTACGCCTGGAGCCAGACTCCCTCGGGCATAGTCAACTCCAGAGAAGAATCAGCGACTAAGTTCCAGAGGAACGGTCCGCTGCACGACCCTTGTGGGCATCCTCTTTCCAAGTTTCTTGAGGCAGTCCCGCTAGCATGTGAATATGTGACCATCCTCTCGCTGAGGTAATTGGCCACTAGAATGAAAATGTTCCTGGGGCAGGAACACTCCTTCAATTTATTCAAGATTGCAGGCCACCAGATATTGTCGAACGCGCCTGTCACATCCAAGGCAATGAGAGAGGTGTGCAACTTGTGCACTTTATTTATCTGAACAATGTCCACCACCTGTTTGATAGCAGCGGTGGTGGACTGATCTGTTCTGAACCCAAATTGCTTGGGATTCAGGAATCCGTTCTTATGGCAGTGGTAGTACATCCTGTTTGTCAGGAGTTTATCCAGCACCTTTCCCAAACCGGCAGCAGACATATCGGTCTGTAGGATCTTGCATCTGCCGGATCCCTACTTGCCTTGTTAAAGAGGACAAGGTCAGCCTGTTTCCAGGCGGTTGGGAAGGCTCCCAGATTCAAGCATTTGTTGAAGAGCTGGGTGAACAGGCTTTTATGTTCATTAAACACCTGAGAAACGATCTCCACTGTCAGACCATCGTTACCCGGGGCTTTGCCCCGGGCCATTTCCCTGATTACCTCTCTCACCTCCTCTTCTGTAAACGGGACGTCATCCGGCGTATCCGGTGGAGTCCTGCAGTTTTCCCTAAGGAGTTGATGTTCTGCATCATCAGAGCTCCTGTCATCTTTAGGGAATAGATTATCTAAAAGTACCTGGATGGTCTCGCCAAAGGAAGTGGTCTTGGATCCATCTTAACGGACGTAAGCAATTTCCAGGGGTTTAAAATCTTTATCCGTAGCTAGCCTGTACTGTAATGTGAAAGGGTTCTGTGCAGAGACCTCGCTGCAGAACTTCTGCCAGGAAGTCAGCTGCGCCTCTCGTATGGCGTTATACTTTGCTTGTTCCATCCTGTACAGTTCCTCTCTGGCACTTCTCTCCACATTGTGGCACCTTTGATATCTCCGTCTGAGAGCTGTTACTCTTTTCCTTCTAACTGTGAGCTCAGGTGTCCACCAGGGCACTGATTTATTGCCTACTCTGGGTCGCCTTTTGAACCCGAAGGTCATCTCACATCCAGTACATAAACATTCAGTCAGTTCTCCCAAGATGTTATCTAGAGAACTGCAATCTCCTATGTCACCGACGCGCTGGCCGATCTTCGCCAGTTCTGGTGACACACAGCGCATGAGCTTGCACCAAACAGGAGCGTTGCCCACCGCAAACCGTCGTGCATGTTGTGGTGGAGATGATGTTCCACCCACCTGGAACATGATGTAATTATGGTCGCTGTTAGAGACCATGTCGCTGACGCACCACGAAAATTCGAATCCACTCCAAACAAAACAGTCACCTGACCTACTTTTACAGAAACACAGAATCTTACTTAACAAATTCTGAACGCCAGTGTCTGGAAGTGCTCTATCATCATTACAGAACCAACAGATTTACAAAATTGAAGTTACACAAAACACCAAAAGAGCTACATTACGTTTCCAATATATACTATAATAAATAAATACCCCCTCAAGCAGCTGCTTGCCACAGGAGGCTGTCTGTTTATTGCCATAATTAGAAGGTCTGTGAGGTTAGCGGGACCTCAGCAGAAAAACGACACGCACATCCATGCCTTAAACGGGGCTCGAACCCAGGTCCCTTAGATTAGTAGCTAAGCGTGGTAACCACTCGACCACGGGACGTCCATTAGCCACAAAAATTATGACAAGAAACATGGGTTGACTTGACCTGATAAGAAAGTTGATATAGCAGTACTTTTTATGATAGTATGTTTTTATTCAGGTCTCCCAGAAAGAATAGCCGGCTTTCCATTGAACTAATTTCTATGGCAGATAAAAAAATTGGCTAGGGTTGCACGATGAAAATTCTAAAGCAGAAGTTAGTCTGCCGATTGCAATATAGGAACTCTTTATTTCGAGAGTTTAGACCACCCCACTCGCACCGCTTCCTAAACTATCCATCTATTTCTTTCTTAACTATTCAGAAGCAATTCCATTATCTGTTTACGTCACGTCGCACAACGTCCAATATCTGCCAACAATCTTGTTGATATATCTTTGGATTGAACATCAAGATTTCTTGTGCAGTTTGAAATGAATATAATACCGTTAAAGAGAATAACAAAGCTCTTCTTACAAATATGGATGTGATTAGTCATAGGGAAACTAAAGTAGCACTGTCATCAGTCTGCGGTATACAGAAAACTTCCATGTTAAGTGAGAAACTTGTTAAAGAGCAGAAGCGTTCAAGAAAACTGAAGCACAGCCAACCTGAACAGTTTTCATCACTTACGTTTTCTCTCTGTTTATCACCAAACCTGCCTAGCTGCCAGTTTCGTAAACAAAATACATCTAATAAAATTGATAATGAGGTTATTACAATCGTATCAAATCATATTCCTTGAAAATCAAATCATTTGTAGCATAAATACATCGTTTGTAATTCGTAATATTCGTTTAAAATTCGGCAATTTGCCACTTTTTTCCACCGTTGGAGGCCGCAATTGTAGCTTTTGAGAGATTCAGAAGGTGCGAATCGTAATATTTCATCAATGCCTGTACAACACAAAGATAATTTTTAATTCATCCCTTAAAACAAAAATGTTCTATATCTACAGACGGACTGACACACAGATAGACGCGAAAGTAAAACATTATGTCGCTTTTATTTGAAAATGAGAAAAAAATTAAAGATGCAATTAGTTCGCCAATTGATAGAAAAAGAATACATTTCAGACCTATCGAGTCATTGTAAAATTGTGAAAGAGAATGAATGAAAACAAAATAAAAAAAATTCAAAAATTAATAAAACATTATTATCAACATCAAATCATTATGATCATCATTGGGGCGGAGGTGGCTCCCTCCAGGCTCGTAATCTGCAGTTCCTAGGTTCAAGTCCCAGCTGGGCCAGCATTGAGATTTATCTCTCCGCAAAATTTCCTGCTCTAGGTCAGTAGGGTATACCGATGGGCTTGGAAAAGCCGCCGTTCGTCGGATGGGACGTAAGCCGTGACACCGGTGTGCTGGAGAGCCATCCCATGTGCACGTTAAAGAATACGCTGGATGGCCTTGACGGGAGGATACCATCTATCTCCTAACAGCTGTCCAATGGGTCCAACCTTCTCTGAGCCCTTGTTGTCCTTGTGACTAGTCCATTTAAATTTAATCCATTGTGTACAACTCGTGATCATTGTTCATGTTTGAAGCAATAACCGAAAAAATAACTATCCTTAGAAGCCGTTGGATTATCTGCAGGAAGACTTTACATTATTTGGAGAGTATACATACTTATAAAGCAATTCTATACTGGTTTCCATAAATTAAGGAAAATCCCTATGTTAAATCAATGGGAAACTAACGACAAAGCTCTATAACTTCTACAATAAGTTTTTTTTTTTTGTTTTGAAAAATATGATTGCTAATAAAGATTTCAATCAAATAAATCAATATCTCGCTTTTCAACAATATTCGTTCAGTTTTATTGAGTTATGGAAGTTTGAATATTTAGCGATAAAAATGCCAGCCGCAAAAATTAACTTCAAAAGTTAATTAACAGTTAGCAATAAGTATTGTATCAAAGTGTTTAATAAAATACTTTTGCATTTTAGAACTCTATGTAAAGAATTATTTCACTATTCTTCAGTTTTGTATAAGTTTCTTAAGACTGACATTGCTGTTATTAAATATTCAAACTTCTATAACTCATTAAATACTGAAAGAATATTCTTGAAAATCGAGATATTTTATATTTATTTGATTGAGATCTTTATCTGCAATCACAATTTTTAAAACCAAAAAAAACTTATTTTACAAGTTATAGAGCTTTGACGTTAGCTTCCCATTGCCTTAACATAGGGATTTTCCTTAATATATGGAAACCAATGTATAATTATATATTTGTTGAAATCATCAAATAGTAGGATAATTAACGTAATAAATCTTTCCTTCTTGAAATTGCAATTTCCACTAGAGTGTAAAAGAAATATTGTTTTTTATACGGTAAGCGTGGCAAAACGGACGCTTTGAAAGAATATCAGAGCTATGATATCTTTTTCGGAAGCTGGACTCTTCAGTGGTGTGATTTGTAGCATGTGGCGTACTTTGTTTATGAAGCTAATTTTTATCTATCATCGTATTGAATTTTCCCATACGTCGAGTTTAAAAAAAAATTCAGGTAAGCGTTTGTCTAACCAATATTGCTTCCAACAAAGCAAATTATTTATAAAATAAGCTATAAGTAATATATTTTTGAAGTAAGCACTTCTTGTATAATATCCATTTTCGTGTATAATATTCATTTGCCCCACTCAGATGGACAAACGAATATGAACAACATTGTTTTTTAAATCGTAGTTAATCTATAAGATCATTAAATCAAAAATAATCCCTAACATTAGATACATGAAACGTTCTTTTAACAGAATATAATCTGCCATAGATTATCATTTATGGGAACATTATGGAATGCTTTGTAACCAGGGGAAGAACGACATATATGAAATGGACAGAATGAAATGTTATGCCTTTTTAATGATTAAATGAGCCTATTAAAAAAATAAATACCCCCTCAAGCAGCTGCTTGCCACAGAGGTCTGAACAGGAGCCTGTCAGTTTAATATGCCACAGTAAGAGATCTGAGAGGATGGCAGGACCTCAGCAGAAAAACTACACACACATCCATGCCTAATCCGGGGCTCGAACCCAGGTCCCTTAGATCAGTACCCAAGCGTGCTAACCACTCGGCCACGGGACGGCTATGAGCCTATTAGAGTCTTTTAAATATACTTAAATATTGAATTTGTAGTCCATGATGTATTTATTGAATTATAAATACTAACGGTTTGTAAAGAAATGAAATTTAAGCGTCTCTCCACAGCATTTTCTCATTTCACACAGAAAAATTATCGTATGACTTGTTTGCAATAAGTATAGTACAAAACCAAATAAGACCTACAGAGATGAAACAACATAGGGAAAAGGACCAGCTCTAAAAAAAGTTTGTATTCAAAGAGGGTCAGTTGTCCCAAACACGCGGAATTCTAGTTTTGAGAATCTATATCCTATGCCCAGCTACTCGTACGGAACTACTATTAATTAAAATTACTTTTGTCAAGACAATAACACGAACAATAAAACGTTCTGTACAGAACAAAGTTGAACACTAATAGTTACTATTGATTGCCTAAAATCGCCAACTATGGCAAAATTATCCTATCTTAACAAGTACAATTTATGTTTAATATATCATCATCCTCAAGCAGCCAAGACCTACGGAGGTCCAACCGGACCATGCAATTAAATTCTCCAAGCATATCTCTACTGAGCTACATCTGCTGCATCTGGCCATTGCACACCAATTCTAACAAGGTCCTGTTTGACATTGTCTACCCACCCCATCCTAGGGCTTGCCTTTTTTCTGAGGCCTTTAGGCACACTGTTCATAAACCTATTTGTTAATATCCAATTATCCATAGGGAAAACATGACTAAACCAACGCAGTCTCTCTCTTCAAAATATGCTGCGCAAAGGACGTTGATGACTCCTTCTTCTAACCTCATCATTACTTACAAAGGTGAATCACCTAATGCCCAAGATACTGCGTAAGCATATAGAATCAAAGGCATCTAGTTTCCTGTTATCTTGTTTACAAATCGTCCACGTTTCACTATTATAACTGACCCTAGAAAGAACCAAACTATTATACAGTCTAATTTTAGTCTTTAGGCGTATACGCTATTTCTCCACACTCTCCATAGATTCTTAAAAGTACCGGCAGCAATCCTTATTCGCCTGTTAATTTCATTCGGCACATCACCAGTATCTGTTACAAAACTCCCAATATAATTAAACTGCGTCACCTGCTCAACACTGCAACCATTATGAACGACTGAAGCTCCAACTGCCTGGCCAATTTTCATCACTTAAGTTTTATCAATGTTTATTTCCAAACTAATTCTATTACCAGTCTCATCAACAGCCCTAATGAAAGAGTTCATATCATCAACATCATTAGCCAACAACGCCAAATCATCTGCATAATCCAAATCAGAAATTTTGAAATCTCTAGACCATTTAAGGCCAAAACCATTCCGTTCCAAAGAATTTGCAAAGCATAATAAATAACAAAACTAAAGAGAAAAGGGGACAAAATGCACCCTTGTCGAACACCAGAAGTAATTCTAAACCAATTGCCCTTACCAACTCTTACCCACAACTCAGTGTTATTACAGAGAGCTTTCATTATATTAACTACCTTGTCTGGTATGCCATACGATCTCACAATCAACCACAGATTATGACGATCAACAGACTTTTTGAAATCAACAAAGCTAGCAACCAAATGTTTCTGAAACTCTAAACATTTCTCAAGAATCTGCCTGAGTGAAAATATCTTATCTACACATCTCATACCACTTCTCAATAAACATTGCTCATCACACAATTACCTGTCAACCAGATTCTTAATTCTATTAAGCACAATTATGCAAAATACGTTACCTGGAACAGAAAGTAGGCTGACACCCATATAGTTATCAAAAGAACTGCAATCTCCTTTTTTTAAAAAAATAGGGATAATAATAGCTCTGGGAAAGTCCTTAAGAACCATGACTTTATCATAAAAGATATTCAAAATTTCAGTCATCCACGTGGTAACCGATACATTTCCAGCTCTAAGCATTTTCGTAGTAATTTCGTCTACCGCTGAGGATTTCTGTAATTTAAGTTTAGAAACAGCGAAAAATAACTTCAGACTGTGTTATAAGGCCAACATTAAAGCCAGTGATGCATCTATCATCATTAAAAACAATGAAGATAGAACTAACCACATTGTTTTGAACATCACTGAAATGCTCAGCGCACTTAGCCATGACAAAATCTTCACCTCTATAACCTTACCAAGTTTTTTGGCAAAATATATACGAGTTGTGGAAATTTGATTTGTTTTCTGAAAATATGGAGTGTTGGACAAATTGAGGAAACTTAACAAAACGTAAGGCAGTTGACAAAATTCGGAACCATTTGGAAAATACAGGCGAGTTGTGATAATTGGGATTAGGTTGTTAAAAATTTTGAAGTGAATTGGCGAATTTGGAAAAGTTGTAAAGATTGGGATTGGTTTTGTGAAATTAAGGAGAGCTGGCCAAATCAAGGGGAGTTGGGAATATTCGCACTGACTTGCTAAAATTCAGGCGAGATGTAACTATTAGGATTATTTCGGTGAAATTATGGCTAGTTGGCAAAGCTGGAACTCAAATGGCAAAATGCAGAGAGTTTTGAAAATTGCCTTAACCCCCCCCCCCCCCCCCCCCCAACTTACACACACACACACGGAGCGAAAATCTAGGTACGAACCAGAGACATTATTTTCTCAGCTGGCAAAATTTGATTTTCGAGTTGGAAAATTTAGATTTCTCCCCCCTTCAAAGTCCTTCGCTACGTCCCTGGTGTTAGTTATTCTCAAACCATTAAATTTAATTACTTTTAGAAAAGTTGGCCATTGCCATTGGAGCTACCAATACCAAAGTAACCTATCCACACCTCCCAAATGTCAGAGTCAGTACCAACTTTGGCATTAAAATCATCTAGAACAAGGGTATCCCCTATATGACCTGGTATTCCTAACAGAACTAGCCTATTTACTATTAATTAATATATTATCAATGATATTCTTATGTAGCCCATCTGGTGAAACAAATGTGTACTTATGTATGTCGCGGTGCCGCGATATCTATTACTGTTTAAAAAATAGGTACTATAAAAATTGAATAACAACTGGTAACGTGAAAAACAAAAAATATTTTTTTGCATATTATTACAAATATTTTTTTCTCTGTTTGACTATATTTGTTTAGTATATTTACTGTGTAAAATTTCGAAACTAGTGCGATGTGCAGAATTTTTCAATGTTTAATATACAGTGGAAAGAAAAAAAATAATTGTAGGAGAAGGAGTAGTTTTATCTGATCAATATTATGTTGAAAGCTTAAAACAAAAGAAGAAATATGCTGTCAAAAATATAAAGAATCTAAGACTAATAATGACATTTTTGGTATGGGTGTAATAAATCTTCGTAGAAGATGACTGGGGCCAATGTCTAGAATGTTTAGTGTGGTATCATTTGAGTTTGCAAAGGCTGGAAACAATTCATATTTTGTTTGTAACAGATGTGGAAATACGTTAAATGAATGAAATTCAAATGTCAGTTTGCCCTTACGATAGTCCATTTGTCCTAGTCAGATTCATAAACGTATATGACCTACATTGTAATTAAAATTGTAATTAATCTTAAATCACAAAAGATTTTTTCTTATTTCACTGTGCAATATATTAGAGTTTACAATAATAATAATATGAAATTAAAATTTTAAATATTAGTTAAATTTAGTATAGCCCCAATCTATACTGTTTTGGGTTTTAAGCAAATGGTTAATATGGAAGGAGTAAGTTTCCCTAGAGACTGATAAGAAGAATCAAATAATTGATTCACATAAAATTTGAAAGTAAGACACATATATTAGGGGGAACTTTACCTTGTATCTGTAGTTCTCATCTTCTAAGCGTATCACATAGATTGCCAATATGGGCCTTCCATCTGAAATTCTTATCAATAATTAAACTTAAATGATTAAAAAACATAATCTGTTCAAAAACTAGACAGATGCAGATATCTCCTTTAATTAGCAGTTTCGTTTATAGGGACATATATCTTTTAACGCTACCCCACACAGCGCTAATTTTTACAACGCTCTTCGTCTCAGATATATTTTTATATTTGATATATATAAATCTATTAGAGTACTGAACAGTATAGTTAATCTATATTTTTTCTCATGTCCGACAGAGTGAACGTTATCTGTCATACGCTTTCACTCAATGAGATTAAGCGCCGACTCTACATACTGTCCGCTCTTGACAAATGGGCACTAGTGCGCCATACTGCGCGTTCCTCAGTTTAAGTGGCGCTTGTCAGTCTGCTTGTTTACACCACAGTGGTCTCACGTTCTGCCATTATTTCGTGTTCTGATGAGCAGTTTTGACCCATGGATCTGGAGCTCTTCACTGGAAACGACGCAGATTTTGACCGAGCGATGCAGTGGAGAATTTCTGTTGATGCGATCTCCAGCTACAATGAAATACATCAGGAGAATAAGTTTCGGGCAAGGCAATCAACCTTTTATGTCTTCTTTAAGAAGGAGGATGTGCCACGATCTGGCCTATCTTTCCGTCCTCCCATCTTGCCCCCCACCCCAACATTGTCAATGTTCAAGGTCCCCCTGTTCTCGGTTGCTTCCATGTACTCGAGAATACAGTACACATTACTTTTATTAAAATTTTCTGTCATTATTATACTTTTGACAATATAAAATCATGATCATTGGCATTATTATTTAAGTAAACCAATAAACCTCTAATATGTTGTATAGATCGCAGGTAAAAAATTACGATTTCGGAAAAGTACTCCATAAGATCTTACTGTATGTTATAACTTTATAACTATCCCTTATACATCTGATTCAGTTAGCGCTACGATTTCCATCGTAGCGCTAACTTCGCTATGACGAACCCCTCGCTAAACGGGATATGCCAGTGTATGTGATGGTGTGCACTTTGATATGTTGTACAGTCGCTCAAAAAAGTATCCGAACACTACTGTTGATTACAAAATTCAGAAAAAATATCTGGCAACGATTTTTTTGAAATTAGTGATCTGGCAACCTTCGTGTCACGTGACAGGAAGGTTGCCATTTCACTAATTTCTAAAAAAATCGTTGCCAGATATTTTTTCTGAATTTTGTAATCAACAGTAGTGTTCGGATACTTTTTTGAGCGACTGTACCATTACAATTTTTATAACCGGTAAGTGAATGCACATAACTTTAGTCTTATTCTTATGTACATTCACTAACCCATTCATGTTATTTTTACCCATTTGTTGTGTTGTTTAAATGATTTTGGGAGTTACGAATTGTAAAAAAAAATAGCTCTCAAGCCACATAGATCTAACAGCAGCCTGTGAGTTTACATGCCATAGTGAATATATGTGAGAAAGGCGAGACCTCAGAAGAAAGACAATACAAACATCCATGCCTTAACCAGATTTCGAACTCAGGTCCTGTTTCAACTTTATAATCATCAACATATTAGAAGATAGAACCAGAAAAATTAATATCTGGACTCTGTTTCACATAAAGAATGAAGCATCACGTCTCCCTCAAAGAGTTTCCCGTCTGGTCGTGGCTTATTATACTTAAAGACCAAAGTCAGTGGAAAGCAAGATGCCTGAAAATGTATCAATCCTCAACTCATTATGAAGCTGATACGACAAGTATTTTACATCTCTAACGATAAAAGATATTTGTTGTCACCAAAACGTTTCACATAAAGGGGATTTTGGCAGAAGATTAAGAGTAGCATGAGAATGCAGAGAGCAAAATGTAAACTCGATAGGTTGAATGCCATAGTGATACGTATCACTACATTAAACTGCCCCGATGCCATGTTTTCTGGCTAGAAATCGCTATTTTGGATAAAATGTCTTTCTGCTCCGTTCTCCATTCGTTGTTGTTTCTCACTCTCAAATTCTAAACGAGAAAGCCAACAGTTGTTGCCAGATCCTTCACATTCTCAAAGACATTATTATATTAAAGAGTCCCTTTGCAGGTAGAAACCTGAATTTCTTCAAGTAACATAGGCAGAGCGTAGCTATTCTTTTGGCGCCCTTGGCAAATTTGTAATTGTCCGTTCTGTTCATTTATTGATGAAAAATACAAATGTTATTTATTGTCATTATTTTAATACAGTTACAAGAATAAATATTAATTGCAAATAAATAATTGCAAAAGAAATTGCAATGAATTGTTTTTAAAATAATTTAATTTTTCCTAATTTTTCGTTGGGCAAAATCGTTAATAATCTCATCAAAATTAATTTTTGAGTCAGTTCTCGCTCGATTGATGGGAAACAAAGTGATGATGTGCCTTCCGGTCCTGATGATGATCTTAAACAATCCCGGGGTTTATAAACATAATAATTCAATAAAATGTACAAATTATGAACTCCCATTCAAAGAAAAAGATAGCTATGTAACGAAATTTTATTTTGTAACGGCATAATTTGTAAAAGAAAATTGAGCTGTTTGAAATTGTGCCCCGTAGCTGTCTTATGGCAAGCGCGGTGCAGAGGAAGGGGGCGGCTAATTGTCCGCCAATAAAAGGAAAAAAAATATTTTTGTAGGAAATAACGAAAAATTATAATATGCTGTCTTGACGATACGACGGTATAAACAATACGTATTAATTTCAACGAACTACGGGCGGTTAGTCATTAGATTTTATTTTGCACATAAACGTCAGATATCGTGGAACTGCTAGTGCCGCCCCAGCACCGCCCTATGATTGCGGCGCCCTTGGCAACTGCCCCGATGCCAACACGTTCCTACGCCTCTGAACATAGAATTATCCCCAAGGAAGAACCCGGGTATGAAATTTGGGACCATTCCATCAAGTATCTCGAAAAATACATAGGACCAAAATCTGTGGAAACAGAAAAAACACTTTCGATAATTTGCGTAAAGACGAGGCCACGAGTTACGAGAATGCGTGCTGACGTCAGCAATGATCTGAACAACACTGGGCAATATTTTCTATACCAGTGCCAAAGAAATTATGCTTAATTGTGCAGCTGAAATATTCTGAAATTTAACGCAGCATTTTCAATTGCTCACTTCCGTAAAGTTACATATTAATAATGAAGCAGCACGTTAGAAAAAGTACTTATTTCTTGAAGTTAGTTAATAAGTATTCAGTTTCTTCAAAGTACTTATTGCTTGAATTTTCTTAAAAAAAGGTTCTCTTCTTGAACCATTTGCTGTGGAAGAGCATTACACCTATACTCATAGGTGTAATGTGGGTGTGGCCTGTTTTCATTGGTTGATCGCTTTCTTTGATCTTCAGATATACGTCTCTCTTCGTTATCTGGAAGGGAGTTTAGTAAATCATTAATGTATATTAAGAACAGCAACGGAACAGAAATTCACCCCTGCGGTACACTATGCCGTGCAATTCGAGAAATCTTGTAGCTTTTTACTTTGGCTGTAACGAAATTATTATTTAAATAAAGTTCGAACCGGTTATGAAATTCACCTCTACTACTAATCCTATCTAGCTCCCTGCGCAAAATATCGCAATCTAAGGTATCGAACGCTTATTACTATTACAAATCTCTACTACAAAATGAAGCATAATTTCTCATAATGAAGATGGCAAGTATGTTACGAGTATACAATTGAATAATTTTTTTTTTCAATTATATATATTGCCTATTTTTTTATAAATCTAATACTTACAGTATACATAATTGAAAAAGAAATCATTTTATCCAATTGTATACTCGTAACATATTTGCCATCTTCATGATATACTTGTCATCTGCTTCTTGAGGTTATTTGTGAGCAGCTGGGACAATGTCTCATGAGACAGAAAATTGTGTACGGTAGGCAGAAAGTTCATAACATCAATTAGAGAAGATCTTGATCGGCTCCTAGTAGTTCAGCAGTCAGAGCACCTGTCATGTTGTTAGGAAGACATGAGTTTGCATCTCTCCGGTTCAAAACATTTTCTCCTCTAAAATTCATATCGACGTTAAACTCAGAGTGATACTTCCCTTAATGCAGTAAACAAGTTTACTTGCATTTAAATTGCTATTGATGGTATCGGCAAATTTTTCTAAAAGCAAACTGCTTCTCTTGTTTTTTTATATTAATTTTGGAAACCGTGTTGAACTGAGTGTAACAGATTGAATTTGAAAATCTGATTATATCATAAATATAAAATAAATTTTATCAGCCATGTAAAATGCAAAGATTAAGCAATGTATGTTAAGAGCTTTCCTTAATTTTCTCGACTGTTGGCAAAGAGTAATCGTATGAAATTTTATAATCCCCTTTTTTTTACAGATTTTGAATTGGTTTGTTACGGAAGTTTTAAGCATGATTTAAATATAAACGTGACCAAAGATTTGATTTTGTTACTGTAGTTTAGCTATAGTATTTGGAATTCTGTCGTTAAAGTTTTTTAACATATTTAATGCGGATATTACACCAACACCAGGTGATTTCTCAGGGGCCATTTTTTATTATTATTTTAAACACATCGTTTGTAGATATCTGGAAAACACATCGAGTTATGAGTATTGGATCTTGTAATCATATCTAAAAAGTCACTTGTGATCACACTTTTTTCCTTTAAGTCAGATACAGATTTATGAAAAGGTTAATAAGATTCTGAAAGATTTGGTTAATAGATCAAACTTTTGACACATTCTTAAACATTTTATTGTCAATATTGGTTTTGGCACTAACACTGGTGATTTAATTAATGGAATTCCATATTCTTTAAGTATCATCAGTAGCATTTTTGAAAAGTTGAAAAGTGTATTCTCTTTTTATATGTGATCAGATTATTGATTACTGTTACTGAAATAAGATCTTGTTTCTCCATGTTATATAAGCATATTTGAAGTCCTATTATTTTTTACTAATACACTATTTCCACAATTTGTCCCCAATATTTATTTCGCTTTTGGTTCAATTATTCATCCACATTTCTAGTCTATTCTTCTTCTTCAACTTTTCTGTATACATATATTTTGCTTCATTCTAAATATTATGGAATGCGTCAACATTTAATTAAGTCAATGATTATTTATTAAATGATTTTTAATTTAAATTATACAATATAATTATTAAGGTATTGACGATTGATACATATAGAAAATTAACGAATATTTAAATCTATTTAATGCTAAATTCAACTGCAAAGCTCCCCGCCCTGTCCACTGTCAGTAGGGGACACCGAAGGGCTTGGAAAGACCGCCGTCCGTCGTATGGGACGTTAAGCCGTGGATCTCTGTATGGGAGAGTCATATCCTGCGCACTTTAAAGAAAACACTGGATGTCCTTGACGGGAGGCTACCATCTGTCTCCCAACAGCTGTTCCAGTGGGTCTCCTCCCCCAACCTTCTCTGAGCCTTCGATGTCTTTGTGACCAGGCCATTTAGCCCATGGTGTAAAAAAAGTGTCGCCCAGAGGTAAAACGACCAAACAACCAATGCTAGATTCAAAAATTTTCAGCAATATTTACCTATATAATGATCTACAGCACGTTCAATACACATAATTTACTTTTTCAATAAATTTATATACGAAAATATATACATAACTATAAAATGCATTTTTTACACTAGAAGAATACTAATAAAAATATAAAACAATTCAAAGACCGGGACAAAATACGTTACAGAAAAAATACACTATGAAGTGAAGAATTGATAATATCTTTATCATTTTAAGAGCATTTTTAAGATAATATTAATATTCCGCTGGGTGTAATGCATAATTTTGCCTTAGTTCGATAATTTTCTTAACTATACTTGTTACGGATCATACTAAAGACGTAAAGATCTGTAAATGGCTGCTGGGTATTATCTGGAAGGAGACGTATTCCCCTCCTATGATACATGGAATCAGCAAAGGATTTCATCTAAGGTCTGATCCCTCCTGCGTGAGATCAATATGTCAATTTGGCCTATTGATTTAGTCTCGCAAGCTCTTTTTTCCTCTTTCCATCCTGTGAGAAATGATCAATTCACAGAAATACTTACCCTTGAGCTGAATCTTTTCTTTTGGACTTGAGTAGAGTTTGCAGATTCTAGACCTGCTGCCCCTTCAAACTGCCATTGACGAAAAACTCGCTAGCAGTTGCGTTTTATCTTGCAATATTCATTTTGCTGGTTACCCTCTCCTAGTGGCGAGAAAATCGGATTTCTTATATCGTAATATAGTTGTGCCTGATCAGAGTTTGCTATAGGCGGCTGAAATATTTTGCTTCTGACCAGTTCAAGATTAAGGATTGTAGGCTTAGTATGCTACAAAAATCAAAGCCATCTCATAACCTTTACTGCAATTTACATTGTTAAATATTTGAAAATTATGCAAAAATATGCGCATAATGTTTTGCACTTAAATTTTCCATTCTCAAAAAGAGTTACACAGTAGGCTGCAGCCTATTTCAAATCATGATAACGTTAATATTTCTCTCAAGCAATTTGCTTGCCAGGAAAGACTGGATGGATCCTGTCAATATAATAGCCATGTAGAAAAGCTATTAGAATGGCGACACCTCTGCAGCAATACAACACAAAGAAACATCCATCTCTTACCCAGGGCTCGAACCCAGGTCCTTTTAGATATTCACCCAAATTCTGCCACCGAAACGACTTTTGATTTTATAAGTTCACTATACATGGTTTAATGTTTCAAAAATAAAACAACCTTCACAACCGAGATTTAATTTTTCAAGCGAAAAACAATTTATTACTTCAAATATGTTTATTACACCAGCCTACTCAACCCATGTGTTAATCCGACATTCCTTCTGGAGGCTTCATTGACCGTAAATTGCAATAGTATATCTCAGAAGGACAGCTTAGATTATTTCTGAGAGTATCCAATAAAGAGTTAATGGTGATCTTTGAAGAGTTCACCAGAAGCTAGGTACTTAGAATTTAAAGGAACTTGTCTATCTTCAACACTTGAGATTACAAGGAGTCTACTATTATTTGTCTCTACTTTCGGATTGAAACTGTATTTCTTTTTTGATATATTCATTACTTTTCTATCTCTTTACCTCTGAATTATTAGCTGGGAGTTATTAATATGGACCGCTCAATTTTTGAAGATACTTACACTGAAACAATGTTTAAAGCATGTTTTGCCTGACTGACTCTTTCTGATAAATAACGTGTTGAATAATGTTATAATGCAAATTAATTGTTACATTTTTCACAAATTAATATCAAATTTTACGAAATACTCACTTTGGGTAAATGGTAATCTAAAATGAGACACCAAGTGTTGTAATTTTACATATTTAGAAATAAAAATATATGAATATAACAAATTAAACGTTCTTCATTAAATGCTAAAAATAATTCTAATTGGACAAACTGTAGGTCAAACCAAAACTGTTTCATTAAAATAAGCGATTAAATGGTAAAAAATGTAATATTCAGTGTCTAAAGTGTTTGCATCAAATTTGGAGGCTAATTAAAAAAAATGTCTCGTTCGCAATATTCTTTTTTCTCGATAAACGCAACTAAATTGGAGATAATGTCTTCCAAATTATCAGTAGAGGGATAATTTTTACAAGTTTGAAAAATATTGCAAATGCTGAAGAAATATGCTTTCGTTTGACCACCTGCTTCCCTAAAAAGATTACAGATCTTTTGGAAATAATTCTGTCAGCATTCGTTCTTTTCTATTAGGGTAGTAGGAAATGAAATGCAACTTTTGTTGCACGTGTCGGGTGTTACCAAATTTTCAGGCTCGTTTTGAATTGCTCGTTTTCATCCTCTATTTGAATTTAGATATTTTTTATCTCTCTATTTGAAGAGTCCATACAATTTACTAATTATTTAAAAATAAAAATATATTTTAAAATTTTACATTAAAAATACTAACAGATTATTGTGTTCCTTTTTCACAGGAAAAAGTAAAACAAATTTGTGCCCTTTTAAACAATTTCCAGAAAAGATTTTGTTGATATTTCAAGCATTCGTGATTGTACAAATCTTTAGTATTGGAAGTGAAAAGTAGCATCGTTCGCAGACTTTAAATCGAAGTGAATTTGATACTTTGCTAATTATTTTGCAAGGTGAACCTTCTTTCAATTTGAAACCTCCTGCAATATATGATTGCAATGTTTCAACCCGTTTCAGAATTTTTAAAGTTCCTTAGTTGATATTTGTTTCGTTTTGCCAAATTTTAAACAGTAAGTCCGAATAATACGATATTTTAATAGCAGAATCTGGTAAATTTAATTAACCTCTACCTGTGATAATATTATAGGTTTAACTATTTATTAAAAACTTATATGATTGCTCATAATTGTCTTTCTTTGTTATGGTTTAATAGTTGTGCAGTAATCAGTTGAATAAATTGGGAAATGAAGCAGATTGTTATATTTTATTTCACCCAAAAACAAAGAAACATTGATATAGTTAAAATACTCGTAAAAAAGCCAACCTACAGCAAAAAAAAAACTTTCAGCAGAAAAACCTTTCCTCTATCCCAATGTGACACCAATGTCTCCAGTTAGCATGCAATAAGTTTTTTTTTCCTTCTCCAGTGTGCTGTGTTGACCGCTTGGCGGCAGCACCTTCTAAATAGCTTTTGGATGGCGTCCAGGGCTTCTCCTGAGCAGCGTTCGCGCGCAGTGGCAGAATTGCATGCGAACCTCAGGCGCGATTCATTCGGTCGTTTTCGTGCTTTTCTTCCTCTCTTTCTTTTTATTTTTTGAGCTGCAGAGTGCCATTGAAGGGGATGAAGGTTGGACGAAAGATTCGGATACCGATCAATTCCAGCCAAGTGAGCCCGTTTCTCTGTCTTTCCAAGGCATAAAGTCCCTTCAAGCCAGAAAAGGAAAGAAGTATTGAAATGGATTCCGTTACACATTGTAGCACTCGTCCCTTTGCTGTGTTTGGCACATTTTGCCCCCATTCATTATGATACGCAACCTCTGCGCTTATTGTTACCACGGACAATTAACTAGCAAACGAAATGGCGCTTTCTTGGTGATTTCGAGAAGAGCTTTGTTTTAAACACTAGCTTCGGTTAGGGAGAAAAGGGAAAAAAATAAAAATTGAAGAAATGAGTTCTAAAATAAGTGGCTCGATAAAGGAGTAGGCATTTAATCAGGCTAAAGACAAATAGCAGATTAAACCGATTACCCTTTTTCTTTCAGTTATACAATAGGTATGCTCAGTTAAAAATATTCATATATGCACGTTCATGATAGATATTTATTAAAGTAAGCATTAAAAAAAATCCATACTCTGAGATAAAATTTTCTTTTTTTAAATATCGAGTTTGGATAACTTGTCATTAAATGCGTGCATAAATTTTTATTGTTATCATATGAAGCTGAATTTGTCATATTGTTATGCATGAATCACGAAGAGAGAAAGGTAATTCAACAATCCATTCTTTTGTAAAGCGTCGTGATAAGCAAAGAGAGGGAGGAAGAGCTCGAAAATCAAATTGAGAATGATTAAAATTATTCGAGTTGTCAAATAACCATTTAGAGCGTATGAAACGAAATAATAATTGATATTGAACCTTTCTGAAAGAAGAGTCATATCTATCAGTAACTAAATTTCATGTTGTGGATAGGAGAGCATGGTTGTTGTTGTTTTTACCTCTGAGCGGCACTTTTTTGCACATCATGGGCTAAATGGCCAGGTTACAAGGACTCCGAAGGCTCAGAGAAGGTTGGGACCACTGGAACAGCTGTTGGGAGACATATGGTAGCCTCCCGTCAAGACCATCCAGCGTGTTCTTTAACGTGCACAAGGTATGGCTCTCCCGTACACTGGGCCACGGCGTAACGTCCCATCCGATGGACGGCAGCCTTTCCAAGCCCATCGGTGTCCCCTACTGACCGGGAGAACATGGTCTTCAATAGACGTTATTCAGTAATCCTATTGCTAGACTTTAGGGCACGGATTTAAATGTAGGACCACTTGTGTTTACCTATAATCGCATTAATCATATTTAAAGTATTGCACATTGTCAATAAATAACACTTTTTGTAATTCTGAAAACTTTTTTTCATGAAATTATAAATGTCTGTATTTACAGGTCTATGAATGGTAGCTAGGCATAAACTGGAAGGAGAGCTGTGTACCAATCCCCAGTGATGATGCCCAGAACCGACCAGGTCTAGCGCCTAATGTCAGACTCCGCCTTCTCGTGGTACAGGCCGTTAGTACCTTTCAAAAGAGATATTCTCGTTTGGAAGGGAACGGAAGGCGAAGGCAACCAGTTCAGTATGGCCTACTGATCTGGTCACATATGGCCACATTTTTATATTTTTTTTCAACCCTGCTGAGGAGTGGTCAACTTCACAGGGTCCTGGTGCTAACTATTTTTACCTACTAGACTGGACTTGTTTATGGATTTGAGCTTGATCATGGATCCTGGAGTTGCTGCACTGGTAGTGGGGAGTGGTCTGAGGGAGAATCTGCTGCTGTGTTTTATGTTTGCTTGTGGGTTGCTAGCCCTAAGTGAACAGAGGCACAGGATATCTTATACTAACTGGTGGATAATCCTGATCAGAGAATCTGAATCCTCACTCAGCTAGTTGGGCATCGTCAATCGTAAACTGGAGTAATGTGTCTCAAGCAGGCCATATGGCTCTTGAAAAGATTCACTTGAACAGGTGGTACCTGAAGTTCCTACCAGCATCGTTGACTTCAGCCTTTAGTAGAGGAGGGACAGTTTTTTCTCCATTCCTGCGATCAGGGGGCTGCTTTATATTGTTGGCTCTACCTCTCTAAATATACCTAGTATCTTTAAAAACTCTACTAATCATTTTATCTGCAGGTACATGGAACGTGAGGACGTTATACAGAGATTATTCTCTTGATGTTCTCATGCAGGAATTCTAGGATTATAACCTAGATATTCTAAGCTTGCAAGAGAGCAGATGGACAGGTAAAGGTGATATACTTAAAAATAACTTTAAATTTCTCTTTTCAGGGAGGGAGGATGGAAAGCATCTCCAAGGTGTAGGTTTTCTTCTCAGCAAACACGCCAGTGATGTTCTTCTAGGATATGACTGCATTAATAAAATATTCCTTAGAGCAAAATTTAGAACAAAAATTAAAGACTTGAATGTCTGTTGTTATGCCCCCACAGAGGACTCTGGTAAGAACGAGAAGGAGACGTTTTACAGCCAGCTTCAGGATGTTTTGAATTCTGTGAAGAAAGGAGATATTTCTCTTGTTCTAAGTGACTTCAGTGCTAAAGTTGGTACTGACTCTGACCTTTGGGCAGGAGTTTTAGGTCCCTTTGGCATTGGTAGTTCCAATGGCAATGGAGAACGTCTCCTACAGGTAAAGTAAACTTAATGGTTTACGAATAACTAACACATGCTACAAACATCGGGACATTTATAAATATACATGTGTTTCACCTGATGGGTTGCACAGAAATGTAATAGATTACATTTTAATTAACAGCAAATGGACAAGTTCATTTAGAAATACCAGATCATACAGAGGAGCCGAAATTGGGTCTGACCATTACCTGGTCAAAAATGATTTGCAGCTGAAGCTTAAAAAATGTTGTGCTAAAGTTAAAAAAAAAATAGCTATAACACTGAACGCCTGAAAAGATCCAGATATAACCAAAACATACCATTATAGGCTACTGACTCATAACGACAATCGTGGTTTGGTTACTGCTGAATTTGATAAAGAATGAGATCAGTTTAAACAGGATTTTCTTGAAACCAACAGTAATCTTTTGGGTAAAAGGGAACAGAGGAAACAAAAGTTTTTGAGTGATAAAGCTATGGAACTTATTTCTGAAAGAAGGAAGGGCAGGATTAATACGAATCAACACTACTAGTCCTAACAGAAGGCATTACAACGAGCTTAATAAACGTGTAAAGGATCAATTAACAGCTGATAAGAATCTTTAGCTTGATAGCGTGGCTAACAAAGTAGAGGAAACAGTTAGACAGCATAACAGCAAGGTGTTGTACCAGATGGTTAATGTTTTATGTGGGAAGAAACAGACAGGTACACAGGGATTGAAAGATAAATATGGCAGGGTGGTTGAAGGTGAGGATTCTGTGATGGCTAGGTGGGCTGAGCGTTTCAGAGATGTTCTAAATAATTTGATTATTTCTACTCCCATTATTTGAAATGAGGATGCATGCATTACTGGCTTTAATGATGGCGAAATCACCACTCAAATGTTTAGAGCTGGGAACATTTGTGTTGTCACATAGTGACTGAAATTTTGAATATTTTTTTATGATAATGGTGTTGTTCCTCAGGATTTTACTAGAGCTATCATTGTCCCAATTTTTAATAAAAGGTGATCGAAGTTCTTGTGATAATTATAGGGGATTAAGTTTAATTTCTGTTGCAGGTAAAGTTCTTTGCATGATTATACTTCATAGAATTAAGAATTTGGTTGATGGACAACTGTATGTTGAACAGTGTGGATTCAGATGTGGTAGGGAATGTATTGATTAAATATTTTCACTTAGTCAGATTCTTGAGAATTGTTTAGAGTTTCAGAATCCTGTGCTTGCTAGCTTTATAGATTTCAAAAGGCTTTTGACTCTGTTGATCGACATAATTTGTTGTTCATTATTAGCTCATATAGAATACCTGAAAAGTTAGTAATGTAATGAAAGCTCTCTATAATAACACTGAGTCGTGTGTAAGAGTTGGTACGTCTTGCAGCGAATGGTTTAGCATTGCTAGTGGAGTTAGACAAGGATGCATTTTATCTCCTTTTCTCTTTAGTTTAGTTATTGAGTACGCAATGCGAAATTCTTTGCAAGGGAAAGATTATTGGCCTTAATTGGTCTAGAGATTACAAAATTTCTGATTTATATTATGCAGGTGATTTGGCCCTGTTGGCTACTGATGTTGATTGAGATGAATTCGTTAATTAGGTCTGTTGATGAGACTGATAATAGAGTAGGTTTGGTGATAAACAGAGAAAAAACTAAAGTGATGAAAATTAGTCAGGCAGATGGTGCTTCAGTTGCTTTGAATGGCTGTACTATTGAGCAAGTGTCTTAGTTTAATTATCTTCGGAGCTATGTAACAGATACTAGTGATGTGCGGCATGAGATAAATAGAACACTAAGGATTGCCGCTGGGACATTTAAGAATCTATGGAGAGTATGGAAAATTAGGCGTATACACCTAAATACTAAAATTAGGCTGTATAATAGTTTGGTTCTTTCTAAGGTTAGTTATGGTAGCGAAACATGGACTCTTTGTAAGCAGAATAACAAGAAACGTGATGCCTTTGATTCTAGATCCTTACGCAGTATCTTGGGCATTAGGTGGTTTGACTTTGTAAGTAATGATGAGGTTAGAAGAAGAAGTCATCAACCTAATTTGAGCAGAATATTGTGCAGAGAGAAACCGCGTTGATTTGGCCATGTTGCTCGTATGCATAGCTGCAGATTGGCAAAGAGGATTATGAACAGTGTACCTAAGCGTAGCAGAAAAAGGTTAGCGTAGAATGCGATGGGCAGACAATGTCAAACAGGACCTTGACAGAATTGGACTAGAGTTGCCAAATGCAGCAGCTGTAGCTCAAAAGAGACACGTCTGGAGAGGAAAATTACACAGTCTGGTTGGACCTGCGTAGCCCATGGCTGTATGAGGATTTTTTGTATGTATGTATTTGCATTAATCGATATTTTATCTTTCTGATGACAGCAGTTAGATGAAGTTGTGGAAAAAGTCACTGATTATTGAGCATCAAAATTTTTACATTCAGAATTTCATCTACCTACATTTTATAAAAGTTAAAGTTAAAACTTTTTTTAATTGAATTGCAAAATCATTCGGCAATTTATATTATCCACTTTTGTACGGGATTTTCCTACTCGTAAGGTACACACAGTTCCTGACTGGATTTTTTCACAATGGGATATTTATCATTGGTTTTGACAAAAAGAATAATGTTTGGTATTTGATATCACTCATTAGTCATTTATTTCATATAAATTTAGTTTTCGTGGCAAAAAGTGTATTTTTATCATTATCGACAGAATACAATTTATTGCCGTTTTACTTTTTACGGCTGTTCGTCGTATTTCAATAAAATTGATAATTTGAATTTTCAACTGGTCACTAATTAACAATAAAGCACTAAATGCAAAAGATTGTTTACCTAAGACAGAAACAGAGACTCTCAAACTCGTATTTCTGAAAATATAAGTAAAAAACTAAGATATCAGTATAAAAAACAATCCCATTTCTAACTCACAAATTTTAGAGTAAAATACATGCTAAGTGTGATATTTTAATATGAAGACAAAAAAGTTGAATATTTTCTCTCATCTGAAATCTTAATAAAAAGAAATCACAAATATTCATAAATGTCATTTATTTTTATAATGAACGATGATATCACTCTGAAGTTAACGTCGATCAATTTTAGAGGAGAAATTGTTTTGAGTGGGGTGGAATAGTAACCCACGACCTCCTGATGACATATCAAGTTCTCTGGACCACTGAGATGCCGGCCGCCGATAAAGATCTCCTCTAATTGATGCTATGATCTTTCTACCAGCAGTACACAATTCTCCGTGTCTCATGAAGGTATTTGTCCCAGCAGCTCTAAACCTCAAGATACAATGACAAGTATGTCATGAATGGCAACTATATTCTGAGTATACAATTATATGTATTGTAATTGGTTAAATGAAGAGATTCTCCGACGTATTTGTTCAATTATAAAGGAAGATATCACAGTGAAAACGTTGAACAATTTTAGAGAAAAAAATAGATTTTGAGCCTGGTGGGATACGAACACACGACCTCCTGATTTCTTGAGGCTGAGAGCAGCTGGGACAATACCTCGATGAAACAAGCAGAACTGTGTACTAGGGTGGGCCGAAAAAATTCAAAATTTGTTTTTAAAGTCGTAATACCACGGAAACGTTGCGAACTGGGGAGACTAAAAATGGGTTAAAAAAGAAACAAAATCTGTTTATATCTTCCGGTCGCGCATGTGCCCTAAATTTTGCCGAAATTTGGAAAAATTCACATTTTTACGATAATTTTTAACATTTTTAAATTAGCCTCTTCCCGAATGTAATAGCTCACATTCTTATATATTAGAACCACAGAAAATAATGTTTAACTATTATTTAAATCCATCAACATCTTCCGGTCGCGCATTGCCTTCAAAATTAATGAAATTTTGAAAAAAATTTACAAATAAAGGTAGATCAGAGTTCAAGAAAAAAAAACAATAACAACTTACATGTTCTTTATATTTGTTCTTTATTGAATACAAGTTTAAATGTTTAAAAACAAATTATTTTAGACCATTAGTAATATTTAAAAACAGATTTTTTTATTGAAAAAACTAAGTTTTTTTATGAAGAGCCGTAAGTCCAAGAAACTCATGTTGAACAATTGAACATCTCCGTTTTCATTCATTCTTAGCTGAAGGTACTTTGAAATCTGATTTATGGGCGAAGTTATGCATGGTTGACCTTGACAGCAGAGTCGTTCTGATAAAACTCATTCCTAGACTCAGCTCCGCAAACTTTTCCTGAGGCTTCTGTCACGAGTTTCACACATCGTTCAACTGCCTGTGTGTGAACTGGGAATGTCTTGAATGTTATATCCCAATTAGGGACTGAGTCACTTTGAATATGTGATTTCATCTCATCGCCACTGATATCTTTTATTAATGGGGGAGAAGATAAATCACAGTCCATCCAGTTAATTATTTCCGAGTAGTCTTGAGCCTTGAAACTAAGTTTTGGCGGCATGAATGTTCTGATAGTTGTTCTCTTTTGATCTAACTGTATCGCCTTTAGAATTCATCGAAGTCCGAGCTCTCTTATGTGTTTTGTATTATCTTGTGTCATGGCTAACATTAAATGTTCTGGATGAGCGAAAAAGCCATTTCGTTCGATCACAGGGTCGACAATATTACGTAAATCTTCAGGCAGGTACCTTGATGATTGTATTGATTGGTACACAAGTTTTGGTCCCTTTGCAAAGTTACATGTTTTAATACTAGACCACATTGGCATGTATGACTTCAAAATAAATACAACTATTTCTTGAAGTTCAGGTGTGGGACTTTCTTCACTTAAGTCCAAACTGAAAGTTCGATTAGCTGTTGTCAACCACCTCGAGTGTGACAAGGGACCAGGATCTCGTACAGCCAAATCCTCTTTACAGTTTCTCGACTTTATTGCCATGGAAATATCGAGTAGATATTATCTACTTTTGTATGAAGACTCGGACTTGAATTCGAGAATGTGTCGGACTTTGACGAATTCCAAAGGCGAGACAGATCAAAAGAGAACAACTATCAGAACATTCATGCCGCCAAAACTCAATTTCAAGGCTCAAGACTACTCGGAAATAATTAACTGGATGGACTGTGATTTATCTTCTCCCCCATTATTAAAAGATATCAGTGGCGATGAGATGAAATCACATATTCAAAGTGACTCAGTCCCTAATTGGGATATAACATTCAAGACATTCCCAGTTCACACACAGGCAGTTGAACGATGTGTGAAACTGGTGACAGAAGCCTCAGGAAAAGTTTGCGGAGCTAAGTCTAGGGATGGTTTTATCAGAACGACTCTGCTGTCAAGGTCAACCATGCCTAACTTCGCCCATAAATCAGATTTCAAAGTACCTTCAGCTAAGAATGAGTGAAATCGGAGATGTTCAATTGTTCAACATGAGTTTCTTGGACTTAGACTCTTCATACAAAAATTTAGTTTTTTCAATAAAAAATTCTGTTTATAAATATTACTAATGGTCTAAAATAATTTGTTTTTAAACATTTAAACTTGTATTCAATAAAGAACAAATATAAAGAACATGTAAGTTGTTGGTGTTTTTTTTTTTAATTTTGTAAAATTTTTTGTAATTTTTTTTCAAAATTTCATTAACTTTGAAGGCAATGAGCGACCGGAAGATGTTGATGGATTTAAATAATAATTAAACATTATTTTCTGTGGTTTTAATACATAAAAATTTGAGTTATTTCATTCGGGAAGATGCTAATTTAAAAATGTTAAAAATTATCGTAAAAATGTGAATTTTCCCAAATTTCGGCAAACTTTAGAGCACATGCGCGACCGGAAGATATAAACAGATTTTATTTCTTTTTTAATCCCTTTTTAGTCTCCCGAATTCGCAACTTTTCCGTGGTATTACCACTTGAAAAAAAAATAGGATTTTTTCGGCCCACCCTACTGTGTACTGTAGGTAGAAACTCCATAGCATCAATTAGAGGATATCTTGATCAGCGATCGCTAGCTTAGTAGTCCAGAGCACCTGACATGTTATCAAGAGGTCGTGAGTTCATATCCCACCCGGCTCAAGACAATTTTTCCTCTAAATTTTATCGACGTTTTCAGAGTGATAACTTCCTTCATAATTGAATAGAATATGTTGAAAAATCTCTTCAATTTAGTCATTTATTTAAATATTCAAAATCCGTATCTAAATTGAGAAATGCAAGTTTCATGTACATAAAAATAATTGCTTTACAAGAAAAAGCATGTGGGAAATTCAGGACAAATGCTCAATTAACCGAAGGGAAAAAAGTAACATCAATAATATTGTATTCACTTTTGTTGTGTTTAACTTGATAGTTTCATGCTGAAATACTTACGTTAAATTAACTAATTTTTTAACATTTTCTTCTCAGATCGTTTAAAAAAAACACACGAACTTATGTTTTCCACGCGTTGCATCTGTTTGTAGACATCCAATGTTTTTTGCTAATTCATTCATTTATGCTAACACATTCTATCAGAGTGTTGAAGTTTACACTTTCAGAAATGATCTGTTTCCTTTTTCCCCATGGGAGTTGCGACTTTTTTAAAAATATACAAGAAACATTCTTCTTTTGTAGGTACTAATAAAATATCACTATTTGCATTTTCCAATCATCCATTAGTTCAAATTTACACAGTTAAACAAAATGAACTTAATTCTCTTTGAAAATGAGCATCCCATATTAGCTAGAGGCGATACGTTATTTTAGTTAAATTAACATTTATCGCAATCTTTCAATGCTTGCCATGATATTTGAATGTGTAACATGACTATTTGAATGTGTTGCTGTGACTTGATACGTGTAGTAGAACATGAATTAGCAACTTCTTTCGGTGGTATTGGCCACTAAAGGCTACTGGTGAGTGGGTTAGACCACGCTGATCTAATACGAAAAGCGGATCGAGATTGATGTTGAGATGGTTGACAAGGGGGAGGGATATCTGTAACTATGGATATCGATGAATGAAGTTGTTCATCAGTGATGACCATCTGATGATCAGGTGTCCTACAGCCTTTATCCTTTCCTGCAGCACGCAGATATTTTGAAAAAAGTATTTTTCTGGTCCTTTGACAGTATTTTTTTCCGAGAAAGACGGACGATGAAAGATAAGTGCTCGTCGAACAGATAATTGTGAAAAATATCCTTTCTTCTTCACGAAATAATATTTAATGTAAACATTAAAGTGGCTGCTTCGTTCGTTACCTTTACCGTGTTGAAAACGACCAAATTCTCTGAAAGAAATAGTTTGACCGCCTGCCATATATGGGATATACTAAAAATATCTCAACTTTGTAAAATGTTGAAATGATGAGTTTTTAACTTCATAAAACACAATGCTCTATTTGATTAAATATAATGTTCTTGAATATAGTATCACAAGGAAAATGTCCAGTACACAAGAAACACTTGAAATAATTAAAATAAAAAAATAAATACCCCCTCAAGCAGCTGCTTGCCACAGAGGTCTGACAGGAGCCTGTCAGTTTATATGCCACAGTAGAAGATCTGAGAGGATGGCAGGACCTCAGCAGAAAACAACACGAACATCCATGCCTTACCCGGGGCTCGAACCCAGTAGCTGAAAAAAATATAGTTTTGCCCTGAGTGGGGTTGGAACCCACATCTCCCAAAAACATGTTAATTATTTTAAGTGTTTCTTCTCTACAGCACATTTTCCTGTGATTCATTATGACGTGACTGACAAATATTAGTTTCATCATACGAGGCAGGTTGGTTCCCGATTCCCGACATAGATGGCGCCAGGAACGAATCAACAAAAAATATGCGTATATATTGTTTTATATATACACTGGCGGAAATTAAAAAAATAACACCATTAACAATTAAAGCGTAATCTATGATATTTATTATGAATTGAATTGAATTATTCAGTAGAAACAACTTGTTGAGAAAGGACAGTGATCACACATGTGAAGTCATTTAACGTTTATTGTACCTTTTATTGAGTATTACTTATTAGAAAAGACTCATTTTAATATGGTGTTGATCCTCCTCAAGCAGCAATAGAAGCTTCCAATCTGGCATGCAATCCGTCATACAAATGCAGGATATCAGGCTGGGGAATACCATTCCATGCGCTTTCAACTTGGACCCGTAATTCAGCGATGGTCGTTGCCTGCCACGGTCTGCAAAGAGTCTTTGTCCGATCTAGTTCTAGACATGTTCGATTGGTCAAGGGAGATGGTGCACTACCTGAAGAGCATGTTGAGTTGCCCGGGTTGAGTGTGGGCAGGCATTATCCTGCTGGAATATCGCATTTGGAATTACACTCAAATATGGCAGGACAACCGGCTGTACGATGTCGCTGACTTACGTATTGTTATTCAGTGTACCCTGTACAAACACCAGACAAGTACCAGAGTGATAGCTAATCACTTCCCACACCATGATGCCTGGCATGGACCCTGTGTGTCGATGGCGGATGCATGATGGGAGAAGCCGCTCACCTTGTCGCCTACGGACGCATAAACGACCATCAGACGCTCCTAAGCAGAATCGGCTTTCATCACTGAAGACCACAGACTGTCTTACTTCCCTCCACTGAACTCGTTCTTGACACCACTGCAAACATTCTCGATAGTAAGAGGTGACAGTGGTAACCGTGTAGGCGGTATGAGTGCCTGTAGTCCTGCTTCCAAAAGATGATTACATATAGTTATTTCCCTTAGTACGACAGAGGATCAAATTTGTGACGCCGCAGCCATCCTCTTGCCACTACAAACCTCCTGATACGCCGATCCTCTCGTGTGTCCGTAATTCTGTGTTGCCCAGAACCACATCTGCAAGTGTGCGAATGCTCTTGTGACCATCGACGCCACCATCGTACCACTGCCGATACCTCTTGTCCAACGCAATGTGCAGTTTGACGAAAAGACCACCCTGCTTCCCGAAAATCCACTATACGACCTCACTCAAACTCCGCTAACTGAACAAATGTTGCGTGCCTGAGTCGTCCAAGCATGGTAGCTTCTTCAAAGAGCACTGAACAACACGATGCAAGATGAAGAACTTCTTTCTTCATGTCCTAGTCCTTAAATACGCGCTGCGTACATTTGCATGTTGCATCCCGAGGCCGACGAGAAAGACAGGCCACGACACTGAGGCGATCATCAGCCGTCACGTGATAAACTTAGTCCGGTAGCTGCAAACGCCACTCGATTCGTTCGCACAGAAACTTGTATTTCGTTTTTGCAATTTTATTTCGCTTTAATTTTTTCGTATCGACATTAAATCACATGAAAATTTCCTTGTGTAGAATAAATAAGGGCTGTATTCTTTTTCCACTTTTTTGTGTAGCCTTTTACATAAGCGAATTTAAATTTGATAGTTAATCTAAAACTAGCTGAAATTCAAAAGAAACCATTTTTTTCCTTTCTTCATACCCCATTTAATCTAATTTGTGATAATTCTTAAAAAATCAGCCGTTTCCTTAAAAAAAATTAAAGGCATATTATAGTGTTTAGAATAAAGAGCAAAATCAGAAAAGCAGAGGTGTATTTAAACGGGTGGAATTTTTCAGGTGAATAGGAGAAAATGAATTAAAGATAATACGAAATTTAAATACATGCATGCTTTCAAATACATGCATGAGCCTGAAGCATAACAATGGGAGAACACATTAGTTAATCATGCATAATTTATTTACTGCATAGGCTCAGGTAATAAATATGTTAAGACAGAGAAGATTGCTGTTTGCAAAGTCAAAATTAATACATTATTGCAAATGGCATATTAAATTCAAGGTACAAAAATTGCCAAATAATATAATTTTTTTTGAGTGACTTGACTAGGGAATTCAAATATGGGAACTGGATACCAATATGCAAAAGATAATATTGAATCCACAACCAAATTTTTTTCTACTTTATAATCATAGAAATGTATTATGTGCTCATATATATCAACATATTTTTCTTTTCGAAAATCCCTAGCTAGCAATTATAGCCAGAAAAAGAAAGCACTATATATTTATATATATATAATACTGTTAAAATACAGTCCATAAATACTGTCTCAACCTCATAGAACTGTATTGTCATGTGAAAATCCAGTAAAACTCTTGCTGGCACAGTGGCAGGGATGGCTCAGTCGGTAGAACACCAAATTCATAATCTGCTGTTCTCATGTTTGAATCCCATCTAGGATCTTATCTGTCAATAGGGGACACCGATGGGTTTGGAAAAGACACCATCTGCAGAATGAGACATTAAGCCATTGGCCCCATACCCTGTGCATGTTAAAGAACACGCTGGATAGCCTTGATGGAAGGTTACCACCTGTCCAGTGTGCCCCCTCCCCTAATCTATCAGCCCTTGTGAACTGGCCATTTAGCCCATTGTATGAAAGGAAGTGCCATTCAGAGGTTAATAAAAAAACAACTGGTAGACACATAGCAGAAGAAAAACTCCAGTATTCTAATATATACATAGTATGTTACTTTACTGAAAATTAAAAAGTGGTGTATGTGTTGCATTGTAGATTTTTTTATAACCTTTAGAATGATTTTGTAAATGAAACTTATAAACTGAAAGTCCACTCTCACTACAAGTATTCAGCAATATAAATTATTACCTGATTAATTAAATTTTAATGCTACCATGCTATTTTTGAATTTAAGCTTTAATAACGTTATCCGCTATTTCATGGCCATAAAAACAACATGAAAATATTTTTTTCTATTAAAATAACCAAAAATTAAAGGGTTTTAAACTTAGAAGAATTTAATTAAATTAGAAAGAAAAATAACTGGTTTTGGGTTCAACAAAATCTTTTGCATATTGGTTTTCAATCTGACTAAGCCATTAATTAGTAACATCCATTATCTGACCTACATAAAATAATAAATAAACATCCTTTTATTGACATTTCCAATTTTTAAAATTGTGATCGACATGATATAGAAAGAAAAATAACTGGTTTTGGGTTCAACAAAATCTTTTGCATATTGGTTTTCAATCTGACTAAGCCATTAATTAGTAACATCCATTATCTTACCTACATAAAATAATAAATAAACATCCTTTTATTGACATTTCCAATTTTTAAAATTGTGATCGACATGATATACTCTAAAGACTGATAAAACCTGTTCCTATGGATACATAGTTACTCTATCTAGATATATGAAATATATATATTTTGAATAAGAATACAAGTACAAATGTTGCAGCTGAAACAAGTGCTGATAGCATAAATATGTCTAAACTACCTTTCCCTTCAACGTATAAAACTTGTTAGCTCAAAAACAAAAATGATTGCCAAGAGAATTGTTTGTGCAAAGAATATCAAACATGGACGCGACAATTTTTGTACGCTACGACAAATATCTGGTTTGCCCCTTATGAAACGAAAAATGCTAGCATTAAGTAATTAACCTGATCATCCACACATTTATAGCAATTTGCAAAAGTATTAAATATGAGTAGTTAAAATATCAAATAATTCATGCTCTCAACTTCAAAACATAAGTTATATAAGGGCAGCCATTTTGTTTTAGATCACACCATCATTCAACTCGTTGAAACTAGGCCTAAGAGAGCAATGCACTCGAAACACTTTTCAAGCACTAAATAATTACTTTTATTATTTACCACTATTATTTTTTACCACTTTTATTATTACCACTTTTATTATTTACCACTAACTACAGAAAATATTTCATGTTACAAATAATAATAATAAGGAAAAATGCTCGCCTCTTTGGGGTAATCCAAAGGTAGTGTGAAGACAAAAACATTTATGTACACGATGACCGAAGCAAGCGACTGAAGAATAAGCACTTCATTTCTACGACAATCGGACTGTAACCAAGTAGTGTTTAAGGGAGAGGAGAGCTACCTTCCTTAGGCTTAATGTAAAGTTTTCGATTGCAGCGCCCTCTAAACATGACAAATTCGTGCATTACAGTGAAGCCACCTAGCCAAGGAGGGGAGCCAGTTCCTTGGGTTATTTTTCCATCGCCCAGAAAGGTTTTCAATGGCTTACACCACGTGACTAACTTTACATACACTCTGACTCTGTTCAAAGTGCTCATTTCTTAAATTTTACCATCATAATTTGCTTTTCACAAGGATTAGTTAAAATTATTTTCTTTAATAAAATCTCGATTTGTAAAACAGGTAGTAGCTATGCTCAGCAAAAAAATTTTAATATTTTGAACATTCTATTATATTTGATATATTATAATAAATTGAAATTTATGGCTCAATGCGAGATATGTTTTGTTTAATTATATTTTATAGAATTTTAGATATTTTCAATAAAAGTCATATCGAGTTTCTTACTTGTATAAACTGTCAATAGATGGCAGCAGGCATTTCTGGTATCAACCATAAAAAATTTACTATTGGAGGAAACTGCAGACACCAATATACATCGATGTGCTGCAGGGAACACAAAACTGCAACATACATTGACTTACATGTTCGCAAGATGATTAATTGTATTAATTTACATATTAATTTTAAAAATTCTGCAAAATTGCTCAAAATAAACATACAAAGGCTTTTCCAGGTATCGTAAAATATACTCCTGAACGGGATAAAATACTCATTGAATCACTTTAGGGTCAGCTATCACTAAGCCAAACAATCATGGGTGTTAGACAGGTTGAAACACTGATTAAATCGCAATAAATATACCAAGAGTAAGACAAACCACAGCTGCAGTGGACTAAAAATGATTGCACTGCGCATGCGCAAATCACCCCTTACAGTTGTTTTTGTGCATGCACATCAATTTCCCACGTTCAGCTTCGGTAAAGTTCCGCAGAATAGCTGTTAGCTAGGTAGTAACTGGAAGGAGAGCTATGCACCAATCCCCTGTGATGATACATAGAAACGGCCAGGCGTAGCACCTAATGTTCGACCCCGCCTTCTCGTGGTGCAGACCGTTAGTACCTTTCAAAAGAGATACTCTCTTGTGGAAGTGAACGGAAGGGGAGGGCTGCCAGATAATTACTACGGAAATGCTTAGAGCTGGGAATGTTTCGGTTACCACTTGGATGACTGAAATTCTGAATATATTTTATGATAAAGGCATGGTTCCTAAGGATTTTACCAAAGCTATTGTTATCCCTGTTTTCAAAAATGGTGATCGCAGTTCTTGTGATAACTATAGGAGTATCAGCATACTCTCTGTTCCAGGTAATGTTCTTTCCATGATTGTGCTTAATAGAATTAATAATCTGGTTTACAGGCAATTGTGTGATGAGCAATGTGGATTCAGAAGTAGTAGGGGATGTGTGGATCAGATATTTTCACTTAGGCAGATTCTTGAGAAATGTTTAGAGTTTCAGAAACCTTTGGTTGCTAGCTTTGTTGATTTCAAAAAGGCTTTTGACTCTGTTGATCGTCATAATTTGTGGTTGATTGTGAGATCATATGGGTTGTTTTGGGTTGTTTTACCTCTGAGAGGCACTTTTTTGCACACCATGGGCTAAATGGCCAGGTCACATGGACCCCGAAGGCTCAGAGAAGGTTGGGGGAGGGGACCCACTGGAACAGCTGTTGAGACAGAAGGTTGCCTCCCGTCAAGGCCATCCAGCATGTTCTTTAACGTGCACAGGGTATGGCTCTCCCGCATACGGGGCCACGGCTTAACGTCCCATCCGACGGACGGCGGCCTTTCCAAGCCCATCGGTGTCCCCTACTGACCGTGGGCAGGGCGGGGAATTTTGCGGAGATAAATCTCAACGCTGACCCAGCTGGGACTCGAACCTGGGAACTACAGATTATGAGCCTGGCGCGCTACCGACTGAGCCACCCCCGCCCCACAGAGATCATATGGTATACCAGATAAGTTAGTTAACATAACGAAAGCTCTGTATAATAACACTGAGTCATGTGTGAGAGTTGGTAAGTCTTGTAGCAATTGGTTTAGCATTACTTCTGGTGTTCGACAAGGGTGCATTTTGTCTCCTTTTCTCTTTAGCTTGGTTATTGATTATGTTATGCGAAATTCACTTCAAGGGAAGTATTTTGGCCTTAAATGGGCTGGATATACGAAAATTTCTGATTTAGATTATGCTGATGATTTAGCCCTTTTAGCAAATGATGTTGATGAGATGAACTCTTTGATTCGAGCAGTTGATGAAACTGGTAGTAGAGTAGGTTTGGTTATAAACAGAGAGAAAACTAAAGTGATGAAAATTGGTCAGGTAGCCTGTGATTCAGTTAATCTGAATGGTTGAAGTCTTGAGCAGGTGTCACAGTGTAATTATCTTGGGAACTATGTAACTGATAATGGTGACATGCGGCATGAGATTAACAGACGAATAGGGATTACTGCCGGGACTTTTAGGAATCTATGGAGAGTGTGGAGAAATAGGCGTATACACCTAAAAACTAAAATCAGACTGTATAATAGTTTGGTTCTTTCTAGGGTTAGTTATGGTAGTGAAACTTGGACAATTTCTAAACAAGATAACAGGAAACTAGACGCTTTTGATTCCAGATGCTTACGCAGTATCTTGGGCATTAGGTGGTTCAACTTTGTAACTAATGATGAGGTTAGGCAAAGGAGTTTGCAACCTCCTTTAAGCAGCATATTGTGCAGAGAGAGACTCAGTTGGAATGTTGCCCGTATGAATAATTATAGATTGGCGAATAGGGTTATGAACACTGTGCCTAAAGGCCTCAGAAAGAAGGCGAGACCTAGGATGCGGTGGGCAGACAATATCAAACAGGACCTTGTTAAAATTGGTGTGCAGTGGCGAGATGCAGTAGATGTAGCTCAGGATAGACTTGCTTGGAGAACTAAATTGCACGGTCCTGATGGACCTCCGTAGCCCATGGCTGCTTGAGGATGATGATGATGATGATGATGTTCTAAATTGATAGTCTGACGCTTATTCTGTGAAGTCTGTATTGTGAACCATAGTATTGTTCCAGATTTTTATGTCAGAAATAATTCTCTCTGTTTGTAATAGCATTGCAAGTAAATGTCATTTAGGTGACTTATTTAGCCGTCCCATGGCCGAGTGGTTAGCGCGCTTGGCTACTGATCTAAGGGACCTGGGTTCGAGTCCCGGGTAAGGCATGGATGTATGTCTCGTTTTTCTGCTGAGGTCCTGCCATCCTCTCATACCTTCTACTATGGCATATAAACTAACAGGCTCCTGTCAGACCTCTGTGGCAAGCAGCTGCTTGAGGGAGTATTTATTTATTTTTTATTTTATTGTGCAACCTCTGCAAGGATTGCTTTTGGGATCCATCCTTTTTAACGTATTCATTTGTGACATTCTTAACTTTGGAAGAGTCAAAGTAACATTATACGCAGATAATACTGCATTGATATTTCCATCATTAAGCCCTAAACCTGCAGCCAGAAGAGTGCAAGAGAATCTTAATGAACTAGAAGCCTGGTTTACAAAATGGCGAATTAATATCATCGTCACAAACAACAATGCAATAATGTTCACTCATAGAAGGAAGCATGAAGTCCGTAGACTTCATATTTTCGACACCAATATTGAATGGAAGGAATTTGCACCCTACCTGGGAATCGCCCTGATTCAATGACTCATCTGGAATCTACATGTCACAAATGTTTTGAATAAAGAACAAGGCGTTGAATGCAGCCTAAACATACTACTTAGAAGGAACTCGAAGCCTTCCATAGATAACAAGTTATCAATATAAAATAATCATCCGACCAATTATTATGTATGCTTGCCCAGTTTCGGATGCACTTAGAACATTTGCATGAATACCATGGTTCATAATGAACAATAATTTACATTATAAATTAAAAAAAGGGGAAGAAGGTACTTCCCTACAAAAAGGACAAAGATAACCAAGAAGCTACAGTAGGTTTGACTTCTCATACAACCACCTACACAAGGACATGCCCTGGTGGTCTTAGTCGTCAGGTATGCTAATCATAGACCAGATATGATAAGGCTGTTTTCTAAAATCAAATTGTGCTGGTGGGATAATTTGTTATATTGTAGAAACGTCTCTTATACTGTTAGGGATAATTCTTTCAAACACTTTGCCAATGCAGCCTAACAGACTAATAGGCCTATAGTTTTGTGGGAAATTACCGGTCTGTCCTGGTTTATGGATCATTGAAACGAATGCTCTCTTCCAAGAGGCTGGGAAATGATTATGTCTGACAACTTGTTGAAGATGCAATAAAGTCGTGTGATTGCTCTTATTTGCAATTTCTTGAGCATAAGATTAGTTATCCTGTCGGGTTCAGGTCCTTTTTTCGTTTTCGTTTTCGAGATAGTTTGTCTGATTTTATTCATTGCGGTGAATTTGAGTATTTTCATTATGTCCTTTCTACCAAATTTTCGAATTTATATCAACATGTTCTACGAAATCATCGTCTGATGGATGAGCATTTGAAATTGCGTCTGAAGAACATCTGCAAAAATCTCTACCTTATCATAATCTGAGAATGCAAGCCCATTAAGCCATTTCCCATAATGAATGGTCTTCGCTGTTAAGTGATGAAACTTTCTTATCCCAGTTATCAACATAGGTTTCTCTAGTCTTTCTTCAACTTGTGCTTGTAGTTTATTATACAAAGTTTTATCTCTACGATATCTGGTCCTCTGTCAGATTCTTCTTGCCTTTTTTTTTTATCTCTGATTAGAATTTAAAATCATCTTGGAGCTTAAATTCTATGATTCTAATTTTTTGGTTTTCCTTGCAACATGAACAGCGGTGGTAATACGATCTATGAAGTCTTCAATAGCATGATCTATTTTTTTTCCATATAATTTTTTAATAAATCCATTTTTGACCCTGTTATTCATGAGAAATTGAAATCTATCCCAGTTAATGACAGTTCTCTCTTTTTTACCTTTTCTATTTTGCTCAGTGAAAGTGAGAAGATTATCGAGTTATGGTCTGATAACAAGGCAGTCACCAGAATATTGTAGTAGAAAATGACCCACCACAATAACATCTAGTAAATCAGGCCTGTGCCTTGTAATATTTAGATAGAATGTGGGTTTAATTGATTCATCAGCCATCAGCATCTTGACAGTCGAGTAATCCAACAGCACTCTCCCATTTCTGTTAGTTGCCCTAGAGTGCTAAGTAGGATGTTTGGCTTTCAGATCCCCTGTAAATATCACAGGGGTCTTGTCAAATATTTTCCTTGAGTCATTTTTGTTGATGACGGTTTGTTCGGAGGATTATGCTAAAAGCTGCAATTTCACAAGATAAACCGTGTTCAGAGCCACCGCAGTTGCCTCAACGTCTTACAGGTCTGAAATAACAGATCATGGTGAGGGATAGATCGTTTTATCCGAATAGCCGTTCCCCCTCCTTTGCTATGTGCTCTGTCTGTTCCGTAGCAATCTAAGTTAACGCTTCTAATTTGCCATACACAACAGTCATTTTGATACCATTAGAGTTCCAGAAGAGAATCTGAAGATTGCTTTTTGTAAAGGCAACTTTGTTCATTGTCTATCAAAGATTTCATCAATTAAATCTAGTTCCTTCAATCCAATATCAATTTGTCCTTTGGATTTTTAGGCTTCTTAAATTCCATAATGACGTCCTTAATTTTTAAAATAAAGCCTTTGACTTAAGACTTAAAGAAATTAGCAAATTCTCTAATCAGAGAGTATATTACACCCTCGGTAGTTTCGCTTGGTTTTGTGAATAGCATTGTACTGGTTGAGTTGGGAAGGTTTTGGGGAGCAAATTTGCATTGGAAGCAGCAGCCTGAGCATAAAATGATCCTTTGTTCAGAGCATTAACAATTTTCTTGCTGTAATCTATTGTGTCGTTAGATGCAGATTTCCCTTTGGGGAATTTTCCACATCCCTTATAGTTTTCAGGTATGCTTCTTTCCGCAATTTGCACATAAAAGTATATAAGTCATCTATTTTCAGAGCAAACTGATGTTAGGTGTTCCCCTGCACACTGCACACAACGTGGTTTGTTGAAACAACTTGATTGGGACTCCCCAAAACATTGACATTTATGGATTTGGTTTGGACATGGCATTTTTCTGTAAGGTTCAATCTGTACCTTGATATGAAATAGGTCACTGACTTGAAATACCTTCTTTCCTACGGTGTCCTTTCTGCCATGAAGATAGGAAGCGGAACCTTATTAGAACTTTTCCAAAGCTGTTGGATACTCAACAATGGATAACCAAGGTCCAATAGTTCTTTTCGAATTTTTCGATATCCATATCAGCTGGCAATTTACGAATAACCACCTTAAAATATTTTTCCTACTTTAGCTGATATGAATGAAAGGATAGTTTGTCTTCTCCAAGTTTCTTAACAAAGTTTCTGTATTCATGCATGTATCTTTTCTGAATTCTAATATATTCTCCTGCCTTTTTGACAGAAAAGCTTTCAACAGCAATGCCAAACTGTTCGTTGTGAATTTTCATCCATTAACTTTTTCATTCTGATAATGATAGGTGGTATTTCATTTAGGTTTGGCCTTGTTTTAGGTTTATCTGTAGACACATTAGCATTTGGCATTTCATTTTCCAAATTATTAACGTCGTCTGCAAGTGGAAGATATCGATTTTCTGTTTTAACTGAACTGTCCTCTGAGGAGGGAAGAGGCCTTTTTAGATCTTTCTTCAATTTCTCCGTTACAGAAGAAGGAGTAGCTTCTTTTAGTATATTCTCCAAATTCCGCTCTTTACAATTGCAGAATCTGTCGCAAATATAGTTTTTAATTTCCCTCTTCAGGAAATAATGCTGCATGAACATATTTCTGATTTCGTTTGGTTCATCTCAGATTAGGCCTCAATTGCCTCTTGATTTGGAAAGGTTTAAATTGCTTCATCTAACATTGCAAACTGTTCCTTTTTCTCTTCGAAGTTATTCAAATTTCATAGATAGTACTCCTAAGACAGTAAATAAAATCATAAGAAAGTTCGCGAAACTAGCAACATAAAACTGATATCGCCTGTGAATCCTATTGTATTCGCTGATCAAGGTATCACCGCTGAGAGGCTGTAATCTAAACTCCAGAAGATATAGTACTAACAGTTAATGAATCCAAAATAACAGTGATAGAATACGTTCCAATGGTCTTTCCCGCTCATTCACACAGAAAAACTCAAAAATGACTTGAGCACCAACATGAGAGCGTGTATCATTTTCCAGACTCAATCAAATAAAAGGGAAAATCAACTTGCTTTTCAGATTGGTTTAAAATAAAATTGAACTTCACTAAAACAAAACTTAAAGAAAAAATATTCAATAAATTTAAATCTACTGCCAAGAAGATCCTAGCGTTCTTTTTGATACTCTTATTTAATTGCAGAAAAGTTTTTAAATTTCTTATTATAAGATTATAATATTAATAAAAGTATGTGTAGTTTTTCTCTTATCTTGATATATTTTATTCATGGAAATTGAAAAAGTCTAAATTCACGAATACGTCTTCTCGGCTACGTTGATATAAATCGATGATGTCTTGGATGCTGTACTTTCGTTGTTTTTTTTCCTTCAAAATATTAAGCTAATGATGAAATTATTAATGTGTAATATATATATAAATTCACGTACCTTCGTGACACGTAATTTTTATTCTGCTCTTTTTTATGAGTTTGATTATTTTTGTTACGTTTAGCCATAGCAATCCTGGCATTATTACCATTTATTGAATTGTTAGTATAACATCAATTCAAAGCATGTAAACGTCATTGTTAGGGAAGAAATGCTTTATCTTCCTCTCAGCTATTTGTTATAAATTTGGTTGGTGTTCAACCATATCTGACTGAAGGATATGGTAGTCTCATTATGAGACTACCATATATAGACTATATGCCTTCTCATTCAACAAGACGCCCATTTAAACATGGTTATTGAATTTGTCCAAATCTTCATTAAGCTTAGAAAAGTGAGTATTTTTATGTCAGGATATTGATATTTAGCACTCTTTATTCATGAATTAAATGTCATTAACTGACATGGAAGTAAGGAATAATTCTATATCACAAAAATCAAAGATAATTCAGAAAACGATCCCTTAGTTTACTGTTCCCATAATATAACAGAATAAACTAGCATCTAAATTTTTGTAAATTAATGGTATAATATCAGTGAATCAAAAAAATAATAAATCAAAGATAATACAATTATATTGAATTTTACTGATTAATTTTAGCTATTAAAAGAAATCAATCAGTAAGCAGTCATTCTTGAAAAGAAATATGCACATCACAGTTTTCTTTCACAAAGAGACAATAAACTTGATTTACTATTATCTGCTAATGCCAAAATCGTTAAAGTTACACGTAATAAGAAATTAGAATACCGAGTATAAAAAAAAGGGAAAAAGATAAAATGATCATTTAAAACAACAACGATGACAGAAATATGTTAATTAGAAACATTTAATGAATATGCTCTTGATGCGATTAAAACTAAAAGTATTGGAAGGAGAATCAAAGTTTCCATAATGAAAAATAAAATATCAAAAAGAAATTATTAAAAAATCTTGCTCATAAAAAAAATTAAATACGTACAAATGAAAGATTTAGAGAAAGAACTTTTAAATTTGTAAAATAATATCTATAGGAATCAGGAAAAAATAACAAATATATTAAAAATATGAACAATGTGAAATTCAAACAAATATTTTCTCAGCTGATTAGAGTTTGTAACTTGCAATATTTAGTAATTAACGATATTTAAAAAAAATTGAAATCGTAAGTGATTTAAAATATGTCACTAATGATTATGTACAATCAATAACGAATAAATCACGTATATTTGGAAGTTGGACTACCGGGCGCAAATACGTATTCCGGCATCCATTGAGAACAAACACTGTGTTCATTTCCTAACTTTTATTTTCTTTCAGTAGAGCATTCTCATCTTCTTCGGCCATTAATTGCCCACTGCTGAACAATGACTCCTCCAGTTGCTTCCGCAACATCCTCTCTGCTGCTTTCCTCCTCCGTTGCGCTCCATCAAATTTCCTCATCTTCTCATCATCACATCATCCATTTCTAGTATTGTCTTGTCTTTATTCTTGGATACCGATATGTGATTTTTAGTTTTTTCTGTTGGCAGCAATATTTTGCTTTGTAGTTCCTTAATCGCGGAAATTTTAATAATACCAGGACCGTTATTCTCAATGTATAATATAAACAAAAAAATGAATGTTAGAATAAATTGTGTAAATAACAGTGATTTGAAATGATTGCAATATTTGTTTAAAAATAGTGTGCATTCTTTAAATCCAGACTCATAGTAATCTGCAGTTCCCAAATTCGGGTCCCACCTCAGTCAGCGTTGAAATTTATCTCAGCAAAATTGCCCACCTTGCCCACGGTCAGTAGCAGACACTGATGGGTGGAGAAATACCGGCGCCCGTCGAATGGGACTTTAAGATGTGGTCCGTGTGCGGGGGAACCATACTCTGTGCAGGTTAAAGAACACGCTGTAGCTGGATGATCTTGACGGGAGGCTACCATCTGTCTCCTAACTCCTGTGCAGTTGGTACTCTCACCCAACGTTCTTTGAGTTCTCGAAGTCTTGTAATCTGGCCATTTAGGCTATTGTGTTGCAAAAAAAGTGCCGCGAGGTAAAACAACCAACCCAAATCTCAAAAAAGTTAATAATTTCTTGTGCAGCTATTTATTTTAAACTATTATTTGGCTTTGTACAGAGATTAGACAAATTCCATTCCAAAACTAAAAAAGGTACGAAGCAATTCAATTTGAAAAACTACCTTATTCTGGAGAAAAGGTTTTGTAGCGTATGACTACCGCCCTGATCATAAGTTCAAGTTTGTTATCATCAGAAATCCTACCATAAGTTTAATCAGCATATAAACAACCCTAAATGGTAGCTAGGTAGTCACTGGAAGGAGAGCTATGCACCAATCCCCTGTGATGATGCATAGAACCGGCCAGGCCTAGCACCTAATGTCCAACCCCGCCTTCTCGTGGTGCGGACCGTTAGTAACTTTCAAAAGAGATACTCTCTTGTGGAAGTGAACGGAAGGGGAGGGCTGCCAGATTAGTGTGGCCTATTGATCTGGACAACTATGGCTACTTTTCTTTCTTTTCTACCCTGCTGAGGAGTGGTCAACCACACAGGGTCCTGGTGCTGACCATATAAACCTACTGGACTGGACAGATATATGGCTCTGAGCTTGATTATGGATCCTGATTTTGCTGCACTGGTGGGCTTCTGTGGAGGGAAAATCTTCCGCTGTGTTTTCTTTTTGTTTGTGGGTTGACAGCCCCAAGTGAATAGATCCACAGGATATGTTTATCAGCTGGTGGATAATCCTGAGCAGAAGTCATCGCAGGCACCTGAACTCTTTGCTTCTATTGGCATCGTCAAATTCTACATTGGAGGAAGTCTTCCAGTGTAGATGGCTTCAGCCTTTAGTAGTGGGGGAACGGGTCTTTGCCCCATGTCTGCGATTAGGGGGCTGTTTGATATTGTCGGCATTCCCTCTCTCAATAAACATAGTTTCTTTAAACATCCCACTAACCATTTTCTCTCCATAGGTAGTTGGAATGTGAGGACTCTGCACAGAGCTTTTTCTCTTGATGTCCTCACACAAGAATTCCACCGTTATAATTTAGATATTCTCGGCTTGCAAGAGACCAGATGGACAGATAAAGGTCAGATTCTTAAAAATAATCTTAAATTTCTCTTTTCAGGGAGGGACGACAAAAAGCATCACCAAGGCGTGGGTCTGCTTCTCAGCAGACACGCTAGTGATGCTCTTCTAGGATATGAGTGCATTAATGAAAGGTTTCTTACAGCAAAATTTCAGACAAGCGTTAAAGACTTGAATGTTATCTGCTGTTATGCCCCCACTGAGGATGCCGATGAGGATGAGAAGGATAGGTTTTATGAACAACTTCAGGATATTTTCAATTCTGTCAAGAAAGGAGATATTACCCTTGTTCTTGGTGACTTCAATGCCAAAGTTGGTACTGACTCTGACCTTTGGGGAGGAGTAATAGGCCCTTTTGGTATTGGTAGCTACAATAGCAATGGGCAACGTCTCCTACAGGTAAGTAAACTCAATGGATTCAGAATAACTAACACTTATTACAAACACCGCGACATACATAAGTACACATGGGTTTCACCTGATGGGCTGCATAAGAATATGATTGATTACATATTAATTAACAGCAAATGGACTAGTTCTGTTAGGAATACCAGGGCATATAGGGGAGCTGAAATTGGATCTGACCATTACCTTGTTAAAAGTGTGTTGCAACTTAAACTTAAAAAGTGTTGTGCTAGGGTTAAAAAATTTACTTTTAATACTGAAGCTCTGAAAGATCCAGTTATAGCCAAAGCTTACCATGATAGGTTACTTAGTCATTATGACAGTCATGGTTTGCTTACTACTGAAGTTGAGGAAGAATGGGATCATTTTAAACAGGCTTTTTTGGACACTAACAGTACTCTTTTAGGAAAAAAGGAGCAGAAGAGGCAAAATTATCTGAGTGATAAGGCACTTGAGCTTATTTCGGAAAGAAAGAACTGCAGGAATGCCCTTAATCAATACCCTACTAGTCCTAATAGAAAGCATTACAGAGACCTTAATAAACTTGTAAAGGATCAGTTAGCTGCTGATAAAAATTTTTGGCTTGATGGTTTGGCTGACAAAGCCGAGGAAGCAGTTAGACAGCACAACAGCAGAGAGCTGTACCAGATAGTTAATGTTTTGTGTGGTAGAAAACGGACAGGCATACAAGGATTGAAGGATAAACAAGGTAAGGTTATAGAAGGGGAGGATTCTGTCATGGCTAGGTGAGCTGAGCATTTCAGTGATGTTCTAAACAATGTAGTTAGTTCTACTCCCATTGTTTGCAATGATGATAGATGCATTGGTGGCTTTAATGTTGGCCCTATAACACAATCTGAAGTTAGTTTGGCTGTTTCTAAACTTAAACTTCATAAATCCCCAGGGGTAGATGAAATTACTACGGAAATGCTTAGAGCTGGGAATGTTTCGGTTACCACTTGGATGACTGAAATTCTGAATATCTTTTATGATAAAGGCATGGTTCCTAAGGATTTTACCAGAGCTATTGTTATCCCTATTTTCAAAAAAGGTGATCGCAGTTCTTGTGATAACTATAGGGGTATCAGCCTACTCTCTGTTCCAGGTAAAGTTCTTTCCATGATTGTGCTTAATAGAATTAAGAATCTGGTTGACAGGCAATTGCGTGATGAGCAATGTGGATTCAGAAGTGGTAGGGGATGTGTAGATCAGATATTTTCACTTAGGCAGATTCTTGAGAAATGTTTAGAGTTTCAGAAACCTTTGGTTGCTAGCTTTGTTGATTTCAAAAAGGCTTTCGACTCTGTTGATCGTCATAATTTGTGGTTGATTGTGAGATCATATGGTATACCAGACAAGTTAGTTAACATTATGAAAGCTCTCTATAATAACACTGAGTCGTGTGTGAGAGTTGGTAAGGCTTGTAGCAATTGGTTTAGCATTACTTCTGGTGTTCGACAAGGGTGCATTTTGTCTCCTTTTCTCTTTAGCTTGGTTATTGATTATGTTATGCGAAATTCACTTCAAGGGAAAGATTTTGGCCTTAAATGGGCTGGAGATAGGAAAATTTCTGATTTAGATTATGCTGATGATTTAGCCCTTCTGGCAAATGATGTTGATGAGATGAACTCTTTCATTCGAGCCGTTGATGAGACTGGTAGTAGAGTAGGTTTGGTTATAAACAGAGAGAAAACTAAAGTGATGAAAATTGGTCAGGCAGGCTGTGATTCAGTTAATCTGAATGGTTGCAGTCTTGAGCAGGTGTCACAGTTTAATTATCTTGGGAGCTATGTAACAGATAATGGTGATGTGCGGCATGAGATTAACAGACGAATAGGGATTGCTGCTGGGACTTTTAAGAATCTATGGAGAGTGTGGAGAAATAGGCGTATACACCTAAAGACTAAAATTAGACTGTATAGTAGTTTGGTTCTTTCTAGGGTTAGTTATGGTAGTGAAACTTGGACACTTTGTAAACAAGATAACAGGAAACTAGATGCTTTTGATTCCAGATGCTTACGCAGTATCTTGGGCATTAGGTGGTTCAACTTTGTAACTAATGATGAGATTAGGAAAAGGAGTTTGCAACCTCCTTTAAGCAGCATATTGTGCAGAGAGAGACTCCGTTGGTTTGGCCATGTTGCCCGTATGAATAACTATAGATTGGCGAATAGGGTTATGAACAGTGTGCCTAAAGGCCTCAGAAAGAAGGGGAGACCTAGGATGCGGTGGGCAGACAATGTCAAACAGGACCTTGTTAGAATTGGTGTGCAGTGGCCAGATGCAGTAGATGTAGCTCAGGATAGACTTGCTTGGAGAACTAAATTGCACGGTCTGGTTGGACCTCCGTAGCCCATGGCTGCTTGAGGATGATGATGATGATGATGATGAATTCAAAAGCTTCAGTATTATGTTATAGAACGAATTACATTAAGAACAAAAAAATGTAAATTTAAAATCAATTTTAAATAAAAATATAATTCTGACCAACTCATTACACAGTTAATTTACTGTACCAATAATCAATATAATAATTCAACAATCTATCACAACTCAATATGAAATGTTACAAGCATGCATTATATATAATATAGAAGAGCAGATACGCAAATAAAAATCATTAAAATTATCTTATCTAGAAACAGCAAAGCATATGCTTATATTACTTATATCTAAGAACTACTTTTTAGATTAATTTTATGAGTAAACAATACTCCTTGATGATAAGTTAGCATTCATTTGACACATAACTCGCTATGATAGGTCTCAGTGAAACTTTATAAGGGATGGAGCTTTTTGTTCATTAGTACATTAAAGGCCCTGCGCCATAAGTTTTAATTTGACATACATCTAGTTGAGGAGATAACGTTGAACAACCGTATGCAAAAAAAAAAGCTTTTGTATGCAAAGTAAATCGTATGCAAAAATTTAAAGGGAAATGAAAGAATCAACCATAGGCATAATTAGCGGTAGGAAATGGAAATATTTCGCTTCATAAGTTTCCATTTGTTGTGCAAATTGGTAATTTAGCCTTCATATAGGAGAAGGGGGGGCACTTATTTGTTATATCACAATAACCTAAAATTTTGTAACTAAAGAAGACAAAATAAAAAACATTGAACAATACAACAGAAAAAGGCAAAATAAAAACATTGAACAATACAACTAAAAAAGACAAAATAAAATCATTGAACAATACAACTAAAGAGGACAAAATAAAAACATTGAACAATACAACTAATGAATATAAAATATAAACATTAAACAAAGCAGCTAAGGAACAGAAAATAAAAACATTAAAAATGCAACTTAAAAAGAGGGAAACTATTTTATGTCCTATATTTTTCTCTTTTCCCCCAAACACACATATCATAGCTTCCATTAACATTAAATTTGTTACTCTGTGGCGGTAGGAGGCTGAATAGCTTTGCACACCCTATACCATAAGCATTCATTCGATACATAATCATTGCGATCTACAGCAGGTGTAAAAGATAAGATGGAACAACTCTTTTGACCAATCCGCAAATCAACAAACATACAGGCAAATGAAAAGCAATGGGAGGATAGGTTAAAAGACAGACATACATTAATTAGTTTCAATAATGTTTTTGAAATAAAACTATGTTCCATTTACTGCAACTTCAAATTCTATAATCCATCGCATGTGGAAAATTAGAAATACCAAAAATTTATCTTGGAAAATGCTATCAACAGTTTGGATAATGGATGCTAGCAACGAACAGTTTTAAAAATAATCTTAATTTTTGTTTATTTTCATGGTTTGAAAATCATTGTACGGATGTAAACATTTCAGTGATTAAAAGTGCTGAAGGAAAATGAAATTTCAATGATCCTCGCAATTGAGAAACATTTAATTTATTTTGATAGCTTGAGAACTGCGAACTGCGTACTGCGAGTTTTTAAAAACATAGTGTTCACATTTCCATCATAAATTTTAATCTCTCAGTTGTTCGAGATTTTTTGTGGCAGTATTCCTACGTACAGATCTTTCAGTATTTAATAAAAATTATTTCATTCAGTAACTCATTGGTTACAATTATACATTTTGTTAGGTTTTAGAACTCACGTTACCAAATACACAATTTTAGGTTTATTTATATTAGTAAAAAATGTGATCACCTGATGCAATTTTCTATGAGCATGCTGAGAAAATCTAAACGTGCTGTTACCTCTCTTATTCATCCTCCTGAAAGCTCCTCAGATTACTCTTAATTCGCATATTAAATAATTAATATATCAAGAACAGCTAGCACATACACTGAATAGACAAATTATTATACACACCAGCCTGAAAACTCATGAGTCCACCTATCGTTCTCACAACAGCAGCAACACGTCATGGCATAGACTCTATCAAGCGTTGGAAATATTTGGGTGGTATTGCCACCCATGATTCCAAGACTGCTGTCCGTAAAGCGGAGACTTGCCTGAGGTGGGTTCTAGGCTCGAATGCATCACTCCACCTCATTCCACAGATTCTCAATAGGGTCCAAATCCGTTGAGTGAGTAGGCCATTCGAGGGGTGCAAACTCACTGGAATACTCTTCCAACCAGTCCTTTGTCAAATGGTAGCGATGAGATGGGACATGGTCTTGTTGAAAGAAGACATCCTGCTAGCCATGTAGGTGGTCAGCGAGTATGTCAACATAACCTTCTTCGGTATTGGTCATCTCAATAGGTAAAAGGAGCCCCAAGGTGCGCCACGTAAACATGTCCCAGAACATTACACTGCTTCCACCGTCTTGCAACATCCCGACTGCAGAGTCGGGGAACATAATCTCATGTGTCTACACCACACATGCAACATCCTGTTGGAGTGTTGGAGTTGCACTTCGATTCGTTGGATCAAGCTACCTGTTTGTAGTCATCCACGGTTCATTGGAGATGTTCTTTTGCAACTTAAGCCGCACAGCCCAGTGACGTGTTCTTAATGAAGGTACAGTCGCTCAAAAACTATCCGAACACTGTGGTTTATTACAGAATTCAGAAAAATATCTGGCAACAATTTTTTTTAGAAATTAGTGATCTGGCAACATTCGTGTACTGTACACGAATGTTGCCAGATCACTAATTTCTAAAGAAATCGTTGCCAGATATTTTTCCTGAATTCTGTAATCAACCATAGTATTCGGATATTTTTCTGAGCGACTGTACACGATGCGAGCGTTGGCTGCCATAGCCCAGTCGTCCCACTGTACGTCGAACAGTATTTTCACAAATCTTCGCTGCTGCCCTGTCATTGCATCCCGACGCTCTAACGTCTGCACTATGGTCATCTTTTCCGATGATATGATATGGGAGAGGTGGCACTGTCATCGGCCTGGTCACAGCCACATTTTTCCCAGCAGTTGCAGGCTTTGCCTGTTTTGATGTAGTCCTGATACACAAAATGATTCCCCATGTGTGACGGTCAAATGGGGAAATGCAAGATGTTCTGCAGTCGCGGATATGGACATCCAACTTCCTCATACAGACAATCTGTCCAGGACTGCTCAATCGCTATGTTTACTCATCATAACTCTCGCAGATACATTTTTATACAGTAGGTTGGTATCTGACCTATTTATAGCTCAAAAGGAATTTCGGCTGACCACATTATGGTGACGGAGGAGTAGGGAAGGTTTGTGGATAAGTGAGGTGTGTATAATAAATTGTGCTTTCAGGGTATATGCTATATATATATATTGATTATGTACCCCTTCCTAACCCAATCAAACAACCCTGAGACTACATCCTGCGCAGAATTTTTTAGTCATTAAAGAATGTAATGGCACAATCGATGCTAACAACAAAGGTATTAATCAATAACAGGAAGGTCTTCGTGAGATTGGCAATTTAAAAAAAAAGCTAGAAAATCGTTTTCTCTCAACTGATTCATCTCAGACTCAGATATCTTCAAGGAAATCAAAACTGAGGAGTAGTGCAACGTTAATTACCTTGAAATTGCATATCTTTATCTATTTTTATCACCGTAGACAGCCTTAAAATAAAACTGGTTTGGTAAAAATTTAAAAATTGTAAGCAGCTGTATTTGAACATCATGCAAACCAAATAATGTTTCGCTGCATTTTTAAGGTAAATACATTTTATGGTACACCAGAAAAAGTAAGCTGTTATTACAGTGAACAATAAAAATCGGTATAAGATTTTACATCGACTTATGCTTTATGATATAAAGTTGTATAATCTAACCCAATGAGTAAAGGAAATCAGTCAATTTGTCTGTAAAGCCGAGAAAGGCAATGCATTGGAGCAGTGTCAAGAAAAGTTTTGCAGCTTTCCACACACTGAAGCATAAATGTTGTTATGATAATGTAAGTAGCTTTCTCTGTTGTAAGAGGAGCGTTCAAAATGTTCATGAAATGCATCTGCAGAATAAACACTATTGCACTTACCTAAAAAAGAATGTTACCGCTTTTCAAAATACTCTCATACAGCCTCTATGCAAAGTTGCAGATGTCTACCAGAATTCTGTGAGGCTTGATGGTACTTCTGTTGGGGGACACTGCAATTGTAAATGAACATATTTTGCAAGATGTTGCACCCTTGAAAAAAATCTCAGCAAGTTCCTTTTTAAGTTTTTGGAAGCAACCAAAAATCGCATGGTGCATCATCGGGTGAATATGCAAGATAGTTTTTTCTCTGCACCAGATAGGCCGTAACTTGCTGAATTTTTTTTAGCACTGTCATTGTCATGAAGAACAAGAATCTTTGCGACATGCCTGTTGACGGCAGGCTTCTTTCATCTCCTTAACCATTTTAGTCAAAGCAATGTTGGTGTAGTATTGGACATTCATAGTAATTTTTTCAGGTAAAGGTGTCCATGGCTACCACTCCTTGGCAATTGAAAAAAATTGTAAACATCCTCTTCCTTGAGCGAAGGTCTTGTCAGAGGATTTGGTTGATGCCGTTCATCTTCCACAACTCAGACATAGTTGTCGACATTTCTGGGAGTTGTATAGTAACAATCCCACGTCTCATTACCTGTGGCAATGTCTACTAACCGTTTAGAACCACTAGTTTCAGACATTGCCAGCATCTCCTTGCACGAGTGGTGTAGGGGGTTGGTAGCACCTCAGGCACGTAATGTGCAATTCCCATCCAGGTTCGAGTACTATCTGGGCCACTGTTGAGATTTACCTCTGCAAAACCCCCCACCCTGCCCTCGGCCAATAAGAGAAACCAATGGGCTTCGAAAGCCCACCTTCCGTCAGATGGGACGTTAAGCCATTGCCCCATGCGTGGGATAGCCATACGCTATGTATGTTAAAGAATATGCTGGATGGCCTAGACAGGTGGCACTTATCCCCCAAAATTCTCTAAACTCTCGGGATCCTTGTTATTTGGCAATGTAGCTCATTGTATGCAAAAAAAAAGTGTCGCTCAGAGGCAAAACAACCCAACCTTGCACGAGTCGACTCTAGCCTTTTTTGCTGTTTTGTCAGTTTGTGTTTTGTCCATTTGGCACAGATCTTTCGCAACTTTAAATGTTGATGAATAATTGTTTCTGCATTGCCTATCGATACACTGAAATCTAAACCTATTACCTGAACGGTGATGTGTGGGTTTTCCTTAATGTGTTCATGAACAATAGCGACTGTTCTCTCGTTCACGGCCTCCTTCGGTCATCCTGCACGAGGGAGGTCTTCAAAGATCTGCCTCCTTCTATGAATTTGTGAATCCATCTTGTAATAGAGGCAATGAACAGTCATGATTCCAATGTACTTCTGATAAATCGCCATGAATTTTTTGTGCATCGTCCCCAAGCTGCATCCATGTGAAAATGTAAACTTTTTTCCTCGTCTTTAAAGACATCATAGCAACAATGCACATATTTCGCAGACCGAATTTTACGCGCCACCAGCAAAGAGAGAAATGATGATACGGCTCATGTTTTTAACACGTAATGACAAGTTTAGACCAACTTCCAAATATGTCGTAGCTTGTTAACTTCGGAGGAAAGAGTGCAAACCTTCAGACACGTGTCAGCAACTTTATGAACGACCTTTGTAATTCTTATGCATTTCAAGTTTTGGATGCAGAGGCAAGAGATTATTCGCGCACCTTTACGCCGTAAAGTGATGTTAACTAAAATCGATGTAAATTCTTGGCTTTAACCTAATTTGGGGGTAAGGATATCACCAGGATCTAATGGAATTTTGCAAATTTTACGGGCTTTTAAAAATTATAATAATATCCATAAAAACGGTTTAACGGGAAGTTTCATTAGCATTCATCAATGAAATAATTACTGACATACAAATGTAACTAAACCAACTGCATTGATGGAGCAGTGGTATCATATTGGGTTGTCGAGATCATTGCAGCTGTTGAGGTCCAGGTCAAAGTAGTGGTGTTTACTTTTGTAAGAAGCTATATAAGCTATAGGAGGAGAATTAGCTTCTAGCTTTGAAGGTGTGAACATTTGCGAAAAGAAATCCACGCACCGTAAAAAGAAATTAGATGTTGCTGAAACAATTTTTCACTAAAATCTAATGATTCAAAAATGGCTCAGCAATAACAGTGTCGCATGCTAAGGTAATTGTGAAAATTACTTTTAATTTTAAAACTTCGCAGTTATCTTTGTTAACGGTCTTATGTCAAATTTTCTATTGCAACAACTGAAACCGTAAACCAATTTCATAATCTATGTGGACAAAAAAGCATTAAATCGCTAGAAATAGAAAATTAAGGCTTCGAAGAGATGAATTTCCTTGATCGATAATTAAAAACGTCTGTATGCATTGAAAAGTATTGAAAATTCTTATTTTAGAACTTATATTTGCAGCTTATTTATACATAATGAAAATTGCTCATAAACATGTTTATATCATTTAATTGGAACATTTTACATGCAAGATATAGAAAAATATATCTTGCCGCTAGACCGCTAGAAATATCTAGATATTTCATTGAGCTATTAACAGAAATAAGAGATTTAAAATAACTCCTGTCTGAATAAAATACTTTTTTTTTAAATCTAAACAATTTACGTGATGATTCAAAAGTAAGTGACCGTTGAAAATAACCTTTTAATTCAACATTAATAAATGCAATCGTAAGTGATCTGAACGTAGGTCAGGTTATAACAGCATTTACATGTTTTGTGGATGTAGCAACTCCACATCGATGCAATCCAGAAGACCCTACCAGCATGAACAAAAAACCTCAACAGAAATAATATCTGACTTTGAAGCAGAAATCGAGTGTTATTTCTGAGTCTGTAGAGTTTTCTAATAGTTCATAAACTCTTTGTTGGCCGAGAAAAATTCCTTTCTGAAATAGAGTTCTCTTCAAGAATTCTTTATATCCAATTGGAACAGAGTTTCAATTTATATTAATGGCCACTGCTAGATTATTCCATCAGACCAAGCCAAGTTCTGATCTTGAGAACAGGACATTTTTCCATCAAGACAGTTAATGAATTTATTCTTAGAGAACGAGAGGGTAGTTTTCTCCTGCATTATTCTAAAATTTTCTTGGCTCTGTAAATATTATTTTTGTTGCTCACACAAAATTTTGGGAGATCTTTTCGTTCGTATCCCTCAATCTTGTTCTATACTTTCCACTAGTGATGTGAAAGACTATTGAACACATACAAATATTGAACATTAAATACGAAATTGCTAACGATATACCTATTTAAGCATTTGTTCTGGAAAGAGCTAAAGTGTTTACTGATACCGTTTTATATTTGCGACAATCCTTTTATGTCGCATTTGTTTCTGGTCATATATTAATTTTAGACTGTGATAAGCTTCCATAATATTAGTTTATAAGCTGATTCATGATAGTTGAAGTTAGCATTGGATCGAATTGAAAATGTCATTTCCTACAGATAGTAAGCAAGTGAGATCATTTTTAGTATCAAAAATAATTTTTAAATAATTTTAGGTGGATTCACCCACTCCTTCGGTGCTGCGGTTACTTATTGAAATGAGCAAAATATTTTGAGGAATCTGCATCTCCAGCTTCTACAAAATAATCCAACATCTATAATCTGTATAAAATAATAAATATATTACCCTTCTAGGTGTTGATTTCCCCAAAGGTTTCACAAGAGCCTGTCAGTATGACATGACATAAAGAAGGTCTGTGAACAAGGCGTAACCTCAGAAGAGAAACACACAAATCAGGAAACATCCATTAGTGGCCACAAGCGCTAAGCCACTTCTGTATCTCTAACAAGCTTCATTTCGCTTTTCGACGCTTTGACTAATATCCACTATCGTCTGTGATCCTTTTTAATGCTCATCAAACGAAACAAGGAATTATTTTCGAATTGTGGATTTTTGAAGAGAGATATGTTTTGTATTTCTATCCGTTGAGCAATTTACGCATTTCAGCCTATCACATATGAAGGGAAGAAAATTTAAAAGTATTTTCTGTAGGTGAGCAACCATAAATTATTAATTTTTCAGTTAAATATAGCCCAGTTTAATTTTCCCTTTATTATCACCAAATATGTGTTATTATGAGATTTAACACTCTTAAACTTCTGTTAAGTTAGTTTCATTAAATGATTTAATAGCAATTTAACGCCGATCCTAAAGCCATTAATTGTTTTCCGAAAACTTAAAGAAAATAAAACACCATACACTCTATTACCAAAGGTGTTCGACACGTTCATGTTATTTAATGGAAAGCCGCATTCAAAAATCCCTAACCTTGAAAAAGAAAAGCTTTTTAAAGAATAATGTGATAAATTCGAAATTTCACTGAAATGTCTCTAAATTTCAATTTTCAACAATATTTGTTTGATATTTAAAGAGTTATGGCGACTGACACATTTACCAGCAGGCAAGCAATCATAACAATATACTTCAAAATTTGGTTACAAAAATAATAATTGTCGCAACAAATCTTTTATTAATATAAATATAATTTTAAAAGTTAGTGTACTAATTATTTCAGATTTTCGTTAATTTTGAAGAAAACTCTTTAGGACTAGTCTCACAGCATATTCTGGCATATGTTTCCAATTTCCATAACTTTAAACATCAAAGAAATATTTTGAAAAATCGAGATTTATAGAAAAATGTGAGAACTTTTTAATTTATGTCCATTAATATATTTCCGTTAAAGGCCTGTTTCCAATGTTAGGTAGCTTTATACGTATTATTGCATTCAAATAAAATGGAAGTGTCCGAACACTTCTTAATTAGAGACTTAATTAGATTACTTACCTTAATTCTGAATAACATTGTCAACTTATTGCCAATAATAAAATCACTATTTAATATATTCTATTCCCTGAGGTATTTTCTTTTCATTTTGCATTTTGATATTAGAATGTGGGATTATTTGTGTCTGTTTATGTGTTTTCGGGTTTTCTGAGAATTTGCATATAGGTATTATACACAAAGCATACTCGCTAGAAATAGATACCTAGCATTTTTTATCTTTTAATTTCAACGAGTTTAAGTTAGGCTTCAATAAGAAGTTATACACCGAAGAGCCAAAACATTATGACTAGCGCGTCTATATGCAAATCGAAGCAACTGCAGATAAACGACGGCTCGTGTGAAAGTCATGAAACAGTATAAAAAACACCTGATATTGAGCTCTATTAATCAGTATTATTGTTGTTCTTTATATGGGAAAGGCAGCGGACTTTAGTGAGTTTGAAAAAAGTCAAATTGTAATGGCCAGATGAGTGGGTCAGTGCATTTCCGAAACGGCAAGGCTTGTAGGGTACTCATGGTCAGCCGTGATTATAACCTTGAGAAAGGGGTCCGAGGAAGGTAAAACCATGAACCGCCGGCAAGGTGTAGGCTGACCACAGCTCATTGATGCTAGAGGTGAGCGAAGGCTATCCCATATGGTAGGAGCCAACAGAAGGGATACTGTGGCCAACTCGCCCGTAATTTGAATGCTGGTGACGGGAGTAATGTGTCACAATGCACCGATGCACAGTACATAGAACCCTGCTAAGAATGGGGCTGCGTAGTCGCAGGCCATTCTGAGTGCCCATGCTAACCTCGGTTCACCGTCGAAAGCGCCTACAATAAGCATGCGAGCATCAAAACTGCACCTTAAATGATTGGAAGAAGGTCGTCTGGTCTAATGAATCACATTTCTTGTTGCATAATGTGGATGGTTAGATACGTGTGCATCATTTACCTGGGGAAGTGTTGTCAGCAGGATGAACTGTGGGATGAAAACAAGCCGGTGGGCAATGGTATACCTATCTCTCCTTTCATGGCAACGTATACCCTCTAGTAGTGCCTTCTTTCAACACATGTGTAACATGCGCCATGTTACACTTCCCGGATTGTTCGAGAATGGTTCGCGGAACATGAGGAAGACTTCCAGGTATTTCCCTGGCCTCCAAATTCCCCAGATATCAATCCAATCGAGCATCTGTGGTTTGTGTTGGAACAGCATATCTGATCTGCGGCGGCTCAACCACGTAACTTGCAAGAGTTAAAGGATCTGCTGGTAACGTGTTGGTACCAAATATCACAAGACACCTTTAGAAATCTTGATTCATCCATGCCTCGCCGGGTAAGAGCTGTTTTGGCGGCATGTGAATGATCAACATCATATTAGGCAGGTGGTCATAATGTTTCGACTCTTCGGTGTATGTAACAAAATAAAAGCAAAAATGATGGTGATAAAAGCAAAATAAAATATTTCATCTATATGGTATCCTATCATCCAAATCAAGTGAAAGAGCGCAAAATATGCAGTTTGTATAAGTTCCCCCAGTGAACGATTCACTCAGACTAGTAGCTTTTTTGACTGGAGAGGACTTTTCGTTTTATATTCGGCTAATTGTTACCTTTTGTTTTATTATAATTATGTATTAGATTTAAAACGTTCATAAAATTAAAATGTAAAAACTTCTTTTTTATATGACACGTCTCCAGTTATAAAGGCAATACTATTGTTCCGTAGCAAAAAAAAAAACATTTCGTTGGAAGATTTACATTTTGTTTTTGCATTGTGGACTACTGGACGTCCCACAAAATTTCATATTCTGCCGACGAAAATAACAGAATATGTTGTTTTTATATGTGACCATCTGTTGCAGTGTCTTCTCCCGCTGTGAGCTCGTTGGGCAGGAGGCGCAAGTTAGTTCGAGCGGCTTGGGCTTCCGACGCCTGAAGAATGCATTTCACTACTAATGTTCTTCAGTCCCGGCAATCCATCATTCTTCAAACGCTGGCAATGAGACCCAATTCGCCCTTTCCAGGCCTGCTGCAGTCTCTTCTTATTGCTACACAAGGGCTCCGAAGAAAGAACTCTTACGCCATCTCATGGGAAATATTCGAACTACGCATTAAACATTTAAACTCAAAAAAGATCGAAACACATTCCACTCGTAAATACCAAGTTAATAATTCAGAAGCTAGTTGGAGTTAAAAAATCTAAATTTTCTTTAGGCATTACGAAAAAAAAAAGGAAAAAGCGAAAGCATATGCAACTAACAGTTAGAAAAATTCAGGTTTATTTTCTTTCAGTCTCTGAGCATCCTGGGAAAAAAATAGGATATGATATTTTTTCTTGTTTTAAAGTATTTATACGGTCTATACACATATTTTGTTTAATATCATGAAAACTAAAAAGCTTATTCTAAAAAAAAGTTACGAAAGCATTTCTTGAAAAAGACATTAAAGATAAACATTTTATAGATTATTATATAACAATTTACCTCTGAGCGTCAATTGTTTTTGCACATAATGGCTAAATAGCCAAGTCAAAAGAACACTGAGGGATCAGAGAAGATTGCGGGAGGGACCCACTAGAGAGCTGTTAGGATATAGATGTAGCTTCTCGTCAAGACCATCCAGCGTGTTCTTTAACGTGCACAGGGTATGATATCCGCACACGGCTTAATACTTAACGCCCTTGAAGTATGACGGCCTTTCCAAGCCCATCGGTGTCCCTTACTGACCGAGAGCAGGCCGGTGAGATCGTTAGTTGACCTGGCTACCATGAATGTAAATAAGGTAGGTGTTAGCTGAATCGATAAAAGGAAGAAACCATCTTTTTTAGGCGAATATCTGTCAATGAAGCTGAGTCTCCAGGTAAAATGTAAAGATATGGAGCCGTTATTTCTATATTTTTGCATGTATACTGCTGCTCAAAATTAATGAATAATTAACAGGACATATATACACTGCTTGCCAAATTATTATGAACACCCACCTAACAATTCGTTTCGTGTATCATGGTAACACTTCGTTATATGTATCATGGCTGAAAAATTCTAAAGTTTTCAATTTTGCGCTATGAGTTCTTGTTGAAATGTGTTTTGAAGTTCATCTAGCAGTCATTTCAGCTAATGAACTGTAGCAGCTCTGATTTGATGTACACTTCATCGTACCAACAAATACTTATCCCTATCTGTCAGAGCTTTTTTCCTCCCAAATTTGTCACAGTAGGTGGACATTTTTGAAACTGTTCCCATACTCTACGGACTATGGATATTATGCCCGTGATTTTCCTTTGAGTTCCATCACCTTCGTTATTAATACTCCTATCCATTGTGCTCCAACGATGAGTCTCCTGTTGAAGCCAGTGAAATCAGCCTTTTTGCTCATGTCGCATTTGACATTGCTTTCTATCATACACTTTTACACTTTTATAGCACTTTGTAGTGCAATATACTGAAATGCAAGTTTATTAGCTACACCTACCTAGTAACGTGTTGCGCCTCCTTTAACCTTCAGAACAACACTAATTCGTCGGAGAATGAAACTTACAACATGCTGGATGCATTGTGCAGGAATATTACACTATATGGAAATAATTGTGTCCCACAGTTGCTACAAATTTGATGGCGGCTGCGAACAGCCCTTACTCTCTCATCCCAAGATTCTCGATAGGATTTATATCCATGAATGAAGCAGGAAAAATTTGTCGGCATGTTCCTAGAACCATTCGATGACGATACGTTCCTTGTGAGCAGGTGTAATATCATGCTGAATGTCTCCATCCGTGTGGAGATTAACTGTAGCCATGAAGGGATGAACTTGGTAGACATTGATCTTCAAATTCGCCGTGGCGTTCATATGTTCTTCGATGGATACCAGGGGGACTAATATGTGGTAGGAAAACATTTCCCACACCATCACACCGCCACCACCATCCTCTATTTTTGATACCAGACAAGATGGATCCATAGTCTCATGTTGCTTGCGCCTAATTCTGATCCCTCCATCAGCATGATGTAAAAGCAAACTTGATTCGTCCGACCAGGCTACCTATTTCCCGTCGTCAACGGTCCAGTGCCGATGTTCCTATGCCCATTGGAGATGCGCTTTCATATTCTTAACTGACAACATCGGCACTCGAATGGTCAGCGGCTGTTGTAGGCAATTCGTGTCAAGGTCTGATATGTGATGCATTTGAAGATGACCTTCTGCACACCAATGTTTAATTCTGCTGTGATTTGCCTGGTTGTGGCCCATCTTCACTTGCACAATCTGGCCAGTCTCCTTTGATCCCTCTGATCCACAGGATGTTTTCTTCCACAGGGTCGCCGATCACTGATAGATTTTTTGCTTTTCGCAGCATTCTTGGTAAACCATTGAAACGGTTGTTCGTGAAAAGCCCAGGGAGATTACCGTTTGGGAAATACTAGAACCGTTACGCTTATAACCAACTATTATGCCACATTAAACGTCCCCCATGTCACTCATTTTGCCCAATCTGATGCTCAATACAATTTTAATTGGTGCTCGAAGAGCTGGTCTGTCTGATTCATACTGCACACCGCGGTCACATGACGTATTATGTGTTGGAACGAACCATTTATGCGAAGATGGTGTACTCAATAAACTGACATCGCTGTGTATAAAGTATTAGTTGATCAAAGGATCTCAGGAACCTGTCTTCCTACCAACATCAGATCTATCAATTATTCCATCTAAATTTTATATTCTTTATTACATGAATCAAGTAGTCATGCAAGTGTTGCTAATCCTGTAAAGGAAGAAGTCAATCCAAATATCTGTTTCTCATTAAAGAGAAAAAACGAAGCCAGACATACTTGGCAGAGAACTACAAATTCCAAAGATCTGTATTGTTCTTTAAAAACTTATCTAAGGCAGAAGATCAAATATCATAAACGTGTTTCTTGGAACAGAATGATCTCCAGTCTGTCACTAAAATTCCCCCTGAAAAAGGGTGAAGTCATTTAAAAATCCTTACTCTTAACTTCCCATCTATCCATGGTATGGTCAAAATGGGTTCAACTTCAGTAACACGGATAAGGCGGAGGCTTTATCAGCCACTTTTTAGTTGCAATTCCAGGAAAACTTTGAATTAACAGATACTGACTTTGTGAAGAAGTTCATGGGGAACTCTTCCGTTTTATTAACTTCCTGCGTCTAAATTATTGTTCACCCTTCGAGATGAGCCTACTAAAGCAATCAAAACGCCCAAAAAGAGCGTCAGGACCGGATAAGATATCGAACCTGGTGGAGATACATCTTCCAAGGAAGACCATTACACATCTGTGTTCTATCCAGATCCTTCTGAGGAACCATTCATTTCCTGACGTTTGGAAGAATAGCATTTGTGGATAGGATTCTAGATGAAGTGGAAATCTGATACGATAAATAGAAAATTAAAATCAATACTGAAATGAGTAAGGAAATACTTTTCAGTGAAAAGTCTATCAAAAATCCAAAGGCAGTTTACTTTTTGGAGATGTCAATAAATTGGCAGGAACGGTTAGGTATCTTGGGATTACCCTGCATCATAAGAGGAAATGGAAAGCTCATATAGATAAAATCGAAATTAAAATTGAAATTAGCGAAAGATCTGTATATTTCATTTCAATAAAACCCATTTTTCCCACAGAAATTTAGAAATTGGCTCAGACACTTCTACATTGATATATAACACTAGTAATATTACTAATTTTTATCTTGTTTAAAAAAAAAAACGAGGTAATATGTTTATTTTGTCGTTTGTCTGTTTGTTCTTTCCTTTGAGTGTCTGTAGTCATCGAACTTGCTGGTTTATATAGGTAGATTAAAATTTTTTTTGGTTGGATAGGTATTGACGAAATATTGCAATTCACACTTATCGAATCTATTGAAAGCTATAATTGCTCCCTATAACGGTGGAAAAGTTTAAATTTCCAAAAATTCAAACGAATGTCGCAAATTATGCACTTATGCTAGGAACTTGTAACTTTTTGGTGGTGGAATGTGAAGGTCACGAAGTTTCCATTTGCAACAATGAGATAACACATTAGACCTTGGAGGGTAGGAAAATACACTTTTTTTGTTTTAAGAGATAATTGTTTGTTTTTAGGGATAAGTTCTTTTTGGGTTGGATAAGTGATGATGAAACATTACGATATCCACTTTCAAATCTCCCAGAAGCTATAATAGTGCCCTCTAACGGTGAAAAAATCGAAAATTCCTAAATATTTCTAACGGTGTATTTTATATGCTGGAAATTTGAAATTTTGGTGTTGTAATGTGAGAATAACGTGGTTTCCATTGGTAACAATGATTTGACCACTTAGACCAGCATGAGTGAGAAATTCAACTGTTTTGTTTTACTAATTCTGAAACTCTTTTTAGTTGGATTGATAATAATGAAATATTATAATTCGCACTTTTAAATCCTTAGCTAGTTTCAATCTACATATATCGTAAGAGATCACTAAATATGAAAAAGCTAACTTTTAACGAATGTTACAAGTGATCTGTTTATGGTATAAATTCGACATTTCAATGGTAGAGGGTCAAGAGATATTCCAGTGACAGCAAAAATCTGCCCCTTTTCTCAAATGGGGGTGAGAAAAGTAAATTTCTAAATTTGGGGAATAAAAGAGAGACACTTTTCATGTTGTATAGTTACTAATAAAATATTACTATTTGCATTTTCTCTATCATCCATTAACTCCAATTAAATCTTTTAAAGAATTAAAAAAGTTGACAAACAAAAAAATGCATTCTCTTTAAAAACGAGAATTTTTCATGCCCTAGAGGCAGTGCATTCTCCTAGTTACTTATCTTCCCGCCTTTGAAATGTCCAGAGTGGAGTTGTTTTTGAAATATCTATAGAACTGAAAATATCGTCCTGTAGAAATAACCTTGGCAGGAGAGGCACTTGCCAATAACGCCACTTGATCGATGTCTGTACCTAACAAGAAAGCTGCGACACATGTTGTGCACAACTCGCATTTGCAAGCACTATTCAATTTTTATGTAGAAATATGCAAATTTTAATCTGTGGTGTTGTTTCCCACATTCCCCAAATACGGATTATTCCCTTAATTAGACAATGCAGGCCGCAATAACCTAGGTTCAAATCCTGGTCATGGCACCAATCTGTTTTGCACACCTTGCAGTTGCAAGCACTATTCAATTTTTATGTAGAAATATGCAAATTTAAATCTGTGGCGTTGTGTTTCCCACATTGCCCAATTACGGATTATTCCCTTAATTAGACAATGCAGGCTTTCAAAAATCCCAGGCCATCTGCTTAGGGGAAGACGTTTTTATTAATATGAACAATGATGAACACAACTCAGGTTTATGGAAATATAAAACAATAACAATATTTATTGACACAAAATATTTAAAAGCAGAGGCAGAACAATTAATTTTTTCTAATAATCAATCGTCTCTCATGGACTTAAAAAAAGGAAAGAACTTAAAGAATTAAATGAACTGTAGAACTGTGGAACCCCTTTACAATTAAATCTAAAATTAAGGGTAGCAACTTATAAGTTAAAGGAAGGGTAAGCATACTGTTCTAAGTGCTCAGTTTGTCCGTCAGCTGCATCGGATTACGGCCAGGTCATCATCACTCTAGCTTCGGGTGGGGACCATCTCCTTAATTTGTCCTTTAGCCAATGACTGGAAAAACATATCCGTCACACTGTGGCTGATGTGGAGATGGGCCCTCAGTTGACCATCACATACGCTGTTCGGTAATTGGGCTGCGGCGAAGATAGGCGTTCGGCTGCAATCACCATGGTTATGTTGGAAGGGGGAGGGTGCCCTTCACTGGTTAGGCGCTTCGGAAGCAAATTCCAGTCTCTCTGCTTCTAATTTTAGGAAACCACTCATTCATAGGGATGTCCTTGTGTTAACACATCAAATTACACTGCTTTTGATTCAAAGTCCTGTACTCATTTCCATGATTCCGATATGCCGATACTGAATCTGGCCCGCCCAGAGCTCTGGCTGTCCCCATCCAACTGCTCTCTCTAAAATCTCAGTGCTGTCTGCTCTCTTCAAAATCTCGGTCCAACTGAAGCCCTCCTGCCTCGCTACTCTACCCCACTTCCTTTCCCCTTGTTTTTCCCGAAAATAGTATGTTCACCATATGTAGCGTCTGCAGAGGAACTTACGAGTAATAAATTCCCCCCAGGAGGTCTATTGCTGCGCTTGAGGTAGACATCGTCGCCTGGGAAACAGAATTCCTCATTCGTTACTGTAAACAACTGGACGATGTTGTCCAGTCCTACATCTGTATTTGATATTTGGAACGATTTCCCGAATACAGCTTCCCATGTGAGATCGCACCAAAGCTGTCAGCAGTCTTTTGCACCCCCAGACCATTCCGGGAGGACCTCACATTGCAAGAGAATAATTGGTGATTCTGCCTGTCATCCACCCATGGGCGCTGTTTCGTGTCATCTGGGCGCTGGGCGTTCTCTTAGTGTGGCCCGTCGAGGCAGCTGCTAATCCCGCCCCCTCTTAATGTGTCCACCCTGTTAGTCTGTTCGTGTATTCCCTCTGTGTTTAAAGAAAAACTCAATCAAGTGAGAAATTAATTTTAAAAAATAAATCGTTATGCCTGATGTAAAATCAGCGCATAGCATATACACAATAATATTTTGTATAATAATAGTAACAATTCATTGTTTGAAGGCAGATTTCTATTCAACAAGGAATATTGACATAATACTTATTAGTTTTGTAGGGGTTTTATATATACTTATTAGGTATACTTATTAGTTTTGTAGGGGAACGACCAATAGAGGAGGTCACCGATTATTAACTGTTGAAACATTTGCTATAACGTTGCAATATATTTATTCCCCACCCCCCACTCTTGGTATTTTTCAATACTTGACCTGCTGGTCCCTAATTTCACATACGAGTTTTCCTATGCCACCCATGTTGCTTTAAAAATTCAAGTCTCTACCTATAATAGAATCCGATTTAGAACCTCAGATCACTGTCTCCACTATTTTTTTGCTTCGGTTTTAACTTTTAACAACTCTTGACTTCCTGTAACTTCTTAAAAATTTAATAGCCCAGACGTAAATTTCTCATGCAGGTAGCTGCTCATGTATCAATATGTCTTACGTTAAACATTCAACTCTCTCTACCTGTGGTAAAATACGATTACGAGTTTAAAGAATTTTGTTTTACTACCCCAATTAAGGGGAGGGGGCGTGTTGTGATTGCTTAAGACGGCTGGATTATAATAGCTAATCAGCAACTAAGGTCATTATGCATCAAACAAGATAAAATGAACAATTAAAAGATATGGAACTCCCAACCAAACGTAAAAGCAAAATGCAACTGGAAGAATGCTTCTGGTGAATACAGAATGCTTTTTTTTTTGAGGAAAATGAAGTCTTCGTGTTTCGAATTTTTCATCTTCTAACAGGAAAAAATTCAAAGTAATGTATGGTCCAAAATGCGAACTGTATTATTTTATTACATATATAAATGAAATATAACACAGAAATTATTGTGTTATGTAAAAAATGTAATGCAGCATTTGTTTCACCTCTCAGGGATAAAAAACGTTCCTGATAGCGTAAACCTCTGAACCTTCTGCCATCTAAACGAAAATTATAATTATCGACTTTTAATTCAAAAAATTACTATGCTTATAAATATAAAGCATCAGTTTATAAACAAAAAAGGTGACTGAAGGGCAGAAGTTTTAAATTTTAATGTGTGTTATTTCCATTTTGAAAAATGCTTCCATCAGATATATTTTTTTAAATTTTATTTTAGAGGGCAATCAGTGATTTCAGGATTGACTTATAAGGTAGCATAGTAGCCCATAACACACTCAGATGAATCCAAGAATAATAAATTGTAACCAACATTTGGTAATACACGATTTTCTTTAAATAGTGCACTTTACACAACATTGCTTTAAGTTTTTTAATTAACTTTTGAGCGTGTGGCCTCCAATTTAGATTTTGATCAATTATCATTCCTAAATACTCTATATCATCCACTCTGTCAATAGCCCCACAAAAAAGAGTAATCATTAATGTCACAAATAGTTTCATGGATTTTTGCCGTAAAATTATCCACAATATCTTATATACATACCATACGCATTTTGTTTTAGATAAATTTAGAGTTAGCCTATTTATTTTTAACCATTTTACAATATCTATTAAATTATTATTTATTACACTTTGTATATCAGCAAGAGTTTTTGCTGTAAATGTAACAGCTGTATCATTTGCAAACATGTCAATCTTACCATTAAATTTCAAAGAGCAGAAATCAATGATAAAAATTAAAAAGAAATTTTAAAAGAAAGAATTTTTAAAAAATTTAAATTTTAAAAAGAAAAATTAAAATTGGCCATAAGACAGGGTTCTGGGGGACTCCGCGTTTTATTTCCAACTCAGAGTGAAAAGTCCCATTAATCTTCACAATTTGTATTCCATAACATAAAGAACTCGAAAACTATTTGAGAGTAACGCCTCTGACCCCAATACACTCAAATTTATGTGATAAAATCTGATGGCAAACAGGGTCAAATGCTTTTTTTATAACTAAAATAGAGTTGAGGCTATATAATTATTGCCAATAGATTCATAAACATGTTTAGTGTAGTTTATCATAGCATCTTATGTGCTTGTATTCTCTCTGAAACCAAATTGTTTTTCGGGGTAGAAAGTATTGCTTACTAGATAACTATTCTGTCGCTTTTTGTGCTAGTTTTTGTAAAATGTTTCCAAAGAGCAGAATAGTTGATATAGGTGAATAATTGGAAAGTGCATTTTTGCTCTCTTTTTGTAAATAGTAATCACGATTATCTTTTTTAATCTATCAGGAAATATACCACTTGCAAATGACAAATTAAAACTATAAGTTAACGGTGTAATAATATAATTAATTTTTTTTATAATTGCTGCAGTGATTCCATAAACTCCTGGACTCTTATTTTCTTTAATATGATTAACGATTTCTTGAATCTCTTCTTCAGTGTTGGAATTAAAAAGTGGAATTGTTATTCTTTGTAAAATAACTACTTCCAATAGTTAAATAGTGTATTCTGGGTTCTCACTGACGTTGTCGGAATAGGAAAAAAGCATGCATTATAATCAAGGAAGATATGAATTTAACGACGATATGAATTTTTAGAAGAAAACATTACCTTGAATCGGATGGTATATAAATTCACGACCTCCTGATGACATATCAGATGCTCTGACCACTGAACTACTGGCCACCGATCAATATCTTCTCTAATTGATGTTATGCACTTTCTACCAAGAGTGCATAATGCTCTGTGTCTCATGAAAGTATTGTCGTAACTGCTCTCAGCCTCAACAACCAAATTACAGGTATGTGTTGAAGATGGTATGTTCTGAGTATAAAATTGAATAAACTGAAGAAAGTTTTCGACGTTTTTCTTCAACTATCAAGGAAGGAATAAAAATATCGTCAATTTATTCAATTGCATACTCAGAATATACTTGTCATCTTCATGACATACTTGTCTGTTTCTTGGATCTGAAAGCCGCAGGGACAATACTTTCCTGAGACACAGAAAATTGTGTACTGTTGGTAGAAATTTCATAGCACCAATTAGAGTAGAGGAGATCTTGATTGGCGGCCGGTAGCTTAGCGGTCAGAGCATGTGACATGTCATCAGGAGATCGTGTTCATATCTGACCCGGCTCAAGACAATTTTTCCTCTAAAAAGGGTTATCAACGTTAAATTCAGGGTAATATCTTCCATGATAGTTGAACAAAATCGTCGAAAAATTTCTTCAATTTATGTATTATAATCATTAGCAGGGTTCTTATTTGCTACCGAATCAGAATTATATAAGTTCGGTAGGATAAGCATAATTTCCTTTTCATTTTCTATTAAATTATTGATAAATTTCCATTGCTTTCTACTGCTATCATTGCATTTTAAGAATTGTGTTCTATGATAATTACTTTTAGTAACTCTCAATAGAACATTAACCATTTAAGTGTCGGAAACTGAATAATCGTTTTTTGAAGATTACTACAAGTTAACTTGCATCATGTTTTTTATGCTTCCCTACCTTTGTTTCCTCTTAATTTACATATTTTTGCTCAGAATTAAATTATCTTCCTTTTAATATATAATGTAAATATTTCGTCATTAGTTGTTTCATAACGAGGCTAAGAGGTTGAGGTACATTTTTAGAGAAAAAAAATGCAACATTGTAAAGGTTAAGTTATTTTTTATTATTTTGTATTTATCTTTGTGTATAATATTGTTAGGATATTTCTTATGCTTATGGTATAATTTATCTTCTAATTTAATATCTTTTTGATATCATCAGTTATCCATGGAGTTTTACTTAATAGTTTAGTTTTAGTTAGAGTTAGATTTCTTAATAGTATGGAGGGCATTCAGAAAGATCTTGACACCTGTCTGTGGATTTCCATTCATTCTTCCGAACTTAATGAGCTACGACATTTTGAAAACTTGTCTAAACCATCATTACGTGTCAAAAGCAAAAGCCGTATCATCATTTCTCTCTGTGCGAAATATGTGCGTTGCTGCTATTATGCCTACTGAAGACGGGAAAGATTTTACATTTTCACAAGGATGCAGCTTGGGGACTATGCAAGAAAAGATCATCCCGATTTATCACAAGTATATGGGGATAATGCTCTTCATATGGCACTGTTACGGGATGGATGCGCAAATTCAGAGAAGAATGGCAGAGCTTCAAAAACTACTCTCATGCAGAAAGATCGAAGGAGCCCGTGAACGAGAAAAACATCGCTGCTGTTCGTGAAGTCATTAAGGAAAACCCACACATCACCGTTCAAGTAATACGTTAAGATGTTAGTTCATCAGTTGGCAGTGTAGAAACAATTATTCATCAACATTTAGAGTTCCGAAAGATCTATGCCAAATGGGTACTCCACAAACTGATAGAACACAAAAAGGGCTAGCGTCGACTCGTGCAAGGAAATACTTGCAATGTTTGAACCTAATACCTCCAGAAGGTTAACAAACATTGTCAGGTGATGAGACGTGGTTTGATTACTCTACAACTCCCAGAAAGATCGAAAACTATGTTTGGGTTGTGGAAGATGAACCGCGTCACCAAATCCTCTGACAAGACTTTCGTTCAAGGAAAAGGATCTTCATTTTTTTTTTCAATTCCCAAAGGTCGGTAGCCGCGGACACCTTACCTGAAAAAAAATGATTATAAATATCCAATACTACACCAACATCGTTTTGCCCAAAATTTTTAAGAAAATGAAGGAGCAGCGTCCAACAAAAGGCGTGTCAAGGGTTCTCCTTCATAACAATGCCAGTACTCACAAAACCGACAAATTACTGTCTGTTTGGAGCAGATATAAATCAAAGAGTCACCCCCATCCTACATATTCATCCGATCTTGCACCAAGCAAATTTTGGTTGTTTCCAAAAATGAAAAAGAAACTTGGTGGGAAGTCTTTTTGAAGAGTGCAAGACCTTGAAAAATACGTTTCATTCAGAGTTGCGAAGTACTGTATTCCCCAACAGGAGTACCCCCAAGAGTAAAAACTGTGTTGGTTTTTGTTCTGCAGATGCATATCAAAAACCTTTTTGGGCGTCCCCTCGTATTATTGTTTAGCATCTGTCACTAATTCAGAGAATTTATCAATAAACATTTTATATCACAAATTGAATCATTAATTTCCAAAAGTTCTTCCCAATTACATTTCCTTAGTTTTTCCCCCTTAAAGCTGTGTAATTTATCTTATACACTATAATCGAAAGTATTGGCTGATCTACATTACTTTTTTATTCACGTATATCAATTCTTATTCCTATAAGGCAGTGGTGTCCAACCTTTTCCCGTACAGGAGCCATATTCAAAGTTAGATTTATTTCGCGGTCCGCACTGAGTGATTCAAGAACAATTAGTGTGTTACTCATGAAATAATAAGCTGAAAAAATTGATTTTGTCGTGAGTGGGAGTCGAACCCACCTCTCTTGGAAACATTTTCCATATCTTTTTACATGTAAAAGGAAGTCTGTAACTATATTCAGTTAAAAATATGTAGTTGAAAAGTAACTGTATTTAGCGTACATATGATTGCACTGGACTACATTTGGCACGCTTCTGGTCGGGCATGCGCATAATTGATACGTAGCTAAAAGAAACCGAATTCGCGAGACCAACACGTGGTTTCCTAACTTCAACACTCTCACCTATTCGCCGCAACGAGCGCCACAGTCTTTTAAAAAAATTTATTCCCACTTATTTGAGCGTCGAATTTACACGATTCTTTGAATAATTAATAAATTTTAAAAGCTGTTTTAGTTTACTTTTCGCGCGGGAGTATCAAAATTGTTCGCAGGCCGTACCGACCCCCCGGACGTTGGTTGGACACGACTGCTATAAGGAAATGATCAGGAATTTTCGGCATGTACAACTGTTCGCATTCCAATATTATAAGCGTATTTTATATAAGTGTCACCGCTAAAGTGCAGAAATCAGTTATTCTACAGATTATCTAGGTATTGTGCAGATTAACTAGGGTGATCCGTTAACGTGTGGAAAATTGTTTCATTTCTCAAATTACCTAGGTAATCTGCAAATTACCTGGATAATCTGCACATTACCTACTAGGCACTCGTTAAAGTGAAAATAAGATCTTTGCTGGAACAACAGGAACGTTTCTGTACGCTTAAATTAACATAATGTTATTTATCTAGTGTCCGAGAGTAGAGTTGAAACCAGGGTCATCCCTCTGTCAACATGAATCAGTCGTCCGAATTATAAAAAAAGCCCCAAAAATGAGCAGGCCACATGAGAACGAATCATTTTAGTGATTCGTTATGAAGAATGAATCACTTTACCGATTCGTTCTCACTTGGCCTCCGCTCATCCGGGCCTTTTTTTATAATGCGGACGAGTGAATTACGTGACACGAAGATTCATATTCAAGAGATTCACCACTATGAGAGAAACAAACTTTTGAACTTTAACGATATGGACGCCGTTAATGTGCATATTACCTAGGTAAAATGCGCAAAACTCTTGATTCCGCACGTTAACGGAGCAAATCAGTTAATCTGCAGATTAGCTAGGTAATGTGCATATTAACGGCTTTCGAGCTTTAGCGGTAACATAAGCATGTTTTACAAATACATGGTCTAACATGAGACACTAGTTTCAGTTTCTCCTGTAATTGCATTAAATATGTTTGGAATCCACATAAAGAAAGTATATCCAAATTACTGTTAACATAATCTTTATCAAGAACTAGAAGAACTCATATCGCTTCTGGCGCACGAGAAACTCGTTTTCAAAGAGAATGAAGTTTTTCCTCTGCTCCTTAACAGAGAATGAATCAGTTCCTTCTTTCACTCCTTAATAGTTTTAATTTGAGTCAGCGGATGATGAGAAAAATGTAAATAGTATATTATTAATATTTATACGACATAAAGGTATTCGTCTCTGCAACTTTTATAATTTAAGAATTAATTTTCCACACTTCTCTCAGAAAAATGGGTATATTTTTGCTGTCAGTGATCTCTTAAAAAGCGACCACTAAAATTCCGAATTTCTATTTATACATATTATTTGAAAGACGTTATAGTAGTTTTGCGTTTCCATATTTAGTGATCTGTAAAGATATACTGTATATATATTAAAACTACCTAAGTATTAAAAAAATTCGAATTGTGATATTTCATTAGTACTAATCGAACTGAAATAGTTTTTTCTAATTACCATTTTCATTGTTTACAATGGAAACTTCATGACGTTCACATTCCGCCACCAAATTTAAAATATTTATTACTAATACATCATTGCAATATTCCTTCGAAATTTTGGAATTTCCAAAGGTTTTCACCGTTAGAGGGTGCATTATAGTGTTCGAAAGATTCCGAAAGTGCAAATCACGATATTTTACCAATTCCTATCTACTACAAAATTCTTTTTTATTTATCTCTAAATAAAAACAATTATCTTCCAAAGCAAAAAAAAAATTTGCACTGACCCCCTGGGTCTATCGCATCAACTCATTGTTGGCAATGAAAATTCCGTGACCTTCACATTCCACCACCAAAATCTCAGATTTCTACCAAAAATATATCATTTGCAATATTCGTTTGAAAATTTGAAATATTCACATTTTTCCTTCATTAGATAGCGCAATTATGGCTTTCCGAAGATTCCGAAAGAGCGAAATATAATACAACATCAATTTCTGTTTAACCGTAAAAAAATTCATTTGTCTCCAAAAACAAACAATTATCTGCTAAAACAAAGAAATTCAGTTTATCCACCGTCATGGGTCTAAACCGCCAATTCATTGTTGTCAGTGCAAATATCGTGACCTTCTCCTCATTTCACCACCAAAATTTCAAATTCCTAACATAAATAATACATTGTTTGCAATATTCATTTGGAATTTTGGAATTTTCAACTTTTTCCATCGCTAGAGGGTGTAATTAAAGCTTTAGAGAGATTCGGAAATTGTGTATCGTAATATTTCATCGATACCTATCCAACACAAAAAGATTTTTTAATATATCTCAGTAAACAAAAAGGTTCAATGTCTACAGACGAACAGACAGACGACAAAGCAAAAGTATTATCTCGTTTTTTTTTTAAAACGAGATAAAACGGTTAATCATCAGTAAGAATAACTGTGCTAATTTTAATTAAATTTAATTCGCCATTTAATTCACTTATAAACGGTTTTGGTGTGTAAAATCGACATCTATTTAATATGTTCATACAATATTATAACCAGTCCGCTTCAAACGGGGCGGGGGTGGCTCAGTCGGTAGCGCGCCAGGCTCGTAATCTGTAGTTCCCAGGTTCGAGTCCCAGCTGGGTCAGCGTTGGGATTTATCTCCGCAAAATTCCCCGCCCTGCCCACGGTCAGTAGGGGACACCGATGGGCTTGGAAAGGCCGCCGTCCGTCGGATGGGACGTTAAGCAGTGTGTCCGTGTGCGGGAGAGCCGTACCCTGTGCACGTTAAAGAACACGCTGGATGGCCTTGACGGGAGACTACCATCTGTCTCCCAACAGCTGTTCCAGTGGGTCCCCTCCCCCAACCTTCTCTGAGCCTTCGGGGTCCATGTGACCTGGCCTATGGTGTGCAAAAATGTACCGCTCAGAGGTAAAACAACCCAACCCGCTTCAAACAAAGCGATTCAGGAGTCACCAAATCGGGTTTTGTTTAAAATATATTGTATGTATTTCTAACAAATACCAGAATACCACATGATTTATTATAATGCTTACATTTCTAGAATTTATTACATCTGTTTAAATTGTATAAGCAAACTTCGTCTTCCTTTATCCATATCTCAGTTAATATAAGAATATGAACTGGATAACTTCAATAATCACTAACTGCCTCAATTAATTTAAACCTAGGTTTTATATTTTAAGCACTAATATTAAGGGTATATAATGACTCAAAGTTGGAATCAAGAAAAAAAAAACTTCAAATCATCGAAATTTATGCTATGTAGCATACATTCAGTAGAAATATCATGATCATCATCCTCAAGCAGCCAGGGACTACGGAGGTCCAACCAGGCTGCGCAATTTGGTTCTCCAAGCATATCTGACCTGAGCTATATCTGCTGCATCTGGCCATTTTACGTAATTTCTAACAAGGTCCTGTTTGGCATTGTCTACCCACGGCATCCTAGGTCTCCCCCTATTTCTGCGGTCTTTAGGCACATTTTTCATAACTCTATTCGCTAATCTGTAATTATCCATACGGGAAACATGGCCAAACCAACGGAGTCTCTCTCTGCACAATATGCTGCTTAAAGGAGGTTGCAAACTCCTTTGCCTAACCTCATCATTAGTTACAAGTTGAATCTCGTAATGCCCAAGATACTGAGTAAGCATCTGGAATCAAAATCATCTAGTTTCCTGTTATCTTGTTTACAAAGTGTCCACGTTTCACTACTATAACTAACCCTAGAAAGAATCAAACTATTATACAGTCTAATTTTAGTATTTAGGTGTAAATGCCTATTTCTCCACACTCTTCATAGATTCCTAAAAGTACCGGCAGCAATCCTTATTTGCCTGTTAATTTCATTCCGCACATCACCAGTATCTGTTACATAACTTCCAAGATAATTAAACTGTGACACCTGCTCAAGTCTGCAACCATTCAGAACGACAGTAGCTCCAACTGCCTGATCAATTTTCATCACTTAAGTTTTATCTATGTTTATTTCCAAACTAATTCTATCACCAGTCTCTTCAACAGCTCTAATGAAAGAATTTATCTCATCAACATCATTAGCCAACAAAGCCAAATCATCTGCATAATCCAAATCAGATATTTTGAAATCTCTACACCATTTAAGGCCAAAATCATTCCGTTCCAAAGAATTTGCAAAGCATAATAAATAACCAAACTAAAGAGAATTGGGGACAAAATGCACTCTTGTCGAACACCAGAAGTAATGCTAAACCAATTGCTACAAGCCTAACCAACTCTTATACACGACTAGTGTTATTATAGAGAGCTTTCATTATATTAATACCTTGTCTGGTATGCCATACGATCTCACAATCAACCACAAATTATGACGATCAACAGAGTCGACAGCCTTTTTTGAAATCAGCAAAGCTAGCAACCAAAGGTTTCTGAAACTCTAAACATTTGTCAAGAATCTGCCTGAGTCAAAATATCTTATCTACACGTCCCATACCATTTCTCAATCCACATTGCTCATCACACAATTCCCTGTCAACCAGATTATTAATTCTATTAAGCACAATCATGCAAAACACTTTACCTGGAACAGAAAGTAGGCTGATACCCCTATAGTTATCACAAGAACTGCAATCACCTTTTTTTAAAAAATAGGGATAATAATAGCTCTGGTAAAGTCCTTAAGAACCATGACTTGATCATAAAAGATATTCAAAATTTCAGTCATCCACGTGGTAACCGAAACATTTCCAGCTCTAAGCATTTCCGTAGTAATATCATCTACCCCTGAGGATTTGTGTAATTTAAGTTTAGAAACAGCGAAAAATTTCTTCAGACTGTGTTATACGGCCAACATTAAAGCCTGTGATGCACCTATCATCATTACAAACAATGCCGATAGAACTAACCACATTGTTTTGAACATCACTGAAATCCACAGCCCACCTAGCCATGACAAAATCTTCACTTCTATAACCTTACCAAGTTTATCCTTCAATCACTGTACACCTGTCCGTTTTCTAACACACAAAACATTAACTATGTGGTACAGCTCTGTGTTGTGCTGTCAAACTGCTTCCTCGGCTATGTCATCCAATACATGAAGCCAACTATTCTTATCAGCAGCTAAGTGATCAATTACACATTTATTAAGTTCTCTGTAATGCTTTCTATTAGGACTAGTAGGGTATTAATTAAAACCCATAAGCTAGTAATACACAGTCATGTACTCACTAACTGCAGCTGTGATGAGTAGAGGATTTAATAATAGACAAATGCAAAGTTGGTTTAAACAATAACAGAAAAAAATGATTTAAATTTCTTTAAATTTTCGAATCAACATAATTTCTCCACCAACCCCTCGCTGGCTGAAGCGACGCAACAACTCAGGCAACCCCGGGAATTCTCCAACACTAGGGGCCAATCAGATGCCATCCCCGGGCAAACGCAACATCCGCAGTTATTACACGAGTGGGACGGAGTCTTGTTGCCAGATCCCAAAAGTAAAAAAAAATGAAATTCCAAATACCAATAGGTCCGCAACCTATCAGTGCCAACTTTAGCATTGAAGTCACCGAGAACAAGGGTAATATCTCTTTTCTTGACAGAATTCAAAATATCCTGAAGTAGTCCGTAAAACCTATCCTTCTCATCCTCATCGGCATCGTCAGTGGGGCATAACCGCAAATAACATCCAAGTCTTAATGCCTGTCTCAAATTTTGCTATAAGAAACCTTTCATTAATACATTCATGTTCTAGAAGAGCATCACTGGCGTGTCTGTTGAGAAATTCATTATTATCGCTCCTCCCTGAAAAGAGAAATTTAAGATTATTTTTAAGAATCTGACCTTTATTTCCATCTGGTCTCTTGAAAATCGAGGACATCTATATTCTAACGGTGAAATTCTTGTGTGAGGATATAAATAGAATAAGATCTATGCAGAGTACTCACATTCCAACTACTTATGGAGATAACTGCTTAGTGCAATGTTTCAAGGAACTGTATTTATTAAGAGATGGAATGCCGACAATATTGTTACGACAGATGAACGCGCTACAGTGACTTTATGACAAAACGTGACATGAACACTAGCATATACTTCTGCGTGAAATTTATACAACAAACGAATTTGAATGTAGAACCATCCTGAAAAACAGAATGATAGAATTACAATGTTAAAAGTTGTGCAGATCAAAAAGGAGGTTTTGACAGTCTGAGTCAGTGCTCGATAAGTTAAAACGAGAAGTATTTTTATGTGGAGTGTGCGCGGGTGATTGTTATATCTTGCTAGTGTGATAAATCTAGTGATCTAATCAAAGACGAAGGATTGTTTATACCTGAAGTGAAGGTATTCAAGAGATATGACAAACAAAACGAAGGATATTAGTTTAGTACAACAGACAGAGCTGGTCTTGTATGTTCTGTAGAAAAAAGGTTATTAATTTATGAACGATAGTAGTTAGTTAGTTTATAAGTTATTTCATTCATATTTTTGTAATAATTTGCATTGTATTGTAATTTGCATTGCAAATATACTATTATAATCACGCTCAGTGTCATCCATTTGAAAATTTTCAACATTTGGTGTCAGGAGTACTGATATTATTATTATTGTGAATGCCGTTAACTAAAGTGTGGATGAATTACTAAAGTTGATGACTGATATAAGAGGTGAAATTGGTGAACTTGCTAGTCAAAATAATGACATTGAAGGTGATATAACTGCCCAAAGCAATAAAATAGGTGAACGTGTTAGACAAAATGATAGCTTGAAAGCCGATATGGCTACACAAAATAATAATTTGAGAGCTGAACTTTCTATTCAAAACAGTGACATAAACAAAAGAAATTGATGACCTTATTAGACAAAGTGATAGCTTGAAAGCCGGTATGGCTACACAAAATAATAATTTCAGAGCTGAATTTCTAGTCAAAATAGCGACATAAACAACCTAATTGGTGACCTTGATAGACAAAGTGATGACTTGAAAGCCGAAATGGCTTCTCAAATTGGTAAGATTACTGATCAGTGTAAGGATATTAAAACCGAACTTAATAGACAATTAAAATGTTGAAAGTTGAAATTTACAGTGTAAAATATGATAGTGTTAAGTTAGATTATAAACATGAAATTCAAATTATAAAAACCGATTGTGAACGCCAGTTTCAGATTTTAAGAAACGAAATGTTACCTTCTTCTTGTGATAAGAGTAAATTTAGTGACAATAATTCAAACAACGCTAGAAATGCAACTAAATCATCTACATATGATGGTTAATCATCTTGGACAGTATTTAAAACAAAATTTGAAGTTATCGCTAGAGCTAATGAATGGAATAATTTTCAAAAGGCCAGTTTTCTTGCTGCTTCCCTTAAGAAATTCTGCTGCAGAAATTTTACAGTGTGTTCCAGAAGAAAAACGGCTTGATTATCAAAGTCTCGTTTCTTCATTAGAACTCAGGTCTGGCGATAGTTATTTAAAATAATATTATATGAATCAATTTAAACATCGCAGGCAGAAGTGTGGTGAAACTATGCAAGAACTTGCTAGTGATATCGAGGGTCTAGCTCATCATCATCATCATCCTCCTCAAGCAGCCATGGGCTACGGAGGTCCAACCAGACCACGCAGTTTAATTCTCCAAGCATATCTGTCCTGAGCTACATCTGCTGCATCCGGGCCACTGCACACCAATTCTAACAAGGTCCTGTTTGACATTGTCTGCCCACCGCATCCTAGGTCTCCCCCTCCTTCTGAAGCCTCTAGGCACACTGTTCATAACCCTATTCGCCAATCTATAATTATTCATACGGGCAACATGGCCAAACCAGTGGAGTCTCTCTCTGCACAATATGCTGCTTAAAGGAGGTTGCAGACTCCTTTGCCTAACCTCATCATTAGTTACAAAGTTAAACCACCTAATACCCAAGATACTGCGTAAGCATCTAGAATTAAAAGCATCTAGTTTCCTGTTATCTTGTTTACACAGTGTCCAAGTTTCACTACCATAACTAACCCTAGAAAGAACCAAACTATTATACAGTCTAATTTTAGTCTTTAAGTGTATTCGCCTATTTCTCCACAATCTCCATAGATTCTTAAAAGTCCCGGCAGCAACACCTATTCGTCTGTTAATCTCATGCCGCACATCACCAGTATCAGTTACATAGCTCCCAAGATAATTAAACTGTGACACCTGCTCAAGACTGCAACCATTCAGATTAACCGAATCACAACCTGCCTGACCAATTTTCATCACTTTAGTTTTCTCTCTGTTTATAATCAAACCTACTCTACTACCAGTCTCATCAACAGCTCGAATGAAAGAGTTCATCTCATCAACATCATTTGCCAAAAGGGCTAAATCATCAGCATAATCTAAATCAGAAATTTTCGCATCTCCAGCCCATTTAAGGCCAAATTCTTTCCCTCGAAGTGAATTTCGCATAACATAATCAACAACCAAACTAAAGAGAAAACGAGACAAAATGCACCGTTGTCGAACACCTGAAGCAATGCTAAACCAATTGCTACAGGACTTACCAACTCTCACACATGACTCAGTGTTATTATAGAGAGCTTTCATTATGTTAACTAACATGTCTGGTATACCTTATGATCTCACAATCAACCACAAATTATGACGATCAACAGAGTCGAAAGCCTTTTTGAAATCAACAAAGCTGGCAACCAAAGGTTTCTGAAACTCTAAACATTTCTCAAGAATCTGCCTAAGTGAAAATATCTTCTCTACACATCCCCTGCCACTTCTGAATCCACATTGCTCATCACGCAATTGCCTGTCAACCAGATTCTTAATTCTATTAAGCACAATCATGGAAAGAACTTTACCTGGAACAGAGAATAGGCTGATACCCCTATAGTTATCACAAGAACTGCGATCACCTTTTTTGAAAATAGGGATAATAATAGCTCTGGTAAAATCTTTAGGAACCATGCCTTTATCATAAAAGTTATTCAAAATTTCAGTCATCCAAGTGATAACCAAAACATTCCCAGCTCTGAGCATTTCTGTAGTAATGTCATCTACCCCTGGGGATTTATGAAGTCTCAGTTTAGAAATAGCCAAACTAACTTCAGATTGTGTTATAGGGCCAACATTAAAGCTGCCAATGCATCTATCATCATTACAAACAATGGGAGTAGAACTAACCACATTGTTTAGAACATCACTGAAATGCTTAGCCCACCGAGCCATGAGAGAATCCTTACCTTCTATAACCTTACCTTGTTTATCCTTCAATCCCTGTATGCCTGTCCGTTTTCTACCACATAAAACATTAACTATCTGGTACAGCTCTCTGCTGTTGTGCTGCCTAACTGCTTCCTCAGCTTTGTCAGCCAAGCTATCAAGCCAAAGATTTTTATCAGTAGCTAACTGATCCTTTACACGTTTATTAAGCTCTCTGTAATCTTTTCTATTAGGACTAGTAGGGTACTGATTAAGGACATTCCTGCAATTCCTTCTTTCTGAAATAAGCTCAATTGCCTTGTCACTTAAATAATTCTGCCTCCTCTGCTCCTTTTTTCCTAAAAGAGTACTGTTAGTTTCCAAAAAAGCCTGTTTAAAATGGCCCCATTCTTCCTCAACTTCAGTATTAAGCAAACCATGACCGTCATAATGACTAAGTAACCTATCATGGTAAGTTTTAGCTATAACTGGGTCATTCAGAGCTTCAGTATTAAAGGTAAATTTTTTAACTCTAGCACAACACTTTTTAAGTTTAAGTTGCAAGACACTTTTAACAAGGTAATGGTCAGATCCAATTTCAGCTCCCCTATATGCCCTGGTATTTCTAACAGAACTAGCCCATTTGCTGTTAATTAATATATAATCAATCATATTCCTATGCAGCCCATCAGGAGAAACCCATGTGTATTTATGTATGTCGCGGTGTTTGTAATATGTGTTAGTTATTCTGAAACCATTGAGTTTACTTACCTGTAGGAGACGTTGCCCATTGCCATTGCAGCTACCAATACCAAAAGGACCTATTACTCCTCCCCAAAGGGCAGAGTCGGTACCAACCTTGGCATTGAAGTCACCAAGAACAAGGTTAATATCTCCTTTCTTGACAGAATTCAAAATGTCCTGAAGTTGTCCGTAAAACCTATCCTTCTCATCCTCATCAGCATCCTCAGTGGGGGCATAACAGCAGATAACATTCAAGTTTTTAATGCTTGTCTGAAATTTTGCTGTAAGAAACCTTTCATTAAAGCACTTATATCCTAGAAGAGCCTCACAACATGTCTGCTGAGCAGCAGACCCACGCCTTGGTGATGCTTTCCATCCTCCCTCCCTGTGAAGAGAAATTTAAAGTTATTTTTAAGTATCTCACCTTTACCTGTCCATCTGGTCTCTTGCAAGCCTAGAATATCTAGGTTATAGCGCTGGAATCCCTGCATGAGGACATCAAGAGAATAATCTCTATGTAATGTCCTCACGTTCCACGTTCCTGCAGAAAGAAAGTGATTAGTAGGATTTTTAAAGAAATTAGGTTTATTGAGATTGGTAGGGCCAACAATATCAAACAGCCCCCTGATCGCAGGCATGGGGCAAAGACCCGTTCCTCCTCCGCTAAAGGCTGAAGTCACCGATGCTGGTAGGAACTTCAGGCACCACCTTTTCAAGTGGACTTTTTTAAGAGCCACATGACCTGCCTGAGACGCATTACTCCAGTTTAGGCTTGACGATGCCCAACTAGCTAAGTAAGGTTCAGGTACCTGCGATGGCCTCTGATTAGGATTATCCACCAGCTGATATAAGGTATCCCATGCCTCTGTTCACTTAGGGCTGACAACCCAGAAGCAAACAGAAAACACAGCGACAGACTCTCCCTCAACAGAGGCCCACCGGTGCAGCAAGTCCAGGATCCATAATCAAGCTCAAATCCATAAACAAGTCCAGTCTAGTAGGTATAAATGGTCAGCACCAGGACCCTGTGAAGTTGACCACTCCTCAGCAGGGTTGAAAAAAAAGGAAAAAGTGGCCGTAGATGACCAGATCAGCAGGCCATACTGAACTGGCAGCCCTCCCCTTCCGTTCCCTTCCAAAAGAGAATATCTCTTTTGAAAGGTACTAACGGCCTGTACCACGAGAAGGACTTCTCATGGAGAGGACATTAGGACATTAGGTGCTATATACATTATATCTAATGTCGAGAAGGACATTAGGTGCTAGACCTGGCCGGTTCTGTGCATCATCACTATTGGCTTATAATAACTGTCCACCAGAAATCCAAGACAACTTATCTCAATTACAATTTCTTGGTGCTATTGCTGACCCTGAGACTCAACAACCTCTAAGGATGTTGGAAGGTGAAATTACAAGGTCAGCTGTGGTACATGCTATGAAGTACGGGTGTTCCAGGCTTTCCTCCCGAGCGAACAAACGTACGTGGGATTTAGGAGTGCATACGAAATTGTAGAAAAGGATAATGAAATGAAAGAACTAACCAAAGTCATACTATCCGTTTGAAAAACCTAAAAAGTTCTTCTTCAAAAGCTTCCACAGGCCTTCAGTGTTCGAATTGTGGCAAGACTGGACACATTCTAGCCAACTGCAAAACGTGGTGGGTACGAAGTTTAAGCACGTCTTACAGATAACAGAATCAGCATAAGCAATCTGAAGGGCAAAGGCTGAGTGTTGATTGGTTGGCCGCAAGGGAAGTCGCCCACGTTTCAACACTACATGGTGTGAATTACGGATTGGTAGCCGATGGAACCGTAAAAGGAATACCTTGTCGTATGATAATCGACACTGGTGCAAATGTAACTTTACTCAGAACGGATATAATAAAGAAAATAATACCTCATCCAAACTTGAATACTACAGATTCTAAAATAATCCCACAAACAGCTACTGGTGATCGTGAAAAAGTCCATGGAAAGATAGCACTCAACATCAGAGCTGGTAGCTGTCTGGTACGCCATCCTGTTTACGATGAATGCATATTAGGCCTTGACTTCCTAAAGAAACATGGATTTAGCATGAGACGTAGTGACAGCCTACTCATATATAAGACAGAAGAGATCCCTTTGCTTAGCTGCATATCTGATTCTTTATCAAGCGTGACTCCAATATCAGTGACGAAAGACCATATATCCCAGCACAAAGTGAAATTATAATCCGTGGACATCGGGCGGAGCCTTCTGAGGGCTTCTGATTGGCAGTCACTGAAGCCTCTGGTAAAGGAGGATTGGCTCATGGATCCTGGTTGCAAGAACTTTAGTCAGAATAGATTAACAGATTCCTATCAGAGTGATAAACTGTAATAAATCCAAGAGAATATTGAAAAAAGCTCAAGAATTAGAAAAATGTGAGTCTTGGGTACCAAGTATAAACACAATAGAAGTTAAAGACTCAAACCAACACCATACAGACATCCCATCTGATCTTACTGACTTATGGAGAGAAACAAGAAGAATATTAAATGAAGACCAAGCTGCTAAGCCCGAGAACCTACTGAAAGAGTTTTCCGACATTTTTACTGCTACATCAAATAATTATGGCAGTACTAACCTGACAGAACATAAGATCAACATTTGGTTATTCTCCCCCAGTCCATCTACCAGCAACATGACTCCCATTACCAAAACGGGAGGTGACAGAACAACTTTATAATGGATATGGAAGCTCAAGACGTTATAGAACCATGACAGAGTCCCTGGACATCACCAGTGGTTCTTGTCAAGAAAAACGCTGGATCTACCCGATTTTGTGTGAATTACCACAAATTAAGTGATGTAACAAAGAAAGACTGCTTTCCTTTACCCAGTATTGATGACACACTGGACACTATCTGGGTCAGAATGGTTCTCAACATTAGACTTAAAGAGCGTCTATTGGCAGGTTGGTATACATCCTGAAGACCGTGAGAAAACAGCTTTCACTACAAGAAATGGAGTTTGGCAGTTCAAAGTGATGCCGTTTGGACTTTGCAACACACCTGCAATATTTGAACGACTAATGGAGTCGGTGCTCAAAGGTTTGTCTTGGGAGGTCTGCCTGGTTTACTTGGACGACATCATCGTTCTTGGAAGAACGTTTGAAAAAAATTTGAGAAACCTTCGTCAAGTGTTTGAAAAACATAGGGCAGCCAAGCTAAAATTGTTGTAAAAAGTGTAAACTGTTCCAGCAAGAAGTTCATTACCTTGGTCATGTGATCACTACATCACGAATTAAGACTGATCCCAATACGATAGAAGCTATAAGAGACTGGCCCCCACCACAAGATGCTCATCAACTTCGTAGTTTTATTTGACTTTGCACCTACTATAGAAGATTTGTGAAGGGTTTCTCTAACATCGCAAGGCCATTACATCATCTGACAGAGGACGGCCAGCGGTTCATGTGGACCACCGAATGTAACGCAGTCTTCCAACAGTTGAAGCAATCTCTTTCCACATCACCAGTGTTAGCATATTCACAGACTGGAAAACTGGTTCCTAATAGATACTGACGCAAGTAACACAAGAGTTGGTGCTGTACTTTCACAACAGCAAAACGGACAAGAAAAAATTATTGCATACTTTAGCAAAACTCAGTCCAAACCAGAACGAAATTATTGTATCACACGAAAAGAACTGTTAACAATAGCAAAAGCAATAGAGCATTTTCATCATTATCTGTGTGGACAGAAATTACTTATACGCACTGATCATGCTACACTCAGGTGGTTACTAAATTTTAAAAACCCTGAAGGACAAATCGCTAGGTGGATACAGCGGTTACAAGAATACAATTTCGGCATCGAGCATTGAAATGGTAAAATGCATAGGGATGCAGATGCCCTTTCCAAATGTCCATGGATTGACAACTGTAAACATTGCTATAATACAGAGTTGAAATTCGGTTCTGAAACAGTAATGTCCATAAGAAAAATAACGAGGACACAAGCGAACAGTGTTACTCCAAACATCTGGAGTCCAATGGAAATGAGAAAGGCACAACTAGACGATGAAGATATAAGGCCAATAATGGATTTGATTGACAAATCTGATGCAAGACCTAATTGGGAGCAAATCTCAAGGAATAATCCAACTACCAAAATTTACTGGGCACAGTGGGACTCCTTAGAAGTGAGAGACGATGTATTATACTGAAGATGGGAGAATCCCACTGGACGGCTGATCCTTTGGCTGATAATACTTCCTCACTCCCGAGTTGAACTAGTGATGAAAGATGTGCGTGATAGTGCCACTGGAGGACACTTCGGTGTTAATAAGACATTGGCTAAAGCCAGAGAACGATTTCATTTGCTGAAATGTAGGGCAGACGTTGAAAGATGATGTAAGCAAAGTGAGGCCTGTGCAGCAAAGAAAGGCCCTAAGACTAGGAGTCGGGGTAAGCTGCAGAAGTATAACATTAGTGCCCCTTTTGAGAGAATAGCCATTGATGTAATGGTCCATTTCCTAGAACTTAGGTCACAGGGAAGAATGGACATTACTTAGAAGGAGGCCATATGAGCACCGACTCCATTAGTCGTGGTGTGGATTATTAGAGGAGGGCCAGCGGTTCATGTGGACCACCTGAAGGATGGCCAGCGGTTCATGTGGACCACCTAAAGGATGGCCAGCGGTTCATGTTAACCACCTAATGTGTGAGAAAAACTGATGATGGAAAAAGCTATTTATTAGTAGTAATGGCTTATTTCACGAAGTGGCCTGAGGTCTATCCCATCCGAGATCAGGAAGGAACAACAGTTGCAGAGATGATGGTAAATAACTTGATTAGTAGGTATGGAGTTCCTTTACAACTCCACTCTGACCAAGGACGCAATTTTGAATCCAATTAGTTTAAAGGCATCTGCCAACTATTAGGCATTCAGAAAACCAGAACAACTCCCCTACACCCTCAGTCGAATGGTATGGTTGAGAGATTTAATAGGACAATTGTACAACATCTAGAATTGTTTGTCGACGACCATCAACGTAACTGGGATCACCACAAACCACTCTTTTTGTTGACATACAGAGCAACAGTGCACGGGACAACTGGACAGACACCTTCCATGATGCTCTTTGGAAGAGAGTTACGTCTTCCCTGTGACCTTTTCTATGGTCGGCCGGAAGCAATGCCTACATCCACTCCACAATACGTACAAGAATTACAACTGCGACTAAAAAAATCCATCACTCCGTCAGACATAAAATCAACATTTGGTTATTCTCCTCCAGTCCATCTACCGGCAACAAGACTCCCATTAACAAAACGGGAGGTGACAGAGCAACTCATAATGGATATGGAAGCTCAAGACGTTATAGAACCATGACAGAGTCCCTGGACATCACCAGTGGTTATTGTCAAGAAAAATGATGGATCTACCCGATTTTGTGTGCATTACCACAAATTAAATGATATAACAAAGGAAGTCTGCTTTCCTTTATCCAGTATTGATGATATACTGAACAATATATCTCGGTCAGAATGGTTCTCAACATTAGACTTAAAGGACGGCTATTGGCAAATTGGTATACATCCTGAAGACCGTGAGAAAACAGCTTTCACTACAGGAAATGGACTTTGGCAGTTCAAAGTGATGCCGTTTGTACTTTGCAACACACCTGCAACATTTAAACGACTAATGGAGTCGGTGCTCAAAGGTTTGTCTTGGGAGGTCTGCCTGGTTTACTTGGACGACATCATCGTTCTTGGAAGAACGTTTGAAAAACATTTGAGAAATCTTCGTCAAGTGTTTGAAAAACGTAGGACAGACAAAGTGTAACTATTCCAGCAAGACGTTCATTATCTTGGTCATGTGATCACTACATCAGGAATTAAGACTGATCCTAATACAATAGAAGCTATAAGAGACTGGCCTCCACCACAATATGCTCATCAACGTCGTAGTTTATTGGACTTTGCACCTACTATAGAAGATTTGTGAAGGGTTTCTCTAACATCGCAAGGCCATTACATCATCTGACAGAGGAGGGCCAGCGGTTCATGTGGACCACCTAATGTGATGTAGCCTTCTAACAGCTAAAGCAAGCTCTTTCCACGGCACCAGGGTTAGCGTACCCACAAATGGAAAAACAATTCATAATAGATACTGACGCACGTAACACAAAAGTTGGTGCTGTACTTTCACAACAACAAGACGGACAAGAGAAGGTTACTGCATACTTTAGTAAAACTCTATCCAAACCAGAAAGAAATTATTGTGTAACACGAAAAGAACTGTTAGAAATAATAAAAGCAATAGTGAATTTTCGTCATTATCTCTATGGCCAGAAATTCCTTATATGCACTGATCATGCTGCCCTTAGATGGTTACTGAACTTAAGAAACCCTGAAGGACAAATCGCTAGGTGGAAGAACGGTTACAAGAATACGATTTCTCCATCAACAATCGAAGTGGTAAAATGCATAAAAATGCAGATGCTCTTTCCAGACGCCCATGTATTGACAATTGTAAACATTGCTATAATACAGAATTGAAATTTTGAACTAAAGAGGTAATGCCCATAAGAAAAATAGTATCGACACAAGCAAACAGTGATACTTCTAACATTGGGAGTCCAATTGAAATTTGGAAGGCCCAACTAGACGATGAAGATAGCCAGCCAATAATGGATTTGAGTGAAAAATCTGATGTAAGACAGATCAGATGTAAGACAGATGAGATTATACAGAGGAGGGAGAATCCCACTGGACGGCTGATCCGTTGTCAGATAATACTTCCTCGCTCCCGAATGGAACTAGTGATGAAAGATGTGCGTGATAGTGCCACTGAAGGATACGTCGATGTTAATAAAACATTGGCTAAAGCCAGAGAACGATTTCATTGGCTGAAATGTAGGGCAGACTTTGAAAGATGATGTAGGTAAAGTGAGGCCTGTGCAGCAAAGAAAGGCCCTAACATTAGGAGTCGGGGTAAGCTGCAGACGTATAACGTTGGTGCCCTTTTGAGAGAATAACCACTGATGTAATGGGTCCATTTCCTAGGACTGATGATGGAAATAGCTATTTATTAGTAGTAATGGATTATTTCACAAAGCTGCCTGAGGACTATCCCATCCAAGACCAAGAAACAATAACAGCGGCAGAGATGATAGTAAATAACTTTATTAGTAAGTATGGAGTACCTTTACAACTCCACTCTGACAAAGGACGCAATTTTGAATCCAATGTGTTTAAAGGCATCTGCCAATTATTAGTCATTCAGAAAACCAGAACAACTCCCCTACACCTTAAGTTGGATGGTATGGTCGAAAGATTTAATAGGACAATTGTACAACATTTAGCATTGTTTGTCGACGACCATCAACATGACTGGGATCACCACATACCACTCCTTTTGTTGACATACAGAACAACAGTGCACGGGACAACTGTACAGACATCTTCCATGATGCTCTTTGGAAGAGAGTTATGTCTTCCCTGTGACCTTTTCTATGGTCGGCCGGAAGCAATGCCTATATCCACTCCACAATACGTACAAGAATTACAACAACGACTAAATAAATCCATCACTCCGTCAGACATAACAACAACTTAGTAAGTGAGAGAACCAAAAGAGATACGACAGTAAAACAAATGAAACTGTTTTCAATCAAAGAGATCCTGTCTACCTGTACAATCCACATAGAAAGAAGAGACTTTCTCCAAAACTTCAGAAACCTTGGGAAGGTCCGTACATAGTAGTCAACAGGATTAATGACGTAGTGTATCGCATTCATCGACGTCCAACTTCAAAGTGCAAGATGGTTCATGTAGATTGTTTGTCCCCGTTTCATCGAAGAAGCGAAGAAACTTCGGAATCCAGAATTCTTCGGGACGAACAAGACATAAGGAGGGGGCAATGTTACGACAGATGAACGCGCTACAGTGACTTTATGACAAAACGTGACATGAACACTAGCATATACTTCTGCGTGAAATTTATACAACAAACGAATTTGAATGTAGAACCGTCCTGAAAAAGTGAATGATAGAATTACAATGTTAGAAGTTGTGCAGAATAAAAAGGAGGTTTTGACAGTCTGAGTCAGTGCTCGATAAGTAAAAACGAGAAATATTTTTATGTGGAGTGTGCGCGGGTGTTTGTTATATCTTGCTAGTGTGATAAATCTAGTGATCTAATCAAAGACGAAGGATTGTTTACGCCTGAAGTGAAGGTATTCAAGAGATATGAAAACAAAATGAAGGGTATTAGTTTAGTAGAACAGACAGAGCTGGTCTTGTATGCTCTGTAGAAAAATGGTTATTAATTTATGAACGATAGCAGTTAGTTAGTTTATAAGTTATTTCATCAATATGTTTGTAATAATTTGCATTGTATTGTAATTTGTATTGTAAATGTACTATTATATTCACGCTTAGTGTCATCCATTTAGAAATTTGCAACAATATCAAACAGTCCCCTAATCGGAAGCATGGGGCAAAGACCCGTACCTCCGCCTCTAAATGCTGAAGCCATCTACACTGGAAGACTTCCTCCAATGTAGAATTTGACGATGCCAGTAGAAGCAAAGAGTTCAGGTGCCTGCGATGACTTCTGCTTAAGATTACCCACCAGCTGACAAAACATATCCTGTGAATGAATTCACTTGGGGCTATCAACCCACAAACAAACAGAGAACACAGCGGAAGATTCTCGCTCCACAGAAGCACATCAGTGCAGCAAATTCATGATCGATAATCAAGCTCAGAGTCATAATTCTGTTCAGGTTGGTATATATGGTCAGCAGCAGAACCCTGTGTGGTTGACCACTCAGTTTCACCTCAGGGTAGAAATAAAAAGAAAGTAGTCATAGTTGTCCAGATCTAGGCCACACTGATCTGGCAGCCCTCCTATTCCGTTCCCTTCCACAAGAGTGTAGCTCTTTTGAAAGGTACGAACGGCCTGCACTACGAGAAGGCGGGGTCGGACATTAGGTGCTAGCCCTGGCCCGGTTCTATGCATCACCACAGGGTATTGTTGCATATTTCTCCTTCCAGTGATTACCTAACTATCATTTACAGACCGTATAAATAAATTATACTTGTTTAATATTCTAGCCACAATGAACAATACTATTTATATCATCCTCATTTCTAACTCTCCATAATTTCACTGTTTCGTTACGTCTCATAGATATTTTTACCATATCTAAACCCATGTATATTTTAATACAGATTTTCTGTCTTCCATTTTAGATTTAAACAATAGTTGCTTCATCGTAGAGGACAAATGTTCATTTAGGTACACGGCAGACTTTTTAATTTTACATCAAATAATGAATACTAACTTTAGAAGTTTTATTAGAACTTATCCATTTTTCCGTATTATTATTTTTTCAAATTTCACAATTAATGGTTAAATTTATTTTTTGACAGTTGGAACCCGATGCATAACTAGTATGTCATTCTTATTATATTCAACTTCGAATTTTTTCAGAAACTTTTGCCACTATTTTGGATAAGTCCTCATTAGGCTCTTCCGAATACATCTCTAAATTCTGAGCTCTTGAATGCTGCTGTAGATCATTAAATTCATCTCGAATGTTATGCAGTTCGTCTCTTAGTTCTATATATTTTTACAATGCACTTCTTTAAGTCACATTTTTTAATAATAATCATAATCGTTATTCATACTCATGTTAGTCATAAAAATGTTTAAGCAAATAACCCGCAAGGCATTGCTTATTTGCAAGGTTGTAAAAAGAAAATCGGCCTAAGTAATTTATTCTTTCTTCACTATGATGCAATGAATTTATTAGCCTGTATGGAATTATACTTTTAGCAATGGATTTTGAAAATTTTATATTCTTTTTATGAGGCAGTTGAGCCTTATATTGTCAAACCATAAGTCAGTATAGATTCACAGATTGTTTTGTAAACCAAAATACATATACAGTATGTGTGCTTGCAGTAAATTATAGTTTGTGAATTTTAGATGCACATAAACGCAATTTCCCTGCTTAGTTTTTGAATATGTACATTCCACCGGAAGGTTGTACCCATATATCGGAAGGATGTATCCTTAATCTCTTGACTAAAAGAACTAATAGTGTTCTTTATTTCATCTAGTTTTGCCGAAGCAAATTCTGCAAAAACCTTGATTTCATTAATTGCCACAGTGTCTTTTTTATGTCTGATATCTGTTGTATGATCAATCCATTTTATCAATTTCTATACTTTCTTCCTTGTTGCTTAAACTGAAGCTTTTTTTTTTTGCAGATTAGGTGTTGGTTTTGGAGTTTTACAATGAAAATCCCCTGCGCATTCTCCTGACCACTTAATAAACTCAGCTGCATCCAATATTACGTCTTTGAAAAAGTCACAGTTGATGGTAGCCATGTAACCTATTTAACAACCTAAAAGCAGCAACAATAACAAATCCAAAGGGAGGGAGGGATCCCAATTAAGGGTTGTAAAGTTCTTTTGAAGGCTCACTGATGTAGCTGGGGGAAGACACGAAACGAGGAGACAACGACAATGTAATTTTTCTCAGCGTAGTGGACCGGTGGAAGAGCCGAATGTCAGCGGACATCGGCAGAAATACTATAAAGAAATACTATAAAGTGAAAGGAACAGTTTGTTTTTAAAAGAGCTGAAATCGAAAAAAAAACAAGAAATACAGAAACCAAAACTGGGTGTAAGAACATCTGAAAAACAAGAATTAAAAAGGTAAAATAAAAAATACAGGTAATATTTATACGACCAGTACAAAAGCAAGAAACAAATTCAAAATAAGGAAGTCATAGTAAAAGACTGAATTAAATGAAATGTTATAATACAGACTCGAAAAGAACGAGAAGAGAAAAGAGGTCGAAAAAGATTCTTATGCAACCTCTGAAGCAAAGGCATATAGGTCAGATGGTTCACAGTATCAAATGAATCTGAAAGGAAAATTTTCTAATTGATATAAAGAAAATGTAAAGATAAACCAATTATTGTTTAATAATTACTTTAATACTTTTTTGTTGCCGAGCAGTTAGCGCCCTTGGATACTGATCTAAGGAACCTGGGTTCGAGCCCCGGGTAAGGCATGGATGTTTGTGTTGTCTTTCTCCTGAGATCTCGCCATCCTCATAGACCTTCTACTATGGCGTGCAAACTGACAGGCTCCTGTCAGATTTCTGTGGCAAGCAGTTGCTTCAAGGGATATTTATTTTAGTTTTAGTTTTAAGATGTTTTATCTACTGTTGCAAATTGTTAGGTGAGCATATAAATAATTTATAATTTCTATGGTAACGTTCATAAATCGGACCTGTCGGAAAAAAATTGTTTAAGCTTATAAGTAGTTATTGCTAATACTATCATTCCTCATTCGAAAACCAATCTGAGAAAGGGTGGGGCAACTGAGTGCAAGAAAGGAAATGAATCTATTTAGATGTGTCTCCTACTATGTAAGAGTTTCTTGGATATTAAGAAAACATTCTCCATTTCCAAGAAACTCTTCTGTGCTGGAAAAAGGAAACAACATTCTGCGACTCAGAAAGTGTAGCCGGAGTGTCACGTCACGTGGAGACATTGCGTACTTCAACTGCTTTGTAAAAAGGAAGCTATGAAACGGATGAGTGGCTACGTAGGTTTTCTAAGACCAGAAACATGAGCTGCATATCAAACGATAAATTTTCTCCACACCTTCCGCGCTGCTTATTCCATCCGCAGGAAAGGAAAACAGAAATGAAAATAATCCGTTCTTCTCGGTTACCTCAGATTTCTATTTCAAAATTCCTATAGATTTCGTGCTTATAATGCAGCGGAAAAGCGATTGGAAATCTCGGTGATGTTCTTCAGCATGCATCTGCATACTAATAGGAGATCTCCTGAGCCTCTCCAAGGCAAAGGAACTGATACTGCTATGAATCATTCTGAGCTGAATTCTCTTCCAAAATAGAGACTCTAGACTATATTAAATTAAGTATAAAATAGCGGAAAAATTATAAATTATGCATGAAATATTCTTGTGAGCAATTTAAATATAGATTTACGATACAAGTTTGGCTTAAGAGGTAACAATATAGACTGTTGTGTTGGAACTACTTGCCAGAGCATCTTATTGCTAAAAAAATTCAGATAAACCTAAATCTGTAGATAACGCGATGAAAAGAATGACCATTTATAAAAAAATAGATTATTCCAAATAAGGAGCGAAATAAGTAATATATTTTTTTTTCATTTATTTAAAATTTGATAATTTTCGAACGAAACTTTTTGTGAATAACCCTAATTCTGAATGATCGTTGTGTCATGGTTAAATGTGCATATATTTTCTTCCTTCACATAGAAAACATTTCATTTACATCACATTTCATGTCATTCCCTTATATATTTTTTGAGATTAAATATTAACCTTCGATTTTTAGCATAGATTCGATCTTTAGCCAATATTTCATTATTAACAATTCATCATCATCATCATCATCATCATCATCATCATCATCATCATCATCATCATCATCATCATCATCATCAAGCAGCCATGGGCTACGGAGGTCCAACCAGACCGTGCAATTTAGTTCTCCAAGCAAGTCTATCCTGAGCTACATCTACTGCATCTGGCCACTGCACACCAATTCTAACAAGGTCCTGTTTGACATTGTCTGCCCACCGCATCCTAAGTCTCCCCCTCTTTCTGAGGCCTTTAGGCACACTGTTCATAACCCTATTCGGCAATCTATAATTATTCATACGGGCAACATGGCCAAACCAACGGAGTCTCTCTCTGCACAATATGCTGCTTAAAGGAGGTTGCAAACTCCTTTGCCTAACCTCATCATTAGTTACAAAGTTGAACCACCTAATGCTAAAGATACTGCGTAAGCATCTGGAATCAAAAGCATCTAGTTTCCTGTTATCATGTTTACAAAGTGTCCAAGTTTCACTACCATAACTAACCCTAGAAAGAACCAAACTATTATGCAGCCTAATTTTAGTCTTTAGGTGCATACGCCTATTTCTCCACAATCTCCATAGATTCTTAAAAGTCCCGGCAGCAATCCTTATTCGTATGTTAATCTCATGCCGCACACCACCATTACTTGTTACATAGCTACCAAGATAATTAAACTGTGACACCTGCTCAAGACTGCAACCATTCAGATTAACTGAATCACAGCCTGCCTGACCAATTTTCATCACTTTAGTTCTCTCTCTGTTTATAACCAAACCTACTCTACTACCAGTCTCATCAACAGCTCGAATGAAAGAGTTCATCACATCAACATCATTTGCCAAAAGGGCTAAATCATCAGCATAATCTAAATCAGAAATTTTCGTATATCAAGCCCATTTAAGGCCAAAATCTTTCCCTTGCAATGAATTTCGCATAACGTAATCAATAACCAAACTAAAGAGAAAAGGAGAAAAATGCACCCTTGTCGAACATCAGAAGTAATGCTAAACCAATTGCTACAAGTCTTACCAACTCTCACACACGACTCAGTGTTATTATAGAGAGCTTTCATTATGTTAACTAACTTGTCTGGTATACTATATGATTTCACAATCAACCACAAATTATGACGATCAACAGAGTCGAAAGCCTTTTTGAAATCAACAAAGCTAGCAACCAAAGGTTTCTGAAACTCTAAACATTTCTCAAGAATCTGCCTAAGTGAAAATATCTGATCCACACATCCCCTACCACTTCTGAATCCACATTGCTCATCACGCAATTGACTGTCAACCAGATTCTTAATTCTATTAAGCACAATCATGGAAAGAACTTTACCTGGAACAGAGAGTAGGCAAATACCCCTATAATTATCACAAGAACTGCGATCACCTTTTTTGAAAATAGGGATAACAATAGCTCTGGTAAAATCCTTAGGAACCATGCCTTTATCATAAAAGATATTCAGAATTTCAGTCATCCAAGTGGTAACCGAAACATTTCCAGCTCTAAGCATTTCTGTAGTAATTTCATCTACCCCTGGGGATTTATGAAGTTTAAGTTTAGAAACAGCCAAAATAACTTCAGATTGTGTTATCGGGCCAACATTAAAGACACCAATGCATCTATCATCAATGCAAACAATGGGAATAGAACTAACCGCATTGCTTAGAATATCACTGAAATGTTCAGCCCACCTAGCCATGACAGAATCCTCACCTTCTATAACCTTACCTTGTTTATCCTTCAATCCCTGTATACCTGTCCGTTTTCTACCACACAAAACAATAACTATTTGGTACAGCTCTCTGCTGTTGTGCTGTCTAACTGCTTCCTCGGCTTTGTCAGCCAAACCATCAAGCCAAAGATTCTTATCAGCAGCTAACTGATCTTTTAGGGGCGGGGGTGGCTCAGTCGGTAGCGCGCCAGGCTCGTAATCTGTAGTTCCCAGGTTCGAGTCCCAGCTGGGTCAGCGTTGAGATTTATCTCCGCAAAATTTCCCCGCCCTGCCCACGGTCAGTAGGGGACACCGATGGGCTTGGAAAGGCCGCCGTCCGTCGGATGGGACGTTAAGCCGTGGCCCCGTGTGTGGGAGAGCCATACCCTGTGCACGTTAAAGAACACGCTGGATGGCCTTGACGGGAGGCTACCATCTGTCTCCCAACAGCTGTTCCAGTGGGTCCCCTCCCCCAACCTTCTCTGAGCCTTCGGGGTCCTTGTGGCCTGGCCATTTAGCCCATGGTGTGCAAAAAAGTGCCGCTCAGAGGTAAAACAATCCAATCCAATCGAACTGATCTTTTACACGTTTATTAAGTTCTCTGTAATGCTTTCTATTAGTACTAGTAGGGTATTGATTAAGGACATTCGTGCTGTACTTTCTTTCCGAAATAAGCTCAAGTGCCTTATCACTCAGATAATTCTGCCTTCTTCTCCTTTTTTCCTAAAAGAGTACTGTCAGTGTCCAAAAAAGCCTGTTTAAAATGATCCCATTCTTCCTCAACTTCAGTAGTAAGCATATCATGACTGTCATAATGACTAAGTAACCTATCATGGTAAGCTTTGGCTATAACTGGGTCTTTCAGAGCTTCAGTATTAAAAGCAAATTTTTAACCCTAGCACAACACTTTTTATGTTTAAGTTGCAAGACACTTTTAACAAGGTAATGGTCAGATCCAATTTCAGCTCCCCTATATGACCTGGTATTCCTAACAGAACTATCCCATTTGCTGTTAATTAATATATAATCAATCAAATTCCTATGCAGCCCATCTGGTGAAACCCATGTGTACTTATGTATGTCGCGGTGTTTGTAATATGTGTTAGTTATTCTGAAACCATTGAGTTTACTTACCTGTGGGAGACGTTGCCCACTGCCATTGCAGCTACCAATACCAAAAGGGCCAATCACCCCTCCCCAAAGGTCAGAGTCAGTACCAACTTTGGCATTGAAGTCACCAAGAACAAGGGTGATATCTCCTTTCTTGACAGAATTCAAAATATCCTGAAGTTGTTCATAAAACCTATCCTTCTCATCCTCATCGGCATCCTCAGTGGGGGCATAACAGCAGATAACACTGAGGTCTTTAACGCTTGTCTGAAATTTTGCTGTAAGAAACCTTTCATTAATGCACTCATATCCTAGAAGAGCAGCACTAGCGTGTCTGCTGTGAAGCAGACCCACGCCTTGGTGATGCTTATTGTCGTCCCTCCCTGAAAAGAGAAATTTAAGATTATTTTTAAGAATCTGACCTTTATCTGTCCATCTGGTCTCTGGCAAGCCGAGAATATCTAAATTATAACGGTGAAATTCTTGTGTGAGGACATCAAGAGAAAAAGCTCTGTGCAGAGTCCTCACATTCCAACTACCTATGGAGAGAAAATGGTTAGTGGAATGTTTAAAGAAACTATGTTTATTGAGAGAGGGAATGCCGACAATATCAAACAGCCCCCTAATCGCAGACATGGGGCAAAGACCCGTTCCCCCACTACTAAAGGCTGAAGCCATCTACACTGGAAGACTTCCTCCAATGTAGAATTTGACGATGCCAATAGAAGCAAAGAGTTCAGGTGCCTGAGATGACTTCTGCTCAGGATTATCCACCAGCTGATAAACATATCCTGTGAATCTATTCACTTGGGGCTGTCAACCCACAAACAAACAGAAAACACAGCGGAAGATTTTCCCTCCACAGAAGCCCACCAGTGCAGCAAAATCAGGATCCATAATCAAGCTCAGAGCCATATATCTGTCCAGTCCAGTTGGTTTATATTTACCACAGAAATAAAAACAATTACCACAGAAATAAAAACAATTACCACAGAAATAAAACCAATTCAAAATTGAAACCACGAGATACATTTCCCAGCATGAATATTTAAAGTACAGTTCCAATTTTTGAATCAGAAGTCTCACCCTTGGTTTCACCAATATGTGACACCGATGCTACTTTTAATCCAAGACAAAATTGCAAATCGTTTTTTTCCTTGCTAGGGAAATCAAGAACTATAGTTTCTACCATTCGAATGTGATTTTCTTTTTACATTTTAGTGTACAAGTTAGTCATAGTGTTACTATCATGTAACCCCTCTGGACGTCCTAAAGGAGAGCGATGGCATAAGTATTTGCAGTGTTTTTTAATCTCGTTTTCAAAGAAAACGAGATAATAGTTCGCTTTGTCGTCTGTCTGTCCGTCTGTAGACATCGAACTTCTTTGTTTACACAGCTAAATTAAAAATTCCTTTTGTGTTGGATAGGAATTTATGAAATACTGCGATATGCACTTTCCGAATCTTTCTAAAGCTATAATTACGCCCTCTAGTGATGGAAAACTGAAAATTCCGAATTTCACACGAATATTGCAAACGATGCATTTGAGCAAGAAATTTTAAATGTTGGTGGTGGAATGTGAACTCCATGATGTTTCCATTGGCAAGAAAGAATGAACCTCTCAGACTCAGGGTAGGTGAGAAAATGCAATTTTTTGTTTTAGCAAATGATTCTTTGTATTGAGAGATAAATGAAAAAAAAAATATTTTTTAGGGTTAGATAATAATTGATGAAACACACACAGCGGCCACTGAATTAGAAACCTTTATGCAGATGTACGTAAACGTCATTGTGCAGCGTATATGCAAAAAAACGTTATCACGTGCATCACCACGTGATCTAGGCAACTATTTAAGACTAGCTCGTCAGTAATCATCAGTAGTGTTGATCATAATGGGAAAAATAAAAGATCTTTCGGAATTCGATAAAGAGCTTATTGTGGGTGCCCGTATGGCAGGAGCAACGATTTTAAAAGCAGCAGGGCTGACTGTTTCTCAAAAGATGAGATATCTAGGGATTCTAATCAGTGGAAAAATAACCCACATTGCTTGCATTTATTATTATAAGATTATTTATTATTATTATTATTATTATTATTTAGATTTTATATTATTTATTATTATTAGATTATTTATTAAATAAAAGTTCTAATTCAATGGCCGGTATTATGATAAGTACTTTGGGAAAATTTCAAAATTTCAGACGAATATTGCAACGATGTATTAATGATAGAAATATGAAATTTTGATGGTGGAACGTGAACGTCATGAAGTTTCGATTGGAAACAATGGAAGTGATAATTATAAAACTCTTTTTTTAGTTTGGTTGGTACTAATGAAATATATATAATTCGCATTTTTCTAATATTAGTAGTTTTAATATATATATATATCTTAACAGCCGTACTTGGACGAGTGGAAAGAACGCTTGTCTAATGATCTAAGGGGCCTGAGTTCGAGCCCTGGGTAAGGCAAGGATGTTTGTGTTGTTTTCCCGCTAAGGTCTGCCATTCTCACAGACCTTCTACTATGACATATAAACTGACAGGCTCCTGTCATACCTCTGTGTCAAGCAGCTGCTTGAGGGGGTAGTTATTATTTATATCTTAACAAAGCACTGAAATGATGAAACGGCAGGTATGTTATTGAGTTTTACAAATAATATGTAAGAATAAAATTTCAAAAACTGGTGTCAGTTTCTAAGAGATATTCCATCGACACCAATAATCTATCTATTTTTCTGAGAGAGGTGTAGGAAATGCAACTTTTTAAATTCAAGAATTAAAAGACGATTCGTTTATGTTGTACAATTACTAATCAAATACTATTTGCATTTTTCTCATCATCCCCTAGCTAAAATTAAAACTTTTAAAGAATGAAACAGTAGGGAAAGGAAAAACTCCATTCTCTTTGAAAACGAGATTCTCATATGGGCCAGAGGCGATATGTGTTCTTCTAGTTTAAATATTGGATTCTGAAACACATGGAATTGTACAAAATGCAGTCTATGAGGGAAATAGTTTTCTCTTCAGTAACTGAAAAAATCTAACTATTTTACTTTCCTGCAGGTATTCGCAAAATCTTTTTAGAATCGTTCATTCCTTTAACTTGGATGCCTTTCTTTAATTTATACATAATACGTATCTCAATGACTTGTTGTTTTTTTTTGTTATCAAAAATCTTTAGAACAATTTCTAGAACGCCGTTTCAGTGTGTTCCGGCTAAACACAGCACTACCTTCTTCATCGAGAATTGACATAGCTCGTTCCTTCAGTAACGTAGCTTTCACATTTCGGCCATCCCTTGCGCAAAGTTAGAAATCCTTTATACATTGAAGATGATGTTGCTACGTATTGTAATATCTTACCAGTAAAGAAATAATTTTTTTCTCTTATTGTCTTGGTTGGTGATCTGTATGTATGTCATAACATTTATTGTTTGGATATGGGAGAGGGTGTTAGGTTTAGTTAGTGGGATTGGTTGGCGTTCGCTTCGTGTGAGACCCGAGATTTACGAGGAAACAGGCGAAAGGGTAGTATATACCTTTTGAGCATAAGGTGTGTCGGGGTCACCAATGTTAGGGCGATAAACCAAAAGAAGTCCAGCAAGTAAAAGTACCACTATCGGATAGATGTTCGTTGGAAGAATTAAAAAAAAAGAACTTGGTGACAAGTAAAATCACTTGATATAGTAAATTGTTCCTATTTCGGAAGCGGAAGAGGAGTGGTGTTACAAAACCAAGAAGCAGTTAGTACCCAGAGTCTCAAGCGATGAAACTCATTTATTCCCCTGGCGAATTTCATATCCACCAAGAAACTCCAATAAAGATTTACAAAAGATTTCAAATATTTCGGGACGTGATTTTTTTTTCTTTTATAATAACTGCTGGAATCGACAGTTCTGTTCAAAAGATCGTATGAGGAATAAGGAAAATCGAGGAAATAACTGAAATCGGCGCAGCATTTAAGGATTAAGAATAATATGTGTGTTGTACCACAATCAAAGCTCTCAATACGCACAAAATCACTCTGTTAGATGTATATTGCAAATGAGAAAATAAGATAGTCCAATAAAAAATAATAAAAAAATAAATACCCCCTCAAACAGCTGCTTGCCACAGAGGTCTGACAGGAGCCTGTCAGTTTATATGCCATAGTAGATCTGAGAGGATGGCAGCACTTCAGCAGAAAACAACACGAACATCCATTAGGGTGGGCAGAAAAAATTAAAAATTTTTTTTCAAGTCGTAATACCTCGGAAAAGTTGCGAATTGGGGAGACTAAAAAGGGGTTAAAAAAGAAATAACATCGGTTTATATCTTCCGGTCGCGCATGTGCTCTAAATTTTGTCGAAATTTGGAAAAAATCACATTTTTACGATAATTTTTAACATTTTTCAATTAGCCTCTTCCCGAATGTTATTTAAATTAGCCTCTTCCCAAATTCTTATGCATTAGAACCACAGAAAATAATGTTTAAATATTATTTAAATCCATCAACATCTTCCGGTAACGCATTGCCTTCAAAGTTAATGAAATTTTGAAAAACATTCACAAATAAAGGTAGATCACAGTTCAAGGAAAAAAAAAACACTAACAACTTACATGTTCTTTATATTTGTTCTTTATTGAATACAAGTTTAAATGTTTAAAAACAAATTATTTTAGACCATTAGTAATATTTATAAACAACTATCAGAACATTCATGCCGCCAAAACTCAATTTCAAGGCTCAAGACTACTCGGAAATAATTAACTGGATGGACTGTGATTTATCTTCTCCCCCATTATTAAAAGATATCAGTGAAGATGAGATTAAATCACATATTCAAAGTGACTCAGTCCCTAATTGGAATATAACATTCAAGACATTCCCAGTTCACACACAGGCAGTTGAACGATGTGTGAAACTCGTGACAGATGCCTCAGGAAAAGTTTGCGGAGCTGAGTCTAGGGATGGTTTTATCAGAACGACTCTGCTGCCAAGGTCAACCATGCCTAACTTCGCCCATGAATCAGATTTCAAAGTACCTTCAGCTAAGAATGAGTGAAAACGGAGATGTTCAATTGTTCAACATGAGTTTCTTGGACTTACGACTCTTCATACAAAAATTTAGTTTTTTCAATAAAAAATTCTGTTTATAAATATTACTAATGGTCTAAAATAATTTGTTTTTAAACATTTAAACTTGCATTCAATAAAGAACAAATATAAAGAACATGTAAGTTGTTAGTGTTTTTTTTTCCTTGAACTGTGATCTACCTTTGTTTGTAATTTTTTTTTTAATTTCATCACATTTAAAGGCAATGCGCGACCGGAAAATGTTGATGGATTTAAATAATATTTAAACATTAATTTCTGTGGTTCTAATACATAATAATTTGAGCTATTACATTCGGGAAGATGCTAATTTAAAAATGTTAAAAATTATCGTAAAAATGTGAATTTTTCCAAATTTCGGCAAAATTTAGAGCACATGCGCGACCGGAAGATATAAACTGATTTTATTTCTTTTTTAACCCCTTTGTAGTCTCCTCAATTCGCAACGTTTCCGCGGTATTACGACTTGAAAAAATGTTTTTGAATTTTTTCGGCCCACCCTAACACCCATGCCTTATCCGGGGATTATCCTTAGATCAGTAGCCAAGCGTGCTAACCACTCGGCCACGGGACGGCTTGGTCGAATAAACGTCTACAAAAAGAAAATATTTTACAAATTAGGAAATTGTTCCTTTTTTTAAATATTAAAATTTGTTAAAACCCATTGGAATTAATTCTATTTTCGAACATTTCCAAAGCTAACGCGTTTTTCACAAGGTACAGTATTGATTGATACCCTAGCGCATAAAACACTTGTGCAAAGACATTTTATTTACTTATCTAATAGATATTTCAGTGCTTTACCCACAGACCTCAAACAATTAATAATGAAAGAGAATTCATTGGAAAAAGCAGGAAGTGGCTACTTAATTTGTAGAATGTACATGTTTTGTTTTAGGACAGTTTATTGGGACTATTTTGTTTTAATATTCTTATATTTACAACATAAATTTATTGATAATGTACAAGAGATTTTTTTCTCTTCAATGGTAAATTGTTCTATTGTATACTTACAAGTCTTTTTGACATTTATGATGTATTTATATTTGCTGCCAAATTAACTTATTTCTTTATTGAGCTGCATAATTTCTTCCAAACGCGAGAGTTTCACTCTAATGGAGACTCATTCTTATTTTCACTATCGCTGTAAATGGAAAATTGAGAAATTGTTGTGTACTAATGACAATTATGACAGTTTATATTGTTTTATATGAATTGAAAATTTTCTGTGATATTCTGGATATATATATCTTTTTTTGTTTTGAAAATCTGAAAAAAATGTTTAATGTCACAGTTAAGCAATTTCTATTACATAATGAGTGTTTTGTTGTATTGTGAAGATGTGAAAATAAAAATATCCTTCTTCTTCTTTACCTAAGTAACGTAATAAAGTTCAGGGTCACTACAGATTCGTGCAGTAAAGTCAAAAACTATTACACTTATGCATATGTTTTAGTTTCTGCATTCATTCATTATGATGCCAAAAATAAATTTAATATATTGTTATAAATTTAAATGGATGAGTACTGAGCGTCGGTATAAGTAAGTATATTTTACAATACAAATTACAAAAGCATGGATGAAATTACTTCAACACAAACTAAATATTACCGTACATAAAATAATAATCTTTTCCTACAGAGCAGTCAAAACTAGCTCTGTCTACTCAATACCTCTTAATTTTCATAGTAAATGTCCTTTTTTTATCTCTCACTTCAGGCACAAATCATTTTAGATTAACTCATTAGATTTTATACTAATGAAACTACTTAACCTCACGCGCACTCACCATACAAAAATATTTCTTCTTCATTTGCACTTATCGCGTATTTACTTAGACTAACTGCGTCCTCTTTCACATATCCACAACTCCAACACTACAATTCTATCATTCTCAAATTTCTGATCGGTTCTATGTTCCAATTCGTTTGTTACATAAATTTCTCGCAGAAGTATACACGAGCGTTCATGTCACATTTATCATAAACTCAGTGCTGCACATTCATTTGTCGTAACACTGCCACCTCCTTATGTCTTGTTCGTCCCGAAGAATTCTGGATTCCGAAGTTTCTTCGCTTCTTCGATGAAACGGGGACAAACGAACTACATGAACCATCTTGCACTTTGAAGTTGGACGTCGACGAATGCGATACACTACATCATTAATCCTGTTGACTACTATGTACGGACCTTCCCAAGGTTTCGGAAGTTTTGGAGAAAGTCTCTTCTTTCTATGTGGATTGTGCAGGTAGACAAGATCTCCTTGATTGAAAACAGTTTTATTTGTTTTACTGTCGTATCTCTTTTGGTTCTCTCACTTGCTAAGTTGTTGTTAGGTCTGACGGAGTGATGGATTTTTTTAGTCGTTGTTGTAATTCTTGTACGTATTGTGGAGTGGATATAGGCATTGCTTCCGGCCGACCATAGAAAAGGTCACAGGGAAGACGTAACTCTCTTCCAAAGAGCATCATGGAAGGCGTCTGTCCAGTTGTCCCGTGCACTGTTGTTCTGTATGTCAACAAAAGGAGTGGTATGTGGTGATGCCAGTCACGTTGATGGTCGTCGACAAACAATGCTAGATGTTGTACAATTGTCCTATCAAATCTCTCAACCATACCATCCGACTGAGGGTATAGGGGAGTTGTTCTGGTTTTCTGAAAGCCTAATAGTTGGCAGATGCCTTTAAACTAATTGGATTCAAAATTGCGTCCTTGGTCAGAGTGGAGTAAAGGTTGTAAAGGAACTCCATACCTACTAATCAAGTTATTTACCATCATCTCTGCAACTGTTGTTGCTTCCTGATCTCGGATGGAATAGACCTTAGGCCACTTCGTGAAATAATCCATTACTACTAATAAATAGCTATTTCCATCATCAGTCCTAGGAAATGGACCCATTACATCAATGGTTATTCTCTCAAAAGGGGCACTAGTGTTATACGTCTGCAGCTTACCCTGACTCCTAGTCTTAGGGCCTTTCTTTGCTGCACAGGCCTCACTTTGCTTATATCATCTTTCAACGTCTGCCCTACATTTCAGCAAATGAAATCGTTCTCTGGCTTTAGCCAATGTCTTATTAACACCGAAGTGTCCTCCAGTGGCACTATCACGCACATCTTTCATCACTAGTTCCACTCGGGAGCGAGGAAGTATTATCAGCCAACGGATCAGCCGTCCAGTGGGATTCTCCCATCTTCAGTATAATACATCGTCTCTCACTTCTAAGGAGTCCCACTGTGCCCAGTAACTTTTGGTAGTTGGACTATTCCTTGAGATTTGCTCCCAATTAGATCTTACATCACATTTTTCAATCAAATCCATTATTGGCCTTATATCTTCATCGTCTTTTTGGGCCTTTCTCATTTCCATTGGACTCCAGATGTTTGGAGTAACACTGTTCGCTTGTGTCCTCGTTATTTTTCTTATGGGCATTACTGTTTCAGAACCGAATTTCAACTCTGTATTATAGCAATGTTTACAGTTGTCAATCCATGGACATTTGGAAAGGGCATCTGCATCCCTATGCATTTTACCATTTCAATGCTCGATGCCGAAATTGTATTCTTGTAACCGCTGTATCCACCTAGCGATTTGTCCTTCAGAGTTTTTAAAGTTTAGTAACCACCTGAGTGTGGCATGATCAGTGCGTATAAGTAATTTCTGTCCACACAGATAATGATGAAAATGCTCTATTGCTTTTGCTATTGTTAACAGTTCTTTTCGTGTGATACAATAATTTCGTTCTGGTTTGGACTGAGTTTTGCTAAAGTATGCAATAATTTTTTCTTGTCCGTTTTGCTGTTGTGAAAGTACAGCACCAACTCTTGTGTTACTTGCGTCAGTATCTATTAGGAACCAGTTTTCCAGTCTGTGAATATGCTAACACTGGTGATGTGGAAAGAGATTGCTTCAACTGTTGGAAGACTGCGTTACATTCGGTGGTCCACAGGAACCGCTGGCCGTCCTCTGTCAGATGATGTAATGGCCTTGCGATGTTAGAGAAACCCTTCACAAATCTTCTATAGTAGGTGCAAAGTCCAATAAAACTACGAAGTTGATGAGCATCTTGTGGTGGGGGCCAGTCTCTTATAGCTTCTATCGTATTGGGATCAGTCTTAATTCGTGATGTAGTGATCACATGACCAAGGTAATGAACTTCTTGCTGGAACAGTTTACACTTTTTACAACAATTTTAGCTTGGCTGCCCTATGTTTTTCAAACACTTGACGAAGATTTCTCAAATGTTTTTCAAACGTTCTTCCAAGAACGATGATGTCTTCCATCTAAACCAGGCAGACCTCCCAAGACAAACCTTTAGCACCGACTCCCTTTGTGGTTCAAAAGTTACAGGTGCGTTGCAAAGTCCAAACGGCATCACTTTGAACTGGCAACGTCCATTTCCTGTAGTGAAAGCTGTTTTCTCACGGTCTTCAGGATGTATACCAACCTGCCAATAGACGCTATTTAAGTCTAATGTTGAGAACCATTCTGACCCAGATAGTGTCCAGTGTATCATCAATACTGGATAAAAGAAAGCAGTCTTTCTTTGTTATATCACTTAAATTGTGGTAATCCACACAAAATCGGGTAGATCCATCGTTTTTCTTGACAAGAACCACTGGTGATATCTAGGGACTCTGTCACGGTTCTATAACGTCTTGAGCTTCCATATCCATTATGAGTTGCTCTGTCGCTTCCCGTTTTGCTAATGGGAGTCTTGTTGCCGGTAGATGGACTGGAGGAGAATAACCAAATGTTGATCTTATGTTCTGTCAGGTTAGTACGGCCATAATTATTTGATGTAGCAGTAAAAATGTTGGAAAACTCTTTTAGTAGGTTCTCGGGCTTAGCAGCTTGGTCTTCATTTAATATTTTTCTTGTTTCTCTCCATAAGTCAGTAAGATCAGATGCGATGTCTGTATGGTGTTGGTTTGAGTCGGTAACTTTTATTGTGTTTATACTTGGTACCCAAGACTCACATTTTTCTAATTCTTCACCCTTTTTCAATATTCTCTTGGATTTATTACAATTTATCACTCTGATAGGAATCTGTTAATCTATTCTGACTAAAGTCCTTGCAACCAGGATACCATGAGCCAAAACTCCTTTACCAGAGGTTTCAGTGACTGCCAATCAGAAGGCTCCGCCCGATGTCCATGGACTATAATTTCACTTTGTGCTGGGATATATGGTCTTCCGTCACTGATATTGGAGTCACACTTGATAAAGAATCAGATATGCAGCTAAGCAAAGGGATCTCTTCTGTCTTATATATGAGTAGGCTGTCACTAGATCTCATGCTAAATCCATGTTTCTTTAGGAAGTCAAGGCCTAATATGCATACAACGTAGATGTCAGCGATGTAAACAGGATGGCGTACCAGAGAGCTACCACTCTGATGTTGAGTTCTATCTTTCCATTGACTTTAGCACGATGTCCAGTTACTGTTTGTGGGATTATTTTAGACTCTGTAGTATTCAAGTTTGGATGAGGTATTATTTTCTTTATTATATCCGTTTTGAGTAAAGTTACATTTGCACCAGTGTCGATTATCATACGACAAGGTATTCCTTTTATGGTTCCATCGGCTACCAATCCGTAATTCACACCATGTAGTGTTGGAACGTGGGCGACTTCCCTTGCGGCCAACCAATCAACACTCAGCCTTTGCCCTTCAGATTGCTTATGCTGATTCTGTTATCTGTAAGACGTGCTTGAACTTCGTACCCACCACGTTTTGCAGTTGGCTAGAATGTCTCCAGTCTTGCCACAATTCGAACACTGAAGGTCTGTGGAAGTTTTTCAAGAAGAACTTTTTATGTCTTTGAAACGGATAGTATGGCTTTGGTTAGTTCTTTCATTTCATTATCCTTTTCTACAATTTCGTATGCACTCCTAAATCCCACCGTACGTTTGTTCGCTCGGGAGTAAAACCTGGAACACCCGTACTTCATAGCATGTACCACAGCTGACCTTATAATTTCACCTTCCAACATCCTTAGAGATTGTTGAGTCTCAGGGTCAGCAATAGCACCAAGAAATTGTAATTGAGATAAGTTGTCTTGGATTTCTGGTGGATAGTTACTATAAGCCAATCTAGCTAGACGATCGATATCACTAGCAAGTTCTTGCAAAGTTTCACCACACTTCTGCCTGCGATGTTTAAATTGAGACACAAGTATTGTTTTAAATAGCTATCACCAAACCTAATTTCTAATGCAGAAACCAGACTTTGACAATCAAGTCGTTTTTCTTCTGGAACAGATTATAACACTTCTGCAGCAGAATTTCTTAAGGAAGCTGCAAGAAAACTGGCCTTTTGGAATTTATTCCATTCATTAGCTCTAGCGTTAACTTCAAATTGTGTTTTAAATACTGTCCAAGATGATTGACCATCATATGTAGATGATTTAGTTGCATTTCTAGAGTTGTTTGAATTATTGTCACTAAATTTACTATTATCACAAGAAGAAGGTAACATTTCGTTTCTTAAAATCTGAAACTGGCGTTCACAATCGGCTTTTACAATTTGAATTTCATGTTTATTACACTTTCAATTTGATGCTTAACACTATTAAGTTTTGCATTGAAATCACAAGTGATTTTAATAACATTACTCTTGACCCATATAAATTTCAACCTTTAAACTATAACACTATCTGTTCAATTCGGTTTTAATGTCCTTACACTGATCATTGATGTCACTGTTTTTTATTCAGATCATTATTCTGAGCAGTGATTTCACTGATTTTTTCATTTAAATCATTATTCTGATGAGTAATCTTGCCAATTTGGGGAGCTACTTCAGCTCTCAACTCATTATTTTGTGTAACCATTTCGCCTTTCTAGTTATCATTTTGTGCAGCAGCCATTTAGGCTTCAAGTCATCATTTTGTCTAGCAAGGTCACCAGTTTTACTGCTTTAGGCGGCTATATCACCTTTAATATCAGTTATCAGCTTTATTAACTCATCTATACTTCTAGCAAAAGGCATTCAATAAATTATCTTCATTCGTGGCACCAACTGTTATAAATTTAAATGGATGAGTACTGAGCGTGGGTATAAGTAAGTATATTTTACAATACAAATTACAAAACAATGCAATTTATTACAAAAGCATGGATGAAATTACTTATAAACAAACTAATACTATCATACATAAAACAATAAACTTTTCCTACAGAACAGTCAAATCTAACTCTGTTTACTCAATTGATGAACCTCAAATTTTTATAGAACTTCTTAATTTTTATAGCAAATGCCCCTTTTTTATCCCTCTTTTCAAGCACAAATCATTCTAGTTGTCTGTGTTAACTTATTAGATTTATAGTAATAAAACTGATCAACATCCCGCGCACTCACCACATAAAAATATTTCATATTTATTTTCACTTATCGCGTATTTACTTAGACTAACTGCGTCCTCTTTCACATATCCACAACTCCAACATTACAATTCTATCATTCTCAAATTTCTGATCGGTTCTATGTTCCAATTCGTTTGTTACATAAATCTCTTGCAGAAGCATACACGAGTGTTCATGTCATGTGTATCATAAACTTACTACAGCACGTTCATCTGTCGTAACAATATGATATTTTGCACCATTGGTGTAAAGCTTTCATACGTCTGGAAAGATTTAAATTAATCCTTTTAGACTTGTATCTATTACTGAATTGTTTCCGTGAATCGGGGTTTCATAAACATTAGTGAAATTTCAAAAATGTTTTTGAACACTGAAGTTTTGCATCCTTTGCGATAGTGAATATGTCATTTGCCCAGCCAAGAAGGAAAAGCATATTTCATCTCGAAAGTATAATCTTGGATAATCATTCTTGTGTCTAAAAAAATTGAAACCTGAACTTCTCTGTACTTGAAACTTGAAACTTCTTGTCTTAATCATATCAAAACTTTACCTCTTGATATCCAATTCCCACGTAAATCAGCGAATGAACGTATTATTATCGATTTCATCAAAGAATAAAAGTCGAGAAATGAAAGAATGAATGAATTTTTATTAAAGCAAATTAGTTACAAATGTAATTTGGATAAGTAACACATAGTAGTAGTAGTGCCCCTCCTTGGAGTATTCGACCTTGAAAAGTCTCCAAGGTCACGGGATACGGCCACGCCCAATTCAGGTCATACACCCCTTTGCCATTACCCTCACCACACAGTCCTCCGATTTTGCCGATCATCCAACATTTTGAAATCTGGCATCATCAACTTCGCCCCACAGATTCCTCAAATTTTGGTGTTTCTTCAGTCCACCTCCTCCATCTTGGATTCTGACGTCATCAACCATCCCTAGTAAACAACCCTCGAAATATTCTAAGTCGCCGATTGCATCATAGCCCAAACCCATTGACAACACTAATTCTGAAATTTATCAAGTTCAATTAAACTCTCGGTGGCAACACCCTATGTAGCGAAGCCCCCCTATATTCCCAAACCCATATTACAGTAAAGCCCTCTATAAAGAGGATACAAACCCATGAAGTGTGACATCCATGACTTCATGGATTTGTGACTATGATGCAATCATCTTGTCCAGACTTGCAAATTCCCAAATAAATTTCACCTCTACTAGCTTGGATGTTTCAATCTTAAAAATATTACCAACTAAACTTATGGTGGCAACGTTAGGGCATCCCCTCTCAGAATGGATGTCCCAATTTCAAACATTTACCAAGTCCCATATATTAGACCATCGGCCAAACCTCTCCAAATAATTCTAAATCCTGCGACACGCATTGCGCAACAGTCCTTCTCAGCAAACCTACACCCTTTGATCCAGGTCATCACTTATTCGTATTTAGACATGTCTCGCCATTTACATTCCAAAGTGTTACGTCACCATGTCTGGACTTGTTTTACAGCCATTAGTGAAAACAAGTCTCATTCTTAAAATTTCACCTTCCAACATCCTCAGAGATAGGCCAATGTCATTAACTTCCCGATTTTTATTTCCCCCTTTTATTCCTGCTACATGCATCTTAGGAGCGAAAAATATTCCTTCTACTTTAAATCTCCTTACATTTCCTCTTACCTTTTCACTTCTACAGAGATAATATAGAATTCATGTTTTAGCGTGCAAAACATAACTGTCCCGCAGAAACTGAATTAAAAAGATTGTCCTATAGAAAATGAGGGGTCGAGATGTTATTGGTTGTAGAAAAAGAAGTAGAAACTTCGAATTATATGATGGAAATGATACTCGACTTAATGACATCTGAAAGTCACTGAATGTTGATGTACGTAACATTATTACTATATAATAGATGGCGTGAGAATTAACATTTAGGTTGATGCAGATTTTAAAATTTTTGGTATTACTGAATAACATGTTGAACTTAACCTTTTTTTTCACATTCTTTCTATGTTCTATCACACGGGGATTGTAACATTAACATATTTTGCAACGCTGAGAAGCTTTAATTAAACAGTACTTTTTGTTTGTTTTTCATTTTACAATGGATTTTTCCACCATTCTGCTACATCGATACATTTTGTTAAAACTCACAAATCATTCACACAACTTACGCATGTTTGTTATGAAATAAAATTCATATTGTAACAATTTTCTGGTGTACAACGCTTAAGATTTTCTGTCTGTGTTTTCTAACTGTGAGTGACGATATTAATTTTTCGCTTTCAACGGTACTTTATTTCCTTTTCTGAGAGCATCAAAGCCTTCATTTTTATTTTGATGTACATTATAAGAGGGCATTTATCATAATATAAAATTTGTTGTCCGTATTCAGTAGCGTTTGTTAGCACAGTTGTGGTGCTTTAGTACGGCCGCGCGGAAAATATCCCCGAAGGAAGATAAGACTTCTCAAGAAGTGCAGTACGAGACTTTTCGTTGACAGTAATGGTAAAATGACAGTTCTAACTCAATGGTTGATCCATGTTAACTCTATTGAGATCCACCACTCACTTCACTGGGGCCAATGGTGGACACATTCCCACCAGGTCAAAGGTTGCAATAAATAAGAGGTTGCTCGGCAATTCCGCTTCCCTCCTCCAATGTCACTTCACTTCCTATCACACTCTGGTCATCGCGGACAAGCTAAGTGCGAGGGTAGGGAGAATGTAATGCAGACAAGTCTTTGGTTGCTGTGGTATTTTGGAGTGGGGAGGTATATAAGAGGTAGCATGGAGAATTTTGTCATTTACGTTTTGTTGTAGTCGAGTGCGGACGTGTCGCGTTTGTTCTGTTACGTAATCGGTTGAACAGGCCATTTCTGAGATAGTGGTAAAAACCCATGTGGAAGTTTTGGGTCAACCGGATTTCGCTCTGTTTATTTATACTTTTATAATTGTGACATTCCGTAAATTCTACTATTCATTTTGTGAGCGTGCTTAAAAGTGTCGGCTAATTGCGCAAATATATAAAAGAAAAATCCGATGTAAGGGTTTGTGATAAAAATTTTTGCCCACTTAACCAATCTAATCTAACACGTCATAAGAAATCACATGAAGAAATAAAACCCCTTGCTTGTTCTCACTGTAATTCGCCGTTTCTAAGGAAGGTTGCCCTTACACGTCATGAGCTCTCGCACAGTGCTCACGTTATTTTCAAGTGTCTAATTGTGAGACGACATTTCGAAGACAGTTACTTGCGTTATGTTAAAAAGCCTCATAAGGAAATGAGGTAGCGGAAACAATTCAGCGTTGACACAGATGAACCACCACAGAAGGAAATTTACGACGATTCGTTCCAGTTTTTAGATGAGATGCGAAAAACTATGTCTACAGGTAAACTATATCCTAATGAAGAAACAAACAGCTATTCAACGATCTTCCTCCATTCCTCTCGCGATGAACTTCAAAATTTCCTAAAAGAGGAAATGGCTTTAAAGCATAGCATTTAGTGGTACATAGTTGTGCAAATACAGCTTAAAAGAAAAGTCAGTCCCTCAGCTTATGAATATAGTTCTCCATATTTCCACAGTAAACGCTATACGAGTTTTCAAGATTCATTTGTAAAGAAGGATTTACTTTAGGCTTATGAACAAAATCAAAACCTCTTTCGAAGGGTATGAAGGGCCCCACAGTGGTTGGGTGCTAGATATTGTTTTATATGCAGAATTAAATGTTGATAAATATGCATCTCTAAGGGGTTCTAACTACATTCCTGCGCCTTCAGAGCTTCAACTAAAGCGTACAATTGTGAATGTGGAAAACAATGATCAAAAGTGTTTGGTTTGATCAATCTGCTAAGAAAAGTCCTGTTATCATTCATAAATTTAGAGGGTATGATATACACCTAATAATGCAAGGAACTGAGAAAATTGAGAATAGACGGATTTAGTGCATCCCTAATAACCTAATAGCACGGAAAAGTACATATATTTTTCTCTTGGAACACTGCATTTCTTAGAATCTTATCAGTTTCTAGATGCATCGTTGGAAAAGTTGGTTTCCAATCTATCTGTCGAGAAATTCAGAATTTTGAAAGCTTATACAGACCTTTCAAATACGCATTTGCTTCTGAGAAAAGGTGTCTATCCCTACGAATATATCGATAGTTGGGTGAAGTTTAAAAAAACAAGGTTACCTCCTCAGGAAGCCTTTTTTAGCCAGCTCACTGGGAAATGATAGTGGAAGACGACTTAGAGCATGCTGAAATAGTGTGGGAAGTCTTCGGTATCAAAAATCTTGGCGAATACCACGACATTTATGTGAGAAGTGATGCACTTTTGCTGGCGGACGTCTTCGAAAATTTTCGATCTCTTTGTTTGACGTACTATGGTATTAACCCCTGCCACATGTACACAGCTCCAAGATTGGCATGACAAGCTGTTTGAAAATTATTGCTGTGGAACAACAATTATTAACTGACCCTGATATATATTTGTTCGTTGAAAAAGGAATTCATGGTAGGATATCTATTACATCTAACCGCTACAGTAAGGCAAATAGCAATTATTTAAATGACTATGAAATTACTATGCCTTCAAAATACAATATATATCTTGATGCGATCAATTTGTATGGGTGGGTAATGTCACAGCATTTACCCATAAGTGGATTCCATTGGGTAGAATAGGAAGAAGTTGCAAAAATTGACATTTTAAATATTTCTCACTAGTCTGACACTGGATACACCTTGGAAGTAGGCTTAGAATATTCAAGATCATTACACGACGCTCATAGTGATTATCCACTAGCACCTGAAATTTTCGAACAGAATGCTCTGTGCTATCACCTTACAGCAAAAATGTCGCTCACCACTTGGGTATATTTCACTCTTGTGGAACGAAGAAACTGGTGAAAAAATTTACATGACAAAGTGAAGTATGTTTTGCATCATCGATATCTACAGCTGTATATCATTGGGAATGAAGTTGAAGAAGATAAATAGAGTGTTAGCATTCAGGCAGTTACCCTGGATCAAGTCTTATATAGAATTTAACAGTAATAGAAGGAACAGGCAGAAAATGATTTTGAAAAAGACTTCTTTAAATTAATAAACAATGCTGTTTTGGGAAGACCATAGAGAATCTGAGAAATCGTGTAAATATTGAACTGATTCAGAATGGCAAAAGGGTGCTAAAGTTAATCGCATCTCCTTCATTTCATGCCTTTCGCATCTTTAATGAAGATCTTGCTGCTGTACAGAATTCAACAAATACCTAACAGTTGAGAAACGACTATTTTGACAGTTGCGCATCATGACTATTTGAGTAATGCAAAAAATTACCAAAGCGATGCTGCAACAAAATCGTAACGCCGATACTAGAGATCTTTCTGAAACACTGCACGGCAAACCGATCCAGTGCAATGAATTCATAGTGAAGTTCCCTATGAGGTAGATCCAAACTTTTCAAAGAATACATTATTAAAATACTAGGGGTGTTCAAAACCTTCTTGATATGCATCTGCAGCACCATTGCATTTACCTCAACAAAATATTTACTATTCTTTAACGTACTCCCCTCCATCACTTACGCAAAGTAGCAGACGTCTATGTCAATTATGGAACGCTTGATGGTACTCCTGTTGAGGAATACTTGCAACTATGAATAAGAGCATTTTACAAGGTCCGGCACCTTGAAAATAGGCGTCCCAGCAAGTTTCTTTTTTAATTTTTGAAAACAACCAAAAAACGCACGGTGCAAGGTTGGGTGAATTTGAAAGATGGGGAAGTTGTTTATTTTTCCCCTGCTCCAGATAGGCCATATCTTGCCGAGTTTTGTGATTACTGGCATTGTCATGAAGCAGGAGAACCCTTGACATGTCTGTTGTTGGATGCTGCTCCTTCATATTTTTAATCATTTTGGGCAAAACAATGTTGGTAACCAGCGCCTCTTACATGAGAACGAGAGTAGACGTGGCACCATGAATCGTGGCCATGTCCCATTGGCCAGGAGACTCTAACGTCCCTGAAGAAACATCACGTGATCAAATCTGGCAGTTCGTTGTATGCGGAAACAAAATTCTGTAGACTCGAGTAGAGTTTCTCAGTTGCTAAAATATTCCACCGGACACGAAAGTTTAAAATGATATTCTATACGTTGGAACTGGAGGACAGTTGGGAGAACTAGGATTTTCGTGCGGACAACAAACATTCTGTATGTCAGGTGGATTGCCTATGGTTTGATTAAGCCTTTTGCTTCTAGCGGTGGTACCGCTGAGGCTCCTTGTAGCCTGTGCTTAGCGAATGACTGTACTGGGTGGGCAGTCACTCATTTTTATGTATATGTAATATAAATGTAATATTGGGTAAATAAAGTGTACATATCCATAATACACCTGAGTTTTGTGTTCATCGGTCACATAGGTAGTATCAACATCCTGACAAATAGAGATAGGTAACCTTCTGCACATTACCGCACACGGGCAATTAAAAAACAACCCAGCCCATACAGGTCGCCATTAAGTTCCATCATTGCTAGCACTGTCCTTGCACGCACGAGTAGACTCTAGCCCTTTTTTTTACTGTTCTATCACTTTGAGGGATCCCATTTGGCACATATCTTTCGGATCTTTAGATGTTGATGAATAATTGCCTCTACACTGTCAATCAGTGTACTGACAGCTAAATTTATCAACTGAAGGATAATGTGTCGGTTTTCCTTAATAAGCTCACGAGCAGCAACGTTGGATTTCTCGTTATGGCCTCATTTAGTCTTCCTACACGTGGAGTTTTGTCTTCAAAGATTTCCTTTCCTCTTCTGAATTTACGCATCCACCCCGTAAATTTACGCATCCACCCCGTAACCACTGCTATATGAACATGCGCGAACCACATATACTTGAGATAAATCAACATAATTTTTTCCGAATTATTCCCCAAGCTGCATCCTTGTGAAAACTGTAAAATCTTTCCCCGTCGTTAGAAGGCTCCAGAGCAACAAAACATAGATTTCGCATTTATATGATATGGGCTTTGCTTTAACACGTAATCACCAATTAGACATGCTTTCATTCAAGTCGTAACTCGTTAATGTCAGAGGTTCGAGTGCAAATCTGCGCCCTTTGTATTTAAAGATAAACTTTATATTAGAATAAATGCATCAACGGTATGAAAATACTGTTATATCAAAATTTTCATATCTTATTGAATACTGTATACTCGTTTAATACATTTTTAATATATATTTAATTTTATAATTTTAATTTAATACATTTTTAATATATATTTAATTTTATAATTTTAATTTAATACATTTTTAATATATATTTAATTTTATAATTTTAATTTAATACATTTTTAATATATATTTAATTTTATAATTTTAATTTAATACATTTTTAATATACATTTAATTTTATAATTTTAATTTAATACATTTTTAATATATATTTAATTTTATAATTTTAATTTAATACATTTTTAATATATATTTAATTTTATAATTTTAATTTAATACATTTTTAATATACATTTAATTTTATAATTTTAATTTAATACATTTTTAATATATATTTAATTTTATAATTTTAATTTAATACATTTTTAATATATATTTAATTTTATAATTTTAATTTAATACATTTTTAATATATATTTAATTTTATAATTTTAATTTAATACATTTTTAATATACATTTAATTTTATAATTTTAATTTAATACTTTGTTTGTTCGTGAAACTTTTAAAAGAAACATTTCTGCGTTTCCATGGCGCTTCGTCACTGCTGATGAGCTACATATCTCAAATTTCACATGTTGGTTTCCCCTGTCTACCCTGTTTTGAATTAAAACAACAGAACGCGATTTTGAAACACGAACGACTTTGTATTTTTAAATGTATGTATGTCATAAGTTAGACCGCCTTTTCGAATTTCAATTTTGCATAATCGAATTCATAGGAAATAACTCCATGACCAGTCTTTGGACCTGTTTTTTTTTGTTAGTAGAACATAAAAATATTTACCTGAGCACTTCAGTACTTGGTTTTTCGACGAAGTTTGAGAGATGCATGAGTTAATTTTTAAAATAAAATGATTATGCGTATTTTGTTGAGCATAAGGATTTCGCAGATAATTTTATTCCCAACCTATCTTTTTCCTCCATCCGCACTTTAAAGTTTTAATTTGTGTTCCCTATCCTTTCTTGTGCAGGCGGAAGGGGAAACTTCTGACCTAGCGAATGTGCAAATCAAAGGAAATCCTCCGCTTACAGTAAGCATATTTATCAGTGATGTCACCGTTCATTTTGTAAATGCTATACATAAAGGTTTTTTCATTTGCTCTTCAATGGAAAGTATGACATCTGAAGGTAGTTTTTTAATAGAATTTAAACTGAGACCAGTAAAATATACAATGGAAAACAGCGGAGAAGCTGCAGCTCGTAAATTCGAAGTTGATCCCAAACGTATTTCTGAATGACGCAAGATTAAGAACAGATTTGGAAAAACGGATCAAAGCAAAGGAAAAATACTTTTGGGGCCCAAGAGAAAAGTTGGTAAGTGAGGAAATGGCGGGAATATCTGAGAAAGTGGATAATAAGACTTACGAGCATCGGCTTCATGTGTGAAGAAAAATAATTCGAAGGCAAGCAGTAGAGTTTTTTATGTTGTAGAAAACACGACACACAGTGGCATGTAAAGACCTGGAAGAGTTGTGTTCAGGGGGAGGACCGGGTAGTCCTGACACCCCCGTTCCAAAAAACCGGTCTTCTTATACCACATCTCAAACTTCGCTACCTGCTTTAAAATCCAACAGTTGTTTTTCTACAATTTCATTTTAGCCCCATAGTATATGTCCGACACTAAAAATAGATTTGAAAAGAACTGTATTTTTTTTTCGTATAGAATATCGTTTTAACCTTTCGTGGCCGGTGGAATATTTTAGCAATTGGGAAATCCTACTCGAGTCTACAGAATTTTGTTTCCGCGTAAGTAAAAGTTTCTTATTCCCATGATCGATATTTGAAATCATTGGACTTCCTAACTCTTGATAACAATTTTCCAGTAACTCATCGAGGTGTTTCTGCTAAGTCTATTATATGAAGTAAATAAAAAATAAATACCCCTTCAAGCAGCTGCTTGCCACAGAGGTCTGATAGGAGCCTGTCAGTTTATATGCCATAATAGAAGATCTGTGAGGATGGAAGGACCTCAGCAGAAAAATAACACACACATCCCTTATCCGGGGCTCGAACCCGGGTCCCTTATCGAAAATTAAATTGCCATTGACCTTTTTACTGCTCTTTATGGCACCCAAAGCAAAAGGCAAAAGTAAGTCACCTATTGCTAAATATGATGCTAGTGGTAAATCTACAATCTGTAGAAATAAATCTACAAAGAATAGTATATATGAACTTACACCAAACTTTATATAGTAAAGCATTAGAAAAAGCGGAAAGTGTGAGCAGTCAAGAACATTCCTCCGGCGATTGCAGTTCGCAAAATTCTTGTGTTAAAGCTACCAATGTGAGTAAAAATAATAATATATAAGTTAACAGCACTCTCTGCTAAAGAACTCTTATTGTGAATACTCTGTTAGCTGTTCCAATTAGAGCTGCATTATTTACTGGACGTTTAACTACAAATTCTTGCTATGAAATATAGACTTCCATTACACTCAAGGATTTACAGCAAGAACTGACACTAGACAGTCGTTCAGTGTTAGAATTGCGCCATTTAACATGGAGTCTGGTAGCAATATTTTTCCTTCAACTAGTGTTCTAACTACTATCATCGGACTTTTCTGTCCCTTAGAAGTTAAATTGTGGTGGCAAATTCAACATCCATCCCAATTTATCGATCGACTCAAACCATGCAGCAACTGTCAACGTTTCAGCCATTCTTCAAAGCAATGCCGTAGTAAAATTCGATGTACAATTTGCAGTGATGAACATGAATCATCTTCTTGCACAGAAACTATTTTCAAATGTTGCCTTTGTTCTGCAACGCACCGTACAGGGGATAAAACCTGAACTCAGTGGATTCAAGAAGAGAGAATTCTTCGATGTGAAGCTTCTAATCACGTCTCTTATCAGGAAGCTCGTTCTGATCTAGTGGGGAAATCTCAGACATGCGCATCAGTAGTTCATTCACAGTCTTATCAACCAAGCTCAACCACTGAACTCTGCATAACAGAATTTATGACATCTTTTCAAACCATTTTTACTAAATGCTTTAACAAAGCTCTTGCCCAAATGTAAGAATGTTTTATGTCGACCATTTCTAAGACATTTTAAAATCAACAATCAACGTCCTTATAGAGGACATATTAATTTCTTCTACATCTACGATCAACGCAATCCTTCCTGCAGTTCACCCAGAACATGAAACCAACAACAAGCGACCACATTTTGCAACTAGCCAAGCTAACTGTCAGTTCTTCATCATGTGCGAAAGTTCCAAGGTGACCTTTCAGAAAAAAAATCACCAAACGACTACACGAAGATTTTGTTATGGATACTTCAATTGAGAAATGTACCACTTCAATCTCTATTAAACCTAAATCGTCTACTTTAGTTAAAACGGAGATCGCCAATTGCGAAAAAACAAACAGACTATTTTGATTTAGTTTTCTTTTTGTCTCTTTTTCTTTTTCATATTTATTTTTTTTGGCTTTCAAGATATTACAATGGAATATTCAGAGTATTACAGCTCACAAAGAGCTGTTTTACTTTCTTATTAAAGAACATGTACATTATACATAACTAACTTATCTTCCACTACAAATTAGTCCAGAACCAATTTCATGGTCACCACATTTGAAAATCTTAGGTATTACCTTTCAGAACAATGGGCCCTGAAGAGAAAATTTTCGCAACCTACGAATCAGATGTGATAAACTATTGAATACTATCCGAGGTCTATCTTCTCCAAGACAAGGTTCTTTCTCGTCGTGCTCTTCTGCTTCTTGTGAACTCCACTATCGAGCTTCATTACCTTATGGTTCCCCGTTATTATCAGCAACTCCTAAACCAAATGGAATAAAATTTAAACAGTTTATAATGCTGCACTTCGGCAACTACAGACTTTCCATGATCGAACCTTCTATCAATTTTAAATTTGAAACTAATGTTCAAAAAATTAGTTTCTATTCCGTCCATAGTATATGCACAGACTACCTGTGCAAATAGACTTCGACAATAGTTAAAACATCTGAAAAAAATTATCGCTGACGCGGCGTTCTGGCATGTATCTAAAGAGCAGCGGGTTCGATTCCCGCCGCGTAAGCGATAATATTTTTGAGATGTTTTAACTATTGTTGAAGTCTATTTCTACAGTAATCTGTGTTTTACTATGGATGGATTTTTAACAATTAACGCTTAAGCATGATTGACCTCCTCATTAACCTCTAAATCATTAGCAGCGATTGGAAAAGTTGTCTCTCCTGAAGTATAGATGGCTCAAGGTCCGCCATATCTCATTGAAAGATTTACAGGTCTTATTCTGGAAGATTTCAGCATCTGATTTCGTGGATTAATGGTTAGAGCTCTCTGACATGTATCTAGAGCGTTGCGGGTTCGATTCCCACCGCGTCAGCGATAAGTGTTTTCAGATGTTTTAACTATGGCTCTATTCCGATTCCAAAATATGTTAAACTATAAATGTTAACAAAATATGTTAACTATGAAAGGTGGTGTTCTAGAACATATACCTCCCCATGCAACTCTACTTATAAATCAATTGTGATACAAACAAATTAACTATATTTTTATTATTGGAAAAAGAACAATCTACCTTTTACTCTGGCAGTCCAAGTTTCACTGAGAGCAATTAAGTTGAAAACCTTCCCAGTTCAGTAAATGTTCCATTGCAACCAGCATGGATTTCAATATCATATGTTATTATTACACATGGTTAAGCCTCCAATATACCAACTCTATTCTTTCGATTATGAGACTGCAGTTATTCCAAGAGGAAATTCAACAATGTTGGTCAAGGGCAACCTATATCAAAGATGATGCTTCTAAAATATCAACTACATGTGGGAATTGGAATCATTTGCTCAGAAAATTCTTGCCTAGAGTACGAAAGTGTTGTTCCAGAATTTGGTGTATTACCTAGTTTTTTTTATTAATTAATTTAATTATTTATTAATTCAATTAGTTTATTTCCAGGTAAAGTATTGTCTGGAAACACTTTCACATTTACATTTGATAGTTGGAAAGAGATTACCTGTAAGAGTTACAAACTCGTCCGTGAATAAGAAAATACATATATTATACAAAGAACAAAACATTTTTTGTAGTGCTATTATTCTATTGAGAAAAAATTGTAATAAATATAATATATACTTCGAATATTTGCATTAATACATTTAATAACATGGGATGTATGGCTCACGGAATTTAATTTGCACTCAGAGTGCTCTCCAAATTATTTGCATTGAACAACCTAAGTTGCCTTTACATATACATTTATCCCAATTACAACTCCTGTCATGATAAAACATTTACTTCTTAGTATATCCGGTAGCCCTCTGAACTAAAAATTACATATTTAGTTTTCACAATGTCTGTATTGTACGGAATCATAATTCTTAAACTTTGGTGAATTCCTACAAACCTCGTTATTGGTAATTCCTACAAAAACCTAAAATTCAACTTAGATACATAGATACTTACACAGAAAATCATCATGCAGCCATGGGCTATGGAGGTCCAACCAGAATGTGCAGTTGTCTTCTCCAGACATGTGGGTTGTGAGCTAAAGCTGCTGCATTTGGCAACTCTAGGCCAATTCTCTCAAGGTCCTGTTTGACATTGTCTGCCCATCGCATCCTACGTCTCCGCCTTTTTCTGATACCCTTAGGTACACTGTTCATAATCCTTTTTGCCAATCTGCAGCTATGCATACGGACAACATGGCCAGACCAACGCAGTCTCTCTCTGCAAAATATGCTGCTCAAAGGATGTTCAGGACTCCTTCTTCTAACCTCCTCATTACTTACAAAGTCAAACCACTTAATGCCCAAGATACTGCGTAAGCATCTAGAATCAAAGGCATCACGTTTCTTGTTATCCTGCTTACAAAGAGTCCATGTTTCGCTACCAGCCTTAGAAAGAACCAAACTATTATACAGCCTTATTTTAGTATTTAGGTGTATACGCCTAATTTTCCATACTCTCCATAGATTCTTAAAAGTCCCAGCGGCAATCCCTATTCTTCTATTTATCTCATGCGTACATCACCAATATCTGTTACATAGTTCCCAAGATAATTAAACTCAGACACTTGCTCAAGAGCGCAGACATTAAAAGCAACTGAAACACTATCTGCCTGACCAATTTTCATCACTTTAGTTTTTTCTCTGTTTATCACCAAACCTACTCTATTACTAGTCTAATCAACAGCGCTAATGAACGAATTCATCTCATCAACATTATTAGCCAACAGGACCAAATCACCTGCATAATCTAAATCAGAAATTTTGAAATCTATAGAGCATTTAAGACCAAAATCTTTCCCTTGAAAAGAATTTTGCATAGCATAATCAATAACCAAACAAAGGAGAATAGGAGACTAAAGGCACACTTATGCATACGGACAACATGGCCATTCCTTAAATCGCATCTCATGCCCATTTCCTTAAGCAATACTATACCAATCACTGCAAGACGTACCAACTCTCATAGGACGCAGTGTTGTTATAGAGAGCTTCATTACACTAACTAACTCATCAGGTATTTTATATGATCTAAAGATCAACCACAAATTATATCGATCAACAGAGTCAAAAAATTTTATGAAATCTACAAAGCTAATAAACAAAGGTTTCTGTAACTTTAAACGTTTCCCAAGAATCTCTCAAGGTGAAAATATTTGACCAATACATCCCCTACCACTTCCTAATCCACACTGTTCATCCCGCAGTTATCCATCAACCAAATTCATAATAATTTTAAGTATAATCATGCAAAGAACATTACCTGGAAGAGAAAGGAAATTAAATCGCCTATCATTATCACAAGAACTGTGATTACCTTTTTTTAAAAATCAGGACAATAAAGCTCTAGTAAAATCCTTAAGAACAACACCATTATCATAAAAAAATATTCAAAATTTCAGTCACCATATGACAACACAAAGGTTCCCAGCTCTAAACATTTCAGTGGTGATTTCGCCATCATTAAAGCCAGCAATGCATCTATCCTCAATACAAACAATGGGAGTAGAAATAATCACATTATTTAGAACATCTCTGAAATGCTCATCCCACCTAGCCATCACAGAATCCTCACCTTCAACCACCCTGCCATGTTTATCTTTCAATCCCTGTGTACCTGTCTGTTTCTTCCCACATAAAACATTAACCATCTGGTACAACACCCTGCTGTTATGCTGTCTAACTGCTTCCTCTGCTTTGTTAGCCACGCTGTCAAAATAAAGATTCTTATCAGCTGTTAATTGATCCTTTACACGTTTATTAAGCTCGTTGTAATGCCTTCTGTTAGGACTAGTAGGGTGTTGATTCGTATTAATCCTGCCCTTCCTTCTTTCAGAAATAAGTTCCATAGCTTTATCACTCAAAAACTTTTGTTTCCTCTGTTCCCTTTTACCCAAAAGGTTACTGTTGGTTTCAAGAAAATCCTGTTTAAACTGATCTCATTCTTTCTCAACTTCAGCAGTAACCAAACCACGATTGTCGTTATGACTAAGTAGCCTATAATGGTATGTTTTGGTTATATCTGGATCTTTTCAGGCATTCATTGTTATGGCTATTTTTTTTTTAACTTTAGCACAATATTTTTCAAGCTTCAGCTGCAAATCACTTTTGACCAGACCCAATTTCGGCTCCTCTGTATAATCTGGTATTTCTAAATGAACTTGTCCATTTGCTGTTAATTAAAATGTAATCTATTATATTTCTGTGCAACCCATCAGGTGAAACACATGTATATTTATAAATGTCCCGATGTTTGTAATATGTGTTAGTTATTCGTAAACCATTAAGTTTACTTACCTGTAGGAGACGTTCCCCATTGCCACTAGAACTATTAATGCCATAGGGAAAAATCTCATGCCCAAAGATTAGAGTCAGTACCCACTTTAGCATTGAAGTCATCTAGCACAAGAGAAATATCTCCTTTCTTCACGGAATTCAAAATATCCTTAAGCTGTCTGTAAAACGTATCCTTCTCGTTCTCATAAGAGTCCTCTGCGGGGGCATAACAACAGATGATATTCAAGTCCTTGATTTTTGTTTTAAATTTTGCTGTAAGAAATCTTTCAGTAATGCAATCATATCCTAGAAGAGCATCATTGGCGTATCTGCTGACAAGCAAACTTACACCTTGGAGATGCTTTCCATCCTCCCTCCCTGAAAAGAGAAATTTATGGTTGTTTTTAAAACATCTCACTTTTACCTGTCCATCTTCCTGCGTGAGGACATCAAGAGAATAATCTCTATATAACGTTCTCACGTTCCACGTACCTGCAGAGAGAAAATGATTAATGGGATTTTGAAAAAAAAACTAGTCTTATTGAGAAAGGTAGGGCCAACAATATCAAACAGAACCTGATCGAAGACATGGGGAAAAAACCTTTCCCTCCTCTGCTAAAGGCTGAAGTCACCGATGCTGGTAGGAACTTTAGGCACCATCTTTCAAGTGGACGTTTTCGAGAGCCATATGATCTGTCTGAGACACATTAGTTAGGATTGGCGATACCCAACTAGTTAAGTGAAGGTTGAGATTCTCCCAATGCTAAAGACTGTAGCCACTCATGCTGGTGGGAACTTCAGGCACCACCTTTTCAAGTGAAGCTCTTCAAGAGCCATAGATCTGCCGGAGACACATTACTCTAGTTTAGGGTTGACGAAGCCCAATATGCTAAGTGTGGGTTCAGGTATATGCGATGGTGTCTGATCAAGATTATCCACTAGCTCATATAATGTATCCCGTGTCTCTGTTCACTTAGAGCTGGCAACCCAAAGCAAACAGAAAATATAGCGGCAGTTTCTCCTTCAACAGAGGTCCATCAGTACAGCAAGCCCAGTATCCATAATCAAGTTCAAAGTCAGCACCAGGGGCTTGTGAAGTTAACCACTCCTAGCAGGGCAGAAAAAGGGATAAAAAGTTGCCATAAATGACCATATCAGTAGGCCCCACTGAACCTGCAGCCCTCCACTTCCGTTCACTTCCACAAGAGAGTATCCTTTTGAAAAGTACGAAAGGCATGCACTATGAGAAGTCGGGGTCGGGCATTAGGTGCTAGACCTGGCCGGTTCTGGGCATCATCACTGTAGATTGGTACACAGCTCTCCTTCCAGTTCATACCTAGCTGCCATTTACAGACCAACTTGCCTTTTGAAATCGAAGAAATAAAACATTTAGGGATATCTAAACAGTATCGGATATGCCTGTCAGTTTGCTCGTTAACATCTAAAAAATTATTCACCGACTAAAAATAAGAGTTCGCAATGATTATCGAATAAACTTGGAGTTTTACCCTGTTTATAATTAAAAACGTGCGTTTTAAAATATTTACCAAACAAAAAGGCGGATCTCTGAAGCACACTAAAACTTAAGAACAGCTAGTACAAAGAGTTTACGTTAGGTACATTTATAAAACTTTATATCAATGCAAAAATGAATCCTTGTACATTCAGTTATACGTTATATGTAACGAAATTTTATATATAAATATATATATTCATCATTTTAGGCTAACTAATATTAAATCATCATCTCTATAAAATGTTTCATCTCGCCTTCAGTTATATAGATATCTATGAATATATCAGCTAATAGAAATTTCTCGAAATGTTAACCTCTATATTTCATGAAAGGTTACTTTAGATGCATCGTTAGGGGCTCCAAATAAAGCAAAAATGTCCCTTCTCGCCTCCAGTATCAGTCAAAATGTAAGTTCTACAGTAGACGTAACTGGTAAAGTACACTACTGACGAGTCCATTCACCAATCAATCACGTCTAAACAGTCCGGGCTACCCCTTTATCTTCCCTCCGTCGTCCCACTCCTTGTTTCCTACAGAGCCCTTTGTAACAAGCAAACACTCACACATGCACGTATCCTCTCTTTTCCTAATGCTTTCCTCTACTATACACGCGCATGCACATCACACTGCGAACCAGTTCATTGATCTCGCTGTAATCAATCATGCGTTGTTTCGCGAGACAGCATCCGATCGGTAATTGCAGTGGTAACGAATGCAACAATGTCAGCTCCAAACTATAATAGCCACAACATTAACGACGAGACTTCAAGTTTCTTCTTTAAAACTGAGAACAATTTTCACATATTCAAATAGCCTACGAATGAATAATATAAGCACATCAGCACTTTATATGGTATAATAAAACTTTCATGAATATCGAACTAATATTATTAAAGATAAAAAAATTCTGGATAAATATATATAAGATCCTTTGCGTTATTAAATATGATGGTTCCAGTCTTTAAGTGAGTAGTATAAGTTGTTTCAGTATTTGCAACCATACGAATGTAAGCATACTTAAATGGATGTGAATAATGACTTGAGGTTACTTTCTCAACGGAAACTTTCAAGTCTCATCCCGGATTGAAGAATTATTATCAAAACAAGAAAATCCAAGTCACAATAAATTTCAAACCCTTCAGTCGTGTCTAAAGGCAACAACTTTATCAATACCTGTACTTGGAAAAGTGTTGCCTATTTTTAGGCAAATACATACAGTACATGTATCCATGTATTGGAAGGTGTTTGGAGTTATAGTTTAATCGCTGAGAATGCAAATTTCAAACTTGTTTTCATAAAAGCAGGAAAAGAATATAAGTTAACCAATAAATAGGCAATGAAAGCTAAGAAACAAGGCAAATTGACATACTACCATCCAAGTATAGATCTTGATAAAGTAGTCATCTTTAGACACGAGTTCTGTTGACGCATGTCAACACACCCATTGGAAATGGGCTGTTTTGCAAATGGAATTTCAAATATTGCAATGAAACGTCACTTAAAGATAAACATTATAAACTAAACTCTCACGATCTCACGCACTTGAACAGACAGAAATTTATACTTTTACACTACATGTAACAGGAAGCGCAGATTGCTATGGAAACTAACTCAGACACTAAATGATGTTATAAATCACATGAAATTATTCACGATCTACAAAAGCAAACAAGTTTAAAGTTTATCTTAAGAACTAGTACACCGGATTAGCCTCCATTTAAGGAACTCACTATGTCACATCAAATTTAAATAAAGAAAAGGATATTTAATCAGATATGTCTTGGCTTGTAATCTGCAGTTTCCAGGTTCGAGTCCCAGCTGGTCAGCGTTTAGATTTATCTCCACTAAACCGTCACCCTACCCTTGGTTAGCAGGGGTCACCGATGTGCTTTGGAAAGACCACTATTCGTGTGCAGAAGAGCCGTAATCTGTGCACATCAAAGAACACTGTGGATGGCATTGACGGAAAGATGCCATCTTCCTCCTAGCAGCTGTCCAGTCCCTTTCCCCAACCGTCTCTGAGCCCTCGACGTTCTTGTGACCTGGTCATTAGCACATTATATGCGAAAATGTAAATCAACACATCCCTTGTATTGTAACAAATGAGTTTAAAGCTATTTTATTAATCTGTATGGTAAATTCGACGTTGTAGATCGTGGTTGGGGGTTAGTGGCGAACATTTTGAACATCTCCAATTAGAACAGTATGACGACAATTTATGCACTACTATTTGTGATTGCTACTGTAGTTTAGCAATATCAATACATTTATAAGTTAAGGATGAAAGCACAAGAAATTTACCATTATTCTAGAATATCCTGTGTATTTTTGGTTGTAATTGTCAATTGTAACGGAGATACTAAAAGAGTGAGTAATTGACACTTCGATTCTTTTCTGAGACTGGAATGCTTTGATCTTATTTTTGTGCTCATTACGTAATCTCTATTAGCTTTAATATTTCCTGTGCTGATGCAAAAAAAAAACAGCCAAAACTAGTACCTAAAGCTGTACGCTGTTTTCTCATATACAAGCTATTAGTACAGTTCAAAGGAGATATCCTTTCTCCTGTATGAATTTTTATGTTTTTAAAAATTACCCAAACAATAATTCCCAGAGACAAACGACACCAGAAAAATGAACAGACATACCAAACATATTAATGTCAATAATTAGAAAAAGTTGTGATTAAAAGTTATTTTTACAAAGTACCATTTTCACGAATAAATTAGAGAAATTGTTATATGACTGTAAAAAATACAGAAATTACACTGCAACAAAATAAAAAAAAATAACTTAATTTACTTTGGTGGAAAAATTATGTGAGAAATAACGTTTGAGTTTTCGTATATTTTCTGTTTCAACCAATTTCTACTCACTAAATCAATAACTTTATACAACGATTATTTATTCTGAAGTATTTATGTGCGCTGATGTCAAACTTCTTTTCTGTTTTCAAAGATATGAACTAGATATTCAGATGTTTTGCAAAAATATGCAACTGCAAACATAAGGTTATACTAGGATTGAACAGAATCTAATTACAATCAAATTAAATGCTCCGTTATGCTGACCAATCACAGATGAGAAACACAAAATTAGGATTGTTTTCTTTGGTACGTGTTTCAATGCACTTTGAAATTTAATATGTGGACATGGGGCAGTTGTACATTGCATTTAACATTTTGTGCAGTGTTAATAAAGAATAGTTATGGCAAACTTTTCATTTTCCCTCAGAATTAGAGTTAGAAAATAATATATCTAAAGGAAGAAATTATTCTTTGCGTTAAATCATTTCTAATTGTCAAGTGGATTCTCTATTCTTTTCGGAACATTGAAGAGATATTCAGAAACTATCTATTGCTGACAGAGAAAAAACTGACGACCCAGAAAAACAACTTTACGCGCTCAAGCGGTGCTTCATAGGATTTCACTTTCCAACAGAAAACTAAGTTCACCGTAATATTCAAAGAATAGACATTGACAGTGAACTTAATGTGTGCTCAAGACCTTTGAATGGAAGATTTCCAGAAATCGGATTGCGGGGTTGCAATGCTCCTCCAATAGCTTTACTCATAGAGTTTCAACGCAAGAGACGAATACAATTGGTAAAAAAGATTGGACTGTTGAGGACCGGAAATAGTATACCGGTTTTTCCTATCCTGAACATGGAAACTTTGTGATGAAACCCGGTTTTGTGTTATTGGAAATCAGAGTATTATCTACTTAAGAAGGCGGTCTAATCATAAATTAAGCCTTAAGTGTTTTAAAGTAACTGGGAAATATCCAACAAAAAATTGCTTCGAAATAACGAAAACACTGGTACATGTTTCAATGCACTTTGGAATTGAATTTGTGGACATGGGCAGTTGTATATTACATTAGCATTTTTGTCAACACCCAGGATCTTTTTGGGGATAAGCTGCGGATTTTTATGGATGGTAACGCTCCATGCTAGGGTGCGATGGTAATTTAGAAATGATTAGCAGATAGCACCGTTAAAAGAATGGAATGGCCTGGACAGTTTCCGTAAGTTAAACAAATCGGTATTTTAATACAAAATCAGTTACGAAAGTTCTAAAAAAGACCTTCAAATAAATCTGAGTAAATTGAGGTCATGTTTTTTCTCAACCTCAACCAAATTGCTGCAAAACAACAGCTTGTGAAATTAGAGCATGCCAAAAAAAATGCCCACATGAGAAGAAGCTGATGAAAGAGCTGAAGAAAGCACATGAAAGAGCTGGCTTATAAAATATGGATTTTTAGATCATTTATCATTATTATTAATATGTGTAACAACTAATGTATAATGATTGAAATATGGATAAAATAAAATATTTCCCCAAATTTAAGTTTCTGTGCATCCTCTCAGATCTCCTACTATGGCATATAAACTGACAGGCTCCTGTTAGACCTCTGTGGCAAGCAGCTGCTACAAGGGGTATTTATTTTATTTTTTAATCGCTTGGTATGACATACCATATTAGAATTGCGCCTTGAATGCATTCTGGTAGTTATAACAAATATATATATATAAGTATATTAAAATATTTTAGATAGCAAAAACTAAAATCAGTTTTAAAATCAGTATGAAAATATCAAGGAATATATCACTTTGAATATAATGTCGACCACTTATAGGAGGAAAATAGTGTTGAGTCGGGTGGGATACGAACACACGACCTCCGGATAATATGTCAGATTCTTTGATCGCAGAGCTACCTGTCAACCAACAACTGTCCTCTAATTGATGTTATGAACTTTCTACCAACAGTACACAATTCTTTGTGTCTCATGAAGGTATTGTCCCAGTTGATCGCAGCCTCAAAAAACAACGACAAGAAGATGACAAGATATATCAAGATACAAGTATACTGTATATATGTCATAAATACGAGAAGTATACAATTGAAAAAATTGAAGACGTTTTCTCCTTCCTTGATAGTTGAAGAAAAACGTCGAAAACTTTCTTCAATTTCATACTCAGAACATACCATCTTCAACACATACTTGTCTTTGGTTGTTGAGGCTGAGAGCAGGTGGGACAATACCTTCATGAGTTACAGAGAATTGTTACTGTTGGTAGAAAATTTATAACATCAATTAGAGGAGCTCTTGATCGGCCACCGGTGGCTTAGTGGTTAGAGCGCTTGACATGTCATTAGTAGGTCGTGGGTTTGTATTTCACCCGGCTCAAAACAATGTTTTCAGTAAAATTAATCGACGTTAAATTCAGAGTGATATGTTCCTTGATAGTTGAACAAATACGTCGAAAGCCATTCACTTTAATTTTAGCTTAAAAATAATTTATAGCGAATGATAATTATTTCATAATTCTTTGACTAGAAACCGGCATGAACATGCAAAAATAAGGGTGCGTTCTGGAAATAATGCCACTCTATACAACATAAATAATCTTTAATGATTGAAATAAATGAACAATAAACTTTGCAAATTTGTTATTTTCTTATCCCATAAGTAAATCCGCTATGCACACATCAGTTTGATGAGAATAACACTGATTCTCAAGATGCAACGTTGTCGTGTATAGTACAATTTCCCCAATTATTTTTTTGCATAAATAATAATAAAAAGAGATAAAGATGATTGATGATATTTAAACATTTAATAATATTCCAAGACTTTAAACGCAATGTGAGTAACGACGGTACTTGCTAGATTTTAGTCAATTAGATAATATATACCTGTATGCTTTTCAGTACTTGGTGAATGTCCAAGAGATTATTAGCTTGTAAAATGAAAACTAAAGGATGCATAGATATTTCAGCGGAACCTCTAAGGCAAGGACTTCAGATTTCCACGCTATCTCTAAACTTTGATATATAATTACGCGACATTCTTTAAGCACTTAATATTCAAATTTTGAGTGGTGCTCCTAAACAAGGTTTCAGATTTGCTGCATATGTAATCGTTTTTGTCTCATTATCTTCACATCACTCTTAAAATTCATATTGACTTCACATCTGATATATTTGTACAAAGAAAAATTCCGAAATTAAAACCATATGTGATTTAAAATGATTGATTTATGACCAAATTCTATCGCGGTTGAAGACTTTTAAAATTAAGATATCCTCGTGTCAATAATAAGGTTGGGTTGTTTTATCTCTGAGCTGCACTTTCTTTGCACACAATACGCTAAAGGGCCAGGTCACTAGCACCCACTGGACAGCTGTTAGGAGACAGATGGTAGCCTCCCGTCAAGGTCATCCAGTGTATTCTTTAACGTGCACATGGTAGGCTTTTCCACACACCGAGACACGGCTTAATGTGGACAGTGGACTTTCCCAACCCATCACTGTCCTCTACTGTACCAGGGCAATGTGAGTGTATCTTTAACCTGCACAGGGTAGAATTTCCCACACACTGAGACACGGCTTCATGTGGACGGTGGACTTTCCCAAACCATCACTGTCCTCTACTGTACCAGAGCAATGTGAGTGTATTCTTTAACGTGCACAGGGTAGACTTTCTCACACACTGAGACACGGCTTATTGTGGACGGTGGACTTTCCCAATCCATCACTGTCCCCCTACTGTACCAGGACAATGTGAGTATATTCTTTAACGTGCACAGGGTAGACTTTCCCACACACTGAGACACGGCTTATTGTGGACGGTGGACTTTCCCAATCCATCACTGTCCCCCTTCTGTACCAGGACAATGTGAGTATATTCTTTAACGTGCACAGGGTAGACTTTCCCACACACTGAGACACGGCTTAATGTGGACTTTCCCAACCCATCATTGTCCTCTACTGTACCAGGGCAATGTGAGGGTATTCTTTAACGTGAACAGGGTAGACTTTCCCACACACTGAGACACGGCTTAATGTGGACGGTGGACTTTCTCAACCCATCACTGCCCTCTACTGTACCAGGGCAATGTGGGAAGGTTTGGAGATATATCTCAAATATGGACAGGCTGGGACTCGAATCTGAGTACTACAAATTACGAGTCTGGAGCGCTACCGACTGAGTTACACACGCCCCTAGATGTCATTAATAATTATGTTTTTAGTAACCTTTTGATAATTTTCACCCCTCTCCTCTTGGTTATTAATTGGTTAAAATTCCTACTGAATGGTCTGATCGATATTTACATAATGCGAAATAACAATTTGGTTTGCAGACCAATTTGTTGCCTTTCAACCGTTGTTGAAGTACGGAGGAGACGTAATATTTGATACTTAATTACTTTACCGTCTCTGTCATTACCCTGAATTTTCTAAACGTATCATAGTATTTTTCATTAACATTATCTTATCCTATCGGTTAATTATGTAGAAGTCGACAAATAAATGTCAAGTCATAATATATGGATGGTGAAGCCGAATGCGAGAAAGGAAAACTACGTTCCCCATTAAAAAGTATGCAGTAATGAGAATTTGTACTTTAACCAGATTATCAGAAACTAATATTCGGTTAATAAAAGGCGAGAAACATAAAGCGTAAGAACTGGAAACAAATTTTGGAAAACCTAAGAAACGTTTTCTCTATGCACTAAAACATGGTGTTTTCGTTACAGGTAAACTCATGGACACAAAACATGCAACACCTATAAAGGATGAATGCAGTATCACGAAATCATTACCATAGGTAGTACTAGAGGTACAGTACTGTGCGAATTAGTTGGGACAAGCATCATGAAGCTGTATAAGGAGACAAGGTCTGTGGACACGTCCCGTAAAGGACATTGGGAAAGAAAAAGAAAAACCACCCCTAAAGATGATAGTCTAATTCGAAGAATTAGTATCATAGACCCGAACAAGACCAGTGGAGACATCAAAAGGGAGATTGAGTCTCATGGGGTTAATATAGATGCTTCCACAGTACGTCGTCGCCTTCTGGAGTGTGGCCGCCGGGCTCGACGCCCCTCCAAAAAGCAGCTTTTGACACCCACTATGAAGCAAAAAAGGCTATCCTGGGCAAAGAAAAATCGAGACTTGACTGTGTAGAATTGGGAAAAAGTGATATTTTCCGACAAAACCCAATTTGAGGTGTATGGCTACAGGCCACATCCAGCAATCCCCGAAATACCCACCAAAGGTCATGTTTTGGGGATGTTTCACAGCTTCCGGACCCCAGACGCTTCACCCCATTGAAGGAATGGTGGACAGCAAAAAGTACATAGGTGTTCTGGAGGTGAAAATGGTCCCAACACTGCAAAAGCTGTTTCCCAACGGCGATGTGGTATTTCAACAGGATCTGGCTCCATGCCACAATTCTAAGCTTGCTAAGAATTGTGGCATGGAGCCAGATCCTGTTGAAATACCGCATCGCCCTTAGGAAACAGCTTCTTTACCCAGCAACATTTGAAGGTATTGGAGTGGCCAGGAAATTCACCCGATCTAAATTCCATTGAAAATTGGTGGGGCATTATTAAAGCGCGCATATCTAAGATGGATTGCACGACGAAAACCAAAATGACAGAGAGTGTCATGAAAGTGTGTGAAGTTCACTTCACGACCGTGAAGTGAAGGAGATGTGTGGAAAGCTAGTGGCATCGTGGTTGAGAGAGTGGAAGAAGTAATTAAAGCTAAGAGGGGTAACGTTCACTATTAACTACACTATTAAAGAAATAAATTTTTAGCTGTGTCTTTGTTACTGCATTTTCTTATTGTCCGAACTAATTTGCACAGTACTGTAATTAGCAAATGATTCCAGTGACGACATGATGACGTCAAATGGTACCGGAAACAAAGGCCGCACTGTGGACCCTGAGAACATCATAAAATCCACCGTAGAAGACAGCAGGTAAGGCAGTGGAAGTGGAATAGTTCAGGTGTTATGTCAAGGCTCAGTTATGTCAAGGCAATGAATGCAAGCTCGTTATGAGCAGCTAAGCCAATTCAAATTTGGTCAAAACGTCAGGATTCATGGACAGGTTGGTCTGCCAGTCATATAGCTGATATCTCTGTCGTCGAGTAAGGACTGTAACGTGCTATTTGGAACTGTGGATGAGGAGACGTACCGCTTCACGTAACCGTGGCTCACGTCCCCGCAGACGTACCACAGAACGAGAATATCCCTTATCCTTTGTCAAACAACCTATGACTGCTGTGAGACATCTTTAGCAGTCCAGCGCAATGTGGCACCTGCAATGCATGCACCAGTGTCCACACAGATCATCCGATGATGTTTGAATGAAGCTGAATTACAGTCATAGTGTCCCCTGCGTATGTTGCCTCTGACTGCTAATCATCACCAGGAACATCATCTGTAGTGCATCGACTGTATTTGGTGGGAGGCGAATGGCACCACATCGTCTTCTGGGATGAATTATGATTTTGTTTTGTGCAGATGATTGTCGGGTTTGTCATTGCTGCTTCCAGTGGCAGGATCAGTCACATATCTGGGAGCACCCACCGTTCTGTTGTGGTGTGCCATTAGTTATGACTTCAAAACACCTTTTGTGTTTGTCCAGGGAACTTTGACAGCTCAACAATACATCGACAACATTCTGGTCCTCATTCTCTAACTTTCCTGTGGAGCTCTCCTGGTGTCATTGTTCAGTGGGATAACGGATGAGCTCATATGGCACGAGGTGTCCAACATCGTCTATGGGATACCAACACTTGGCCAGCTATGTCCAGAGATGTTCCCACTATAGAACACATATGGGACATGATGGGTCGATGCATCTACAACCAGCACACATACTGGAAGCCCTGCATCTTCATTTTATTTTATTTTATTTTTTATTTCCCATTAGTTTATTCATTCATAAGAAGATTACATGCAATGCTGTACAAGTAATATAACAAAATGCATAGGATCCACAAAGCTAAGTAGCTTATCTGTACTTAATTAAATAATTCATTCAACATACATTCATAATACCTGTTCCCTCAATTATCAGTTTTATTAAAAAATAAAAAAATAAAATATGAAACGGAAGGGGAGGGCTGCCAGATTAGTGTGGCCTACTGATCTGGACAACTATGGCTACTTTTCTTTTTTTTCTACCCTGCTGAGGAGTGGTCAACCACACAGGGTCCTGGTACTGACCATATAAACCTACTGGACTGGACAGATATATGGCTCTGAGCTTGATTATGGATCCTGATTTTGCTGCACTGGTGGGCTTCTGTGGAGGGAAAATCTTCCGCTGTGTTTTCTTTTTGTTTGTGGGTTGACAGCCCCAAGTGAATAGATCCACAGGATATGTTTATCAGCTGGTGGATAATCCTGAGCAGAAGTCATCGCAGGCACCTGAACTCTTTGCTTCTATTGGCATCGTCAAATTCTACATTGGAGGAAGTCTTCCAGTGTAGATGGCTTCAGCCTTTAGTAGTGGGGGAACGGGTCTTTGCCCCATGTCTGCGATTAGGGGGCTGTTTGATATTGTCGGCATTCCCTCTCTCAATAAACATAGTTTCTTTAAACATCCTACTAACCGTTTTCTCTACATAGGTAGTTGGAATGTGAGGACTCTGCACAGAGCTTTTTCTCCTGATGTCCTCACACAAGAATTCCACCGTTATAATTTAGATATTCTCGGCTTGCAAGAGACCAGATGGACAGATAAAGGTCAGATTCTTAAAAATAATCTTAAATTTCTCTTTTCAGGGAGGGACGACAAAATGCATCACCAAGGCGTGGGTCTGCTTCTCAGCAGACACGCTAGTGATGCTCTTCTAGGATATGAGTGCATTAATGAAAGGTTTCTTACAGCAAAATTTCAGACAAGCGTTAAAGACTTGAATGTTATCTGCTGTTATGCCCCCACTGAGGATGCCGATGAGGATGAGAAGGATAGGTTTTATGAACAACTTCAGGATATTTTGAATTCTGTCAAGAAAGGAGATATTACCCTTGTTCTTGGTGACTTCAATGCCAAAGTTGGTACTGACTCTGACCTTTGGGGAGGAGTAATAGGCCCTTTTGGTATTGGTAGCTGCAATAGCAATGGGCAACGTCTCCTACAGGTAAGTAAACTCAATGGATTCAGAATAACTAACACTTATTACAAACACCGCGACATACATAAGTACACATGGGTTTCACCTGATGGGCTGCATAAGAATATGATTGATTACATATTAATTAACAGCAAATGGACTAGTTCTGTTAGGAATACCAGGGCATATAGGGGAGCTGAAATTGGATCTGACCATTACCTTGTTAAAAGTGTGTTGCAACTTAAACTTAAAAAGTGTTGTGCTAGGGTAAAAAAATTTACTTTTAATACTGAAGCTCTGAAAGATCCAGTTATAGCCAAAGCTTACCATGATAGGTTACTTAGTCATTATGACAGTCATGGTTTGCTTACTACTGAAGTTGAGGAAGAATGGGATCATTTTAAACAGGCTTTTTTGGACACTAACAGTACTCTTTTAGGAAAAAAGGAGCAGAAGAGGCAAAATTATCTGAGTGATAAGGCACTTGAGCTTATTTCGGAAAGAAAGAACTGCAGGAATGCCCTTAATCAATACCCTACTAGTCCTAATAGAAAGCATTACATAGACCTTAATAAACTTGTAAAGGATCAGTTAGCTGCTGATAAAAATTTTTGGCTTGATGGTTTGGCTGACAAAGCCGAGGAAGCAGTTAGACAGCACAACAGCAGAGAGCTGTACCAGATAGTTAATGTTTTGTGTGGTAGAAAACGGACAGGCATACAAGGATTGAAGGATAAACAAGGTAAGGTTATAGAAGGGGAGGATTCTGTCATGGCTAGGTGGGCTGAGCATTTCAGTGATGTTCTAAACAATGTAGTTAGTTCTACTCCCATTGTTTGCAATGATGATAGATGCATTGGTGGCTTTAATGTTGGCCCTATAACACAATCTGAAGTTAGTTTGGCTGTTTCTAAACTTAAACTTCATAAATCCCCAGGGGTAGATGAAATTACTACGGAAATGCTTAGAGCTGGGAATGTTTCGGTTACCACTTGGATGACTGAAATTCTGAATCTCTTTTATGATAAAGGCATGGTTCCTAAGGATTTTACCAGAGCTATTGTTATCCCTATTTTCAAAAAAGGTGATCGCAGTTCTTGTGATAACTATAGGGGTATCAGCCTACTCTCTATTCCAGGTAAAGTTCTTTCCATGATTGTGCTTAATAGAATTAAGAATCTGGTTGACAGGCAATTGCGTGATGAGCAATGTGGATTCAGAAGTGGTAGGGGATGTGTAGATCAGATATTTTCACTTAGGCAGATTCTTGAGAAATGTTTAGAGTTTCAGAAACCTTTGGTTGCTAGCTTTGTTGATTTCAAAAAGGCTTTCGACTCTGTTGATCGTCATAATTTGTGGTTGATTGTGAGATCATATGGTATACCAGACAAGTTAGTTAACATTATGAAAGCTCTCTATAATAACACTGAGTCGTGTGTGAGAGTTGGTAAGGCTTGTAGCAATTGGTTTAGCATTACTTCTGGTGTTCGACAAGGGTGCATTTTGTCTCCTTTTCTCTTTAGCTTGGTTATTGATTATGTTATGCGAAACTCACTTCAAGGGAAAGATTTTGGCCTTAAATGGGCTGGAGATACGAAAATTTCTGATTTAGATTATGCTGATGATTTAGCCCTTCTGGCAAATGATGTTGATGAGATGAACTCTTTCATTCGAGCCGTTGATGAGACTGGTAGTAGAGTAGGTTTGGTTATAAACAGAGAGAAAACTAAAGTGATGAAAATTGGTCAGGCAGGCTGTGATTCAGTTAATCTGAATGGTTGCAGTCTTGAGCAGGTGTCACAGTTTAATTATCTTGGGAGCTATGTAACAGATAATGGTGATGTGCGGCATGAGATTAACAGACGAATAGGGATTGCTGCTGGGACTTTTAAGAATCTATGGAGAGTGTGGAGAAATAGGCGTATAAACCTAAAGACTAAAATTAGACTGTATAATAGTTTGGTTCTTTCTAGGGTTAGTTAGGGTAGTGAAACTTGGACACTTTGTAAACAAGATAACAGGAAACTAGATGCTTTTGATTCCAGATGCTTACGCAGTATCTTGGGCATTAGGTGGTTCAACTTTGTAACTAATGATGAGATTAGGAAAAGGAGTTTGCAACCTCCTTTAAGCAGCATATTGTGCAGAGAGAGACTCCGTTGGTTTGGCCATGTTGCCCGTATGAATAATTATAGATTGGCGAATAGGATTATGAACAGTGTGCCTAAAGGCCTCAGAAAGAAGGGGAGACCTAGGATGCGGTGGGCAGACAATGTCAAACAGGACCTTGTTAGAATTGGTGTGCAGTGGCCAGATGCAGTAGATGTAGCTCAGGATAGACTTGCTTGGAGAACTAAATTGCACGGTCTGGTTGGACCTCCGTAACCCATGGCTGCTTGAGGATGATGATGATGATATGATTTTATTTAAGATATTTTTTTAATTTATTTTAATCCATTATAACCGTTTACATTTACAACATTTTGGAATTAAATTAAAAATGTGTGGTATTTTATACTCACTGACGCATCTTCCGTAATTGTTTCTAAATTTTGGTAGTTTGTAATACTTTTTAGTTTCTAATCTTTTAGTTTTTCTATCCGTCCCATGGCCGAGTGGTTAGCGCGCTTGGCTACTGATCTTAGGGACCTGAGTTCGAGCCCCGGATAAGGCATGGATGTGTGTGTCGTTTTTCTGCTGAGGTCCTGCCATCTTCTCAGACCTTCTACTATGGCATATAAACTGACAGACTCCTGTCAGACCTCTGTGGCAAGCAGCTGCTTGAGGGGGTATTTATTTTATTTTTTATAGTCTATTTTTTAAACGTGTTAACAAAATAATGTTTTAAGATTACACTAAAAATATATAAGTTTCGTTATGATAACACGTTCAAGTAATGTACTCTATCTGTTAAAGTCGCATAATTTTGGCTGAGTCATATAGGTATTATTATTATTTTCGCTGTCAGAGGTGGAAAATTTTCAATTTTCTTTATATATGTTAGATTTCTTGTACCATAAATGTTTATACCATAAGATATAATTGATTCACAAACAGATCTATATAATAGAATCCATATTTTAGTATTAAAAATATATCTTAATCTCTGAATTTTTAAAGTAGATAATCTGAGATATTCACATATTTTAGAAATATGCATAGTACATCTAAAATATTTATCAATTTATATATATATATACCTATATATATATATATATATTTTATGTAATTTATATATTCAAGTTTATCAAAATTGCAGCGTTAGTCATAGCAAAATGAATTTTTCAGAACAATTTATTTAATGAGTTTTAATGAAAAAAAATATTGAATTTAAAAGTTGTCGAAAGTATTATCATCCACTTAGTTTGTTTTTTATATTTAAATATATTTTATTATGATTTTGGGAAATTGTTATATTAATATAATCTAATTGAATTTCTTCAATACTTTTGCATAACTGTTGGTTGCCATTTATTATTAAAATGTCATCTGCATATAAGAAAACATTGATTTTAAAATTTAAAAGTTGTACCTTATATATATATATTAAAAAAGTAAAGAATCCTGAACAAAGCCTTGAGGACTTAGGAATCAAGCCTTTTTTTAACTATAGGAATTGCCTATTTTAGTGATGGTACATCTATTTACTAAATAATTCTTAAACTAATTTAATAAAACACCACTAATTCCATAATATTTCTAATTTTTTAAGAAATAAGTATTAATTTAGTGTAGAGGGCGTTCAAAAAGTATTTGACACGTGTCAGAATATTTGCACTCGTTCGTCCGAAGTTAACAACTATGACTTGCTCGAAAGCTTGTCTAAGCCTGTCATTACGTGTTCAAAACAAAGGCCGTATCACCATTTCTGTCTTCGCTGGCGGTGCATAAAGTTCGGTTTGCAAAATCTGTGCATTGATGCTTTGAGCCTAACTAAAGATGGGGAAAAAGTTTACATTTTCACAAGGATGCAGCTTGGGGACGACGCAAAAAAAAATTCATGCCGATTTATCACAAGTATATGGGGATCATGTTTGTTCATGTGCCACTGGTACGGGATGGATGCGCAAATTCAGGGTAGGACCGGCAGAGCTTTAAAACCTCCCTGGTTCAGAAAGACCCAAAAAGCCGTGAACGAGAGAATCATCATTGCTATTCGTGAACTCATTAAAGAACACCATTAGATCACCGTTCAGATAACACGTTTAGATGCCAGTCTATCGATTGGCAGCGTGGAAACAATTATTCATCAACATTTACAGTTCCGAAAGATCTGTGCCAAATGGGTACCCGACAAACCGACAGAACAGCATCAAAAAGGGCTGGAGTCGACACGTGCAAGGAGATGCTAGCAATATTTGAATCTGGTGTTCCCAAATGGTTAACAAACATTGTCACAGGTTTTATTGCTACACAACTCCCAGAAAGATCGAAAGCTATGTTTGGGTTGCAGAAGATGGACCACGTGCCCAAATATTCTGACAAGATTTTCGCTCAAGGAAGAGGATGTTCACAATTTTTTTCAAATTCCATTTTTTGGTAGCCGTGGACACTTTAACTGAAAAATTATTATAAATGGTCAATAATATGACAACATTGTTTTGATCAAAATGGTTTTGGAGATGAAGGAACAGCGTCCAACAACAGTCTTGTCAAGGGTTCTCCTTCTTCATGATAATGTCAGTGGTCACAAAACCCAGAAAATTACGGCCTACCTTAGGAAGGAAAAAATGTAACAGCTATCCCATCCTGCATATTCACTCGACCTTGCATTTCACTCGACCATGCTTTTTGGTTCTTTCCATAATTTTTGTTACCTAGGTTAAAATATATAAGGTTTAATACAGAGCTGTGGAGGTTCGTTAAATGTTATGTATGAAATATGGTTAAATAGTAATTGCACAAATCCAAAAACTTGGGAGAAATAGAACAACAGAAGGTAGGTGTCATAGGTTAGGTTTACATCCTGTAACTGCTCCTGAAACTACAGGTCCTCGGTTCCTCTGGTAGGATAAAAGTTCCTCAGGTAGGATTCCCAAAGGTAGGATATTTTGTTATTAACGAAGTGTTAATATTTAAAACTAAATAAAAACCTGAAGACTATATAGTTGAAAAATTTAGTCTGACTTCACATATTTAGATGATATAATGATTAAAAAGCTAGCTACTATCCCACCTTTGTGTGTTGCATAACGAAGGGCATTCAAATAGCTATCGAGACCTTTTATATCAAGATCTTTTACACTATTTGAAAACAAGTGTTCGAGTTTTTTCTTTCTAAACGTATTTCACTGTGGTCATAGCTTATATCTTCTTTCACACACTTAAGTATTTTTTTCCTATTGGAAATTCTCATTAAATATTGCAAATTTAATTCATTTTTTGTCTTAAAATACACTCATGAACACAAACATTGCAACAACATGTAGCAAGACTCGAATCTTGGTAAAACTGAGGGAGTTGTAGAGCTTGTTACAAGGTAGTAATGGTTAATTGTACGATCACCAGCGTGCATATCAAGGGTGTGTTCATAGGCCTCAATATGGGGGGCGGGGGTGGCTCAGTCGGTAGCGCGCCAGGCTCGTAATCTGTAGTTCCCAGGTTCGAGTCCCAGCTGGGTCAGCGTTGAGATTTATCTCCACAAAATTTCCCGCCCTGCCCACGGTCAGTAGGGGACACCGATGGGCTTAGAAAGGCCGCCGTCCGTCGGATGGGACGTTAAGCCGTGGCCCCGTGTGTGGGAGAGCCATACCCTGTGCACGTTAAAGAACACGCTGGATGGCCTTGACGGGAGGCTACCATCTGTCTCCCAACAGCTTTTCCAGTGGGTCCCCTCACCCAACCTTCTCTGAGCCTTCGGGGTCCATGTGACCTGGCCATTTAGCCCATGGTGTGCAAAAAAGTGCCGCTCAGAGGTAAAACAACCCAACCCTCAATATGGGCTGTCAGTACCTGGTAGGACCGCAGTTGGCGGCGTTGCACGCAGCCTGACATCAAGACATTGATGCATGCAAGTCCCTAATGATCATTCCCCATTTGAGGCACATTCCCCATTCTCCCCCCAATTATATAATTAATGCTTTGATACATTTGCAGAAGTTGATGATTGGCTTCGTTAGAAGTACAAAATTATAAACTCTGAAAATAAATAAGGAATTTTTTCCATGTAAATGTAAGACGTCAAAGGAAATATTGGAGCTTACTGAAGATAAGTACTGAATAATACTTAGAACATATTAAGTTTTTAAATTTTACCGAAACTAATTTAAAAAAATTAAAATGTAATTTATATTATTTAATGTTTTTTAAGAAATAGCAAATATTGTTGTAAACAGACAATTAAGAGAAATAACTACATATTTTAAAGAAAATTTAGATATTAAAATAATATCTTATAAAATATTTCCAGCTCAAACTATTTACTATTTAAAAATCATTAAAAATATATTATACCCATTTTTAGCAATCAACAGATTACCAAGTAATAATGTAAATTTATTCTATAAACATTTTGGAAAATGATTAAAAAATTAAATGAATGATGAAAATCAAGTATTAATGGTGACTTTAATATAAACTGAAAATTTAAAAAAAAGGCACATATATTTATTTAACACTATTATCCTAAATGAATCATGAAAGTCTCATTAGGGACATTTCAGGAGAAGAAGTAAGAAAGGCAAAAATATCTAAAACTTGTATAGCTCATATTAATATTAAATGACTGGAAAAGTTATTAGCTGACTCAATAATTTTAAAAGTAAAATTACAAATCATTGCAGCATTATTGCAATAATAAGTCCAAAATTAAATAAAAAATTTTTCTTTGACATCTATAAATTTAAAAATGCAAAATAAAGTTCTACGCCCATTGTAATATAAATAAATAAATTTAAAAACAAATTGGGATGTAGAATGATATGGTGAATACGTTAAGAAACATACATCATTATATAATATATTTAAACTTTTTATAATAAAATTTATGTAGGAATAAAACAAATTTAAAGGGAACAAATTAAACCTAAATTCCGAAAATTGTCTAAAATTTGGATAATCGAAAATCTTTTAAAATTAATTCAAATGAGATTGAATGAGAGATGGGATGGATTAAGTAACAAAGCAAAGTTAAAACAAAGCAATAATAAAGATAATTTTGGAAAGTTAAAAAAACACGTTTATTACTCTAATTAGAAAACAAAAGCAAACATTATGAAAACAACTTTTAACTGAAAAAAAAATAATTTGAGGAAGAGATGGCAACTACTTTATAAAATAGTTGATGGTAAAAAGGAAATGTCTATGGATGACACTATAATTAATAACATATCCAAAAAAGGCTATTGTAAGGATAAGATACCTAATGAATACAATAATATATATAGTTCAATAACTAAAACTATTAGAGATATAAGCAATGAAGAAAACCTTAGCTATACTCCATCAGATAAATTTGTAAATAAAAACTCTCTCTCTATATATATATTCCATAAATAACAGGTACACAAACTCCGTATAAAATATATTAAGGAAAATAAAGATATATTCACTTCAGTAACATCAAAAATAATAAATCAGATTGTAACTATGTGCAATACACATTTAGAACTTGATACTGAAGTTTTACGACCCATATATAAAGGCGGAACAAAAAGAGACTTTACTAATTACAGAATTATTTACTAATTTACAGAAAAAATTGTTGAAAAATATATTTACAATATTGTTTTTAAAAAATTTCAAACTCATATCATATTTAATAATAACCAATTTGGTTTTCAAAAAGAAAAAAAAAGTACAATTAAACTTTTACGAAAATTTACGGATAAAATTAATCAGTCATTGAATAAAACAGGGGAATGGTAGTCATATTTTAGATCTTCAAAATGCTTTTTATACGAGGGGCATTCAAAGAGTTCTTGACATGCATATGCAGAATAAAAACCACTGAACTTACCTCAATAAAGCTTTTATTGTCCTTCAAAGTACTCCCCTCCAGAGAACCTATGCAAAGTTGTAGAAGTCTACGCTAATTCTGGAACGTTTGGTGGTACTCCTTTTGGGAAATACTCTGCAACTCTGAATGAAAGCATTTTCCAGAATCTTGCACCCTTGAAAAATGTTTCCCAGCAAGTTCCTTTTTAATTTTTGGAAACAATCAAAATTCACATGGTGCAAGATCGTGTGAATATGCAGGATGGGTTAACTGTTTGATATCATCCTGCTCCAAATAGGCTGCAATGTGTGGGGTTTTGTTAGCTCTGACATTATCATGAGGAAAGAGAACCCTTGTTACGCCTTTTGTTGTACGCTGTTTCTTCATCTACTTAACCATTTTGGGCAAAATAATGCTGTTGCAGTATTGGCATTTATAGTCATTTTTAGATAAGGTGTTCACGACTACCATTCCTTGAGATTTAAAAAAATATTGTGAACATCCTCTTGAGCCAAAGTGTTGTGGGAGGATTTGGAGACGTGATTCATCTTCTGCAACCAAACACATTTGACGATCTTTCTATGAGTTGTATAGTAATAAAACCATGTTTCGTTACCTGAAACAATGTCTGTTAATCGTTTGGGGCCACTAGGTGCAAACATTGCCAGCATCTCCTTGCACAAGTCGACTCTAGCCCGTTTTCGCTGTTCTTTCAGTTTGCGTAGTACCCATTTGGCATAGCTCTTTGAAACTTTAAATGTTCATGAATAATTGTTTCCACACTATCAATCGATATACTGAAATCTAAACTTATTACCTGAACGGTGATGTATGAGTTTCTCTTAATGAGTACACGAACAGCAATGATGGTTCTTTCGTTCAAGGCCTCCTTTGCTTTTCCTGCACGAGGAAGATCTTCGAAAGCTCTGCCGTCCTTCACTGGATTTTCGCATCCATCCCGTAACAGTGCCATGATTCTCACATACTTGTGATGAATCGGCATGATTTTTATTCGTGTCGTCCCCAAGCTGTATCCTTGTAAAAATTTTAAATTTTTTCCGTCTTTAGTAGGCTCCATAGCAACAACGCATAATTTTCGCAGACCGAATTTTACGCGGGCCAACGAAGGGGGAAATAATGACACGGTGCTTTTTTTATTTCGTATTCTTAAAACAAAACAAAACAAGGGAGATAATTGTTTCACTTTGTCGTCTGTTTATCCATCTGTCCGTCTGTAGACATGAATTTATTTGCTTATAGAGATAAATAAAAACTATTTTTGTGTTGGATAGGTATTCATGAAATATTAAAATTTTCATTTTCCGAATCTATCTAAAGTTGTAATTTTGCCTCTAATGGTGGAAAAATCAGTAAATTCTAAAATTTCTAATGAATATTGCAAACGATGTATTTATGCTAGATATCGAAATTTTGGTGGTGGAATGTGATGGGTCACTAAGTTTCCATTGACAACAATGAGTTGGCCATTTAGACTAAGAGTGGTGGGGAACGCGATGTTTTAGTAATCACAGATAATTGTTTTTAGAGATAAATGAAAATTTCTTATTGGGTTGGACAGGAATTGGTGAAATATTATGAATCGCACCTTCGGAATATTACGAAAACCATAATTATGCCCTCCAAGAATGGAAATTTTGAAAGTTGTAAAATTTTAAACGAATGTTACAAATGATGTATTAAAGCTAGAAGTTTGATATTTTGACGGTGTAATGTGAACATCGTGAAGTTTCAGTGTCAACAATGAATTTACCTCTTAGATTCAGACGGATTGGAAAACGTGCGTCTTAGACGAGCTTTCAAACAAGTTGCAACTCGTTAACGAGTTGCAACTTGTTTGAAACTTAACTAGTTGCAACTCGTTAACGAGTTGCAACTCGTTAACGAGTTGGAGGAACGAGTGCAAATCTACAGACACGTCTCAAGAACATTTGAACGCCCTCTGTAGACTTAACCAGGAACGTATCTAGGGGAGGCCGGGGGGTAGGGAGTAAGTTAGCCTTGTCTCTTTGCCTTTGAGAACGTTAGTAAGGGAGGAGAAAACGTAATTCATGCGTTTTTGAAGAAATGTTCAAAGACTCTAAAGCGAAAGGGAAAATGTTATACTGCAGTGGAATTCCAGTCTCTCCCCCCTTTTTTTTAGCTATCTTCCTATTGTTTTTAGCTTTGACATTTGTCGGTTGGTCGGTTTGTGGATTTGACAAAACGTTTTTCCACCATATCTTCCGAACGCGATGGAAGAACTTAATGATTTATGTGCCAAATGAAAATGTGCTTGAAAGCTTGTGACGCAGGAAGTGTCATAGGCTATAAAACATTTGACCCCCGTGCTTTCTTTCCCCCTAAAAAAGAGAAAATATGAAAACTGTTCTTAGGCTATACTCCAGAACGCGAAAACCGAAAATAACAAGCTGTAGTAGAATGAAAGCTACTGAAGCGGAAAATGTCGTAGGCTATGAAAAACTGACCCACCCGTGCTTTCTTCTCCCCTAAAAAAAAAGGAGACAACGTGAAAATGGTTGTTCCCCTATATCTCCTGAAGACCAGTGCGGAAAGTAACGAGCTATCTGTTCAATGAAAGCTTGTGACGCGGGAGTATCGTAGATTATAAAACAATTAACCCCCATGATTTCTTCCCTAGTAAAAAAGGGGAAATGCGAAACATTTGTTCCACTATATTTCCAGAACGTAAATGCCGAAATAACAAAATATACTTCAAATGAAAGCTTATAACGCGGGTAATGTCGTAGGCTACGAAAAATTGATCCCCTGTGCTTTAGTCCCCCTGAAAAAAGGGGAATAATATCAAAAGGATTGTTCCTCTATATCTACTGAGCGCGAATGCAGAAAGTAACGAGCTATGTGTCGAATGAAAGCTTGTGACGAGGGTAGTGTCATAGGCTATACAAAATGACCCCATATGCTCACCTTCCCACTAAAAAATGGGAAATAGTCGTTCTGCCATATCATCGGAACGTCAGGGACTACAGTTACGAGTTAGGTGTCAAATGAAAGCTCGTATAATGATGGTCGTACACTATTTCGAAATTCCCTCACACTTATTTCCCCTGATAAAATGTGGGTCGTCGGATTTTCGCGCTGGTGGACTTTAGCGAGTCGTAGCTCAAATTAAAGCTTGTGACGTACCCAATGTGGTGGTCTACCTTGAGGCTGAATCCAAAATGGTGACAAATGCGATCGATGTTTTCTAAGACATATATAAAATTTTTTGAAGCTAGGTGTTTTTAGTAAAAACAAAAATCAATGAATCAATCAATCAATTTTTATTTCATTATCATATACAATTTACAACATAGAAAAATATGAGTGAACCCAAAAACCACGCGGTTTGTCTGGGCCACTAAAAGAAATTAATACAAAAATCAATAACGACTTACTCACTACAAAGATTAAAAACAATAAGTGCAATTTTTTCGATATATGTACAATACATTTTTATTTTACACTTGATTATTCACATAGGTGCAACATCTTCCAAAGAAAAGAGAAAGCTTTTTAAATTCTGCTTGAACATATAAAACTTTTTTCACTTCTAATTTCAAGAGGCAACTGATTGAAGATTTTAGATGCGATATACGAATAATGTTTATGAGCAATTTCTTTTTTGGTCAAATGAACTGAGTATTTTGGACCTTTCTCTCTGACGTTGTATAAATCGGGCTAAATGTAAAAACTAAAGCAAATTTGCTTAAAAAATAACATCACTCTAAAAACAAATATATGTTTAATTGGTAGAATATTTAGCATAGAATAAGGAGTGAAATTGCTTAAAATATCAGTGTTATTTTTTGCAATTAATTTAATAATTTTGTTTTGCAGAGACACCAGAGGTTTAAAAACCGAGACATAAATTCCACCCCAACAAAGTATACCGTTTTGAAATGCAGCTTGTATCCATGAGTAGTACAATGTTCGCTGCATATTAAAATTAATTTTGTATTTCAAGTGGTTTAATTTGAATAGTTTGTAACGTACTTTACCTGTGATGTAATCAATATGTTTATTCCATTTTAGATTATTATATATGAAAATACCTAAATATTTAATGCTCTCAACCTGTTCTATGTCATCACAACGGCAATCAATAAGTTTATAGCATTGAAGTGAATGCAGTTTAATGACAAAATTATTTGAAACATTTTGGTTAATTTTTCAACCTGTAGGAAACAAATTTAGATTTATTCTTATTAACTGAGAATTTGTTATTTTCGAACCACATATTAGCTTTCTGAAGAACATTATTGACATTGGAAATAAATCTGTAGTAGTGTGGTTACTAAACGTTAATGCAGTGCCATCTGCAAAGGTTGTAATATTACAATTAACGTTATTTCACAGAGGTCATTAGTATAAATATTAAACAATAGGGGCCCAAGGACAGAGCCCTGCGGAATGCCATGTTTAGTTTGTTTAGGATTGCTGAGGCAGTTTTTTAATTTAACTAATTGAGTTCTACTTGTTAAGTAACTGATAAACCATTCTAGAGCTTCTTTTCTTCTCATTCCCAAATGCTCCAGATTTTTCAAAAGCAATGAATATTTTACGATGTCAAAAGCTTTTTCAATATCTAGAAAAACTGATGGAATTAAATTTCCTTGGTCAATTGATTTATAAGTAAAATTAGTAAATGCCAATAACGCATGATCAGTGCCCTTACCCTCAGTGAAGCCAAACTGATTTGATGAAAAGAAATTTATTTTATTTAAATAACTCAATACTCTGAATTTTACTAGTTTTTCAAATATTTTGGAAAAAGAAGGCAAAAACGAGATAGGTTTGTAGTTTAAAAGGCAGTTTTTATTTCCCTTCTTGTAAATCGGATATACAATAGAGGTTTTGAGATCGTCTGGAAAAATACCAGTTTAAAAAGAAAGGTTAAAAATATACACTAAGGGATGAATAATGAAATTGTTACATTTTTTACTGTAGTTACTGAAATTTCATTGATTCCTGGGCATTTACCTTCTACTAGATTTGCTATGATCTTATCTAATTCTTGCATGATTATAGGAGTAAAAAAGAAAGTGCTATCTGTTTTATGATAATTTTCATAATATTCATATTCAGTAGGTTTATCATTAAGCATTTTGCTATGTAATCGACAAAATAAGTGTTAAATTCATTTACTGCATTTGTAATTTCGTTGGTTTTACAGTCATCAATATTATTCATTTTATCCGGCAGAAAAAAAATATATAAAAATAAAATTTGAAAAATACCTTCTTCCTATAGTGCCCTAAAAAAGTAGAAAATAATCATAAAACATATCGATGGTGCAATCAGTCACTGAGTTCGTATTTTCTTCAAACGAAAATAGGGCGCCTATTTACCTACTTGAAAAGATTGCCGGTGTCAAATCTTCCTTTGAAGTGCATATGAACTCATTGACTGATTGCACCATCGATATGTTTCACAATAATTTTCTACTTTTTACGGCACTATAGGAAGATACACATTTTTTTATTTTTTTATTTATACATATTTTTAGATTCAGTTCTAGCTATAACTAAGGCAATGATCTTCAGATATTTTAGTCTTAGTAAGCCATGTCCTCGTATGAGAAGGTCTTTACTAGCCATCAGCAGTTTCTAAGATTAATCTTTGGTCTATATGTTGTAAAATGAAAAAAAAAAAGCAATGCGTGACAGAAAATTTGAAATCAAACATACACTGGTGGAAATTGAAAAAAGGACACCAGAAGAAATTCCTTTAGGAACGTCATGTTAATAGGTAAAGAGAGCAGAAACCGTGATCCAAGATTGAAAGTCATTCGGTGAAATAATGACGTCACCGAGGACGACAATATACAAATATACGCAGCATATTTTTAAGGACTAGGGCGTGAAGAAAGTTCTTCTTGTATCGTGTTGTTCAGTGCTCTTTGAGGAAGCTACCATGCCTGGATGACGCAGGCGCGCTACATTTGTTCAATTGGCGGAGTTTGAGCGAAGACGTATAGTGGGTCTTCGGGTAGCAGGTTGGCATTTTCGTCAAATTGCACATCGCGTTGGACGAGAGGTATCGGCAATGGTACGATGGGGGCGTCGATGGTCACAAGAGCATTCGCACACTTGCAAATGTGGTTCTGGGCAACACAGAATTACGGACGCACGAGAGGATCGGCGTATCAGGATGGTGGGGGTGGCAGAGAGGACAGCTAAGGCATTACAAATGCTACTGGCATGGTTACCCGTCACCTCTCATGGTCGAGCATGTTTGCAGTGGTGTCAAGAACGAGTTCAGTGGAGGGAAGAATGGTAGTCTGTGGTCTTCAGTGATTAGCCGGTTCTGTATAGGAGCGTCTGGTCGTTTATGCGTCCGAAGGTGACAAGATAAGCGGCTTCTTTCATCATGCATCCGCCAGTGACACACAGGTCCCACACTGGGCATCATGATGTAGGGGACGATTAGCTATCACTCTCGTACGTCTGGTGTTTGTACAGGGTACACTGAATAGCAATACATACATAAGCGACATCATAGAGCCGGTCGTCTTGCCATATTTGTGTGTAATCCCAAATGCGATATTCCAGTAGGATAACGCCCGCCCACACTCCGCCTGGGCAACTGAACATGCTCTTCAGGCAGTGCACCAACTTCCATGGCCAGCAATGCTCTCCTGACTCTCTCCAATCGAGCATGTCTGGGACTGGAACGGACAAAGACTCTTCGCTAACCGTGACAGTCAACGACCATCGCTGAATTGTGCTTCCAAGTTGAAAGCTCATAGAATGGTATCCCCCAGCGTAATATCCAACATTTGTACGACCGCTTGCATGTCAGATTGAAGTCTTGTATTGCTGCTCGTGGAAGTTCAACACCTTATTAAAAATCTCCTTTAGTAAAATGTAATACTCATTAAAAGGTAAAATAAACATTGAATCACCTCACATATACGATCACTTGTTCTTTCTCAAAAAGTTGTTTTTACTAAATAAATCTTATATATTACACTTCAACTGTTAATGGTATCCTTGTTTCAATTTCCGCCAGTATACATAAAATCGGGGTGTTATATATTGGTAATAGATCATGTCACAATGTTATATTAAAATGGTGTATTTTACATAATACATGCATGTACATACCTATATATATATATACATGCATAATCATCAGGCAGTCATGGGCTGCAGAGTCCACCCAAACTGGAATTTAGCTTATCATACATATCTGTCCTGAGCAGCAGCTATCTTTTCAACCACTGAGGCAAAATTAAAATAAGAACAATTTTGGAATCATAGTTCATGCTTACTTTTGGGTTTTGCAATTTAAAAGCCGATCGTACTCTGGTGTAATCTGTTGGTCTATCTGGAGAGCATGATATTTCATTTGCCGATCACCATTCATCCTTCACAATTTAGCAATTGTCTGTAACATTTTACATACTTAAAATTACACATTACCTTGAAAGTTCGAATCTAGAGGGTGATTCAGTTAAGCGTGTACAAACTTCTGGGAGGGGTAAGTTGCACAAAGACGAATCGGAATCATATAGCAATGCAGGGTCGGTAACTGCATCATCACGTGGTAGATGGCGTTGTTCGACCCGGTAGATGGCACTCTACGGCTGCGGGACTGCACAACGTCTTCGCAGGTAACCGTCATTTGCGAACCGCCCGCAGCGGTAGTAGGATGGCCGATTACAGTTGACCGATATGCATCTCGCACACAGGGCTGCGGACTGCAACGGGCGAGCCACTGTGCACATATAGCAAGAACGGTACCCGATGAGACGTACTCCCAACCACCAGATGTTTGCATGGTGGCATCAGAGGTTGTGTGACACTGGCTCCTTCCAGAGACCTGCCAGGAGTTGGGAACGATAGGCGCGGACCCCTGACATGGAGGAGAATGTGCTACGTCATACAGAAGACATTCTAAGTGCCAGTACTGGAGCAATCGCCCACTGCGTCGGTCTTTCCCAATCCACCGTATGTAGGATTATGCACGATAACCAATTGCATCCATATCATGTGCAGCACATCCAGACACTGAAGCCTGAGGATTACCCACAGCGCTTTGCATTTGCGCAATGGTACCTGCAGAAGAGTGCGGCAGAATCCCAATTTCCTGCTTCTGTGCTGTTCACAGACGAGGCATGCTTTATACGGGAAGGTAGCTTTAATGCACATAACGTGCATGCAGGGGCGCTGGAGAACCCCCATGCTACACAAACACGTGCAACACAAAACCGTTTTGCTGTAAATGTTTGGTCCGGCATTGTCGGGGACCACTTAATAGGCCCATACCTTATGCCTGCTCGTCTGGACAGAAGGAGTTACCGGATATTTCTGGAGGACGTCTTGTCAGAACTTTTGGATGAACAGCAAGTCCCTCAGACGCTGCGCTGCGCAATGTGGTTCCAGCACGATGGGGTCCCCCACCCATTTCACCCATGAAGTTCGTCAACCATGTGACATTTGGACAACAATGGATCGGGCGTGGTGATTGGTGGACGTGACATTTGGACAACAATGGTGACATTTGGACAACAATGGATCGGGCGTGGTGGTCCCGTTCATTGGCCTGCAAGAACGCCGGACCTATCATGCCTTGATTACGTCTTCTGGGGTTACATCAAAGGACTGGTGTTCGACACCCCCATTGAAAGTGCAGAGACCTTGTCGCACGCATCTCCGTAGCTGCGTCGGAAATCCGAGACACGCCAGGAATCTTCCATAATGTACTTGATTCCATGCCAGACGATATCAGGCCTGTGTTACATCTCGTGGTCGCAACTTCGAACACCTTCTGTGACCTCTGTGCATTTCGCAAATGTACCTATTTTGATTAATAAAAAGCATTTTGTTCACTTACGTGCTGCTCTTTCATTCACGTCCTCTCTGTACACTAGCACATGTTGATGCCGTTACCCACCCTGCATTGCTATATGATTCTGATCTGTCTTTGTGAAACCTACCCCTCCCAGAAGTTTGTACACGCTTAACTGAATCACCCTGTATATTACGAATCAGGCCCAGATTCGAAAACGTTAAAAGGAAGGAAACATTCAAGGGACAAAATCAAGCTGAGGAAAAAGTAAAATGTGGGCGGGGAGTCTAAGGACTGGATTTCCTTTCAGTATAACATTTTCCCCTCCGTTTTAGAATTCTAATATTTCTTGAAAATGCGTGAAATATGTATAAATTTAAAACATTTTGCTTCCATTACCTTCACTAATATTCTCAATAATTCAAGGGGATGGGGACTGAACTACTCCCTTTCTTATTATACTTTGCTACAAACAATGCGGAATTAAATATAATAATCCATAAATTTTTCAGTACATATGACGTTAGTATCGCTTTTAAAGATAATTTCATATTCAAAGCTTTTTAGTCCCGACTGCCAACTTATATCATGAATGAAGATGTAGATCGAGTTTAAACCTTTAAGTAATGATAATACATACTCTTTAAAGTCAGTTTCACATTTGAATTTTCTTTAGGTATGATTCGCATAAAAAGGCAATGTCTGTTAAACCCGTGGAATTACTTAACAAAGGGTAATAATTTTCAGTTAGGATTTCGAAAAATGATATTGGTAAATATATTCTATCGTGTAGTTTTATTTCTAAGAATCATGTTCCACTTTCTTCAGGTATTTATGTGAGTGGAAATATGCCGTGCTTCACATATAAATGAGGCAAGAAATAAAAGAAGAGGTGGGGCCTATTCACAAAAATGAATTTCATAGAGGGCAGAAATGCATGGAAGAAAAGTACCCAAAATGGATGTTAATAAACCTGTCTTTCTTTTATCGATAAGCGAGAAATTTCAGACTAGATATGTCGTTTTCGCCCTTGCGAACTGCGCGATTTCACAGAAGTTTCACATAATATTTCTTCGGTCGCACGCCATTTGACAACTACGGTTACGAATCTGAAACTGCGGTTATCATAATGGCGAGAGCTAATGAAAGTCGTAAACATGGCGGACGAACACATGATCGGAAGCAGTTAGAATATATGTATGCAAAAATCTAGGTGGATGAAAAAACTGGGAGAGAGAGCAAGATTCACTGAGATTCGCAGCAGAGATCTGTCTTTGGAATGCGAATTGAAAATAAAATTTCTCGGTCGAAACTATTGGGAACGTTTAATTTTGCAGTTCCAACAGTTTCAGATCTAACAAACGATGGGCTATAAAAGTTGCTTGCTCACTGATCGTTAGTCGTGTGCTTGCAATAACCGTTTAGCAATTGCGCTGACTCGACAAGGGAACGTCCGGATGCTGCAGAGAACGAGGAAGCGTGTGGGGGAGGGAAATGAAACACCTTATGAGTGATAAAACCCAACTTCGCATCTCGTAACCTTCTTACTTATATCTGTTGAAAATTTTCAAGTCTGTTTAAACTTTCATTAAACATCTAGTCAGCTACCATGACAGAATGCAGAGATGATGTACGATAGGAAGGTACAGAAATGACCTAATTCCATTAGTATTTTCATGAAATAAAACGATAATGCATTCCCTCATGAAATTTCACTAATGATTTTTTTTCTAATATTCTTCACGAATGTATAAATATATAACGTGATATTAGCACGATATATATTTGTAAATACTTGAATATATGTATCGATAACTCTGAAGGGTGATCTTAAAGAATAAGTGAAGAAATATCATTCTGAATCGGGAAGATGGACTAAACACTTCCATTGTTGTCCTCCTACTGTTGAGCAATGTAGAAATCAATTCCTTTTTGATTAGTTGGCCTATCAATTGCCAAGCTTGCGGAGTTCGCTTTACATCTTCACATAAATCGTCATTCTATCATTGACACTTCAATGTTTAACTTCATTATTAATGTTTGAGAATATATAAAAAATTATCTTCAACATTATTCACAACTACCAAAGTATTTTGACTCTCAAACGAAAGGGATTTTCTAAAATATTTCCCAATTTCAGTATAACAGGCATTACACGTCATGTTGTTTAAGGTTTATTTGCAAAATACATCCTGCAGCTCAGTCAACCACGTTTCTCACAAAAAAAAAAAAACCTAAGGGTGGTGAATAAGAATGCAGAGATTCTCAACATGGAGAGATTGAATGAAAAAATACAGAGATTCATCTCAACATGCCCCAGACATAATTAGCGACAAATTCGGGAATATGGATGGTTACAGAATGGTGTGAATATCTCGCTGTAACTCTCTAAAGATGATTGCAGTATCTGACTAGGCATTAACATAGTAAAACATAGCACAGACACACTTTCCGGCATGATAATGCATTGGAAGTCAGGGTTTAATCGAAGTACCTAAGAGCTGCCAAGATTCCTGTGACAAATCAAAGGAAAAAAAAATCACTTAAGTGTTAGATACACATGCATAATATACCCAAATGCTGAGTTTAAAACGGAATCATCCACTGCTGCAGGATGGAGTAATTTTATTTTTTCAGATTGCATTCTGCTTCCCCACCTGAGACAAAATTCTGATAATCCCATTCTGTAATTGACGAAAGAACAGGTTTCCGTAATAATCGAGTGCAATACAGTTAGAACAAGAAGAGATCATTACGAAGATGTTCAATAAAATATAAATTGCATAAAATAGAAACGATCCACTTAGAGTATTTGCATTATACGGTAAAATAGAGTATTTGCATTATACGCTTTTATGCAGATTCCACTTTTATTTCTTGGTATTTAAAAGAAATGCTGCTAAATCAAATGACTACACACAGAATATATTCTGGGTTTCATGTAAATCGGTTGAGTTATTATTATTATTATAACAAGACCGGAAACTATATATTTAGGGTTATAACATTTATTGTAAAAAGCGGTTGCATAAATCGATCTGGAGGGGGTGATAGTCTATGTGAAAGATTGATTGAGATGTTACCAGATCGAAAAATTTCAAAACGGCGGATTTGATACAATTAAATTTAAAATTAAATGATCACAAGCTTACCATTTTGGTTCTTTACAGATTATATGAGTTTACAATTAAAAGATTTGTTAAGTAATTTGAAATGAAATAGATGAAACGGATGACTTTATTAGGTGACATAAATTAGGATTTGCCAAATGAAACTGAATTAGTTACTGATTATTTAAATATGACAACAACAATCGATTTCTTTGCCGTCACGAAGAGGTAACTAGGCCGCAGTCAGGAATCTATCTAGACCAAGTATCTGTAAAGAAATTTTCAGTTATGAAACTGCCATACTTACATTATTAAATTATTATTAACAGATCACTACTTTATTGGTATCACAATTACGTTAAACTCCAAACCAGAAAGAATAGCTAAACACTGGTTCAGTGAAGAATATAAATTAAATGTAAATAAATTAAAGAGTAAGTTAAAAGAAATAAATTGGGAACAAGTAGGAAACTTGAATGCGGATAAAGGGTGTAGGTTTTTTTTCTTCTATTTTGCAGAAATCATTTGAAGAATCCAAAGATAATATAATATTTAAGAAAAAAGGTAAAAAAAATTAAACCATTGATTAAAATCAGTTTGTTAGAGTCTATCTCAAATATAAAAAAATATGGGTAAATATTTTAAAGCTGGATTTAAGACAGATGAAGATATTATGGAGTATACGAAATATAAAAATATTTCGTCGAACTTGATTAGAAAGGTGAAAATAAATTATTATAAAATTAAATTTCCCAATAATAAATTAAGCATTAAAAATTGGTATACAATTTATGAAATGTGTGGGGCACATGAAAGATAAAATGGTTTGACAAAGGAAATAATTGGAGGGAATAATAGATATGTCAGAGGTATGGATATAACAAATAAGTTTAACAATTATTATCTTGAGATTTCAGGTGCTTTAGTTGGTGATAACCAGACAATGAAGAATATAAACAAGCTATTTTTCTAACAGTTCTTTTTTTTTCAGGACTATATCACAGAAAAACAGATAACAGGAGTTGTAAATTTGTAAAGGGTCTTGAAAATAAAAATGCTCCGGGTTTAGATGGAATATCTGTAAATATAATTAAGCAAATTTAGGATGAAATAAAAGAAATTTTATGTTTTTTAATAAACAATACATTTAATAAGCAATACATTTTCCATCTATTTTGAAAGTTGCTCAGGTTAGCCCAATTTATAAAGGAGAAATTCTACTCAACTAGAAAATTATCGTCCAATCTCGCTTCTGTCTGTTTCTTCAAAAATATATAAAAAGGTAGTTAATTCTTTTTTGGAGAAAAATAATTCATCATCATCATCATCATCCTCAAGCAGCCATGGGCTACGGAGGTCCAACCAGACCATGCAATTTAGTTCTCCAAGCAAGTCTATCCTGAGCTACATCTACTGCATCTGGCCACTGCACACCAATTCTAACAAGGTCCTGTTTGACATTGTCTGCCCACCGCATCCTAGGTCTCCCCTTCTTTCTGAGGCCTTTAGGCACACTGTTCATAACCCTATTCACCAATCTATAATTATTCATACGGGCAACATGGCCAAACCAACGGAGTCTCTCTCTGCACAATATGCTGCTTAAAGGAGGTTGCAAACTCCTTTGCCTAACCTCATCATTAGTTACAAAGTTGAACCACCTAATGCCCAAGATACTACGTAAGCATCTGGAATCAAAAGCATCTAGTTTCCTGCTATCTTGTTTACAAAGTGTCCAAGTTTCACTACCATAACTAACCCTAGAAAGAACCAAACTATTATACAGTCTAATTTTAGTCTTTAGGTGTATACGCCTATTTCTCCACACTCTCCATAGATTCTTAAAAGTCCCGGCAGCAATCCCTATTCGTCTGTTAATCTCATGCCGCACATCACCATTATCTGTTACATAGCTCCCAAGATAATTAAACTGTGACACCTGCTCAAGACTGTAACCATTCAGATTAACTGAATCACAGCCTGCCTGACCAATTTTCATCACTTTAGTTTTCTCTCTGTTTATAACCAAACCTACTCTACTACCAGTCTCATCAACAGCTCGAATGAAAGAGTTCATCTCATCAACATCATTTGCCAAAAGGGCTAAATCATCAGCATAATCTAAATCAGAAATTTTCGTATCTCCAGCCCATTTAAGGCCAAAATCATTCCCTTGAAGTGAATTTCGCATAACATAATCAATAACCAAGCTAAAGAGAAAAGGAGACAAAATGCACCCTTGTCGAACACCAGAAGTAATGCTAAACCAATTGCTACAAGCCTTACCAACTCTCACACACGACTCAGTGTTATTATAGAGAGCTTTCATTATGTTAACTAACTTGTCTGGTATATCATATGATCTCACAATCAACCACAAATTATGACGATCAATAGAGTCGAAAGCCTTTTTGAAATCAACAAAGCTAGCAACCAAAGGTTTCTGAAACTCTAAACATTTCTCAAGAATCTGCCTAAGTGAAAATATCTGATCCACACATCCCCTACCACTTCTGAATCCACATTGCTCATCACGCAATTGACTGTCAACCAGATTCTTAATTCTATTAAGCACAATCATGGAAAGAACTTTACCTGCAACAGAGAGTAGTCTGATACCCCTATAGTTATCACAAGAACTGCGATCACCTTTTTTGAAAATAGGGATAACAATAGCTCTGGTAAAATCCTTAGGAACCATGCCTTTATCATAAAAGATATTCAGAATTTCAGTCATCCAAGTGGTAACTGAAACATTCCCAGCTCTAAGCATTTCCGTAGTAATTTCATCTACCCCTGGGGATTTATGAAGTTTAAGTTTAGAAACAGCCAAAATAACTTCAGATTGTGTTATAGGGCCAACATTAAAGCCACCAATGCATCTATCATCATTGCAAACAATGGGAGTAGAACTAACTACATTGTTTAGAACATCACTGAAATGCTCAGCCCACCTAGCCATGACAGAATCCTCCCCTTCTATAACCTTACCTTGTTTATCCTTCAATCCTTGTATGCCTGTCCGTTTTCTACCACACAAAACATTAACTATCTGGTACAGCTCTCTGCTGTTGTGCTGTCTAACTGCTTCCTCGGCTTTGTCAGCCAAACCATCAAGCCAAAGATTCTTATCAGCAGCTAACTGATCCTTTACAAGTTTATTAAGGTCTCTGTAATGCTTTCTATTAGGACTAGTAGGGTATTGATTAAGGGCATTCCTACAGTTCTTTCTTTCCGAAATAAGCTCAAGTGCCTTATCACTCAGATAATTTTGCCTCTTCTGCTCCTTTTTTCCTAAAAGAGTACTGTTAGTGTCCAAAAAAGCCTGTTTAAAATGATCCCATTCTTCCTCAACTTCAGTAGTAAGCAAACCATGACTGTCATAATGACTAAGTAACCTATCATGGTAAGCTTTGGCTATAACTGGATCTTTCAGAGCTTCAGTATTAAAAGTAAATTTTTTAACCCTAGCACAACACTTTTTAAGTTTAAGTTGCAACACACTTTTAACAAGGTAATGGTCAGATCCAATTTCAGCTCCCCTATATGCCCTGGTATTCCTAACAGAACTAGTCCATTTGCTGTTAATTAATATGTAATCAATCATATTCTTATGCAGCCCATCAGGTGAAACCCATGTGTACTTATGTATGTCGCGGTGTTTGTAATAAGTGTTAGTTATTCTGAATCCATTGAGTTTACTTACCTGTAGGAGACGTTGCCCATTGCCGTTGCAGCTACCAATACCAAAAGGGCCTATTACTCCTCCCCAAAGGTCAGAGTCAGTACCAACTTTGGCATTGAAGTCACCAAGAACAAGGGTAATATCTCCTTTCTTGACAGAATTGAAAATATCCTGAAGTTGTTCATAAAACCTATCCTTCTCATCCTCATCGGCATCCTCAGTGGGGGCATAACAGCAGATAACATTCAAGTCTTTAACGCTTGTCTGAAATTTTGCTGTAAGAAACCTTTCATTAATGCACTCATATCCTAGAAGAGCATCGCTAGCGTGTCTGCTGAGAAGCAGACCCACGCCTTGGTGATGCTTATTGTCATCCCTCCCTGAAAAGAGAAATTTAAGATTATTTTTAAGAATCTGACCTTTATCTGTCCATCTGGTCTCTTGCAAGCCGAGAATATCTAAATTATAACTGTGGAATTCTTGTGTGAGGACATCAAGAGAAAAAGCTCTGTGCAGAGTCCTCACATTCCAACTACCTATGGAGAGAAAATGGTTAGTGGGATGTTTAAAGAAACTATGTTTATTGAGAGAGGGAATGCCGACAATATCAAACAGCCCCCTAATCGCAGACATGGGGCAAAGACCCGTTCCCCCACTACTAAAGGCTGAAGCCATCTACACTGGAAGACTTCCTCCAATGTAGAATTTGACGATGCCAATAGAAGCAAAGAGTTCAGGTGCCTGCGATGACTTCTGCTCAGGATTATCCACCAGCTGATAAACATATCCTGTGAATCTATTCACTTGGGGCTGTCAACCCACAAACAAACAGAAAACAGAGCGGAAGATTTTCCCTCCACAGAAGCCCACCAGTGCAGCAAAATCAGGATCCATAATCAAGCTCAGAGCCATAAATCTGTCCAGTCCAGTAGGTTTATATGGTCAGCACCAGGACCCTGTGTGGTTGACCACTCCTCAGCAGGGTAGAAAAAAAAGAAAAGTAGCCATAGTTGTCCAGATCAGTAGGCCACACTAATCTGGCAGCCCTCCCCTTCCGTTCACTTCCACAAGAGAGTATCTCTTTTGAAAGTTACTAACGGTCTGCACCACGAGAAGGCGGGATTCTTCTAATACTCAATATGGTTTTAGAAAGGACATAGTTCCAAAAACATAATTTTGGATTTGACTTCTCGGATTTATTGTAACTTAAATAAAAATCTGAAAAATATCATTTTATTCTTAGATATAAAAAAGGCTTTCGATACTGTATCTCGCAAAATACTTTTAGACAAAATTGAAAGGCTGGTTTTAGGAGAATGGTTAAGATATGGTTTGGAAGTTATTTAGGTGTTAGAATAAAAAGATTTAAAATATATCAGCAAATGGCTAAGTAATAAAAGAAAATTAAATTATGGAATGCCTCAAGATTCAGCTTTAGGCCCAATTTTATTTTTAATTTACATAAAAGATATTTGTAATTTGCAATTGAATGGGAATATTATTATATTTGCTGATATACGGCAATTGCTTTTACAGGTGAACACAAATCACTAATAGACAAAGTCAAAAATAGTCTAGGGATTTTTAGAAATTGGTTTGTTAAAAATAAATTTATATTAAATGTAACAAAAAGCCAAATATATGTATATTAGACTAAGGGGTAATGAAGAAGATTATTTTACAGCAAAATTAATATATCATGAAAGAGATTGTAATCTTATTATGTGTAACTGTGAGGCCTTTGAGGTGTTGAATGCTATATATATATCTAGGAATCATGTTGGTCAGGAAAATGACACGGAAAGATCATGTATAAAGTGTTTGTAAAAGAATGTCATTATCCCAAAATATATTACATCAGAAATTTTGTTGATATATCTTTTGTTAAAATAATTTATCATTCATGGATTAAGTCATATTTATCATACGGGCTATTATCTTGGGGAGGTCCATTTAACATATATTTAAGGATTATTGAAATAGTTCAAAATTATGTTTTAAGGTGTACTTTAAAGCGAAAAAAGAAAAAGTCTTAGTTAGAGTTATAAAATCTTGGTGTTTTAGAATTACGCAAAATATATGAATTAAATTCCTTGATGTATTTAAATAAAAATTGGGATGTTAGCAGAATTAGAAAATTTCCTGTCCATATGTCCATATGTCCATCTGAAAACATGCTATTAAATGAAGTAACGGTTAAGAAAAATATTTACTAAACATTATGTTTTCTTGGTTTTTAGACTGTATAACATGTTGCTAAGTATAATATATAATATTAAAGAATATTTTTTGCTTTAAGAAACTGGATCATTTCTAATTTCAAAGTGTAAGATTATTTAAATACTTCTATGTTTATCTTAGATAATTATTAACGTTTAAAACTTAGGACGACTCTACTTATAAAGTAAAAGTTACATTTTTCAATGCATTCACGTTAACTAATAAAATGTTAGTATTATTATCCCACAGACGAGTGTTAACTTGAGTGAGAAATTGAACTGTCAATGATTCAAACTATGAGTCAATGTAAATGAAAATGTATTTTTCAGTGTAAAATGAAATTTATTTTATCTAATAATAATAAGCAATTTAAAGTTCTAATCCAAGGAGATTTATTGTGATAAAATGTGATTTCACCTATCTCTTTCAATACTACCACATTTCTAGCTCGATGAACAACAGGAGATTAAAGGTCAAGTCAATAGAGGCGATCCATGCATTAATTCTAAAAGAAATAGTTAAATCAGTCGTAATCATGAGATAATATAGAACAGTATCTATATAACACTTATCTAAAGCTTATACCATTAGTGGTCACAATTGTTAAAGCCATTTATTATATTGGAATCCTATTAACAAAAATGCCCTTCAGTAATATTCTGTTAAATTTTGCCTATTGTTTCTTTTTGCTAAAAACCGTTACGAAATTGCCTTTTTAAAACTCAGGAAAGAAACATAGCTTAACATTTTTACACATGTTTTCTCAGAAAAATTATTGTGCTTGAAAAATATTTTTCTCACAACAATTAGATGTAAAATGAAAAATGTATTTCCTTCTTTTTAGCTATTCTCCTATTGCTTTCAGCTTGTCCTTTATCAATTTTTAGGCTTATCAATGTGTCAGTCATATGCAAAACAGTTGTCCTACCATCTAGTCCAATCCCTGAAGCAGCGGTGAAGCGTCCGTGGAAGCAAGGAGAGCAATGGTTCTCTTAAAATTCTCATTAAAAAATAACAAATGTAAATTAAATATATTAAAAAAATTTTGACATAAAAGCAAAAGTATTTCCTTAACTTGAAGAAGTTTATTCTAAACATAAATTTTACAGATATATAATATTCGTCGAGTTTCCCTGTTATATTTTACTAGCTAGTTGAGCTAGAAGTGTATGAAGAACATCGCTTCATAGCTACTTTGCATTGTTCATCGTATCGTACAACGGAAATCCAATTTTCCATATTCTGCCAGCAGAAAGTTTTCTTATGGACTCAATTTATCTTGTCGCTTTGCAGAATTGCTTCATTTCATTACGTTCATACCTTTCTCACTAACCACTAGATGTCTAAAGAGTGTTTTCTCTGTCATTATTTTGTGCCATTATTGGCAAAGAAGTTACGTTCACGCTCAAGTCATCAAAGGTATGTTAGGATTATTTTTAACTTCTGTTTTAGAAAGATGTAAAGTAATCCTCCTTTACCCTTAATTGCGCAATTTTGTGAATTTTTTTTGTAATATTAATTTGTACTTTCATTCTAACTTCCCAGTAAATAACATGAAATTATATTAAAATATACGTTTAACATTTTTCATGTTCTTGGGCTAATTTCTGAACCCCCAATCCCTCGATTTTCAAAATAACATTGTTTCGAGGCCTCGGTATCCCCAGAGTTTTTCCTAGAAAAGACGAAATGTATAGTATTAATTTCCAATAATATTTGATTTAAAAAGTATAGAACTATTTTCACTCTAAAGAAATTTTGAAATACGATTATATATAAATATGATTCGAAAATAACACATAATGGAACGAAGTTCCAGTTCAGTGAAATAAAGTCACGCTTCGCCACTGCCTGAAACTATCATCACCAGTTATAAAGGGTGATTGTAAAACAAGTGTGATACTTTCCAGATTCATAGACAAGGAACGGATCATTATACCTCATGACAATGCCATCAGCAAATATCCAACTCACCAGGTTATCACAGTGGAAACTACTAGGCTAAGTCCCCCATTTAGGTTAAAGGACTATTAATTAGATAATTTTAGTCGATAATATTTATTGTTATGAATAACAGACCTTTTCAAGGGCAGTATTTAATGAACCTCGTCAGCTATTGCAAATCACTTTTATATTATTTCGATAAACCTACATTCCTAATACTTCATTATTTGTGTCTTATATATGCCCGTTAGGTCTGTAAATGGTAGCTAGGTAATCACTGGAAGGAGAACTATATACCAATTCTCTGTGATGAGGCACAGAATCGGCCAGAAATAATACCTAACGTCAGACCTCGCCTTCTCATGGTGCGGACAGTTTAGTACTTTTCGAAAGAGAAGTACAGTCGCTCAAAAAAGTATCCGAACACTATGGTTGATAACAGAATTCAGAAAAAATATCTGGCAACGATTTTTTTTAGAAATTAGTGGTCTGGCAACTTCGTGTCACGTGACACGAAGGTTTTTTGAGCGACTGTACCTCTTGTGGAAGAGAACGGAGGGGAGTGCTGCCCGATCAGTGTGGGCTACTGATCTGGACTACTATGACTACTTTTCTTTTTGGTTCTACCTGCTGAGGAGTGATCAATTCCACAGGGTCTTGGTGCTGACCGTATACGGCAACCGAAATGGAATAAGGATTATCAGCTTATTATGGATCCTGGACGTGCTGCACTGGTTGACGGTGCAGCACGTCAAGTATCTCTCTGTTGAGGGAAAATCTGCCACTGTTTTCTGTCTGTTTGTGGATTGACAGCACCAAGTGAATAGATTCACAGGATATGTTTTATCAGTTAGTGAATAATCCTGACTGAGGTCATCGCACATACCTGAACTCTTGCTTCTATGGGCATGTTCAAACCTACATTGGAGGAAGTCTTCCAGTGTAGATGTCTTTAGCCTTTAGTAGTGGTGAACGGGTCTTGGACCCAAGCCTGCGATTAGGGGACTGTTTGATATTGTCGGCATTCCCTCTCCTAATAAACGTATATTCTTTAAACATCCCACTAATCATTTTCTCTGCATAGAGAGTATTCTTTTGATATCCTTATACAAGAATTCCACCGTCAAAATTTAGATTATTTTGGTTTGCAAGAGATCAGATGGATAGATAAAGGTCAGATTCTTAAAAAACAATATTAAATTTCTCTTTTCAGGGAGGGAAGATAATAAGCATCTCGAAGGCGTAGATTTGCTTCTCCGCAGACCCACTAGTGATGTTCTTCTAGGATATGAGTGCAATAATGAATGGTTTCTTACAGCAAAATTTCAGATAAGAATTAAAGACTTGAATGTTATCTGCTATTATGCCCCCACTGAGGATGAGAAGGAAAGTTTTACAGACAACTTCAGGATATTTTTAATTTTATCAAGAAAGGATATATTACCCTTCTTTTAGGTGACTTCAATATCAAAGTTGGTACTGACTCTGACCTTTGGGGATGAGTAATATACCCTTTTGGTATTTGTTTGCAGGAGTATCCTTTTAGTATCTTTAAGCCGTTTTAATTTGCATCATCAATGTGTCACTAATAGGAAAATATGGAAATGGCAACCTTTTAACGAATGTTGCAAGTAATCTGTTATTGGTAGAAATTTGAAATTTCAGTGATAGAGTGTCAAGAGATATTCCATTGACAGAAACAATATGTCCCTTTTTCTCAAAGGGGTATGAGAAAAGCAACTTTTTAAATTTGAAGGATAAAAAAACTACTTTTTCATTGTATAAGTACCAATAAAATATTACTGTTTGCACTTTCTTCATCATCCATTAGTTCGAATTAAAACTTTTAAGGAATAAAAAAGTAGTTAAACGAAAAACTTCATTCTCTTTGAAAACGAGATTACCATATTCTCCAGAGGCTATATGCGTCTCATCTAGTTGGAGATTAGAAACTCTTCTCATTTGTTTAAAAGTATAAAGGTTTTTATTAATATGCAAGCTTGTTTTGAATTAAAATGTCGTATGTTCAATAATTATTAATACGACAATTTTTGTATTTTGGTACGATGTTGCTATATAATCATTGTTGCGATATTATGAAATCCTGTGCCATGTAGGAGTTACTATGGTATCCGGAAATTTGTTCTACAACATTTGTTGCCGAAAATTTGTTCGACGGAAATTGGTTCGAAATGGAAATGTGTTGGAAACGGAAATTTGTTCGAAAGGAAATTTGTTCGACGGAAACTTGTTCGAAAAGGAAATTTGTTCGACGGAATTTTATTCGAAAGAGTTAGAGGCCGCTAGGGGAGGGCATTAGCGTTTATAGGCCTTGTGCTTTGTCATTGAAGAACTTCTGGAAGGGGAGGAGGAGGGGAGACGTGTGACCGAAGAATGGCAGCTGAAAAGGATCATCCGCCATTTATTTCTTCGAAGTTTTTGCTATTACATTAAGGCTACAGTCAGTTTCTTATAAGAAAAGGTTGTTCGAAATTTTAAACTGCAACATTTTTCAAACTCTGCGTTTTCTATATAACAGTAAGTACCATTATTTCAAATAAAGAAAATATAAATAATTTTAAAAATTTAAAAGTACCCGTCTTTCTATATACGCCTTAAAAAGTAGAAATTGAAACTAATTCATATCGATGGTGCAACCAGTCACAGTTTGTTTTCACTTCAAAGGAAAATAGGACGCCATCAATCTTGCTGAGTATTTAAATCGTCGCCCTATCTTCCTTTGAAAGGTGCAATCAGTCAGTGAATTCGAATTCACTAACTGATTGCACCATCGATATGCTTTAGTTTTAGTTCCTACTTTTAGGGCACATATGGATAGATTACTTTTTAAACTTTTTGAAATTATTAAATTTTTTCTTTTTCACTAAAAGCACCTACCTTTATAAACTTTCATTTGATACATGAACCTCGACCACATTTTTTCCCCCTGTTTTTGTAGTCTTGTTTAATGTAGCCCGTGACAGTGGAGACGTGAGAAGTTTTAATTTCAGATATATCTCATTTAGGTCCACTCCGTGAAAATCCCCCCCCCCCCTAGGGGAGAGGGAGAGAATGGTGAAGGAGAAAATTCGAAACAGTCTGCTACATATGAGCTTTCATTTGACACCTAACTCGCAATTGTAAGCATTCGCTGTCGGAAAATATAGCGGAACAATCGTTTTCATATTTCCCATTTTTAGGGGGAAGAAACCATGGGAGGTCAGTTTTGTATCATCTATGACACTCCTCTCGTCATAAGTTTCCATTTGATGTATAGCTTGCTACTTTCGGCACTCGCGCTGTGTAGATATCATCGCTTTCATATTTCCCCTTTCTCGGGGTGGAAATTTAATTTGGTGGACCAAAGCATAGGAGGTCAATTTTTTATACCTATGACATTCCCTGAGTCACAAGTTTTCGTTCGATACATAAATCCTCATCGCGTTCAAAAGATAGAGTGGAACAACTGTTTAGCAAATCCACAAGCAAACAAACCGACAAATGACGAGTTAAAAGCAATAGGAAGTTAAATAAAAAAAAAATAAATGTTCTCCCAAGCAGCTGCTTTCCACAGAGGTCTGACAGTAGCCTGTCATTTGATAAACCACAAGGTCTGTGAGGATGGAGGGTCCTCAGTAGAAAAAGAACACAAACAATCATGTCTTATCCGGGTCTCGAACCCAGGACCCTTTGATCAGTAGCCAAGAGTGCTATCCACTTGGCCTAGCTTATAATAATAATGAAAACTGAAAGGAATTAAACGTTACTTAGATTGTCTGGGAAGCAAGTGCTTTATCTACCCAATCTAAAACGAAGCCTTCTCTTTTGTCACCGCTCTTCCCAGATCCACTCCCTCTCCGAAAATCTCCCAGTAAAAAAGCAGAAAAGACCTTATTGAAGAGAACGACCACTATCGGTCTCTCAAACTATCGACAAAATATTGCTCAAACAACTTTCATTCGAACAAATTTCTGTTTCGAACAAATTTCCGTTTCGAACAACTTTCCGTCGAATAAGTTTCCGTCGAACCAATGTTGTCGAACGAATTATAGTAAACCGAGTTACTATATCGTATTGGAGAAGAATGCAACTAAACTTAACTAAATATTTGATATTCCTAAAATATACGTATTTTGTGTTCCCAAACTGGGAATGAACTGACAGTTTAGAGCTTTTGTAGACAGAAATATGCCTAGTCGGACTGGGACAAGATTTAAGCTCGGAAACGTTAACATGCCTATCTCCCTCCATCCACGAAAGCGAAAAAAAAAACCATTAGAAGCAGATATCATTTTCCTTTTGGTCGATTGCTGCAGTCAATTAGTAAATTCCGGTTAGCTTTTATGGGAATTCCGATCTTGGAAATATCTCGACCTACGAAGAAAATGCATACCTTAAGTATAAATGTTCAATTTGTTGTTTTAATTCTAAACACTGAGCAAAATTAGTTTCCCAAAGTTTTGCCTTTCATGTAAATATATCGCGGAAGTCGGAAGTTAATTATTTAATTGGAGAATATTCCTGCGAAGTGTAATCTCTTTGTTTTTGTTAATCCTATATTTTATTAAGTTTTATCTTTGAAATTTTTTTTATCTTTTTCAACATTTTCACAAGGAATAGGCAATTCTATTCATGATACGCCAAGAATTGATTGTTTTTTGCAATCTTAAGGCTGACAAACATGTCAGATAGTAATGGATTTCATACTGCTAGGTGATGAAATATCTTAATATTCCTAAATATATAAAACAATTATAAGCAGTAGCGCATTTGTTTTAAGTCATGATAATATAAAATTTCTCTACCCTTTGAAGAAATGAAATGTAGTTACTAAAAAAGTTCAAAGAACTTAACTTTCGTTTAGAAGCAGCCAAAAGACCAATCTGCTCCAACAGAGTAATATCATGGTAAGAGCAAACTAGTCATGTGTATAGAACCGTAAATCTGAGGGCTTCGCAGAGTAGAGTGCAGGGGGATTCAAATATAACTTTTTGGCTAGGGCTCCAAAAACGACCCTATTAGAAAACTAACGTGGCAAAAATTTCTCACCCTACCGGGTTACATTTTTCCATTTTCCAAACCCAGCTACGCCACTGAAGATCGCTCCGAAATTAATAGCACGGCAAACGTATTTAGTACGAAAAAATGTCCACATACAACCACTTTTGATATATAACTTTAACGATGGAACTCTACAGTGAAACGGAGTAAACAAATTGTACACAAAATTATAGCGGAGAGCGATAACCAAAATTGATCAATATGTTTTGTTTTTTTTAAACTGTTTAATCATGTCACATGGGATCATGTGAAGGTGTTCAAAATAACGATCAAAAACTGTGTACAACATGTTATAAGAGCAGACATGTCTGGGCCACTATTGTGCGTAGTAAGTACATCATACAGAATTATGTTAATACGTGTCAATTCTGGACGTAAAATATCACATATCTCGAAAATTATTCTGATAGACCTCTCCTTAAATGTGTTGTTCTATGGTATAGTTTAACTTACATCCTACATTAACATAACTACTTTGACGGTTTTTCTTCGATACATACTCCCCCGTCTTAGATACATGGATGATTGTGAGCGATTGGCTGATGGTTGACAGGGAATCATTCTAATTCTATTATAACTATGAAACAGAAATGGAATGCCGTTTGTACTAGATCCTGTTTCACAGTGTCTACCCTTCGCAAACTAGGTCTTACCACTTTCTTGAAGCCTTTAGGTACACTGTTCATAATCTTGTTTGACAAACTGCAGTTATGCATACGAGTAACATGTCCAAACCAATAAAGTTTCTCTCTGCACAAAATGCTGTTTAAAGGCGGTTGATAACTCTTTCTACTAATCTCGTCATTACTTATGAAGTCAAACCACCTAATACCCAAAATACTGTGTAAGCTTCCATAATCAAAGGCACCAAGTTTCTTGTTATCCTGTTTCCAAAGAGTTCATGTTTCGCAACCATAACTAACCTTAGAATGAGCCAAACTATTTTATAGCCTAATTTTAATGTTTAGGTCTATTATTTTCACATTCTACATGGTAGATTCTTAAATGTTCCAGCGGCAATCCCTGTTCTTTTATTTACCTCATGCCACACATCGCCAGTATCTATTAAACAGCTCCCGAGATAATTAAACTGAGATACTTCCTCAAGAGGGATGCCATTCAAAGAAACTGAAACACGTCTGCCTGACCAATTTTCGTCACTTTAGTTTTTCTCTTTTTATCACCAAACCTACTCTATTTTCAGTCTCATCAATAGCCCTAATGAAAGAATTCATCTCATCACCAACATTAACGAATAAGGTGAAATCATCTGCATAATCTAAATCAGAAATTTTGAAATCTCCAGAACATTTAAGGCCAAAATCTTTCCCTTGCATAGGGTAACGTAATCAATAGCAAAACTAAAGTAAAAAGGAGACAAAATGCACGCCTGTCTAAGTCCACTAGCAGTGCTAGATCAATCGCTACAGCCTTTAACAACTCTCACACATAACTCAGTGCTACTACAGAGAACTTCGATTGTACTATCTGGTCAGATATTCCATATGATCTAATGATCGACCACATAATTATGTCAATTAACAGAGTCAAAATCCTGTTTGAATCCTATAAAACTAGTAATCACAGGTTTCTGAAAGTCTAAGCATTTCTCGAGAATCTGCTTAAAAGAAAATATTTGATCAATACATCCCCTACCATTTCTGAATCCACCCTGTTCATCAAGAAGTTGTCCATCAATCAAATTATTAATCCTATTAAGTATAATCATGCACCTATTAAGTATAATCATGCACCTGGAATATAAAGTAGATTGATTCCTCTACAGTTATCACAAGAATTACAATCCTTTTTTTAAAAAAAATAGGGATAATTATAGCTCTAGTAAAATCCTTAGGAACAACAACCCTTTATCACAAAATATATTCAAAATTTCGGTCAGCCATGTGACACCACCATTGTTCCCTGCCTAAGCATTTCAGTTGTGATTTCATCCATCCTCTGGGTATGTATGCAGTTTTAATTCAGAAATAGCCAAAGCGACTTCAGAATATGATATACGGACCACAATAAAGCAAGTAATACGTATCTCCTCATTACAAACAATGGTAGTATAAATAATCTCATTGTTTAGAGCATCTCTGAAGTGTTCAGCCCACCTAACCATCAAAATATCCTCACCTTCAACCACCTTACCATATTTATCCCTCAATCCCTGTGTACCTGTCTGTTGCTTCCCACAAAAGACATTAACTATCTGATACAATCTCCCGCTGTTGTGCTATCTAACTGCTTCCTTTGCTTTGTCAGCCAAACTATCATGCCAAAGATTCTTATCAGCTGTTTATTAATCTTAGTTTATTTCTACTCAGTATTGGAACACGTTGTCGTTAGATAACCATTGAATGTCGAATTTCCTCAAAGTAATTCTCACATTGGCGAAACATATGCATATTTGCCCTTGTACATTCCTAGAGGGTGGTTTGCACCAAGGGGCGAATGTTTAATTACTTGCGTTGTGTATCTCTGTACCGTGCACAGGTTATGTCTGCCACATAGAGACCACTTGAAGAAAAGAATAACAGTGGAGATTGGGGCATGAAATCCCTCTTGACCTACCCTCAATTACATGTCACAAGTTAATTTTGGCACCAATGATAAATGGAATAATTTCTAAATAATTTTTATAATAAGCAAATATAGTATAAGTAAGTATTGGTAAACTATTTGCTAGTAATTAATGAAGTTTTCGATCCAGGGACAATCAATTAGTTATGATAGCGAAGGCTAACAGAGTGGGGTAAAAGTGTATTATTTGACTGTCTCTCAACAACTTCTTGGGAACCCTACTTGAAATACTCCTTTTACCTCTGGGACCAATACCTGGTTTGCACAGAGTGTTGGTATGTCATAGGGCTAAGTGATAGTGATTTGGCAGTCTAATGGACTCTGCCACTTTTAGGTTAGCTGGTCTCCTTCTCTAACAAGACACCTTTCACGCAGGCAAGGGAATAGTACTTAGAATGAATTACTTAAGCACTCCAAGAAAAATAAGTTCACCACTGACGTTCCCAATAGCTCATGACCTACAAATTCATTGAAAAATGCAACCTTATAATTACATGGTGCCAATTAAAAAGTGAAACACCGATAGGGACCAGAACGAAAAAACAGGAGGCGTTTATAAAATCCTACTACATGAAAGCACCAGCAATAACAATAAACTTTATCATGGGAAAACAAAAAGATCCTGCCGAACTCGGATAACAGAAGATGAGTGGGATATACGTTTACAAAAACAAACTACTTCATTGGCAAGAGTGGTGTCTAATACAGGAATGAACCCACAATTTGAACAGACCAAAATTATTTGTGCCTCCCCGACCAAGTTTCAATTGGACTCACTGAAACACTGGTGACATACAGAGAAGAGTGATGCAAAGGAGAAATTTAGTACCCACCCCACCCATGGAACTGCTCCTTGATCATGGCAGCGCTGCTAAAGCATCCTCACCCACATCCGTTCCTGAGACGCATGGGCAGGACCACGATACCGCAACAGCGTCACCTGCTGCAAACCATACGGCGCAGCAGCACAACAAATACACATGGATATAATCTCCGAAGTAGAACAGTTTACACAACTTCTGTTGAAGACGTTACTAGTTGAAACAGGTCAAGTTACGATGGTCTAAATATCATTGTGTGAACCATGTAACAAGAAAGAACTTACCTCACATACTATACAAGAAGTAACTAACATCCCTATTCTTCTGTATTCACCGGTCGAAATGCAATTTTGAATTTCTCCAACAATTTACTGCTAAATTATAAATCTGAAAAAAGTGCAATATTCAAAATTACAGATCAACACATTACATTGCTACATTACCAACAATTGAGAAAATTATGGAGAGATACGTAGCTGATAAAATCTACAGTTATCTGTACAAGTTAATCTATCATACTCAGTTCAATACGGTTTCTAAAAAATTAAGAGCAGCAGCTTACTTTTAAAAAAAATTGCTGATACTCTCAATGTAAATTTAAATACAGGTAAACTCGTATGCTGTATCTTTTTAGATTTAAGTAAAGCCATCGATACCTTGGAATCTGATATTTTGCTCAGGAAGATGGAAAGAACTGGCATTAGAGGTAAACTTCTCAGGTGGTTCAAAGTTTATTTAAACGATCGATACGTTACCACCAAAATAAAAGACATAAATGCTCTCCTCGGGCATAATATACCTTATGTGTCAATTTTGGTTTAATTACTCTTCTTAATTAATATATATTAGCAACTTATTAGATATTAAATCTTCTGGCTCTATCTTTCTATACCCCGATGATATTGCATAAGTCAATTACGATTATAATTTGGAAACAGTTATTTGCAATTTCAAACTTGATCTTAACAAAACGACAAAATGTTTCACATTTATTTGAACAGTAATAAGACCAAAGTTATGTATATCTACTCACCTGGTATAAAAATTACAACAGTGGAATATATCAAAGTTCACTCCATGTATAAACGAAATTCATTTTTACTTGAGGCAAACCGATGACTGTGTCTGTCCAGATTTAGAACATATAACATCAATTAATTATTTAGGTTTAATTATTGATAAGCATTTCAGATGGAAGACCCATATTAATAATCTATGTGATAGGCTTAGAAAATGTGCCTATAAAATCTACAAATTACAAGTTCATTTCCCACTAAGGTATGTGCCTTAATGTACAAATATTTATGTGAATCTATTATTCGACATGGCTTATCAGTCTTGGTTCCACTTACTCCTCTCACATTGACCACATTTTTAGAATACAAAGTAGTATTTTAAAAACAATATTTTTTTCTCACCCTATTTTAAACTGCAGCCTCAAGAAAGAAAGTTATTTTAAGTTAGCCATCCTACCAGTCGACGATTTATACAAGTGTATCATAATTCTAAAATATTGCTTTAATAAAGACTTCAAAACTGAAAAAGGCTCTCTGCATCCAACAACTAGGTTGAGTACTAAAGGATACTACTTATTGCCTAAAATCTTCAGCAACTATGGTAAAAATTGCCGAACGTACCAAGTACCATTCATCTTTAATTCAATGCCACGCTATCTATTACAGCTTAAAAGATATGCCACTAACAAAAATAAAACAAAATATTGGTTATTTGCAAAGATGTCAAATTAATATTTCGATTTTTATATATTACAAATGAAATGTTTGTTTTTATATTTCTCTTCTTATTTTATTTGATAGTCATCTACATTCTGTGAAATAACGTATTATTTGTGATTGTAAATTATTTAATTATATACAATACAACTGATCCATATAATGAAAAATTTCCTGCAGATAAGCCTCTGACTTCGTAGGATCATATTCTTATGTATGTGTTAAATGCGATGTTCAATAAAATATTTTTTATCGTTATTAAACTGCTCGGATAATGATTAAATTTTTAATAAAACAGTTGCGTTTCCCACTCACCCTGGGCTTAAGGAATCAACTCATTGTTGCACATTCCGACACCAAAGTTTCAAAATTCTAGCATAAATATATCGTTTGCAATATTCGTTTAAAATGTTTGAAATTTTTATTATTCCACCATTAGAGGGCAGAATTTATAGTTTTTTCTACCATTAGAGGGCAGCATGTTTTCCACCGGTAGAGAGTATAATTATAGCTTTTAGGAGAGACATAAAGTGCAATCGTAATATTTCATCAATGTCTATCCAACACAAAAAGAATTTTTAATTTAGCTCTGTAAACAAAAAAGTTTGATGTCTACAGTCGGATAGACAGACAAAAAAGTGAGCACATTTTTGCATTTGAAAATGAAATAATATCAAAAATAAATTAAGAAATGTAAAAAAAGGTATTTGTCTTTATGCGGACTATAAAAGGTAAACAAAATTTCTAAAAATTAAATCGTTACTGATTTCGTATTAATTCCAAAGGAAGATAATAAGATTAAATGGGATTATTTCACCCAACAAAGCATTTTGAGAGTTCTTAATCACAAAAATAATGAACCGTATAAATAATTTAATCATTCAAAGTTTCGCTTTTTCATCTGACGTTTTAAAGTACCTAGAGGAAAAGATCTTATTTAAAATTAAATTTACACATTTCACTAGAAAAATTTTAAAAGAGAAACTTTTTTCTTGATGTTCAACAAAGATAACGACACTCGTAACAAACATTGTTGAGGATATACAGGTAAAAAAAAACATCCTCCCTCGATAAATTGTAAAGATATAAGCTTTAATTCTATTCTTCATTTCCCAGCTTATTTATCTAATTAATTAGAACATCGTTTCAATACACCTCTTCGAATAATATTTTGAAATCGCCTGCGGACGAAAACAATTCTAACATTCTCTTAAATGCTGCAGATTTGATCGAAATTAAATGACGACTCTATTAGGAAGGCAAATAAATTGAAAATTATTAAAATAAAATGTCATGGCAGCTGGGCACTTTTCGCTATTAAATATTCGGGAGATTAGAGAAAACGAAAATGTGGACAACATTTTGGAAAGCAAATTGCCCTTGGTTACAACATGAAATGACTTTCCTTAAAATTGGTGCGACGACATTTTTATATTATGTTTTGGTATTTGCTTTTTATGTATTGTTTTTGCACTTTATTCTAATTGAATAAAGGTATTATTATAATTAAAAGTAGTAAAATAAAAATCTTATTTGTTTTTGGTGAACGAGAATTTTCCAAAATGAAGATAAAAGACTGTTGTATTGAGTGTATAATTCTCATTTTATAAAAGAAATAAATATACTTAAGTATAATATTTATATTTGATTTTACATTACTTTAATGGATGTTTTACTGGGACAAAATTCAGCATTTTTAAACAATTATAATAATACTTTGATATGACGTGAGTGTTTTAAATAAACGCCATAGGAGAACATAAATGCAACAAAATGATTAATTAACAAACTTATGGATATTAAACAATTTTTTGTTAGGGATTAACATAAATGGATGTAGATTAGACTTCAGAAAAATGTTATAAAATATATTTTCTTCAAATAATATAATATAGGAAATATTTTAAGACAAATATGCATTGTTGATGTATCAAAAATCCGATGTGGTACATATGGCAGAATGAAAAAATTGATAATATGCTTACAAAATGAATGGGAAACAGTTAAATTGATGTAAACAATTAAGTAAGCGCATTAATTTCGGATGTGAATAAATTTCTGAGGCTAGAATACATTACTCAGGAAATACAATTTGCCACAAAATCTAAATTAAAAGGAGAAGATAACAAATTATAACTGAATGCGTTTGGGACATAATTCGTATTTTATTAACAAGATTATCTTCTTAAAGGCTTATGAACGATATCAGAGAAGTAAAATATATTTTTACTGTAGAAAAAGCTAAGTTATCTATATGTAGCATATTAGTTTGCATTTTACCTTTATGAATATATTGGCTTGTCCCTTTATTCCATAAAATCTCTCAACCGTCAGCTGCTACTTGTCCATTAGATCACCTGTGGCACTGCCCCACCAAAAATAATCACAAGAAATTATAAGCGAATTTCAAATCTAATATTCATTATTTGTCCTATCTCAAAAAACATATAGCATCTTTATTTTTATTTTGTAAAAATAAATTTACAGTATTAAGTAAACCATCACAGTATTCGCTTTGTGAATCACTGCTACATCGTTTGCTTTAGTTTATACAATGAGAATTTATCCATTACGGACACCGCCCGGAATCTACATGCTATCAGTTATGGCGATTACACAAATGCCCATACGCTGAAATTCATTAGCAACGAACTAACAGGAGGTAGGTCACCAATTCTGATTATTCTTTTACACTTCAATGGCGGATTCAACCAATAGACAAAGACTTGTTACTTAGCGAAAACTTTCATTTGAGTATTCCAAGTGCAAACGTTCCTAGAAGGATGTGTTTGAATAAATTTGTGATACTCCAAATCGAATTTCCAAGAGAAAACTCCCCACCAACATCACTTCTGTCTATTCGGTTTCTCTTTCTCACCCTTTAAACGTCTCCCTAAAAAAGAACATAAAAAAAGATATTTTCTTCACCTTTGAAGAAGAAAACTCCATTCTTAACCCATGCTCAGCTCTATGTTTTATGAATAAATAGTAATTTTTACTCCATTTTATTCCTTAAATTACTCAATAGATTTCTGTTTTGAATAGGGTTGATTCTGAAATGGATATATTCGTAACCGGTATATGGAGATAATAGGACTCATATCCGTAGCGAAAGTTTCGGATACTCTTCGTTTTGCGTTTTATATACGTTTTGAAATCTGTGAAAATTATCGCACAAGCAGTAAAATAAAATGCAAATAAATTTCTCTGAAATTTATCTCTTTTTTTATATTATTATTTATTTAAAATTCTCTCTCCGTTAAATTTTGAAAAGAAAGAAGGATTAATATAGACAATGGAAGGAATCTTTTGTCATAAATACAGTATAAGCAAAGACGAGTTAAAGAACACGAATATATTTAAATATCAATATATAGGAAAAAAATTATGAATCCATTGATCTTGATCATGTGATCCGATCAATGGAATTCACGGTGGTTAAATTTCAGTAATGGAGTCGAAAGATTAAAGTTCATCTCTTCAAGATAAAATAAGTTTCGAATGCGATATTTTGTGCACTATGGAAGTTGGTGCACCTGAGATACTTAAATATGGCGGAGAAAGGACAGCTGAATCGATCGTTTGTTTGAATCACTCAACTCATTTATGATTTTGTGATTATTTTTACAGTAACCGAGCATCAGCAGATATATCACTTTGAGTAATAGGAGGAGTTTACAATAAATATGATTTCGACAATTATTTCACGATGAAGTAATATAGAAGAATATGAGGAAGAAATAAAATATTTTTTGCCACCTGGAATTAATAGAAAAAGTTATTTCTAATTTTTGTTATTCTCTTCTACTTAATGGAATATGTCAACAAGAAAATGGACCTGAATATTATCTTCCTCTAGATCACGGGTTCTTAACATGGGGTAGGGGAAGAGGGACCAGGGTGTTCGAGAAAAACGTTTCGGAAATGGGAATTTTTCGTTCATTTCTTTTCAAAAGTAACCAAGCAAGGAGACATGTAAAGGGGATGCAGAATTTTCAGGGGTTGTCAGGCGAATTGAAAGAGATGTGAGGCTTCCATATGACTCTGCAAAGGCTGTGGACCTGAAAAAGTTTAAGAACCCCTTTGCTGTAGATAACAAGGTTCCATGGAATTCAATTGGGTCCATGATGGGAATATGTCTAATGCTTATAACTATTCTCAAAGTTCTAAAAGACTTAAGACTCCATTCGTTTGATTTAAAAAAAAATGTCAATTTCGAGGTATTAAAACTGTAACAATTCTGCACAGCCGATTAAAGTGGTAATTGAAACTTTAAGTCGAAAGATGCAAATTTCTCTGTAGGTGAAGGAGTTTTGTCCTTTTAAAATAGAAAACGTGTGGATAAAAATCCGAAATGTTGCAATTTACTCGAGTCAATCGAAAACCGGAAAAGTACAATATTACAGCTTTAATCAAATACCTTGTTGATACATGAAATGCTTGAGTTTCGCTACAACTCCCATGAATTGTCTCTACCCTAAGGAGTTCAGTGTAAATTTGCATGGATGATGATGAAATGATATGAAATGATATTGATGATGAAGTTGAAACGATATTGATGATGATGTTGAAACTATATGAAATGATATTGATGATGATGTTGAAACAATATGAAATGATATTGATGATGATGTTGAAATGATATTGAAATTTCACTTGAAACAATTAAATTCGTATATTTCAAAGGCAATGTGTGTAAAAAAGGATGAATGAATGTAACTTATTAAAGTGAGAATTATTTTTTTTTCAAGGAAACAGGTAAGAGGACACCAAACCTAGAAGTATTGCGTAAAGTAATTGAAACGGTGAAACCCAATATAGTGGATGCGGAGTGAACGTTCTGTGTATCATCCAGTTTCTGCACCAAGATTAAGTCTTGTGATCCTTCCATAAACCCGTCGGTGTTTCCTAAATATTTTACTTAAAGGAAAAAGGAAATAAGAACAAGGAGATATTAAATTTAAATATTATGTTGCAATCATTAACTGAATAAATAAATGAAAAAATATTGAATCATTCCGAATGATAAATTTGAATCTTTTTTATAATCGTTATTATCTGATACCCTGCGCTATATTTATAAAATGCTATCCAATAATTGCTGTTATCAAAAACCGAAAATTTGGGTTGGGTTGTTTTACCTCTAAGCGGAACTTTTGTGCACACAATGGCTAAATGGCCAGGTCACAATGATCCCGAAGGCTCAGAAAAGGTTGGGGGAAGGGGACCCACTGTCTGACCTGTTGGGAGACAGATGGTAGCCTCCCGTCAAGGCCATCCAGCATGTTCTTTAACGTGTACAGGGTACGGCTCTCCCGAATACGGGGCCATTTTTTAACGTCCCATCCGACGGACGGCACATCGAGTTCCCTATTTACCGTGGACAGGACGGGGAGTTTTGCAGAGATAAATCTCAACGCTGACGCAGTTGGGACTCGAACCTGAGATCTTCACCTTACGAGCTTTTTCCAACAGAGGAATCCCCTTCCCCCGGAAATTTAGAAACCCTAGTTTTGAATAACTGTTTTAATGTCTTATTTACGTTTAAGTTCTTTTTAATTCATCCTGTAGATTGTAATAAATCGTTATGTATTGTCTTTTAAAATACCCACTTATACAAGTTGAGCAATATTATTTTTCCGTTTTCAACATAAACTACTGTTTCGTAAGTGTATACTAATGCTGTGATACAAAAAAGAGAAGAAAAAATATTATTAATTATCTCATTAACACCGAAAAAATGTGCTTATAACTTATTTCCCCTCGAACGAGGATAATAAGAAACATTAATGTACATTTTCAATTCGCAACTATTATGTAAATATTTCTTTTTTAGTACTAAAAAACACACTGTCCTTTTAATTTCAATTTTGTTTAATATCTAGCATGTTGAGAACGTAGCTTAAAGATGAATATTATCACAAGTTTTAAAATAATAAAAATTAAAATTGTATAAATGATAAATGCATTAAATATGTATGTTACAAAAGTTTTCAACAATGCGGCATTTTTCATCTAATTTGCCGATAGACGAAATACTGTGAACTACCACGGTCTTATTGAATCAAATGGCTTAGCAGAGAAAACCAAAACGATTTGGATAAAAGGATTTATGTGGTTCGAATAGCTAGTAAACATTGACATTTATTATGGGAAAAGAAGCATTAGTGAGCGAATCTACATATCTTTAGCATAAAAAATGTAAAGAAAATCATTTTGTCTGTGCCAGACAAATTATACCAGAGAACACACATTATATTTTAATTTATTACTTCACTAGTTATGACCTTTTCAAATATCCTATGTTGCGAGGAATTCTAACTACCAGTACAATCAGAAAAAGCAGAAGGGAAAATGTTCATTTGAGAGCATAAACGAAGTCGATAAGAAAGGGGAAAGGTGCAACACACGTATACACGTATATTTGATGAAGAATCGAGCACTTCCTACTTCAAACAGAACGACTGTACTGCAATAACAATTGCCTCAAACTATAACTGCGCCTGGGTTAAGATTTATCTCCAATAATCCCCACTCAGTCGGTAGAAAACGGGATACCGATTGGCTCGGAAGGCCGTCGTTCTTCGAAGGTTACATTTGTTGCAACGTTTCTTACGTCCGCATTGAAGGGGAGATAAGTTCTGGCCACAATTTTTCGATGCTGACGTGATTATTAATTATTTGTTTTTCTTTCTCTTTATTTTTTGTATCACATCGCACCTTTAAGAAACAGAGTATGTTGAAAACGGGAAAATAAACTACTCATGTTGTAAAAGTTGGTATTTCGAAAGACCTAATACATAAAGATTTATCATATTTTATGGAACGAATTAAGGGAAACTTAATCAGTAGGTATACATTAGAGTCATACTCTGTACACATTAAAGAACCTGCAGATAAGCTATTTGGCTTTACGGATCAAATGGTAAATGTAATATGTAATCTTCACTCTTATGAATAAAAATTATATTCCTAAAAAAACTGTAAAAAAAATTTTTTGGCTCAATCTTGAGAACTATTTGAATGCTGAAAAAAATATTGTTTAAAATCGGATGCGCTTTTGATAGATTTTATTGAGATCTTTAAATTATCTTTAGACACATTTTTCACTAAAAATCATATTGAAGAAGTTATTGAGAAATAATATAAAGTATTGAAAGTATTGAAGAAGTTATTTTCTATTGATATAACGTGAAACTATTTCCAATTTTCAGTCCAGTACCTATATATATATATATATACATATATACACCGAAGAGCTAAAACATTATGACCCGCACGTCTTTATGCAAATCGAAGCAACTGCCGGTAAACGAAGGCGAATGTGAAGGTCATGAAACGGTATAAATAACACCTGACACTGAACCTCTGTTAATCAGTTTTATTCTTGTTCTTCAGATGGGGAAAGGTAGCGACTTAAGTGAGTTTGACAAAGGAGAAATTGAAATGGCCAGACGACTTGGTCAGAGCATTTCCGAGACAGCAAGGCTTATGGGGTACTCACATTCATATTAACTGAGTTACAGCCTGCTTGACCAATCTTCATCACTTTAGTTTTCTCTCTGTTTATCGCCAACCCTACTCTACTACCAGCCTCATCAACAGTTCGAATGAAACAGAGTTCATTTCATGAACATCATTTGTCAAAAGTGCTAAATCATCAGCATAATCTAAATAGGAAATTTAAGTTCACCATTTAAGGCCAAAATCTTTCCCTTGAAGTGAATATCTCATAACATAATCAATAACCAAAGTGGAAAGGAGACAAAATGCACCCTTGTCGTACATCAGAAGCAATGGTAAACCAATTACTACAGGTTTCACCAACCCCAACATATGACTCGGTGCTATCACAGAAATCTTTAATTATGTTAAATTATGCTAAATTCATTTTATTCATTAACTAGCATTAATAAAAATAGCAGCAAATTAAAAAAAAAACCTAACAATTCCAAATATTTCGGCTAGTCTGGACTATGTTACTGAATGTATATGAAAGATTCTAATTTCTCCTTCCAATATTGAATTCTATAAACAGACCTTGAGTGTAAAGATGCCAAATTTTGTCCCCATCCAAAAAACAGTCATGCCCATCATTGCTATACCAGTTTTGAAACGCATTACCTGTAAATTTTGCATACAGAGGGGGCTAAAGATCAGGTCAGTCACAAAGACCCCCACCCCTCCCTCTGGGCTCAGAGTCGAGAAGTGGAAGGGATAACTTTACGAGACAGGTGGAAATCTCTTTTAAATCATCTATTGTGGCATTCAATGTGCTTATAATAGGGCTCTCCTGAACACAGGGGTGGGGGTGACTCAGTCGGTACCGCACCTGGCTTGTAATCTCCAGTTCCTAGGTTCGACTTCCACCTGGGCCAGAGCTGCGATTTATCTCCGCCAAATACCACGCCATTCCTCGGTCAGTAGAGGACACCGATGGGTTGGAAAAGCCGCCATCTGTCGGATGGGAGACGTTAAGCCGGGGCACAGTTGTGAGAGAGACCCATACCCTGTTCACGTTAAAGAGCAGTCTGGATAACCTTGACTGGATACTATCATCTGTCCATTGGGTTCCCTGCTCCTAACCTTCTACGAGCCTTCGGGATCCTTAGGACTTGGCCATTTGCTCCATTGTGTGCAATGAAATGCCACTCAGAGGTAAAAAAATCCTTATCGCTGAACACGAAGTCACTACTTAACGCCACATTCGATGGACGGCAGTTTTCGTAGCATCTCCGTGTCACTTTTTCGCCGAGAGTTACTTAGAGGTTAAACGGGTAAAAAATCGCAATTGGGACTTGAAGCTTTGATCGTCAGAATACGAATCTGGCGCGCTGCAAATTAAACTATCCCCGAACCATTGCCTAAATGCATAGGCTATTCTGACGACTTCTGATTGGGAAGTCAGGGAAATATAAGCAAAACATTAAAGGTACTGTTAGTGAGGTGTGGAGATGATTTTCGGGCTCAGTTTTTCGAGTCCGCGCCCGCCTGATCCATCTTTGGAAAAAAAAATTCAGATGCATCATAAAACGTATATACTGAAATCAATGTTCAAAATCCAGACCGGTCCCGGTCAGACTCGAGCTCAGCCTGATAAAGTTCGAGCCCTACACTCATCGCTAGCGATGGATACAGATTTTTTCGTTGTATAGCTTACAGTGTGACCGTTTCAAAATTAAGTAGAAATGACAAAAAATTAATTTTATTCTAATTTTATTTAGCTTAAATTCAATCCTCTAAATATAATAGATGGAACTATTGTACAAAAGCACCAATACATCGTTAACGCTGAATAAACTCGAAAAATCCAAAAGATATATGGCCTGAAAGCAAAACGTAAAAAGTCGAAAGAATTATAATTGGAGTGAAAAATAGTAAATTAGCCAAAAGAATTGTGGCTTGAATGCAAGAACCGAAATTAATTATAAAATTACATGCATTTAATGTTTCCAGATTTCCAGCCGTTTGTTTTTCATAGTTCGTTTTCAAAAACACTCTATATTCGTATTTTTCAGATATATTCAAAGGCGAAAGAACATATTTCTTACGCCCTAAATAGCTAATTTGTAGTTCTGATATAAACTTTTCAAAATTTTCTATATTTAAGAAATGCGAGTGAACAATAGGTTATTTACCATTGAAATGGTTAGTGTCAATAACTAAGTTTTTTGGTTTATTAATACATTTTTAAATGAACCATACTAGTCGAATGCTGCTTGAAAATTCAATGAGAAATATTAATAACACTTTATAATTCAATCGTTATTATAATATAATACTTTATAATAACAATTTATATAATCAATCTTAACGCTCACTTTTGAAATGTGGCAGAATATTTTATATGAACTGTTTGAAACTTTCCTGCCACTTTGATATTTCGATCCTTTAGTTCTCTATTCTTACTTATAATAAACATCATAGTTAAAACCAGTATAAAGTTTGACCTTGATTCTATTATAGATAACGAACTGAATTTTCGAAACAAAGCGATGCAGTTTATGCTGAGCAATGCTTTCCCGGAAAACATCGGTATAAATAAGCATTGTTCAAATAAGAAAAGAGTAATTCTAGTCCCCACATTATATGTCTGTTTAAAAAACATTAATTTACTCCATCGGTATTTATGGACTTAGAGAAAGCTATTAACACCGTTCATCACGAAATTTTACCTAGCAAACTAGAAAATATTGGCATTCGTGGTGTTGAATTAAAATGGTTTAATGACTACTTACAGTACAGAACGTAATATGTTTTTTTAATACAATTAGTAACCCAAAACATATTTCATATCGTGTACCACAAGGTTCAGTCCTAGGACCAACCTTGTTTTTGATATTGATAAATTATCTATGTAAATTAAAAATAAATCGCTATATAAACACTTTTGCAGATGATACCTCATTAACTTTATGTGCTGATTCTCAAGAAAATTACCTTTGTAACATGAACACCGCTCTAAAATGGGTGATGAAATGGTTGGATTTAAATGGGTTACATTTAAATACAAAAAAGACTAAGTATATTCTATTTAACCTAAAAAAGGAATCATACAATCTACAGGGTGATTCAGATACAGATTATAGATACAGATTAAATAATAGAGACAGATTCCTTTCAGTTAATGTTCCGTTTCAGAAAAGAACACACCTCAACGCTGAAGAGTAGCAGGTGAGAGGTTATTTTGAAGGGTGAAAAAAAGGGAGTGGTGTGTTGACGGTACGCATTTATAACCCGTTCACCGATGCAAATGCCACCGTCCATCGGATGAGACGTTAAGCCGTGGACCCCCCGTGTGCGGGAGAGCCCACGTTAAAGAACACGCTGGATTGCCTTGACTGGCGAACAGCCTGTTTCAGTGGGTCCCCTCGATCTTCTCCGAGCCTTCGGGGGTCCGGGTGACCTAACCGTTTAGCCCATGGTGTGCAAAGTACCGCTCGGAATTTAAAAAAATGTAACGGAGCCCAGTGCCCGGACCCTACCAACAGCTGTTCTGGTGGGTTCTTTCGACGTTCTCTGAGCCTTTGGGGTCCGGGTGACCTGGCCATTTAGGCCATGGTGTGCAAAGTGCCACTCGGAGGTAAAAAAAAAAACAACAGAGCCCCGTGCCTGGCTCCCATTCCCCAACGGCTGTTCCGGTGGGTCCCCCTCTACCTTCTCTGAGCCTTTGGGGTCCGGGTGATCTGGCCATTTAGCCCACGGTGTGCAAAGTGCCGCTCAGAAGTAACGTAGCCCTGTACAGATGTTCTCGACGGTCAACTGTTTCGGTGGATTCCCTCCACCTTCTTCGAGTCTTCGGGGTCTGGGTGACCTGGCCATTTAACCCCTAGTGTGCAAAAAAAATGCCACTCAGAGGTAAAACAATCCCTTTTCTCTCTCCCCCCTCTCTACCTATTGCCCAGCATATAAGATAGTGGGAATTGGTCGCACCTGTATTCTGACCCTCTCTCGGAACTGTCTTTGGGGGAGAGGTAGGTGTCGTCTCTATTTATTGTGCAAAGAGACAATTTATTGTCCGATGGGAATAAGAAGGATCCGAAAGTAACTGAGACCATTGTAGCCCATATTTGAGTAGACGCTTGGCTGGTGTTCGTCAGATGGGACGTGGCCCCATTGTGCTGGAGAGCTCTGTGCACATTAAAGAACATGCTGGTCCCTTCTCTCTGAGCCTTCGGGGTCCGTGTGACCTGGCCATTGTGCCAAAAATGCCGCTCAGAGACCCAACCCGTTTATCTATACCCATTGTTGTTGCAACCCAGGAGAGTGGGATTCGGGTGTGCCCCGCGACTCCGAACTATCTAGAGAGAAAGGGGAAGCCTCAATTTTTACCCATTGTTCAAAAGGAGATTGACTTTTTGGGGGTCCGAGGAATGGGGGGAAGAGTAAAAAGAATGAGATCTCGTGAATCATTCCGTGCCGAAAGTAACCGAGCATGCGCAGAGGCAAAAACCTCGTGCATGGTGTTTCTCCGTGCCGCTAGTGACCGAGTGTTTTTTTTTCCCCCGATAGAAGGAAGTGTGGTCAGCCTAAGCAGCAGGCAGTTTTTTCCCCTCACTGGACGCTCTGTTAAACGTACGTCCGTATTGCCATTGTCGAGATCATTCATACGGCGCGTTCGACCCCTCTCCCCATCATCTCTTCACTTACTTCCCCACGTCTCCACCCGTCCACCGAGCCTTCAGGGTCCAGGTGACCTGGCCATTTAGCCCATGGTGTACAAAGAGTCGCTCAGAGGTAATGCCATACCCCGTGCACGTTAAAGAACACGCTGAATGGCCTTGACGGGAGGCTATGATTAACAAAACAGCTGTTTCTCCCTGACCTTTTCTGAGCCTTCGGGGTACATGTGACCATTTAGCCCATAATGTGGAAAGTGCCACTCGGAGGTGCCCACAACCCAACCCTTTTGTTTTATCTTCCCCCATCATAGCCAGGAAGGTCCTTTAAAACCCGTTTATAATTTCCCCCAAAGGGCTTGGGAATACCGCCGTCCGTCGAATGAGACGTCAAGCCGTGGTGCGGGAGAGCCCAAGAACACGCTGGATAGCTGGCCACTTCCAGTGGGTTCCCTCGACCATCTCCAAGCCTTCAGAATCTGGGTGACTCTACCATTTAGCCTGTGGTGTGCAAGATGCCGCTCGGAGGTAAAGCCATACTCTATGCACGTTAAAGAACACGCTGGATGGCCTCGATGGGAGGCTACCGTTCCCAACAGCTGTTCCTGTCTGTCTCTTCGGGGGTAAGTGCGACCATTTAACCATAATGTGCAAAAAGAGTGTCACTAGGAATGAAAACAACCCCTTTCTTATGTCTATATGTAGCAAAGGTCCTCTAAAACCGTTGATCCGAAGGGATTTCCATTTAGCCCATGGTGTGCAAAGTGTCGCTCGGAGGTCATAGTCCGTGCACGTTAAAGAACACGCTGGATGGCCTCGACGGGAGGCTACTGTGACCAACAGGGGTGCGTGCGACCATTTGGTGTGCAAAAAGTGCCACTCAGAAGTAAAACAATTGTTCTCTTATCCCTCTCTATTTTAGCAAAGGCTCTTTAAAACCCGTCGTTCCGATGGACTTGCCATTTAGCCCGTGTTGTGCAAAGTGCCACTTGGAGGCCATACTCCATGCACGTTAAGAACACGCTGGATGACCTCGACGGGAACCTCGCTGGATGACCCAACAGCCGTTTCGGTCGGAGGTAAAGCAATACTCTCTGCACATTAAAGAACATGCTGGATGACTCGGCTGGAGGCTAACAGCTGTTTCGGTAGGTCCCCTCGGGGGTACGTGCGACCATTTAAATAGGTGTGCAAAAAGTGCCACTCGGAAGTAAAACAAATTGCCAAGCCTTACCAACTCTCACACACGACTCAGTGTTAGAGAGAGCTTTCATCATATTAACTGACTTTATTGTTAACTAACTCAATGGTTCTCTTACCCCTCTCTATTGTAGCAAAGGCTTTTAAAACCCGTCGATTCGACGGGCTTGCCATTTAGCCCATGGCTTGCAAAGTGCCGCTCGGAGGCCATAATCCATGCACGTTAAAGAACACGCTGGATGACCTCGACTGGAGACTGCCATTCCCAACATCTGTTTCGGTAGGACCCTTCGGGGGCACGTGCGACCATTTAACCATCAATAAAGTGCCACTCAGAAGTAAACAACCCCTTTGTTTTCTTATTCCTCTCTATTGGAGCAAAGGTCCTTTAAAACCCGTTGATCCGACGGGCTTCCCATTTAACCAGTAATGTGCAAAGTGACACTCTGAGGCCATACTCTGTGCACGTTAAAGAACATGCTGTGTGGCCTTGACGAGACCAAATTGCGCCGTCCCGTAAGGCCGTTAAATTCCCGACGTGACGAAAAGCACCGACCCGTAAGGGCGTTACGGTCCTGGGAGAACAATGTGGTGCAGTCCCGTAAGGGCGTTACGGTCCCGGGAGACCAATGTGGTGCAGTCACGTAAGGGTGTTACGGTCCCGGGAGACCAATGTGGTGCAGTCCCGTAAGGGCGTTACGATCCCGGGAGAACAATGTGGTGCAGTCCCGTAAGGCTCTTAGGAACCTGGGAGACCAAAGTGTACCGTCCCGTAAGGCCGACGGTAGCCTCCCGTCGAGGTCATCCAGGTTGTTCTTTAACGTAAAAAGTATGGCTAGCATCTCTGTTGTGAATTTAAGCTAGTGGCTCTGTTGATGGGTCTGTAGCTGGGATATATGAAGTACTGCTGTTTCTTATGTGAATGGGACAATCGATCAAAGACTTTGCACTATGTGAAGAGAAACTGGCCTCAGAGGAAATTTCTGAAAGTCGGAGAGGAAAATGTGGAACACCCATCACTGGCAGAAACGCAAAAAATCCTATCCTGCTACCGTTCCTACACATCAAACTCGATGTGATGAAAAATTTCGTAAAAGCCATGGACTGAACTGCATCAGCTTTCAAGTACTTGGCTGACAAATTTCCTCGACTCAGCAAAGCGAAAATTAAAGAGTTAATTTTTTTGGGTCCTCAGATCCGTGAGCTGTTCAGAGACCGTTCGACAACCTGCTTCAGAGTGACGAGAAAAAGCATTGGGACGTGTTTCGTCTGGTGTCAAATAAATTCCTCGGGAATGTCAGGGCCACACCTTGCTGTAGACAACTAGAAGAAACTGCTTCAGGGCATATTGTTTCTGTATCACAAACTTGGCTGCAATACGTCCTTATAGATTCACTTTCTCCATTCCCACTTAGATATCTTCCCCGACAACTGCAGCATGGTTAGTGATGAGCACAGTGAACGTTTTCACTAGGATATTGCAACGATGGAGAAACGATACCAGGGAAACTGGTCCAGTTCAATGTTGGCTGACTACTGTTGGAGGCGCGCCAGTGATGATCCTGAGCAGCTGTACAAGAGACGTGCAAAGCGATGTCGGAAGTAGAAGCGGAGTTTCACCGATACATATCATATTTACGTATTACTCTACTATATAAGAAACTATTGCGGATTTCTCAGAAATGTAGCCACTTTTGCATTTTCATTGTCATATGTCAGTGTAGGGGGCAGACATTATCTGAAATTACCTCCCATCTGAATGCGGTTTCCAGCCGGGAAGTCAGTGCGAGGACCGTGCAGCGCTCACTTCATTGTCTTGGATTCAGAAGCAGCAGACTTATGAGATTCCCACTTCTAACGGCACGATATCAGGCTCAACGTCTTGTCTGGGCTAAAGACGAACCATCGAAAATTGACAACGGATAGCGTTGAGTGATGAATCCATATTTAAACTTCATCATGCCGATGGGAGACTGAGGGTATGGCGCCAACCCCATGAAGTCATGGATCCTGCATGTCAGGTCAAAAAAGTACAAGCTGGTGGTGGCTCAGTGTTGGCTTGGGGTGTCTTCAATTGGATGTCTGTGGGACCTTTGGTACGTGTACCGACGACTCTCAATGCATCCTGGTACGCAGAACTCATAGCTGACCACTTACACTCATTTATGGCTATCATGCATCCCAATGGAGATGGCGTCTACCAGCAAGATAACTGTTCATCTCACAGGTCCAGGTTGTCTACTGCATGGTTCCCCAACCATGCAGTATACATCAGCATTCTACTGAATTTGAAGTATGCATCAGCATTATGCTGACTTTGAAATAATGAATTGGCAACCTAGAAGCCCAAATTTAAATCCCATCTAATATCTTTGAGATACCGTCGATCGGAGTGTTCAGGCCCGTGTCCCATCACAACGACATTGAGAGAATTGTGGACAGCTCTGGAGGATGCTTTGGTACGTGGGACCTTTGGTACGTGTACCGACGACTCTCAATGCATCCTGGTACGCAGAACTCATAGCTGACCACTTACACTCATTTATGGCTATCATGCATCCCAATGGAGATGGCGTCTACCAGCAAGATAACTGTTCATCTCACAGGTCCAGGTTGTCTACTGCATGGCCATACCTGTGGAACTTTTACACAAGCGTGTGGAGTCCTTGCATCGTCATGTGGCGGCCGTTATCAGGGCCAAAGAGGAGCCAACAAGTTACTAGGTTGTTATCCCTAATTCAATAGCACTATCCCTATTTCAATGGCAGTGTAGTAATTAGGGACGTGTGAAAAAATCCATCCATTCACCTCCCAGACTCGAATTCTAGATCTCCTTGTTATGTGCTGGCTGCTCTACCATTTGACCTAAGGCGAGAGCCATTCACATTTTTTTAAGAAAAATTGTGTTGGTTGTGTTGGTTGCTGTGAAACTTTTACCATGTGATTGTAAGTATGCGGGCGGTCATGCGTTATTTGTACCGATGAAAATCAAGCTTTTATAACCACATTGCAAGTAATAAATATATATGCTAAGGGTTATTGGTTGTTTCGGTAGAATCAGCCAATCAAGAGTCACGGGTCACTACAAAATGGTGACCTGGTACCTGCGCATTTGTATTGTTGCTACAGTAGATAAAGCTAAGATTCCAAAACGTGGCCGTAATGTTAAAATTCTTGTTTGGCAATGCGAAAGTAGCTGACGTAAGGATGATTCGCAAAGTAAATGTTGTGATTGTCTACGTAACAAGACAAATAATATTACAAAAAGAGTATAAAAATGATATTACGTATACGTAGATATTACAAGTAATGAATGCTAAATTTCAAAATCCTTTGTTATTTCTTGCGATTATTTTTGGTGGAGCAGTGCCCTAGGTGGCCTAATGGCCGAGCCACCCTTTGTCAGAGGTAAAATAACCCGAAGCCGCAAATCATAAAAGTTTTCAACTTTTCAAATTATGCAATGCAAGTCTTGGTAGAAAAAAATATTTTTGTATAGGAACCTATTGGGCGCTATAAAGAGTGTTGTCAACGTACACGATCGGTGTCCAAAACTTATCGCATCTTTATTAGAAAAAAAAACAAAAACAAAAAGATCAATAATTCTCTGATAAAATATTATAGATTTACAAATTGTCAAGAAATAATACAAATTTCCTAGGATTCATTATTGTTATCATTAGAAGTTATCTATTGCTTACCAGTGATCGGAAACAAGCACAAAAGTCCAGCAACACTGTTGCATATAAGGCTCCTAATGGTGACGCCCATTTCCCAGATTAGAGAGAAAATTAATTATGATGCAGGTGTGCCACTTTGAATTTGAAAACTTTTGCGGATATTAATATACATTACATGTTTTTAAACTGAACTGCTTCAAAGTAAATCATTTATGGGCAAGGCCGTATATAAAAGGTGGAAGGGGACAAGGGGGCTATTGCCCCTCTTTCAGAATGCTAATAATGGTAAAAGAGGCAAAAAATTCTGAAACTTATTTATATTTCAGGCATTTTTCAAGGATTTTTTAAAGATTTGTAAAACGGAGGGAGAAATGTTATACTGCATTTAAAATTCAATCTCTTTTGCATTTTTCTGGCTCGATTATGTTTTTTGCGCACACCCTCGACTTTTTCTAGATCCGAGCCTGTTTGTGGGCATTATGTTCATGCATATTACTTCTATCCACAGGTGAATATATTTCTACGAAATTCACTAAAGTTAAGTTATTTAAGTATTTTTCCTACCTATTTTATAACTTTTGGAAAATTTATTCAAATATTTGAGCATATGTAACCCATTTCTTACATTCAGGCTAACAAGAAGCGTTAGTCCCTTTTTTTTGCCAATAAATTATTTGAAACTGCCTCTGGTGATGTAAAACATGCTAATATGTGACTTTATTTAATAATTATGACTTATTATTTAAAATATATTCGTTAAAAAATGGAGGGTAGCACATATTGCTGTTGTTGAGCCATAATGCTCAACGCTCTTACCCAAATACTATTTTTACATCCTTTAAGTTCTATAAGAAGATCTGTTTGGGTGGAATTTCGTGCGTCAGTGGCAATGGGCTCAATATAAGAGTTGGAGGCCTTTGTACGTTACATATAACACAGTAAGCTAGTCATAGTTGATCTACTTTTTCCCCACATTTCTGCTTTACAATTATCCTGAAGGCTTGTTTATTTTTACACTTCGTAACCAAAACAAATCCGATTTATGTACCTGTTGATAAAGTAAATTTATTTTTGTAAGCTGTTAATACAGTAAAAGAATGCAAAAAATTGGCTTCGAACATTTTTATTAACCCTTTACAAAATCTTATTATGTCTGCGTATTTCGCAATATTCTGTGCAATATAAAAAACCCATAATATGAAATAAATTAGCAGCAAATATGTTATACCGCATGTTTAGAAAATAGCAAAAAAATTTTAATATTTTCTAACTATATATGCTTTTAAATCACTGCTAATAAAAATGAACCTTATTCACATAGCAGATGAATGTTACATGAACATTTGAAGGTCAGTCTGAGCATATACAAATTCAGTTAGTTTTTTTTTTTAATTTTACTCTAACAACGTGAATGGTAAAGTAAAAAGTCTCCGTTTAGTTAGAATATAATCAGATTTGAAAGTAACATTTTAAGTGAAGACGATCTTGTAGTATAAGTGCACAGATAATACCAATTTCATTTCCCTTTTGGAAGGGAAAATGATTTATGCAAATGAAAAATTCACATTAAGTACCTAATATCATTCGTAACAGTTTGTTTTCTTAGTAACTGGAGTTTTAAGCAGTGAATTTTAGTTAACAACATAATTTTGTTCATATACTAAATGGGTATAAAATTTTTGAAAACTTTATATCTGCTGGCGTTCCTTGACTAGAAGGGCACTCGCAAGTATCGTCATTCGACTGCATTCTTTCTGATAGCGATGCCCAAGAGGGACCATCACTCCTAGGAAATAGATAGACCACTGACGACAGGCGGAGTCAAGGGGACCATAGAACCAAATAGGGCCATTCACTTATCGGGACACCAGCGGACATTGTGTCGCTGTTAAAGAGAGGGAGGAGAAATTATCCTCTCACCCAATTCCAAAACTGTACACACACAGGCAGTCGAGGGGGGGACGAACGGATTTTACAGCCCCCGAGTCGTTTGGTATAAGGATACATTGTTTTTTTCGCAACAGCGTTATCATGTTTGTGGCCGATGCTATGCTAGACTATGATTGAAACTTGTGTTTACTCTTTCTGCGTTTACTATAAGTGCATACGGCAAGGTGCTGATATTGTGAACATTCCGTTTCTTTTGTGTGCGTTTGGGTACAGTAATTTCCTAAATTATTAACTAACACATCACTTTTAATTTGAACACAATAGTTACTTTGCATACTTTGCGGTGGTAATAAGTACAACAATTTAAAGTCAGCATAAGAAAATTCACCGAATTCAACTCTTATCAATACTAATAACACATCTGTAATAATGCATTCCTTTTATTTTACAAATTTTGCAATACTACAAAGGGGAGGAACTTTAAAAAAATGGAGAATAACAAAAGAGTGTTTTTAAAATTAATTGCTTCGAAGTGGATCATTTTTAGGCATTCTATCCATGCATACTCATATTGTCCTCGTGTGTCGTTTCTGTATAAAACACCAAAATAATACAAAAGCATTTAATTTCATCATTCAGGAACAAAAATAAACCTTGTGGGATTCTTAATTTTCTCCTATCTTGTTTTGCTCTCACAGCTGTAATCAGTTACAACTTTCAATCTTTATGAACTCAGTTGTTTTCATTTTGATCTCTGCAATAGTACTTACAATCCGTTTCTTGTTGTTTCATTTCGACCACGAAAGTTTATTTTAGCAAGTTTCTTTCGAGAATTTAAAATACTAGGAAATTTCACTTCACATTATTTTTTATTATATTTAAAATTTATATTTTATATATCCTTTTAAATATATTTAAAATCATCAATTCTTTTCTCAGTCCAGTTTGATTTGAATTGGAAGAATCCTAAGGGTAAGCAGCTATGTAATAGCAAATTTGTTTACTAGAAAACAACACATTAAATTACCTTACTAGCATTACTAAACGTAATAGAAATTAACAAAAAAAATTCCATTTCTTTTTCAATATAAAGTTACTTTAATTAGAAATAGTTTTAAAACCTGAAGTTTAAAATTTTAGAAAAGGAAATATTTACATCACAGTTTTTAGGTGTCTTCGAATAAGATCGTAATATAAGAATATTTGGTCTTACGAAAAGGTCCCCAAAACAACTTCTCGAGTTGCTGCAAGTATTTCCACCAACTTTAAGTTACCCCCGATAAATTAATTCCTTCTCTGTAAATTGTATGCAGATGACATATATAAAATTAAGGCAAATGCATGCATTACGCCAATCACATGTACATTAAAGAATCAAAACTAACCTAGTGTTGTAAAAGAAACTGCAAAATAAGAAATAGAAATGTTTTGAATTTAGTGAAGTCTAATGGAAAAGAGCTGTCTTTCGTATGTACTAAAATGTCTAATTAGAAACATCTTCAAGCAAAATGTTCATAACACTTTCATATAAGATTTTTTCCTTTCTTCTTTAAAAGGGAATACTAAGTAAATTACTGTTCCTTAATATTTTCCAGCATGGTGGCCAATCACACCTATATATATCACAAACGAAAGCCTATAACGTGCAATGTAGGGGATATGAGCATAACATTTTCCAAAATTGGAGAAGGATAGGTAATTTTAGTTACAAAGTTACAGAAAGAGCTTTCACAAAAAAGTATCAATATATGTATATATATACACATAAATTTAAAAATATTTCTATTCCTACATATGGGGTATAACAAGTATAAAAAGAATAGAAAGAAAACTTAATGACAAAAATTAAAAGTATAAAACACTTGCTAATTTACAATGATCGAAAGAATTAGGGAATAATGAGATATCGAACGTGAACAGGTGTGTTAGTTAATCAGTTTAAGATTAATCATAACAAAGATGAAGAAAATGTAAAAAATTCAGATTCGCAGCATTCAGTTGTTAATTTCGGCGTACCATCAAAGACAAATAATGGTCATCTCTTGGTATCATTGATGGTGGAGGCCTTCTTCTGGACTTCTTCGAACTATTCCTGTTTCTCGGAAACCATTCCATAATCTTCAAATGATTCTTTGCGAAGAAAATTCCACCTATCATTTTGAGGTCACCCAAAAATTGAATTGTTATACACAGAGACCTTATTAAGATTGCTGTGGAGTCATTCACAGCTAAGACTTCTGGAGAGACAGTCCTTCTTCAGACGAAGGGTTCAGATGACTACAGGTCTTTTATTAAGTATTTTGAGATATCAACGTTACAGTTTCATACCTATAAGCTAAAGGATGAAAAGAACTTACGGGTTGTTCTCAAAAACCTCCCGTTTGACATCAATTCCGAAGACGTTCGCACTGCTCTTGTGGACCAAGGATTTACCATAATTAAAATATTCCAAATGAAGAGAGGGAAAGACAACCCCTATTCCTGTCTTTTTGGCTGAATTGCCAAAAGATGCTGCCAACAAGAAGATTTATGACATCACTGATATCTTTCATCTCAAGATCCACGTAGAAAGCTACAGGACCAAAAAGAGCCCTACTCAATGCCACCAGTGTCAATGATATGGGCACGCTCAGAATGGCTGTTACAATTTACCACGCTGCGTGAAATGCACAGGTCTTAGAAAGAAAGAAGAGTGTCCCCCTAAATGTGCTAACTGCGGGCTTGGACACACCGCTAACTATAAAGGGTGTGTCCATTTCCCAAAGAAGGAACTGGTGACAAATAATAATGTCAAACCAACTAATGTCCCTCAGAAGAAGGTTACCAGCTCTACGGTAACTCCAAATCTATCCTACGCAGCTGCTGCATCCAAAAAGGGAACGCAGAAAAGCCAACATCTACAACTAATCCTACTTCTAAGGCAACTAAGCCTACTTCTAAGGCGACCAAGCCTTCCGATGAACAAATGCCCATTGGTGATCAGTTCGACGCCAACATTTTGAATAATCTTAAAGACCTTTACCTTTTATTCAAGAGTTTTAATATTCCGAAGATACTATTTACTGTCAAGTCTTTTATGGCCGACTATCAGAAAGCCAATGGCCTGATGGCCAAACTTATAATTGGCATGAAAGCTTTTGATACTATACTCTCAACTTTTGTCTCAGATGGCAGATAAATCTACAAGGGATCATCTTCATATTTAATTCTGAAATTCCAACGGAATTCTTAGTGATCTGCCTGAGTTCTGTTCATTTTTGACAGATACCCAGGCAATCTTACTTGGCGAGACGCATGTGCATTGACAGATACCCAGGCAGTCTTACTTGGCGAGACGCACTTGGCGAGACGCATGCCTGAGTTCTGTTCATTTTTGACAGATACCCAGGCAGTCTTACTTGGCAAAACGCAGTCTTACTTGGCGCGACTTTTTATACTTTATGAGGTCTATCCATTGAAGTAGTAATACTAGAGACAGGACTCCGATTCCCGTAGCATTGACCGCCATGATCACAGACGGCTGTGTCTGCCGACTGCTTATTAGTGAGGCAAGAATACCCATGAATGCCTTGCGAATTGGCTGCGAACAACGATGAAGGCTATTTAAAAATGCTTAACAAATGATTTAAATGAGGCAGAACTTTGCTGTTTTTTGTTTTTTATTTCAATGAGGTTATTCCAGTGTAGTAATTAAAGCAAAATAGATTTAATTAATATACACTTATTGATTTATATCGGATGAGAAGCGAAGACGCTGGAAACTGCTTCTCTTTCAAATCAAGGTTTTGAATGAAAATTAAAAAAAAAAATCGATATGCTCTTAATAGGTGATTAAAGCTGAACTAAATTGATTGTAAACTAGGCAGACTTTAATTTGAGCCCGTTTAAAACAGGAACAATGGTAAACATATCTTAAAATTTATTACATAATCTTTCAGCTTAAGCGAAATCACTCAAAATTTATAGATCTTAATACTGAAAATCCGCGCCTCATTAAAAAAAAAACATGAAAAGTCACATTTATTTTCTTCTTTCATTAAAAAATATTAATTTTTATTAAAAATATAAAGAAATAATTAGAGACTGTAAACTTTTTTTTAATTCAGCTGAGGCAGGAAATCAAATCTCCTCCCAATAAATTACACAATTTAATTTCATGCTATAAAAAAACCAAAATATTATAAGCTTGTTACTCAGCTGAAGCATAAAGAAATTTAAGGCCACCTTCCACACAAACACACAAATGGCATAATTGAAATTTGATGCTATGAAAAAACAAATATTGTAAATTTTTACATCAGCTAAGGCAGAAGGATATCGAAGGTCACAAACACACAAATGACATGATTGAAATTGCATGCTATACATATAAAAAACAACAATTTACACTTTCTCTCATTTCAAAAGCCATCCCCCTCTCTCTCACACACACACAAATGACATGATTGAAATTTCATGGAATAAAAATCAAATATTCTAAAACTTTTATATCAACTGAGGCAGAAGAAAATCCAAGGTCACACACACACACACACAAATGACATAATTGAAATTGCATGCTATATATATGTAAAACAATAATTTACACTTTCCCTCATTTCAACTAAGGCAGAAGGAAAGGCAAGACCCCTCCTATACACAAAAAAACATAATTGAAATTTCATGCAAAAAATGCAAATATTGTAAACTTTTATATCAGCTAAGGTAGAAGGAAATCCAAGGTCACACACACACACACAAATGACATAATTGAAATGGCATGCTATAAAAAAAGAAAACAAAAATGCAAACTATTTTCATTTCAGCTGAGGCAGTAGAAATTCATATCACACACACAGAATATAAGAAATGAAGTTACTGCAAAATATATTTTTTTCACTGTGTTTTGTGCAAATTTAGATGTTTGCTCTAATATGATGCCTTTTAATTTTTCTGTGATTTGTCTCTCTAAATGGTGAAGTCTAATTTTAGCATATTCTTTTGTAATGTTTCTTTTACATATTATAAGCATGATTGTCAACTTCCACATCCAATTCCCTATTATTGATATGACTATCTATTGATATGAGCACAGCATGCATTGAAGCCTATATAGGACATTAACCTGAACTTTTTAATTAGGTATGAAATGGTTGTTGTTTAGAATATAAAGTTTTCTCCTGGAACTGTTCAGCATACTGTGAGAAGGGCGAGAAAACCTCAATTTTTAATATTAACCTTTAAAGTGACAGAAGCTGATTAATCCAAAAATCCCTAAAAAAGAAACTGCAACATGTTTCTTATGCTTCCCTACCATTTTTTTTCCAGAATTAAATGTTTTTTCTTTTGTTATGTAATATGGACTATTTCATTCATTAGGTTTTCATAATAAGGCTCAAAAGTTTTTTCTTAAAGAAAAACAAATTGTCTTTGTAAGGGTTAATAAGTGCAGACATGGAAGGCTGCATTAGGTCAGAGTCAATTAATGTTAATTTACATTCTATGCAAGAAATTTTTCATATTTTTTTTGCTATAAAGACAGCTTATAATAACATTTTTCAATTTCAGAGAAAAGAGACACAATGACCTTCATTGCTTTACTGTGATTGCTTGATATTATCCACATGTGAGAAACACCTTAAATGTCACTGGATATTTCATTATTGCTGCCAATGATTTTAATTTCATTGAAAATTGAACAATTGCCATTTTTCTTATTAATTATCAACTGGTTAATTATTAACTGCATTTGTGCACTTTGGATCTAAAGATCATTAGGTTATTATAGTTTCCCTCTTTTGCTCTCATAGCTTAAAAAAATTTAATATGATCCTGGCTGAATTTGTAAGTAAAAATATGCTTTGAGCCAGACAAACCAACTGTTAGAAAAATAACCTACGGGGATTTTCGAGCTACGTAAAACTGAAACAAACATAAAAATTAGAGTTTCAGAAGATATATCTGAATTTACATCATTAGCATTATTACCATAATCTACATATCCACAATAGCATTTGCCATTGAACAGTATTTGTTTCCTAATTTACTTCTCATCAAATAATAAAGTGAATATCATATGCTTCTGCTTACTATCAGTAAATGTTTCATGCAGAAAACTTCAATAAATCCAGGAAGGCCATTTACAGATCTGCACCAAGTTAAAATTGTGGAGCTATTAGGAAAGAAGATTTTCTCTTGCAAATTCATAAGCCTTTTTAAAAATAAAAAATAGCACCTCGATTTTTAATAAGACTTTGGAGAATGAAAATCTCATGGTAAACCTATTTACCTCTTGGCAAATAAAATATGCCATTGCTTCTTTCAGCACTTTTGCTGTGAATTTCTGAACAGGTTTAAAGTTATATCTAGACAAACAGGCTTTGGTGTCTCAATGCCATCTTGATGAGCTTTTGAGCCTTAAACAAATCTATCTTTTAAAATAGAAGAGTTTGATTATTTGGCTCTTAGCTGGCAGTAATTTCACCATAGCATTTTCTTTAAGCTCTGGATTTCATTTTTCACTGACATCAACTTTCTCTTAAATTTTCTAGGACTCTTCCCTCTTACACAGCATGAGTGACCATTTTTATAGGCAATATCTGTTATCATTGCAATTTCTATAATATATTCTACAAGTGTCTCTCAATACAGACATTTGTTACCAATGCCTGTATTACACCCCCCCACACACACACACAAATAGAATATAATTGAAATTTCATGCAATAAAAAATGTAAATTTTTATTTTTGCCGAGTCAGATTGGAATTCATGTCCCACATAAAAATGACAATTAAAATTTCATGCTATTAAGAAAAACAAAATGCAAATTGGTTTTATCTCAGTTGAGACAGAAGGAAACCCAAATTTCTGCAGCCCACAAACATGCACAAATAATCGAAATTTCATGTTGTAAAAAAAATATTGCAAGGTACTTTTTTCAGCTGAGGTAGAAAATTCTAGTCCTCCCCACACACAAATGACTTAATTCAAGCTTAATACTGTAAAAAAAAATACAAAATCACTCACCCTGCCCTCAGTAAGTGGAGGACACCAATGGGTTTGGAAAGGCTGCCACCTGTTGGATGGAAAGTTAAGCCATGACCGCATGTTTGGTAAAGCTATACCCTTTGAACATTAAAGAACATGATGGATTGCTTTAACAGATTGTTTCCTAACAGTTATCCTATGGATCTCCTCCCCAACTTTCTCTGAGACCTTAGGGTCCCTATAGCTTAGCTATTTAGCACATTGTGTGCAAAAAGTGCCACTCAGAGGTAAAACAACCCAATCCTGACCTTTCAACAAGCATTTCTTACTGTATTCAACACATAAATTTAATAAAATTCTATAGCACTGTATATGATATATAAATAAAACATAGTAGAAGTAATTTGTCCTGTTTGATATTGTCAGCCCACCGCATCCTAGGTCTCCCCTTCTTTCTGAGGCCTTTAGGCACACTGTTCATAACTCTACTCGCCAATCTATAATTATTCATACGGGCAACATGGCCAAACCAACAGAGTCTCTCTCTGCACAATATGCTGCTTAAAGGAGGTTGCAAACTCCTTCGCCTAACCTCATCATTACTTAAAAAGTTGAACCACCTAATGCCCAAGATACTGCGTAAGCATCTGGAATCAAAAGCATCTAGTTTCCTGTTATCATGTTTACAAAGTGTCCAAGTTTCACTACCATAACTAACCCTAGAAAGAACCAAACTATTATACAGTCTAATTTTAGTCTTTACGTGTATACGCCTATTTCTCCACACTCTCCATAGATTCTTAAAAGTCCAGGCAACAATCCTATTCGTCTGTTAATCTCATGCCGCACATCACCATTATCAGTTACATAGCTCCCAAGATAATTAAACTGTGACACCTGCTCCAGACTGCAACCATTCAGATTAACTGAATCACAGCTTGCCTTACTAATTTTCATCACTTTAGCTTTCTCTTTGTTTATAACCAAACCTACTCTAATACCATTCTCATCAACAGTTCGAATGAAAGAGTTCATCTCATCAACATCATTTGCCAAAATGGCTAAATCATCAACATAATCTAAATCAGACATTTTCGTATCTCCAGTCTATTTAAGGCCAAAATCTTTCCCTTGAAGTGAATTTTGCATAACATAGTCAATAATCAAGCTAAAAAGAAAAGGAGACAAAATGCACCCTTGTCGAACACCAGAAGTAATGCTAAACCAATTGCTACAAGTAGAGCGCTTTCATTATGTTAACTAAATTATCTGGTATACCACAAGATCTCACAATCAACCACAAATTATGACGATCAACAGAGTCGAAAGCTTTTTTGAAATCAACAAAACTAGCAACCAAAGGTTTCTGAAACTCTAAACATTTCTCAAAAATTTGCCTAAGTGAAAATATCTGATCCACACATCCCCTACCACTTCTGAATCCACATTGCTCATCACGCAATTGACTGTCAACCAGATTCTTAATTCTATTAAGCACAATCATGGAAAGAACTTTACCTGGAACAGAGAGTAGGCTGATACCCCTATATTTTTCACAAGAACTGCGATCACCTTTTTTGAAAATAGGGATAACAATAGCCCTGGTAAAATCATTAGGAACCATGCCTTTATCATAAAAGATATTCAGAATTTCAGTCATCCAAGTGGTAACCGAAACATCCCAGCTCTAAGCATTTCCGTAGTAATTTCATCTACCCCTGGCGATTTATGAAGTTTAAGTTTAGAAACAGCCAAAATAACTTCAGATTGTGCTACAGGGCCAACATTAAAGCCACCAATGCATCTATCATCATTGCAAACAATGGGAATAGAACTAACTGCATGGTTTAGAATATCACTGAAATGCTCAGCCCACCTAGCCATGGCAGAAACCTCACCTTCTATAACCTTACCTTGTTTATCCTTCAATCCCTGTATACCTGTTCGTTTTCTACCACATAAAACATTAACTCTCTGGTACAGCTCTCTGCTGTTGTGCTGTCTAACTGCTTCCTCAGCTTTGTCAGCCAAACCATCAAGCCAAAGATTCTTATCAGCAGCTAACTGATCTTTTACACGTTTATTACGTTCTCTGTAATACTTTCTATTACGACTAGTAGGGTATTGATTAAGGACATTCCTTCAGTTCTTTCTTTCCAAAATAAGCTCAAGTGCCTTATCACACAAATAATTCTGTCTCTTCTGCTCCTTTTTTCCTAAAAGAGTACTGTTAGTGTCCAAAAAAGCCTGTTTAAAATGATCCCATACTTCCTCAATTTCAGTAGTAAGCATACCATGACTGTCATAATGACTAAGTAACCTATCATGGTAAGCTTTAGCTATAACTGGGTCTTTCAGAGCTTCAGTATTAAAAGTAAATTTTTTAAACCTAGTACAACACTTTTTAAGTTTAAGTTGCAAGACACTTTTAACAAGGTAATGGTCAGATCCAATTTCAGCTCCCCTATATGCCCTGGTATTCCTAACAGAACTAGCCCATTTCCTGTTAATTAATATATAATCAATCATATTCTTATGCAGCCCATCGGATGAAACCCATGTGTACTTATGTATGTCGCGGTGTTTGTAATAAGTGTTAGCTACTGATCTAAGGGACCTGGGTTCGAGCCCCGGATTAGGCATGGATGTGTGTGTCGTTTTTCTGCTGAGGTCCTGCCATCCTCTCAGATCTTCTACTGTGGCATATAAACTGACAGGCTCCTGTCAGACCTCTGTGGCAAGCAGCTGCTTGAGGGGGTATTTATTTATTTATATTTATTCTGGAACCATTGAGTTTACTTACCTGTAGGAGACGTTGCCCATTGTCATTGCAGCTACCAATACCAAAGGGCCTATTACTCCTCCCCAAAGGTCAGAGTCAGTACCAACTTTGGCATTGAAGTCACCTAGAACAAGGGTAATATCTCCTTTCTTGACAGAATTCAAAATATCCTGAAGTTGTCCATAAAACCTATCCTTCTCATCCTCAACGGCATCCTCAGTGGGGGCATAACAGCAGATAACATTCAAGTCTTTAACACTTGTCTGAAATTTTGCTGTAAGAAACCTTTCATTAATGCACTCATATCCTAGAAGAGCATCACTAGCGTGTCTGCTAAGAAACAGACCCACGCCTTGGTGAAGCTTATTGTCATCCCTCCCTGAAAAGAGAAATTTAAGATTATTTTTAAGAATCTGACCTTTATCTGTCCATCTGGTCTCTTGCAAGCCGAGAATATCTAAATTATAATGGTGGAATTCTTGTGTGAGGACATCAAGAGAAAAAGCTCTGTGCAGAGTCCTCACATTCCAACTACCTATGGAGAGAAAATGGTTAGTAGGATTTTTAAAGAAACTATGTTTATTGAGAGAGGGAATGCCGACAATATCAAACAGCCCTCTAATCGCAGACATGGGGCAAAAACCCCACCACTAAAGGCTGAAGCCATCTACACTGGAAGACTTCCTCCAATGTAGAATTTGACGATGCCAATAGAAGCAAAGGGTACAGGTGTCTACGATGACCTCTGCTCAGGATTATCCACCAATTGATAAACATATCCTGTGAATCTATTCCCTTGGGGCTGTCAACCCACAAACAAATAGAAAACACAGCGGAAGATTTTCCCTCCACATCACACTTTTTAACTAATGATGCGGTTAGGCAAATGAGTTTGCTACCTCCTTTAAGCAGCATATTGTGCAGAGAGAGACTCCGTTGTTTTGGCCATGTTGCCCGTATGAATAATTATAGATTGGCGAATAGGGTTATGAACAATGTGCCTAAAGGCTTCAGAAAGATTCGGAGTCAAAGGATGGGATGGACAGACAATGTGAAACAATACCTTATTAGAATTGGTGTGCAGTGGCCAGTTGCAGTGATGTAGCTCAGGATAGACTTGCTTGGAGAACTAAATTGCATGGTCTGGTTGGACCTCCGTAGCCCATGGCTGCTTGAGGATGATGATGATGATGATGATGAGAATACAGATTATATAACTCATTTAAAGACTCTCAATTACCTGAACATGAAATTGCAGTTTCCCAATAGGCAGCAGAGCATCCTCACTAAGTAGAAAATAAAAGGTTAATATTTTAATTCTTTATGACACTGTGTCATTGAGTATTAAATATATTAATTTGAATTATTGCACTCTGAAACTTTACTGTAATTTTTTGTTAGAAAATAAAAGTATGAGCATACCCAGTCTAGCCCATGATGTTGAATATACTGGTATGTTCCTCTCATCAAGGGGTTAATTTTATATAACATGTACAATATATACATTTAATCAGGGTTGGACTTTGACTTTCTGAGGTCCTAAGCTAAGGCATATTTAAGACGCTCAAAAAATTCGAAAGTCTAAATATATATATGATTATTCTGATTGAGGAGAACATTGAAAAATAAACATGAAAGTGATGTGAGGATTATTCTAGCATTGGTAAGGAAAGATAAACAGTTTGCACAATATATAATATGTTACCTAAATAATAATATACTTCGGCAAAATAAAAAATGCAAAGCAGACGTCTCATAAATTTAATGTCATATGCTTAATATTTTTTATTGTAATAAAATGTAAGAACGCATCCTATTAATTTCATGTTAATTCAGGCTTTAAATCACCTACTTTACATATTCAAACATTATTAGTTTCATATATTAAAAAATTCGTGAACTAGACAGAAAGATATATTGAAAAGTTGACAACCCATTATTTTTAAATCCCTTAGTTTAACAATTTCAATTTTTAATTTATCACAAAAACACATGTCGTAATTTTCGTAAAGTACTAACCTATAAAATGTCAAACTGCATTTTTGCATCCATACGCGGAGCATGAAGTAGATATTTTACTGTTGACTTTTTAAAAACACCCAACGTTTCACCTCACTATCCATTAGGCTTAATATATGTACGTGTTCATGGCGTCCGTTGCCAGTCCTGTCTCTAGTAGTATTACCTCAAGGGTCTATCGTACAGACCGTTTGCATAACAGTGGAGGAGGCACAGTTGTTATGATCAAGCGGTCAATTCACCATCATCTTTTACCTACTTTAGACCTCATAACTCTTGAAGCCACAGCCATGGCTATTTTAGATACCAACATAGGAACTGTACACCTAGTTGCTGCTTTTCACTCCAATTTTCCTACAGTGCTTGCAGGTGACCTTGATGCCAAAAATACTGCTTGGAATTCAAGGGCCTGCAACAAAAATGGGGGTATTTTACTCCAATATACTACTGACAAGGGATTCATTGTCGACGCTCCCTGTGAGCCGATGTTTTACCCCTTCAACACTATGCATAGACCTGACGTTCTTGATCTGGCCATTTTTGGCAACTTCTTGCCAAACTATGATCTTGTGTCGTCAACCAACTCAACTCTGATCATTTGCCGGTCTGTCTGATTTTACACCTTTCCACGCCTCTTTTGACTGGTTCGTTTAATCGGACTGACTGACAATTTTATAAGGTTCTTGTAAACAGCAAGATTCTTGGAACCTGCCAACTTTCTAATGGTAGATCCATTAATGATGCCATAAATGACTTTACAACCCTATTGCTAACTTCGAAAACCGAAGCTAGCGTGAATTTTACACCAAAGCGAGATTTTTATGTCCTCTTGCTTATCGCATCTCTCTTGCCTTATTAACGAGAAAAACAAGGTAAGACATGCATGGCAGAGACATGGATTACATCTGATAAGAGGCTTTACAACTATTAAAAACTCAAATCCAGCCTCAAAGATTTTAAAGTTGAACAATGGAATAAGAAAGTTGAATCATTGTCTACAACCGATAATTCCATTTGGAAGATGACTAAAGCTTTAAAGAAACCATTTACCAATTTCCCACCTATACATGGAGAAAGTGGTTTAAATATCACTGATGAAGATAAATCCGAGACTTTTGCGGACGCCCTCTAATTGAAATTCCGTTAGAACTTTGATCTCTCTGACCATCATGCCTCTGGATTGGTGAGGGAATATCTTCTCCATTTCGATCAGGTGGATCGGACTAGGGTAAATTTTACATCACCGCTGGAAATTCAGCTGGCAATCAAACGCTTAAAATTGAATAAACCTCAGGTCAAGACAAAATATCGAACAGGATGCTCAAGCATCTTCCAAAGAAAGCCATTGTGCATCTCTATTCGACATTTAATTATTTACTTCGAAATCTTATATTTCCTGATGTCTGGAAAAATGCTATCGTCAACCTTTTACATAAACCAGGCAAGGACTACGCTATTCCATTCAGCTACTGTCCTATCAGTTTGCTGTCTACAATTAGTAAGTTTTTTGAAAAAGATTTTGCTTAATCGTATTGATGACCTTCTTGGCTGTCACCCTGTTCTGCCTGAGATCCAGTTTGGTTGCAGATGTATTCGATCTACCGAACACCAGGTCCTTAGGGTGGTGGAGAAAGTCGCCGAATCCCTTAACGAAAAGGAGTTCAATGCAACTGTTTTCCTGGACATGGCCAAAGCCAATGACCGTGTCTGGTTGGACGCCTTTTACACAAGTTTATACAAGCCGAAGTGCCACCTGGACTCATCTACTTGATCCAATCATATCTCTCCAATAGGACATTTCAAGTGCAAATTAAATCTGCCATGTCTACAAGAAGAGTCATCTCTGCGGGTGTGCCTCAGGGCTCCCTTTTGGGTCCTACACTCTTCTCTTCATACTTATACGATTTACCTTCCTTTGATCGTATTTATCTTGCACTTTACGCAGATGATCTTGCCTTACTAATCTCCCTCCCTCGGTCCTGCTATCGCTGCGAAGAGGTTGCAGCATAGTTTGACAGAGCTGGATACATGGTACGAAAAATGGAAGATAAAGATTACCTCTCCATTACAAATTCCATTTACAAGATATTCCCATTCACTGGAGTGATTCAGTCAAATATCATGGGGTTGTTATACATAAGAGGTTAAAGTATGACTATCACATAAATAATATAATCTCCAAAGTCAATTCATTGAGGAGCCAGCTAGGCCACTCCTTAGGAAAAATTCCATTTTAATGATTGATCATAAGCTTTTACTCTATGATCAATATTCGTAAGATTCAGGTCTTACAGAAGTAAAGCCACCAATATTCGTAAGATTCAGGTCTTACAGAACAAGATTTTGAGAACTGCTGTCGATGCCCCCTGGTTTGTCACTAACAGACAACTCCATAAAGACCTGGGTATCGACCATATATATAAACATATAAAACGCACCTAAAAAAGATTTTTTGATTCTGTAAACAATAATCCCAATGAGATTATTTCTTCTCTGATTCTTTACGATCATACTGTTTTGAACAAGTACAAGGGACCTAAAACGGTAGCGTTCTCTAGGGAGACCTACCCGTTTTAGGTTTCTTATACAATTTTATTGCTATTTTTAGCTTTTCTTATGTTTGCCCTTAGGGCCCACCTGAGGGTGATTTCCCTATACATTTTGTTCTTACTCATGACAAATAGGCATATCTTTATGATATAGATGGTTAGGGGTAAAATTATTACCCGGTACATCAATATGATTATACGATCTACGATCTACGATGAGCAAACGATAAAATAACAATGCTTTGTTTTCGTAGAAAGTGTGCAAAGGCAAAAAAAAAAAATTAAAACTAAAATTTATAATCAATAATTTTGGAGAAAAGTTTGAAATGAAATAATTTGTTCAAACTTTAAAATGCTAATGAAATGTTACTGTGTTTTTGCGAATCACTGAAATATTTCTTTAATAAATAAATGCTGAAAAGTCCACAAAGAATTGCAAAAACATTTTGCCTATTTTTCAATAGAATTTTAAAGGAAGAACGTTTAAGCTGATTTCAACTATTACACAGATTTTTTTTCTTCGTTCACAGAGTCAGCTGCAGTCTATCTCTTCTTTCGGCAATATTTGTCAGAACATTCCGATCGATTTGCAAGAAAGGCTTCCCTAACTAAATTCGTCTGAGGTGCATTCATCCATTCGTTGCAGATACTCGCTGTAAAGTGCAGAAGGAAAAAGTTTAGAGCGGCGTTTCTGTAGCATAATGCAGAAGTAATATCGTCCTTTTGAAACCACTCCTATCGAATACTCACACCCGATACACATATGCGAATGTATTACGATAGAGGCACTTGGATATTCACCTCATGACTGTTAAGAGTCAGCAACTAAAATGCCCCTTTCTAGAGTTCCTGATATCCGGAAATGGAATGGGTTGAGTGTGTTAGCGCGGAGCGTGACGGTAAGGGCGGAATTCGCTGTGTATCTTTGAATGCGATTTCGCATCTAAAACCGGGAGAAAGATCTTGAGGTCCAGACGACCGATTCAAAAAATACAAATAAATAAATAAAATTATTTCTCTGCTGCAATGTAAAATGTCCCATTTGTATAAAAGAGCTATAATGATTTATGGATAGGTTGGAGAAAATAAATTCGCAAACTTGTTCATCCGAAAGTAAAGCCAAATACACAATATGAATGGTAAGTCATTCTTTTACATTTCACCGAAATCGACACCTGTCTTCTAAATTAAGAACTATTTATTTCATTATTTTATCCAATAGTAACTTGTTTTGATAAAAAAAATTCTTCAATATTTGTGAACAAGAGATAAAAACTCTTTAAATTATATCTTTCAATTCTTTCTACTAGAGTGACGTTTATGTTTTTTTTCGCGTGATTAAAATTAGATCTTTTATTACATAATGTCTCAGGAAAATATGAGCGATGTATCGAAAATGAATGTGTATTATGAATTTATAAAAATGAAACGACACTGTAGCTATACTTTCATGAGTCAGAATAGGACTGTATACCATATTCCAAAAGACGAACTTCGGACACACTAGGTAAATTAAATGTAGTTACAAACTAGCAGCATTCCATATAAGAAGAGGAAAATGTTCAATTGTGTCTTTACGCTAAAGCAGGTACAAACAGAAAAGAAGCATGAGAAAAATAAACAAACGAATGCATCAGTTTTTCTTCCTTAGAGTAGAATAAACCTAAAATTTAATGTTTAGATATTCCCCTAATTTTCTACAATCTACACAAATTCTTAAAAGTTCCAAAATAATTTTCTATTTCCTGTTTACCTGTCTTTTTTCCTATTTATTCCTGTTTATTCTGTCACTCAACCCTGGAGAAAAATAAATCCGGATACTTGCTTCCAAGCACAAACATAAAAGGATCCGAATTGCAAAGAGAGTTTACTTCTTTAGTGACTCTGAGTTCATCCGTCAGTCTATTTTACTCTGGTCATCAGCACTTCTACATAGCTTAAACATCATTTGGTTGGGGAAACCAAATCACCAGCATAGTCAGAGATATTTCTAAACCCTTACACCACGCTTTAAAGGAGACACTAGAGAAAGCAATGATCCAGTTTCTCTTTTGAAAAGCTTTCTTCATAAGTAATCACTAAGCTAAATTGTAAAGATCACACAACGCAGCCTTCTCTAACTATAAATGTACATATGTTAAACCCATCATTGCAGTCTAGACAATATATTTTATTTCCTTACTAACAACTGAGTCGGACACTTTTAATCTGAATATTCCGATTTTCACTGCACTAAAGGTTGCTTTTGTGAGTACCCCTTCCACAATCCTTTAGCACACAGATTCAACACGAAGAATTACTTAGCTTTTGCCCAGATCGTTGTCCACAACGTCAGCGTTCTCTCTCATAGCCAGTGACTTTCTTTCTATGCAAATTATCGAGATATTTATTTCCATTTCCAAACATTTTGGTACCCCGTAATTTCCGAGACACTCGAATATACTATATCCAATTTCGTATGCTGGTTCCTTCTGTGTGACCGAACATTTGGTAAAAAAAAATGGTTCCTACCTGCAATGGGATGCCTTTTGAAATGGTGAATCCTGCATGCGAAGTCCGCAGCTTTATGTGTTGATAGGACTTTTACGTTCATAATTAGGGAGCAAAAACTGGCAACAACGGATTTGGCAGCGATTTCTTTTTCCCGTAGTAATAGCATGATAAATATTTTTACTTGTAGAAAACCCACTCCCCCTCTCCCCTTTCGGAATTTCGACTCGAAATACGGCACTGCAAGGCGGACGATACCCAGAAACAGTCTGTGAAATTTTATAGCGTCTACCTCGATTGCCGATGAGTTTTGGCTGCCGCAGATGGAAACATCTTTTATTATTATAGATGTAATTTCTTAAAGGTCCATATATATATGAAGATCCAACAGCCAATTAAAACTACATATTTTTAAAACTTAAACGTTTCTTAAGAACTGTCACAATTTGGTCTGTATAATTTGTATCATTTCTAAACTATCACTGCTCACTTTGAAGGGTAGATTCAATTTTCAGAAGCACAATTCATAGACAAAATTAGATCATTGTAATGCTATATAGACTTGACTCACGACAAAATTGGCAAAGACATAGATTTATTACAGTTAAAAAACATAAGACATAAGACTTGCTGCCACTAAATGGTGACAAATTTCGATATTAGTGCTGATCGAAATTTCAATATGTTTACATTAATAAAATAGGTATACGAATTGCTCTTAGTAACATATCTGACAGCATGCGTTAGATACTGATAAAAGCCCGTTGATGACTCCTTTCTAAGTTCATAAATATTTGTCTTAATCATTATTAATATAACGAAATCACCTAACACGCAATAACATGTATAAGCATCTACAATCAAAAACATAAATTTCTTACATTGCTTGAAGAGGATCCAAGTGTTATAATCATAACAAACTTTGAAGAGCAATCAGCAATTATATAACCTAATTATAATCAATATCTGACAAGATCTGATTGAAATCTGACAAGTTTCCTGTTATCTTGTTTGCAAAGCGTCCATGTTTCACTACTATAACTAACCCTAGAATGAGCCAAATTATTACACAGTCTAACTTTAGGCTTCATGTGTATACACCTATTTCTCCACACTCTCACTAGATTTTTAAAAGTCCCAGCAGCAATCTCTATTCTTCTGTTAATTTCATGGCGCACATCACAGTGTTTGTTACATAGCTCCCAAGATATTTAAACTGTGACACCTGCTCAAGACTGCAACCAATCAGATTAACTGAACCACAGCCTGCCTGACCAATCTTCATCACTTGTTTCGTATGTTAGATCAGTTGATCCTTTATTGACCATATATAACATATAATACACTTAATAATAAATAAATAATGCTTACACAGAAATAATGAGTTAAAACACATATCCACAATTCGGTATGAATAAATATAAACAATTCAACAAAATATAAAATTAAACATAAATAAACCCATGTAATGTAAAATATTTACTGTGAAATGAAATGCAATAAAATATAACCCATATAAGAACAACCAATGAGCTTTAGTTTTTTTAATTTTAATTTTAACTTTAGTTTTCTCTCTGTTTATAAGCAAACCTAATCTACTAGAGTCTCATCAACAACTCGAATGAAAGAGAGTTCATCTTATGAACATCATTTGCTAAAAGATCAAAATCATCAGAATAATCTAAATCAGAAATTTTCAGATCTCCAGATCATTTAAGGCCAAAATCTTACGCTTCCAGTGAATTTCGCATAACATAATCAATAACCAAGCTAAATGCACCCTTGTCGAACACCTGAAGTAATGCTAAATCAATTGCTACAAGTCTTACCAACTCTAGCACACGACTCATTGTTAATATAGAGAGCTTTCATTATGTTAACTGGCTTGTCTGGTATACCATATGATCTCACAATCAACCACAAATTATGACGATCAACAGAGTCGAAAGCCTTTTTGAAATCATTAAAGCTAGTAACTAAAGGTTTCTGAAATTCTAAACATTTCTCAAAAATCTACCTAAGTGAAAATACCGGATCTACACATCCCCTACCACTTCTGAATTCACATTGCTCATCACGCAATTGCCCGTCAACCAGATTCTTAATTCTATTAAGCACAATCATGCAAAGAGCTTTACCGAACAGAAAGTAGGCTGATACCCCTATAATTATCACAAGAACTGCGATCACTTTTTTTTAAAAAATAGGGATAATAATACATCTGACAAAATCTTTAGGAACCATATGTTTATCATAAAAGATATTCAAAATTTCATTCATCCATGTAATAACCAATTTCCTAATAATTTCATCCACCCCTGGGGATTTATGTAAATTAAGTTAATAAATGTCAAAATAACTTCAGACTGTGTTATAGGGCCAACATTAAAGCCAGTAACGCATCTATTAATCATTACAAAAAAGGGGAGTAGAACTAACCACATTATTTAGAATATCACTGAAATTGTCAGCTCACCTGTCCATGAAAGATTACTGGTAGTGCTTTAGGCGGAACTGGTGGGTCTTGTCATCACATATATCCATGAGAGAATCATCACCTTCTATAACCTCGCCTCGTTCATCCTTCAATCCCTGTATACCTGTCGGTTTTATACCATACAAAACACTAACTACCTGGTACAGCTCTCTGATGTTGTGCTGTCTAACTGCCTCCTCGGCTTTGTAAGCCAAGCCATCAAGCCAAAGATTCTTATCAGCAGTTAACCCCTAAATACCACTATAGTTATCACAAGAACTGCGATCAATTATTTTAAAAAAATAGGGATAATAATAGCTCTAGTAAAATCCTTATTTAATTATACTAATAATTCTATGTAAGCAAACATTTACGATTTACCAACCTCCTTTGAGCATCAAATTGTGTAGAGAGAGACTCCGTTGGTTTGGCTATGTTGCCCGTATGGATAATTATAGGTTAGCGACACACGAAATAATGTCAGGAATCCTTGTTAGCTAACCTAGTTCTGTAGACCAATCTATTAGCTCATCAAATACAGTAAATTCTATTATTTTCCACTCGACGTATTATTATTTTCTCAACTATAAATTATATTATGTTTTATTATTTTTAACCTTTTGAGTGTTCAAATTATTCCTAATATCACTTTTCATACCGGATAGTCCTTTCATGTATTGTTTCTTGGTGAAATTGAGCTTTTCACTTTTCTAGCACAACTGCTTGCATTTATACGCAGCACACAGCTTTTGATTCAACAGTGAATGCTGTTCCCATCTGGGCGCAGGCCTGAGAATTAACACTAGAACTCTTTTTTCCTCACTTATCACTATGGATTAAACATTCAGAGAGAAATTCTACTCAGTATATCCAAAGATCACTGCTCTCTGCGAAATCAGACAGCTCCCTTCGGATAGCCAGAATGGCTTTACACGAGATGAGGTTTCCTCACGTTGGGATCGAACGGAACGGTAACAAATCGGAAAATTCGGCTGAAAGCAACGATTACCGTTCTTACCGATTGCGATGATGCTCCAGTACGCGAGAGTAGGCTTCAGTAAACTACATAAACATTATCCATAACAATGGATAATGTTTAATGAACAATGGGAATTTTGGCGCTAATCAATGACATTTGTATTTTTAGCTCTTAGAAATGATTTGTTAAATTAATTATATATTGGAAAAAAATTAACATTTGACCTAAATCATAATCCTACACACTGTGTATGGTGATCATAAGCTCTGACGCTCTAACGAAAATAATATAATTATTTTTTCGATCTAAGTATAACAAAAAATGTTTTAGCTTTGTACACTTCATCTGTAATAAATCATATGTTTAATATGTTTAATAGATCATATGTGTATCATGATGTTTAATAGATCATATGTGAGTATGTATTTATATCCATACTCACATAGGTCTAAAATATTAAGAATTATTGATGAAACTATTGTACGAAGATAAGAAAAAATGCTTTTATTTTCCCTTCTCATTTCAGAGACTGCGGATAAAAGCGTTTATTAAATTTGCCAAGAGGAACTTCTTGAATGAAGGATATTAACAATAAAACAACCAGATGTAGGCTAAAAGACACATTCTTGAAATATTGGAATTGATCCCCTTGATTGGACTTGATCCCCTTGATTGGAATTTCAAATATCACTTTTTTCATCAAGTGTAAAACTGTAACTGTAAGCTGTAAACCTGGGTTGACTGAAATACATTCACTACTTATAATCAGAGATGCACTAATAGAAACAGAATTGTTTAAGTACGTAGGATGACTACTGAAAAGCTTCAAAACCAGCTGAGACAAAGTATCTTCTCTGTCTACCCATTTAGGTTTCACCCAAAAAGTGCCAGACACACAAAAATTCAATACAGCCTTCTAATCTAGCAAGTCCAAAATTCTTACACTATTCAAATTCATAAAATGTCTGATAAGCTTTGTTGTTCAACTTCAGGTCTTTGTGAAATTGACCAGCGCTGGAAACACAAAGCAGTAAAAAAAGCTATAGTGATAATACTAATAGTCCAAAAGTGTTGTAGAAGTTCTTCCCTTCCATTTACTTTCGGAAAAATCATGTCTGCTGAGAGATATTAATAATTGTTGGCAGGTCGGGCGTTAGGTGATACCTATGTCGTTTAATATGACAGTCAGCACATCAGAAAGTTCGGCAACTTTCGGATATTTTGAATTCTGTCCAGAAAGGAGATATTACTCTTGGGTTAAGTGATTGTAGTGTGCTGTGGTAGGACAAGCGACGCAGATATTGCTTTTGATCAATGAAATCATGTATGATTACTCATGCTGCTGAACTGAACTGCGCCGAATGTCGTGTCGCGACTCCGATGACATAACTGTCGCTATTTAGCAGAGGATATCGCTTACACCCTTAATTAGAGTCACCATTGCTTAGATGAAATGATAGGTTTGCGGATAGTTACACCCGTACTGACGTTTGCCCCAGACTTGCTGCGCCAAGTGATATATAGAGATATGTCCAACAATTCACGCACGAGAGTTGTATAGGGATTACACAGTTTATTCACATTTATATACAACCACGTGCTGGGGATGCGCTCGACTCTGTAGGTCTTTGCTGCTGCAAACAGTTATGCAATTAGGTGGAGAACCGCACTTTCCAGATTCCCGATTTACCGATCTCAAACTCGGCAAAAGGATATCCAACATTTGCCTACAACGTGGTACATGCAGAACCCACCTCAGTTCCACAGAACTGTAATTGGATCACCAAGAACCGAACCTTGATTTTCACATAGAATTGAACCCTCTTCTTAAAGGTTTTGTTTGAGTAAAAGCGGCGTCCCTTTATGTGTATTCAAACGTCCTTCCTGTTTGACAGCGATGCTCAAGACTGTTGTTTACTTTCGCTACCATAGTCTCCAGCGGCCGCACTTGCGCCCGAGGCTAGTTGAAAATAGTCGTAAAAAGGGCTTTTTTGGACTCGTGTTGGCAGCCAGCTCAGACACGAAAACAACAGCAATGAGTCACATCCCCACAATAGGATTTCCAAAAACACACTTAATATATAAAAATGTTTACAACAACTAAAATACAATAAAAATAAATTAATTAGAGGGACATGACAATGACCTTCAAAGCTAAAATTGGTAATAACTTTGACCTGTGATCAAAGGTGATTTGACCCTTTGGCACTGGAAGTGGCAATGGCAATAGGAAACGTCTCCTACAAATTAGTAAATTTAATGGTTTGAGAATAACTAACACATTTAGTACAAACACTGGGATATTTATATACACACAAGTTCACCTGATGGGTGACATAGGAATATGATCAATAGTATATTTATTAACAATTGAAAGCAAATGGTCTAATACTGTTAGAAATATCGGGTTATATGCGGGAGCTGAAATTGGATCTGACTAATTCAAAGGTTAGTGGTCTGGTTATTTCAAGACTAAAATTTATTTTAATTTTGTATCATAAGGAAATGAAGTTGAAATAACTAAAATCGTGTCTGTGTGATAAAAATGGGAAAAATGCGTATATTTATGGTGCGAAATATAATAGTTATTTTTATTTGCTCACCATTACAAATAGTGAGAAGGACGTACCGACAAATTACATAATCATAGAATAAAAGACATCAAAGGCTAAATATAATTTAAGGAAAAAATGTCCCGTTTGCTCCTTTTCCGCTACTTTTTTCCATGTTCATGAATTATTTTAAATAATGGTGATTAACTGTCTTTATAGTGTATCCATAACTGTCATTTATAGACCGTTTTTGAATTGTTAATAAGCATATGAACATATACAGTTCATTCTGTTTTTAAATAAAGGAAATAGAAGATGTAAAATTCATTTGTTTTAAACTTACATTTGATCACAGCTGAATTTACTTACCAAAAGTAGAATTGTTTAAACTTTAAAAATCTGCAATTTTCACTTAAGTGTTATTGTATATTAAATAAATAAATAATTGTATTACATAAATACAAAATATAGATTGAAAACAATACATAAAATCTAACAGAATAACATAAAAATGCACAATATATGAAAATGAAACATAATTATAGTTTCTACAATCGAGACGCAAAGGGCAACTGCCAATGTGCAGGTTCTGCTTAACATTACCAATGAAAATTTAGATAACAGCATGCTAGCTCATATAATAAACAGCAATATAAAATAAAACATGTGTTTCTCTATAATAAAATTTCTACATCAGAAAATTTTAAAAGAAATAAACATAAACATTTTTCAAATAGCATAATGTTATTTTCATTTCTAATTTCTGAAGGTAAAGAATTTAACACTGATGGTGCAAAATATGAGAAATATATCTTTAAATATGTTTTCGAAAAAGAATTTCTTATAATGTTCCGCTTTTTCTTGAATTAAAAATAGCAGTTTTCTGAGGTATTCAGGTTTTTGTGGTATAAAAATAAAATTAAAAAAAACCCCGAAAAACTTGACTAGTGTTATGAAAATACATTCGAAAAAAGGAAATATTTTGATATTTACAACAAAATTACGCAATAAATATAAATTATTTAAAATATGCTAGCAATCTGCACCCCAGATGCATATTCTATATTGTACACTTGAATATACACATGCACAATATAATGTAATAACATTCATATAATCAACATTTTAACAAAATAAAATTTATATAAAACATGCCTAAGTTTACCTATAAGTTTGTCTGCATGAGATGGAATTAAGCACAACACCCAAATAGATGAAAGAGTACTCTTTCAATAAGTGGGCAATCAGAGTCAATATTATTCTTGCAATTTAATTCACGATATTCAATATTGATATAGGTGTTATTTTTTTTAAATCAAAATACATAATAATTAGTTTTTTGGACATTAGGAGATAATTATTCAAAATGAACCATTTATGAATTTTATTCAAATCACTTTCCATTGCAATTTTTAAATCGTGTTTCTTTTGGGGAAGTCAATAGGAGAAATCTCAGAATAACACATAAATCACCATTTAAATACAATTGACAGAAATCATTATTATAAATTTAAAACAAGATTGCACCCAATACAGATCCTTGTGGTACCCTTCTTGAAACTTCCATAAACTCGCTTTGTTCGTTAGCAGTTCGAATTGCTTGCGTGCTGTTTCGAAAGTACTTTTAGAGCCAATTGCATGCACTCCCTCATATTCCACAGGCATGGAAATTTTATAAAGTAAAGAAATATTCAGTGTATCAGATGCCTTTCGTACGTCTAGAGAAAGTGCTGTTGTGTGTTTTACTCTCTTTAATCGTCTGGTAAACTTCACATGTTAGAGCTCATATTCACTCTTCTACATTTATGTTTTCGGAAAAACCATAAAATGTTGCAGAAAAAAAGGGATATTTATCAAAACAATTAATTAATTTGCTTTCAATTAATTTCTCAATAACTTTTGACAGAACTAGAGGAACAGGAATTAGTCTATAATTATTAAATCTACTTTTGTTTGATATTTTGCAAATAAGAAAATTATGGCACTTTTTAAGGTATCAAAAATTTCGCTTTATCAATAGACATATTAATGATATCTGTATAAGTGAAAAAGCAATGCTTCGCAATAAACTTTAATATTTCAGATGTAATTCCATCATAACCGGCTGTTTCCTTATTTTTTAAAACTAAAAATGCTTTACTTATTTATGCTTCAGAGTATTGTCAAATATATTGTAATAATAGAAAAGTCTTTTAACAGAACCACACGAACATCACATATTTCACAACCTTGTAAATCTGTATGATTAGGAGTAAAAGTTCTATTCACTTCATTAACTAAAAAATTAATGCTTTAAAATGTAGGTATAGCACACAAATGTTCAATTAATTTTGTGTTTTCTAAGTGTTGATATAGTTCCATTGTGTTTAGCATCTTTTCCAAATTTCCTATAATTTCATGTATGATACTCCTCTTTACCATTATTTTTGTTGTAAGAAACTTAGAATGATATTTGCAAACATTTTTAGAGATAGAATTACAATGATTTCTTTTTTTGTTTTCTACATAATGTCTCCTTTTTAATAACAGTACAATAAATATAGAAGTAATAATTTCTTTGGTTATCCAAGTTTGTTAAGCTTTTTCTATTTATGGTTTTGTGATAAGTATATTTATTTTTCTTTTTAGAAATTGTTTGTATCAGAGTTCTCATTATATTTATTAATATGTTTCTGTTGTTTTCCTTTCGACTTGTTGGTCACCATTATAGGAAAACAAATCAACCAATAAGCCTACAAGAGTAATATATAATTTTCTCTTGTATTCTACAAATCTTTGATCTAGCATCTTTCTTCAAAAAGATTACTTTCTTTCACCGAAAGAAATTGGTATCCATATTTAATTTTAAATTGTTTGGCTTTGTAAAATAGTTGATTTATATATTTAGACAAATGTTAATTTATAAAAACCTTTTTATTCTTAAAGATTTTATTAATCATTATTTTCCTTGTCCTTTTCAATCAATTTATTTCCGATGGAAATGTCTTGAAATTTATCAGCGATATGCTAGATTTTGTTTTTATTTATTCTTTACATTCTTTTCCTAGTTATGATTCCATACTTATCTTGTATTTCGAAGACACTTTTCAGCATTTGTAAAACAACAGGTCGTAAAATTTCATTTTGTACAGTTTAGTGTTTTTAAGCATTAGAATTTACATTTTTCACTTAAGGGTAGCTTACGTATCAATAAAGGGAAATGAGATATAACTGAGATTTCAAAAACAAACAAGAAAAAGAAGTTTAATTCATATCAAATACATCAAGATGAAACATAGCTCCAATCCGATAACGTTGACACTATAATGAGCAGCAGATAAACGTGTTGTGGCACTAATCTCTGCCCTTAAATTTTGGTGAAGAGGGCTACTTTTTGTTGCCAATGTTTTCTGCTACTCTTAACGTGGAACATGTCACCTAATAATGAGAACACATCGACGGAAGTGTCGGTCATTGGGGTCCGACAGCTGCCGCAGCCTCTGATAACCACTACCGGTTTCTTACTTCTCCCCGCCACTTGATTCTTTAGCTCCCTGCATCATCAATGTCTTTACGTACCTACGTTGGGCAGAATGGGACAACTCTAATGCTCTCTCTCTAATCATTTCTTCTATGCTTTGTATATATGTATATGTCTAAACAGTAAAATAATTAAGAAGAAATTCTTATATTTCTTAATCTAAAATATACTAGTAATGATCTGTTTCAATCATTCTACTTTGCATTTATTTTGATAATCCTATACGCTGTGTAAGGAAAACGAATTAAGCCACCAAAAAGCTAAGTGCTTATTTCCTTAAGAATTTCTACACCTAAACGCTCCTACTGAGCTTTGGCAGTAGTGCTACAATGTTTTATTTCCATAATGTTTTAGACGAAATTTTAAATTAATTCTCTGCTTGATTATCTCTAAGATACTGCTTCGGATTTCTACTGCATGTGGAATTCAGTTTGCTCTAAAATATTTTTAGTTACGTTTAAACAAGTAAGCTTTGTAATCGTAATTTTTTTTTTAAGGAACCTATTCACCATAGCCACGCCAAAAGCCATGGTTTAGCTTTGGTATTATATTTTTAGAATTCATCGTAGAGAAAATAAAAGACACAAAAATGAAATAAAGAAATGCAGATGATGATTTTTATATTGTGACATTTTAAAATAAGTTTTCATATAGCTACTATTATATTTATTATGATGTATAAGTTTTGATGGAGTAATATCTTTCAATCGTCATTTTTAATTTAACAGAATAATTGCTGAGGCACAGATTAATTTTATACTCCGAATTCTACTCATGACGTATTTAAAGTTAGTTTTATCCCAGGTGACGTACTTCTGTAAATCATGTCACACAGTGAAAAATATATTTATTTGAGCTTTTTGCCTACTGTCCACTAACGTTCGAACTTTTATCTCTTTCTGATCATGTTACACCTATTTAAATATATGTAAAGGTTTGCAAAACAGAATTCTAGATACCTGGAGAAGGATAATCAATTTTCAAATCTTCAAATTCATTTAAGGATTGTTTTTTACATTATCTGATATCAGTGCTTCTGAAACTGTGGGCCATAGCCTTCAGGGAGCCCCGAGGTACAGAACCGACGAATTGTTACCAGCATCAGTTGCAACTTCACCAGGGCTATCTACTTTGGCATTATCAACTAGAAGTAAGAAAAGAAAAATCTTTGTAAAGGAAAATATAGAAAAAACAATTCGTAATTGTAATCCTGATTATTTAAAACGGAGGTTCTCAAAGTAGGTGTCGCGACATTCAGGAGAGCCGCGAGAAGATTGAAAGAGGGTTGCAAAGCTCTGAAGAATCTTTGTACATATGTATGTATGTATATAAATATACATATTTTATTATTAGTATTATTATTATTACATTTCATTATTAATATTAATAGATTTACAAATACATATATTTGTACGTTTATGAAAATGAACAAAAATTATACATATATGCTTGTGAAGTGATAATTATGACCCAAAAGCAATATCTCGTTTGGTTTAAAATACGTAATAAGTATTAAATTTTATCTTCAAATCAACATTGAATATATCGGTGCATTTAATTTATTAAGACAAAAATTTATAAATTAGATAATTTTTACTCATTTTAAGACTGGAAAAACACTCTGGATTTAAAATAATTTATATATGTTTATATTATATATTCTACATTCGCAACATTGAAAATTAAAATTATCACATACTGCTCGTGAGGTCCACGAGCAGTATGTTCATACTCACGAGCAGTATGAACATACTGCTCGTGAGGTCCACGAAGGCAAGAGCCAGTTGTCAGATGGACGGTTATTTCATTCGTGTGATAATTTTAATTTTCAATGTTGCGAATGTAGAATATATAATATAAACATATATAAATTATTTTAAATCCAGAGTGTTTTTCCAGTCTTAAAATGAGTAAAAATTATCTAATTTATAAATTTTTGTCTTAATAAATTAAATGCACCGATATATTCAATGTTGATTTGAAGATAAAATTTAATACTTATTACGTATTTTAAACCAAACGAGATATTGCTTTTGGGTCATAATTATCACTTCACAAGCAGCCTTCTTGTCCTTTCCTTAGTTATACGGTCATTATTCAAGCTACGTCTTTATGATGCTACCTCGTATACTATGGTCTGGAGCATTCTTTCGTGAGAATAATTTTTTCGCAATTCAAGTTAATTTCGTCATTGATAAATGAATGTGTGGGGCAAAATCTGACAATGGTAAAGGTATGTGCAACAAATTCTATCACTAGTAAAATGTGGTCCCCAAAACATTCCATCAATGGTAAGGTGAGCCGCGACTGAGAAATGTTGATAACCACTGTTCTACCTCATAATAAGGCAGCAAATTATTATTAATTACTCCAAAAAAACAACAACTAAATAGTATATACTCTACAAATGTATATATGTACTAATCTCATATATACGTACACACCTGGATCTAGAAAAAATTCGAGGGAGGCAAGAAACACGATTGAGCCGAAAAAAGGTAAAGGGGGGGGGGGAAACAAGATACTGGATTTCCAATACAGTACAGGCACTCCTCGACTTACGTACTTAATTGTTTTTTTTTTTTTTCATGTACGTAGGTCCGTTTTGTACGTAAGTCCAACTTCCGTCTTATAGCGGCTAAATGCATGCATAATATTGTTTACAGAATTTTACGCTTTGTAACCGAATTAAATGAAGCAGAAAAAACACACAATGAACAATAATGTAGAGTACAGTATCTATTCAAAAGCAATTTATTCTAATACCTGTAAACAGTACTGTGTAGCGGATAAACAAGATAGAAATACAAGAATGAAAATATACAAGAGTTTAAATTGCTCGCATTATTGTCGGTTTCGTGAAGGTGAAGGATCATAAACTTTCGATGACAACGATTCTGGTGATCTTGGAGCTGAGTGACTGGCAGTAGTGTATGTAGATGCCACATGTTCACCTCCAATTTTCACTTCCTTGAAAAAGTGATATATTTTAATCTGCACAGTTTTCTTCTTCTCTTCGTAGATTAGTTTGTAGCGGGCGATGGCATTGTTTACTCCTGCTGCCATTTGATGAACCTCCCGATATTAGGATCTTAAACCTTGATTTATGATAGTGTTTCTATTATTATCTATTAAAGAAAAAGCTTCAGCTAGCTGCTTACAGGTGAAATTTTTTTCAACAACTGCTTACTTTTTTGTGCCTCCTGCAGATATTTGTTTTCAAGTTCGAAAAGATCTTCGTTGGTCAGCTCCTGAGAGTGGCGTTCTAACTATTGATAATCGCACTCTTCATCCACTTTGAGATCCAATTATTTTCCGAGCTCCATCACGTTTTTGGCCTCACTGACTCTACCTCTTCAAATGTACGGAAATCATGAGTAAATTGTGTGATGAGCTTCGTCCATATCCTATTCATATTTGATGATGTTATATCACGCCAGGCAGCATCTGTAATATTGATTCCGTCGTAGATGTTATATTCCTTCCAAAAGTGCTTTAAGGTCATTCCACCCTCTCCTTCTGTTGCTGGTAAGGATTCCCTAAAGGTTCGTGTGTAATATGCCTTGAATGTAGCAATAAGCCCCTGATACATTACCTGTAAGAGGGAAGTATGGTATAGGGAAGCAAGGTACACCACTTTAACATTAAATGAAATCATCCAGTTGAGGTGGATGTCCAGGAACATTTTCCATTTTCCAGTACTAATAGGATCTTGAATGGAAGGTTGTTTTAAGTACAGTACTTTTCTACTTGTAGTATGAAATGTTTATGGAACCACTCCTTGAAGACTTCGAGAGTAACCCAGGACTTCGAGAGTAACCCAGGACTTATAGTTAGACATCCAGATGACTGGAAGTGAAACCTTGATGATGCCTTTGCGTATGGGAACACTTGGATTTTCTGTGCGGCACACTAACAGTGATTTGAGTTTGCAGTCGCCGGCAGCATTTCCCCCAAGCAGTAGAGTTAGCTGGTCCTTTTGCTGCCTTGTACCCAGGCATATTTTTTCCTCCTACGTAATATATGTACGATCAGGCATTTTTTTCCCAAAACAAGTTAGTTTGGTCTGCAATAAAAACTCATTCTAGCTTGTAATCCTCATTAACAATAATGACTCACAAGAACTTTGGATATTGTTTGACAACCTCCTCATCGTCACTAGCTGTCTCACCACTCATTTTAATGTATCAGATTTGTTCGTGCCTTGAAGCATTGGACCCATCCATGACTTGCATTAAAGATCTCTTCAGCAGCACTTTAACCATATTTACTCTTTATGCCTTGAAATAAAGGTTTTGCTTTTTATCTCGTTTCTTTGAAAACGAGATAATAATATCATCCGCATAAAGTGTGATTTGGAATGGAGGCTGTATACGTTGAGTAAGATCTTGAGTATAGATGTTGGATAATAAAGGCGATAGTACACTTCCTTGGGGTAAGCTTACAGCTTCAGTATGTGAAAATGAAAGTTGTTGTATATATATATCATGAGTACTCATATTTAGGAGTGCTCTGTGATTCATAGAATCATACGTCTTAGCTATGTCAAGTTCAATAATGAAACAAAAGTGTAGTCTTTGAAGAGCTTGTTGATAACAAATTGTCACTGAAGAATGAATAGTGCTCTTCCTAAGAAGGAATCCAGTGATCTCTGATGGAAATGGTTGAAAGCAGAAAAATTATCCATTTGATGCGTGGCCAAATTAATCTCCCCATGAGTTTTTCTATTTAAGATAATAAAGATATTAGCCTCACTCGATTCCGATATCACTCGATTCTGATAAGGTTTTAAAATTGAAACTACCAGAGCTATTATCCATGAAGGCAGTGAATTTCCTGTAATCCATATGTTATTGAGAATATTTTCAAATACCGAGATCATCTTGCGATCAATTTTTGATTGAAAAACCTAAGCAGTTATCAGCTTCCAATGACGTTGATTTTTGATGTGAAACTGCATGACGAAGCTACTGAATCGAGAACGTCGGGTCAAAGAATTTAGGAAAATCATGTACCTGTTTAGGAAGGGATCCCTTGATAGGAAGAACCTTGCAACTAACGTATAATTTTCCGAAATGTTTTGCTTGTTCATGGCTTGTGTAGAAAACATTTTTTTCGTTTGGCATTACAATAGGAGGAGCTACATTAGTGGTTGAAGTTTTTCGACGAAATCTATTGTAATGATGAAAAATATGACTTTCAACCGATAGTTTGTTTTCACTTGTATAGTGTGGGGTAGATAAGCTTTTTCTGCCTTGTAAGCCATCCAATCAGTTTGGGAATGTGATCGACAAGCCTCGTCAAACGCACGTCTTTTAAACTGCACAGATATTTGAGATTCCGTATTCTAACAAGGTGATTGTTTGAGATTGGTGCTTTATAAGTACAGGTAGACAACTTGTGTGCTATATTCATAGCAGAGGGAAATTTCGCATACGAAGTTATGCCTTCAGAGTTCCGGGCTTGTTTAAATGACAGACGATAGTTACTCAGTCAGTAAAACTTTTTATGTATGTAGAATTCGAATATGTAGAATTGAAGAATCCTATGTAGAATTGGAACTAATGAGTTGATTTCTAAAAGAACAGGTATATGTTCAGTGCCCCAGTCTTGGAAGAGAACTAGCCAAAATCAGTTTAGGCATAGATGGAGGTTACAGAAGGTGAGGTCTATTGTAGAGGAAGATGTTGGTGACATATATGAGTAGTTTCAAGACAATATACGGATCGCCCACTAGTGCTTTCCCTCTATGACGTCACCGGCCACGCCTCCTCATTAATATTCACAATTAATAATTAATAATCAATAACTAATTAAAATTAATTAATCACCCTTTATTAAAACCCCCTTTATAAAAAATTACTCCCCCTTTAAAAAACCCGTGGCATCATCTAGTGTATATGCTGAGTACTATTTTTAGAAAAATCCTCAATTTTAGTCGTAATTTTTCCAATTTTTGACTCTCCTCTCATTAAAAAAACCCTTATCAAAATTCCTCCCCCCTTTATTAAAAACCCATGGCGCTGTCTAGTGTGTGTGATGAGTACTATTTTTAGAAAAAGCCTTCAATTTTAGTCGTAATTTTTTAATCCTCCTCATTAAAAAACCCCTTATCAAAAGTTCCTTTATAACTTAATAAACCCTTTATTAAAATTCCCTCCCCTTATTAATCCTCCCTTATCAAAAGTACCGCTCCCTCTTTATTAGAACTTCCCGTCACTGATCACAAACGCCCGTCCCTTGGTATCGAACCTCATCTGAAATTTTCCAAGTCCAACTAAACTTTGGGTGGCAACGATCAGAATGGCTGACGATCATGCCTTCACGGCTCAAAAATAAGTTTTCTGTGCAAGTACGTCGCTACAAGAAATACGAAAATGGTGAACTCATCTACCCTACACCTGCGGGGGTTACCCTCTCCATACCTGAATGGGAGGCTTTGTGTGCCATGGTGCCCCACATAGAGGACCAAGTGGAAATCGGTCCCGATTAGCAGACATGGCACATGACGATAGCAGACATGACACCTGGTTTACGTGCCTACATGTATCGCAACGAAGGTGGTGAACACTGTGTCGACTTCATCAAAGAATCAGCTGCTATGAGAACTCTACAGTTCCATGTTGTGAGTGGCAGTATAACTCTGAATGCGTCGCAGTGGTTTACATTGGCTATCCATGTAGATGAAGTGATGCGTGTCGTGCATAATGTGTGTGGAACTCTCAAAGATCAATTCTCTCAAAGCATAATGTGTGTGGAACTCTCAAAAATCATTCAGAATCAGTTCTACCCTTCCTGCTGGGTCCTGTTTTCGAGGGACCCGAGTGTGTTTTTCAGCTGTTGGTGGACATTTTCCAACAAGAATTAACACGTCTGATTCCGTTAGATGGACTTCACCCTGAAGAAAAACTACCGACCATCGTAGGGTGGTCTGGTGACTTGGCACAAATGTTTGTGGATACGACCTGGAAACGAGGTCTGTTGAATTATGTAGATTCTGGATTTGTGATTACTCTGAAATATAAAGAACGATGCAAAAAATGAAATGTATAAATTAAATAAATAATTGTAACCCATATAATGTGTCTGTCTTTTCATCCTATGTCATTTTAGTCTTGGTATGGATAGGAGAAAGTAGGTGTTAGCTAGTGTTGGAAGTGTAATCATAACAGTGTTAACGATAGTGGTGCTTGTATTAGAACTTGTGGCCCCTAGTAAAAATATTCAGTGTGGAGAGTCAAATGCCTTAGACAGTGAATACAAAATTCGCGTGTGTAACATAACAGTGGACATTAGACAGTTTATAGGAGACATCCCTACAGTTACAGTTGTTACACTTTCATTACACTAATGGCAAAACTTGGTGGGATACGACGTTTGGGTGCAGCAGAAAACAAAACTTTGGAATCCCATTATTTCGACCCTGAAAGAGGATTCGGTAGTGTAAAAAAGTTAGCTCAGAATACAGGACTGCCACTGAAACTCGTCCGAGAATGTTTAGAAAAACAACCCGCCTATACGCTACATAAACCTGTTCGCAGAAAGTTCCCCCTAATAAAGTTTACGTCACAGGCTTAGCCGAACAATGGCAAGCCGATCTCGTCACAGGCTTAGCCGAACAATGGCAAGCCGATTTCGTCACAGGCTTAGCCGAACAATGGCAAGCCGATCTCGTAGTTGCGAAAAATCTAACTCGCTTCAACGACGGTTATCGCTAGATATTAACGGTCATCGATGTGTTCTCAAGGTATGGGTGGGCGGTGCCTATGAAGACAAAAACAGGGAAAGAAATGGTGTCGGCTTTCAAAAAAATCCTTTCCAAGGGGCGATCTCCCATGAATTTAAATACGGATCAAGGTACCGAATTTACCAACCAGATCAAGGTTCCAGAAATTCCTGAAAAAGAAAGGTATTCGGTTCTTCGTCACCTACTCTGACAAAAAAGCAGCTTTGGTGGAGAGATGGAATCGCACACTACGCGAGAGACTGGGAGATATTATACATGCAAATACACATACCAGTACTTGGACGTGCTACAACGTGTTGTACGAGGATACAATGCCACAGTTCATAGTGCACACGATATGGCTCCCAAGGATGTGACCTTACACAATGAAGACGTTGTGTGGGTTCGACTCTATGGCAATCCAACCAAAGTAAAAGAAAAACCAGCATTTAAAGTGGGGTACACAGTAAGACTAGCCAGTCTAAAAGTACCCTTCAAGAAGTCAGGTACGCATTTGTGGACCAAAGAAATTTTTATAGTCGACAAGGTGTTACAACTTGAAGGGAACATTCTGTAAATCGGAACTTCAAAAAGTGACCGAACCTGAACGTTACACTGTTGAGAAAATAATCTAGAGAAAAGGTCAAAAGGCACTGGTCAAATTTCGCGGTTATCCCAAGCCTTTGTGGATTCATAAAAAATGGATAGTTTCTACCTGATCCTTCCCTCCACGGCTGGTCAGAATATTCACCCAAACAATTTGCAGAGTGATTTCACGGTTTGTCTAGCACAGCCCCTAAGGCTAAGTGGAAAATGGAAAGTGGAACTAGCAGAAGTTCACTTACCCGTGAGCTGGTACAATGTGGATGGCTCTAATGACACGTTTCAATATCATGCTCCTGCTCCCTTTGAAGAATACCGGAAAATCAAGCTTAAACCAGGCAAAATAACTCGAATGGAACTGTTGTCTCACCTCTCCACTCAGCTTCCCAAAGAAATATTGGTGTCATATAACAGTGGTTACTGGGTATTCAAACCAAGTGAGGGACACGGTTTGTTGTTCCCTAAATCGAATTTCAGCAGGCGTCTGTGTATCATCGAGGGAGAAAATGACAAACCCTTCCACCAACGATTTACTAGCAAGCTTTGCAATACTGCAACATTCGATTTAGGTGATTACTGTTATTTCTACGTGATTTCAACAGGTAGTTTCCACAAACGAAAGGTTCCCCACGGACGATACGAAACTGCTGAATAATTATTTGATGCAATGAACCAGGTGTTACCCTACAAGTTGAGAAGAGCTTACCGTTTCAAGCAACAGGCAGATTACACCGTATTGATGGATACGGACAAGTACATTTCATTAAATTTCCTCATTCAAACCTCGGATTAGGAGACATGCTAGGAATCACTAAATTAGTTATTCCGCTGAATAAAGCCATGGGTCACTATTCCATCGATATGAACAGAGGAATGTATCATCATCATCAACATCATCCTCAAGCAGCCATGGGCTACGGAGGTCAAACCAGACTGCGCAGTTTAATTCTCCAAGCATATCTGTCCTGAACTACATCTGCTGCATTCGGCCACTGCACACCAATTCTAACAAGGTCCTGTTTGACATTGTCTGCCCACCGCATCCTAAGTCTCCCCCTCCTTCTAAGGCCTCTAGGCACACTGTTCATAACCCTATTCGCCAATCTATAATTGTCCATACGGGCAACATGGCCAAACCAGCGGAGTCTCTCTATGCACAATATGCTGCTTAAAGGAGGTTGCAAACTCCTTTGACTAACCTCATCATTAGTTACAAAGTTAAACCACCTAATACCCAAGACACTACGTAAGCATCTAGAATCAAAAGCATCTAGTTTCCTGTTATCTGGTTTACACAGCGTCCAAGTTTCACTACCATAACTAACCCTAGAAAGAAGCAAACTATTATACAGTCTAATTTTAGTCTTTAGGTGTATACGCCTATTTCTCCACAATCTCCATAGATTCTTAAAAGTCCCAGCAGCAATACCTATTCGTCTGTTAATGTCATGCCGCACATCACCAGTATCTGTTACATAGCTCCCAAGGTAATTAAACTGTGACACCTGCTCAAGACTGCAACCATTCAGATTAACTAAATCACAACCTGCCTGACCAATTTTCGTCACTTTAGTTTTCTCTCTGTTTATAACCAAACCTACTCTACTACCAGTCTCATCAACAGTTCATTTAATCAACATCGTGTGACAAAAGGGATAAATCATCAGCATAATCTAAAAAATAAATTTTCGTATCTCCAGTCCATTTAAGGCTGAAATCTTTCCCTTGCAGTGAATTTCGTATAACATAATCAATAACCAAACTAAACAGAAAAGGAGACAAAATGCACCCTTGTCGAACACCAGAAGTAATGCTAAACCAATTGTTGCAAGACTTATCAACTCTCACACACGATTCAGTGTTATTATAGTGAGATGTCATTATGTTAACTAACTTGTCACGATCTCACAATCAACCAGAAATTATGACGATCAACAGAGTCGAAAGCCTTTTTGAAATCAACAAAGCTAGCAACCAAAGATTTCTGAAACTCTAAACATTTCTCACGAATCTGCCTAAGTAAAAATATCTGATCCACATATCCCCTACCACTTCTGAATCCACATTGCTCATCACGCAATTGACTCTCAACCAGATTCTTAATTCTATTAAGCACAATTATGGAAAGACCTTTACCTGGAACAGAGAGTATGCTGATACCCCTATAGTTATTAGAAGAACTGAGATCACCTTTTTGAAAATAGGGATAATAATAGCTCAGGTAAAATCTTTAGGAACCCATGCCTTTATCATAAAAGTTATTCAAAATTTCAGTCATCCAAGTGGTAACCGAAACATTCCCAGCTCTGAGCATTTCTGTAGTAATTTCATCTACCCCTGGGGATGTATGAAGTTTAAGTTTAGAAATAGCCAAAATAACTCAGATTGTGTTATAGGGCCAACATTAAAGCTGCCAATGCATCTATCATCATTACAAACAATGGGAGTAGAACTAACCACATTGTTTAGAACATCACTGAAATGCTCAGCCCACCTAGCCATGACAGAATCCTCACCTTCTATAACCTTACCTTGTTTATCCTGCAATCCTTGTATGCCTGTCCGTTTTCTACCACAAAAAATTTTAACTCTCTGGTACAGCTCTCTGCTGTTGTGCTGCCTAACTGCTTCCTCAGCTTTGTCAGCCAAGCCATCAAGCAAAAGATTCTTAGTAGTTAACTGATCCTTTACACGTTTATTAAGCTCTCTGTAATCCTTTCTATTAGGACTAGTAGGGTATTGATTAAGGACATTCCTGCAGTTCCTTCTTTCTGAAATAAGCTCAAGTGCCTTATCACTTAAATAATTCTGTCTCCTCTGCTCCTTTTTCCCAAAAGAGTACTGTTAGTTTCCAAAAAAGCCTGTTTAAAATGGCCCCATTTTTCCTCAACTTCAGTATTAAGCAAACCAGGACTGTCATAATGACTAAGTCACCTATCATGGTAAGCTTTAGCTATAACTGGGCCTTTCAGATCTTCAGTATTAAAGGTAAATTTTTTAACCCTAGCACAACACTTTTTAAGTTTAAGTTGCAAGACACTTTTAACAAGGTAATGGTCAGATCCAATTTCAGCTCCCCTATATGCCCCTGGTATTTTTAACAGAACTAGCCCATTTGCTGTTAATTAATATATAATCAATCATACTCCTATGCAGCCCATCAGGTGAAATCCATGTGTATTTATGTATGTCGCGGTGTTTGTAATATGTGTTAGTTATTCTGAAACCATTGAGTTTATTTACCTCTAGGAGACATTGCCCATTGCCATTGCAGCTACTAATACCAAAAGGGCGTATTACTCCTCCCCAAAGGTCAGAGTCGGTACCAACTTTGGCATTGAAGTCACCAAGAACAAGGGTAATATCTCCTTTCTTGACAGAATTTAAAATATCCTGAAGTTGTCCGTAAAACCTATCCTTCTCATCCTCATCAGCATCCTCAGTGGGGGCATAACAGCAGATAACATTCAAGTCTTTAATGTTTGTGTGAAATTTTGCTGTAAGAAACCTTTCATTAATGCATTCATATCCTAGAAGAGCATCACTAGCATGTCTGCTGAGCAGCAGACCCACGCCTTGGTTATGCTTCCCATCCTCCCTCCCTGTAAAGAGAAATTTAAAGTTATTTTTAAGTATCTCACCTTTACCTGTCCATCTGGTCTCTTGCAAGCCTAGAATATCTAGGTTATAGCGCTGGAATTCCTGCATGAGGACATCAAGAGAATAATCTCTATGTAATGTCCTCACGTTCCACGTTCCTGCAGAGAGAAAATGATTAGTAGGATTTTTAAAGAAATTAGGTTTATTGAGATTGGTAGGGCCAACAATATCAAACAGCCCCCTGATCGCAGGCATGGGGCAAAGACCTGTTCCTTCTCTGCTAAAGGCTGAAGTCACCAATGCTGATAGGAACTTCAGGCACCACCTTTTCAAGTGGACTTTTTCAAGAGCCATGTAGCCTGCCTGAGATACATTACTCCAGTTTAGGCTTGACGATGCCCAACTAGCTAAGTAAGGTTCAGGTACCTGCGATGGCCTCTAATTAGGATTATCCACCAGCTGATATAAGGTATCCCATGCCTCTGTTCACTTAGGGCTGGTAACCCAGAAGCAAACAGAAAACACAGTGTCAGACTCTCCCTCAACAGAGGCCCACCAATGCAGCAAGTCCAGGATCAATAATCAAGCTCAAATCCATAAACAAGTGCAGTCTAGTAGGCATAAATGGTCAGCACCAGGACCCTGTGAAGTTGACCACTCCTCAGCAGGGTTGAAAAAAAAGAAAAAAATGGCCATAGATGACCAGATCAATAGGCCATACTGAATTGACAGCCCTCCCCTTCCGTTCCCTTCCAAAAGAGAATATCTCTTTTGAAAGGTACTAACGGCCTGCACCATGAGAAGGCGGGGTCGGACATTAGGTGCTAGACCTAGCCGGTTCTGTGCATCATCACTAGGGATTGGTACACAGCTCTCCTTTCAGTTTACGCCTAGCTACCATTTACAGGTCGGGGAATGTATGGTATTTATTTATATTCAGACCTGATTGCACCTCAGTTGTTAGGTGATACTCATGGTGAACTGTTGATTGTTGTGAATCCTGCCGTCAGAACCAGTAATAATGAAGCCATTGTTGCAGTGTATCAACAACCTGATTACTACCCCCTGGCAAGAAACAGTTTCGAGAGTGCGAGAATCTTCCTTCCTACCGATACAGGAGAACCTCTGCATGTTAAATTCGGTAACGTTTTAGTCAAGTTACATTTCTGCCATTAGGGTTAAATTCGGTCCCCTTCTGCAGACACCTATGTGAGCTACTACAAGAGCCAAACAGGGCAGGGTGTGTTCAGAGAGGCAGGTGTTTTCAGAGAGGTGACGGACTCGGTAGCATCTTTGCCACTATTGGACGTTTCATCAGTCCTCTGGTACGACCGGCACTGTCCACCATACATAAGGGTGGCTACGGTTCGTTTCGGAGATGGCCCAAGGGCAAAACTTCAAAACGGCCTCCAAAACAGGTTGCGTGAAGCTGGTGTAAACCTATTGCAATGTGCCAGTTCCAAGCTGCAGGGAGGAAAAGGGATAAAACGCCGTCGTCGTCATCCTAATGTTCATAAATGAAGAGATTTTATCCCACTGTCACCTGCGCATCCTCTTGAAAAATGTGAAATCCGTCACATTTTTCAAGCCCCGTCAGAAGTGATTGCCCCCTGCAATCATTTCTTCCACGCCCTCTTTAATCAAGTAGACGTCTTCCTCAACGATCACCTAGTGAGTGCTTCTCACACCCTGTACCCCTACAGGGCGTACCTGGAGACTTTATTGAATTACGGTACCGATGCCACACGACGTCAGCTCGGTACGTCACTCTGGTACCTCGACACCCCTGGTAAATAGAACTGACCAGTCGGGAGAATGAGGGATGGCATCAGTGCAAGGGGTACGTAAAGGCATCAGGTATCGAACCCATCTCCTGGATCCATGCCGAACGTTTCAAACAAGAACGTTACCTACTCAATCAAGTCGATCTGAGACTGCGTTAGTTAAGGTCCAATCGCGAATTCTGTCTCGTGACAGGTGAAGCGGATCCCTCTTACAAAGTACAGATTCACGAAGCTGAATTAATCATGTGCAAAGTCAAACCCACTTCCGGTGTCATCCTTGCACACGCTCACATATTGGGTTCAGAGAGTGCCAAGTACCCCATACGAAGAACGGATTTACGCATGTTCTCCATCGCTGCAGGTCTGACGAGTGTGAACCGTGACAATTTATTTCTTGGTAAACTTCTGGTATGTCTGGTACTGGGTATGGTGGAAAGTACCAGTTTGAATGGATTGTACGAAAAAAAACCCCTTCAACTTCAAACATTTCGACTTAAACTACATCAGCCTTCACATTGACAGTGATCAGCAGTCCTACACCCCAGACTTTACGAATGGACGCTATCTTCGATGTTACCAAGGATTATTGGAAGCTGTGGACGCATAGAAATCCAATAGTGGTATTAACTTATCGCGAAAAGCCTATGGCGAGAATTTTACACTGTTTGGATTCAGTTGACCTCTTTGCAACGTGAATGTAATCAAGTGTTTTCTTTAATAAAGAGTGGTAGTGTGAGAGTCGAATTAAAGTTTGCCAAGCCGCTACCCACATCAGTCACTGTGATCCTGTATGCAGAATACCAGAATTTGCTGGAAACCCCATTGGATTGTAAAATCATATTTGACTACAGCTCATGGATACCTATCAGTTAGAATCCATCCTCTCAATGTTACCTAGAAGTCTAGGTGTGTTCCCCCTTGACAGACTACCTCGCAGAATCGACCAGTCAGAAGCATTGTTTATATACAATACTGATCCGTCCTGCCTGCCTGGAACCCACTGGATAGCTGTTTACAAGAAAGGAATGCACGTGGATCACTTTGACCACTTGGGCACAATTCCCGATGTGTCCATGCAAGAATACTACAGTCAGCTAGGCATATGTCACGTGTTACATCCCTCGATACCTCCTCAGGGAGACACTTGCTCCCATGGGAGACACTTGCGGTGCTCACTGTCTGTATTTCCTGTTTAAGAGAGCGAGCGGTTCGACTCTTCCCACAGTATTGCATCCATTTTACACGTGTCGAGTAGACTTTTAACGACTGCCTGGTGGTACGATGGCTCTCTGAACTCCTTCAAATATTAACTAAACTCCTTCAAATATTTTAATTGCTGCTCCTTCTCAGTATGGAAAGACGACTTTCACTCTGAAACTCATAAAAGAAGCCGCTCAAGTGTTCGAACCCCCATCCCAACATGTCGTTTACTGCTACGGGGAGTGGCAACCTGCCTTTGAACCCTTTAACAAAACTGTGGAATTTTATGAAGGACTACCTGTAGATGTGGACTTTGACCCCCTCAGACCTATGCTTTTGGTGCTGGACGACTTGATGGAACAGTTTGTAGCCAGCAAACGCATATGTCAATTGTTTATTTGTGCTGGTCATCATAAAAATATCGCGATTGTCCTGATCTTGCAAAATCTCTTTTTAAAAGGAAGACATTCGAGGACTATATCACTCAATGCTCACTATATGTTTTTATTTCGCAACTGTTGGGATGCTTCACAAATAACGCATCTGGCAAGACAAGTATTTCCACATCATTCCAAACTCCTGACCGATGTTTATAGACTAGCTACACACCCTCCCTGTGGCTATTTGTGCGTGGACCTCCATCCCAGAATGTTAGATACTGAAAGGCTCCGTGCAAAGATCCTTCCTTCTGAAGAACCCGAGACACTCTATGAAAGTTATCCAAATGAAAGTTAAATCTCAAGGCCCGTTCCTCCAGTGTTTACCAAAACTTGGGGGAAAGCAACGTGCAGCTCCGTTGAAGCACATCGCTGACCCTCAGATCTATGCTCTATGTGAAATGTGTGCCAATTTCTTAAAATGCAATATACCTGTCTTCCATCGAGTATTAAAGAATTTATGAAGTCACAAGACTGTCATAAGAAGTTTAGCTTCCAAACGTGCATATGTCCATCACAAGAAACGTCTCCTGCAAAAGGGATCAGGATTTTTGCTCCCTCTGCTCACTGCTGCATTACCTCTGTTTGGATCGTTATTTCGAACATGATTTCAATGAAGGCTGTTCAAAGACGAAACATACGAAAAAAAGTGCATGATTTAGACACAGAGATGAAGAAAATATTTGAATCGGACGATGATGATAAAACTGAAAAGTACCTGACTGTATTGAAAAATTACCTGTTATTTAACAAACAATTGGAAGCCCCCACGAGGTCAAGGTTGATATTCCACAGCAAATATTATTAGTACCTCTGTCCAGACAGAAAATATCAGAGACTTTTGGTCACCCTCAAGATGACATTGTCGATTTTGTTCATCACCCCATCCATCATAAGAAAAGGAAATTAATTGACTGGACTCCATATTGAAGATCTCTGTTTGAAGACTTCTGTTAAAAATATGGAAGATTCTTGTATTGTATGCCTTGTGTTAAAACAATGTATTAAAAATTTGTGATATTCAATAAAAAATATTAAAACTGATATATGCCTCTGTGTTATTTACGTGAATTAATTTTTTACAGCACCACTAGATGGCTCTCCTCTGAAGCGTTAGCTTACGAATTCTCTACTCTTTGTGATAGCCAATCACACACCGCTGCAGCGCGAGTTAGGAGGACAATCTCCTCATGGAGTTCCTGTACCACGGATGCAGGACAATATCATCGGCGTGCTGTGGTTGATGAGGAGATGGCCCCTCCTCATCAACCACAGCACGCCGATGATTTAAGTCGACCCCCCCGAAGGGAACCACCTTGTCGTGGTGGGGGGGCTTGCATGCCTTAATGAAGTCGAGGGCTATGCCGACCAGAGTTACTCATGTCGGACAGGCCGAGATGGAAAGGCCAGACTAAGAGTTCCCAAGTAAGGACTGAGATGACTAGAAGTGAGTGAGTAGAGATGGAGGATGGAGGAGAGGAAAGGTGGGACCCCACAGGAGAACACCAAGGCGTGTGGTGGTCGGTTGGCAAGGCCAAGAATGTTTGTGACTTGAGCACAGCTGGAGGTGGGCTGTAAAAGAGGACAAGAGGATTGAAGAGAAGTGGTATGGAGTGAAGTTAACCAATGAGTGATGGAACAGTGCAGAGGGCAGCACATATGATTGGGTGCATGATTGGAATGGTGCTGTGAAATTATGTTGATGAGACGGACGAAAAAGGTGAGAAAAATTTTAATTACTGTAGTCAAGGTTCTCAGAATGACTGCAGTAACAGTTTAGGAAATGGAAAGTGTGGATGGTGAACACACTATAAAGGTAAAGGCGTACTGGTCCTGTGGCTATGGGGAAAGCCGATATTACAGGTCTGTTGTTAAAGGGGAGAGGTGGTCTGTGTCGAAAGGCACAGGTTCCTCTCCAACCTGTTTTTATTTTCTTTTTAGGTTCACTGGTCTCAAAATCATGTAATTCGTAGAGATTAGGCTGAGGTCGTTTCATTAACACGGGGGAGGATGGGAGTCCTGGTCCTTTGGACAGGGGACTCCCGTCCTCCCCCATTTTTACGCCTCTGATTTTTCCAATTCCGGGTGGAGGTTAGGATGGACTCTACCTGGAATGCGCGCCTCAAGACGTCCCTGGGGTGCGGGCCTACTTCCTAGTTGGACTCAAGGGAGGAGACTGGCCGAGATTGTTCAAATTGAACAATTTATCTAATAGGGAAATGGTGGCCAGTGCTTAGGTTTGGATTGAGCCCTGATGGGCGAGGTGGGGGAGATTGTATCATGGTCGCCACACCCATGAGTGGCCCACCTGTTTACCGTGGGTGGAGACCCGTAACGTGGAAAGGAGGGTCCTGGCAGTTGAGGGACAGGCAAGCTGGTATCCCAATACACGGTCCTTGGCCTCTGCTTCAATAAAACGGGAAGTCTGAGCTGGCACTCTCGGATCAATCGGTATGTGAGGCATCCCCTGTCCCGCCCCTTGACTGGGGTGGGTCAGGGGCGGTTGCAGTGTCAACCGGGTGGAGGTGATTCTTGACGATAGGGGCTGGGTCCGGACCGGGACCCGGACTAGTACCGGGCCTCGGCCCGGATCATGCTCTGGTCCGAAGGGAGATCCGAAGTCTGGGTATAACCTGGGCACATCTCTCGAGCGACGAATTTTACTCTGAGTCCTCCCCTTGTAGGACTCCGTTGTGGGTGGAGACCGTCTGGGTTGAAAATTTTTAAACCCACCATGAAGTCTAAAAAGGCAATGATGGTGACAGGAGATAGTGAGAAGAGGACAGGTAAACAAGACAGCAAGCCCAAGGAGGCTGCTGATCTTGAGGTTGTGGTGGAGGAAGTCCCGGAGACTCCCCCTCCCACCACAAACAGTATTAAAGAAGTAGAAGGGCCTCCAAAGGATGGAGAGGACCCAAGTCATGGCGGGGATGAAGGGTGCTTAGCCAAGGAGGTAGCCCCGGATAGTCAGAAAGAGCCCAGCAGTAAGGAGAAGGGCTCAGGAAGGCTGGCAAATGCGGCTGGCCTTCTGGAGGAGCTTGCGGTGGAGATGTTCCGCCAAAGAGCTGATAGTGAGTTAAGGGACGCAGTTATGGGTGTAGCTCGTAAGCTACACGCCATAGTCTGCGGAGGTCCTGGCAGTTGAAGGAGGGTCCTGGCAGTTGAGGGACAGGCAAGCTGGTATCCCAATACACGGTCCTTGGCCTCTGCTTCAATAAAACGGGAGGTCTGAGCTGGCACTCTCGGATCAATCGGTATGTGAGGCATCCCCTGTCCCGCCCCTTGACTGGGGTGGGTCAGGGGCGGTTGCAGTGTCAACCGGGTGGAGGTGATTCTTGACGATAGGGGCTGGGTCCGGACCAGGACCCGGACTATTACCGGGCCTCGGCCCGGATCATGCTCTGGTCCGAAGGGAGATCCGAAGTCTGGGTATAACCTGGGCACATCTCTCGAGCGATGAATTTTACTCTGAGTCCTCCCCTTGTAGGACTCCGTTGTGGGTGGAGACCGTCTGGGTTGAAAATTTTTAAACCCACCATGAAGTCTAAAAAGGCAATGATGGTGACAGGAGATAGTGAGAAGAGGACAGGTAAACAAGACAGCAAGCCCAAGGAGGCTGCTGATCTTGAGGTTGTGGTGGAGGAAGTCCCGGAGACTCCCCCTCCCACCACAAACAGTATTAAAGAAGTAGAAGGGCCTCCAAAGGATGGAGAGGACCCAAGTCATGGCGGGGATGAAGGGTGCTTAGCCAAGGAGGTAGCCCCGGATAGTCAGAAAGAGCCCAGCAGTAAGGAGAAGGGCTCAGGAAGGCTGGCAAATGCGGCTGGCCTTCTGGAGGAGCTTGCGGTGGAGATGTTCCGCCAAAGAGCTGATAGTGAATTAAGGGACGCAGTTATGGGTGTAGCTCGTAAGCTACACGCCATAGTCTGCGAGCAAGAACTAGAAATTGCAACCATGAGAGGACAAATCTTAGAGCGGGCTGCACGTCCATCAGAGAGGAAGGAGAGGCCACCAACCTACGCAAAGGCTGTTGGTGGGCAGGGACAGGTAAAGGGTGGTTCGGTGGTAGCTAAAAAGCCCACTCCCCTGAAAAAAGGCAGAGACATACCCTGCTGATCTTTTCTAAAGATAAGGAAAAGCCAGCATTAGAGGTGAGGGATAGTCTCAAAGGAAATATCAATCCCACAGACCTAAACCTGGGGGTCATGACCGTTAAGCCGATGAGGGCTAATGGAGTCATTGTGGAGTGCAGCTCAGAGAGTGACCGGGCTAGCATAAAAAGTGCAATTGAAAGCCACGAGTCACTCAAGGGAATTTTAGAGGCTAAATCGGCCGTAAGGCTGAAGCCTAAAATCATGGTTTGCAGCGTAGATAAGGACATCCCTCGCGAGGACCTCCAGAGGGTCATACGCAGCCAGAATAGGCTGAATGATGAAGAAGGAGACTTAACACCAATGTTCTCGATGAAAGCCCGAGTGGACAATACGGTCCACTGGGTTTTAGAGGCTAGTAGTGCCTCTCATAGAAAGTTACTAGAGGTAGGTAAGATTAACGTAGGCTGGTCACGGTGCTACGTAAAAGATTATGTTAGAGTCCTGCGGTGCTACAAATGCTATGCATTTGGGCATAAGCAGAGCGAGTGTGAGCTAAAGACACAACGGTGTTCACAGTGTGCGGGTAAGCACTCATACAAGCAGTGCACGAAGCCCAAACCGAAGTGCATCGTATGCAATAAGGCAAATAAGGAGCACGGTGCCAAATATGATATTGGCCACAGTGCGATGGACGTGAAATGTCCGTCGTACTGTCGTGAAATTAAGTTGTTGCGTAGACGCACCGACTATGGGAAGTAGGTTTCCTGGTGGTCCGTGGGCAAGTCTGAAATTTCTCCAGATTAATTTAAACGGGGCAAGGGCTGCTATGGCCCAACTCAGCCAGGAGATAAAGGAAGAAGGAGTCGACATTGCTCTTGTGCAAGAACCTTACTGCACAGAGAATGTCATACAGGGGCTCCCTCTGTCCAGTAGGCTATTTTGTATAAAAGGTACCAAGCCTAAGGCTGGAGTTGTCGTTCTGAACCCCAAGGTGAGTGCCATTCTGGCATATCACACTGATACTATCGTAGTAGTGAAGATCGGCTATGGACGATTATTAGTACACGCCATCTCCATCTACTGTCCTCCAAATAACAACATTGAGGACTTATTAACCGAGTTGCAAAACGTCCTAACTCGTGTTAATTCTAAGAGCATTATAATAGGCGGGGACTTCAATGCGAAGCATCCCTTGTGGGGTTCAAACCGACAAGATGTCAGAGGTGATATGACTCTGGACTTTATCAACTCTGCTGATCTATTATTACTAAATGATATAGATACGCCAGCTACTTTTAACGGCCCAAGAGGTCGCAGCTGGATAGACTTGACCCTAGTTACACCTAGGTTGAATCCTATGATCCGGAATTGGTATGTCAGCGATAAGGTCAGTAACAGCGACCACAACTATATAGTGTTCCAGGTGGGTGGAACAACATCTCTCCCACAATATGCACGACGGTTTGCGGTGGGTAGAGCTCCTGACTGGTGCAAGCTCTTACACTGTGTGTCACCGGAACTGGCGAAGATCGGCCAGAGTGTCTGCAATATTGGAGATTGCGAATCACTAAATAACATCATTAATGAGGTGACGAGGACTTTAAGTGCTGGTTGCGAGGCAACCTTCGGGTACAAGAAGCAGCCCAGAGCAGGAAGAAAATCAGTGCCCTGGTGGACACCCGAGCTCAGCATTACAAGGAAAAGGGTGAGAGCTCTTAGAAGGAGATTTCAAAGATGCAGGACTGGGAAGAGAAGTACCAGAGAGGAGGTGTACAGGAGGGAGCAGGCAAAATATAAGCTTGCAATACGTCAGGCGCAGCTGACCTCCTGGCAGAAATTCTGCAGTGATGTCTCTGGACAAAACCCCTTTACTTTACAGTATAAGCTAGCCACGGAAAGGGATTTTAAGCCCCTGGATATTGCATATGTTCGCAAGGAAGATGGATCCAAGACTTCTTCCTTTAGCGAAACTATCCAGGTGCTCTTGGACAATTTGTTTCCCACTGACGACGGGAGTTCTGATGATGCAGAACATCGGCTCCTAAGGGAAAATTGCAGGATTCCGCCGGACACGCCGGACGACATTCCGTTTATGGAAGAGGAGGTGAGAGAGGTAATCGGAGAAATGGCCCAGGGCAAGGCCCCGGGTAACGATGGTCTGACAGTGGAGATTGTTTCTCAGGTGTTTAATGAACATAAAGACCTGTTCACCCAGCTCTTCAACAAATGCTTGAATCTGGGAGCCTTCCCAACTGCCTGGGAACAGGCAGACCTTGACCTCTTAAACAAGGCAGGTAGGGATCCGGCTGACGCAAGATCATACAGACCGATATATCTGCTGCCGGTGTTGGGAAAGGTGCTGGATAAACTCCTGACCAACAGGATGTACCACCACTGCCACAAGAACGGATTTCTGAATCCCAAGCAATTTGGGTTCAGGACGTACCAGTCCACCACCGCTGCTATCAAACAGGTGGTGGACATCGCTCAGGTAAATAAAGTGCACAAGTTGCACACCTCTCTCATTGCTTTGGATGTGACAGGCATGTTTGACAATGTCTGGTGGCCTGCAATTCTGACAAAATTGAAGGAGTGTTCCTGCCCTAGGAACATCTTCACGCTTGTGGCCAATTACCTCCAAGAGAGGGTGGTCACATATTCGCATGCTAGCGGAACAGCCTCACGAAACTTGGAAAGAGGCTGCCCACAAGGGTCGTGCAGTGGACCATTCCTCTGGAACTTAGTCGCTGATACTGCTCTGGAGTTGACTACGCCCGAGGGAGTCTGGCTCCAGGCTTACGCGGATGACTTGCTGCTTGTCATATCAGCGTCCTCACGAGCAAATCTTGAGGTCGCTGGCAATGCAGCAATTAAAACACTAGAAAGTTGGTGTCATCGCAACAAGATTGGGTTCAGCATTGCGAAGACAACTTCAATGACGATTGCTAAAGAGGGCGTCCTCAAGAAGAGGTATCCCATTTTTAAATTAAAAGGCGAAAACATCCGCCACATGACGACTTTAAAATACTTAGGGATCACTCTGGATGAGAGGATGAGCTGGATCCCACACCTGCAGGACTTGAAAGCTAAATGCACCAACGTTATGTGCAAACTGGGGCATATGGCTCGCGTCTCATGGGGACTCAGAAGCGAGGTCCTCAAAGAAATTTATCTAAGGGGAACGGAGAGGATCCTGACATATGGTGCCGGTGCCTGGTGGTGCCCGACGAACCACGCCATAATGTGCAGAAAGCTGCTCGCCGCCCAAAGACCGGCTTTACTGCGAATCACCAGGGTTTATAGGACAACATCTACGGATGCCCTCCTGGTGCTCGCAGGGATCCCTCCGCTATTTTTGACGGTCGGTAAAGAAGCGACCATATTCAGAGTCACGCAGGCTAAGGAGAAAGCAACATTCCTCGGAGTCCAGTATGACCCTGAGGAATATGAGACAAATACCGCTAAGTGGGATCTACATCCCACAAGGAGACTATGTGTGCCCTGGTCCACGGAGTTACCATCAGGTACAGATATTGAAATATACACCGACGGTTCCAAGAGCGAGGAGGGTGTGGGTATAGCCTTCACTGTCTTCAATCAAGGGGCCAAAGTGTATGATTTTCAGAGGAAGGTTTCAAATAATGGCTCAGCCTTCCAAGCAGAGCTTCTCGCTATCAGAGAGGCCCTTCACTGGGCCCTCAATGACGGCGGTCTGGACAACGACATAAGGCTGTACACGGACAGCCAGGGAGCTCTGCATGCACTTGAAGATGCGGCCAACAGGCATCAGATAGTGAATGAGATCAAGTGCATCCTGGGTAATCAGAGCATGCCCAAGGTATCCTTCTCCTGGATCAGGGCACATGTAGGACATGAAGGAAATAAGCGGGCTGACCAACTGGCCCGTTCCGCAGGTAATAATACTCAACCTGTGATAGCGGTAAAGACTTCAAAAACTACCCTGAAGTCTATAATTGGCCAAGGTACCATTCAGGAGTGGCAGAGGCTCTGGGATACGACTGAGAATGGTCTCCAAACAAAGACATTCTTGAAAAGGGTCAGTCTATCCCTGATGTCCTCTGACCACTACTTGACGCAGGTCCTAACAGGATATGGGAGTTTCCCCAAATACCTGGAGAGGTTTAAAATCTCTACCCACAGTTACTGCAGCTGTGGGGCTCCAGACGCAGATGTCGGGCACTATATCCTCAGGTGCCCGTTCACAGAAGGGTTCGCTAACGAACTCAGGGACTCCCAAGCGATCAATGAGGTAGCAGGCGAACTGGTCTCAGTGTCCATTGAGAGTGCCCGTGTCAGGGCACACTTGAGGGACATAGGCTGGCTTGTCTGCCAGCTCCGGGACTCTCTCCTTTGAGCCCCGTGGCTGCTGTCTCTCTTGGACTTATTTTCCTACCTTCTTCCCGGGCTGCACTCAGCACCCCCTTTAACACCACCCATACTCCATGTCCCTACTGGTCTCCTCTGAGACAAACTTCACCTTCTTTTTTTCCAAGCCTCTAGTTGCTATGCACGTGTAGTGTCGTGAGACGGAGCACGTGCTTTCCCCATGGGGAGTGGGTCCTTCGGGACCCACTCCCCACCCCGTATTAACCAGAGGCCCCTAAGCCAAGCTACACCAGAGCCGTTCGCTGTATACCGGCTGCTGGTCTTGGAATCACCTGTGCTGTCATACTCCATCTGCTTTTAGAACTCGTGTAAAACAAAGTTGAGGTTCCTCTTACTTTGAAATTTTTTAAATTATCCTCCACATAATGTTTTCCATCATTTAGTGTTGTAAAATAAAGAGACTGATTTTTTGAAACCTTTTTTATTAAAAATATCAGCAGTTACAATTATAAACAGACAATGTAGAAATTATAATCCGTATGATTTCAAAAACAAATCACTTACATGCAGACCGATGAGCAAAAGGAAGCCTTTTGCTCATCGTTCTATTTTCGGAAAAAAAATAAAAGAAAAAAATAAACGAACGTTTATTTAAAAAAAAATAAAGGAAAAAATTAAAGGAAGCCTTTTGCTCATCAGTCTATTTTTTATACTGCTAAATATTTTCCGCAATGGATCTTAGATCCATTACGGAAATATTTAGCAGTATAAAAAATTATAAGATCCACTACGGAAATATTTAACAATGTAAAACAGGTTTCAAAAACAACGATGATGCAAATAAAATTCAATAGTGAAATGTTTAACAGTATAAAAAATACAAGATCCGTTACTGAAATATTCATCAGTAAAAAAATTTCAAAAGCTGCTGATGACACCGTGTAAAAAATTATAAGGGACATTACGGAAATATTTAACAGTAATTATAAGATCCACTATGGACATTGAAATATGTACATTAAATTATAAGATTCACTATGGACACTGAAATATGTGTAAAAAAGATCCACTATGGACATTGAAATATGTATAATAAATTATAAAATCCGCTACAGATACTGGAATATGTGTAAAAAAGATCCACTACAGATACTGGAACATGTGTAAAAAATATCCACTATAGACATTGAAATATGTGTAAAAAACAATGGTGACACTAATAAAATACTGAAATATTTAGTGGATGCAACACCGGATGATTTTTACAGAAACCTGTATTTAATCGTCCATGAGGTGGATAAGGGTATCCAATCCCAGGTCATTGTTCCCATACGGTACAGTAACAGTCGAACCTGAGCTGAGATAACGCTTATCAAGGTTGGCCTTAAACCTTTTTATCATGGGCTTATTTGTAAGTGTCCCATCTACTTTATTACGGACCACATTAAAAGGTACATCGAAGGTCTTCTTGGAAGAAAACTGGTCTAACACCATAGATTTTAGCAATTGAAAATTATATTTAGTCCTATTTTTCTTAGTGAGAGATATGCCTTTGACCCCCAGAATCTCATCACCATTACTTAACTGAAGTGCATGACTCGTAGCTCCGGCGCTGGCATAATCGGTTATGTGTGCATCACTTCCATATTTCGATGTAATTTCATCAACCAGACCTCCGAGAAACGGGTTTTGCGCGGGGGTATAGGTGTCGCCGTAAGAAGTCGAATAGATCACTGAATCCGTGTCCAAATACAGTGCACGAGCTCCTAATTTCGACAGAAACTCGTATAATTTAAGTCGGGCATGACTTAAGTCGGTCTCGTCACCATTGTGGCGAGAATCTGGCTTCCACGGGTGTTTGGAGGAGCGGCAGAGTCCGCAGGCTTGTGTGTGACTAACACGGTCTGATCACTGATAGCAGCAATGTCAGTCACAACCAGTGAGGCATCCATCAAGAACTCCATGTACTTAACGGGACAGCTCACGATGGTTGTCTGAGTTCGACTCATGTTCTGGGCATGTTTCCACCATGACGAATTAAGTGAGACCTTGGAGAAAGTATGCTTAAGGCTATTGTTTTCAACTTCTGACGGGAGGATTCGAACCCCCTCCGCCTTGAAGAAGGCCTCACAAAAGGCTTCCTTTTGCTCATCGGTCTGTATGTCAGGAGGGAACCCAGAGTAGTGCTACTTCAACCCCAGAAAAGTGTCTATGTACCCCGCATAGACACCTCCCTTTTTTGTTGCAGGATCGTACTGCTGAATAGTCTTAAAATGCCACACGTCATGGAATGCAATTAACTTGTATCCAGCGCGCATAGCCCTATAAATCTCGAACATTGCCCATGAACCGGTCAATGTGCGCTGGTTCACATTGTGATGACAAGGGAGAGCCAGTTGTCCATCTGCACAGGTCCTACAAAGGGGGAAAAGCAGCTTCCCATTGCACCATAAGGCAACACAGGTATAAATAGATAGTCTAGTGGTAACAATGTGGCGTGTGCAATGCCAAAATAGTGATCGAGGCCCGTGTCGAAATCAGAGGTGATTCGAATTGGGTGACCTTTGCCAAAAGGTGATTTTTTGCAGACGAAAGGGTATAGACTATTATAGTCAACATAATTCAAGGCACACCCTTGGTCAATCGATGCAAAAATTGAAAACATCTCCATGCGCCCTCCGTAGAGGTAATCACGGGCCCCTATGCGCCTAATAGGCTCAATGGTTTTGTAAATTAATGCAAGAGACTGATTTTTACGCATTAATTCGTCGAACTCGAGCTCCCACATGATCTTGCACGTGTACCCGTTCATCAGCAGTTTCAAGGCCTCAAGGCGATCCATGGTTAGTGTGTTTAACAAACCAAATGATTTTCTAGTACGCTGATCTATTTTTTCAGGATTGAAACATTTCAAACAATGATGAAAGTACCCTAAATATTCATAAAAACAACGGGTACTGATGCACACGACATCCAGTTTGTACTGACGTATTTCATATTCGCCTCCAGGGGATCGTGCAGTCTGAATTTCGATATTGTCCTTGGAAGCTTCATACACCAACCATGCTAGAGCTTTCAAGGACTGCGGTCATTACTTGCAGAATACCCAGCACACACCGAGGGTATTCTTCTGCAAAAACTTCCCACGGAAAATGAGTAAGCAAGCGCCAGCAATTGTGAGGTCACGTGCGAAGGGGTCTACGCCTGTTAGATTTAAAAATTCCTGTCAGAAAGCTTGGGCACCACTCTGTAACAGTTCTGTATCTGCCTTGCAGTAATACAGATGCTGTTGCTTAAAGTCACAGGGTTCGAGGCTCGTGTGACATACCATTGGTCGAATGCTGACAGAGTCGAAGGCTCAATGTCTTCGGGCTGGAAAAAATGCCGATCCGGAATGGACCCTACATACTGTAAATTTTCCTCCTTCACGAATTTGAAGGGGAAAAAACCTTTTACTGTCTCCAAGTTGAAGGTCTTTGTAAAGGAGTGAAAGAGGAGCCTGAATAAAGGAAAATGTGTCGATGAAACGTATTTTAAGGCTAGGTAAAAAGATACCTAAAATCTTAGATCCATCGATCACAAGATCCGGTTTTAAAAATTTTCTCTACAGGTAGCCGATGATAAACATGCCATCAGAGCCTTTCAGATTATGTGCGAGGACTGTGACGTCCTTGTATCATTGAACCCTGGGGCTTTCTTTGGCCAGAAGTCAGTCCATGAAAGTGTCTGTTTCCCAGAATGAAGCATAAACCCACTCATCATTCAACTGATATGTGACCGCACACAGTATTGGTTTCAAAGATCTGTCGGCACACTGCACTACCTCTACGTCAAAGTATAGATAGGATTGACCGACAGGGTCAGTTTTGCAGGGCTCGACGAATTTTAAGGTATCAACCTTGCAAACATGCTTTTTCTGGGGGTTGTGAACTGATGCATTTAACACAATGATGCCGCATCTGATAGGCTTCCACGAAGTGCACCTGAATGCATTCAGTGCTGCACAAATACACACAGCACACTGTGCAGAGCAACGGCTCCCCAGTATGCAGCACATTGGTTGAAAGGCACAAGCTGCACATGCCCTTGCACACGTGACCTGGATTGTTAATACATTTTAAGCATTTCGGGCACAATTGTCTACCCCCGAAAAACCCAGCAGGTTTAATTATTACATTATTAATAATGTTCCTGATTAAATAACAGTAAAAGTTATCGTTACCTTTAGGTCCGATGAAAATGGGGAGAAAGGCGGTGTCAGCAGAATATATTACAATCCGGAACTGGCCAGCAAGATGTGACTGAAAGAGTCGTACTTCTGGAAGGCCACATGGATACCTGCATCCATGTGAAGTTCAAGTGCTAATGTCTGCTGGAGCGGATAACGATGATCCCTAACTTTTACATACTTGTTTGGCCGACCTTTGATTTTTAGACATAGCTCCCTGGCAACCATGAGAGCTCTAGCAAGACAGATCGAGTGGTTGTTCACGATTTTTGTGAGAGCTTTCTTGTTATTCATGAATAACTGTATGTCAGCGAAGGTGCGCATCTCAGGGTCTGTGCGGCCACTGCCCTGTGCTCAAGGTTATTGCACACAAGTCAGACTCCAGGTCGCTATGTCTGTCCAGACCTTCATTGCATTGTATGACACGGTCCATGGCAGTTATGAAGCGTTCACTAGATAGTTCATTTCGCTGGATCAGGCTCAGGTTCACAGTATTTTTTAAATCCGACGAACGGAAACACAGCCAGACGTGACAATATTCACCTGGTGGCACAATGTCCTGAAGCATGTGTGTTTTAAATTTATCCTGCGATTTAAATTTAACCGAATTAAAGATCCTGACATTCATGACAGTGTAGTGCGGCACAGGAGAGGACGAACTTGGGGGAGAAGCAATGTGAGATTGTGGGATGAGGTGACGTCCTTGGAGGTAGATGAAGACCCTGCCAGGGAGCCATCCAGCGGGTGTGTAGGAATGTAGGGGCGGCTACCAGCCTCCCCAGCGGTGGATACTGCATGTGTTGCAGTTAAGTAGAGCTTCTGGGTCCGCCGAGGCGCCTTCCCACCTTGCCGGATCGCCAGCAGGCAGACACGCTTCACCGAGGGGGCCTAAGGTAATGAAGGGCGCTTGGCAATATCATGCAACAGACGTACCAATAGAAGCAGGTTGTCAAAGGAACAGGTTACATCCTTCCTCTTGGCGTCCATCTCCACAGATTGAATGTATTCACGGGTGAGAGACATCTCACAAAGACAGACTTCAGAACTAAGAGCAAAAACTTCTGACAGACAACTTCTGACCAGTAGCAAGGAATGACATAACAAGTGGCGTGTGAGATTTTACACAGGCAAATGTTATCTCATAAACACCCTCGATACATCTTTCAACATGATCAAGGTTAAACGACTTTTACAAATATCTGATAAGCCCCTCGTGAGATACATTCGGAGTAAACATTGGGAGTAAGGCACCATCCAAATTATTTACTTAGTTTCTATTTATAATGAAGGAAATCGTTTATCAGTAGCAAATGTAAACAGATAGCGTGCATCGGCATTCACCCTTTGACAATGTAGTGATAAGAACCGTCACTCACTCTGGCACTGTTAAAGCTAGTAGATATTAAAGTACGAATTTAGATCTTACCAGCAAGAAATGCAATTACTGCGCTGCAGATAGTGTGCATCGGCTGTTCTGTATGCAATCACCCACTTGACCTCCTCACCTGATAAGAAGAGACCTGTATCACGCGTTCTGCACGTTTGTTGTGACATGTACGTCACACGACTTGATGAAGGTCGAATTCGCAGAATATGGGACTTTGTTCAATAATTGCATCAACCATTCTGAGACGGTATGAGTGTTGCCACCAAAAAAATTTAGTGGACTTGGGAATTTTCAGATGAGGTTAGATACCAAGGGACAGGAGTTTGTGATCTGTGTTTAGTAAAGAGGGGGCAGTACTTTTGATAAGTGGAGTTTTTTAATGATGGGGGATGTGAATTTTGATAAGTGTTTAATTAATAAGGAATAAAAATTCGCAAAAAATACAGGGAATATACAGCCAACACATTAAAGTATAAAAATAATTGGGAGTTGATTTATAAGACCTAGAAATCTTGTGTTCGTTTACGCGAAGAGTTTTTAAATAAGGGTGGTTTTTAATAAAGGGGAGGGAATTTTAATAAAGGGGGTGGAACGTTTGATAAGTGGTTTTTTAGTGAGGGAGGAGTCAAAAATTACGACTAAAATTGAAGGCTTTTTCTAAAAATATTACTCATCATACACACTAGAGGGCGCCACAGGTTTTTAATAAAGGGTGAATTTTGATAAGGGGGTTTTTAATGAGGGGGAGTCAAAAATTTAAAAAATTACGACTAAAATTGAGGGTTTTTCTAAAAATAATACACAGCATATACACTAGAGCCTGGAAGGAGAGCTGTGTACCAATCCCTAGTGATGATGCACCGAACCGACCAGGTCTAGCACCTAATTCCGACCCCCGCCTTCTTGTGGTGCAGGCCGTTAGTACCTTTCAAAAGAGATATTCTCTTTATTCTCTTTTGGAACTGAACGGAAGGGGAGGGCTGCCAGTTCAGTATGGCCTACTGATCTGGTCATCTTTGGCAACTTTTTTCTTTTTTTTCAACCCTGCTGAGGAGTGGTCAATTTCACAGGGTCCTGGTGCTGACCATTTTTACCTACTAGACTGGACTTTTATATGGATTTGAGATTGATTATTGATCCTGGACTTGCTGCACTGGTGGGCCTCTGTTGAGGGAGAGTCTGACACTGTGTTTTCTGTTTGCTTCTGGGTTACCAGCCCTAAGTGAACAGAGGCATGGGATACCTTATATCAGCTGGTGGATAATCCTAATCAGAGGCCATCGCAGGTACCTGAACCTTACTTAGCTAGTTGGGCATCGTCAAGCCTAAGCTGGAGTAATGTGTCTCAGGCAGGCCAAATGGCTCTTTAAAAAGTCTACTTGAAAAGGTGGTGCCTGAAGTTCCTACCAGCATCGGTGACTTCAGTCTTTAGTGGAGGAGGAGCAGATCTTTGCCCCATGCCTGCGATCAGGGGGGCTGTTTGATATTGTTTGCCCTACCAATCTCAATAAACCTAATTTCTTCAAAAATCCTACTAATCATTTTCTTTCTGCAGGAACGTGGAATGTGAGGACATTACATACAGATTATTCTCTTGATGTCCTCACGCAGGAATTCCAGCGCTGTAACCTAGATATTTTAGGCCTGCAAGAAACCAGATGGACAGGTAAAGGTGAGATACTTAAAAATAACTTTAAATTTCTCTTTACAGGGAGGGAGGATGGAAAGCATCACCAAGGCGTGGGTCTGCTGCTCAGCAGACATGCTAGTGATGCTTTCTAGGATATGAGTGCATTAATGAAATATTTCTTACAGCAAACTTTCACACAAACATTAAAGACTTGAATGTTATCTGCTGTTATGCCCCCACCTAGGATGCTGATGAGGATGAGAAGGATAGGTTTGACAGACAACTTCAGTATATTTTGAATTCTGTCAAGAAACTGATATACCCCTGTTCTAGGTGACTTCAATGCCAAATTTGGTACTGACTCTAACCTTTGGGTAGGAGAGATAGGCCCTTTTGTTTTTGGTAGCTGCAATGGCAATGGACAACGTCTCCTACAGGTAAGTGAACTCAACGGTTTCAGAATAACTAACACATATTACAAACACCACGACATACATAAATACACCTGGGTTTCACCTGATGGGCTGCATAAGAACATGATTGATTACATATTAATTAACATCAAATGGGCTAGTTCTGTTAGAAATCCCAAGGCATATAAGGGAGCTGAAATTGGATCTGACCATTACCTTGTTAAAAGTGTGTTGCAACTTAAACTTAAAAAGTGTTGTGCTAGGGTTAAAAAATTTACTTTTAATACTGAAGCTCTGAAAGATCCAGTTATAGCCAAAGCTTACCATGATAGGTTACTTAGTCATTATGACAGTCATTATATGCTTATTACTGAAGTTGAGGAAGAATGGGGGCATTTTAAACAGGTTTTTTTGGAAACTATCAGTAGTCTTTTTCCGAAAAAAGGAGCCGAGGAGACAGAATTATTTAAGTGATAAGGCATTTGAGCTTATTTCAGAAAAAAAGGAACTGCAGGAATGTCCTTAATTAATACCCTACTAGTCCTAATAGAAAACATTACAGAGAGTTTAATAAACGTGTAAAGGATCAGTTAGCTACTGATAAGAATCTTTGGCTTGATGGCTTGGCTGACAAAGCTGAGGGTGCAGTTAGGCAGCAAAACAACAGAGAGCTGTACCAAATAGTTAATGTTTTATGTGGTAGAAAACGGACAGGCATACAAGGTTTGAATGATAAACAAGGTAAGGTTATAGAAGGGGAGGATTCTATCATGGCTAGGTGGGCTGAGCATTTCAGTGATGTTCTAAACAATGTAGTTAGTTCAACTCCAATTGTTTGCAATGATAATAGATGCATTGGTGGCTTTAATGTTGGCCATATAACACAGTCTGAAGTTATTTTAACTATTTCTAAACTTAGACTTCATAAATCGCCAGGTGTAGATGAAATTACTACTGAAATGCTTAGAGCTGGGAACGTTTCGGATACCACTTGGATGACTGAAATTTCGAATATCTTTTATGACAAAGGCATTGTTCCTAAGGATTTTACCAGAGCTATTGTTATCCCTATTTTCAAAAACCGTGATCGCAGTTCTTGTGATAAGTATAGGGGTATCAGCCTACTCTGTGTTCCAGGTAAAGTTCGTTCCATGATTGTGCTTAATAGAATTAAGAATCTGGTTGACAGTCAATTGCGTGATGAACAATGTGGATTCAGAAGTGGTAGGGGATATGTGGATCAGATATTTTTACTTAGGAAGATTCGTGAGAAAGGTTTAGAGTTTCAGAAACCTTTGGTTGCTAGCTTTGTTGATTTCAAAAAGGCTTTCGACTCTGTTGATCGTAATAATTTGTGGTTGGTTGATTGTGATATCATATGGTATACCAGACAAGTTAGTTAACATAATGAAAGCTCTCTATAATAACACTGAGTTGTATGTGAGAGTTGGTAAGGCTTGTAGCAATTGGTTTAGTATTACTTCTGGTGTTTGACAAGGGTGTATTTTGTCTCCTTTCTCTTTAGCTTGGTTATTGATTATGTTATGCGAAATTCACTTCAAGGGAAAGATTTTGCCCTTAAATGGACTGGAGATACGAAAATTTCTGATTTCGATTATGCTGATGATTTAGCCCTTTTGGCAAATGATGTTGATGAGATGAACTCCTTCATTCGATCTGTTGATGAGACTGGTAGTAGAGTAGGCTTGGTTATAAATAGAGAGAAAACTAAAGTGATGAAAATTCAGTTCATCTGAATGGTTGTAGCCTTGAGCAGGTGTCACAGTTTAATTACCTTGGGAGCTATGTAACAGATACTGGTGATGTGCGGCATGAGATTAACAGATGAATAGCGATTGCTGCTGGGACTTTTAGAATCTGTAGAGATTGTGGAGAAATAGGCATATACAGCTAAAGACTAAAATTTGACTCTATAATAGTTTGGTACTTTCTAGAGTTATTTATGGTAGTGAAACTTGAACGCTTTGTAAACAAGATAACAGGAAACTAGATACTTTTGATTCTAGAAGCTTACACAGTATCTTGGGCATTAGGTGGTTCAGCTTTGTAACTAATGACAGGTTAGGCAAAGGTGTCGACAACCTCCTTTAAGCAGCATATTGTGCAGAGAGAGACTCCGTTGGTTTGGCCATGTTGCCCGTATGAATAATTATAGATTGGCGAATAGGGTTATGAACAGTGTGCCTAAAGGCCTCAGAAAGAAGGAGAAACCTAGGATGCGGTGGGCAGACAATGTCAAACAGGACCTTGTTAGGATTGGTGTGCAGTGGCCAGATGCAGTAGATGTAGCTCAGGATAGACTTAATTGGAGAACTAAATTTCACGGTCTGGTTGGACCACCGTAGCCCATGGCTGCTTGATGATGATGATGATGATGATGGTGGTGGTGGTGGTGGTGGTGGTGTACACTAGATAGCGCCACGGGCTTTTCATAAAGGTGGGAATTTTTAATAAAGGGGGGGTTAGTAAAGGAAGATCAATTAATTTTAATGAATTATTAATTAATTATGAATCATTAATTACGGATAATTAATTCTGAATTATTGATTATGAATCGATTCGTTCAAGTCGAGGTTATATGAACAATCATCTGCTAACAACGCGATAGAGTTACACCTCTAATGTATTGACACAAAAAATACAGAGAGGGAAGTCCACATGTGGTAGCTTTATGTTCTTGCAAGTTAGTCAAAGGGTATACTATTCACGTCATACCATTCTCTATATAGCAGTCTTAGACATTTGTAGAAGGATGTCCTAGAGGATCAAAATGTTCAATGGTATAGTTGTTCACTTAAACTGCGATCCAGTGCGTCCCTGACGAAGTAGAAAATATGTGTTGTATATAAATATACAAAGTTTCTTTGCAATGTAAGGTAATTGATCCCTCATGAACACTCCTCGGAAAAGGGGAGGTGTATAGGAATTCCTTTTCAGTACTCTGTTCTGTTGTAATGAATCCATTAGGTGGAATAATCAATAGCATTTTTCTATCTTGATCGATTTCCAGAAGATTTTCAAACAGTGCGTAGAAAATCACACTAACAGCATGTGGTAAAGTGGCACCAAATTTGAGCTCTAGTGTACAATTCCCAGACTTTCTGCAATATTCCCAGATAATCTACAATTCCAGATTTCCATTTAGCTTAAAATAATCATTACACTCCTTTCCTGCAGGGGCAAATTCAAAACCATAGAAAGTAAACCCTCTCTAGCAATAAGCGTGACGGAATGGATGTCCCTTATCAGCTTTCCATACATCCAAACTCTCGAGGAGTGTTTGATAAGATCGTAGGTATTGATTGTTCCTGAAATCTGGAGTAAAGGGTTGTGAAGTAAACGATTTAGAATCCACACCATCACCACCACCACCACCACCAAGAACCCATGGGCTACGGAGGTCCAACCAGACCGTGCAATTTAGTTCTCCAAGCATATCTGTCCTGAGCTACATCTGTTGCATCTGGCCACTTCTAACAAAGTCCTATTTGACATTTTCTTCCCACCGCATTCTAGGTCTCCCCCTCCTTCTGAGGCCTCTAGGCACACTGTTCATAACCCTATTCACCAATCTATAATTATCCATACGAGCTACATGGCCAAACCAACGGAGTCTCTCTCTGCACAATATGCTGCTTAAAGGAGGTTGTCGACACCTTTGCCTAACCTGTCATTAGTTACAAAGCTGAACCACCTAATGCCCAAGATACTGCGTAAGCATCTGGAATCAAAAGCATCACGTTTCCTGTTATCATGTTTACAAAGTGTCCAAGTTTCACTACCATAACTAACCCTAGAAAGAACCAAACTATTATACAGCCTAATTTTAGTCAGTAGGTGTATACGCCTATTTCTCCACACTCTCCATAGATTCTTAAAAGTCCCGGCAGCAATCCCTATTCGTCTGTTAATCTCATGCCGCACATCACCATTATCTGTTACATAGCTCCTAAGATAATTAAACTGTGACACCTGCTCAAGACTGCAACCATTCAGATTAACTGAATCACAGCCTGCCTTACCAATTTTCATCATTTTAGTTTTCTCTCTGTTTATAACCAAACCTACTCTACTAACAGTCTCATCAACAGCTCGAATGAAAGAGTTCATCTCATCAACATCATTTGCCAAAAGGGTTAAGTCACCATCATTATCTAAATCAGATATTTTTGTATCTCCAAACCATTTAAAGCCAAAATCTTTCACTTGCAGTGAATTTCGCATAATATAATCAATAACCAGGCTAAAGAGAAAAGGAGACAAAATTCACCCTTGTCAAACACCAGAAGATATGCTAAACCAATTGCTACAAGCCTTACCAACTCTTACACACGACTCAGTGTTATTATAGAGAGCTTTCATTATGTTAACTAACTTGTCAGGCCTTATGATCTCACAATCAACCACAAATTACGAAGCTCAACAGAGTCGAAAGCCTTTTTGAAATCAACAAAGCTAGCAACCAAAGGTTTCTAAAACTCTAACATTTCTCAAGAATCTGCCTAAAGGAAAATATCTGATCCACACATCCCCTACCACTTCTGAATCCACATTACTCATCACGCAATTGACTGTCAACCAGATTCTTAATTCTATTAAGCACCATCATGGAAAGAACATTACCTGGAACAGAGAGTAGTTGATACAATTTAGTTTAAGAACTGCGATCACCTTTTTTGAAAATAGGGATAAAGATAGCTCTAGTAAAATCCTTAGAAACCATGCATTTATCATAAAGGTTATTCAGAATTTCACTCATCCAAGTGGTAACTGAAACATTCCCAGCTCTAAGCATTTCCGTCACAATTTCATCTCCCCTTGGGATTTATGAAGTCTAAGTTTAGAAATAGCCAAAATAACTTCAGATTGTGTTATAGGGCCAACATTAAAGCCACCAATGCATCTATCATCATTGAAAACAATTGGATTAGAACTAACTACATTGTTTAGAACATCACTGAAATGCTCAGCCCACCTAGCCATGAGAGAATCCTCCCCTTCTATAACCTTACCTTGTCTATCCTTCAATCCTTGTGTGTCTGTCCTTTTTCTACCACATAAAAACATTAACTCTCTGGTACAGCTCTCTGCTGTTTTGCTGCCTAACTGCACCCTCAGCTTTGTCAGCCAAGCCATCAAGCCAAAGATTCTTATCAGTAGCTAACTGATCCTTTACACGTTTATTAAACTCTCTGTAATGCTTTCTATTAGGACTAGTAGGGTATTAATTAAGGACATTCCTGCAGTTCCTTTTTTTCTGAAATAAGCTCAAGTGCCTTATCACTTAAATAATTCTGTCTCCTCATCAGAAGCTCCTTTTTTCGTAAAAAGACTACTGTTAGTTTCCAAAAAAGCCTGTTTAAAATTCTTCCTCAACTTCAGTAGTAAGCCTAACATGACTCTCATAATGACTAAGTAACCTATCATGATAACGTTTAGCTATAATTGGATCTTTCAGAGCTTCAGTATTAAAGGTAAATTTTTTAGCCTTAGACAACACTTTTTAAGTTTAAGTTGCAAGATACTTTTAACAAGGTAATGGACAAATCCAATTTCAGCTTCTCTATATGCCTTATGGTATTTCTGACAGAACTGGCCCATTTGCTGCTAATTAATATATAATCAATGATATTCTTATGCAGTCCATTAGGTACCCATGTGTATTTATGTATGTCGCAGTGTTTGTAATAAGTGTTAGTTATTCTGAAACCATTGAGTTTACTTGCTTGTAGGAGACGTTGTCCATTGCCATTGACGCTACCAATACCAACAGGGTCTATCACTCCTACCCAAAGGTCAGATTCAGTACCAACTTTGGCATTGGAGTCATCTAGACAAGGATAATATTTCCTTCCTTGGCAGAATTCAAAATATCCTGAAGTTGTCCGTAAAACCTATCCTTCTCATCCTCATCGGTATCCTCTGTGGGGGCATAACAGCAGATAACATTCAAGTCTTTAATACTCGTCTGAAATTTTCGTCTAAGAAATCTTTCTTTAATACACTCATATCCTAGAAGAGCATCACTAGCATGTCTGCTAAGAAGCAGATCCACGCCTTGATTATGCTTATTATCGTTCCTCTCTGAAAATAGAAATTTGAGATTATTTTTAAGAATCTGACCTTTATCTGACCATCTGGTTTCTTGCATGCCGGGAATATCTAAATTATAACAACAGTGGAATTGTTGTGTGAGGACATCAAGAGAATAAGCTCTGTGCAAAATACTCACATTCCAACTACCTCTGGAGAGAAAATGTTAGTGGGATGTTTAAAAATACTATATTTATTGAGAGAGGGAATGCCGACAGTATCGAACAGACCCCTAATCGCAGGAATGGGGCAAATACCCGTTCCCCGACCATTAAAGGCCGAAGCCATCCACACTGGAAGAGTTACTCCAATGCAAAATATGATACTAGTAGAAGCAAAGAGTTCAGATTTCTGCGATGACCTCTACTCAGGATTATCCACCAGCTGATAAACATATCCTGTGAATCTATTTACTTGGGGCTGTCTACCCACAAACAAACAGAAAACACAGCGGAAGATTTTCTCTCCACAGAAGCGGTGCAGCAAATTCAGGATCCATAATCAAGCTCAGAGCCATAATTCCGTTCAGGTTGGTATATATGGTCAGTACCAGGTCACTGTGTGGTTTACCACTCCTCAGAATGGTAGGAAAAAGAAAGAAAATTAGCCATAGTTGCCCAGATCGTAAGCCACACTTTATCTGGCAGCCCTACACTTACGTTCATTTCCACAAGAGAGTATCTCTATTGAAAAATACTAATGGCCTGCACCACGAAAAGGCGGGGTCAAACATTAAGCCTGGTCGGTTTTATGCATCATCAAGGGGATTGGTGCATAGCTCTCCTTCCAGTGACTACCTAGCTACCATTTACAGACGATATCACAAAACTCACACATAGGTTTCTCCTACACCTGCAGAAGAAAAAAAGAATATGTAATAAAACCATGATCTAGGCACAGCTGAGCAAGTACAACTTCTTACTTGCGATTCCTGCAAAGAGACAGCTGTCAATGCTTGACAATGAATGTTTTGAAATCAAATCTCTTATCAATGTATTATGATTAAAATCACTGCCACAGTACCTGGAGCTCAATGGAAAAACACTGCTGGAAGTCTAAATATGGAACAGGCATGGAGAGTTGGACAGTGGCATGGCTGACTTGGCACCAGCATCTACCAAGTCATTGCCTCTGATATCGACATGACCAAGCACACAGCAGAAACGAAAGGTACATATGGCTTTCAGGTGCTGGAGGTGCTGGCAGATCTTGAAGAGAACAGGGCGAGGCCTCACTGAGATCAAAGTCTATACAAGCAGCAAGTTGGTGTAAAGCACTCTCAACTATGATGCTTCGCTGTTATATTGTCCAAGGCAAGACTGATAATATGCAATTCTGCTGCAAAGATGGTACAATGCAGTGGGATCTGGTCTGCCATGATTGTTTCCCAACAAACTACAGCTGATTCCACCAAATCCCAAGTCTTTGACCCATCTGTAAAGACAGGCAATGAGTCTTGATTGTGAAGCACAGTCACTGCAAAGATTTGGAACTACACACAATTGAGTGTGAAAGCTTCTCCATATAGCAAAGAGAAAAATTGCATGAAAGCGCAAAAGTGAGCCATAGTGGAAGTACCTCAGCTGTCAATCGGCAATGCTATCAAGATCAGTGTTAACTCTCTGAGGTAGCTTCGATACACAAACCGAGAGGGCAAATGGTAGTCAAACGATTAGTAAAGTGCATTTCGAACTTTGGGCAGAATTGATAGAAAGACAAATCTCAATAGCACTTCATTTTGATACAACTCGCAAAGACATCACAATGAGCCTAAAAATATGGAGCAGAAAATGTTAAAACAATTATGAGATTAGCAGCCAGTAATTCTTGCTCCGAAAGTCAGGAAACACATGGAACTGGATTGGGTGATTTGAACTTGTCAGCTAGCAAAACTACACCTGAACAAGAGAAACTAATTCCCATGTAGTAACACTCCCCCCCACCCAGGAAACACCTGACCATTCAGGAATGTGACAGGAGAGGCAAGACAATGAGAAACTTATCAGCCAGCTACTGCAATAACTAGGTAAGGAATACATACGACCCTGTACGGTAATTTGAACTTGTCACTTAACAAAATAGTCCAAGAGAAAGAGAACAGAGTACTCACAATAGAACAAAAATTATTAAAGTATAAAAGTAATAAAATCAAAGTAATATTAAATAAATAAAAGATAAGAAAAAAATAGCTGACAATTACTTTGAGATCAATAGAATTCTTCACAGCGTTAAAACATTTAAGCTGTAATGCTTGAATTTGTAGTGATTTTTATCAAAATTTCCGTTCAACGAGGTGGGTTCAGCAAGACCTACGATACCGCATTTAGGTAACTGTCCAGAAAATAAGTTATCTTTTTTTTACTGCAGTAATTCCGGGTGCAGTATTCAAGCTTCACATCTTGACTCTTCATAGTGGATATTTTGCTGAGTGCTCTGTAACATTTGTGCATGAGAGATTACAGAATTTTTCATTTTGACTTTTCTAATGTAACATACAGCCTCTTTAAACTTCACCTTAAATTCAGTCCTGTCCACATTCGTCATGAGACAAAACTCGGGCTTTGCTCTTGTCATTCTGATTCTGAGGTTTACATGGTTAAACAAATACTTGCCTTGAAGATATATCCGTGTATTTAAGATATTAATTCGATAGAATTGGGCCTGCCAATGTCTTACGTGCTTGATGCAGGTTACCATCTGTCCCCTAACACTTGTCCCATTTTGATTGTCCCCTTTTTGATGGGAGGCCACCATCTGTACCCCAACAGCTGTCCCAGTGGGTTCCCTCCCCCCACCTTCTCTGAACATTCGGGGTCTTTGTAACCTGCCCATATAGCTCCTTGTGTGCAAACAAGTCCAGCTCAGAGGTAAAACACTGACAAACCCAACACTGACCACTGTCTGTCCTCAGGAAAACGCGTACTCTCTTGAAAACATTGCATGTTAGTGGGTAATAGTCTGGTCTTTCATAAATATCCACGATACTTTCCTCGTTCCTAGTGCAAACACAAGGGTTGATCACTCTTCAGAGCTCTCCGTGAGCGTCACCCACTAGCTGAGGTAAGATAAGGTCTGAATAAACGTAGATTCCGTCTATCCCTTTTTTTAAATTCATAGCATAGCCCTTCCTAATAAATAAGTCTTCTTATTCGTGAGTAAAAGGAATCAGAACAAGTATCTCACGTTACTAGGTATCGCTAATCTCATTTCTTTAAAACGACTCACAGCATTATCATAACGTCCACGATGTATGTGTACTAGCGGCGTGAAAGTCTCTGCGACGACCACAACCTCAGTAAATTCTTGAAGAGGGATAGGTTGTAGCACTTACAGGCTGTAGGTGTCATCAGTTACAGGTATACGAGGTTCTGACGATGTCAGAAGTATAGGTGTTTTTGCGCTAAACTATCATACAGATACGTTCTAGATAATTATCCTCTAACCCACACAATGTGTTAATGAAAGCTTTTAAAATTCTTGGGAAACATAATATCCCATTACCATTTTCGAATGTCACTGTAAGAGTTCTCTCCGCCTCGGGGCGGGGATGGCTCAGTCGGTAGCGCGCCAGGCTCGTAATCTGTAGTTCCCAGGTTCGAGTCCCAGCTGGGTCAGCGTTGAGATTTATCTCCGCAAAATTCCCCGCCCTGCCCTCGGTCAGTAGGGGACACCGATGGGCTTGGAAAGGCCGCCGTCCGTCGGATGGGACGTTAAGCCGTGGCCCCGTGTGCGGGAGAGCTATACCCTGTGCACGTTAAAGAACACGCTGGATGGCCTTGACGGGAGGCTACCATCTGTCTCCCAACAGCTGTTCCAGTGGGTCCCCTCCCCCAACCTTCTCTGAGCCTTCGGGGCCCATGTGACCTGGCCATCTAGCCCATGGTGTGTAAAAAAGTGCCGCTCAGAGGTAAAACAACCCAACCCAACCCTGTATGATTTAGCACATTCTCCTCCATGTCAGGGGTCCATGCCTATCGTTCCCGACTCCTGGTAGGTCTCTGGAAGGAGTCGGGAACTACACAACTATGCAAGTTGTGTAGTATAATCCGAATGATTTTACCTGGATAAATACACTGGCTACAGAAAGTAACGTCAAATTGAAAGCTATTTTTCAGGTATCCACGAAGGGGTGGAGTAATCTGCCCATTTTACCAACACCTTCTTTCTTCGGTCTTTAGACAAAGATATTTCCACAGTATAAAGTTGGACATTTAACTTTCTGTAATTCTTCGTTGTAGTAAGTTCTCTTTATCTTCTGGCTGTCACTAACTACCACGTCATATACTCTAGGATACTTTCGTATTACTCTATGTACTTGGAACATTTCCCTCTCCACTGTTCAGATGCACCTTACTTGAAGAGATGTTTAAGACGTGGTCTCCAAGTTTAAAATGTGGTGTTATCTTTTTTTTCAGGGACTCCATAGAGTCTTTCCCACACAATAATTTTGTTATGTATATTCACATCTTTTGGGACGATCCCGCGAGCTCTATGCTCAGATGCATTATAACTTTCTATTATACGAGACGAAACATTGGTGAATTTAAAATGCTTATGTTTCGTGAAATAACGCTATAATTTTTCTTGCAACGTATGGTTCAAATATTCTGCTAAGTCAGCTTTCTTATCACCATAAGATACGAAAAAATGAATGTTTTTATTCTTCAAATATTTTTGAAAGATTCGATTCGTGAATTCTGTAACCTTGATCTGCATTAATGACAATGGGTACCTTACCTAGGGAAATAATTTTTTCGAATACTTCTTTCATAGCTTTATCTGTCGTGTTCTTCAAATGTATTGCCCATGCATAGCGGAACAAGATGTCGATAGATATTAATATGTAGCCGTAACCCTCATTAAATCGTGAGATATTTTTCACGATCATTAAATATGCCTGATATTGTTGATCTAGTCCGTCACGTCTGTGTTGTTTCTTTTGAATTTTGTTCTTGCTGGTTTGTGGGGAGTGTACGTCTCCTACTCCAACAACCATTCTTTGACTCTCTTTCTGAGTAGTTGAGTATTCTGGGATAATCGTGCTACTTCGCCATAATTCCCAGGGTTCTCTGGTTGTTAGTAAACTTTCTCCAACTTTGAATTCATTGACAAGTAGAAGTTTTCCTTCCTTAACTCACTGGTTAAGTAATAACGAATCAGAATGTCAACGTTCCTTAATCACTGCTTAAGTAATAACGAATCAGAACTCTGCCGCTTCTTCACACAACTTTCTCGAAGTGTCAATGATTGAATGTTCGTAGTAAAGATCTTTTGTTTTCGCGTTCACCAGACAAAATCGGTAGCTCAGGGCCCATAACATGCTCTCGAACCCACGGGATCTGACACTATTTTTTCCCACTGATAATAAGGCAAGTTAATTCCTTTGACTATAGGACTCAGACATAAAAATAATCTTATATATGTCCACGGTTTGATTGCAGACACTTAAAAAAACGTTCCTTCCCAAGTGCTGGGATTCGCCACAACTAGTGATTAAATAGTCTCGAGAAAATTCATTCCCTAACATTACAGTTCCCCCTATAGTCAAACAAACTAGTATTACAGTAACCATTGTCTTACGAGGGCTAATGACTCAAAATGAACACACAAGTCGTTATACATTAAGTAATATGAAACTTTTATTTATGAAACCAAGAGTTTGAAATATACAGATTTTCCTTCACACTCTCTAAAAATTCCGTTTAGGAAAGAGAGGCGAGAAAAATGTCATTCACATAACAGTAGTCCTTGGGACCATGCAGAATTCACAAAGGCAGAAGCTATATCATCAATGTTCAAAGCTCGAACTGCCTCGTTCACACAAGATCTAAAAAAATCTTTAGGTTCCACGTTTCTCGTGTTGGGTAGTAAATGATGCATCAGATCTTGGTGAATATTTTCCATAAAGTATTATATCGGCTGTCCCTCTAGCACCGCAGGGTGTGCCAGTAGGAATGCTAATAATGCATCTCTGTTCGGCAATTGCATGACGTAGATGGGAATTCGCATCAAATCTAAAATAAAATTCCACACTGTTCTTAACATCTCCACGTCGCTCACAGAGTATGCCCAATTGGGTAAGAGTGAGGGTCACCAAGCTAGGAAACGGATTTTTCGAATGAGATTTCACAGTTTTGATGATGTCCAGATGTCAGGAACCATCACAATTGGAGTAGATACAGACCTGTAGGTTGTGTGTGACAAATCGTATTTATCTCTCTGTTGAATGGGAAGCATCAATTCTGTCAAAGACTGTCATTAATTCTTGCCACTCGTGTAGAGTTAGAGTGATCCTTCTTTTGTTAGGTAATGCAGTCCTACTTCCGTAAAGGTTGGTAACATCGCATGTGAATCAGTAGTCTATCTCTGTAAAGGTCAGGTACAACGAAGAGAGAGTCGCCCAGCGGCTAAGTGTGTGCAGAGTCAGCTTGCATGGTGTAATAAAAATTCCTAAGTCGTTTAAGTCTGGTTATATTAGGGGATGGTGAACATTTTACTCCTCTAGGTGACAGTGGTGATCTTGGTGGCTGTTCTGGCAGCATGACATCATCTTCGTATATTATATAACAGGTTTCCATTATGGGAACAGGTTTCCACTCCATACGGTTTTATGCCTAATTATCGGTGTTAACGAAGGGCCAAGAGGTAGAGAAGATGAAGTTCGATATTTTGACTTAAATCCTGTGTGTGTATGTCGTCTTCTATAGGAGGATTTAGACACACAATTATGGACTAACTCTTCATTCATTTGATGTACATCTTCTAAAGCAACCTCCTCCATTATCGTTGCTGTTTCATCCTCCTCGGCTATTTCCATAGGTTTTCTCCCTGTGGGAAAAATTCTTTCAGAACATATAATCTTCGAAATCATCTAATTGATTCTTAGGACGACCTATTGATGAATTCATTTCGTACTGAGGAAATAGATCATCAAAGTCACTAAATAATAATAAAATAATAAATACCCCCTCAAGCAGCTGCTTGCCACAGAGGTCTGACAGGAGCCTGTCAGTTTATATGCCACAGTATCTGTTTGAAATGTGTTTTATTGGGGGATGACTCCGTCTTTGTCAATTAAATTGTTCATCCATGTGCTAAACACTGCCACCTCGGCTTCTGAACTATGGACATCACGACCCTCATGATAACCACATTCACTTCCGGAGATTTTAGGCAGGTCTTTAAACCGTGGACATCTCCACTTCTCTAAATAAAAAGATTCTATTCCTAACCTTTCAAGCAAGCGTTTCTCGTAGATTCCTCCCTTATAACCAACAATACCTTTGTAAGGTCCTCGCCACCTTTCATGAATGTGACGTACAATGTCATCGAGAGAGTCCAATTCCCAGACGACTTCAGCAGTATGAGGGTAAAAAGGGAGAACTATGATGTGTTTGGACACAAGCAGACGTTCTTCCAATCAGAAGAGGAAATATCGATGAAGAAAGAAAGGTCGAATCTGTAGACCCATATCAGTCCTTTACAATCTGAATATCTAAATTCTCTAGTTAAAAATTTGCCTTTTGCAGTAAAACCGTCCAAGTCGATGACACAGCACATATGATTCATATCCGTCAAATCAGCATAACCCCAGATGTCACTACGATGATTCACACATCATACACAGACTTAGCCATCTCTACCAATTCGTTAAAATACAGCTTTCGAATTCCTTCCAATATAGGATAGCCATACATTTTAGTGTCTATAGTGAACACACGAACAACTTTATCAAGACTAATACTAGGTAGTTGATGCAAGTTAATGTCCAGAAGCAGCTCCTCCAATAAACCAGTATAAACAGATAGTTGCTCGTCAAGCTGGGCATTCCAATGTAAGGTAAAGGACTCAAAAACTGCTTTGGAGAACTCCATGACTCCAGTTCGAGATTCGATGTCGAGACTTTATAGGGATGTTCAACCACTCACAAAAGCAGGGAGATATTATAAACCAGTCATAGTGAAGGAACCATATTCTCATTAATATAATTACTCTTTCTGAGATAGCTTAAGGTTTTCATTCGTCGTTAGTGAGAATTGTCAGACACCTTCTCAGAGGCATCTCCAAGGGGAACGAAGATATTTATATTGAAAACAAGCATCTATTTTAAAAAGCCTCCGATATTCTCCCTCTAATACATGCGAGCGCCACTCAACAACGAAAAAACGTTTCAAAACGTAAGGGAAAGTAAAAGGAGTTTATCACCTACTCCTGTCCTATAATCTTGTCCCATAATATCTCTGGCCCACAGTGCCCCTACCACTACTTGTGTGATATTCACTACACAGTACCATATTGCAAATGATTATATTCTAAAATAATCCACAGTATTGAATTAAAAATTGTAGTAAAACCTAAAAAAATGTTTTGACTAATTTTATCCCAAAGCTTTGGTCACAATAAATTTATGACCTATAGCTTGATAACTAAGTTGTTTTGCATAAATGTCTCTCATCTGTATGATGATGTAAAGAACTTTTATATTATCACGCGCAGTCGCCCATGAATGATTTAAGCCTTATCAAAGAATATTACATTTCCTCTCATTTAACATAATCCTGAAAGGAATAAATACTTTTGTGTTCTTTCTTATTCTACTATGTTAAATGTACAGTGTGAGTTATTTCGGGTTATCAATGCAAATTCTTCTTTCTTTTAAATGCAAAGTCATACATGGGATGGGAAGAAAGAAATTCAGACGAATAAAGCTAGTCAACCTAAAAAATCTCGGCGAAAACTGCAGAGTCACTAGGATCGTGTTACGATGCAAATTTCAGCTCGCGAAATGCTGATTGCTAAGGGGCCTGCTTCCACCAATCCGTACTGCATGCTTCTTGTCGCTCATCAGCAGCTCTTACGGTCAATTAGTGTGCATTGTGTAGAGCCCAAGTAGTGTCGTCTTTAAATGAATGGCGATATTAAAAAAAATTGATTATGCTAATGAAGCTATCCACTCTCTGACATTCCTTCTCTTTTCTTTCCTTTTATTTCTTTCTGCATCGTTACTCTTTAAATAAATTCCAATTCCCTTACTTATTTCATTCTCCTTATTACAGCTGTTTCTTCTTAGTACCATCAATTCCTTACTTCGTGTCTATATTATTTATTATGACGCATAATGGATCATTGGTGCATATATTCATCACATTTCTCTTCTGTTTTTCGCTACGTTTATATATTTCTTTTAATTAACGATTTCTTCTCTTAGAAACGGCACATGGAAAAATTTAAATCTTATCTTCCTCGAAAATCGTAGCATATGTTGCTTGGTAAAAAGCAGTCTCTCTCTTTTCACTGAGAACTATTAATTGAGTAGAAGGAAAAACTTTTGTATTTATTAAAGAACATATTTTTCTTTAAAAATGTTATTTAGAAATTTGGAATACAATTTAATTTAACAAGCAATACGTTTGATGGAAACGTGATAAGGTGTTGTCATACAAAAGTTTTATTTACGCGAATCATATTACACTGTTAGTGTGTCAAAAGTTATAGTTTACTGTGTTGATAACGAAAATATTCTGTTCAATAAAAGCTCTTAGGTAATAAATCTGCAAATGTCTACTGTGCATAAAAACATCGAGATGGCCAGACTGTAAATAGCATGTTGATTGGAAAATCCTCGTGGAAAGTATTAAAAGGAAAGCATTCGTGGAAAGAAATTTGTAGTAGTGTGAGGACATCAAGAGAATAAGCTCTGTGCAGAGTCCACACATTCCAACTACCTATGGAGAGAAAATGGTTAATGGGATGCTTAAAGAAACTATGTTATTTAGAGAGAGAATGCTGACAATATCAAACAGCCCCCTAATTGCAGGCATGGTGCAAAGACACGTTCCCCCACCACTAAAGGCTGAAGCCATCTACATTGGAAGATTTCCTGCAATGTCGAATTTGACGATGCCAATAGAAGCAAAGAGTTCAGGTGCCTGCGATGACTTGTGCTCAGTATTATCCACCAGCTGATAAATATATCTTGTGAATCTATTTACTTGGGGCTGTCAACCCACAAACAAACAGAAAACAGAGCGGAAGATTTTCCCTCCACAGAAGCCCACCAGTGCAGCAAAATCAGGATCCATAATCAAGCTCAGAGCCATATATCTGTCCAGTCCAGTGGGTTTATATGGTCAGCACCAGGACCCTGTGTGGTTGACCACTCCTCAGCAGGGTAGAAAAAAAAAAGAAAAGTAGCCATAGTTGTCCAGATTAGTAGGCGACACTAATCTGGCAGGCCTCGACTTCCGTTCACTTCCACAAGAGAGTATCTCTTTTGAAAGGTACTAACGGTGTGCACCACGAGAAGTCGGGGTCGGACATTAGGTGCTAGGACTGGCCGGTTCTTTGCATCATCACAGGGGATTGGTGCATAGCTCTCCTTCCAGTGACTACCTAGCTACCATTTACAGACCTCTATGTGATTTTTCCTCATACATTAAAAAATAAAAATAATTAACCCATGTAGCAGCTGCTTGCCACAGAGATCTGACTGCCACAGAGTCTGTAAGTTTAGACGCCATAGTAGAAGTTTCATGATAATGGGAAGACCTCAGCAGAAAAACTACACGAACATCTATAATTAAAATTTTAAGATGGGAAAAGGTAGTCAAAGAAAGAACTGCATTATCTTTGAAAATGAAATTCCCATATGTGCCAGAGGTGATATGCGTTCTTCTCGTCAGTTTACACATTCAGTACCCTCTAATAGTGAAAATTCTATCTATTGCAGATTTGGGAAAATAAACTATTATTATTTTATTAATACCTGTAAAACACAAAAAATTTCATTTATTTCTTAAAGCAGAAAAGTGTAATCATTGCTATTAGTTTAAATCACTTGACCATTACACACTATGACTAAACATTTAAGTTCCTAGCATAAATAGATCGTTTGCAGTATTCGTTTAAAGATTTGGCATTGTCTACCTTTTTCCCCCCGCTAGAGGCCGCCTTTCGAGTTCCTATTTACTGCCTATAAAACTTTCTAACAGTGGAAATTGCAAACTGGTGGGGATTCGAAAAATGTGCACATTAATATTTTGTTACTACCTGTAAAACCCCCAAAAAAAGAAAGAGACTGTTTCATTTATCTTTTAAAATAAAAAAGTTTCATTTTCGCCTCCCCCACTTTTGGCTAAGAAGGCAAAGTCTTGTTCCCATTGTAAACCTTCTGACTCTACTACCAAACTTTGAGATTTCCAATGCAAATACTTTGTTCGCAATACTCGTTTGAATTTTTAGTATTTTTCATCTTTTTCAACCGCTGGAGGGCGCTATTAAAGCTATTGGAAGATTTCAGAATTGTGAATCACAATGTTTCTTCGTACCTATCCAACACAAAAAGAATTTTTCATTTATCTCTAAAAGTAAAAAGTTTTGTTTATAGACGGACAAACAGATGCAAAGGCAGATGGACAGACAAAAGTTAACAGAAAGACGGACAGACATACGAACAAATATTGACATAAAACAGACGACCAAGTGGAAACATTAGCTCGTTTTTCAAACGAACTTTAAAAGAAATTATTTGTTGGTTTTCAGTTATCTCGTTTCATTCTTGCAGCCGATTGCCGTTGCCGTCTTCTGACGCAGTTTCTTGGAAAAATATTCATTAATTTATTTCTATGAGTAAAATTTTTACATCAAATGCAGCGCAGTGAGGCACGATAAAATATGGAAGCTTTTACAGACGAAAAAGTGGTAAAAATGTATAAACCTATAACAACTGAGAAGTTTTAACTAGGTACACACACTAACTCATGGGCTTTCGTCTCATGGAAAGTCAAAACGTGGCTCCCATAAACCACGTGACTCAATCAACCAATGCAAGACAATCACCGAGATGGCCAGCCTCTAACTATACAGGACCTCCAATAGTGAGCAGAAAAGTGACTGTGCCCGTAGCCTCCGACTTCGTTAATTTCTCATTGCTGAGGTTAGAAACTTAGGTATCCGGTGTGTGATGCGATGTCAAAGGCAGTACCAGTGAAATGAGATTTTTCATACACTCCTAGCTCGATTTGCTTGGTAGGCTGGCGCTTCTACTTAGTAATTATATTACTCAGTAGTACTGTAGTATATTATAGTACTGTAGTAATTTAATATAGTACTGTAGTACTAATGTATTATAGTACTGTAGTAATTTAATTATACAGAGTAATTTAAGGGAAATTCAAACAATATTTTTAAAATAGAAGTTTTTTATTCGATTTTACTAAAGATAAGGAAATACTTTTACTTTTCAAATGAAAATATAGAATATATATATACAGGGTGATTGTAAACTCTCTCAGCAAAAAGAGGGGTGATAGTACACGTCAAAACAAACAATTCTTGCAATGGAACCTAGGGTCGCATTCCACTCCTTCCGCCAGAGAAGTGTAAAGTTACATATCCACGTTGATCCTTCAACAGTGAAAACAAAGGCACTTAACATGATGGGGCTTTTATGAGTTGTTTCTGATGCTAGTGATTTTCAAAACTTAACATGATGAGATTTATGAGTTGTTTAATTACATTCGAGTCAGAGAAAGACTCAAAGTAGCTGCTCAAAGTGGCGTCTGAGGGTGTTGTTGCACAGCCCATACCGGCGAATACAGCCCATACAGCCCATACCGGCGGGGACTGTCGCACCCTCTCGTAGTCTCCTGGTGTGGTGTTGGTCTTATCCGCTGCAACACCGATTCTCGCGACGAGATCTTCCAGGGAGTCCACAGGTTTCTCGTACACAAGTGTTTTCATGTGCCTCCAGAAGAAGTCTAGTGGATTGAGGTCCAGGGAGAGTGGAGGCCAAGACACAGGTCCACCACGTCCAATCCACCGCCTGGGATAAGTTGCATTTAGGAAATATCGGACCTCGATGGAAAAGTGTTCTGGGGCCCCATCATGCATAAACCACATGTCTCTCTGCGTGATGAGCGAAACACTCTGCAACAGACCAGGAAGCACTTGCTCCAGAAACACACAGTATGCTGTACCGGTCAGTCGTTCTGGAAAGAGGTAAGGTCCCACCAGACAATCACCCAGATGCAATCACCCGGGATACCTGCCCAGATGTTGACGCCAAATTTCTGCTGGTGTTTACGAGGGTCAGTGACGTGGCGATTTTCTTTAGCCCAAGCGGTGTGGTTGTGATTGTTGAAAATGCGTTCCCGGGTAAACGTGGCCTCATCACTAAATAACGCTAATGCGGGAAATTGCGGATTAACATTATTTATCTGGAGCATCCACCTAGCAAACTCTACCCGGCGGGGATAGTCATCTTCGTTCAAAGCTTGGACCTTCTGCACGTGGAAGGGATGCATCCATGCCTCATGTAGGACATTCCACACCGAGGTTTGAAAAACTCCCATTTTGGATGACACCACTCGCGTACTTGTTGAAGGAACTTCTGCAAATCGCTGCAAGTCACATTCTTCCATTTCCGGTGTCCGCACACTTCCCGAACGTCCAGTATCACTCATTTAGATTGCCAACGAGCCAGTTCCATGCAGTCTTTGATCAACACTGGCGAAGGTCGAATGGTAAGGAATACGACGATTCGGAAATCTCTCATGATGCAATCTTTGTGCTTCACGTCTATTACCACCTGCTTGGCCGTACATCAGATGCATATCCGCCAATTCCTCATATGTGTAGTCTTCCATGTCATTCACGAATACGTCACTTATCATGTGACATTATCACGGTAATGTCGATGAACGGGTTCGGCTGCGTTTTTAAATGTTTGTTCCCAATCGTCTAGACACTTGCTCAGCGCACCTGATTTGCATCTTGTGCTTTTCATGCACCGGTTGTAAATACTTGTGAATGCATGGAGTTTTGCGAAAGTACAGTCGCTCAAAAAAGTATCCGAACACTATGGTTGATTACAGAATTCAGAAAAAATATCTGGCAACGATTTTTTTTAGAAATTAGTGATCTGGCAACCTTCGTGTCACGTGACACGAAGGTTGCCAGATCACTAATTTCTAAAAAAAATCGTTGCCAGATATTTTTTCTGAATTCTGTAATCAACCATAGTGTTCGGATACTTTTTTGAGCGACTGTACTCTTTTCTGGCGGAAGGAGTGGAATGCGACCCTAGGTTCCATTGCAAAAATTGTTTGTCGTGATGTGTAGTATCACCCCTCTTTTTTTGTTGAAAGAGTTTACAATCACCCTGTATATATGTAAATTGTAAATATCGTTTGTTTTCCTTTTTTTTTCCATGAGAATTTTAATGGTACCATTGCTTCCCTTGCTTCAATGGATGCTTTGCCACTATTCCAGGGAGTAAACTATCAGCATGTATTAAACTTCGGTTACGTACATTACGCCAAATGACATCAACTTGACATTCCTTAAACCTACCTGGATTAGGTAAATGATGTTTACTTTATTTTTACATATAGCTATATTCTGAAAAATCGTTGGAATCTTCGTTAAACAAATTTCAGTTACATTTTTTTATCTCTACATAAATATATATTTTTGATACAAGTTCAGAATTAAAGCGTTTACTTACCGCAGGTTCATTGGACGGAAATTCAGAAGACGGGTCACAACACCGTTTTATGTTATTTTAAATATTTTCATTAGCAGTCTTAGGTAAATGAATATAAAAAAAATTAATTTACTTAGTATTCCATTAATTTTTTTAATTTTTTTGGGGGGTGAGGGGTGGGGGGACCAACCGCACTCGCGAACGAAATAATCAGAAAGAATCATCTTAATGGTCTACGTTAACAACCATAAATCTTGAACGATAAGAGAAAACGAGACCATTCGAAAACTGTTATGGAGCTCAAGCTATTCCCTCTCGTTTATGTTAAAGCACATTACTCTCAAGCAAAAGAGTTGAATGAGGTGTTAGGGGTTACATTTCTTCTAGCTAATGATTTTATTCAAAAAATTTCATGCTGCGTGTGTCATCCCGTGGCCGAATGGTTAGCGCGCTTCACTGTTGATCTAAGGCAGCTGTGTTCGAACCCCGGGTAAGGCATGGACGTTTGTAATGTTTTTCTGCTGAGGTCCCGCCATCCTCACAGACCTTCTACTATGGTATATAAACTGAGAGGCTCCTGTCAGATCTCTGTGGCAAGCAGCTGCTTGATGCAATATTTAATTTTTTTACGACGGGCGTTCAAAAGTTATTGACATGCATCTGAAGAACAAAACCATTGCATTTACCTCAAGAAAACTTTTACTGTCCTTCAAAGTACTCCCTTCCAGAACCTCTGCAAAGTTGCAGACGTATTCGCTAATTTTAGAACGTTTGGTGGTACTCCTGTTGGGGAGTACTCCGCAATTCTGAATGGCAGCATTTTCCAAAATCTTGTACCCTTGAAAAAGACTTCCCACAAGATTCTTTTCAATTTTTGGAAACAACCAAAAATCACATGGTGCAAAATTTGGGTCAATATGTTACCTGTTTAATTTTTTCCTGCTCCAGATAGGCCTTAACTTATTGGGATTTGAAAGCACTAGCATTGTCATGAAGAACCTTTGATACACCTGTTGTTGGACGCTGCTCCTTCATCTCCTTAACCGTTGAGGGCAAAACAATGTTGGTGTGATATTAACCATATATTGTCAATTTTTTAGGTAAGTTGTCCATGTCTATTACTGTTTGGAAATTGCAAAATACTGTAAACATCCTCTTCCTTGAGAGAAAATATTTTGGAGGATTTATGGATGCGGTTCATCTTCCGCAACCCAAACATATTTGTCGATCTTTCTGGAAATTGTATAGTAATAAAACCACGTCCCATCACCTGTGACAATATCTGTTGACCACTAGTTCAAACATGTCAGCATGTTCCTGCACGAGTCGACTCTAGCCCTTTTTGTTGTTCCATCAGTTTGTGGATTATCCATTTGGCATAGATATTTCGCAACTGTAAATGTTGATGAATAATTGTTTCCACACAGCCAATCGATGTAATGACATCTAAGCATATTACTTGAATGGTGATGTATTGGTTTTCCTTAATGAGTCCATGAATAGCAGCGATAGTTCTCTCTGTGACGACCTCGTCCGTTCTTCCTGGACGGGGGAAGTTTTTGAAGCTCTGCCGTCCTTCTCTGATTTTTCACATCCATTCCATAAGAGTGCCATATGAACAGGAACGATCCCTATATACTTGAAATAAATCGACATGAATTCTTTTCACGTCGTTTACAAACTGCACCCTTTTGAAAACGTAAAATCTTTCACGTCTTTAGTAGTCTCCATAGCAACAACGCTCAGATATCACAGACCGAACTTTACATGCCGCTGGCGAAGAGAGAGATGATGATACGGACTTTGCTTTTAACCCTTTATGAAAAGTTTAGACAAGTTTTCAAACAAGTCGCAGCTCGGTAATTTCGGAGGAACGAGTGCAAATCTACACACAGGGATCAAGTACTTTTTGAATTCCCTGTGCAATATGGGTCTCCATAAATTAGTAACACGTCGAGAGAGGAGGGATTGGGTTGTTTCTTCCTCTGAGAGACACTTTTGCGCAAACAATTGGCTAAATGGCAAGGTTCCAAAAACCCCAAGGACTCAGATAAATTTAAGGAAGCGAATCCATTTCACAGGTGTGAGGAGACAGATAAGAGCCTCATGTCAAGTCCATCTGGAACAGTCTTTAACGTACACAGGATATGGTCCTCTTGCACAGGTACTATCAAACGGATGGCGGCCTTTCCAAGATCATTGGTGTCACTTTTCAAACCGAGAGCAAAACTGAGGCTAGTGGAGATACGCACAGTTGGGACTCGAACCTGGGAAATATCTAGCTTGGAGCGCCAGCTACTGAAGCAACCTACGTTTAAGGGTGAAAGTAATTGATTTTGTTTGTCGCATTTTACAAGAAAGATGATTTCAAAGATGATGTTTCGCAACACTGAAATGATGTAGTTATTTCAGTAATTAACAATTTTATCATTTTTGATGACAAAAAACATCGAATTTATTATACTATAATTGATAATTTATTATTATTATTATACAACACATAATCGAAATATTCGAAACACAGTCAATGACACAAAAAATAAGCAAAAAAATCATTGGCTGGCGGTTTGAGTTGATATAAGTTTCAGCCTGAGATCTAAAGTATCAACTAGGTATCGTCGTAATGAAGTTCCAAGTAGGGATGTCTTTTGCAGTTCTGAGGATGTTATATCAGAAATCTGCAGCTTCTTGCCAAATATTACGTTTATTTTGTTCCAGTAGCACTACAGCAGCCTGTCCTGGTTTCTCAACAGGATCTGCTGAGCCATGAAGCCCATTTATCGACAGCCCCAACATCTGACGCGGTCCTTGTTGAGTCGGGCGACGACCGATCCGGTATGGATTTCTTTTTATTTCTTATCATGTTTGATGGTTGTTGCGTACACTTAGTCTGGCTTCGGTGGCCCTTTTGGTAGCTACGCCAACCCCAGCATAGCTCTTAACATCATCGGAGCACGCAAGCCCCACCACTATGAAAAAGTGACACCTCTGGTGGGGTTATTATTATTATTACCGTAAAACTCATTTGCTATGCTAATTACCATTAAAATATAAAATTTTTACAAGAGGAAAAGTGTTTTAAAAGCTTAGCTTTTTTGTGGGGGAGGAGTTGTTTTACCTCTGAGCTACATTTTTTTCGCGCAGTGGGCTAAATGGCCAGGTCACAGGAACCCGAAGAGCTCAGAGAAGGTTGAGTGAAGAGGACACACTGGAAAATAGTTAGGACAAACAAACATATGGTAGGTTCCCTTTGAAACGACAGCTTCACGTGCAGCAATTGAAGGTGAATATTATATAATGACATACGTGAACTATGGCGCATAGTGTAGAAGCAAGTCGTGTTGAGAATGAAACACAGTTTGGTTTGTATAGAGGAATAGAGAAGAAAAAGTGAACAGTTAGGAGGATTTTTGACTTGTGCGGTGCTTGGTTGTCGTCTTAGATTGTCGTTGTTTGATTTTTGCTAGTTTTTATGTGAAACGTAGTGTCTTTAGTTGTTTTAGGTAATATCGTTCCCAATCAATATTTTTGTGAGTTAGTAAAAAAAAGATATTTGGCAAGAGTTGATTTTATGAATTGTTATGTATTGGAATACTTAGTAAGTCAGCTTTCCAGTGTTATATTCCTTTAGTATTCGATATTTAATGGAGAACGATAGTAATTAGCCATTGCTTGATTTAGCTTATTTGTATATCAAGTAATGAATACTTCAGTTTTTACTTTTTATTTGCAAATTAATTACTTTTTTTATTAAATGGTTTCATGTAATATCTGTTTGGTTATTTGCAAATTTGCGCAATGTGTTGTCAAACAAAAGTAGCCAAATTTTATAACACCGTTAAGGCCATTCAATGTGTTCTTTAAGTGCACAGGTATTGGTCTCCTACCCAGGGGACAACGGTTTGACGTCCGATCCGACGGACGGGTTGTAACGGAGTACGGTGAGCCCAAAGGTTACCTAGAGTTCTCTAGAGGGCAGGATAGTGTTGCAATTCCGTTAAAACAGCTCTACCTATTTTATGATAGATCCCATATCTCAGGAAGGATAAAAATTCAAAGCATGATTTGTTTAATGAACATTTGTGATTTTAATACTTATGGGATCGCATTTATGTAATTTGCTTGAACTTGATTCCATAGCTATTATTTAATTCTTGTGTTTAAATTGTTTCAAATGTTACATTGTTATTTACCTTTGGTAAATAAGTATATTTTCATTACATTGAGTTTTGTGTTTGTTGTACTTTCACATTTAAATCCATTATTTTACAAGATTATTTCTATTATTTAAACTGTTGTAACTATTCCAAGTCACCTCAGAGTTAAAAAAATATAAATTATTCATCGATTTTTCGGATGGCGATTTTTTCAAAGGGAGTTATATTTAATGATATGATAATTCTTTTATCCTACTAACGTAATTAATTGCCTTTTCCTGATTTAAATAGAAAATAAAATCACTTCTTAAGCAGCTGCTTACCCCATAGGTCTGACAAGAACCTGTCAGTATAATACGAACACAGAGTAGATGTTTGAAGAAGGCTAGACCTCAGCAGAAAGATAATAAGGAAAAGAATTATCCATACCTTATTCAGGACTGGAATCCTGACCCATTTCATCAATAACCAAGCGTGCTAACTAGAATAAATATCATTTAGGTGTTTTCTCCTCTATTATGGCAATATAATTTAAAATCTGAGAAAAACGTGAAAAAAGAACATATTTTCAGAGAGCAATTTACACAATTACAATACGTGTACTTCCAGTTTTCATTGAAATTTAATCTCTTATAGAAAAAATGCTGTCTAAAATTTCGTTTTTGCCATATTTACTAATTTCGTTTAAATTTTTACCTTTTTTATAAATCAGAAAAGTGCAAGAACCTGATACTTGCAACTTTTTTACATTAAAATAGTTAAAACAATGCAAAGAAATTTTAAAACTTTGCAAACGTTTTTAGCAAAATGAGGTCAGGTTTCAAATATTTTCCATATACTTTTAAGGTTAAAATTCAATAGCTCTAAAACTTATCTTAAACACACCAATACAAGTTTACTATATATGAATTACAATAATGTGAAGGTAAAACAAAAAAGAAAAAAATAAATATTCATAAAATTAGTTCTTTATAAAAAATTGTAATCGAAAAATATTAATCTCTGAATTTTTTTTTCGAAGTTAAACTTCCGCATTTCTATAACAATTCAAAATAGTTAAATAATGCTTAAACAACTGCATTCAAAGTAGCGTTATTAAGAATCAAATAAATAAATTTTCAGATTTTTAAATTTAATCTATTTTTCTCTCTGTGAAATTAAATTTCTCCACCTCCAAATGAAACATTCTTTTTACTCATCATCATCATCATCCTCAAGCAGCCATGGGCTACAGAGGTCCAACCAGACCGTGCAACTTAGTTCTCCAAGCAAGTCTATCCTGAGCTACATCTACTGCATCTGGCCACTGCACACCAATTCTAACAAGGTCTTGTTTGACATTGTCTGCCCACCGCATCCTAGGTCTCCCCTTCTTTCTGAGGCCTTTAGGCACACTGTTCATAACCCTATTCGCCGATCTATAATTATTCATACGGGCAACGTGGCCAAACCAACGGAGTCTCTCTCTGCACAATATGCTGCTTAAAGGCGGTTGCAAACTCCTATGCCTAATCTCATCATTAGTTACAAAGTTGAACCACCTAATGCCCAAGATACTGCGTAAGCATCTGGAATCAAAAGCATCTAGTTTCCTGTTATCTTGTTTACAAAGTGTCCAAGTTTCACTATCATAACTAACCCTAGAAAGAACCAAACTATTATACAGTCTAATTTTAGTCTTTAGGTGTATACGCCTATTTCTCCACACTCTCCATAAGTTCTTAAAAGTCCCGGCAGCAATCCCTATTCGTCTGTTAATCTCATGCCGCACATCACCATTATCTGTTACATAGCTCCCAAGATAATTAAACTGTGACACCTGCTCAAGACTGCAACCATTCAGATTAACTGAATCACAGCCTGCCTGACCAATTTTCATCACTTTAGTTTTCTCTCTGTTTATAACCAAACCTACTCTACTGCCAGTCTCATCAACAGCTTGAATGAAAGAGTTCATCTCATCAACATCATTTGCCAAAAGGGCTAAATCATCAGCATAATCCAAATCAGAAATTTTCGTATCTCCAGCCCATTTAAGGCCAAAATCTTTCTCTTGAAGTGAATTTCGCATAACATAATCAATAACCAAGCTAAAGAGAAAAGGAGACAAAATGCACCCTTGTCGAACACCAGAAGTAATGCTAAACCAATTACTACAAGCCTTACCAACTCTCACACACGACTCAGTGTTATTATAGAGAGCTTTCATTATGTTAACTAACTTGTCTGGTATACCATATGATCTCACAATCAACCACAAATTATGACGATCAACAGAGTCAAAAGCCTTTTTGAAATCAACAAAGCTAGCAACCAAAGGTTTCTGAAACTCTAAACATTTCTCAAGAATCTGCCTAAGTGAAAATATCTGATCCACACATCCCCTACCACTTCTGAATCCACATTGCTCATCACGCAATTGAGTGTCAACCAGATTCTTAATTCTATTAAGCACAATCATGGAAAGAACTTTACCTGGAACAGAGAGTAGGCTGATACCCCTATAGTTATCACAAGAACTGCGATCACCTTTTTTGAAAATAGGGATAACAATAGCTCTGGTAAAATCCTTAGGAACCATGCCTTTATCATAAAAGATATTCAGAATTTCAGTCATCCAAGTGGTAACCGAAATATTCCCAGCTCTAAGCATTTCCGTAGTAATTTCATCTACCCCTGGGGATTTACGTAGTTTAAGTTTAGAAACAGCCAAAATAACTTCAGATTGCGTTATAGGTCCAACATTAAAGCCACCAATGCATCTATCATCATTGCAGACAATGGGAGTAGAACTAACTACATTGTTTAGAACATCACTGAAATGCTCAGCCCACCTAGCCATGACAGAATCCTCCCCTTCTATAACCTTACCTTGTTTATCCTTCAATCCTTGTATGCCTGTCCGTTTTCTACCACACAAAATTTTAACTATCTGGTACAGCTCTCTGCTGTTGTGCTGTCTAACCGCTTCCTCAGCTTTGTCAGCCAAACCATCAAGCCAAAGATTCTTATCAGCAGCTAACTGATCCTTTACAAGTTTATTAAGGTCTCTGTAATGCTTTCTATTAGGACTAGTAGGGTATTGATTAAGGGCATTCCTGCAGTTCTTTCTTTCAGAAATAAGCTCAAGTGCCTTATCACTCAGATAATTTTGCCTCTTCTGCTCCTTTTTTCCTAAAAGAATACTGTTAGTGTCCAAAAAAGCCTGTTTAAAATGATCCCATTCTTCCTCAACTTCAGTAGTAAGCAAACCATGACTGTCATAATGACTAAGTAACCTATCATGGTAAGCTTTGGCTATAACTGGATCTTTCAGAGCTTCAGCATTAAAAGTAAATTTTTTAACCCTAGCACAACACTTTTTAAGTTTAAGTTGCAAGACACTTTTAACAAGGTAATGGTCAGATCCAATTTCAGCTCCCCTATATGCCCTGGTATTCCTAACAGAACTAGCCCATTTGCTGTTAATTAATATATAATCAATCATATTCTTATGCAGCTCATCAGGTGAAACCCATGTGTACTTATGTATGTCGCGGTGTTTGTAGTAAGTGTTAGTTATTCTGAATCCATTGAGTTTACTTACCTGTAGGAGACGTTGTCCATTGCCATTGCAGCTACCAATACCAAAAGGACCTATTACTCCTCCCCAAAGGGCAGAGTCAGTACCAACTTTGGCATTGAAGTCACCAAGATCAAGGGTAATATCTCCTTTCTTGAGAGAATTCAGAATATCCTGAAGTTGTTCATAAAACCTATCCTTCTCATCCTCATCGGCATCCTCAGTGGGGGCATAAGAGCAGATAACATTCAAGTCTTTAACGCTTGTCTGAAATTTTGCTGTAAGAAACCTTTCATTAATGCACTCATATCCTAGAAGAGCATCGCTAGCGTGTCTGCTGAGAAGCAGACCCACGCCTTGGTGATGCTTATTGTCGTCCCTCCCTGAAAAGAGAAATTTAAGATTATTTTTAAGAATCCGACCTTTATCTGTCCATCTGGTCTCTTGCAAGCCGAGAATATCTAAATTATAACGGTGGAATTCTTGTGTGAGGACATCAAGAGAAAAAGCTCTGTGCAGAGTCCTCACATTCCAACTACCTATGGAGAGAAAATGGTTAGTGGGATGTTTAAAGAAACTATGTTTATTGAGAGAGGGAATGCCGACAATATCAAACAGCCCCCTAATCGCAGACATGGCGCAAAGACCCGTTCCCCCACTACTAAAGGTTGAAGCCATCTACACTGGAAGACTTCCTCCAATGTAGAATTTGACGATGCCAATAGAAGCAAAGAGTTCAGGTGCATGCGATGACTTCTGCTCAGGATTATCCACCAGCTGATAAACATATCCTGTGAATCTATTCACTTGGGGCTGTCAACCCACAAACAAACAGAAAACACAGCGGAAGATTCTCCCTCCACAGAAGCCCACCAGTGCAGCAAAATCAGGATCCATAATCAAGCTCAGAGCCATATATCTAATCTGTCCAGTCCAGTGGGTTTATATGGTCAGCACCAGGACCCTGTGTGGTTGACCACTCCTCAGCAGGGTAGAAAAAAAGAAAAGTAGCCATAGTTGTCCAGATCAGTAGGCCACACTAATCTGGCAGCCCTCCCCTTCCGTTCACTTCCACAAGAGAGTATCTCTTTTGAAAGTTACTAACCGTCCGCACCACGAGAAGGCGGGGTCGGACATTAGGTGCTAGGCCTGGCCGGTTCTATGCATCATCACAGGGGATTGGTGCATAGCTCTCCTTCCAGTGACTACCTAGCTACCATTTACAGACCAACTCTTTTTACTAGATGAGATTAATGAAATAATTTAAATCGGAAGCAGAATATTCATAAAAAAGTGGTGCTCTCAAGCATATTTTGCTTTAGCATATCGGTAGAAGATAGTAGTAAGTAGGTAACAACAACAGACAACAGAAACGATTTTTCACAATAACTTTGCTTTCAATTTATAATCTCCGAAATATATAATTAAGCTTTCCATTTATAATCTCCGAAACATTCTCCCAATATGAAATTCTTTTTGTATTGAAAAGTTACAAGTACAATTCTTGACAGAGAATCAGACATCACAAATAATAAGGAATAGTTTATACTACAAAATAGATTTTGAACGGATTCATTTTCTTTTATAGTTCAAGATTTATAGCTCATGGCGCAAACCCTTCAGATTTTCTTGGTGCTCTGGACTCCTTTTGGTAGCCTTAGCACACGACAGATTCGTAGCAAAAAGGAATAAAATATTTATGATGTCACATGACGCTATTGGGAAAAATGTTATGAAAATATAAATTGTGAAGCAGCAGTTTATTAGAAACTGGTTAAATAACATGGAATGATTTTTATTTAAAGCTAAAGTAGTTTTACTCAAAGAATTTCCTCTCTACCTCTGTTTTACAGCTTTGAAAAATAGTAGGTGCATATTAGGAAAGTCGAATAATACTGAGACGTTGACTTTCTATCTAACAGAGTAGAAAGCTAAGTGTGAGAGTCGGGTCTTAGTTACAGTTTAACATCTGGCAAATAAATGTTCACTTCATTCAATTTTGGTGTTATATTCCATTTTAAAAAGGACATTTCTATTTATTTAATGATTCCAAACTTAAAATACAGGAGTTTATATTTTTGATTTCTATTTCCTTATTATTGTATTTTCTTGTAGCCTAAGACAAACTACACAATGTCACAGTTCAGTATTTATCAATAGCAGAATAAACATTCCATATTTTATGCGATTAAAATAAAATATAGTTAACTATACAATATGAAGAAAAGAAAGTCATATTTAAATTCAAGATAGAAAATGATTTTTCGCAATAACTTTGTTAATGTATCTTATATATCATGCAAAAGGTTTTCAATTTATAATTTCCGGAACATTCTCTCAATATGGGATGCATTTTGTTATTGGAAAGTTACAAGTATAAATTTTGACTGAGAAGCCTACATCGTGAATCTTGCATCATCTATATAAGGAGTTGGTTTGAATTATTTTACCTCCTAGCAGCACGTTTTTGTACAAAATGGGCTAAATAGCCCATTGGAAATGCCCATGTAGAATAGACAGTTTATGAAGTCTACAAATGCTAAGAAAGGTTTGGAAAGGGATACAATGAACAGCTGTTACGAGATAGATGGAACTTTCCCGTCAGGCCATCCAGTGTGTTATTTAACTTGACAGAATATTGCTGTTCTGCTCACGGAGTCATGGCTTAACGTCATATCCGACAGATGTGGCTGATTATAGTAGACGTCATTAGAGAAAAATCAAAGCAGTTAGAGTGAAGACTCTAACTTTGCAACCTCAAGTTATGAACCTTGAACGCTACCGATTGAAGCAATCCCAGAACTCTGCAGATTTTACTAACTACCATCTGTGCTATTGAGGGATAGTAGGTCAAGTAGACCTTTGCTTAACCATATAATTTCATTCATGAAAAATGTGTCGCAATTAGAAATGCCTTTAGTGAATAATTTCCCCATTACGTTGGGTAAAAGGAAGATGCTTTCCAGACGTCTGACGAATTTTATCTATTTCATTGATAAAACTTACAATTAATTTTCAATTCATTAGGAATGCTGTACTATACATAAACCACACATTTTAATAATGGGCAAATGTAGACCCAAAAATTGATTGATGCACACACACACACACAGAGCACCAAAATTTCACTTTTGCACAATTTCCTTAACAACTTTAACGTTAGTTTTAAATACAAATAGAATTTACTAACACTGCAAATGAAAGATGAAATTTGAGAATAAATATTTACACCCTACTTTTTATACATTCTTCGTTTTAATTATATTTTCACAAAACATAGAATATAAAATAATATTTGAGCAAAAATTTACCCACTCTGTTTGCATATACATTTTTTCCCAGCCTCAGTTTTCGGCTTTTACCAAGCGACATACAAAAGAAAAATTAACTAAATTAAGACAGCAGATGAAATAAATAACACCGATTTTTATGAAATCAATAACTAAACATTACACATAAAAAGTGAGAACATTTCACCGTTCTCAATAGAACATGAGAACGTATTACATAAAGAGTAAAATGATGGATGTAGAGATTAAAAAAAAAGGTAAAAGAAGTTAAAGTCGCTGATTTGTCTACATCTGAGTTATTCTGGACAACATTATAGTACAGGAAGGTTCAAAAGTGATGATCAAAGTTTTTCATTTTTGATATTAATGAATAATGTTACATTGATATATTTCCACTTTAATAATAATATCAATTTATTGCAAAAACAAGGTAGTTTTAAATATTCAGACAAAATTAATATATCCCTAATGTGTCGGAAATTATGATGAAAAAGTAGATTTAAACAGAAATTCTCTGAAGATAGATAATTCAATTTGATGCAATTTTTACAGGGACAGTCAACATTCAGGGGTATACAGCTATTTCTTGATATTTGTCAAATATCTCTGTGTGTATCAAATAGGTCAGTAAATAATGTTCAAGATGACGGGAATATTTTTATCGCATGTGAAACGATATCAATCATTTCTCTGAATAATGAAGGTTAGCCTAGAAAAATTCCTCATATTAAACTTATTTACAGTCATTCAATATTTATAAGAACCATTAATCGACACGAAAAAAAAAAACAAAAAAAACAACGGCATCAGAAACCGGCATCTACCGAACAACCAAGGTGCTGTACACTTCAAAATAACAAAGTTTTGACCAGTCTCTTTCATAAGAAAATAGAGTGGCTCCCCCACAATTATTTTGAGAATTATCTGAAAGCTGTGATGCAGCAGGTGCAGTCAAGAGGGACTGTCCATCGGCGCCTATCTAGGAAAAATACTTTTCTGTCCTAAATCCAACGAAAGAGCTGTAATGGAGAAATACCACCATTTTCCAAAGCTTTTTTCATCAATAAATCTTCTCTTTCAGTCATTGCTAGCAACTGGTCTGATTGTGTAAGAAGGTATCGTGATGAAGGGTGCTCCACACAATCAAACATTCATCATATCTAACTGCATTGTCATCTGTTAGCTTCAAGAATTTCTGCCTTTTATTATTGATGACACTAGATTTGGATTAAAATATATATGCATGTCTTTCAGAATATGACTGCAAAACAGTTCTTTCCATATAAAGATTTCGTATTTCAGAATGATGACAATATTTAAGATTTTCCTTTTGTCCACTATATACAATATATTACATATGGGTACCTTGGGCAAAGAAGTTAGGCAAAGGAGTTGGCAACCTCCTTTGTGTAGCATATCGTGCAGAGAGAGACTCTGTTGGTTTGACCCATGTTATCTGTATACATAACTATAAATTAACGAATTTGCTATGAACAGTGTGCCTAAAGACCTAAAAAAGAGGGGGAGACCTAGGATGGAGTAGAAAACAAGGTCAAACAGGATCTTGTTAGAATTGGTCTACAGTGGCCAGATGTTGCATATGCGTTTGGCACAATCTGGTTGAACCTCCGTAGCCCTTGGCTGCTTGAGGATAACAATGATGATGAAGAATTTATTATGAAATCAATTGTTAAAAAGTGATAGAGTAATACTATCAATTTTGAAAAAAATGAGTGAAAAAAATATTGTGTATTCATAGCTCCTCAAAGGTATTCGAGTCGATAATTCCTCAAAGATCTCCGGTCGAAAACATCTCAAAGGTCTTCGGGTCGATACGAGCCGCCTTATGAGGGCAGCTGGTATCGACCCGAAGACCTTTGAGATGTTGAAAGCTCTTTGTTAAAAGTTCTTATTAGTATTTAATTGTGAATCAAATGTTCAATGCAATGTTATATTTTCATATCTCAAAATGACCTTTCTAAATTTTTAGACATATTTAATTGGCAAAGTTGGCAACTCAGTTCAATTTAAGTTCAAACACATCCTGCCAGGAAAGTTTAAATCTATTGAGCCTGGCACACTCAAATGAAGATTTTGGCTAAGCAAACAATCTTCGACTATTGGTTCCATTAGTTAAATCGGCCAATCAAGTAATGGGCACCTCTGAACTGGAAACCTAAAGCAATCGAGACGGATTTTCCTTCTAGTGTAACATTTTCTCTTTCGTTTTTAGAGGTTTTAAATAACATTCATGAAAAATGCGTGAAACATGCGCAGGTTTAATGATTTTTGACCCCAACCTTTATTAGTATTCACAAGGGGGAGGGGACATCTGCCCCATCTGTGTATGCGTTTGTGTGTTGTATGGGAAACCAAGCCAAGAGCTTCTAGGTTATCTCCGCCTTCTGTATAGGAGATTACCTTCTTCCCTTTTTAAATAAATGCAAAAATTATCGCTATAAAGCAGAAAGTGTATCCTGATTCATAATGTGATTGTCTACATAACACGTCATATAATTATTACGAAACCAATATAAAAATTCTATAATATTTGTTAGATGATCATTAATATTAAATTTCGTATTCGCTTAGCATTTCTTGTGATTATTTTTAATGCAGCTTATTTGGACGAGTTGCACCTGAACTCTGTAGAAAATTTGTTATTTAGTGGCATAAAATATGAATTCAACTAAGTCATCCTATAAATAAAAGTGAAATCTTTATAAAGGATAATCTCTGACTGGAGCCATGTAATGAAATTTAAATTAGTAAAAAATTCTGCATACCATGACTGAAAGTGACACCTTATTATTAAAAACAAAAGTTACCGATGAAATATTAAGGTGTCAGGCAATAATTTTTTTGTTTAATAATGTTACTTTTAGAATTTTTATCGTTTCAAAATAAAGTTCATTTACTGGCATAGTGTTATCATTTCTTATTTTATTACTTATCTTACTTTGCTTTTCATTGATCCTTTGTCGGTTTCTGTATTTATCGAAACAGTTGTTTTACCATATCTTTCGAACGCGAAGGACAAACTTAATGATTTATGTGTCAAACGAAAGCTTGTGACTCTGAGTGTCATAGCTATAAAAACTAACATAAAAAACTACATAAAACTACATAAAAAGGCAAATACGATAACGAATTTTCCGCTATATCTCTAGAACTCGAGTGCTGTAACAAGCTATGCGTCAAATGAAAGCTTGTGACGGGGAAATGCCATAGGATATAAAAAGTTGAAACCCATGGTTGCTTACCCACTAAACAAGAGGAAATATGAAAATGATTGTTCCGTTATATCTTCGGAACTCAAGGGCCGATGTTACCGGGCTGTGCATCAAGTGAAACCTTGTGACATAGGGAGTGTCACAAGTCATAAAACTCCCTCTTTGTTCCCTCCTGAAAAAGGTAAATATGAAAAGGATTGTTCCGCTATATCTGCAGAACTCGAGGGCCGAACGTAACAAGTTGAATGAAAAATTTATAAGAATGTCAAATGAAAGCTCATGACGTGCGGAATGTTGTGGGCAATAAAAATGTATCATCTCCCTTGATTTCTTCCCCCTAAAAGCCTCTTTTAATTCAGAAGGATATAATTCAAGAAATATTTTTTGTGGATAAAATTATTGTGATTCAATCCCATGCCTCAGGAGATGCGTGCGAGGTGCTCTAACCACAAGCTACCACCAGCTGCTATCCACTTAGTCGTGACTTTTAAATTTCACTGACCTTGATATATTGAACAATATTTGATAGGTTGCCTTTTCTGATCATAGAACTACCATGAACACCATGGTGAATGATCATAGACACCATGAACGACAATATCAATGAGATTTAAAAGTCACATCTAAGTACATTAATCAGGGATATGGTTAGAGCACCTGGTATGTGATTCCAATCACACTCATCGGTGAGTCATTTTCTCCACGAAATTATTTCCTGAATTAGATGTCAACAGGTAATTTTTGAATTTATTTTTGATTAATTCTTACACTATGCGTAATATTATTTTTTTTCTTTGTTTTCAAATCATAATATTTTTATTTGCTTATTTTTTCCTGTTACAATTTGCTGATAATATAAATTTTTTCCAACTTAGTAACATAACGATACTTTTGCACCGTAGTCCGTGCATTAAAAAATAACTACTTGTCAGATTTATTTATTTTTAAAACTTTACCTAAAGCGATAAATTTAAAGAACTCCGTTTTCTGTTTTCACTAGGAGTCGTCTTTAATGCTATAGTTATAAGCTTAATTCCATGATCTCTCCATCTAATGTACACAGAATAGGTCAGATTTCGGATAAGAAGAGCAGAGCACGAATGTTTCGTTTCTTATGCCAATGCTAGTGAGAAAATGTAACACTTTGACAGATGACGATTTAGATAATATAGGTATTTACATGTGTAGGGGTCACCGATGGGCCTGGAAAGGTCACCCTCCGACTAATGGCTCGTTAAGCAGTGCCCAATATACAGAAAAGCCATACTCTCTTCACGCTAAAAAATGCTGGGTGATCTTGACAGAAGGTTTCCATCTGTTTCCTAACAGCTATATAGTTAGTTCCCTTTCCCCAGTTTTCTCTGAGCTTTCGTGATCTTTATGACTTGGCCTTTTAGTCCATTGTGTGGAAACAAGTGCCGTTAAAAGGTGAAACAACAACCCAGTGGAATGTAAGATTGGAAAAATTGTACTACACGATATAAAAAATAATGCCTTTATTTAGGTGCAGAATAAAATTTCATTTACATTAAACACTGACAAAATAGAGCCTAAGAAAGGAATTATGTATGATTCTTACACATTATAACAATTAATATATTTGAACTATTTTTGTCTAATTATCTAAGGATATGCGCTGCGCTGGATCATGGTCAGCAGCTTGGATTATGAGAGGTACACTAGCTTAAAGAAATAAATATATATCAGACAGTGAAGTGTTAATTGCACCTATAGGTGAAGTACAGCAATGCAATACAGTTATTATGTTTAATGCACAATTTTGAATTAAAAAGAAAACTTTAAGGCCAAATTACCTAAAGTATTGATACGAAATAAAAGATACAAAACACTGAATAGATTTATTTTGCGACATGCAGGTAAAGAACTTAAATAATCGCAAATGTAAATGAACTCTCACAACTGTATATGAAGAATTCCAAGCAATGAATATTTCAGCTCCTGGATGTTTTGGAACTAAATGTCTTGTATCTTTTGTTGTGTTTGTTTACCTCTGAGCGGCATTATTTTGCTCAGAATGGGCAAAATGGCCAGATTACAAGGATCCCAGGCCTCAGAGAAGATAAATGGAAGGAGATCCTCTGAACAACTGTTAGGAGATAAATGGTAACTTCCGTCAAGTAATCTAGTGTGTTCTTTAACGTGCACAGGGTATGGCACTCCTGCACAATGGGTCACGTCATGGCCGTCTATATACCTACCAGGGCCGAACATTTTGTTTGTGCATCACCAACATGGTGCTGTGGAAGTGTCGTAGGCATGAACATAATGTAGGGTTCCCACTTGCTTTGGGCAAAACAAGATGTTTAAACGTATAAATACATCGTAAAAATGGTGTGATTTGTATTCAACTAATTTTAGCCTTGATTACTGAGAAATAAATGGGGGGAAAATTCATTTGTTCTGTAAATCCCGTCATATGAGGGAGATAAAAAAATAATCGAAAGTTGTAGACATAAACAGAGATATAAAGAGCAGAGCACGAATGTTTCGTATCTTATGCCGATGCTTGTGGGAAAGATGTTAGTGGGAAAAATTCTAGTCGGAAAAATTCTAGTGGGAAAATTTACCGCTTGCTTTCGGCAGAAATTTATGTTTTTAACTTATAAATACTTCGCAAAAATGGCGAAATTAATATTCAACTAATTTTAATTTTCATTACTGGGAAAGAATCAGTGGTGTAGAATCAGTGGTGTAGTTTCACCAAACTACACCACAATCAATGGTGTAGTTTGGTGAAATGTTGAAGGCATTAAAGTTACAATCTTTAGTTCTAGGTTGAAGCATGTATATTAACTTTGAGACCGTGCAGTTGATGCAGCAACTTCTCATAGTTCACTGAGCTATCAATTACTCCTGACTAGTGATCTATAAGATCACTGGTTAATTTTAAATTGATAGTGAAATCAACCAATGATATATGAGTATTATTGACATATAGTTTCATTTCTCAGCTGTTATACTCTATAAGCTCTAGCGTGAAACCATATAATCTTTCTACGATATGGTAGTAAGGATATCCTTACCATATATCTTGCTCTTTTTTAAACTCTTTCTCGCTCTGTGTGCATGTATTATTTATACTGAGGCATTTAGGTTTCTCATATATTTCTTCTGCAAAATTACTTTTAGATATTCCACAGAAGCACTGATTTCAGCAACTTTTTCTCTTAGATCATAAAATATGACAAAGCGAAAAGTAATATATGATGAGCATTTTTGTATCAAGAAACTATGTGTGATATTATAAATATTACTCATCACCAAAAGCAAATGAATATATTTTGCCTCACCAAGTTTATCAGTGATTTAATAAGTTGAAAATTTTGCTTTGTCATGCTACTTCTCCCATTTTCTGTATTAAATTGTATTGATATTTTGTTCAGCCAGCACTAAAACAGTTTTCAGTAAATTTCTACTTACAATATAAAATGTTACTGAATAAAACTTTATATATATTTAAATAGTATATCATTGTATACCCACAAGCAGAAAAATTATCCTCATAGCATTTGTTTACTACAGAAGTCTGATACAGCCTGCCATTATAAGCTGTTGATCTCTCTGCGAAAAACAAAACCTCAGCAGTAATACCTGATAAAAGAAAATTCCTTACACTCCCCATGGCTCAAAATTTGGTCACTGTATTCTATAACCAGGCACACTAACCACTTAGTGATCAGGATGATTATCTTTCAAATGTTATGTGATTGCAAATTACTTCTTAAATAGTTAAACAAATATGTTCATTTAAACTTGTGATTTATTATTGCTGATAATTCTTATTGAAACTGTGGTCACACTATGAATCATGTAGAATTTTTAAATCTTAATTTTTTTGTTCCAAGTAGAAAGCTATTGACCAGAAGTGAAACTTACCAGAGAAAATGGATGTGAGAAGTGGCATGGAAAAGTAAAATTTTCAATGTATTTAAATTGGCCCCAGCATTAGAGGTGATGGGGGAGTGGGGGATATTAAGAATACATCGAAAGCATCCATAGCCAATTTTTGGAAAATACTAGTATAGTTTACATATTAAATCACTGACAAATTCCATATAGGGAAATATTTATGAGGTTTTTTCCTATTTATTATCAACAATAAATATGCACTTGCAGTTTTTTTTGTTTAAGGGCATGGAAAAAGATGAAGTCTTTCGTGCAAATTTAATGAAATCATTAAAAGAAATAAGCATGCTTTTAATGTTGTTAGATATTTTTACCTGACAGTTGAGCAACTGTCTAATCCACTATACTATATTTGCACTACAGGAAATTCAAGTTGACCCATGTATATTACATGGTCATTGCAGTGACACAATATTGGAAAAAATGATTTACTGATACTTTGTGTAACAAAAAAAAAAGCAGTTAATAAGCATTTCATATCATTATATGTATCTATTTCACTAATTAAAATTAATCAAAGATAAAGCAGACTTCAACCAAGAGAACTCAGTAGATTGAGTAATTGAATTACCATTCATCAAAGGTTGAACAGCATTCAAATAAGAAATGAATTCAAGTATACATCACTGATGGGCATCTTTAATATTTTACAGCAATGTAGTAAGCTTTCTCTTTTTTGAACTCTTCATCTTTGATTTTTTGACTTTGCAATAATTGTTCGACAGAATGTTAGAAAACACATTTAGTGCTTACTCAGTACGTTTTCTTAATTTTGACCCACAGGTGAAAAAATTGTCTATCTTTAAGCACTGATATTCAAATCCCTAAAAACATAAGTTTTTAAAATGAAATGCCAATGTTTTTTGAACATATAAATTTATCTTCAAATTCTTCGCTAATTATTGCTTGGAAAATTTGGAATGTTGTGATACTTAAAATACATAAAAATATTTTGGCTATTTCACACCACTTCTGCTGGTTTCAAGTAAATAATTGTGTATTAAATGCGAAGACTCAATCTTAAAAGCAGTTTCTTACATTAAGGGAATTTCACAATTTGTACATTTTAAAGTCTTATCAATGAAATATGCTACTTAGCCATATATCAATAAAATCATAAAAACCAATATCTGTTTAGTCTCATCTGTAATACATAAAGGTCGAGACTCCTCAAAAACATATTCTGAATTTTCATCAATATCAGTACTCATTATGTAACAAACAGCAAATTCAGAACAATTTCCAATAAATTCTTTTAATGTAAACTCACCTTTTTTGGTTGAATATAACTTGCTAAAGCCAATAAGTTTAAGTTTCTTTCAGATTATAAGATTTGAATTACCTATACATTATAGTTTCCACCACTCATTTGTCGATAGCGACTGAATCTATTTTCTAAGCTACCGGTTTGAAATTTTCCTAAAAGTATATATTTAGATTTGAAAACTATAAAACATAAGAGCATAATTTTAACAGTGTTTATGTGGTATGTCTTAATGCAAAAAACGTTGTGTTAATTTTCCAAACTGCTTAGAAGAAAACCAGGAATTACAATGCCTTTCAACTTATCCAACCATGAAAGAAAATTTTCAAGCTACTTAAGGTATCGTCATGATCATTTCTTATGCGATCACAGAATGGCTCAAGAAGATTTCTTCCTTTGTAAGGATGTTTAACATTGATTATTTTCCACTATTACAAATAATATCCAACAACTGAATGATGACAGAAAAACAGATTTTATGTTGAGAAGCAAACCGTGAAATGACAATAGAGGCACTAACACAAGCATTTTTCGTATGACTTTCAATATTGTTCCATCATTTCTTGCAACAGCATGAATCCTTATAACTAAATTATCATTAAAGTAGTGAATGCAAACTACAGAAGACTGTGATGGGGTGAAATTATTTTTGCGGATGGACTTCAGCCACTTCTCACTGAAGACTGAATCTTTGGAAAATTTGAAAGTTGTAGTGTTTTTGCTTCCTACACATCTGTAATTTCATTTATAGTCTAAGACGCAACACACTCGTGTCATTTATAATAAAAATTGATGAATATTAAAATTTACATCTAAGAGATTGAAAATTAAATGCTGTACATCAAGGATGCAAAACATCTGGTCAATTGTCACAGCATGACTTTAAACACCTTGTGCAATTCCTGTAAACTCGTTCTCTCCCCCCGCAAAAAAAAATTGTTTCAGAAAACTTTAGTGACACAACAGTATTTTTGTAAAAGAAAAAATGTTCCATGATTAAATTTGTTTAACAACCCTGCTGTAATAGATTGCAGAAATCAGTAGAAACACTAACATATAAATTTTATATGAATTTATGAAATGTAAACAACCTAAAGTGCATGAGATCATCCTGGTTTTCATCATATTTAATGATTCAAAGTAACAATAGCAGTTCTAACATATGATTTATCTATCAGTCCAAACATCAATAATTTTCTTTTAGAGTAGAATACATATATAATTGTAGCCATGTGAACTATAATTAATATATCAAATTACAGTAATCTTGATATGTGAAACAGAATTGTAGAACTTGAATGAATGAGGAATATTAAATTTAGACTCATATCATTTATGTTTTGATTAACTTCCCAGTTTTACTTTTAAGTTTCGATATTTGCAATTTCTAAGGCCATGTGGTAGAGAATAAAATATTTTGAATTCAAGTTATATATATATAGGGTTTGTGAGGTATTTTCTTTTCTTGCCTTAAAAGGGTATTAATTAGTAGTAAATAATCACAGGATAAGTCCTGTAGACATGGAACTCATGAAATGCTGAGCTGAAAAAAACTATATTGGTTTTTGTCATGAGTGGGATTCGAACCCACGTCTCCAGGAAACATGCCTGTTATGCTACCACTACACCACCAATGGCTAACCTATTCTCAGCTTATGAGACCTTACAAACCTTCCGGATTTTATTTATTTGATTCGCACTAGTGGCGCCATCTATCCAGGAAGTGGACAACTATGTTGCCTCATTAGAGATGAAATTAATATTTGTAGGGTATTTTGTAGGTTTATTAGGGTATTTATTAATTTATGGTTGAAATTCAAAACCCTACTTCCAGATGAAACATGCGTGGTTAGCTTAAAAAAAAACGTATTTAATATTTGTCATAACCTTTGCATTATTAATTCTGGGAATGGATATATTTTTTATATCTTAAAAATAGGTTTAAGTGTATATTTTTACTTACCACCATAGCATTAAATTCCATAATGTTGGTATGATAGTAAACTAAATGGAAGCAAAATATAGAATTCTCACATATAATAAAATCATAAGTCATAATGCTATGACGGTATGATAGCAAACTAAATTAAAGCAAAATACAAAATTCTCAGCATATCATGTCACTTTCGTTAGTAAAACTGATATAGCACTGATATTATTGGTTTGTTTATTATAAATTTATCGGATAAAAATTCATATAATTCATATCTGATTCATATTATAAACTTACCTGATAAAAACATACCAAACGTGACTAAAGTAGTAGCGTTTCATGTAAAAATACAGTTACACAACTTTAGTTACACAGCAGATATGCATAACTAAAGTTACACACGCATATCTGCTGTGTATGTATTATGCAACGATACCTAAAATTAAAACATAACCTAAGTCAAAGGCAAATAGCTAACAATTAGAAATCTTAAAGTTCCTGAAACCAACATAATTCCCAAATAATTAAAGAACACATATTAATTATTATTATAATATTAATAACCTAAGCAACTTCCTTATGTATACAGGAGACTTGATTTGCTGATGAAACACAAAATTTTATAATATAGCACTTATGCTTGCTTTGAATAAAAAGTCCTTAAGTCTCTTACAGATGTTTCCTATAGTTCTTTATTTCACCACTTCGCTTTCATTTATTAATCAATTAATATAACTTAATCATTCAGGTTTAAACTTTAAATTTACAGCTCATCCTTAAAATTAGGCCTAACTTCTAGTGTAGTAACAGCTTATTGAAAACACAGCTTAATTATTACAAAATAATTCATTATTAGCAAAAACTAAGATATAGAAACTCAAAATAATAACTGTAACTTACCTTTGAATAATATAATCCTTTTAAGTTTGGCAACTACTACAGATAGCTCTGAAGTAGTACCACATCTGTGATGTCACAACTAGACTTCGACGAAACGTTCGGACCTGGTAGATGTATACAGTAGACGTCCATGGTCACGACCCATCCGACGAACGGTGACCTTTCCAAGTCCATCGGTGTCGTCTTTGTCACTGAGGACAAATAGGGGATTAACGGAAATACATTCAACTTTGACACAGTTGAGATTCGAAACTGGGAACTGCAGACTGCGCGCCTGGCACGCTGCCGACTGAGCAAATCACTGTTTTAGGCAATTAAATGTGACTCTGCCGAATGCGAGAACTAGAAGTTCTACGAAGCCAATGCGAATGTTTCAGCAAAAATAGCGAATTGCAGCTTTTTCAGACCGCCAGTTTTTGATAATTAGAAGACCTACAGGACCATGAAACACTAAACTAAAAAATTAAGATCTACAGAAATAATTTCGAAATCAAATGGTGTTAACTTATTTTTGGCTCCAGATTAATGAATCAATTTTAACTCTCTAGTACGTAGATTCAAATTTGACTTTTACTCGAAAGACTCCGTATCCATAATTTGGTAATGTTTTTGAGACCCGAAATACCTTTAGGCACCAATCAGAACGCTGCCACTTCTAAAGATTAGGGTCGTCTTCAATTTATAAATTGAATGATATTTGCAATTTAAACGAAACATATGGTGTTTTAGTGTAAAAATAAATCCACCATAGTTATAATATGACTTATTCTGGTTCTCTTTTGGAGTAAGGAGACAAATATTTGTTGTTTCGAAAGATGTGAAAAGTGCCCTGAGTGTGGTGCGAAAGTAAATTTTATTATTGAAATCCTGCATACAGTATTTAGTTTAAACTGACATCGAAGGCTTTCAGTCGCTAGTAGGCGAGAGGCTGAACATCGGTGACGAACAGCCTATAAAATATTTTCATTAATTCGCCATAAATTTTATTTACAAAAATTTTAATTGATAGATAATCTTTATGATTGCAGATACATTACATAACACAATCTACATTTGCAATAGATTCCGGCATTTTATGATTCACTGTAAAGGAATCACTCTAAATAGCAAGATATGGAAATCAGAGTTTAAATATACAGTTCTTTACGATGAGTTTCACAAATAATCCTCAAAATATTATATTAAACACTTTCATCCATATGATTAACTACAGGTAATAATTTCTTGAAATATTTTCAGGGTAGACTAGAATCATTGAGTCCTAATAATACATGTAAAAATATGCAAAGAACAGCTTGTTATATTTTTGTCATATAAGATTTAAGAAGAATTTTTCTTGGTAGTATTAGTTCACGATTAAGGAAACTTCTGCACTGTTCAAATATTTTAACAGTGTTCTCATATGCTCAGAAGTCATCTGCCAAATTTTTACTGTTCACGACATAACTGATCAGAATGTAAGTATTAGAAATGGTGGAAAAATTCTCGCTTCCCCCCCTCTCTTACAAGTACAGCCTGCTCTCTCTTGCTTGCTCTAAGCAGGACTCTGTACCAACATAATCAACGTGATGTTTGCAGAATCACACATCCATTTGTGCCATTGCTTCGGGGCCAGTCTTCACATTGTAACACCGTACTGTCCCACACAGTGCAATACCAAAGGCATCTGTTGTTGATGGAGAAAATTATGTTTGCCTCTTCCTCTCCTTTTACCCTCTTTTACCCTTCTTTCCTCTTCTTCATTCCACTTCTGTCTGGCCGGTTCTGGTTTGCCATCCCTTCCAGCACCAATAAAAAGCGTTCCGAGGCCATGCTCCCTGATTATCGAAGTCGTTCTCCCCCCATCTATGCCCCTCTTTCTTTTTCTCCCAGCACCTCCAGTTCCACACAGTGTAGCTAACGAATGTTTGGTGGGGCTACTCTGTACTCCTGTCCTGCAGCGAAGTACGGAATCGATTAATTGATCGATTCATGCGCGCCAGGTTGGAGTGGAGATCCGGAGGTCGTTCGCTTTCAATACCTCAGTTGGGGTACTATTGACGTCGTAGATTGTGGAATGTTGACAGCACCCTACAACTGATTCAGACTGTTATTTCTGTATAAGGGAATGTTTGTAACAAATTAAATAAATTAAAAACGCTATACATATATATATGAAAAGGAAAGAAAGAAGATGTAGAAGCCGATATAAAAACGTGTTGATGCTACTGGAATAAGAAATTTATATCACGTTTTAGGGGAAATGATTCATAATTTTCGAATATTTCGTTTCATTATTTCCATGCGAAGATGATGGAAAATGGGAATAATAGTCACTGCTTCCCAGTTAAAACCAAATTGGGTTGTTTTACCGACACGACATGCGGCATTTTCTTCCGCAAGATTATTTAGGAGGCAGGTCACACATACCCCTACCTAAGAGCCGAATTGAAGAAGAGTATTCACAGCAGCTGCAAACGAAAATGAGATGATCATCATATGAAAGCTACACTACGTTTAAATGACAAATATGCGGACGATTAAATTGCGATTTAAATGACAAATATGAGGACATTCATTTCTTCTTCCCACCACAAAGTAAGAAATGTTTTAACAGGTGCTCATATCTGTGTCTCTTACTGACTCCTCAGCGACCGCTAACTCTTACACGAATTTTCTACACCTCTTTCAAGACTGTTTGTTATTTTTCTTCATGAATTTAATTGAATATCTCATTGAAAATTTGATTTGTATCTTCTCTATAAAATTAACATCTTTATGTGACTGTTATGTATATACTGATAGTTATATTTTTATATATATAACTGCTAGTGGGGAAAACACTGAACACGGGTACAATTTGGTCTCGATCTTGGGAATTCCAGGTTCAGGTCACGAGTCTGGCTCGCTATCAAAAGTGATACCTCTTGTTCAGCATAGTTAGGAAAACCTTTTCATAACTGAATACAAACTTGAAAATTTATCTATATGGCTAACTTTTCATTAGCATATATATATATGACATTTTAAAGAATAATATTGAGGTAAAATGTTGCACATTTCAAAATATTTAATTAAATGAATTCCACGCAAGTTATTTACGTAATGTATATTAAACTATAATTCCGGAATTTGAAATTGATACATTATTCCTAATTCGCAAGCAAAGATTTAATCATAAATTGAGTATTGTTCTGGTCAACATATTATAATTGCCATAACTGGTGCTCTTACCAGTTAGGCTATCAGGCAGTCCCACACTTTCTTATGAACGGCTCAGAAGCAAATCCCGTCGCAGAAGGGATAGTACACTGCAAGTATCGATTTAGACTGGAACACATTAAATGTCACATAAAGATGTTAATTTAATAGAGAAGATACAAATCAAATTTTCAATGAGATATTCAATTAAATTCATGAAGAAAAATAACAAACAGCCTTGAAAGAGGTGTAGAAAATTCGTGTAAAAGTTATCGGTCGCTGAGGAGTCAGTAAGTAAGAGTCCCAGATACGAGCACCTGTTAAAACATTTCTTACTTTGTGTTGGGAAGAAGAAATGAATGTCCTCATATAATTTTCCAGTGGAAGATGGACAAAGGGGAATAAAGAAATTAAGATCAGATTTATGGATTGATTCGTATTAAAAGACGCTGTCAATTTGCGAGACGAAAATTACCTGTTACCCCTTTTTCACTTCTCTGCCATTGCATTCAGCCAGAAACTCCTGGATCCATATCAAAGTAATATTTTAAAGTCAGTTTTGTTCTCGCATGTAAAATATACTTGTTCTTGAGTATTATAAATTAAAATCATTTCATTTATTACGCCTATATTTAACTAAGCAATTCACATTACTGGCGTTTGAAAATCATGCATCAACCCCCACGAAGGGGGAAAGTTTTACATTTTAGATATCATTGCAGTGAGATATTTTTACATTAGTATATACCATCATTTAGGAGTTTTAGGTAAAAAGAGAAAATGTTGATGAAATAAATGAATGAATGTTTATTTACAAGAATTTAAAGCCTGTAATATGCTATATTATGTACTACACTTCTAGGTCAGCTTGTTTCACTTCAAACATGACTGATATACTTAATAAATAAAAGCAATTACAGACACCAACGCATATCTCCTCTCCGTTAGCAACTTTCACAACTGCCGGCTTCGATGCATAGCGTACCTCATTCATGACTTTCACAGCAAGGCGACGGCAGACTCATCCATTTGCAAAGGGATTACTTCCCCCCAACGACAGGTAGGGACCTGATCTTTTCATCCAACAAGGGGGCATACGCTCATGAAATTTAGGACCAATCATTCAAATTGCTTAGGAATTACAGGGCCCGAAATCTGTCAATAAGAATTTGAAGCTCCAGTTCCAGCTTACGTTATTCTTCACGTCTAAGGTGTACGCCTCCCGACCGTTCGTTCTTTCTAAAATATGTTTATTACTATATATGATCATAACGAATCTGGAGGGAGGGCAAGGGAGCCATGCCCCCATCCTTGAGAATTCTAGTAAGGGTAATACAGGAAAAGAAATTGTTATACTTAGGGGTATTTCATGTATTTTTCAAGGTGTATTTCATGTATTTTTTAAATATCTCTAAAACCATTGCAGTATCGCATTCAAAAAGTGAAATGCCATACTTCAATGGAAATCCAGTTTCTTGTCTCCCCACCCCTACCCTTTTGATTTTCTGTAAATCTTGGCCTACATGTGAGAATATTAATATTTTTAAAGCACTTTACGCACATACCACAAGACCAAAGCTTAAAAAGAAGCACTGCTATACGCTACAGTCAGGATGCCTTATTGGCCCAAAGCAATAAGTAAACAAAATAATTAATTTTTTTGCGAAAAAAACATTTTATTTCACCCATTATCTTATCTACAAAATTACCTTTCTAGTATGGACTTTTGAGATAACACATAATAATTAATTAACCTACTACAATCATAAATTTCCCTTCACTAACATACCACCAATTACATAGAAGTCGGATTCATTTTAATCACAATTTTAACCATCTCATAGTATCACTATAAAACTTGGTTACTTCTCATACTCGAGAAATAGATGCCAGCTATAATTGGATCTGACCTTTACCTTGTTAAAAGTGTCTTGCAACTTAAACTTAAAAAGTGTTTTGCTAGGGTTAAAAAAATAAATTTTAATACCGAAGCTCTGAAAGACCCAGTTATAGCCAAAGCTTACCATGATAGGTTACTTAGTCATTATGATAGTCATGGTATGCTTACTACCGAAGTTGAGAAAGAATGGGATCATTTTAAACAGGCTTTTTTGGACACTAACAGTACTCTTTTAGCAAAAAAGGAGCAGAGTAGGCAGAATTATTTGAGTGATAAGGAACTTGAGCTTATTTCAGAAAGAAAGAACTGCAGGAATGTCCTTAATCAATAACCTACTAGTCGTAATAGAAAGCATTACAGAGAACTTAATAAACGTGTAAAGGATTAGTTAGCTGCTGATAAGAATCTTTGGCTTGATGGTTTGCCTGACAAAGCCGAGGAAGCAGTTAGATAGCACAACAGCAGAGATCTATATCAGAGAGTTAATGTTTTGTGTGGTATAAAACAGACAGGTATACAGGGATTGAAAGACAAACAAGGTAAGGTTATAGAAGGTGTTTACTCTGTCATGGCTAGGTGGACTGAGCATTTCTGTGATGTTCTAAACAATGTGATTAGTTCTACTCCTATTGTTTGTAATGATGATGATGATGATCATCATCATCATCATCCTCAAGCAGCCATGGGCTACGGAGGTCCAACCAGACAGTGCAATTTAGTTCTCCAAGCAAGTCTATCCTGAGCTACATCTACTGCATCTGGCCACTGCACACCAATTCTAACAAGGTCCTGTTTGACATTATCAGCCCACCGCATCCTAGGCCTCCCCTTCTTTCTGAGGCCTTTAGGCACACTGTTCATAACCCTATTCGCCAATCTATAATTATTCATACGGGCAACATGGCCAAACCAACGGAGTCTCTCTCTGCACAATATGCTGCTTAAAGGAGGTTGCAAACTCCTTTGCCTAACCTCATCATTAGTTACAAAGTTGAACCACCTAATGCCCAAGATACTGTGTAAGCATCTGGAATCAAAAGCATCTAGTTTCCTGTTATCTTGTTTACAAAGTGTCCAAGTTTCACTACCATAACTAACCCTAGAAAGAACCAAACTATTATACTGTCTAATTTTAGTCTTTAGGTGTATACGCCTATTTCTCCACACTCTCCATAGATTCTTAAAAGTCCCGGCAGCAATCCCTATTCGTCTGTTAATCTCATGCCGCACATCACCATTATCTGTTACATAGCTCCCAAGATAATTAAATTGTGACACCTGCTCAAGACTGCAACCATTCAGATTAACCGAATCACAGCCTGCCTTACCAATTTTCATCACTTTAGTTTTCTCTCTGTTTATAGCCAAACCTACTCTACTACCAGTCTCATCAACAGCTCGAATGAAAGAGTTCATCTCATCAACATCATTTGCCAAAAGGGCTAAATCATCAGCATAATTTAAATCAGAAATTTTCGTATCTCCAGCCCATTTAAGGCCAAAATCTTTCCCTTGAAGTGAATTTCGCATAACATAATCAATAACCAAGCTAAAGAGAAAAGGAGACAAAATGCACCCTTATCGAACACCAGAAGTAATGCTAAACCAATTGCTACAAGCCTTACCAACTCTCACACACGACTCAGTGTTATTATAGAGAGCTTTCATAATGTTAACTAACTTGTCTGGTATACCATATGATCTCACAATCAACCACAAATTATGACGATCAACAGAATCAAAAGCCTTTTTGAAATCAACAAAGCTAGCAACCAAAGGTTTCTGAAACTCTAAACATTTCTCAAGAATCTGCCTAAGTGAAAATATCTGATCCACACATCCCCTACCACTTCTGAATCCACATTGCTCATCACGCAATTGACTGTCAGCCAGATTCTTAATTCTATTAAGCACAATCATGGAAAGAACTTTACCTGGAACAGAGAGTAGGTTGATACAATTTAGTTATCACAAGAACTGCGATCACCTTTTTTGAAAATAGGGATAACAATAGCTCTGGTAAAATCCTTAGGAACCATGCCTTTATCATAAAAGATATTCAGAATTTCAGTCATCCAAGTGGTAACCGAAACATTCCCAGCTCTAAGCATTTCCGTAGTAATTTCATCTACCACTGGGGATTTATAAAGTTTAAGTTTAGAAACAGCCAAAATAACTTCATATTGTGTTATAGGGCCAACATTAAAGCCACCAATGCATCTATCGTCATTGCAAACAATGGGAATATAACTAACCGCATTGTTTAGAACATCACTGAAATGCTCAGCCCATCTAGCCATGACAGAATCCTCCCCTTCTATAACCTTACCTTGTTTATCCTTCAATCCTTGTATGCCTGTCCGTTTTCTACCACACAAAACATTAACTCTCTGGTACAGCTCTCTCCTGTTGTGCTGTCTAACTGCTTCTTGGCTTTCTCAGCCAAACCATCAAGCCAAAGATTCTTATCAAGCAGCTAACTGATCTTTTACACGTTTATTAAATTCTCTGTAATGCTTTCAATTAGGACTAGTAGGGTATTGATTAAAGACATTCCTGCAGTTCTTTCTTTCCGAAATAAGCTCAAGTGCCTTATCACTCAGAAAATTTTGCCTCTTCTGCTCCTTTTTTCCTAAAAGAGTACTGTTAGTGTCCAAAAAAGCCTGTTTAAAATGATCCCATTCTTCCTCAACTTCAGTAGTAAGCAAACCATGACTGTCATAATGACTAAGTAACCTATCATCGTAAGCTTTGGCTATAACTGGATCTTTCAGAGCTTCAGTATTAAAAGTAAATTTTTTAACCCTAGCACAACACTTTTTAAGTTTAATTTGCAACACACTTTTAACAAGGTAATGGTCAGATCCAATTTCAGCTCCCCTATATGTCCTGGTATTCCTAACAGAACTAGCCCATTTGCTGTTAATTAATATGTAATCAATCATATTCTTATGCAGCCCATCAGGTGAAACCCATGTGTACTTATGTATGTCGCGGTGTTAGTAATATGTGTTTTATTCTGAATCCATTGAGTTTACTTACCTGTAGGAGACGTTGCCCATTGCCATTGCAGCTACCAATACCAAAAGGGCCTATTACTCCTCCCCAAAGGTCAGAGTCAGTACCAACTTTGGCATTGAAGTCACCAAGAACAAGGGAAATATCTCCTTTCTTGACAGAATTCAAAATATCCTGAAGTTGTTCATAAAACCTATCCTTCTCATCCTCATCGGCATCCTCAGTGGGGGCATAACAGCAGATAACATTCAAGTCTTTAACGCTTGTCTGAAATTTTGCTGTAAGAAACCTTTCATTAATGCACTCATATCCTAGAAGAGCATCGCTAACGTGTCTGCTGAGAAGAGATCCACTCCTTGGTGATGCTTTTTGTCGTCCCTCCCTGAAAAGAGAAATTTAAGATTATTTTTAAGAATCTGACCTTTATCTGTCCATCTGGTCTCTTGCAAGCCGAGAATATCTAAATTATAATGGTGGAATTCTTGTGTGAGGACATCAAGAGAAAAAGCTCTGTGCAGAGTCCTCACATTCCAACTACCTATGGGGAGAAAATGGTTAGTGGGATGTTTAAAGAAACTATGTTTATTGAGAGAGGGAATGCCGACAATATCAAACAGCCCCCTAATCGCAGACATGGGGAAAAGACCCGTTCCCCCACTACTAAAGGCTGAAGACATCTACACTGGAAGACTTCCTCCAATGTAGAATTTGACGATGCCAATAGAAGCAAAGAGTTCTGGTGCCTGCGATGACTTCTGCTCAGGATTATCCACCAGCTGATAAACATATCCTGTGAATCTATTCACTTGGGGCTGTCAACCCACAAACAAACAGAAAACACAGCGGAAGATTTTCCCTCCACAGAAGCCCACCAATGCAGCAGAATCAGGATCCATAATCAAGCTCAGAGCCATATATCTGTCCAGTCCAGTAGGTTTATATGGTCAGCACCAGGACCCTGTGTGGTTGACCACTCCTCAGCAGGGTATAAAAAAAAGAAAAGTAGCTATAGTTGTCCAGATCAGTAGGCCACACTAATCTGGCAGCCCTCCCCTTACGTTCACTTCCACAAGAGAGTATCTCTTTTGAAAGTTACTAACGGTCCGCACCACGAGAAGGCGGGTTCGGACATTAGGTGCTAGGCCTGGCCGGTTCTATGCATCATCACAGGGGATTGGTGCATAGCTCTCCTTCCAGTGACTACCTAGCTACCATTAGAGACCAGAACAACACCAACACAATATCTGAAGTTATTTTGGCTGTTTCTAAACTTAAACTACTTAAATTCTCAGGGGTAGATGAAATTTCTACGGAAATGCTTAGAGCTGGAAATGTTTCGGTTACCACTTGGATGACTGAAATTTTGAATATCTTTTTTTTTGATAAGGCATGGTTCCTAAGGATTTTACCAGAGCTGCTGTTATCCCTGTTTTCAAAAAAAGGTGATCGCAGTTCTTGTGATAACTATAGGGGTATCAGCCTATTCTCTGTTCCAGGGAAAGTACTTTGCATGATTTTGCTTAATACAATTAAGAATCTGGTTGATAGTCAATTGCGTAATGAGCAAAGTGAATTTAGAAGTGGTAGGGGATGTGTGGATCAAATATTTTTACTTGGGCAGATTCTTCAGAAATATTTATAATTTCAGAAACCTTTGGTTGCTAGATTTAGTTTTTTGACTTCAAAAAGGCTTTCGACTCTGTTGATCGTCATAATTTGTGGTTGATTGTGAGATCATATAGTATACCTGACAAGTTAGTTAACATAATGAAAGCTCTCTATAATAACACTGAGTCGTGTGTGAGAGTTGGTAAGGCTTGTAGCAATTGGTTTAGCATTACTTCTGGTGTTCGACAAGGATGCATTTTGTCTCCTTTTCTCTTTAGCTTGGTTATTGATTATGTTATGCGAAATTCACTTCAAGGGAAAGATTTTGGCCTTAAATAGACTGGAGATACTAACATTTCTGATTTAGATTGTGCTGATGATTTAGCCCTTTTGGCAAATGATGTTGATGAGATGAACTCTTTCATTCGAGCTGGTGAAACTGGTAGTAGAGTAGGTTTGGTTATAAACAGAGAAAAAACTAAAGTGTTGAAAATTGGCCAGGCAGCCTACGATTCAGTTAATCTGAATGGTTGCAGTCTTGAGCAGGTGTCACAGTTTAATTATCTTGGGAACTATGTAACAGATTATGATGATGTGCAGCATGAGATTAACAGACGATTAAGGGTCGCCTGTGGGATTTTTAAGAATCTATGGAGAGTGTGGGGAAATAGGCGTATACACGTAAAGTCTAAAATTAGACTGTATAATAGAGTGGTTCTTTCTAGGGTTAGTTATGGTAGTGAAACCTGGACACTTTGTAAACAAGATAACAGGAAAATAGATGATTTTGATTCCAGATGCTTACGCAATATCTTGGGCATTAGGTGGTTCAACTTTGCAACTAATGATGAGGTTAGGCAAAGGAGTCATCAACCTCCTTTAAGCATCATATTGTGCAGAGAGAGACTCCGTTGGTTTGGCCATGTTGCCCGTATGAATAATTATAGATTGGTGAATTGGGTTATGAACAGTGTGCCTAAAGGCCTCAGAAAGATGGTGGAGACCTAGGATGCGATGGGCAGAAAATGTCAAACAGGACCTTGTTAGAATTGGTATGCAGTGGCCAGATGGAGTAGATGTAGCTCGGGGCAGACTTGCTTGGAGAACTAAATTGCACGGTCTGGTTGGACCTCCGTAGCCCATAGCTGCTTGATGATGATAATGATGATGACGACGATGACGACGATGATGATGAGAATCTGGCTTCGAAGCTTTATAACTACTAAAAACACTGGTGCTCAAAATTAAAGGATAACGTATAAATGCGTGGATTACTTGAATTATGTTCGAGGGAATTCAATGAAATTTGGTAAAGAGGTTTATTATTATATTACAAATGTATATCAAGCAGAAGAAATTCATAATCGTATAATGTACATGCGTTAAAATCATGATTGTTCAAATGACATGAAGGAGCAGTCCATGGAAAAATATGTGAAATCTATTAAGTACGACGTGAGGTATATTAATATGGAGCATGATCATCCCTGATAACCATGCAGCTCAAGCAGCGATTCCTCATACAGTTTATGAGGGCATTCATGAGGTCTTGAGGGATTAATGACCACTCCACAACATTCTGGGAGAGTGGTGATGACTTCCAATGCGTCTCCCTAGAGCATTCCATACATACCCAATAGGATTGAGGTCAGGAGAACTGGCTGATCACTCCATTCAGTGCATATCGTCCACTTCGGGAAAATCATCGATCACATGAGCTCGATGAGAACGGACGTTATCATCCATAAAAATAAAATCTGGACCTACGGCTCCCTGGAATGACCTAACATATTAGTTCAAGAACTCGTCTCTGTACCTCAGGGCAATAACAGAGCCACTCGGAAAGAAGTACAGGTCTGCACACCCATTCGTCTTGATTCCTGCCCCAATCATTACACCACGGCCACCAGAGTAGTCCCTTTCTGTGATGTTCAAGGGTCTGTTGCGGGCCCCTTGTTCTCTCCAGATGCGAATACGTCGTGAATCAGTACTTAAGCTGAATCGCGATTCATCTGCGAACGTAACATGCACCCATTGGTCTAGACTCCTTGGCGACTCCATGTTAAACGAGCTCACCGGACAACGGCAGCTAGAGGAACACAAAAAACAGATCTCCTGGCAAAAAGGTATTACTCATGTAAATCAATATATATATATATCAATATATTTCAAGTCATACATTATGACTTGAAACCCTTGTTCCTGTAGCTGCTGCAGGCTCCAAAGACAGTTGCTTAGCGGTCATCACTCTATTCCGTTTGGCAGTAAGACTCATATAGCGATCGTCTGCAGCAGTTGTGGTGGTTCTGGAACGGCCTTATCCTGGTCGATGATGAACATCTCCTGTCTGTTGAAACTGTTTCCAGAGTCTTGACAAGGCATTTCGTGGAACATTTAATGCTCTGGAAACTTCCGTCTGGGATTGACCTGCTTCCATTCTTCCAATCGCTCTCCACCGCTGAAAATCACCTATACGATGTCTTCGGAGCATAATCAGCTCGATGTGCCACTGAAGTGAAAGCAAGAGTTGCCTAGAGACTCGCGTGTCTTTTTTAACGCATTCCTAATTTGCATATTCCGGCTTAAGTGGGGCAACTGTATATGCGAGATAATTTTCCGCGTAATGTGTTTTCCATGTTCACTCATTTTCAGTGCATTCTTTTACATATGTATATCGGCAGCTATTCACATTTTTGCCGATTATCCTTTAATTTGAGCACCGATGTATATACTTAATGAAAATATGTGCCTGAAGGTAAATTAATCATCATAATCAAATCTATTAAAATCTCAAATTTTCAAAAATATTCGTTCAGTATTTAAAGTTTTATTGAAGGTAGAATATTCCCAACAGTTATGGGTCATACTACCTCAGAAATTAATTTTAACATAAACAATAAGTGTTATTCCACAGAATTTAATAACATAAATATACATTTTAAAACTTTGCATAATGATTATTTCAGCTAGAAAATAATGAACAATTTTTATAAAATGAGGAAATGTATTGTTAAATTTCCAACTTGCATAGCTCTTTGAATGCTATATTAGGGTTGTCATCAAGATTAGTTTCAGAATCCTACAGCTAGCATTTAAAAATCCTGTAGCATATAATCCTGTATCATGCAGTTCGGAATAATATTTTGATGCTAATTTTAATGACGAGATTGAAACAATCAACTGAGAAAAGAATCTTGCCTAAATAATGCTCCTATCTTACCAATATTGTTAGGCTATCGCCATTTACATATACGATTAAAAAATTTACTCTAAAACCCTAGTTATCAACAATGTCAATTTTTCAAATTTGTTGCTTTATAAGAATAGAAAAAATAATCTTACTAAACAATGTAATTTTGTAACATTTCCTATGCAAAGAAGGGCTCATAAGCCATTAATAACGTAAGTTGTCTGTATTTCTTGTTTAAAAACCGAGAACTGTTTGAGAAGTCACTTACTAGGGGGTCTGAGGTACCCTCGTCAGCAGTTCTTCAAGAGGACCGGAAAAATAGAAAAAAAAAATGTGTAGTTATGTATTCGTTCTTTCGGCTATTTAAGATTAACCCATTATTTTTTCAATAAATATAGACAATTTTTTTCCAGAAATGATTACTGCTTTTCAATTTTTATAACTACAGGCGGACACATGCAAATATACAAGTACGTACACGTGAAAGCGGACCCGTCATACACTGTGCAGAGGGGTCTTCATTGGATATCGACGCCCCTGCTGATCTTTACAGTATCTTTAAACGAATGTGAATATTGTATATGTTGAAATGTAAATATTCATGTCTATGAAACTTTAAAAAAAATATGTAAAATTTAACGTTTTTCCGTTCATCCTTTTAATCTTCAAATATCCGAAAAAAAAAAAAAAGAATAACATCCGTAAAAAACAGCAGACTTGTACTAAACGAATATTGTTGAAAATTGAATTTAAATTGATTTGAATATGCTCTTAATTTATTTCCGTCTCGTTTTTCCATTAATTGCATATTTTAGAAGCTGTAGAGTTTCGAAGTTAGATTCTCATTGAGATAACATGGATATTTTTAATATTTTGAAATGACAGTGTATATTAAGATAATTACATTATTCATTGATATATATACACGGTCGTATCAAAATAATATGACCACATGCCATAGTATATGTATAGTAGGTGGTCACATTATTCTGATACCACTGTGTATATATATCATGATATTTATCCATTGTTGTGTGTGAAGAGAAATATTAACTGAAACAACTGTCAAAACATTTCAAGAAACTTTTAAATTTAACTTATCAATTGCTAATCTAAGTAAACGTAGTAAAAAGTAACAATTTTATGGAAATTTTTATGAATGTTTTTCAGTTATTTTTTACGTACTTTACTTTCTTTTATATGTACATCTATTATTTAGCTGAATCGAGTTAAACTTCTTCACTTTGAAAATATGCAGAATTAAAACGGATAATTGGAATGGAAAATAATCAATCGATGTGGAATGGAAAATAATCAATCGATGTGGAATGGAAGGGCATGGAAAAGAGGTTTCAGAAAGTACCATGGGGCTTTAAAAGAGAATGATGCAGATTATACTCCAATCATGTATCCGTGAAAAAATATGAACAGGTGATAACTGAATTAAAGCAAAAAATTCACCACGAGACCTGAATTAAAAGGTAATGACCTTTTAATTGTTTGTTGGATAAGCTCTAAAAAATTTTAAAATAATATCACCATGACTCGAATGATCAACTACCGTAAGGTCCTGCAAAACATGCAGCACTGGTTCCAGTGAAAACTGAAAATACTCCTAGCGTAACAGTTGACTCCAGATGATCAGAGGCGGCGACTGACTTTTCTCTACAATTCCCGATGGAGTTCCCACAGTGTTTTTCTCGACGTTGCCCATCAACCAAATTTTGAATTTTGTTAAGAACAACGATGACTATCTGGGACAGAGAGTAAACTGATGCCCCTATAATTATTACAAGAACTGCGATCACCTTTCTTCGAGACAGGGACTATAATACTCTAGTAAAATCCTTAGGAACAATCCCTTTATCAATAGGAAATATTCATCACTAAAAAATCATTCCCAGCTCTAAGCATTTCATCTGAGATTTCATCGATCCCTGGAGACTTCCGTAGTTTTAATTTAGACATATCAAAAGTAATTTCAATCACAAAATATGACCATTATTGAAGCTAGTAATGCATCTAACACCTATCATCAATCTAACTTCAACTGAAGCGACAAGAGTTGTATTGAAAAATCTTATTCTTGGAAACTTGCGATTTATGAGCGTATACAAACCTCAAAACAAACTGTTCCTTTCACAGGATTACTGTCTCACTCAGCCCAGAGTTTGGGATTTCGAGCGCTCTGTGGCCTAAAGTGCAATCGTTAGTAGGATTTGCATTGTGTTTAAGCCTAAGTGGCTCATCCATAATTTATGGCTCCAGATAGGTCCCGCTGATGAGGAATTGACTGTGGAGACTGTGGCTGTAGCTCCTCACTTCCAGCATACCATTATATCCCACAATTAATTATAAGAAAATAAATGATAAAGAAAAATATTACTTAAGGTACCCTGGACTAAAGCTGGATTTACTATACAGCAATTAAAAGTTCCAAGTGAAGGACGGTCAATTAGCCACGAACGCGCCAGCTGACCATGAGAGTAGCAATAGATGGCTATTTGAAGATCTTTTAATACCAAAGGGGAGCACCTGCCTAATTCTCTATTTTCCGTTACGGGTCTTCTAAATCAAAATACAGTCGAGCTTCTGAAGCTTCCATGGCTAAGTAGCAAGGCATTGGTTGAAGTGGCCCTTCCAACCCTCATTTTCGAAAAGGCCACTTAGCTCTGTGAACACTTCTTCTACTGCCCAAATAATCAAAATACACTGGGGAATGATGACGTAAGATCGCAATTTGATTTCAACAAGTAAAATGGGGATTTATTAATCCTTTAGCACTACTGGGTTAAGCCCCTGAATATAGAGGTAATTTTACCTTCAGTTTACAGTTATACATATAATAAACATTCTTATATAAATATCAAACCACACTTCTGACTGATTTATACTCTAACCCTAATGCAAATACTATACTGTTACCCTAAACAACTATACAATTAAAGAAACAGTGGGCAAGATATGAGAGAACTATTGTTAAAGATAATCCGAGCACTTACCGACTAATCCATCTGAACAGGGTTGCACACATCGAGGCTTCCAACGTTGACTGGCAAAGCTATATGGCTTTCCGGGAGCTTTCCGACGGCGGTTGAGCGACGAAAAGTTCTCGAATTTCTCTACTAGAGACGGACGGACAAATTGAAGACGCAAGAGTTCTTGTGGTGCAGTAAAAGTTTCTTCCTTTTCCTTTTTGACGTGCTAAAGTGCTCACAGTATGCAAATGGTAGCTAGGTAGGAAGGTAGGTAGGAAGGGAAGCTATGCACAAATCTCCTGTGATGATGCGAAGAACCAGCCAGGCCTAGCACCTAATGTCCCACCCCGCCTTCTCATGGTGTAGACCGTTAGTACCTTTGAAAAGAGATACTCTCTTGTGGAAGTGAACGGAAGTCGAGGGCTGCCAGATTAGTGTGCACTACTGATCTGGACAACTTCGGCTACTTTTTATTTTTTTTCTACTCTGCTGAGGAGTGGTCAACCACACAGGGTCCTGGTGCTGATCATATAACCCTACTGGACTGGACTGAAATAAGGCTGAACTTAATTATGGATCCTGATTTGTTGCACTAGTGGGCTTCTGTTGAGAGAAAATCTTACGCTGTGTTTTATGTTTGTTTATGGGTTGACAGCCCCAAGTGCCTAGATTCACAGGATATGTTTATTAGCTGGTGGAAAATCCTGAACAGTGGTCATCGCAGGCCCCTAAACACTTTGCTTCTACTGGCATCGTCAAATTCGACATTGCAGGAAATCTTCCAATGTAGATGGCTTCAGCCTTTAGTGGTGGGGGAACGGGTCTTTGCTCCATGCCTGCGCTTAGTGGGCTGTTTGATATTGTCAGCATTCTCTCTCTAAATAAACATAGTTTCTTTGAACATCCTACTAACCATTTTCTCTCCTTATGTAGTTGGAATGTGTGGACTATGCACAGAGCTTATTCTCTTGATGTCCTCACACAAGAATTCCAGCGTTATAATATAGATATTCTCGGCATGCAAGAGACCAGATGGTCAGTTAATAATTCAGATTCTTCAAAATAATCTTAAATTTCTCTTTTCAGGGAGGGAAGATAACAAGCATCACCAAGGCGTAGGTCTGCTTCTCAGCAGACACGCCAGTGATGCTCTTCTAGGATATGAGTGCATTAATGAAAGGTACAGAAAAATTTTATGTAAGGTCTTACAGAAAAATTTTGGACAAGCATTAAAGACTTGAATGTTATTTGCTGTTATGCCCCCACTGAGGATGCCGATGAGGATGAGAAAGATAAGTTTTACGGACAACTTCAGGATATTTTAAATACTGTGAAGAAAGGAGATATTACCCTTCTTCAAGGTGACTTCAATGCCAAAGTTGTTACTGACTCTGACATTTGGGGAGGGGTGATAGGACCTTTTGGTATTAGTAACTGTAATGGCAATGGGCAACGTCTCAAACATGTAAGTAAACTTAATGTTTTGAGAATAAGTAACATCTGTTACAAACATCGCGACATACATAAGTTCACGTGGGTTTCACCAGATGTACTGCATAAGAATATGATATATTATATATTAATCAAGGTAAACGGGCTAGTTCTATGGGAATACCAGGTCATATAGGGGAGCTGAAATTGGATCTGACCATTACCTTGTTTAAAGATAGCTTAATAAACGTGTAAAGAATCAGTTAACTATTGATAAGAATCTTTCGCTCTATGGCTTTGGACAAAGCCGAGGAATCAGTCACACAGCACAACAGCATAGAGCTGTTTTTTGTGGTAGGAAAAGGACAAGCATAACTGATTGAAGGATAAACCAGGTAAAGTTATAGGTGAGGATTCTGTCACGGTGGGCTGGGCATTTCAGTAATGTTCGAAATAATGCGTTAATTTTACTCCCATTGTTTGTAATGGTGATTGATGCATTATAATCTTTAATGCTGGCCCTATAACATAGTTTGAAGTTATTTTGGCTGTTTCTAAACTTAAACTACATAAATCCCCAGGGGTAGATTAAATTACTACGGAAATGCTTGGAGCTGGGAATGTTTCGGTTTTCACATGGATGACTGAAATCTTGAATAACCTTTATGATAAAGGAATGGTTCCTAAGGATTTTACCAGAGCAATTATTATCCCTATTGGAAAAGGGCGATAGTAGTTCTTTTGATAACTATAGGGGTATCAGCCTACTTTCTGTTCCAGGTAATGTTCTTTGCATGGTTGTGCTTAATAGAATTAAGAATCTGGTTGACAGTCAATTGCTTAATGATCAATGTGAATTAAGAAGTGGTAGGGGATGTGCAGATCAGATATTTTTCACACAGGTAGATTCTTGAGAAATGTTTAGAGTTTTAGAAAAATTTGGTTGCTAGCTTTGTTGATTTCAGAAAGGCTTTAGACTCTGCTCATCGTCATAATTTGTGGTTGATTATGAGATCGCTGGTATACCAGACAAGTTAATTAACATAATGAAAGCTCTCTATAATAACACTGAGTCGTGTGTGAGAGTTGGTAATGATTGTATCATTGGGTTTAGCATTGCGTCTGAAGTTCTACAAGGGTGAATTTTGCGTCCTTTTCTCCTTAGTTTGGTTATTGATTATGTTATACGAAATTCATTGCAAAGGAAAAATTTTGGCCTTAAATGGTCTAGAGATTTCATTATTTCTGATTTAGATTACGCAGATGATTTGGCCTTGTTGGCTAATGATGTTGATGAGATGAATTCTTTCATTAGGGCTGTTGTTGAGACTGGTACTAGAGTTAGTTTGGTGATAAACAGAGATAAAACTAAAGTGATGAAAGTTGGTCAGACTGTTGGTGCTTCAGTCGCTTTGAATGTAGCGTCCTTGAGCAAGTGTCTGAGTTTAATTATTTTGGGAGTTATGTAACAGATACTGATGATGTGCGGCATGAATTTAACAGGCGAATAGGGATTGCCTCTGAGAGTTTTAGGAATCTATGGAGAGTGTTCAGAAATAGGTGTACACACCTAAAGACTAAAATTAGACTGTATAATGATTTGCTTCTTTCTAGGCTTAGTTATGGTAGTGAAACCTGGATGCATTGTAAACAAGATAACAGGAAACTTGATGCTTTTAATTCTAGAGGCGTGCGCAGCATCTTGGGGATTAGGTGGTTCAACTCTGCAAGTAGTGAAGAAGTTAGGCAAAAGAGTCGGCAACCCCCTCTGAGCAGTATATTGTGAAGAGAGAGACTCCGTTGGTTTGGGCATGTTGCCCGTATGGATAATTATAGATTAACGAATAGGGTTATGAACAGTGTGCTTAAATGCTTCAGAAAGAGGTGGAGACCTAGGATGCGGTGGGCTCACAATGTCAAACAGTACCTTGTTAGAATTGGTGTGCTATTGCGCTAACATTAGTCCCAATCACCCCAATTTTGTTTGATTCCAGCGGGTTCTCAAACAGCCTACATTTTTCGTCTGGGTGAAGAGAACGTTCGTACAAAGTTTGGAGACTCTAGTTCTACTGGGGGCAGACTGCATAAGCGGACAAACACACAAACACCCAAATACACACATTTTCTTCTTAATATATTAGATATGATTGGACCACTATCATTGGACCACTATCGAGTCCTTCTAGCGCCTGATTTTTCATTTCGTCACGACACTACTGAAATTTCCAAAATAAATTGGATACCTTCAAATGTAGTTGAAACAGTGTAGATAGAGGCATGTATCACAATAGCGATAACAAGGCATCGATAATGCCATCAATCATTCGACTGAAAACATTCAAAGGGCATTATGGACAACTACTAAATCGGTAAGAGAGTATCATACCTTGAAAATATTCTAATTGAACTCAAAAATACTAGAGAAAAGAAAATCAAATTCAGAAAGACATAAGAAATCTAAAAAATCATATGATAAAGTGATTTATAACTAGTTAGAATCTAAATTTCGGAAATCTCTCGCAGAACACAGAGAAAAATGGAGAATAAACTTATCGCCTCTGGCGAATAGGGAATACATGATATGCGAGTAAAATTATGTTTTTCTCAGTTTCCGAAATTTTCACCCATTAATAGTAATAATCTGTACTAATGGGTAAATGGAAAAAAGTTAATAATAATATATTATTAGTCCCATAGAGAGAGAAAAAGTTTTTCATTTATTCCTTAAAATCAAAAAGTTGCGTTTTGTCATCCCCTAGGGTTAGAGGAACAAATCAATCAGTGCAAATAAAGGAAAGAAATTTATTTATTATTATTAAAAATAATAAATATTCTCTCAAGCATCTGATTGTCATAAAGGTCTGACAGGAGCTGGTAGCAATAATACATATTGGTTTCCATAAATTAAGGGAAAATGAGAAAAATGGCGATAATTCTCGAAGAAATTGTGCAATCCTCACCAAACTTGTTCATGTAACCAGTAAAGTAATGCCGAGTGAGCATATCGCATGCAAATTAGTCTAGTTGTGTCAATTTGCGCAATCGGATAGCAGCATAAAAACGGGTGTTTTGGAGTGGATCGTTATTTTGTGTTGTAAATGTGAGTAAAGAAATTCCAAATAACCATTTTGTAGGTATGACCCCGAGATATCATATGCCAAATGAATTGCAGTACAGAGCTATTGACCGGCTCGAAGCAGGCCAAAGTCAATCAGACGTGGCACGATGGCTGAATGTGAGTCCCTCTCTGGTCCATAGACTGTGAAATCAATTTCTTAGCACGAATTTCACATCTCGAAGGTTTAGCCGAGGAAGGGCTAGAGTTACGACCGCTATACAAGTATTAACAGCACGAAAGAGCAGGACGTCTACTCTCTCTCAACTACGATTCTCTCTTGCAGCAATCAGTGGGAGGATTGTATCAGCTTCTACTGTGCGCAGAAGGCTTCAAGGGGAAGGTCTGTACGCTAGAAGGCCAGTCAGTAATTTGTATTCCCCTCACGTCACGTTACAGGAGAGAGTGGTTGAATTGGGCACGCACACATATAAACTGGATAGAAGAGCAATGGAGGTCCGTACTCTTCACAGATGAGCCCACATATTACTTGCAGAGTGATTCTGGACATTGTTTCATATGGAGAGAACGATGTGCTCGCTATCATCCCAGTAACACCCGTCAAAGAGACAGTTATAGTGGAGGTAACGTGTGTGATTGGGTGGCATTTTCTTAGGTAGACGCCCAGACCTCTATGTGTTGAGAGTGGGAACTGCAATGCTCAAAGGTATTGAGATGACAACGTAAACGATTCTATACGTTCTTATACTGATGAGATAGTTGAAACATTCATCTTACAAAACGATAACGCTCGTCCACACAGAGCTCGACCTTCAAGAGAAGACCATTATGAGCATGGAGTGGCCAGCTCGATCTCCCGATCTAAATCTGATTGAGAATGTGTGGGATGCTCTTGAGAGACGTGTTGCTGCCCTAAACCTTCCACCTGAAACAAAGGGGGAACTTATTACTGCTTTGAGAGAACAATGGTCGTTACTCCCTACTGAGCTGATTCACAACATTATAAATAGCATGGAACATCGCTGTCGTGCCTATATTGTTGTAAGGGGTGACCACACTCCTTATTAAAGAACTTTGCACATTCCATTTTCACACCTCATTTTCGGACTAGTTTATGTAAGTGTTATTTTTTGATGAAAAATGTTTCTAGTGTAAAATATTTTATGTCATTCTGAAACTAGCATTGTAATTCATGTTTTCATCAAATTTCATTTAAAATCATCCATATAGTTTTTTCTTTATCATAATTTTTTGAGTTTCCCATAATTTAAGGAAATCAATATAATGGCAGTATAAATAAAGAAGCACTCATGCCTTACATTGTGCTCAGATCTTACGTCCCTTTGGTCAGTAGACAGGTACACTAAGCACTCGGCAACGGAAAGGATTTACACATATTTTTGAAAATTTGAAACGTGGTACTAACTGTTTAATACATAAAGCACAGCACCACCATCATCATCTTCAAGCAGCCATGGCCTGTGAAGGTTCAATCAGATTGTGCAATTTAGTTCTCCAAACGCACCTGTCCTGAGCTACATCTACTGCATCATGCCACTGTAGACCAGTTCTAATGATGTCCTGTTCGACATTGTCTGTCGACTGCATTCTAGGTCTCCCCCTCTTTCTGAGCCTCTAGGAACACTGTTCATAACCCTATTCACTAATCTATAGTTATACATACGAGACAGTATGGCGAAACTAAAGGAGATCCTCTCTGCACAATATACTTCTCAAAGGAGTTGCTGATTCCTTTCCCTAATCTGATCATTACTTACAAAGTTAAATCACCAAATTCCCAAGATACTGATACAGCGTAAGCATATAGAAACATAAGCAACACGTTTCCTGCTATCTTGTTACAAAAGGTCATAATTCCACTAGCACAACTAACTCTACAAAGAACCAAACTAATATACAGCCTAATATTAATCTTTGGGTGCATATGACTATTTCTCCCACTCTCCATAAATATTATATATATTAAAATTCCCAACAGGAATCCTCATTCTTCTGTTTATCTCATGCCACACATCACCAGTATTGGATGCATAGCTGGTAAAATAATAAAAATTGAGATACCTGCTCAAGGGTGCAACAATTCAAATTACCTGAACCAACAACCTGCCTGACCAATTTTAATCACTTTAGTTTTCTCTCTGTTTATCACCAAACCTACTCTAAATCTAACCAAACCTATTTTTTTATCCAGTCTCCACTAAAGTTTTAAGAAATAGTTCATTTCATCAATATAATTTGTTAAAAGGGCAAAATTATCAGCATAATCTAAATTAGAAATTTTCAGATTTCTAAACCATTGAAGTCCCCTTGCAGTGAATTCCACATAATATAATTAATTAGTAAAGCAAAAAGAAAATGAGACAAAATGCGCTCTTCAAAGACCAGAAGCAATGCTAAAACAATTGCTACAACCTTTACTAACTCTCACACATGACTCAGTGTTATTATAGAGAGCTTCATTATGTTAACTAACTGTCTGGTATGTCATACGATCTCACAATCAACCACAAATTATGACGATCAACAGAGTCGAAAGCCTTTCTGAAATCAACAAACTAGCAACCAAAGGTTTCTGAAACTCTACACATTTCTGAAGTATCTGCCTGAGTGAAAATATATGGTCTACACATCCCCTACCACGTCTGAATTCACACTGCTCATCACGCAATTGTCCATCAACCAGATTCTTTATTCTATTAAGCATAATCATGTAAAAACTTTGCCTGGAACATAAAGTAGACTGATAACCCTATAGTTGTCACAAGAACTGTGATCATATTTTTAAAAAGCAGGGATAATAATAGCCCTGGTATAATCCTTAAGAACAATGTTTTTATCATAAAATATATTCAAAATTTCAATCAATCATGTGGTAATTGAAACATTCCCAGCTCTGAACATTTCAGTAATAATTTCATCTACTCCTTGGGATTTATGCAGTTTAGGTTTAGAAATATCCAAAGTAATTGAAACTGTAATATACGGCCAACATTAAAGATAGTAATGCATGTATCATCATTGCAAACAACGGGAATAGAACTAACCACATTTTTAGAACACCATTGAAATGCTCAGCAAATCTACCCATGACAGAATCTTCATCATCAATATCATTACCATGTTTATCCTTCAATCCCTGTATACCGGTATACCCTATATTCTCTATACCTGCACAGATAAACTGCGTTTTTGAATGGGAAGAAACGGGTAAACCGTTTTTTCCCACACAAAACGTTAACTATCTGGTACAACTATCTGCTGTTGCGCTGTCTAGCTGCTTCCTCGGTTTATCAGACAAGCTATCAAGCCAAAGATTCTTTTAAGCAGATAACTGACCCTGTACACGTTTATTAAGTTCTTTGTAATTCTTTCTATTAGGACTAGTAAATTGTTGATTAAGGATATTTCTACAGTTCTTTGTTTCAAAAATTAGCTTCGGTGCCTTATCACTCAAATCATTTTGCCTCTTTCACTTCTTTTTACCCAAAATAGTACTTGAAAGTTTTATATTAATATCCAAAAATTACGTGTACCTTGGTTTTACAGTAAACCCCTGCATGAAATAAATTATTATTATTGTTAAGAAAACCCTGTTTAAAACGGTCTAATTCTTCCTTAGCTTCAGTAGTAAGCAAACCATGATTATCAAAATGACTAAGTAACTATATCATGGAAAGCTTTGGCTACAATTGGGTCTTTCAGAGTTTTAGTGTGTAAGTTAAATTTTTAACCTTAGCACAACACTTCTTAAGTTTAAGAGTAAAGGCACTTTTAACAATGTAATGGTCAGATCCAATTTCAGCTCCCCAATATGACCTGGTACACCTAACAGAACCAGCCATTTTCTGTTAATTAATATATAATCAGTCATATTTTTATGAAGCCCATCTGGTGAAGCCCACTTATACTTAGGTATACTGTGGTATTTGATATAAGTGTTACTTATTCTCAAGCCATTAAGTTCACTTACTTATAGGAGACGTTGCCCATTGTCATTGCAGCTAACCTAGCAATACCAAACTGATCTATCACGGTTCCCCAAAGCTGAAAGTCAGTACCAACATTAGCATTGAAGTCGCCTAGGACAAGAGCAATACTCCTTTTTTGACAGAATTCCAACTATCCCGAAATTGTCCGTAAAACCTAACTTCCTCAGTATCATCGGCTTCCTCAGTGAGGCATAACAACGGATAATATTACAGTGTTTAATGCTTGTCTGAAATTTAGCTGTAAGAAATCTTTAATGCACTGACATCTTCGCAGACCATCATTAGCGGATCTGCTGAAAACAAATCTAGGAATTGCAGATGCTTCTTATCTTTCCATCCTGAAAAGAGATATTTAAGATTATTTTTAAGAATCTGACCTTTATCTGTCCATCTGGTCTCTTGCAAGCCGAGAATATCTAAATTATAATGGTGGAATTCTTGTGTAAGAACTTCAAGACAATAATCTCTGTGGAATGTCCACACATTCCAACTACCTATGGAGAGAAAATGGTTAGTGGGATGTTTAAAAAAAACTATATTTATTGATAAAGAGAATACCGACAATATCAAAGAGCCCCCTAATCACAGGCATGGTGCAAAGACTCTCTCCCTCACTACTAAAAGCTGAAACCATCTACACTAGATCACTTCCTTCAATGTAGGTTTAATGATACGCGTAAAAGAAATAGTTAAGATACCTGAGTAGCAGGATAATGATTATTATAATATAATATATTATTATAATATAATGATTATTAAATAATAATAATGATTATTATAATATAATTATAATAATCATAATAATAATAAATAATAATCTAACTCAGAGACTCTCACTGTTTTAAGACTGAAGTCGGACAATGTCAAATAAAATAACTCCCTCTTTCCAGTGATGTATTAATCTGAAATTATATTATTCAGTTAAAGTGGAGATAATAACTGATATATGACAGATGGTATTTGATGAAGTAAACAACCCACTCGTAATTTCCACCGATGGCCATCTGGTTTACGACGTCATCGTCTTCGTGCCATAAACTTTGGTGTTCGTCCGCCATCTCGAATTCTGACGACATCGGCACAAAGTTCCGAAAAATTTCTAAGTCCCGAACTCGCCATTTTGAATTCTACCGTCATCATTCCTCTGAAACCTCGAAATAATTTTAAGCCCAGAGACATCGGATGACGTCACCTATTAGAAGATTATCCTTTTATATTATTTTATCCAATAGCATTTTTTCTTTTCATTTTCTGCAGCAGAGCCATTTTTTTTATATTTTATTTCTGTTTCTGCGGGATAGTCCTTCTTCTAGTATAAATACGACATCCATCAGTCAGAATCCTCATTCTGTTTTCAGACGTTGACAATGACAATTCTCTGTTGCTGTGTCTGTGTGATTTTTCAACTGCTAGAAGTCAATAAGTGATAGTTCTCGACGTCCTCGTGTAGTATAAATCAGATATTTCACTAGTAACTGTTTGTAATGTACCAATGAGATACATGCAAAAGACTTTCACGCTCCAGACGAATCTCGTTCGAAATAAGAGATATTACGATGGAAAGAGTCTCTTCAAGTGCTCTCAATGTGAATCGATATTCTCAAGGAAAGATGACATCCGACGTCATGCATTATCCCACACCTCCAGGAAAACCTACAAATGAAGGAGCACATAGTGGATGGATACTGAATGCTGTACTCCCTCTTTCAGGATCTAGATATGTCCCTACACCCAGAGAATTACTATTAAAACGTGCTATTGTTAATGCATGTAATTCTGACCAAAAATGCTTTGTCTGGTCTGTTTTAGCCTCTACGTATCCCGCTATAGGAAACACCGAGCGCATTAGCAGCTACATGCATTTAGAAAAAAAAAAATAAACACATCTGGTTTAATTTTTCCTATAACAATAAATCAAATACCAAAATTCGGAAAAATGAATAACATCTCTGTCAATGTTTTTGGATACGAGAAAGAGGTGTTCACACTCTACATCACACCATTCAGATTTAAAGAGCATGCAAATCTCCTATTGTTATCAGATGATGAAAAACAGCATTATTGCTCTATTAAGAATATGAGTAGACTCCGCAGTCCTCTCACTAAACGTAAATGCTAGACTTTCTTCTGTGATTACTCCTTCACCGTTTGACAGTTGAATCGCTCTTGAAGGATCATGTTCCCTATTGTCAAGAACATGGACCCCAGAGAATAGAGTTTCTAACTGAAGAGCATAAATGGCTGAAATTCACAAATTTCAAGTTCCTACAGCCCGTTCCATACGTGATTTACGCCGACTTTAAATCGTTTTTAGTGAAAGAGGACACTTCTATACCAAACCATTAAAATCTCACACCACTAACACAGCAAATCACGAACCCTGTGGATTTGCCACACCACTAACACAGCATTAACGCACCATTTCTCGTGGATGCCACACCACTAACGTGGATTTGCCACACCACTAATACACCATTAACGCTACATTTCTCACACCACTAACACAGCAAATCATGAACCCTGTGGATTTGCCACACCACTAACACAGAATTAACGCACCATTTCTCGGGGATGCCACACCACTCACGTGGATTTGCCACACCATTAACACACCATTAACGCAACCTTTCTCACACCACTAACACAGCAAATCATGAACCCTGTTGTTGGACCCGACGGATGCAGCTATAAACGTCCAGTAGTTTATAGATGTCGTAATAAGGTAAAAGAATTTTTGGAATGTTTGCTTAAAGACGAAAACGATATCAAACATTTACTCTCGGAGATCAAACCAATGTTCCTTTTAAATCACGAAGAGGAATCATTTTCGCTGCCAACTGTCATATTTGCAAAGATGTTCTGGGACTAGATCGAATGACGGATCACGACCATTTAACTCTCAAATTCCGAGGAATCGCCCATAATGCGTGTAAACTAAATTTTAAGTTGACAAATAAGGATCCAGTTATATTTTATAACCTTAAAGGATATGACAGCCTTCTTATTATGCAACGAATCGGCATGATCAAAAAGAAGAAGATTAATTGCATTACCAATAATTTGGAAAAATACATAGTACTCTCCCTTGGAACTTTAAATTTCATAGACTCCTATCAATTTTTAAGTACATCTCTTGAGAAGCTAGTCTATAATTTATCAGCAGAAGAATTCCGTTTTTTAAAGGAGCATGTTGAAGTTGAACGGCAACATCTTGTTTTCAGAAAAGAGTTTACCCATAAGTTACATTGATAGCTGCAAAAAGTTTGAAAAACCGTTGTTACCTCCACGTGATTCATTTTACAATCAACTTACATAAGAAGGGCTAGAGGAAGAAGATTATACATGCAATGAAAGTATGGAACATTTACAACGTAAAACACCTAGGCAGTATCACGACTTGTACCTGAAGAACGACGTGCTCCTCTTAGCTGATGTGTTTGAGAATTTCAGAAAACTATGTGTCAGATACTTCGAAATTGATCCCTGCCATGTTTACACAGATCCGGGACTAGACTGGCAAGCATGTCTGAAGATGTCAAATGTTAACCTAGAGTTGATAACTGATCGTGCAATGTACCTTTTTCTGGAAAAAGGCATATGAGGAGGAATTCCAAAAATATGCAATCGTTTTAGCACTGGAAACAACAAGTATTTAAATATCTATAATTCTCAATTTCCCTCTAAATACATTTTGTACCATGATGCCAACAATCTTTACGGATGGATGGTCAATGTCACGATGGCTTCCTCAAAGCGATTTTCGATGGCTTGTTAGAGAAGAAATAGAAGATCAAGATATTACTGCAGTTGCTGATGATTCGAATAAAGGGTATATATTGGAAATCGATTTAGATTACCTAGTTTCTCTCCACGACAAGCATAATGATTATCCACTAGCCCAAGAGACTTCAGATTACCAACAGCATGCTACCACCATACTGCCAAGAGATTGTTCATAATATTATATTGGAAGAAATACCAACCAATCAGTCGTGAAACTAGTACCAAATATGTATTCTAAAAAATATATGCCCTTCATTCCCGTAATATGAATAAATGTTTAACCTTCGGTATGCAGTTGAAGAAAATACATCGTATTTTAGAATTCAAACAATCTTGCTGGCTAAACCCATATATATAATTTAATACAGATCAGCGGAAGAGAACTAGAAATGATTTTTCGAGAAGAACTTCTTCAAACTGATGAAAATTGAATTGACTCAGAGCCCAAACAGAGTTTGCAAACTCGTAGCATCGCCTGCTTTTCGTGTTTTTCACAACGAACTCGCATGTGTACAATCGAAGCAAACGAAATTGAAACTCAAAAGACTTATTTATGCTGGATTCAGTTTTCCAGATATTAATAAAATACTGATGTATAGATTTCATTATGACTATATTACTCCGAAATATGGAAGAAAACTAAATTATTATTCACTGTGCTACGAGCTTCAAACCGAGGACGTGTATGCCGATATGAAAGTTGATATAGATAATTTCGATACGTCTGACTATCTCGACTATCTCATAAATCATGTTTTACATAGTACGCATAACAAAAAGTCACTAGGTGAAATGAAAGATGAACTTTCAGAGGTCCCTGCAAAAGAATTTGTAGGCCTTCGTAAAAAAAAACGTATAGTCTTCAGAGTTTACAAGAGGAGAAGAAGACAGGGAAAGGAGTTCCAAAATACATCATAGAAAGAATCCTTGGTCACAAGGATTACAGAGACTGCTTGATAAACAAATCATCTTCTCGAGTAGATTTAACAAGGATCCAAATTAACAACCATCAACTTCATACATTGAAAGGTGTAAAACTTGGTCTGTCACCATTCGATCAAAAAAGATATATTTTAGAAAATGGTTATGACACCCTTTGGTATGGGCACTACAAAACTATGAAAAAAAAAATATAACAGGAAACGAATATTTTGTTAATTATGTACATTGTGAGTTTTATTATGTTTGAGCTATATGTTAGTATGTATAAGAAAAGACGATTTTATCTGAATGTATGTATAATTTTTATGTAACCCCAATATATATAAAAATATTGCATGTAATTACTATATGTAGAATGTTGTATGTAAAACAATTTCATCTGTTATCTTGCATTTTTGCAGGCAGGCTACAAATACATCTGTAAGCAATGTAAAAAAAAAAGCATTGTGAAATGTATAAATAAAAATGCAAAGCCACCGAAGGTGGCTGTTGTGTATTTTGTGATCTACGATTTTGAAAGATTCGAAATGATTTATAGGTAATTAAGGTTATTGATTCATGTTTTCAGGTTTAATGTGTTAATTTAATTGAGTTCCTTAACTTTAAACCATTTTCGTTTAATATTTTGTGACATTGACATTCAAAGAATCATTCTATTAGACTGGTGCACGTGCGTAAGGAACCGTTAATATGACAAACGGAAATAAGAAAAAGAAGACTTCTCCTTCTTCGATAAAAATTTAAGTTAAAAAATCAAGAGCTTATAACTATTCAAACAGATATTTCAAAGAAACCAGAGACAATAAAAAAGACTTCTCAATTTTAATGGAATATTTGAAATTATCTCCCGCATCAGAGATGTCGCCTGCAGGGTCTGTTGAAGAACATACTTTTCAAGTTCAAAATAGCACAGACAAAGAAGAAGAATCTACAGGTACGAAATTAACTCCTAAACAAAATACTTTAGAACTTACGACAGAAGGTATTAACATAATACCAGACATAAAAAAAAATAACAAAGAAATAACAACACATATTGAGATAACGAAGAATAATATAAAAATGGAGACTTTAACATCAATAACAGGAAAAAATAATGAAATTAGTACTCCTAATATGTCTGTGACAAAAAATAAAGAAATGGAGAATGAAGCATTTGAAACTGGAAAAAATAAAAATACAATGACACCTAATATAATAAAAGAGTAATAACGAAAAAGTGGAGACCGACAAACAATACACAATTATCATTTCCTTAGATATTGAGAACTTAAAAATTCCTGAAAATTTAACCAAAGAAGAAAATTATGCATTAGTAATAACAGGAATTAAGGCAGAATTAGGTTCAATAAACATAAAGAAAATAACATCATTCTTCTAAAAAGGAGAACATATCAGTGGCAAATTTAAAAAGGAGAACAAAAAAAAGGAGAGAAAAAAAGGAGAACATATCAGTGGCAAATTTATCTCATTTGAACGACTTTTAATTTTTCCTAGAAATTCTCTACAACGTGATAAAATATATGATTTTAAAGAAATTCTAAAAACCCCTGTAAAAGTAGAATACCCTAAATTTGTCAAAACAATACTTGGAACAGTTATCGGAGTAAGTCCTGATATATGTGATGATGAATTATTAGAATTATTATCTGTTCAAAAAGTACTGAGTCTACGTCGAATGCTAAACTTTGATTTAAAAACTGACAAAAAATGGAGAACCCTTGTTCACAAATGATCTTTTCTTCCCACACACAAGGTGGTTCTTCAGTTTGAGAGTGAGAAGTTTCCGAATTATGTATATATTGGATTTAACACGCACTCGGTAAAGAGTTATACCTGGCCTCCAAATTTATGTTACCGGTGTTATAAATTTGGCCACGGAATTTCGACATGTACTGGCAAACAAGTATGCAAATGTTGTGGCGAAAATCACCACCATCGCCAATGTAATTAAAAAATTCTTCGATGCCCCAGCTGTGCTGGTCCTCACCCAGCCCCATGGGCTGGGTGCATAGTAGTAGTAGTAGAACACATAACATAAATTGAATATTCTTGCTTTATAAAAGCAAACTCATTCAGAGGTTTTTTTAATCTGAATTAAGTTAAATAGATGGTATAGTATTTGTAATTTTTTTAAATAAAATATCAAGAATTTTAGAGTTCTTCAGAAATTGAATGAGATAGTTATACAGAACAGGTATTAGCTTTGAGTTTGAAGAAAATAAAATACTTTGAAAGTCATAAGATAAAATATTAAGTTTTGACAGTTTTGAGAAATATTGTCTTCTTTCATAATCATAACTTTTGCAATTGAAAATAATATGTTCTAATGTGTGAAAAGTATTGCAGTTTGGACAATTAGGAGAATCAGTAATTTTATATTGAAAGAGTCTATAGTTAGTTAGTGCTGTATTGGTTTTAATTCGAAGAATGGCATTTATTTCGTTTTTTTTTCAAATTACAGCCTGGAATTTTTGAATTTTGGGATTAATTTTATAGCGGTGGGATTGAGATCTATTATTATTATACCAAGATTGCAATTCTTCTATTAGTATTTTTTTATTTGATTTGATAAATAAATGATGGGGTTGGAATATGTGAGTTGTGATTTAAAGCTTCTTTAGCCATCCTATCTACAGTTTCATTATCAGGAATGCCCACATGGGCAGGTATCCATTGAATTATTAAGATATTGTTATGTAATAAATGTTTAAGAGTATGAAAGAAAAGATCATTTGTGAATACATTAAAGTTAGTTTTAAGTGGATTTTGGAAAAGGCTAAAAAGTGCAGATTTGCAATCTGTAAAAATAGCTATTTTAGAATTGTAAAATTTTGTGGCTTCTATAATGGCTAATCTTCTATAATGGATGGCTAAAAAAGCTTTAAATTTTGAAGAGAAATTAAATTCTGGGCAAAAAATAGCACCAGAATAACTTTTAGTGTTTGGGTTGGAAGACCCATCTGTATAAATTTTGATATAATTATTAAATTGATAATTAATGTGTAGTAAGGAAAGTTCTTTTATAATTGTGGAGTCATATGATTTTTTATTAGAGAAACCTGGGATTTTATCAAACATTGGCGGAAAAGATGTTGTCCAGTAAGGAATAGAAGGGTAGTGATCACCACTTAAGTTATTAACTAGAATTTCCAATAGTTTATTTTTTTCTGGAAATTTAGAAATAATCGAATGATTAAATTAATTTTAAATTTATTTTTGAGAATTATTCTAAAAATTAAGTTTGAAAGTAAATATTTTTGTTTAATGAATAATGGAGGAATGCTTGTTTCAGCATATAAATCAATGTTACAGTTCCTTTCGGGAGTCCAATACAGAATCTGAGAGATTTGGTTTGGGCTCTTTCCAATTGGATGAGTCGGAATTTTGCTGCATTTCCAAGAAATTCTAGTCCGTATGCAAATTTTGGAAGAAAGATGGAATTATAGACTAATAGTAAATTTTTATTAGAACAACCCCATTTGGAGTTACCTAAATATTTAAGACAGTTATAAAGTATATTTGCTGTTAGAATTGCTTGATCAATATGTGCATTCCAAAGTAGTTTACTGTCAAAAGTGATTCCCAAGAATTTTAGAGTATATACCAGTTTGAGAACGCTTTTATTTATTTTTAGATTAAAAAAATTTGGATTAGATTTTTTATGGCGGAAAAAAGGAATGATGAATGAATTTTTTTCTGAGATCGTTAGATTCCATTCAAGACAATATTTTGAAATTAAATCAAGTTGATTTTGAAGTTTAGTTTTGATTACATTAAGATTTGTATCTGAACACCAAATTATGATATCATCTGCATATAAGCTATATTTAATATCTTTATCTTTGAAGATGTCAGAGATATCGTTAATATATAAGTTGAAAAGAAAAGGTGATAAAACATCACCTTGAACAATGCCATTTTGAAAATGATGTTCTTTTGAATAAGAATTTTTAATTTTAACTCTAAAGTTTTTGTTAGTAATAATTTGGTATAGAAATCTGTACATTTGACCTTGAATTTTAAATTTGCGGATTTTATGTAATAGTGCGCTATGTGAGATAGAATCAAAAGCTCCTTTAAGATCAAGAGTTACTGCAATTAAGTATTGTTTGAGATTAGAGGCTTGTTCTATATCAGAAATAAAATTCAATATCAGATCTTTTGTAGATCTGCCATACCTGTAACCATATAAATTTTGATTAAATAATTTATTGTTTTCAAAGTACTAGATTAATCTGTTATTAATTATACATTCGAAGAGGTTTAGAAAATTAGATGAAAGACAGATAGGTTGATATGACGATAATTCTTCATCTGGTAAAGATGTATTTTTTTTTTGATAAATATCATAAAATTTTCGAACCATGATTTAGGATAAGTATTTGTTTTCCAAAAATTATTAAAAATATATAAAATGTGTTTTAGCCACTGATCAGATAAATTTAGAAACATTTTGTTATTAATACCGTCTGGGCCTGTGCTGGTATTTTTTTTTCAATGCTTTAATAGCAAATTTTAACTCATTGATATTAAACGGTAAATTTAAATATTTTGTGTAATCATTTTGATAATAAAAGTGAGTTATATTATTAAGAGAATAAGATTTATCAAGTTTTTTCTTTAAGAATTATTGCATGTAAAGCTTTTATTCAAAAAGAAGAAGGAATAAATTGTCAACACGCTTTTGCTAAAGCCAAAACATACTTTGAATTAAATAAAAACAATCCTCCCAACAATAATCGCATATCAAACTTTGAAGGTCGAAAAACGGAAAGCTTAAATGCTTCAAGGATTCAAACACACATTTATGCGGACCAGGGAGAGAGCTCCTTTCCAAAACTTTCATCGAACCTGCGAGAGGACTGTCTCGCTTTACCATCGACATCAACGGACATACCTGTACTTCATTACCAAGACTCGGATCATAATAAAACAATTAATTACGCTGGAATAATAAAAAATAAATAAATAAAATAAAACAGGAGCAAAAAAACTCAAACAAGAACTCTTTAGATATTAAACACAAACCAGATGAAAATGAATTTAATATGATGGAAAAAGTAAACAAGTCAACGTTAGGTGGAAACTCTAAGAGGCATGCTATAAACTTGCTGATAAAATTGTTGGATTTCTTACTACCTAATGGACCGGAATTGACACTTATAAAGGATATTCTCTTATCTTTTCTATATAACGAGTCATCGGGAATAGACCAAGATTAATTCATTGGAACTGCAGAGGTATTATAAATAAATTTCATTTCATTAAACATTTAACAAGAACAAAAAATATAAAAATATTATGTCTACAAGAGACTTTAACAGATAAGGTTCTTAGACTGAATAATTATATATCCTATGTGCAAAAAAATAATGAAAATTTTAGGGGAGTTGTCACTTTTATTGATAAAAGCATTCCTCAAAGAAGGATTAATATTGATTTAATACATAATAAATTAGAAATTCTAATAGTACAGGTAAAAATTTATAATAAAATTGCAAATATTATAAATATATATAATCCTGGAATATATATTAAATATAAATAATATTCAAAAATTTTAGAAAATTTAAAAGGAGAAATATTAATAGTGGGAGACTTTAACACACATAGTAAAATGTGGTTTTCGCACAAAAAGGAAAAATAAAAGTATTCGTTTGATAAAATTAATAGAAAATAATAATTTAATCATATTAAATGAAAATGTTTCAACATGTATAATAGATTCAATACAAAATCGATAATTGATCTGTCAATATGTTCCAATAAAATTGTTAAAGACTTAACATGGTCCATATCCTCTGATAACTATGGGAGCGATCATTATCCTATCTCAATTTATTTTTAAAATCAAAATTTAACCAAACCAAGGCTGAAAACTATAAATTGAAAAAAAATTAAAAATGACATCAATAATGAAAATATATCACAAAATCCAAAATTATGAAAGACTTAACAAAGCCATAGCTAAAAAAATTAAAAAAAAATTAAAAAAACTAAATTGGAAGAAATTTACAGAAATTTTGTCTCCTCAAACTATAACCACAAATCTGTGGAAAATTTATAAAAAATTATATAATGATATAACACCAAATAATCAAATACATACATATTCCTTAAAAAACAATAAGACGATACAAGAAACCACAGAAGACTTAGCTCAACATTTTATACATTTACACTTCAAACCAGATAATAAAACAATTAAAAAATTTAAAAATACAAATATATTTCACAAGTTATGTTATAATAATAAAACAGACTATCTAAATCTCCCTTTTTCTCTTTTGGAACTAAGATCTGCCATCAAAAATTTAAAAACCAACACTGCTCCTGGCCCTGACGGAATTACCAATAAATTATTAAAAAATTTAACTCTTGAATAGCAAATTAAATTAATTGAACAATTTAATAAATTTTGGTCTACAAAAACTTACCCTCAAAATTGGTTAGATAATTATATCATATTCATAAAAAAGAAAACAAAACTCCTGAAAACTTTACATCATACAGACCCATATGTTTAAGTTCTAACATTCGTAAACTTTTTGAAAGAAGTTTCCAACAGATTAATTTGGCACATAGAATAATTCAAAATTTTAGATAATAACTTTTTCGGATTCAGACCTTGCAGATCATCAAAAGACCTATTATTAAACATTATATCAGATGCAGAATACACAATAAAAATAGATTATACATCGTTGCTACTATAATAGATATGGAAAAAGCCTTTCACTCAATATCACATCAAGGCTTCATAGCAAAACTCAGAAAACTAAAATTTTGTGGAAACATTTTTTACTTTCTCTCACATTTAGTATTAGAAAAAAACTTCAGAGTAAAAATTGGTAATAAATTATCAAATAAGTATAAATTTGAAAATGGAATCGAACATATTATCTCCTCTGTTCTTGAATATTTATCTAAACGGCATCTCAGAAGTGTTTAATCCAGAAATTAGTTACGGAACATATGCTGATGACATTATCTTCTGGTCGATTGATACAGATATAAAAATTTTAAATAAAAGAATACAAAATGCAATAAATATACTATCAATATATACTGAAAAATGGAACTTAAAAATTTCTACTAAAAAAACTAAAATAATTTATTTTCATAGAAAAAATAAAATTACCAACGAATAAAAAATAAATTGAATAACAAAGATATCACAATAACAGATAATATTAAATTCTTGGGATTACATTTAGATTCAAAATTAAAATGGAATAATTGTATACACAATGCAATTGAAAAATCTAAAAAAACTTTTTAACTATTAAAGATTTCTTGGAGGATCAAACTGGGGAAGCTCTAGTAAAAATTTATTATTAATTTTAAATTCAATCATCCTACCTAAATGCTTGTATGGCATCGAACTTCTAAATCATCATCATCATCATCCTCAAGCAGCCATGGGCTACGGAGGTCCAACCAGACCGTGCAATTTAGTTCTCCAAGCAAATCTATCCTGAGCTACATCTACTGCATCTGGCCACTGCACACCAATTCTAACAAGGTCCTGTTTGACATTGTCTGCCCACCGCATCCTAGGTCTCCCCTTCTTTCTGAGGCCTTTAAGCACACCGTTCATAACCCTATTCGCCAATCTATAATTATTCATACGGGCAACAGGGCCAAACCAACGGAGTCTCTCTCTGCACAATATGCTACTTAAAGGAGGTTGCAAACTCCTTTGCCTAACCTCATCATTAGTTACAAAGTTGAACCACCTAATGCCCAAGATACTGCGTAAGCATCTGGAATCAAAAGCATCTAGTTTCCTGTTATCTTGTTTACAAAGTGTCCACGTTTCACTACGATAACTATCCCTAGAAAGAACCAAACTATTATACAGCCTAATTTTAATCTTTAGGTGTATACGCCTATTTCTCCACACTCTCCATAGATTCTTAAAAGTCCCGGCAGCAATCCCTATTCGTCTGTTAATCTCATGCCGCACATCACCATTATCTGTTGCATAGCTCCCAAGATAATTAAACTGTGACACCTGCTCAAGACTGCAACCATTCAGATTAACTGAATCACAGCCTGCCTGACCAATTTTCATCACTTTAGTTTTCTCTCTGTTTATAACCAAACCTACTCTACTACCAGTCTCATCAACAGCTCGAATGAAAGAGTTCATCTCATCAACATCATTTGCCAAAAGGGCTAAATCATCAGCATAATCTAAATCAGAAATTTTCGTATCTCCAGCCCATTTAAGGCCAAAATCTTTCCCTTGAAGTGAATTTCGCATAACATAGTCAATAACCAAGCTAAAGAGAAAAGGAGACAAAATGCACCCTTGTCGAACACCAGAAGTAATGCTAAACCAATTGTTACAAGCCTTACCAACTCTCACACACGACTCAGTGTTATTATAGAGAGCTTTCATTATGTTAACTAACTTGTCAGGTATACCATATGATCTCACAATCAACCACAAATTATGACGATCAACAGAGTCGAAAGCCTTTTTGAAATCAACAAAGCTAGCAACCAAAGGTTTCTGAAACTCTAAACATTTCTCAAGAATCTGCCTAAAGTGAAAATATCTGATCCACTCATCCCCTACCACTTCTGAATCCACATTGCTCATCACGCAATTGACTGTCAACCAGATTCTTAATTCTATTAAGCACAATCATGAAAAGAACTTTACCTGAAACAGAGAGTAGGCTAATACCCCTATAGTTATCACAAAAACTGCGATCAACTTTTTTGAAAATAGGGATAACAATAGCTCTGGTAAAATCCTTAAGAACCATGCCTTTATCATAAAAGATATACAGAATATACAGAATTTCAGTCATCCAAGTGGTAACCGAAACATTTCCAGCTCTAAGCATTTCTGTACTAATTTCATCTACCCCTGGGGATTTATAAAGTTTAAGTTCAGAAACAACCAAAATAACTTCAGATTGTGTTATAGGGCCAATATTAAAGCCACCAATGCATCTATCATCATTGCAAACAATGGGAATAGAACTAACCGCATTGTTTAGAATATCACTGAAATGCTCAGCCCACCTTGCCATGACAGAATCCTCACCTTCTATAACCTTACCTTGTTTTTCCTTCAATCCCTGTTTACCTGTCCGTTTTCTACCAAACAAAACATTAACTCTCTGGTACAGCTCTCTGCTGTTGTGCTGTTGTGCTGTCTAACTGCTTCCTCAGCTTTGTCAGCCAAACCATCAAGCCAAAGATGCTTATCAGCAGCTAACTGATCTTTTACACGTTTATTAAGTTCTCTGTAATGCTTTCTATTAGTACTAGTAGGGTATTGATTAAGCACATTCCTGCAGTTCTTTCTTTCTGAAATAAGCTCAAGTGCCTTATCACTCAGATATTTCTGTCTCTTCTGCTCCTTTTTTCCTAAAAGAGTACTGTTAGTGGCCAAAAAAGCCTGTTTAAAATGATCCCATTCTTCCTCAACTTCAGTAGTAAGCATACCACGACTGTCATAATGACTAAGTAACTATATATAACGACATTATCATGTTGATCATATATAACGATAATTATAATGGTGTATCATGGTAAGCTTTAGCTATAACGGGGTCTTTCAGCACTTCAGTATTAAAAGCAAATTTTTCAACCCTAGCACAACACTTTTTAAGTTTAAGTTGCAAGACACTTTTAACAAGGTAATGGTCAGATCCAATTTCAGCTCCCCTATATGCCCTGGTATTTCTAACAGAACTATCCCATTTGCTGTTAATTAATATATAATCAATCATATTCATATGCAGTCCATCAGGTGAAACCCATATGTATTTATGTATGTCGCGGTGTTTGTAATAAGTGTTAGTTATTCTGAAACCATTGAGTTTACTTACCTGTAGGAGACGTTGCCCATTGCCATTGCAGCTACCAATACCAAAAGGGCCAATCACCCCTCCCCAAAGGTCAGAGTCAGTACCAACTTTGGCATTGAAGTCACCAAGAACAAGGAATCTCCTTTCTTGACAGAATTCAAAATATCCTGATGTTGTTCATAAAACCTATCCTTCTCATCCTCATCGGCATCCTCAGTGGGGGCATAACAGCAGATAACATTCAGGTCTTTAACGCTTGTCTGAAATTTTGCTGTAAGAAACCTTTCATTAATGCACTCATATCCTAGAAGATCATCACTAGCGTGTCTGCTGAGGAGCAGACCCACGCCTTGGTCATGCTTATTGTCGTCACTCCCTGAAAAGTGAAATTTAAATTATTTTTAAGAATCTGACCTTTATCTATCCATCTGGTCTCTTGAAAACCGAGAATATCTAAATTATAATGGTGGAATTCTTGTGTGAGGACATCAAGGGAAAAAGCTCTGTGCAGAGTCCTCACATTCCAACTACCTATGGAGAGGAAATGGTTAGTAGGATGTTTAAAGAAACTATGTTTATTGAGAGACGGAATGCCGACAATATCAAACAGCCCCCTAATTGCAGACATGGGGCAAAGACCCGTTCCCCCACTACTAAAGGCTGAAGACATCTACACTGGAAGACTTCCTCCAATGTAGAATTTGACGATGCCAATAGAAGCAAAGAGTTCAGGTGCCTGCGATGACTTCTGCTCAGGATTATCCACCAGCTGATAAACATATCCTGTGAATCTATTCACTTGGGGCTGTCAACCCACAAACAAACAGAAAACACAGCGAAAGATTTTCCCTCCACAGAAGCCCACCAATGTAGCAGAATCAGGATCCATAATCAAGCTCAGAGCCATATATCTGTCCAGTCCAGTAGGTTTATATGGTCAGCACCAGGACCCTGTGTGGTTGACCACTCCTCAGCAGGGTAGAAAAAAAAGAAAAGTAGCTATAGTTGTCCAGATCAGTAGGCCACACTAATCTGGCAGCCCTCCCCTTACGTTCACTTCCACAAGAGAGTATCTCTTTTGAAAGTTACTAACGGTCCGCACCACGAGAAGGCGGGGTCGGACATTAGGTGCTAGGCCTGGCCGGTTCTATGCATCATCACAGGGGATTGGTGCATAGCTCTCCTTACAGTGACTACTTAGCTACCATTTACAGACCCAACTTATGCAATCTCCATTTAATTATTCAATATATAAAAAAATAACAAAAAAATTAATAGATGAACTTCAATCATGGTATGATTTAAAAGCTCAAAACACACATAGATATAAAATATCTCCTTTAATAAACAAATTTAACCATTATGGATTAAATAAAAAAAGAAATAAAAGTAATATTAAGGATAAAAGCCAATCATGCTTTAACTAAATCTACATTATTTAAATTTCAGAAAGTAACTTCTCCTAATTGCGAACACTGAAATGAAATTCAATCTATTGAACATATAATATTTCAGTGTAATTATTACACAAATGAAAGAATACTTTGAAAAAAGAAATAAAAGTAATATTAAGGATAAAAACCAATCTTGCTTTTACTAAATCTACATTATTTAAATTTCAGAAAGTAACTTCTCCTAATTGCGAACACTGAAATGAAATTCAATCTATTGAACATATAATATTTCTGTGTAATTATTACACAAATGAATGCATACGTTGAAAAAAGAAATAAAAGTAATATTAAGGATAAAAACCAATCATGCTTTAACTAAATCTACATTTTTAAATTTCAGAAAGTAACTTCTCCTAATTGCGAACACTGAAATGAAATTCAATCTATTGAACATATAATATTTCAGTGTAATTATTACACAAATGAAAGGAAAGAATACTTTGAAAAATTAAATAACCTTAATATTAACAACTTTAATTTTAAAACTATTTTAGAATCTACAAAAAAATCACCAAAACCCACTTTATATAAACTCCTCTTACAATTCTTAAAAAATATAAATATGTTTGATCAATTATAAAAAAACATACATATAAATATTAAAAAATTATATATATATACGTATGAAAACAAAATTATGTATAAAATACTTATGTATGGAATAAAAAAAGCCTCCACAAACCAGTGACTGAATAAGTTTGCATATACCCTTTTCTATGCAGGATAATTCGTTGTGCGATATACTCATCATCATCAATGGAAATCATTACTTGTGTAAAATATTACGTGAAACCTATGCATTGTCACTGTTTATTCATTGTATCTACCAATACTTTGATATCAATAAAAATTTTAAAATGAAATATATATGTGTTGTCTGAATTTCTGAGTCGAGCCTTTTATCTTTTTCAAGTGGGAAGGTAAACAACGTAGATGTTATCGCGACTTCTCACGTGACCACGGGATCAACCCGTGATGCTCCCAGAGTGCATGTGTGTATGAGTCATACCACAAGCTACAACTCGTTTGGGGAATTACACTTATAGTAAAAGGTCAGTAATTATCTTAATTTTCATGGTTTAGTAAACATTACTTATAATTTCTCTATGTAAAGACGTTTTCAAATATTAAGAAGTGATGGAAACATAAGATTTCCTTTCGAAGTCATCGCAAATCGAATCGCTTTCTTGTTTGCTCATAGGTCATTACACCACCGGAACGAGCCTCCTCGAAATCAGCATTTTTTTAAGCAATTTACAGAGAAATGATAGAAATTATTGCATCATCTATTTGGCAATAAAGGAATTTATTATCAAGCGTTTTAGAGCAGACCGTGCAGTTTAATTCTCCAAGCATATCTGTCCTGAGCTACATCTGTTGCATCCGGCCACTACACACCAATTCTAACAATGTCCTGATTGACATTTCCCGCCTTTTGGCACACTATTCACAACCCTATTCGCCAATCTATAATTATCCATACTGGCAACATGGCCAAACCAGCAGAGTCTCTCTCTGCACAATATGCTGCTTAAAGGAGGTTGCCAACTCCTTTGCCTTACCTCATCATTACTTACAAAGTTGAACCACCTTATGCCCAAGATACTACCTCAGCATCTAGAATCAAAACCATCTACCTTAATGTTATCTTGTTTACAAAGTGTCCAGGTTTCACTACCATAACTAAGCCTAGAAAAACCAAACAATTATTCAGGCTAATTTTAGTCTTTAGGTGTATACTCCTATTTCTCCACACTCTCCATAGATTCTTAAAAGTCCCGGCAGCAATCCCTATTCGTCTGTTAATCTCATGCCGCACATTACTAGTATCTGTTACATAGCTTCCAAGATAATTAAACGGTGACACCTGCTCAAGACTACAACCATTCAGATTAACTGAATCACAGCCTGCCTAACCAATTTTCATTACTTTAGTTTTCTCTCTGTTTAAAAAACACCAACTCCATTACCAGTCTCATCAACAGCCCTAATGAAAGAATTCATCTAATCAACGTCATTTGCCAAAAGTGCTAAATCATCAACATAATCTAACTCACAAATTTTCGTATCTCCAGACCATTTAAGGCCAAAATCTTTCCTCTGGAGTGAATTTCGCATAACGTAATTAATAACCAAACTAAAGAGAAAAGGAGACAAAATTCACTCTTTTCCAACACCAGAATTAATGCCAAACCAATTGCTACAAGTCTTACCAACTCTCACACACACCACTCAGTGTTATTATAGAGAGTTTCCATTATGTTGACTAATTTGTCTGGTATACCATATGATCCCACAATCAATCGCAAATTATAACGATCAACAGAATCGAAAGCTTTTTGACGTCAACAAAGAGAGCAACCAAAGGTTTCTGAAACTCTAAACATTTCTCACGAATCTGCCTAAGTGAAAATATCTGACCTACATATCCTCTATCACTTCTGAATCCACTTTGCTCATCACGCAATTGCGTGTCAACCAGATTTAATTCTATTAAGCACTATCATGCAAAGAACTTCACCTAGAACAGAGAGTGGACTGATACCACTATAGTTATCACAAGAACTTCGATCACCTCTTTTGAAAATAGGGATAATAATAGCTCTAGTAAAATCCTTAGGAACCATACCTTTATTATAAAAGATCTTCAAAATTTCAGCCGTTCAAGTGGTAACTGAAATATTCCCAGCTCTACGCATTTCCGTACTAATTTCATCTACCAGTGGGGATTTATGAAATTTACGGTTAGAAATAACCAAAATAACTTTAGAATATGTTATACGGCCAACATTAAAGCCACCAATGCATTCTATTATCATTACAAACAATGAGAATAGAGCTAACCATATTGTTTAGACCATAGATTCCCAACGGGGGCGATACCGCCCCCCAGTGGGCACTGGAGTATTCCATGGGGGCGGTATTATGATTTTAATAGATAAATAAACAGATAAATTTGGTACAGATAATATGCAACAATATTTTAATTCATATAAAATTAACTATTATGGACTAGGGGGGCGTTGAAATTTTTGTTCTCTTTTAAAGGGGGCGGTGGTCTAGAAAAGATTGGGAATCACTGGTTTAGACCATCACTGAAATGCTCAGGCTACCTAACCATGACAGAATCCTCACTTTCTATAACCTTACCTTGTTTATTTTTCAATCCCTATATGCCTGTCCGTTTTCTACTACACAAAACATTAACTGGTACAGTTCTCTGCTGTTGTGCTGTCTAACTGCTTCCTCACCTTTCTCATCCAAGTCATCAAGCCAAAAAATCTTATCAGTTGTTGACTGATCGTTTACACGTTTATTAAGCTCTCTATAATCCTTTCTGTTACGATTATCAGGTTATTGACAAAAGACATTCCTACAGTTCTTTCTTTCTGAAATAAGCTCAAGTGCCTTATCACTGAAATAATTCTGTTTCCATAAAAGCCTGTTTAAAATGACCTCATTCTTCCTCAACTTCAGCAGTAAGCGAACCATGAGTGTCATAATGACTAAGTAACCTATCGTGGTAACCTTTAGCTATAACTGGGTCTTTCAGAGCTTCGGTATTAAAGGTAATTTTTTTTAGCCTTGGTAAAACGCTTTTTAAATTTAAATTTCAAAAACCTAATAACAAGCTAATGTTCAGATCCAATTACAACTCCCCTACATGCCCTGGTATTCCTAACAAGACTAGCCCATTTGCTGTTAATTAATATATAATTAACCATATTCTTATGCAGCCCATCAGGTTAAACGCATGTGTACTTACGTATGTCACGGTGTTTGTAATAAGTGTTAGTTATTCTGAAACCATTGAGTTGACTTACCTGTAGGAGACGTTGCCCATTGCCATTGCAGCTACCAATACCAAAAGGGCCTATCACCCCTCCCCAAAGGTCAGAGTCAGTACAAACTTTGGCATTGAAGTCACTTACAACAAGAGTAATATCTACTTTCTTCAAAGAATTCAAAATATCCTAAAGTTGGCTGTAAAACGTATCCTTCTCGTTCTCATCACAGTCCTCTATGGAGGCAAACAACAGATGACGTTAATGTCTTTAATGTTTGCTTTAAAATTTGCTGTAAGAAATCTTTCATTAAAGCTGTCATATCCTAGAAGAGGGTCTGCTGATAAGCAAACCTACACCTTGGAGGTGCTTTCCATCCTCGCACCCTGAAAAGAGAAATTTAAAATTATTTTTAAGTATCTCAGCTTTACCTGTCCATTTGGTCTCTTACAAGCCTAGAATAAAAATAAATAAATAAATACCTCCTCAAGCAACTGCTTGCCACAGAGGTCTGACAGGAGACTGCCAGTTTATATGCCATAGTAGATGGTGAGAGGATGGCAGGACCTAAGCAGAAAATAACATTAACATCCATGCCTTATCCGGGGCTCGAACCCAGGTCCCGTAGATCAGTAGCCAAGCGCGCTAACCACTCGGCCACGGGACGGTTAAAAGGCTGAAATTCCTGCGTGAGGACATCAAGAAAATAATCTCTAGGTAATGTCCTCACGTTCCACGTTCCTGCAGAGAGAAAGCGATTAATAAAATTTTTAAAGAAACTAGGTTTATTACTATAGGTAGGGCCAACAATATCAAACTCCCCTCCCCCCCCCCTAATCGTAGGTATGAGGCAAAGACCTTTGTCTCTTCCGCTAAAGGCTGAAGTCACCGATGCTGGTAGGAACGTCAGGCACCACCTTTTCAAGTGGACTTTTTCAAAAGCTATATGGCCTGCCTGAGACACATTACTCCAGTTTAGGCTTAACGATGCCCAACTAGCTAAGTGAGGTTCAGGTAACTGCGATGACCTCTGATCAGGATTATCCACCAGCCGATAAAAGGTATTCCATACCTCTGTTGACTTAGCGCTGGCAACCCAGAACAAACAGAAAACACAGTGGCAGATATTCCCTCAACAGAGGCCCACCAGTGCAGAAGCCCAGAATCCATAATCAAGTTCAAATCCATAAACAATTCCAGTCTAGTAGGTATGAATGGTCAACACCAGGACACTGCGAAGTGGACCACTTCTCAGCATGGTTGAAAAAAAGAAAAAAAGTGGTCATAGATCACTAGATTAGTAGGCCATGCTGAACTAGCAGCCCTCCGTTCCGTTCCCTTCCAAAAGAGAATATATCTTTGAAAGGTACTAACGGCCTGCACCACGAGAAGGCGGGGTCGGACATTAGGTGCTAGACCTGGCCGGTTATGTGTATCATCACTGGGGATTGGTACACAGCTCTCTTTCCAATTTATGCCTAGCTACCATTTAAAGACCAATATTAATACTTTTCAATAATAACGTACAAGGAAAAGGATAATTTCTCTACATTATATAATGCAGAGGATTGTAGATGATTTTTATATACGTTTCCTATGAGTAAGAAAATCTTTAAAAAAATTAGGATTTCATACTGTTACTCGAATTACTGCGTTAATAATTGGTATACTTTAGATTGTTCCCAGTGATATAGAGTATGACGATTTAATTAAGAATAATATTTTTCCTAAATACATTAAAAATTAAGGGATATCATGATATAATTTAAGTGATTTAAATAACGTAAAGGGAAAATTCCCTAAACAATCAGATTTGTTTTTAATTACAGAGATGAAAATAATATTTTTTCCTAAATGCATTGAAACAAAAGTTAAGCGATTTCACCACTTGATTTCTTATTTCAACTGTTTATTAAAAATTACTAAGGAATAGTTTATTCCCTAAAAATCTGATTTGTAATGGCTGAGATAAAAGTAATATGCTTCCGTCCCGTGGGCGAGTGGTTAGCACGCTTGGGTACTGATCTAAGGGACCTGGGTTCGAACCCCGGGTAAGGCATGGATGTATGTGTCGTTCCTCTGCTGAGGTCCTGCCATCCTCACTGACCTTCTACTATGGCATATAAACTGACAGGCTCCTGTCAGACCTCTGTTTCAAGCAGCTGCTTGAGGGGTATTTATTTTATTTCATTATACATTAAATACTATGAAATGAAAATTAACGAAATTCACCATGTAATTACTAAATTCAGATATTTAATATGAAAAAATATAGATAACTTCCTTATTAGCATATGTTCACCTCTGAAACATATATCTCATATTCTGTGTTTCAATTCTAAAATAAAAATAAATAAACAAATAAATACCCCCTCAAGCAGTTGCTTGCAACAGAGATCTGACAGGAGACTGTCAGTTTATATGCTATACACATTTTTATTTCAGTATTTTACTAATTAAGTACTAATTAATATAATTTTCTTATTCAACAGTTAAGTTCCCAATTGGAAGTAACGCGAGCAATATTTCCTTTTTAAATGCATCTGTACACAAATCATGTCAACTCTTTAAAACATTATTTTCTTATAATTTAAAGGAAAAATAAATAATTTTAATTGGATTTTAACACTAACCACTTGGTATACTCTCATCAACACATTCTATATAAAAATGAATTAATACAGCTTAGTCAGTGGAAATTAACATAATATTAAAGTACTTTCTACCTACAAGAAACAAATTAAAAACTGAATTCTTTAATTTTTAATTACATTTACAACCACCAGATGGCTATCTAACCCTTAAGGACCAGCCATGATATGAACGATAATTTGATGCTTTTGCTCAGAGCGCAACCTAGCGGGATTTTCTAGTAATATAAGACGATTTCATTCCCCACGCACAGTGCTTTCCCTCTAGGACGTCATAGACCATGCCCATTATTAATATTCATAAATGGCCATGCCCACTCATTAATATTAATAACTGGCTACCACCACTTATTAATATTCAACCTCACCCTTTATTAATTAAAAGCCCCCAATTCCGGAAGGTGTGGCAGATTACGTCACCAAAAATTTCCCTAGAAATTTATGAAAGCACCTTGGTTGGGAACCTTTCCTGGTGCTACACTACTAGAAAATCTCGCTAGGTGGCTCAAATTATCGTTCATATCAAGACTCGTCGTTATAGAGGTCCTGTATAGGTAGAGGTTGGCCATCTCAAAATTGGACGCCATGTTTTGCCATCTCTCAGATTGTTTAGCGTGCATAGCTGAATTGTATTGCGCAGCATTTATGGATTCCGGAAAAGGGTAGGGTACTATTTGATACAGATTTCAGTGTTCATGATTGGAAACACTTTAGAAAACGGTTAAAAAGTAAAATTAAATTTGAGGGCTTTTTTTATGTTAAAAAAAGAGTTATTATTTTGCTTTGCTATCTGTCTGTCTGTAGACAGCGAACTTTTTTGTTTATACAGCTAAATAAAAAATTATTTTTGTGTTAGATAGGTATTACTGCTATATTACAATTTGCATTTTTCGAATCTCCCAAAAGTTATTACTGCGCCCTCTAACGGTGGAAAAAGTAGAATATTCCAAAATATCAAACGAATGTTCCAATCGATGTATTTATGTTAGAAGTTTGAAATTTTGGTGTTGAAATGTGAAGATTGCGAAGTTATCATTGGCAACAATTACTTGACCCTTTAGACCCAGGGGGGAGGTGAATGCAACTTTTTTTGTTTTAACAGAAAAGTATGTTTTTAGAGATAAATTAAAAATTATTTTTGGGTTGGACAGGTATTGATGAAATATTACATTTAAATTTTGCGAAGTTCCCAAAAGCTATAATTGCGCCCTCTAACGGTGGAAAAAAAATCGAAAAATCCCAAAATTTAAAACGAATATTGCAAACGATGTAGTTATGCTAAAGATTTGAAATTTTGGTCACGGAATGTGATTCTTGAAAACTCATTGACAACAATTAGTTCACCCTAAGCCCAAGGTAGGTAAGAAACAGAACGGTTTTGTTTTAAGAGATAATTGGAAATCTCCTTTTAGTTGGTTACTATTGAAATGTAATTCGCATTTTCAAAGGTAGTTTTAATTTATATTGTTTGAGATCACTAAATATCGAAACTGCAAAACTTTTAACGAATGTTTCAAGTGATCTGTTTATGATAGAAATTTCGGCGTGTAGAGTTCTGTCATGGTAAAAATTCCACTGACAGCAATGATCTACCCACTTTTTTCAGAGGAGTAAGAGAAAACCAACTTTTTAAATTTAGAACTAAAAGACAAGTACTTTTTATTTTTTATAATTATTAATAAAATACTACTATACGTATTTTCCCCATCATATATTAAAAAATAAATAACCCCTCAAGCAGCTGCTTATACAGAGGCCTCACAGAAGACTATCAGTTTATACGCCACAGTAGAAGGTCCATGAGAATGGCGGGACCTCATCAAAAAAACAATAAAAACATCCATAATTAAAACTTTTAAGGAATGAAAAAGTAGGCAAAGGAAGAACTTCATTCTCTTTGAAAAGGAGATCCCCATATGCGCCAGAGGCGATATGCGTTCTTCTAGTTATTTTACCCTTTCAGTACCCTCTGACAGTGGACATTCAGACTACTGTATAATTAAGAAAATAAGCTAATAATATTTTATTAGTATCTGTAATGTGCAAAAAAAGTTTTTCATTTATCTCTTCAAGCAGAAAAGTTGCATTTTACCAATGGGACAAATCATTACTATTAGTGTAAACCACTTGATCATTATATTCTATGATAAAAAATATAAGTTTCTAGAAAAAAAATTGATCGTTTGCAATATTTACTTAAAAATTTGGCATTTTCCAGATTTTTTTCTCCGCTAGAGGGCGTCTTTCGAGTTTTATTTACCACCATTAGCACTCTCTAATACTGGAAATTCCAACTGATAGGGATTCGAAGAATGTAAATATTAATAATTTTGTAGAAAAAAATTTCGTCGACTTACGGGATTCGAACCCGCATCTCTCCAGAAACATGCCAGAGTATTCTAACCAGTTGAACTAACGCCGGCTTTTTTCATAAGAAAACATTTATTGATTTATATACGTTTAAACTTCTAGAGGTAACGCTGAGATTATCATATATTGTTTAAATCATTAATATTTTGTTAGGAAAATGAAGTAATATATATATATATTTGTTTTGCAAGCACTATATATTGTTTTGTTTATCTCTTAAAAAAAGTTTCATTTTCGCATCCCCTTTTGGCTAAGACGGCAAAGCCTTATTGACATTGTAAACCTTCTGACCATAACACTCTAACTGCCAAAATTTCATATTTCCAGTGCAAATAGTTTGTTTGTAATATCCGTTTGAAATTTTAGCATTTTCCATCTTTTCCCATCGCTAGAGGGCTCTATTAAAGCTACTGAAAATTTTCAAAATTTCGAATCGCAATATTTGTTCGACACCTATCCAACACGAAAATAATTTTTAACTTAGCTCTAAAAGTAAAAAAAAAATGTTGTTTATAGTAGGACAAACAGGTAGAAATACAGACAACAGTTAACAGAGAGACAGACAGCCAGACAGACGAATTAATACTGGCATAGACAGACGACAAAGTGAAATATTAGCTCGTTTTTCAAACGAACCTTAAAAGAAATATTTTGTTGGTTTTCAGTTAGTTTGTTTCATTTTTACAGCCAATTGCTCTCTTCTGATGGAGTTTCTCGGAAAAAAAATATTCATTAATTTATTTCTTTGAGGGAAATTTTTATATCCAAATGCAGCGTAGTGAGACATTCATAAAAAATATGACAGCTTTTATAGACAAAAAAGTGGTAGAAATGTATAAAACTATAATAACTGAGAAGTTTTAACTAGGTACACACGCTAACACACGCTAACATAGACTTTCGTCTCACGGCACGACAAAACATGGCGTCCATATACCACGTGACTCAATCAAATAATGGCAGTGAATCACCGAGATGGCCAGCCTCTAACTATACAGAACCTCTAGTCGTTAAGACTTTGACTGCCATCTGCTGGTTGTAAATGTAATTAAAAATTAAAAAAAAATCAGTTTTAATATGATCCTTGTAGGTAGAAAGTACCTCAATATTAAGTTAATTTCCACTAACTAACTGTATTAATTCGTTTTGTATATAGAATGCGTGTTGGTGACAGTATATTAAGTGGATAGTGTTAAAATCCAATTAAAATTCTTTATTTTCTTATAATATAAGAGGGGGGAAATAATGTATTAAATAGTTGACATGATTTGTTTAGAAATGCATTTAAACAGGAAATATTGCTCACGTTACTTCCAATTGGGTACTTAACTGTGGAATTACAAAATGATATTAATTATATTAATCAATAATTAATGTGTAAAATACTGAAATAAAAATGCATAGAATTGAAACGCAGAATATGCGATATATAAGCCTCAGAGGTGAACGTATGCTAATAAGTTCCCTAGTTCTTTTTTTATTTCTTGTGTGCAAAGTTAAAAAACAGGAAATTATCTATATTTTTTTATATTAAACAGCTGAAATTAGTAATTACATGCTGAATTTCATTAATTTTCATTTCATTGTATTTAATATAGGAAAGCATATTATTTTTATCTCAGTCATTAAAAATCAGATTTTAAGGGAATTAACTATTCCTTAGTATTTTTGTACGAAAACAGTTGGAATAAGTAATCAAATGGTGAAATCGCTTAATTTTCGGTTAAATGCATTTAGGAAAAAACATTGTTTTCACCTCTGTAATTAAAAAGAATCTCATTTTTTAGGGAATTTTCTCTTTTCGTTATTTAAATCACTTTTCACACATCAATTTTCGATGTATTTAGGAAAAACATCAATTTTAATTAAGTCGTCATACTTTTATCACTGGGAAACATTCCAAAGTAAAATAATTATTAACGGAATAATTCAAATAACAGAATGAAATTCCAATTTTTTTTTACGAATTTCCTACTCATAGGAAAAGTATATAAAATTCATCTGTACTCCTGTCTGTATATGGTAGCTAGGCATAAATTGGAAGGAGAGCTGTGTACCAATCCCCAGTGATGATACACATAACCGGCCAGGTCTAGCACCTAATGTCCGACCCCGCCTTCTCGTGGTGCAGGCCGTTAGTACCTTTCAAAAGATATATTCTCTTTTGGAAGGGAACGGAACGGATAGCTGCTAGTTCAGCATGGCCTACTAATCTAGTGATCTATGACCACTTTTTTTCTTTTTTTCAACCATGCTGAGAAGTGGTCCACTTCGCAGTGTCCTGGTGTTGACCATTCATACCTACTAGACTGGAATTGTTTATGGATTTGAACTTGATTATGGATTCTGGACTTCTGCACTGGTGGGCCTCTGTTGAGGGAATATCTGCCACTGTGTTTTCTGTTTGCTTCTGGGTTGCCAGCGCTAAGTCAACGGAGGCATGGAATACCTTTTATTGGCTGGTGCATAATCCTGATCAGAGGTCATCGCAGGTACCTGAACCTCACTTAGCTAGTTGGGCATCGTTAAGCCTAAACTGGAGTAATGTGTCTCAGGCAGGCCATATAGCTCTTGAAAAAGTCCGCTTGAAAAGGTGGTGCCTGACGTTCCTACCAGCATCGGTGACTTCAGCCTTTAGCGGAAGAGACAAAGGTCTTTGCCCCATACCTACGATTAGGGGGGGCGGGGGTGTTTGATATTGTTGGCCCTACCTATAGCAATAAACCTAGTTTCTTTAAAAATTTTATTAATCATTTTCTCTCTGCAGGAACGTGGAACGTGTGGACATTACCTAGAGATTATTTTCTTGATGTCCTCACGCAGGAATTTCAGCCTTTTAACCGTCCCGTGGCCGAGTGGTTAGCGCGCTTGGCTACTGATCTACGGGACCTGGGTTCGAGCCCCGGGTAAGGCATGGGTATTAATGTTGTTTTCTGCTGAGGTCCTGTTAATGTTGTTTTCTGCTGAGTCGTATGTGAGAGATGGTACATCTTGCAGCGATTGGTTTAGCATTGCTAGTGGAGTTAAACAACGGTGCATTTTGTCTCCTTTTCTCTTTAGTTTCGTTATTAATTATGTAATGCGAAATTCATTGCAAGGGAAAAATTTTGGCCTTAAACAGTCTAGATTTTTCAAAATTTCTGATTTTGATTATGCAGATGATTTGGCCCTGTTGAAGATATGAATTCTTTCATTAGGACTATTGATGACACTGATAGTAGAGTAGGTTTGGTTATAAACAGAGAAAAAAACTAAAGTGATGAAATTGGTCAGGCAGATGGTGCTTCAGTTAATCTGAATGGTTGCAGTCTTGAGCAGGTCTCACAGTTTAATTATCTTGGGAACTATGTAACAGATACTGATGTGCAGCATGAGATTAACATAGGAATAGGGATTTCTGCCGGCACTTTTAAGAATCGAGAGAGTGTAGAGAAATAGATGGATACACCTAAAGACAAAAATTTGGCTGTAAAATACTTTGATTCTTTCTAAGATTAGTTATGGTAGCGAAACATGGACCCTTTGTAAGCAGGATAACAAGAAACTTGATGCCTTTGATTCTAGATGCTTATGTAGTATCTTGGGCATTAGGTGGTTTGGCTTTGTAATTAATGATGAGGTTAGAAGAATGAGACATCAACTTCTTTTGAGCAGCGTATTGTGCAGAGAGAGACTGCGTTGGTTTTGCCATATTGCTTGTACGAATTGGCCTAAAGTGGCCAAATGCAGCAGCTGTAGCTCAAAAGAGATACGTATGGAGAGGAAAATTACACACTCTGGTTGGACCTCCGTAGCCCATGGCTGCATGAGGATTTTGTATGAATGTATGTATAATCCTCTGTATTATAAATGTAGAGAAATTATGCTTTTCCTTGTAGGTCATTATTGAAAATTATTAATATTCAGTAAACGATGAAATCTCTTTAAAACGCTTGATAATAAATTCATTTATTACCAAATAGATGATGCAATAATTTCTATCATTTCTCTGTAAAAATCTACGTAATGAAAGTCAGGGATGTTCCGTCTCTGCACAATAAAAATTAATTTAGAATTTCTACCCGATCTGATAAATTTCTCAGAAGGACAGCACCCGGTGCATTTATTGAAGTCCTGCCACTTTTGAGAAGTGATTGCTTTAAAAAAATGGTGATTTCGAGGAGGCTCGTTCCGGTGGTGTAATGACCTATGAGCAAACAAGAAAGCGATTCGATTTGCGATGACTTCGAAAGGAAATCTTATGTTTTCATCACTTCTTAATATTTGAAAACGTCTCTACATAGAGAAATTATAAGTAATGTTTACTAAACCATGAAAATTAAGAGAATTACTGACCTTTTACTATAAGTGTAATTCCCCAAACGAGTTGTTGCTTGTGGTATGACGCATACACACATGCACTCTGGAAGCATCACAGGTTGATCCGTGGTCACGTGAGAAGTCCCGATAACATCTACGTTATTTACCCTCCCACTTCAAAAAGGTAAAAGGCTCGACTCAGAAATTCAGACAACACACATATATTTCATTTTGAAATTTTTATTGATATCAAAGTATTGGTAGATACAATGAATAAACAGTGACAATGCATAGGTTTCACATAATATTTTACACGAGTAATGATTTCCATTGGTTTTCCATTTTTATTTATATATTTCACAATGCTATTTTTACATTGTTTTCAGATATATTTTGTAGCCTGCTTACAAAAATGCAGGATAACAGAGGAAATTGTTTACATACAACATTCTACATATGGTAATTACATGCAATATTTATATATATATATATTGGTGTTACATAAAAATTATACATACATTCAGATAAAATAATATTTTTCTTATACATACTAACATATAGCTCAAACATAATAAAAATCACAGTCTACATAATTAACAAAATATTCGTTTTCTGTTATATTTTTTTCCGTAGTTTTGTAGTGCCCATACGAAAGGGTGTCATAACCATTTTCTAAAATATATCTTTTTTGATCGAATGGTGACAGACCAAGTTTTACACCTTTCAATGTATGAAGTTGATGGTTGTTAATTTGGATCCTTGTTAAATCTACTCTAGAAGGTGATTTGCTTATCAAGCAGTCTCTGTAATCCTTGTGACCAAGGATTCTTTCTATGATGTATTTTGGAACTCCTTTCCCTGTCTTCTTCTCCTCTTGTAAACTCTGAAGACTATACATTTTTTACGAAGACCTACAAATTCTTTTGCAGGTACCTCTGAAAGTTCATCTTTCATTTTACCTAGTAACTTTTTGTTATGCGTACTATGTAAAACATGATCTATGAGATAGTCGAGATAGTCAGACGTATCGAAATTATCTATATCAACTTTCATATCGGCATACACGTCCTCGGTTTGAAGCTCGTAGCACAGTGAATAATAATTTAGTTTTCTTCCATATTTCGGAGTAAGTTAGTCATAATGAAATCTATACATCAGTATATTATTAATATCTGGAAAACTGAATCCAGCATAAATAAGTCTTTTGAGTTTCAATTTCGTTTGCTTCTATTGTACACATGCGAGTTCTTTGTGAAAAACACGAAAAGCGTGAAAAGCAGGCGATGCTACGAGTTTGCAAACTCTGTTTGGGCTCTGAGTCAATTCAATTTTCATCAGTTTGAAGAAGTTCTTCTCGAAATCATTTCTAGTTCTCTTCCGTTGATCTGTATTAAATTATATATATGGGTTTAGCCAGCAAGATTGTTTGAATTCTAAAATAAGATGTATTTTCTTCAGCTGCATACCGAAGGTTAAACATTTATTCATATTACGGGAATGAAGGGCATATATCTTTTTAGAATACACATTTGGTACTAGTTTCACGACTGATTGGTTGGTATTTCTTCCAATGCAATATTATGAGCAATCTCTTGGCAGTATGGTGGTAGCATGTTGTTGGTAATCTGAAGAAGTCTCTTGGGCTAGTGGATAATCATTATGCTTGTCGTGGAGAGAAACTAGGTAATCTAAATCAATTTCCAATATATACCCTTTATTCGAATCATCAGCAACTGCAGTAATATCTTGATCTTCTATTTCCTCTCTAAGAAGCCATCGAAAATCGCTTTGAGGAAGCCATCGTGACATTGACCATCCATCCGTAAAGATTGTTGGCATCATGGTACAAAATGTATTTAGAGGGAAATTGAGAATTATAGATATTTAAATACTTGTTGTTTCCAGTGCTAAAACGATTGCATATTTTTGGAATTCCTCCTCATATGCCTTTTTCCAGAAAAAGGTACATTGTTGTTTCAGTTATGAACTCTAGATTAACATTTGACATCTTCAGACATGCTTGCCAGTCTAGTCCCGGATCTGTGTAAACATGGCAGGGATCAATTTCGAAGTATCTGACACATAGTTTTCTGAAATTCTCAAACACATCAGCTAAGAGGAGCACGTCGTTCTTCAGGTACAAGTCGTGATACTGCCTAGGTGTTTTACGTTGTAAATGTTCCATACTTTCATTGCATGTATAGTCTTCTTCCTCTAGCCCTTCTTATGTAAGTTGATTGTAAAATGACTCACGTGGAGGTAACAACAATTTTTCAAACTTTTTGCAGCTGTCAATGTAACTTATGGGTAAACTCTTTTCTGAAAACAAGATGTTGCCGTTCAACTTCAACATGCTCCTTTAAAAAACGGAATTCTTCTGCTGATAAATTATAGACTAGCTTCTCAAGAGATGTACTTAAAAATTGATAGGAGTCTATGAAATTTAAAGTTCCAAGGGAGAGTACTATGTATTTTTCCATATTATTGGTAATGCAATTAATCTTCTTCTTTTTGATCATGCCGATTCGTTGCATAATAAGAAGGCTGTAATATCCCTTAAGGTTATAAAATATAACTGGAATCTTATTTGTCAACTAAAAATTGAGTTTACACGCATTATGGGCGATTCCTCGGAATTTGCCAGTTTGGTCGTGATCCGTCACTCGATCTAGTCCCAGAACATCTTTGGAAATTTGACAGTTGGCAGCGAAAATGATTCCTCTTCGTGATTTAAAAGGCACATTGGGTTGATCTCCGAGAGTAAATGTTTGATGTCGTTTTCGTCTTTAAGCAAACATTCCAAAAATTCTTTTACCATGTTAGGACATATATAAACTACTGGAGGTTTATAGCTGCAGCAGTCAAGACCAACAACAAGATATGCAAATCCACAGGGTTCATGATTTGCTGTGTTAGTGGTTTGAGATTTTGAATGGGTTGGTATACAAGTGTCCACTTTCACTAAAAACGATTAAAATCGGCGTAGATCACGTATGAAACGGGCTGTCGGAACTTGAAATTTGTGAATTTCAGCCATTTCTGTTCTTCAGTTAGAACCTCTATTCTCTGGGGTCCGTGTTCTTGACAATAGGGAACATGATCCTTCAAGAGCGATTCAACTGTCAAACGATGAAGGAATAATCACAGAAGAAAGTCTAGCAATTATTGTATGCAAATGGTAGTTGCAATGCTTGTAGCAATTGGTTTAGCATTACTTCTGGTGTTCGACAAGGGTGCATTATGTCTCCTTTTCTCTTTACTTTGGGTATTGATTATGTTATGCGAAATTCACTCCAAGGGAAAGATTTTGGCTTTAAATGGTCTGGAGGAAAGAAATTTTCTCTTTTAGGTTATGCTGATGATTACCTCTTTTGGCAAATGATGTTGATGAGATGAACTCTTTCATTCGAGCTGTTGATGAGACTGGTACTAGAGTAGGTTTTGTGATAAACAGAGATTAAACTAAAGTGATTGCCTGCAATTAGGGGGCTGTGATTAAAATTGGTTGTCATGATAATTGGTCAGGCAGGCTGTGATTCAGTTAATCTGAATGGTTGCAGTCTTGATCAGGTGTCACACTTTAAATATCTTGGGGGCTATGTAGCAAATATTGGTGATCTGCGGCATGAGATTAACAGACGATTAAGGATCGCCTGTGGGATTTTTAAGAATCTATGGAGAGTGTGGAGAAATAGGCGTATACACGTAAAGTCTAAAATTAGACTGTATAATAGTTTGGTTTTTCTAGGATTATGGTGAAACTTGAACACTTTGTAAACAAGATAACAGGAAAATAGATGCTTTTGATTCCAGATGCTTACGCAGTATCTTGGGCATTAGGTTGTTCAAATTTGCAACTAATGATGAGGTTAGGCAAAGGAGTCATCAACCTCCTTTAAGCAGCATATTGTGCAGAGAGAGACTCCGTTGGTTTGGGGATGTTGCCCGTGTGGATAATTATAGATAGGCGAATAGGGTTATAAATAGTGTGCCTAAAGGCCCCAGAAAGAGGGGGAGACCTAGGATGCGGTGGGGAGACAATGCCAAACTGGATCTTTTTGAATTGGTGGGCAGTGGTCAGATGCAGCAGATGTAGCTCAGGACAGATATGCTTGGAGAGCTAAATTGCACGGTCTGGTTGGACCTCCGTAGCCCATAGCTGCTTGAGGATGATGATAACTCTTTCTGTGGGTGCGTGGAGCGCTAAAGTAAGTTAATATACTGGGAGTCTTTATGTTGCTTCGCAATAAGAGACTTAACGATCATTTTATGTTAGAGTGAAGGGCAGGTTTTTGAGAAATTTTTTTGGGTGTTTTGGAATTTTTTCTGCATTCTGTTTCTAATACTGTGATTAACATTTTGCAACCTGGCCACTTTCACTTGACTTTAGGTTACCCCAATCTACACTATTACTTTGTCCACCAGAGGTTTAAATCAGCGTTTAAATTAGTTCAAAAGATTTTAATCCACTTACCCAATGATTTCATAACATAAAGTGATATTAAATATTAAGTAACAGAAAACTAAAAAGAATAATTATTCTACAGGTCTCACGTCATTCGTTTTGCCCTTTGTTCAAGATTCGTTTTGCACAAGCACAATAAATAGATTAAATTTCTCAGTCACTTTAATAAAGATGGATACTTTGGGCTGTCTGTTGTAAAATGCACGTAGAGCTAGCGAAACACTAACCTTGTCTACCTATTGATCTTTGCCGTTTTAACTCTTAGAGTATAGAGCTCATAAACAGGAAGTAACATACTATGAGGTTTCAGTTTATGCATTCGATTTAACAGTAAAAATACAATGGTATTTGAATTTTCATAATGTAAAAACTTCAGTTTATTCCAGTCTTTAAGAGGAAACTTCTTCGTGCGGCTCGAAAATTAATGAGCATTTACACGTTTTAGCGGAAAAATTAGCTCCATTTATTGAGCAGTAAGGAAACAAAGAGATCCAGGTCTTAACGATCCTAATAAGAAGAGAAAACGTGTTGCCATTTTGGTTAATCGCAGCGAGTTTTCCCCTTCCTTGTCGATCAGAGCACTTGTGATTAATTATTGTCATTAATTAATTGAGTCCCAGCACTGCAAATAGAGTGTCGGAAACTCGCTCCTCGTCTACTCATCATGCTAAAGCGTTGTTAATAGACAACTGCTGTTGAGGCAAACTTGTCAAGGAGGAAGTGGTGTCGTTATCATTAAAGACATGCATTTTGTTCACACTAATGCATTCCTTTCCAATCCGAAATTAACACAGTACTTTTGGAGTTTCACCAAATGGCTCTTAACAGTGGCAGAGCCAAGATTTATCAGAACAGTTTAAAGCGGAGTATATTGGTGTGTGTGTGTGTGTGTAGAAATCATAATTTTAGTTTGGCTAATATAAACTGATGAACTATTGATTTTGTACCTATCTTCCTATTGCTTTTCACTCGTCATTTGTCGGGTTGTATGTTTGTCAAAACAGTTGTTCCAACATATCACTCTAACGCGAGGGACACATTTAATGATTCATGCGCCAAATGAAAATTTGTGACGGGTTAAAAAAATAAATATTTTTTATTATTATTTATTATTATTTTATTATAAATAATAAATAATAATAAAATACTAATTGGCGTGGGCTACCTCAAATACAAGCAATCCCCCTCAAAAAAGGGAGGATAAATGTGGTCGATGTTTATGAGTTAAATATCAAATGAAAGTATCTGAAGATAGGTGCTTTTAGTGGCAAAGAAAAACAATATAAATAAAAAAGAAAAATAATTGTCTTACTATGTGTGTCCTAAATGTAAAAAAATAAACCTAAAACATATCAATAGTCGCTGAATTCGTATTCACTTCAAAGGATGATTGGATGCGAATTTACCTACTCAGCAAGATTGCAGGCGTCCTATCATTTGAAACGAATACAAATTCATGATTTATTTTTTTGACAAAGGAAGAAGGTATTTTCCTACACAAAAGAAGGGCGGAGGTAGCCTAGAAACTATATTAAGTTTATCCTGCTTCTCATGCAACACTTGCACAAGGACACACCTTCTGGTCTTAATGCTCATGTACGCTAAGCAATATAGCAGGTAGGGCTACTTTTCAATTTATATTTTTTATCAGTACGGTTTTCCAGGCGGGTTTAAAAACCGTATATCTCCTGTTATATACATCACTGATCCTTTTTAAAAACATCCATCTGCAGACTTTGCTAATTATTTATTGTTTAATCATTTCAACGTTTGAGGTGCTGAAATTTATATGTAATACTTTGAAAGTACATTTCTTTGAAATAAACAGTTTATTATTATAAAGAATTTATTGGCATGCATAAAATTTTATGTATGGCCTTTACTTAGGTATTTTTGATGTGATACTAAAAACATTCTCTAATAACTAAAACCATGCTTGGATAACATAAGTTCTATCGCATCCCCATAAGCAAATTTTTATCACCAGATATTGGTTACTTAATAACCGGCGAAGTTTGTTTGTCCGACATAGTAACGAGTAAACGAAATCAGTTCAATAGGGCCGGATCAGGGGGGGTGATTAACAAGGAAGCATGCCCCCTCTTGAGGATATTAATGACCGAAAAGGAGGCGGAAAAGTATGAAATATGCATTGCACGTATTTTTCAAGAAAAATTTTAAATACCACGAAAACGAAAGGAAATTTTATACCGTAAAGATATTGCGATTCGACCCCCTCCCCAACCTTCTCTTCCAATTATTTTTCTCTCCTGTTATTTTTTCTATTATTTTTTCTAAACCCTTCCTGAGTTTAATGATTTATTAATGACTAATAATTAACTGAAATATACTTCGATAAAAACCATAAGCCTGTATTTCAGAAAAATATTCAACATGGGATTAAAACTTAGCCCAATGCGATTTTGTTCTTTCAAATGAAATTATCCAAGATTATGAGAAATCACTCCTTTTCATTACCCAGTAACTTACTTTTACATTTCGCTATGTAAACTACGTGATCTCCCTGAAAGAAATTTTCAGAGATTTAATTTCAGTTTTCTATGCAATACTTGAATAATGTTTTGAACTTACTATATATTCTGCCTTGTCAGCAAAAAGATCTTTTCTTTCCCATAAGTTTTTTGAAACTTGTGGCTTCATCCCAAATGCATGTTTTAAATAGAATATTATCACTTAATTTTCAAACCAATTTTTTGTCCCTTTTCACTCATGTCTCTTGTCAAACATTTTCTCTCATGTCGGCGTTCAATAATGTAGGGATAGTTGTCACTGTGCCTGATGATAAATGAACTTTGAAAGAAATTTGAAATATCTCCCCCGCCTCCCTGGGTTGGATTGTTTTACATCTGAGCGACACTTTTTTGGCATACAATGGGCTAAAAGGCGAGGTCAAAAGAATTCCAAAAGCTCATTGAAGAAGATTGGGGAAAGGGGATCCAATGGGCAGGTTTTAGGAGAAGAGACTTCAGAAGAGGTCACGTCTTTACTTCTTATCTGACGAACGGCGGTCTTTCCAAGCCCATCGATGTCTCCTACTGACCGAGGACAGGGAAGGGAGTTTTGCAGAGATAAATCTCAACCGTGGTCCAGATGGTTGCATGCTAATGGACGAGACCCCTCGCCTCCTGGGGGTAATTTGTAAGTTTTACAATATTTTTAAAAATATTATCAACATTTGAATGAAGAATAATGATTTTTATTTTAATTTAACACATGGAATGGCGATTTGAGAATTAGTTCTGAAATTAATGCATGCTTTTTTCCCATAGTATAAATTTCTTATATTATATAAAGCATTTCAATCAATAATTTCTTCTAATGTCCCTGTTGTCTGTTTTCGCAACATTTTACCCTACGTGAAGGTAAAGAAATTAGGGATAAGATATTGGAGTTGATTTCGGGTAAAAAATTAGCTGGTAATATCGGACCAAGTCTTATAAGAAAAATTTCGCCTTTAATTTCAGCCGTTTACACAAAAACAATGCAAACTATTAATCATTAACATACTAAATTATCAAATATTTGCAGTAGAAAAACTTATCTCTGATGGTGTACTGTATGCTGCGATGGAATGAATAAAATAGGCAACTTTACTCAGAAGTGGAAATTCGTTCTCGTTCTGATTCTACCAAAGAAGCAACTCAAGAGTTGTAGCTTGGACCTTTATACATCCATATTTGAACACTTCATCTCTTTTTTGAACATTTCTTGTGAACCAGAAGCTCGCATGACTCTATGCGGGTGCTTCCTCATCGGATGAATCCTTAAACTCCTTCGAAATCTCCTGTTCTTAATTTTCTGTTCTTTCTTCGAGGTTCTCTTCTATTTTTATGCTCTTTCGAGTCAATCTTTGTTATCCTTCTCGCTTCTGCCTTTACATAATTTTTTTTTTCTATTTTTGTAAGAAAACGCAAGCACTTGTATTTTGGACGTAAGAACGATGCTAGTTTATGGATTAATGTTATGGCACATTTATCTCTCAGTATTCTTACAACTCTCTATATACTTCTACCTTTCTTCTTTAAATTTCGCGGCCTTTGGGCTAGAAGCTTTAGCTTCCATAATGCTGTTAGGTAGAAGGTGGGCTCTTTGGAGGCTTTAGTTAACCAGAAGCATCTTTGAAGGGAATCAGAAATGAAATGAACTCAGCCAACATGTTTTGTTGATAGTGTCTCTTAATGTTTCTTGGTTCTTCTCCGTAAGAACCTCGAAGATGTTCTTCCTTTGTGAATGAATTGAGGTGAACATACGAAGCTTGCTGTTCATCTGGTGTCTATGTTCCCATCAGCGATTGATGTAAGGGACTCTGCAACCCAAACTTCTTGAAGAATGTAGTGAGAGCGCAACAAGAATTGATCATATACTATATGTTGTTATTTTGATCACCACTACATTTCGTGGCGTATGATTCAGCATAGTATTCAGGTGTGAGCGGAACAACTAACTTTTGAAAACTGTCAAAGTGCAGCCAATGCATTTGCTCCTCTGTCATTGTAACTGACAACTGACTCAATTTTACCCATTTCTTCACACATGTGGAATGATTTCAAAATTCGAATTCAGACTTAATATTGTTTCCTGCTTTATTAATCTCAGTTCTAAATCTCCTTATGTTTAAAACACGATTGTGAAGTTTCCGTCTGTAATGTAGTACACGGTTGCTGTCAAATAATTGCTTTTTTGTTTTTGTTTCAGTAAGAATCACTTCACAAGTAAAAAAGTAATGGCTCCACACCACATGACAAGAATTTTTTTTCACTTCACACAAAACACTTTGTTGGAGGCATGTAACGATATGTTTTGTAGACAAAGTAGACAAAGGTTCTTAAAATTCTATTTGTATGTGGTAAATGTAGTAATATGTGGTATTTGTATGTGGTAAATTCTAGTTGTATGTGGTAAATTTCTTTGGCATTTACTGCACCATGGTTAACTCTTACGTCCACAAGAACCTGTGCAATCTACACAAAACCATCCCCAAATACAATCTCGAATGGTAAAATACTCTTGACAAAGTACACCAATTGTTTTGTAGCGGATGATTTCAATATCGCAGACACTTCGACTTTTTTATTCCGGCTTCACAGTTGCATAACTGGTTATGCTCTTCTGCCCTATGTCACATTTGTACTTAATAAGGTTCGATGTTCCAGAGTTATCTCACATGTCAATGTACTCATTTTTACACTTTAGCAACCAAACACATTTTTCACTTTATCATTGGTGTTAAAAAATTATAAATAACTTAAAATACTTTAAAATTGCCTATCTTTCTTGGACCTTAAAAAGCAGAAAATATACCTAAAACATATCGATGGTGCAACCAGTCATTGATCTCGTATTCACTTCAAAGAAAGACAGGGCACAGGTAATTTTGTTGTGTAGTTAAATCGGCGCTCCTTTGAAGTGAATACGAGCTCAATGACTGCTTGCATCATCGATATGCTTCAGGCTTATTTTCTACTTTCTAGGGCCCATATAAGAAGACATGCATTTTTAATTTTTTTTTTGCTTATATATTGTGTAACTAAAAACACCAATTTTGAAAAACTTTCATTTGATCCATGATTATTGGTCACATTTTTTCTCCCTTTTGGAGTCGTGCTTGAGGTAACCCATGACATTGAAGACGTCACAATCTTTAATTTGAGATTTAATTCATTAAGTCTAACCCCTGGAAAATCCCCCCACCTTTTATCGGGGGGGGGGGGGTAATTAATAGCGGGGCAAAAATCCAAATAGTTTGACACCTAATTCGGCCCTCCCATTTCGGAGGATATAGTAAAACGACTTTCACATTTCCCGTTTCTTAGGGAGAAGAAAGCATGGGGGTAAATTTTTCATAGCTTATGACATGCCCCGCGTGAAAAGCTTTTATTTGAAACTTAGCTAGCTCATTCCGCACTAGCGGGCAGGAGATACAAGGGAAGAAAATTTTCATATTTCCCTTTTTTCAGAGGGGAAGAAAGCATGGAGGGTCAATTTTTTACAGCCAATGACACTCTCCGCATCATACGCTTCCATTTGACACATAAATTATTATGTTTCTCCATTGCGTTCGAAAGATACGGTGCAACAACTGTTTTGACAAATCCACAAACCGACAAATGTCAAAGCGAAAAGCAATAGGAAGATAAGTAAAAATAAAACCAAATTTTTGCCATATTACTGACTTCAGTTTCACGCACCAACAAATAATCTCCTTCAGTTTGATAAATGGAAGTTGATTGCAAACTATGGTATGACCGATAAATAAAAATTAAACATTTGACTAAATGAAGTCGCTTAAAATGTTACCATTTGTCGTTAACATATGCTGCATTATTATAGGAACTGTAAAATTATTTCACATGGCTTTTGATTGGCTGCCAACTAAAAAATAAACACTTTTACGCATCAAAGAGACCGTCCACTGGGAGAATGTAGATCGAATTATTTTAGTTCAATTAATCCATGTTATTCGCCTGTTTGAATGTAACATTTCCATCCTACCAACGTTCATACACTTATGTACGAAATGTTGTCATCCTTACGTTTATAATTTGTAACGTATTCATTGGTTCAAAGGATAAACCTTCGAACAATAAACGTTGCATCACAGTCCCACCAAAGGAGTCAATCAAGAGAAGCGGCACCAGATAAAACTAGCATTTCTATCAGGACTGAGTTATTCGTGTGCCATTTGATTTGCACATAAAAGAAACATTTTACCATTAGCAAGATGCACTTGTTCCTTACAGTTCTGTAGAAATATCTGTATTTCATATACTGCTTAGGGTGTTTCAGTTTTGCAACTGAAACATCTAACAGGTTGGTAGATAATTTGAATTTGAATTTAGGATTTAAATCAAGTGAAAATTTGTTTTCATTACGTAACATAGTTACATTTATTTCACTGCAGCAATGCAAACCTTCGCATTCATTTTGTTGTCAATTTTATTTACGTTATGCACACATACATACGTGACTAAGTAGCCTATCATGCTATGCTTTGGCTATATCTGGATCTTTGAGACCTTCAGTGTTAAAAGTAATTGTTTTAACCTTAGCATAACATTTCTTAAGCTTCGTATCAAGACACTTTTACCAGGAAATGGTTAGACCCAATGTCGGCTCCCGTGTATGATCTTGTATTCCTAACCGAACTAGCTCGTTTCCTGTTAATTAAAATATAGTGTATCGTATTCTTGTTCACCCCACACATTTATAATGCCCCTATTTTGTAGTAGATGTTAGTTATTCGCAAACCGAGTTTACTTCCCTGTAGAAGTCGTTCTCATGCCAAAGGGACCTAAAACTCCTGCCCAAAGATTAGGGTCAGTATCAACTTTAGCAATGAAGTCACCTAGCACAAAAGAAACATCTCCTTTCTTCACAGAATTCAAAATATTCTGAAGCTGGCTGTAAAACGAGTCCTTATTGTTTCTATCAGAATCCTCTGTGGGGTCATAACAACAGATGACATTCAAGTCTTTAATTTTTGTTTTAAATTTTGCTGTAAGAAACTTTTCATTAACCCATTCATATCCTAGAAAAGCATCACTGGCGTGTCTGCTGAGAAGCAAACCTACACATGGAGATGCTTCCCATCCTCCCTCCCTGAAAAGAGAAATTTTAAATTATTTTAAATATTTCACCTTTACCTATCAATCTGGTCTCTTGCAAGTATACAGTATCTAGGTTATAACGCTGGAATCCCTGTGTGGAGTTCAACTTCAAGAGAATAATCTGTACGTAACGTCCTCGCGTCTTACGTACCTGTAGAGAGAAAATGATTACTAGGATTGTTAAAGAAACTAGGTTTATTGAGAGATATAGAGCCAACAATATCAAATAGCTCCCTGATGGAAGGCACAAGAAGAACTCTGCTAAAGGCTGAAGTCACCCACGCTGGTATTAACTTCACGCACCACCTTTTAAAGTGGACTTTTTCAAGAGCCATATGACCTGCCTTAGAGATCCAGTTTGGGATTGGCGATGGCCAATTAGCTAAGTGAGGGTTGAGGTTCCCCTATTGCTAAAGGCAGAAGACACCGATGCTGGTAAGAACTCCAGGCACCACCTTTTCAAGTGGACCGTATCAAGAATCAGAAACTGACCTGCTTGTGACACATTACTCCAATTTAGGGTTGGCGATATCCATCTAGATAAGTGAGTGTTCAGGTATCTGTGATAGCCTCTGATTAGAACTATCCATCAGCTGATATAAGGTATTCTGTGACTCTGTTCACTGAAGGCTGACAACCCACAGGAAAACAGAAAATATAGTGGAAGATTTCAACAGAGGCCCATCAGTGCAGCAAGTTCAAAATCCATAATCAAGTTCAAAGCCATAAACCAGTCCAGTCTAGTGGGTACAAATGATCATCACCAGGATCCTGTGAAGTTGACCATTACTCAGCAGGGCAGAAAAAAAAAGCGGCCATAGATGACCAAATCAGTAGGCCACACTAATATGGCAGCCCTTATCTTCTGTTCCCATCCAAAAGAGAATATCCCTACCCTGCACCACGAGAAGGCGGGGGTTGAACATTAGGTCTCAATTTTGGCCCATTTTGTGCATCATTACCTTAAATTTCTTTATTTATCTAAATTTATTCTTAAATTTATATATATATATAAGTTATATTCTGGGAAAATTTTCCAGGTAGTTAAATAACGAAATTACAAGTATTATTCTGTTGTCTATAGCTTATACGACAAGCAATGTAAATTCTCATTTATACTTATATTACTAGGCATCCCATGGCCGAGTAGATATTCGACACCAAAGAGTTTAATGTTGCGGAGAGCGGTAGAAGGATTTGTTAATGGTGCCGAACCAGTTGTAAAGACAGGTAAGTGTTGTTGACGATGGTAATTTCACAAGTGCGCTGATTGTAATCACGACATAATAAGACAGTGGTACGCGAAAAAATGGTTTAAAAACTCTGCTCTGTGGCTATAGGATTTTCATTAATGAATATGCTTCCGGCACAATTAATGTGAAACGGCGCGATTCTAGTTATGTAATTGATGCTCTGGATCAGAAGCATGGTAGATGATGATGATGAGCATATCACACAATGAATATTCCTTCATAGAAAAATGTCTATGCAGACTCATTCAGTCACTGCTATGTGGTTTTTTTTTTGTTCCATACATAATTTTTTATACATAATTTTTTATACTTATACATATATATATATTGAATATTTATATGTATGTTTTTTTATAATCGATCAAACATATTTATGTTTTTTAAGAATTGTAAAAGGAGTTTATATAAAGTGGGTTGTAGTGATTTTTTTGTAGATTCTAAAATAATTTTAAAATTAAAGTTGTTAATATTAAGGTTATTTAATTTTTCAAAGTATTCTTTCCTTTCATTCTGTAATAATTACACTGAAATATTATATGTTCAATAGATTAATATTTCATTGCAGTGTTCGCAATTAGGAGAAGTTACTTTCTTAAATTTAAATAATGTAGATTTAGTTAAAGCAAGATTGGCTTTTATCCTTAATATTACTTTTATTTTTTTTTATTTAATCCATAATCGTTAAATTTGTTTATTAAAGGAGATATTTTATATCTATGTGTGCTTTGAGCTTTTATATCATACCATGATTGAAGTTCATCTATTAGTATTTTTTTGTTATTTTGTTATATATTGAATAATTAAATGGAGATTGCATAAGTTGATTTAGATCTGAAGCTTTTTTAGCTAAGCTGTCGACATATTCGTTGTGTTTGATATTGACGTGTGATGGTATCCAATGTATGAGGAGAATGTTGTGTTGGTTTAGGTGTTTGAACATTAAAGTAAATATGTCATTTAAGTATAGAAAGAAATTACTTTTAAATATGTTAGATTTAAAAACTTTGTAAAACAGATTTGCTATCAGTTAATATTATAATATTTTGGTTATGAAATTTTAATGACCAATTTATGGATAAGATAATTGCAATTAATTCTGGAATGATAATTGGTTGAAATGAGTCGAGTTTAAAAAGGTATTCAAATTGTTCTCCAGGACAGTAGAATGCTCCAGATGCATTAAGAGTTTCAAAATTTGTAGATCCATCTGTATATATTTGAATGAAGTTTGAATATTTATCATGGATGTATGATTCAGTTAAGAGTTTTAAAGTAGATGAGTCTTGTAGTTTTTTGTTTTCTATTCCAAGAATTTTATCTTTAATTATAGGTAAAGGAGCTATCCAATAAGGAAAGTTGGGAATATAGTCACCACTAGTTTTATTATTAAAAATGTCTAAAGATTTTACTTTTTCAGGAAAGTAATATAATGAAAGATCAGGAAATTACATTATTAATTTGTCTATTACAGGATGCTGTCTATTTTTAACAAAAATGCGAAAGATTAGATTTTTTAATAGATATTTTCTTTTTATTTCTTTTGGTGGTATTGCAGTTTCTGCATATGCATTTAGGTTATTTGTTGATTGCATTAAGCCTAAACAGTATTTTATTATTTTTGTTTGAATTGTTTCTAATTTTTTTTAATTTTGTTTTTGAGATGGTATTTCGAAGTTCGATGCCATATAAGCATTTAGGTAGGATAATTGAATTTTAAATTAATTATAAATTTTTACTATAGCTTCCCCAGTTTGATCCTCCAAGAAATCTTTAATAGTTAAAAAGTTTTTTTAGATTTTTCAATTGCATTGTGTATATAATTATTCCATTTTAATTTTGAATCTAAATGCAATCCCAAGAATTTAATATTATCTGTTATTGTGATATCTTTGTTATTCAATTTTATTTTTAATTCATCCGTAATTTTATTTTTTCTATGAAAATAAATTATTTTAGTTTTTTTAGTAGAAATTTTTAAGTTCCATTTTTCAGTATATATTGATAGTATATTTATTGCATTTTGTATTCTTTTATTTAAAATTTTTATATCTGTATCAATCGACCAGAAGATAATGTCATCAGCATATGGTCCGTAACTAATTTCTGGATTAAAGACTTCTGAGATGTCGTTTAGATAACTATTAAAGAACAGTGGAGATAATATGTCTCCCTGTACGATTCCATTTTCAAATTTATGCTTATATGATAATTTATTGCCATTTTTTACTCTGAGGTTTTTTTCTAATATGAAATGTGAGAGAAAGTAAAAAATGTTTCCATAAAATTTTAGTGTTCTGAGTTTTGCTATTAAGCCTTGATGTGATATTGAGTCAAAGGCTTTTTCCATATATATATTATAGTAGCAACCATGTATAATCTATTTTTACTGTCTATTTTCAACCATGTATAATCATTTTTATTGATTATACATGGTTGAAAATAGATATTAGAATAATATTTCATGTGCAACCATGTATAATCTATTTTTATTGTGTATTCTGCATCTGATATAATGTTTAATAATAGGTCTTTTGATGATCTGCAAGGTCTGAATCCGATAAAGTTATTATCTAAAATTTTGAATTTTTCTATGTGCCAAATTAATCTGTTGGAAACTAGTGTTTCAAAAAGTTGAAGAATGTTAGAACTTAAACATATGTATGATGTACGGTTTTCAGGATTTTTGTTTTCTTTTTTTATGAATATCATATAATTATCTAGTCAATTTTGATGGTAAGTTTTTGTAGACCAAAATTTATTAAATTGTTCAAGTAATTTAATTTGCCATTCAAGGGTTAAATTTTTTAATAATTTATTGGTAATTCCGTCAGGGTCAGGAGCAGTGCTGTTTTTTTAAATTTTTGATGGCAGATCTTATTCCAAAAGAGAAAAGGGAGATTTAGATAGTCTGTTTTATTATAATAACATAACTTGTGAAATATATTTGGATTTTTTAATTTTTTAATTGTTTTATTATCTGGTTTGAAGTGTAAATGTATAAAATGTTGAGCTAAGTCTTCTTTGGTTTCTTGTATTGCCTTATTGTTTTTCAAGGAATATGTATGTATTGGATTATTTGGTGTTATATCATTATATAATTTTTTATACATTTTCCACAGATTTGTGGTTGTAATTTGTGGAGACAAATTTTCTGTAAATTTTTTCCAATTTAGTTTTTGTAAATTTTTTATTTTTTTTAGATATGGCTTTGTTAAGTCTTTCAAATTTTTGGACATCCCTGAATGTTTTTTTCCTATTCATATTTCACTCAGCTTTTCTGCGTATTGCTATGAGTTTATTTATGAATATGGTTTGTAAATTGCTTTTTGGTACTTTTTTACAATTGTTTCTGTGTTGTCATTTACTTTATTTTTTAATATTTCTATAATTTCGATATAAGCAATTTGTTTTTGTGATATATTTTCATTATTGATGTCATTTTTAAATTTTTCCCAATTTATAGTTTTTAGCCTTGGTTTGGTTAAATTTTGATTTTTAAAATAGATTGAGATATGATAATGATCGCTCCCATAGTTATCAGAGGATATGGACCATGTTAAGTCTTTAACAATTTTATTGGAACATATTGACAGATCAATTATCGATTTTGTATTGAATCTATTTATACATGTTGAAACATTTTCATTTAATATGATTAAATTATTATTTTCTATTAAATTTATCAAACGAATACTTTTATTTTCATTTTTGTGCTAAAACCACATTTTATTATGTGTGTTAAAGTCTCTCACTATTAATATTTCTCCTTTTAAATTTTCTAAAATTTTTGAATATTATTTATATTTAATATATATTCCAGGATTATATATATTTGTAATATTTGCAATTATATTATAAATTTTTACCTGTACTATTAGAATTTCTAATTTATTATGTATTAAATCAATATTAATCCTTCTTTGAGGAATGCTTTTATCAATAAAAGTGGCAACTCCCCTAGAATTTTCATTATTTTTTTGCACATAGGATATATAATTATTCAGTCTAAGAACCTTATCTGTTAAAATCTCTTGTAGACATAATATTTTTATATTTTTTGTTCTTGTTAAATGTTTAATGAAATGAAATTTATTTATAATACCTCTGCAGTTCCAATGAATTAATCTTGGTCTATTCCCGATGACTCGTTATATAGAAAAGATAAGAGAATATCCTTTATAAGTGTCAATTCCGGTCCATTAGGTAGTAAGAAATCTAACAATTTTATCAGCAAGTTTATAGCATGCCTCTTAGAGTTTCCACCTAACGTTGACTTGTTTACTTTTTCCATCATATTAAATTCATTTTCATCTGGTTTGTGTTTAATATCTAAAGAGTTCTTGTTTGAGTTTTTTTGCTCCTGTTTTATTTTATTTATTTATTTTTTACTATTCCAGCGTAATTAATTGTTTTATTATTATCCGAGTCTTGTTAATGAAGTACAGATATATCCGTTGATGTCGATGGTAAAGCAGTCCAGGCTCTACGCATCTCCATAATTATTAACTAAGGGTTAAGGGATTTTTCACTCTATTCTCCATTGAATATATATATATTTCTATTAATGTTTTCCGTTCTGTTAAAATGTTTTAATTCAATAGAGTTTGTATTTTAGTTATTTTGAATTGCTAAGTGCATGTCCGTAGAGAGTCACGTATCTCTCTAGCTAGAAACTTTATCTGATCTCTTTTCCCGTTTTCGTGGAATTCATTTCTGAGTAAAGAAATTCTTTCAATGCTCATTTTGGAATATTCTATCCAGAGTCACAATTCCTTCCATCATATCCAATGATGGCTACAGAAAAATCAGTAGCTGAAACAAAATCAGATTTTCTGATCTGCTGAAAAAAAACCCAGCAGTTTATTTCAACCAGCTGAACAAGTGACGGATTACTAAATACATAGGAAGTTAGTAGACCGGGCAACTCCATCAGAGATACATGCAGCTTTCTACACGATTGCCAGCAAGAGGGACGATCTGCTTTCAATCAATCAATCAATCAATTAATCAAATACTTCGTTTTTAATACATTAAACTATACAACTAGTGCAATATAAACAACCCAAACGAATCGGCTTCTCTAGATTATTATAATTAACTTTACACATAATAATAAAAAAGTTAAGTTTATATCTCACAAATTAATTACAATATCCAAAAATTAGTTGACTGTGACAAAATAATAATATTCAGGCATTTTTGCAAAATAAAAATCATTTTAATTTAAATACAAAGAAAAAAGAAAAATTAAATACATTTACTACAATACAGTGCGAAAAGAGTACAAGCAATACAAATTTGAGCTCCATTTCTCTATAATAGAACTATAAACATAAAATCCAAGTCCAAGTCGATTGTGTGTGAAAGATGCAAATTTAATATTTTTCTTAAAGATCAAAACTCTATTAATATAATTTCGAAACTCACTAAGTTAAAGATTAAACATTTTAGGTGCTAAATATGTGTTTAAGTAATATTTGCATTTTTACAAGTGTAGCTACAAACTTTCTGCCATCTGAACAAAAACTTTCATTATCTACTTTTTAGTTCAAAGAAATGACCGTGAAAATTAATATATATAATTCATTTATAAACAAACTGGTGATTCAATGGTATTAATTTTGATTTTCGAAATGTATTATTTATATTTTGATAAATAATAGTTTCAAATATTTTTCAATGATTTTATTTTGGAGGGCAGTCAGTGGTTTCAGGGTTGATCTATAATTTCCACCGTAGTACAGCCATCCATAATACAATCAGAATGAATCCAAGATTAATAAATTGTAGTCAACATTTGGTGATTCGCGATTATTTTTAAGTAGCATACTTTAAAAACGGCATTCCTCTAAGCTTTTTAATTAACTTTTTAAAGTGTAGCCCCCAATTCAGATTTTGATGAATTTTCATTCCTAAATACTTTATTTTATCCACTCTATCAATAGGTACACAGCAAGAGTAAAAGGGTAATCATTAATGTCACAATTAGTTTCATGGATTTTTGCCGTTAAATTATCCACAAAACCATATATATATATAATATGAATTTTGATTTAATTAAATTTAGATTTGCCTTATTTATTTTAAACCATTTTACAATATATGTTAAATCGTTATTCATTACACTTTGTAGGTCAGCAAGAGTTTTTGCTGTAAATGTAACAGCTGTATTAAGAAAAAAGAAAAAGAACGTATTATCTACAAAGGTGTTATTTTACCATTAATGTTTGAAGAACAGAAATCATTGATAAAATTTTAAAATAGAATTGGCCGTAAGACAAAGCCCTGAAGTATTCCATGTTTTATTTCCAACTGGGAACTAAAAGTCCCATTAATCTTCACAATTTGTGCAATTTGTGTCAAATTAAGAGCAATGCCTCTGACTCCAATACATTAAAATTTAGGTAATAAAATCTAATGCGAAATAGTGTCAAATTTCTTTACATATAAAAAAATTAAGGTTATATAATTATTACCAACATACTCCTAAACATGTTTAGTGTAATGTATCACAGTACCTTCTGTGCTTTAATTCTATCTGAAAGCAAATTGTGTATCCAAGTAGAAAACATTATTTACTAGATTAGATTACTATTTAGTCGCTTTTTTTTCACTAGTTTTTCCAGAATGTTTCCAAAGAGCGGAAAAATTGATATAAGTCTAGAATTTGAAAGTGTATTTTTGCTTTCTTTTCGTAAATAGCAATGACGATTGATTTTTTTTAATCTATTAGGTACTACACCACTTGCAAGCGAAAATTAAACTATATGCCAATGATATAACAATATTATAAAAATAATTTTTATAATTGCTGCAGTGATTCCATCAACTTCTGGATTCTTCTTTTCGTTAATATGATTAAAGATTTCTTGCATCTCTTCTTCAGTGTTTAAATTAAAAAATGGAATTGCTATTCTCTGTAAAATAATTACTTCCAGTAGTTAAATTAGTGTTTTCTGGGTTTCTGCTAACATTATCTGGAATGTGAAAAAAGCATGTATTATAATCAAGGAATGTATCATTCTGAATTTAACGTCGATATCAATTTTAGAGAAAAAATTGTCTTGAGCCGAATGGGATACAAATCTACCATGCCCTGTAAACGTGTCACCTAAGCTATCGGTCGCGGATCAAGAGCTCCTCTAATTGATGTTATGAACTTTCACCAACAGTATACAATATTTTTTGTCTCCTGAAGGTATTTTCCCGGCTGCTCTCAACCTTAAGAACCCAATGACAAGTATGTGATGAAGATGGCATGTTTGTTCTGAGTATACAACTGAATAAATTGAAGAACGTTTTCGACTATTTTGTTCAATTATCAAGGAAGGCAAAAACTTCTTTAATTTATTCATTTGTATAATCAGAACACAGTTGCCATCTTCATGACATACTTCTCATTGTTTCTTAAGGCTGAGATCAGCTGGCACAATACCTTCCTGAGACACAAAAAATTGTGTGCTGTCGGTAAAAAGGTCATAACATCAATTGGCGGAGTTCTTGATTGGCGGCCGGTAGCTCAGCGGTCGCAGCATCTGATATGCCCTTAAGATGTCGTGGATTGATATCCCACCCGGCTCAAGACAAGTTTCGTCTAAAATTGATATCGAAGTTACATTTACAGTGACATCTTCCTGATAGTTGAACAAAAACGTCGCAAAATTTCTTCAAATTATGCATTATAATCATTAGCAATTTTAACAGAGTTCTTATTTGCTACTGAATAAGAATTAGATAACTGCGGTAGGATAGGCTTAGCTTCATTTTCTTTTAAATTATTGATTAAACTTCCATTGCTTTCTACTGCTGTCGTTGCATTTTAAGAATTGTGTTTTATGATAATTAATTTTAGCAGTTCTCAGAATAGAATAGAACATTAAATAGAACTTAAAACACATATTAATAACAGATATTAATAGATATTAATAGAACATTAAATCCATTTTTAATTATTTTGTAAGTATCGTCGTGTATAATATTACGAGGATATTTCTTATTATTTTTATATAATTTAAGATCTAATTTAATATCGTTTTTATATCATCAGTTATCCATGTAGACTAACTTAATAATTAGCTCTAATTAGAGTTAGATTTCTTAATAGAACGGAGGTCATTCAGAAAGTTCTTGACATCTTTTTGTTTATTTGTACTCGTTCCTCCGAGGTTAACGAGCTAAGACTTATTTGAAAGCATGTTTAAACCTGTCATTATGTGTTAAAAAAATCAATGCCGATTCTTCACAAGTTATTGGGTATCATGCCTATTGATATGGCACTGTTACGGAATGGATTGCGTAAATTCAGAGAAGAAGCTCAAAGCTTTGAAGACCTCCCTCATACAGGAAGACCGAACTCATTATGGAAAACTCACACATCACCATTCAGGTAATATGTTTAGATATCAGTGTATCGATTGGCAATGTGGAAACAATTATTCATCAACATTTAAAGTTCCGGAGGATCTGTGCCTTATAGGTACCCCACAAACTGACAGAACAGCATAAAACGACTAGAGTCGACTCGTGCAAGGAAATATTGACAATGTTTGAACCTAATGGCCCCAAAAGGTTACCAAACATTGTCTCAGGTGATGAGACGTGGTTTGATTACTGTACAACTTTCAGAAAGATCGGCAACTATTTTGGGTTCCGGAATAGGAACCGCGCTCCCAAATCCTTTGATAAGACCTTCGCTCAAGGAAGAGGATGTTAATTTTTCTTTCAATTTCCATGGAACGGTAGCCGTGGACACCTCACCTGAAAAAATCATTGTAAATGGTCAATACTACACCAACATTGTTTTGCCCTAAATGGATAAGGAGATAAGGAGCAACGTCCAACAACAGGAGTGTCAATTCGTGTCCTTCTAAATGACAAACCTACTCACAAAACCCGAAACGTTATGGTGTATCTGGAGCAGGAAAAAAAATAAAGAGCTACAGCCATTCTGCATATTCCCCCGATCTTGCACAATGCGATTTTTGGTTGTTGCCAGAAATGAGAAAGGAACTGGCTAGGAAGACTTTTTCAAGCGTGTAAGACCTTGAAAAATACGTTCATTCAGAGTTGCGGAGTATTCCCCAACAGGAGTACCTCCAAGAGTTCCAGAATTAGCGTAGACGTCTGCAACTTGGCATAAATGCTCGAGGAGAGTACTTTGAAGGACGATAAAAGTTTTGTTGAGGTAAATGCAACGGTTTGTGTTCTGCAGAAGCTTATCAAAAACGTTTTAAACGCCCCTCGTATATTGTGACTACTTCAGAGAATTTATCAATAAGTATTTCATAGTACAAATTGCATGATTAATTTCCATAAGTTCTTCCCATCTGCAGTTCTTTAGTTTTCCCCTTAAAGCTACATAATTTATCTTATACACTACATTCGGAAGTATTGACTGATCTATATTACTTTTTTGTTCACGTATATCAATTCTTATTTCTATAATGCAATAGTGTCCAATTTTTACCTGTACAGGGGCCATATTCAAAGTTAGATTTGTTTCGCGTGCAGCATTTAGTGAATATATAAATAAGAAGTGAGTGAATATAATAAGCTGAAAAATTTGGTTATGCCGTGAGTGGGATTCGAACCCACGTCTTCTGGAAATATTTTCCATATCTTTTTATAGGTAAAAGAAAGTCTGTAACTGTATTCAGTTAAAATTATTAGTTGAAAAGTAACTGTATTTAGCGTATATATGACTGCACTGGACTACATTTGGCACGCTTCTGGTCGGTCATGCGCATAATTGACACGTAGATAAAAGAAACAGAACCAACCCGTGACTTCGTAACTTCAACATTCTCACCTATTCGCCGCAACGAGCGTCACAGTCTTTTAAATTCGTTTATTTCCACTTTTTTGAGCGTCGAATATACACGCTTCGTTAAGTAATTAACAAAATTCAAAGTGCTGTTTTAGTTCATTTTTGCACGGCTGTATCAAAATAGTTCGCAGGCCGTATCAAAACTGTTCGCAGGCCGTATCTGGCCTGCTGGCCGTAGGTTGGATATACTGCTATAAGGTAATGATAAGAAATTTTCAGTATGTAGAACAACTTTTCGCACTGAAATATTATAAACATGTTTTATAAGTTATTGTCTTAACATCAGACGCTAGCGTCAGTCTATCCTGTAATTGCATTAAATATGTTTGGAATCCACATGAAGATAGCATATCCAAATTATTGTTAACATAATCATTACCAAGAAAAATGTTAATATTAAGATCATCAGTAAGAATAACTGCGCTATTTTTAACTAATTTTAATTTGTGATTTATTTCATATAATCACAAATATATAAACTGTTTTGGTGTGCAAAAAATGAGATCTAAATATTGTGTACAACAAATATCACAATCAGTCCTCTTCAAACAAAGCGATTCTGGAGTCACCAAGTCATTATTTTCGTTTAAAAGAAGTTGTATGCATTTTTTATAAACACCAGAATACCACATGATTTATTATAATGGCCACATTTCTAAAATATAAGCAAACTTCATCTTCCTTTGTCCATATCTTAGTCAGTATAAGAATATGAACTGGATAATTTCAATAATCAGTAAGTGCTTCAATTGATTCAAACTTAGATATTACATTTCAAGCACTGATATTAAGGATACATAATGATTCACTGTTGGAATCAAGATAAAAATACTTTAAAACATAACTTATGCTACGTAACATATATTCAGTAGAAATATATTTGTTTAAAATTTTAGCCACAACGAACAATATTATTTGTATCATCATCATATCTAAACACTACATATTATAACTGTTTCGTTACGTCTCATAAATATTTTTCATCTTTAAACCATCTATAATTAAGTTTAGTTTGTTTGCCCTCCAGTCAGCTTTATATAACAGTGTCTTCATCGTGGAGGTCAAAATGTTCATTTAGGTACACTTCAGACTTTTTAAATTCCTCATCAATATCAGAACAATTAATATTAAAATTAGAAGGTATATTAACACTTATCCATTTATGACGTGCAATTTTACTTTTAAATTTAACAAATGTGTTTTTACCCTAATAAAATGCTGTTTTACATGACACGCAAGACAAAGAGAAAAACAAAGATTTTTGTGTCTGACACACTAGGGTGTGCCCAGGAAAACTTGGCACGTTTCCTAGTTTCGCATATGATTGTAAACCATTTTGGTATAAACCATTTAGTGGGTGGTTTAGTAAGGGTGTAAGATTTACGTTGGGAGATCGAGCTGGCCATTCCATGCGCATAATGGTCTCCTCTTGAAGGTATCGTTACCTTCAAGAGGAGATTGTGATCACAATGGGACGAACAATGAGACTTGTTGCTGCCCTCAACCTTCCACCAGAAACAAAGGAGGACCTTATTACTGCTTTGAAGGAACGATGGTCGTTACTCCTTAATGAGCTGATTCACAACGTCATAAACAGCATGGAACATCGCTGTCGTGTCTGCTTTGCTGTAAGGGTTGACCACACTCCTTATTAAAGAACTTTGCCCATTGTATTTTAACACCTGATGTTTGGATAGGTTACTGGGTTATTTTTTGACGAAAAATGTTACTAATGTAAGATCGATGGTATAAGACTTATGCCATTCTGAAACTGGCATTGTAATTCATGTTTTCATTAAATTTCATTAAAATCATTCGTATAATTTTTTGTTTATCATAATTTTTCTGCGTTTTCCTTATTTTATGGAAACGAATGTATTTTTCTCGCGCATCTTGGACTGAAGAGAGTAAACCGAAATTAAGCAATAAGATTTCAATCATTTATAAATTAATAATATCCAATTTTAAAAGCCGAAATCTAATATACATACTTTTCAAAATTCGTTAAAAATTCTTTTTAAGGTATGGCATTAGGTAATATAGAAGATTTTCATTCTCCTTTAAATTTTCATTTCTGTAATTTGCTGAAGCTCAAAACGTAAATCGTTCCTACACATTACTAATTAAAAAAAAAAATATTCTTAGATATTATAAATATGTTTAAGCCTTTATTGAAACTTTTTAGTTAAAAAGCTTCTGATCAAAGAGGCGATCACAGTGCAACCACAGGAATACTGACAGGCTCCACAAGCCCTACCCCTTACTGCTCACGGTCATGGGGGTGGGCAATGAAAGCATTGTTTTTTACAAAATGTATGGGTATATTTGAAGTACAACTATTTAAAGGAATAGCCCAGAATTTTCTTCCACAGCTTTGAACGAATAACAACTTTCATTGTCTCAAAATGTCTCACTGTTTCAAAGTGTTTGCTTAGTTTCTGAATAAATATAAATTAGACCATATGATTAACTTTTGAGTAAGTGTTTATATAGGTGTTTAGTATAGAAATGAAACTAAAATAATAATTTGAATCAAGATGCATACATTTTATTTTTTGTACATAAAGTATAATAATTTTGACTTTACATAAAATATACAGGGTGTCCTAAAAATATAGGTACAAACTTTTAGGGGAGGTATATAACATCTAAAGGAATGAGAATTGCATAGGATCTCATAACCGGAAACGTCATGGGAAAGTGGTAGCAGAGGTACAAGATCTGAAAGGACACAAGACAGTGATTAATGGGAAAACATTAATTGGACATAATTATTACAAATGGCGTACTAGATGATACATTTCACAATGTTACAGCTCTTAATGACCCATAATCGCACAAATTTTGATGCGCAGGCGCAAACAAACGGTGGCCCGGTACGTGTCTGTGTGGGAAGCGTTCTTGATACATTCGTTGAGCGGCTCGTCCGTTGCCCTCAGCTATTCCATACACTAAGTGATGTCTGCCAGCTACCTGTTCGAATACATTTACATGCTCTTCGTCAGCCGACCACCGCTCGAATGAGGAAAACCGAAATTTCCCCTCTAGCGCACTAATGAACAGCGCCGCCTATTGACTTACGGTGACGTTTCCGGTTATGGGTTCCTATACAATTCTCATTCCTTTAGATGTTATCTACCTCCCCTAAAAGTTTGTACCTATATTTTTGAGACACCCTGTATATGAGTGTTCTGAAATTTTAATTGTTAAAAACTACAAAAAATGAAAAGAAATATATTAATATGTAATCTCATTGCAAAATTTAAATAATTGAAATCTAATGGGTTTTCACAAAAGGGCCCCCCGAGGCATTTCTTGCGGGAGGTCAGATATTTTCCTGCACGCCACTGAATGCAACTGAGACATTTAAATCAAATTTGGCTTAATTGATTATTGTTTCAAAGTGTGAAATATTCGCCTAAAAACTTCCCCCATTGACCACTTAAATTGAGTGTACTTTCGTGTCTCCCCGGTTATGAGGACCCGAAAGCTGAGAATTGAATTGAGTTAAGCAAGAAGATTAACAGTGGAGCTGTTACGGACAAATGGAAACCTTCTATGAGGAAGATATATCAATTTTAAAGTGCACAGGAAAAAACTGCCGAGCATACAAATTCATATTCAGAGGAAGTTAACTTATTAAGACCATTGAAGTTTCTTGTTCCGATAGCAAAAATCCTGAAAATTTATACATCTCATTGTTAGATTATTTGGGATTCAAACTTAAACATGTGACTAACGAAAATAAAAACTATTTTCTTTACTCATACTGTGTTTTTCAGGTAGGTAAGAGAAGTGAACAGTTTTTAAAGATTTTGCATTTTATATTAAACATTTCGATATTTGTATCAAAATCATATTCCGAATAATGCATATTATACACTAGGTAACAGATTCGAAAATAATTTTAAACAATAATAAAAAAATTAATGTTTTGGGGAAATAATTTAAAGTGATTATTAATCGGTAATAAAATAAGCGTGAATATTGAATTTTGATTAAACGACAAATAAGTAAAGTATACTATAAGGAAAGTGCAAAGAAGAAAAGTTCAAAATTTAGAAACGTTAATAAATATGACTCTCTCCGTGTGTTATTTTCTTTTTCCCAAAATATTATTTTGACACACACAAAAAAAAACCCGTGTATGTTAGTGCAATGCTGTTTCACGGTAATTCCGCAGCAACAGGATTCGGTTTCGAATCCAGGTTGTTGTCGTCGATTTTTGTCTCTCTCAACTAGTAGAAAAACCAAGTTTGCTAGTTTCACTCTAGGTATAGTTCTGAATTTTTAACTGAAGACTAGACATTTAAAAATAGCATCTGAAACATTGACAATAAATGCAAAATTAATACATAGCATTCATAAAAACATAATTGTCTTAATTATAAATAAAATTTAAAAGTTATTAAAAACCTTTTTGGCTTTGAGAAAAGAATGAAAACACCTTTTCGATATATACTAACCATTTTTTAAATATTTTTTGCTTTTAATTCATTGTTTGAATACAACTACAAACCTTCAATATCCTATGTGGCAGAGTGATATCCTTGGTTCTCAGTAACACCCCCTATAGCGGAGTGATATCGCATTGGATCATGATACAAAGCTCTATGGTAAATATATATATATATCATTGGCTCATGGTAGCAGTGTTGGCGACATACGCGGTTCATACTAACACTTGTGGTGACACAGTGATATCTCTTTGGTTTATAATAACATTCGGTGGTCCAAACGGTATAAAGTTGATTCATATCCCCACGGTATTATCGAAATCTGGGTTTAGATATAGACTGATGTCATGCGTATTTCCATCATCATTTATACATTCACCTCTATGCAATAACTGTTCTGCAGGAGCTATTTACTTCGAGATGACCTGTAGGTGTTATGATGCCTCCCTGTCAAAATATCGTTGATCTAAGTTAAAGAACAATAATAATAAAAAGGGCCTGATATACTGGGGCGGGGTGACTCAGTCGATAGCGCGTCAGGCTCGTAATCTGTAGTTCTCAGGTTCGAGTCCCAGCTGGGTCAGCGTTGAGATTTATCTCCGCAAAATTCCCCGCCCTGCCCGCGGTCAGTAGGGGACACTGATGGGCTTGTAAAGGCCGCCGTCCGTCGGATAGGACGTTAAGCCCTGACCCCGTGTACGGGAGAGACATACCCTTGCACGTTAAAGAACACGCTGGATGGCCTTGACAGGAGGCTACCATCTGTCTCCCAACAGCTGTTCCAATGTGTCCCCTCTCCCAATCTTCTCTGAGCCTTCGGAGTCATTGTGACCTGGCCATTTAGCTCATGGTGTGCAAAAAAGTGCCGCTCAGAGGCAAAACAATTCAACCCAAAAAGCCAAAAGCTTGAAGATGCTAGTAAGGGTAATGGTGACAAAAAGTATTTTACATGCACACTGTAGGCATTTCTCAAGAGATTTTTGAAGTCCTCTAAAACGGAGGAAAAAATGTTATATTGGAATGTAATATAAGTCTCTTGGGCCCTCCTTTGCTTGATAAGCAGACAAGTATTAAAACCATCAATCTCTCTCCAGGACACGGACTCAGGACCTACTTGAGTTCTATTTTAACACGTGACTTCTTATCAATCAAACATCATTTGTGGCTATCAGTTCTATTTTATTATCCGCTTTTACTTTTTTTTCAGCTTGACCGAATCACGTCCCCACCTCCCACACACACAACCATTTTTTCTCGATATGGGCCTGATAATAAATATATACGTCAATAGTGTTATTATTTAACATTAATACTCTATTTGCGATAAAAGCTTTTGTTTGTTGTTTAAACTAACAAATTTCTCATTTCTCTTCCGCGAATAAAGTATTATTCTCTTTTAAGAAGCTATTAGATGCGAGAATACCTTCCTTCCTAATATCTTTTTCAGTTCTAGAATTCTTCTTTTTGCATGAGTTTCACAACTCAATTTCTAATTCAAGAGAAGAGGCGCAGCATTTCCAATTTGGGTATTTCCAGTGGGAGATCCGTGCTCCAGGGAAGCTAACATGTCAATGGATTACTTTTAAAGTGTTATTACAAGTTCCTAGGATAAGTATGAGTATTCTACGGAGAGGGAGACGGTTTCCATTGCTTTAACTATAGCCACCTTGGCTCCTTGGGAAATTTATCTTTCGCTCTTATTTAAAGAGCATATAACAATTCCTCACTGCAATCATTGCAACAATTATCTATTTGGTTCTCTTGTGTCAGAAGGAAAGCATAAATAAATTCTACGCATACATGTCTCAATCTACTCTAATGTCACCCGTGCCTCCTTGCGTTATATACACGGTCATTAGATGCAATGTCGTCTAAGCGACTGCCAGTCCTCCTCCACAGTATTGCCTTACGCGGCTGTCACAATCACTTCTCCTCTGTAATGCAGACGGCTAAGGCCTCTATTAGATGTGGGAAAGCAAATCCTACTTCACGTCCTTAATTCACTCAGCGACTCTGCTCACCAGCCGAGTTCAATCTCGGGGTCACTCCGGATATTAGGCTCTTGATCACCCCCCTGCTGAAGGGAGCGAGAGGTGACTAAAGCTCAACTAATTACTTGTTTCTAATTAATCAAACCCGTCTTTCGCGGAAGCTACGGCCCTTGGAGAAGTCTCCAGCTGAAAAGGCTTTGCTTTCAGAATGTTGGCTTTTTCGTCAGACACATTTCGAGACAAGATCTGATGCATTTGTACTATTTTGCTTCCCAAAGTGTGGGTATTTCACCAAACAAAATGTCACCTTATAGCATTACATTATAACAGTATCAAATGCGTATGTACATTTGAATATGGTAGTTGTAAAAAATTTTAAATTCATGTTTTGATATGGCTTAAAGAGGTCAATATTGCTCTTCGGCGAAAACAACTTGAGATGATATCTTACTATGATAGGCAATTAATTCTAGACTACTGCTTAATTATAATCATTTTAAGTGCTTCAAAAAAGTTTGTTCTAGGGGTATCCCTCGTTTTCCTTATGCATCATCTTTCGATTCCTTTTTTTTCCTACAACTTTTGTATATTTTCAATGGCTTTCCCTTTCGAGTAGGTTATTTTTATTTCTGCGCTTATTAAAAATGAGAAATCACAAAATTTATTTAACTTCTTTACCTATTTATTTTGTTATCGATAATTTTAACATTATATTCAATCACCACCATGTACAAATGTATATTCCCAGTTAGAGTCCCAGCTATGCGAGTGTTGAGATTTATCTCCGCTAAACCCCTACCTGACACCGATGGTCTTGGAAAGGCAGTTGTCCGTCGCATGGAACGTTAAGCAGGGAGAGCCATAATCTGTGCACATTAAAGGAAACGCTGGACAGCCTTAAGGAAAGCTTTTATATGTCTCCTAAACAGCTGTCTATTGGATCCCCTTCTCCAACCTTCTCTGAGCCATTGGGGTTCTTGTGACTTGGTCAGTTAGTCTACTGTGCGCAAAATTGCGCCGCTCAGAGGTAAAATAATATATAAAATTGTGCAATATGTTTTTGCAATAGGAAACAAACAATTTTAAAATTGCAAGCTGCTTCACATTTAAGAAATATTTTTACTAAAATTCGAAATTTGAAGTTATTATTAAAGTATTGATATTGTTATACAAAGAATAAATATATGTTTTCATTTAATTTCGGAAAATGCTGAATTTTATTTTCCGTCTTCACTGTTCTGAAAATGAATTTTGTTATGAGAGAACTCAAATCATATCGTATTCCAAATTTGGTGAGTTGCTTCTATCGCTTTTAATTGTTCAGTGTTCAGGACCACCAAGTCTACTCTTCAACCGTTTGCGAAAACAATACACTGGAGACATTTGATTATTAACTTCAAGATTACGTAACTACAACTGAGGTTGAATAAGCTGCTTTAAAATTAACGAAAGTTGGGATTTATTTACAGTTCTTTTTTGTAACTTTGATAAAGAGACTTAAAGCCTCTATATCAATGTATCCCAATTAATAGAACTTTCACAGTTGTCTGAATTGAATTGTCAGAGCATAGACAAACCCATTCCACATGTCACTGCGAAAAATTTCAAACTGGAATAGAGCCTACAGGGCGAAAGAACCGCTGCGCTATACGCCCTGCATCCGAGTCAAGACGGCCTTGCTTCTGACGTCTACTTGTGCGACACTAACAAAATTAAGACTACTACTTCTTGTAGACGAGATTGTCATTTCCGTCAGCCTACAGGATTTGGTGTCACTACAATAGGAACTCTACTGAAATTAGATAGTTTACATAACGTTTTCAACACCATAACTGAAAACAAACCATAACATTCAATTCGGTTTCCTTTCATCAAACGTTATATGTATATTATTTAAGTACCACACTCTTCATTAAAAAAAAACTATCCCACCAGAAAGAATGTCGTGCATAATATATAAAGCGACGTAATAAAAGGTAGAAGAGTAAGAAAGGATCGCATTGCAGCCTGTTTGGTGAGGCAGATTCGTGGACTCTAGAGTAACGTCAGTACAGGTGTGGTAGTCTCTCGCGGCAATATAAGAACTAATACACTTAGTCAGTGAATCAAAAATGTTCAAAGTAATGTTTAATCTATGGTTCTCCAGATTTACTGCACTTGCGCCTGACGATCTCTACCGTTATGCACTGGAGTAATTTGCATTCTCAGTTGTCGTTTCATGACGTCCCAAATGTGCTCAATCAGCGATAGAACTGGCCACAGGGCTCATCAACAATGGTTTACAGACACCATTGGGCGATGCATGCCGTATGTGGCCCGGTATTATGCACTGGAATGTGACATTTTGCATGTTCTTCATGAGTAGTATGAACACAGAGCTGAAAATGGTATCCACATACCGCTGGGCTGTTAAATTACACTCGATGATTATAAGAGATGAAAAACTGTCGTAAGCAGATCCCAGTGGAGGCACTGTATGCCGCTCAATGATATGCGAGTCTGTCCATCATTCTGTCCTAGACAGATGCGGGCCATTTTGTTGAAAAGGAGATAAATAACTTTCTTTATTAAACAGAAGAAGATAGTATTGTCAAATAAGTAATGTGCTCCGAAAAATTAAATTGTATGTCTTCAACCAAATCTCTCTTTTCCTTGGATAAAAAAAAATATTCATTTTTTTTTACGCAGAACTAAACTTTAACTGTCTATCACCCTTCGGATTATTTACTTCAAAGAGAAGAAAAAATGGCATTAAAAGGAATAAGCCTAAATTTCGGTTTCTTTATCTTGGTCTATTGCAAGAATCGTTTAACACCAACGACATAATTTTTCGTTACCTATCCTCCTAAACCTTCACATTCGTCATTTGTCTGTATGTCGGTAAGTTTACTAATTTAAAGGTTTCTTAACTTGTCAGTTTGTGTGATTGTCAAAATAGTTGTTCCACCATAGACTATAAAATTTTACTCCCATGCTTTCTTTCCCCTAAAAAAAGACAAATGCATTGGTTTCCATAAATTAAGGAACTACCCTAAGTTAGGTCAATGGGAAGCCAACGTCGACGCTCTATAACTTCTAAAATAAGTTTCATGACTTAAAAAAAACACGATAGCAGATGAAGATCTTAAACAGTATATTAATATCTCAATTTTCAACAGTATTCCTTCAGTATTTAATGAGTTATGGAAGTTTAAATATTTAATAACAGCAATTCCAGTCTTATAAACGTAAACAAAATTGATGAATAGGGAGAGAATTTTTTACACAAACTTCTAAATTACCCACTCATTTTATTAAACAACTTGATATAATATTATTAAATAATAAATACCCCTCAAGTATCTGCTTGCCACAGAGGACTGATAGGAGCCAGTCAGTTTATATGTCACAGTAGAAGATCTGAGAGGATGGCGGGACTTCAGCAGAAAAACAACACAAACGTCCATGCCTTACCAGGAGCTCGTCCTTTAGAACAGTAGCCAAGCGCACTAACCACTCGGCCACTACTAAGTTTTAATCGACTTCTGAAGTAAATTTTTTGGACTGGAATTCTTATTGTTAAATATTAAAACTGTCATAACGCATTAAATACTGAACGAATAGTGTTGAAAATTGAGATATTTATATATTTGATTAAGATATTTATCTACTATTACATTTTTCGAAAAAAAATGAAGTTATAATGCTTTGACGTTAACTTTACAGTGACATAACACAAGGTTGTTCGTTAATTTATGGAAAACAATATATGAAAACGATTCTTTCGCTATATCTACTTAGAAAGCAACAGGTTATGCGTCAAATTCAGTCGTGTCACAGGTAATAAAAATCCTCTAGTGTTTTATTCCCCATCACCCCAAAAAATTGGAAATATTTGTGAAAAATTTGTTCTACGATATCTTTCAAAAGCGAGAATGAAACGTAACAAGTTGTATGCCAAATGAAAGCCCGTGGGATAGAAAAATATACCCCCCCCCTGCTTTCTCACCAGTTCCTAAAAAAGGGAAATGTGAAAGTCTTTCTTCAATTATATCCTCCGAAAGCGAGGAGCCTATTGTTACGAGTTAGGTGTCAAACGGAAGCAAATAGGTGGACCGTTGTAGACTTCTTCGAACTATGCAGCAACCATTCTCTTCCCTCTGCAAAGGGGACGGAAATTTCGCGGAGGTCAACTTAACGAATTACATCACAAATTTAAGCTTGTGATATATCAAAGATGATCATCAAGGTCTATCTCAAACAAGTGCCTTCCTCCCAAAAATGGAGATTAGGAATATGGTCGGTATTTATGAATTATATATCAAGTACAACTTCTGAGGTTGGGTGTTTTTAGTGAAAATGAAAAAAATATATGCTAAAAAGTTTAAAAATATTTATTTTCCTATATTGGCTCTAAAAAGTAGAACATAGTTTTTACTTTATCCACACATTCGTTTTCACTTCAAGGGAAGGGTGGCGATTTACCTATTGAAAATATTTCGGCGATCATCTTTCTGTGAAGTGAATATGAATTCAGTGACTGATTACACCATCGATATGCCTTAGATTTATTTTCTTATTTTTTGGCCCATATAGGAAGAGAAGTATTTTGAAATTATTTTTAATTTATAGCTTTCGAGAGTTGACAAATTTATTAATTTAAGATAGTACTACGAATCCGCATTTTATTCTCAGCCATGGTTATGGGAATTCCTTTGTTCTGATTTGAAGTAGCAGTCAGCTGATATAATTTTCCTTTCTCATCTTAGATCTGCATCTGCGATCTTAGATTGTATTCTACACCATACGATCTCTTCCAGGGATCAAGTGTTTCATATGACAGCATAATTCTGCTACAGCGAAGGTGGTTTATTTCCTTTGATTATCAGAATATGTCTATTATGATCAATGTTTTTGTGTCTCCAGCATAAGAAAGGAACAAAGCTTGGAAATTGAAATACACTACAGGAAACAAAATTGCAACACCTGGAAGAATTAATGCCATTTTATTGAAACGCAGGCAGCTGTTAGCATACATTGAGATGTGAGATTGATTACATTATCAAAAAAATATATGCAAAATTACCACTTTACGTATCCGGTAAAGTGGTATAATTAGTATGATGCTGAACTGCCCCGTGCAGTAATGCATTCATGAACACGGCGGACAGCTCTATAATGTCCTCCTGAGGGATAGAACGCCAAATAGTGCGAAGTCGCTGTTCCATTTCAGCAACAGTGGTTGACGCACCTCTTGGGTGTTGGAGCTGTCGACCCATCATGTCCCATACGTGTTCAATAGATGAAAGTCTGGCGAGAGTGCTGGCTAGGTAGTACCTAAACGTTTTGCTCGTGTTAATACTACAGAATAATGAGGGCTATTTGGGACGGGCGTTATCTTGCTGGTAACAGGTTCCATGCTGCTGAACAAATGGAACAGCCACTGCCTGCAAAATGTTGTTAACCTATCATTGAACAGTTAGAGATCCCCTTAAGAAGACCAGTTCTGACCGAGATGTCCGACTAATGGCACCCCACACCAAGATACCAGGTGCTGGAGCTGTGTGACGATGTCGCACGCATGGGTGGCGTCGTGCTTAACAAGACAAAAACGAGATTCGTCACTAAACATCACAGTACTCCACTCTTGTTCGTTCCAGTTCTGTCTGAGGCGACATCACTGAAGACGTGTTTGCACGTGGGCAGATATGAGGGACAAACGCAATGCCAGACAATAGGCTCGTAATGAAAACTGTAAAAGCCTGTTGTTTACCGTCTGCCTACCAGGCAGACGGTAAACAACTCTCCATCAATTAAAGGTGGATACCTACAGCTGGATCAGCTAATTTTGATATTTAGTTTACCTTTGTGCAGTCAGCATGCTTAGTACTGCACACGACCTTGAATCTGAGACTCTCCACCATTGTTTCGACTCCGACCTCTTCCCACCCATAGAAAGCATTTGACACCCGCTGCAATTTGAAGTGTTTCTCCCGGAGCTGTACAATAGATTCTCGTGCTAAGATTCGGAAGTGCGGGATAGCGGCCACGTGCGGAAAGTGCGCTGATCGTGTGGTGCTTATTGATGAAATATAATGTATTGCTGAATTCATTACGCTTGTGTTGGCATATTGGAAGCGAATTTTCGAAAGATGTCTTCCGAAAGAATCAGTAAATGGAAATGCATTAAATGCATACAAACTGTAAAAAATAAGAACTCTACTAACCGAAAATGTTTGGACCGGCAAGAATACATTAAGTCTAATGAGAGTACGTCTGCGGAGTTAGAGCAAAAACTGATAATTCTGAAGTAATGAGGCATATTGACTTAATTATGCATAGTATGGCCTATATAAAAAAGACATAGCATTAATAAAGGATATTGAACAAAATGTAAATTTTTCGAGCAAAAGATATGATGGGATCATTACGAAAATGGATGTGATATTGAATGAGCTGTCTAATTGTAAAAAAGGAAATGAAATCCTGAAAATCAAAAACAGGGGAATGGATTTAGAAGTTCAGAATATAACAAACAGAATTAATGATCTTGAACAATTTAATTGTAAAAGAAGTGTTGAGATTGTGGGAGTCCCAGAATTCGAAATGGAAGATACTTCTATGCTGGTAAATAGAATTGTCACAGCTTTAGAAGTCGAAATTTGTCCTAATGATATCAGCTCCAACTATAGAGTGGGTAATAATAAAGACAGGAAGAATAAGAAACCTCGCCCAAAAGTTGTAAATTTCAGTAATCAAAGAATTAGAAATGATCTATTAGACAAAATGAAACTTAGAAAAAAACTAAATACATATGAAGCTGGAATAGTTAATGAAAAGTATGATATATACATCAATGAACAGCTTACACAATTTTATAGAGATTTGTTTCATAAAGCAAGGAAACTCAAATGTGCTAAAGGATACAGGTTCATCTGGACAAAAAAAGGATGAATATTTTTAAGAAAAAATGAAAGCGATCAATGTATCCAGATTAGTAATGAATCAGACTTGGATAAGATTTAAAAATAAATAAGTAAATTTGGTAAAGACAAACTTTATTTGACAACATGGAAGATGATTAATACATATCTTTGGAGAATTGTAATAGAATGATCACCTGTTGTAGAGGAACCTCAGCTTTATTTTAAATGAATTCTAGAAGCTTAAAAGAAAGCTCAGATGGAATATTGTCAACACTGGAAATCATGGGACATTAGTTCAATTTTTGGGCATTTTCAGAAACTTGGTTAGCAAATGGTGAGTCGTTACATATAGAAGAATATCAGTTTGCCAATCTAGGTAGAATCAACAGAAGATGTGGCAGCGTAGTAATTTATTCATTGAATCGAATTAATTATGATATATGTGACTCCCTGATGATACTTCACAACAGGATTGAAATGATCTGTATTAAGACTGATACAATGGTGATAGGAGTAGTGTACCAACCACCAGATGGTAATTTTGAATATATTTTACAAGTTATGGAAACAAATTTGATAAATTACAGAAAGCGAATTCGAGTTTCATAATTGTACGAGACTACAATTTGGATCTACTCAATTGTGCAGATAAAAATGTTTTGGATTTTGCAAATTTAATTAATTCGTGCTTTTCACTATTACACCAAATGATAAACCAACTAGATTAACAAATGTGAATGACACACTGCTTGATTATGCAGACACTGCTTGATTATAATCTGATTTAACTGATTACTACCGTAATTTACTTTATTGAAGATTCAAGGAAACATTTAGAAAATGATGTAACTTACAGGAAAATGACACATAATGTGTTTTTCATTTTCAGGAAAAAATAAGCAATATTAATTGGCAGGATTTACTACAGATTACGGATGTGAACCAGGCATATGATCACTTTCTTGCACTCTTTATGGATATATATAACGTATGCTTTCCTAGAATTCGAAAGAAGAGATCGCAACACCCTGGTTATGCTCCTTGGATAAATAATTATATAAAAACTCAGATTATAAAAGAAACAGACTTGCTGAAATATATAAGAATTCCAGTGATGAAACGGACAAGGAAAGGCACAGATTTTGCAGAAATTATGTCCCTGGTTTAATAAGAGAAACTAAACAAAAATGTTATGAAACTAAATTTACTTTATATGATGATACCTCGCTGAAACATAAATGGAGGCTAATAAATAACCTATTGTCTCGGAATAAAAACGAAAATCTTAAAATTAGGAACATTGAGATGGCTGAAAATGTACTAACAGATGATGCGCAAAAAGATACAGCTTTCAACCAGTATTTTGAAAGTATTGCAAAAGATCTAGCAGCTGATTTCAATACAAAAAAATCTAGTACAGTATAAATATTATGGATAGAGTTTTCCAGATAGTTAATATATTGAACCATTTTCTGAAGATGATATATGTCATGTTATAAGTATAATGAAACCTAATACTTCTTCTGGGCCTGATGATATCTCAATAAATATAATGAAAAATGTTAAAAATGAAATTAAGTTACCCCTCACATATATTTTCTACTTGTCACTTCAGAAGGAAATTTTTCCAAATGAAATGAATTTAGCAAAAATAATACCTATTCACAAGAATAAAAACCTGAAAGTCATAAAGAATTACAGACCTATTTCTTTACTCTGAGTTTTCGCCAAGATTTTCGAGAAATTAATCCATAAATATATATTAATTTACATCAAACAGAAAGTTAATTATACCAGAACAATATGGTTTTCAACATGGCATATCTATACACGGTGCTCTTATAGATAATTATGCTTATATTGTTAATAATCTTGAACATCAGCGAGTTCGCTTGGCTATATATTTAGATTTTTCTAAAGCATTCGATTGTGTGGATCATGATATTCTCTTGGAAAAGATTAGATATTATGGGCTACGAGGGAAAATAAATAATTGGCTTAAAAGCTACTTATTTCAAAGACGAGCGTTTGTACAAGTCAATCAAATAAAATTCAATAGGGTAGTGTCACAGGGTTCTGTGCTGGGACCTTTATTATTCCTTTTGTATATAAATGATCATCAATCACAAAAGGGAGCAGCTAAACTAGTTATATATGCAGATGATATAAATGTCATTTCTTTCCATACTGATGTAAGAATTTTAGTAGAAGAAACAAATACTCTAATTGGAAATATGTATAAATGAATCACATGTAATAAATTAGCTATAAATATTTCTAAAACAAAGTGTATGGTCTTTAAGAACAAGAATAAAAAATTGAATTATAATGAAATAAGTATTTTGGTGAATGATCAAAAGATTTAAATATGTGACTATGTAAAATTTCTTGGACTCTGGGTAGATGCTAATTTAACTTGGAACTATCATATTAACCAGTCAAGAGCTACTATTTCAAAACATATTGGATCGATTGGGAGGATAAAAAATTATATAAATCAACAAACTTTGAAAAATTTATATTATGCATTAGTGTACCCATATTTAATGGAATTAATGTTTGGGGAGATACTAGTTCAGCCAATTTGAATAGTTTATTTTGTCTGCAAAAGAGAAAAGTGAAGAATAAAATGATAGAAATCTCTGAACTTTACTGCTGCTTAGAAGGAACGAAGACTTTCAGTTATGATACTCGTCTTAAGAACAAGATCATGTTGACTCTTTATAAGAAATCTATAGGCCAGAGATCAGTACGGTGCATTGGCATTAAGATTTGGAATGATGAGATTCCAGAGAATACTGCTGCAATGGAACAATAGAGAACTTTTAAATATAAATATAAACTATACTTATTAAGTCAATGATAGAGTCAGACCACAAAAATTTACGTGCTCAAATAAATGCATAAATTAAGGTCACCTGTAATATTTTATATTTAAGTGTATTTCAGGAAACATTTATTCAAAAGCTACTGCTTATTAAGTTCTCTTTTTTCACCTGTAAACTTGTCTGTGTTTTACCAATATATGTATGTTTGGGTATAATAAACTTATTCAATTCAATTCATTGTGTTTACCTGCTGCCAGTCCCTTTGCAGTTGCGTTACAGTCGCGAATCTGTCACGCAATGCCATGCGTTGCAAATGGCGCTCCTGTCGTTCCGTTTTCTCATATGGTCGTCTCCCTGACCCTTGTCAGGGTGTGTTGAAAACTTCTTGAACCCACTGGCGCCATATGTATATGATAGTACTGGGATTGCGGACAACAAGGTTGTCCACATCTTTGTACGACAAACCAGCTTCTCTAAGGCCAAATCTTTCCACGCTCAAAGTCTGTTAACTGTTGGGACGGCTGTCGAAGTCTGCGTAAGGGCATCTTTAGCGGTTTAGAACAATTTTCACAATGTTTTGTCAACCAGGCAGCTTTGATTGCCTTTATCTGTGTTTGACTGCTCCGCATCTGTGACGTCAGCTCGCACCTGTTCAATCGTTTCGATCGTCCTGCAAACCTAGTCATTTTCATGCATTTCGATATATTACTGCCTCCCTAAATTTCGTCACATTTGTATAACTTCTTGCAAGTATTGCATTTTTTGTTTCCTGTAGTGTATTATAAACACGAATTAAGTAGAATTCCTCTCCAACTGAACCCAATGGAGGGAAATACAAACAGACTGGACATATTCTACTGTAGCTGAGTTTGCAGACTGGATACATTCTCTTATCATACTATGATACGTTTGACAGGAATATTTCTTGACGAACTGAGTAAATACCTAACTGATTAGGGAGCCAGCGACTGTTCCAACAAGGCTAACTTTGCGTGTTCTGTTAGCTCTGACTGAGGCAGTGGTCAGCAGTGACTTCCGTCTTAGTAGGCATGTCCTTGTATGGGAAGGCTTGAAAAACCCAGGAGTAGATTCTAGTAATGCTCTGTGTCTTGTATGTACAAATGGGAAAAAATTGTATTTCTTTGGCCGGAATGTGACAAACGGAACGTTGAAACATTGTAGTATATAACATATTCCATAGTGCAAAATACTGTAACACCCATTCTACTACACTACCTCACTACATTACTAACTGAAAAACCGTTTCAATTAGTACGTGATTGAATTATTGCTACCTAATTTCATCCTTGCCAAAAACGGTTTCGCACATACTTTTCTGCGAACATACGAAAACATACATCATATTTCTCATTAGTTTCTATAAATTTATTGTCGAGAAAATAAGTTGATGCTTGAAATAATTCCAAGTTTATCAACGTGAGGAAACACTACTTGACAGCCTATTATTTTTCGCCATCCAACCACTATCTCTACGTCAAAAATCTACGTACTATCTTTACGTTCGTAAACAACGTTTCTCCCTAACTGAACATTTCATTCCTATACTTTCCGATTTTGATCCAAGCAAGCAATGAATGAAACCTATTAACACTGTACAGAGAGCTTCGCAGTGCGCGCTAGGCCTAGCATTGATTACAATCATTTGCCACCTATGCACCTGATAAATGTGTGCTATAAAATATTATTTTAGCTTTCGAACTTCATAGAATTTCCTATAATAGCTCTTTTGTAATATAACATTTTTCAGATATTAGTTTCTCACATATGAACAATCTAGGATCTACAAGAAAAAAAATTGGGGGTTCCGTTGAAAGACAAAACATTCATTTATGTCTATAAGTAGAAAACCAAAACATTTTAGAAACAGTGCAAATATTTATCTCCATTTTCCAATGTCATACAGTTCCACTGTAATTCCTAACTAATAAAATGTTTCGGAGATTTTTGCGAAAATACTGTCAACGGTTTGATTTTTCAGCTCTGTATAATGATTCATATCTTAGTTTCCCGTCGATATCAAAATTAGAGAAACAATTATCTTGAGCCGAGTGGAAAACGAACCCAGACCTTCCTTTATTGTTTGAAAAATGAAAAGGTTGAAAAAAATCAATTCATATACGAGCAATAATGAACAAAATTTAACATTGCTGTGACAAAGGCAATGAAATTATGTAATTATAAAAAAGGCAACTAAATTATGTAAAGGAAATGAAATTACTTTCCACCGTTTATACCCAACTTCAACCGAAACATCTTGCTTACCGATGTTACTTATCTGAAAATTTTGGAATATGTAAAGTTCCTCACAGTACTAAACTGATAAAAAAAATTGGGAGACGTTTCACATCATAACGGGTGCGAGTGTTTTTTAAATGTATCATCATACATCATCATCATCCTCAAGCAGCCACGGGCTACGGAGGTCCAACCACAATGTGCAATTTAGTTCTCCAAGCATATCTGTCCTCAGCTATATTTTCTGCATCTGTTCACTACATCTCTCCACTCTAACAAGGTCCTGTTTGACATTGCCTCCCCACCGCATCCTAGGTCTCCCCCTCTTTCTGAGGCTTTTAGGCACACTGTTCATAACTACTTCGCCGATCTATAATTATCCATACGGGCAACATGCCCAAATCAACGAAGTCTCTCTCTGCACAATATGCAGCTTAAAGGAGGTTGCCGTCTCCCTTGACTAATCTCATCATTACTTACAAAGTTGAACTACCTAATGCCCAAGATACTGCGTAAGCATCTAAAATCACAAGCACCTAGATTCCTGTTATCTTGTTTACAAAGCGTCCAGGTTTCACTACCATAACTAACCCTAGAAAGAACCAAACTATTATACAGTCTAATTTTAGTGTTTAGGAGTATATGCCTATTTCTCCACACTCTCTATAGATTCCTAAAAGTCCCAGAGGGAATCCCTATTCCCCTGTTAATCTCATGCCGCACATCACCAGTGTCTGCTACATAACTCCCAAGATAATTAAACTGAGACATTTGTCAAGAGCGCAAACATTCAGAGTGACTGACGCACCAACTGCATGACCAACTTTCATTTTTAGTTTTATCTCTGTTTATTACCAAACCAACTTTATTACGAGTCTCATCAGCAGCCCTAACGAAACGGTTTCGCGAAAAGAATTCGTCTCATCAACATAAACGAAACGAAAAGATTCAAACGAAAGAATTAATCTCTTCAACATAATTAGCCAACAAGGCCAAATCATTTGCATAATTTAAACTGGAAATTTTGAAATCTGAAGACCATTTAAGGCCAAAATCTTTCCCTTGCAAAGAATTTCACATAACATAATCAATAACCAAACTAAAAATGAAAGGTGGCTAATGCACCCTTGTCGAACACCAGAAGCAATGTTAAACCAATTGCTACAAGCATTACAAACTCTCACTCACGACTCAGTGTTATTATAGAGAGCTTTCATTATGTTAACTAACTTGTCTGGTATACCACATGATCTTACAATCAACCATAAATTATGACGATCAACACAGTCGAAAGCCTTTCTGAAATCAACAAAGCTAGCAACCAAATGTTTCTGAAACTCTAAACATTTCTAAAGAAACTGCCTGAGTGACAATATCTGATCTACACATCCCCTACCACTTCTGAATCCACATTGCACATCACGCAATTGACTGTCAACGAGCTTCTTAATTCTGTTAAGAACAATCATACAAAGAACATTACCTGGAACGGAGAGTAGGCTGATACCATTATAGTTATCACAAGTCCTGCGATCGCTTTTTTTGAAAATAAGGATAATAATAGCTCTGGTAAAATCCTTAGTAACAATTCCTTCATCATAAAAGATATTCAAAATTTTAGTCACCCATGTGGTAACCAAAATATTCCCAGATCTAAGCATTTTTGAAGTAATTTCATCTACCCTTGGGGATTTATGTAGTTTAAGTTTAGGAACAGCCAGAATAACTTCAGACTGTGTTATAGGGCCAACATTAAAGCCAGTAATGAATCTATCATCATTACAAATAATGGGAGTAGAACTAACCACATTGTTTAGAACAATGTTTCCCAAAGTGGGCGATACCGCCTCCTGGGGGTGCTGGACGATCCAGGGGATCGGTAGTAGCCTCGGGGGCAATTGGAAGACGGTGGAAGCATAAAGGAAAAGGGAAGATAACAAAATTTAAAAAAGTTAAAGTCGTAGAGATTACTTTATTTTCCAAATGAATACATAAAAGTATCCTTCTTTATCTTAATTTTCTGTGTGTAATGCGAATGCTATTATGGTTGATTTTAATAAATAATTTTATGATTTCAAGCTTCCAGGTGTCTTATTTACAACAGCATATTTCTTTACTATGTTGTAGGACGTAGGTAGAAATATAGATACACTCTTTTAAAAGAACGCAAATTTGTCACTGCATATTTATGTTTGTTCGCTTAAAGAAGATAGATTTCCAGGGGAGCGCTGAGTAATTTTTTTTCTGAAAAGGGGGCGGTAGGACAAATATGTTTGGGAAACTCTGGTTTAGAACATCACTGAAATGCTCAGTCCAACTAGCCATGACAGAATCCTCACCGTCTACAACCTGGCTGTTTTCTACCACACAAAACATTAACTATCTGTTACAGGTCTCTGCTGTTGTGTTGTCTAACTGCTTCCTCGGCTTTATCAGCCAAGCCTCAAGCCAAAGATTCTTGTCAGCAGCTAACTGTTCCTTTACACGTTTATTAAGCTTCATATAATGCTTTATGTAAGGACTAGCAGAATATTGATTAAGGACATTCCTGCAGTTCTTTCTTTCTGAAATAAGCTCAAGTGCCTTATCACCTCAAATAATTCTGCCTCCTGTGCTCCTTTTTTTCCTAAATAGTATTGTTAGTTTCAAGAAAAGCCTATTTATAATGGTCCCATTCTTCCTCAACTTCAATAGTAAGCAACCCATGACTGCCATAATGACTAAGTTTTACAGTCGCTCAAAAAAATCGTGGTAAGCTTTAACTATAACTGGTCTTTCAGAGCTCCAGAAGTCAAGGTAAATTTTTAAACCTTAGCACAATATTTCTTAAGTTTAAGTTGCAAGACACTTTTAACGAGGTAACGGTCAGATCCAATTTCAGCTCCCCTATACGACAGGTCATATAGGGGAGCTGAGCTTATTCAGGAATAATAATTCAGTATCCCTAAGAGTACTAGCCCATTTGATGTTAATCAATATATAATAATATCAATAATATATAATAATATTTAATAATATATATATTAACATTCTTAATGCATAATCGATCGTATTCCATGTGTACTTTTGTATTTCACGGTGTTTGTAATAGGTGTTAGATATTCTGAAATCATTAAGTTTACTTACCTGTAGGAGACGTTGCCCATTTCCATTGCAGCTACTAATACCAAAAGAGCCTTTCACTCCTTCCCAAAGGTCAGTGTCAGTACCAACTTTGGCATTTAAGCCACCTAGAACGGTAATATCTCCTTTCTTGACAAAATTCAAAATATCCTGAAATTATCCGTAAAAAATATCCTTCTCATCCTCATCGGGGGCCTAACAGCAGGTAGCATTCAGGTCTTTAATGGTTGTCTGAAAATTTGCTGTAAGAAACCTTTCATTAATGCATTTGTGTTCTAGAAGAGTATCACTGGAGGTGTCTGCTGGTAAGCAGACGTACATCTTGGTGATGCTTATTATCGTTTCTCCGTAAAAAGAGAAATTTAAGATTATTTTTAAGAATCTGACCTTTATCTCTCCATCGGATCTCTTGCAAGCCGAAAATGTCTAAATTATAATGGTAGAATTCTTGTATGAGGACATCAAGAGAATAACCTCTGTGCAGTGTTCTCACATTCCAAGTACCTACGGAGAGAAAATGGTTAGTGGGATGTTTAAAGAAACTATGTTTATTGAGAGCGGGAATGCCAACAATATAAAACAGCCTCCCTAATCGAAGGCATGGGACAACGACATGTTCCCCAACCACTAAAGAATGAAGCCATCTGCATTAGAAGACTTCCTCCAATGTAGAATTGATGATTCCGGTAGAAGGAAGAGTTCAGGTGGCTGCGATGACCTCTGCTCAGTATTTTCCACCAGCTGATAAAACATATGCTGTGAATCTATGCACTTGGGGCTGTCAACCCATAGACACTAAGAAAACACAGCGGAAGATTCTCCCTCCACAGGAGTCCACCAGTACAGCAAAATCAAGATTCATAATCTAACTCAGAGCCTTAATCCAGTCCAGTAAATGTTTAAGGTCAGCACCAAGACCTTGTGTGGTTGACCACTCCTCAGCAGGGTAAAAAATAAAAAGAAAGTAGCCACAGTTGTCCAGATCTGTAGGCCACACAATTAGGCAACCCTCCGCTTCCGTTCACTTCCACAAGAGAGTATCTCTTTTGAAAGGTACTAACGGCATGCAGCACGAGAAGGCTGGGTCAGACATTAGGTGCTAGGCATGGCGGTTCTATGCATCATCACAAGGGATGGTGTACAGATAGCTCTCCTTCTAGTGACTACCTAACTACTATTTCATAATCATCATCATCATCCTCAAGATGCCATGGGCTACGAAGGTCCAACCAGACCATCTACTGCATCTGGCCACTGCACACCAATTCTAACAAGGTCCTGTTTGACATTGTCTGCCCACCGCATCCTAGGTCTCCCCTTCTTTCTGAGGCCTTTACGCACACTGTTCTTAACCCTATTCGCCAATCTATAATTATTCATACGGGCAACATGGCCAAACCAACGGAGTCTCTCTCTGCACAATATGCTGCTTAAAGGAGGTTGCAAACTCCTTTGCCTAACCTCATCATTAGTTACAAAGTTGAACCACCTAATGCCCAAGATACTGCGTAAGCATCTGGAATCAAAAGCATCTAGTTTCCTGTTATCTTGTTTACAAGGTGTCCATGTTTCACTACCATAACTAACCCTAGAAAGAACCAAACTATTGTACAGTCTAATTTTAGTCTTTAGGTGTATACACCTATTTCTCCACACTCTCCATAGGTTCTTAAAAGTCCCGGCAGCAATCCCTATTCGTCTGTTAATCTCATGCCGCACATCACCATTATCTGTTACATAGCTCCCAAGATAATTAAACTGTGACAGCTGCTCAAGACTGCAACCATTCAGATGAACTGAATCACAACCTGCCTGACCAATTTTCATCACTTTAGTTTTCTCTCTGTTTATAACCAAACCTACTCTACTACCAGTCTCATCAACAGCTCGAATGAAAGAGTTCATCTCATCAACATCATTTGCCAAAAGGGCTAAATCATCAGCATAATCTAAATCAGAAATTTTCGTATTTCCAGCCCATTTAAGGCCAAAATCTTTCCCTTGAAGTGAATTTCGCATAACATAATCAATAACCAAACTAAAGAGAAAAGGAGACAAAATGCACCCTTGTCGAACACCAGAAGTAATGCTAAACCAATTGCTACAAGCATTGCAACTACCATTTACATACAATAATTGATCAAGATACAAAACGTTCTGAAACGAGAGAAAAGAAAATTAATAGAAGAAATTTATTTTACGACATATCGAAGTCATTGCGAACAGTAGAATGCAAATAGAAGTTGATTTTGAAAATAATTTCAAATATTGGTAGTAAATTAACTTTCTTCTTTCTTTATTATTGTACGATTATGGCTGACAATAATCAGAAGCTTATTATCCACTTCAACATTTATTACTGCAAGTGTCATATAAATCATGGAGTAATTAAAAATACAAACTAGGAAATCTTGTTGACTCATTTATCAATCATGATGCTCGAAGATCTAGAAAACTTTCCTTGAGAAAACAACTTGAAGAATGAGATGATATTTTACACCTGTTTAATTTGAAATAGTATTAATGATAATTTCTTAAAAGGAAAACCAAAATGATGATGATGATGCTTGAAAATAATAAGATGAAATAGAATTTTAGCCACAAGTACTGATTAAGAGCTCAGACACCGGGTCCAATCGCGCTTCTACCCAAAATTTACTTCAAGAAACTTCGAGAATAAAATTGCCTTAAAATTTCAAAGATATGAAAGTTTTAAAATATTTTCTTTCATTACTATAATGTCATTTGATTGCGAATGTTATACACTTCAGTTTACGTATGTTATTCAGATATCCAATTTGTATTTCAGTAAGAATTCATTGCTGAAATAATTCAGTGAAAAAGGTTTAGGACTGCTGAAATACCTATGGGAACGCACAACATATTAATTATGCTGGGCTGTCGGAACATATTCTGGTTATTTTCCGGGCTATAAGGTGAGTAATGATGACAACCATGGAGTATTACGAACGTCCACCATAGGCAAGCTGTTTGGATATAGACATTGCTAAAATAACGAGTAAACTTAATGCCGAAAACTTTTCATTAGCTACTTTTTTTCATAACCCTGAGTTTTACAAATATATTATATTCTATTCCTGTCTGAGAATATCTAATTTTACTCGTTAATTTTTAAATGTATTTAATTTTTGTTTATTTCATTATGCAGCAGTTAGTCACTAAACTTTTGCCAAGTAAAACTTCAGAAATATTAGCAAACTAGAAATCAAACAGTAACATCGTCATTTTCTTGATTCCTAGTCCATCACTCCGACCCCTATTTGACCTCAAATGCTGCACTGGATCTGGAAATCCTCAATTCTACGTTCTACTGCCGTAAATAGTCCTATTTGCCAATGTTTAACTTTCCAGCACTGATATCGGGATTTGATCTTTGAATTCGAAGGAAAATTCGACATCAAAATGTGACAAAATTTCTGATATCTACGACTCAAAATACATGTATTTCTTTGGCCGATAGCAATTTTAGCCCTCTAACACTGGTAGATATATATTTGACCTTTGACCTCAAAGGACCCAGTGCATCCCAAATTTCACAATATTCTGAGATCTGCGACTTAGAATGCTCCCCAGAACCAATTTGTAGCTCTCTAGTTCTGGTAGAGAGTGCCCAAAATTGTCCAAAATGGTTAAGGAGACGATGGAACAGCATCAACAACAGGCGTGTGAAGGGTTTTCCTTCTTCGTGACAATACTAGTGCTCAGAAAACCCGGCAAGTACAGCTAACTGAAGCAGGAAATTATCAAGCATGTACCCCATATTGTATATTCACCCGATCTGACATGATGCGATTTTCGGTTGTTTCCAAAATTAAAAATAGTACTTCCTGGGAAGCCTTTTTCAAGGGTGAAAGTCTTTGCAAAATGCGTCTACTCAGAGTTGCAGAGTATTCCGAAATAGGAGTACCACCAAATGTTCCAGAATTGGCGTGTTCCAGAATGAAGAGTTCCAGAATTCTGGAACCCTTCATAGGTGCTAAAGGGAAGTATTTTGAAGGACAGTAAAAGTTTTGTTTAGGTATGTTCAAAGGTTTTGTTCTACAGATGCATGTCAAGAACTTTATAAAAGTCCCTTATATATAAAGACAATCGTGAGTGATTGACTGACAGGCTTACTAATTTGTGGCTGGCAGGAGATCACACCAATTCTGACTATGAAGCATAAATGGTAGATCTCCAAAACGTTTCACCTAGGGGTTTCGAAAGTTTGACCTCCGACGTATCCTTCACGGTGAAATAGAGGTCACGTAGAGGTCAAACTTTGTTCTATGCGTGGTAGAAACGTGAAAATTGGTGTGTGGGGACTTTTCAGGTTATAGATATAGGAAACATTATGAAATTTCGAGTTCGGAGGGTCCGTCGAAGTCAAAGGTCAAATTTAGATCTACTAGTTCTAGAAAGTATTTTGATGTAGAAATCGCTTTAATTCCCCCCATTCCTATAGCTATAAATTCATCAAGACATACTATTTTATTATAATCACTTTTAATTTTGGTGCCTGGGAGTGTTTTAGCCGTAGATCTCGGAAATGTGGAATTTTGGATGTAATGGGTTTTTCGAGGTCGAAGGTCTAATTAATGTCTATCGGTGTTACAGGGTTAAAAATTGGTGCCTGGGGATATTTCGAATTGTAGATCTAAGAAATTATGTCTTAGAATTTTGGATGCAACGGATATTTCGAGGCAAAATGTCAAATTTCAATTATAACATTACTAGGGAGCTAAAAGTTGTTGAATAGGACTAATTTTCGAGCCGTAGAATTACTTTAATGTTAAGATATTCAAATCTGGTGCTGCGTTCAAAGCCAAATGGGGGTCGGTGTGACGGGCAAGAAATCAAAAAGCGCCGAAGGCACCAATTGATTCCTGTTATCATAAAACATATTAACACTTAAGCCGGAACGTGGCCATTAGTTAGCAGAGGTTCGCTAATTGCGCTAATATTTAAGGTTATTCAAAGTTACCAAAGACTGGAGACTATCACGATGAATTGAGTTGTTCTAACTTCGAACATTGCATTAGAAATCAGTACTAAATATTCCTAACTACGGTGTTTAAATTTCCGGTAATTCACATTATCGCAAGGTTGTATTAAAAAAAAACACTCACTTTGGAAAGCCGGAGTTCATCAATAACTTTAGTCAAATTTAAAGGTAACGAAAACCTAACCATTCACTGTAGATTACAATAAAAACTTTGATGACTATATTGTTGAAAATATTTCAGAAAACGTGTTAGAAGAAAGACAGTATATCCATTTCCTTAGTAACCATTTACTTACTTTACAAACCTACCAAATACAGTTGCAACAGAATAGTTTATAAATGCAATAAAAGGGTTTTGTTTACATTTCTAGCATAATTTCGATTCTGTAATTTCAAAGCACATTGTAGAATGCTTTCTCCACTCGAGTAGAAGCGTAATCTGGTAGATAAGATCAGTTCTTCGTTTACAGTATCGATAATTAGTCTGATTTATTATTCAGAGAATAGCCTATCAACAGTACTGACTTCTGTGAACTGTCCTTGCAGGAGAAAAACTTTACAGAGTAGTAAGTTCCTTTATTCTATGAATATCGCATCAAGCAGAATGCATTTAGAAAAAAAAACTAATTTAGTGAATACTGAAAAAAATAAAAATCATACAGAAATAAGCATTACATATGCCAAACTATGAAAACACCTCAAAATATAAAATAAAAATATATATAATTAGACAAACTGTTTTACTCAATACCGGATCTTGATGGGGGCAAGAGAACCTTAGAACATTCAGAATTTTAATAAGCAGAAAGTAGGTGAAGCTTAGTAAACATTCCTATTTCGTAATGCTCTTAAAAGACCACTGACACCAAGGAGTTAGCAAATCACTTGAACATTTAAGCTGGTCTCTAAAAATATATGTATATTGGCTGTACTGTAACACCCTCGAATACAATGAATTGTAATAATATATTGTTACGACAGAAGAATCTGGCAACCGAAAGCAAAGTTTCAGCGAACGAATAAGAACTTTGGGAGAATTTGGAGAAGGAGAGTGGAGCGTTAACGGTCGTTGTATTGTAACGGTCGGTGAGTTCGAAAATGGCCGGTGGGCTGTTCTGAGACAGTGCGCGTAAGTATCAAGAAGTAACTTGATGTGTTGTGTATACGCGGAAGGATAAAAGTGGGATCTTTTATCGTTAAGTATCAAGAAGTAACTTGATGTGTTGTGTATACGCGGAAGTATAAAAGTGGGAACTTTTATGGCTAACTTCGAATGTCTACACGGACTGTCTTTTTGTTCGGCTAGTGTGTGAAAAGTTATTAGCACAGGACGAGAATTGGTTTACGAGTGAAGATCTTCGGGTGACCTGGTAAATCAAGTAAAAGGTAGTATTTAGTAAAATACACAGAGCTGATATTGTGTGCTCTACGCAGGAAGATTGATGACTTGTGCATGTTAATAGTTGATTTGTTAATAAGATACTTCATCCATATTTCCTTTGTAACAATTTACCTTGTATTGAATTTGGTTTTGAAATATAGCTTTTAATACTCACGCTCAGTGGCTATCCATTTTTGTAATCCGCAACATTTGGTGTCAGCAGCGGGATAATTTATTGAATGCCGTTAACTAGAAGTATGGATGAATTAGTAAAGTTGTTAAATGACTTGAAAGCCGATATGAAAGCCGATATAGCTGCCCAAAGCGATAAAATAGGTGACCAGATGACTGATATGGCTACACAGATGAATGACATTAAAAGTCAAAATAGCGAAATGGCCGCACAAAATAATGAGTTGAGAACTGAGATAGTTTCTCAAAAAGATGATTTGAAAGCCGAAATGGCCGCACAAAATAATGAGTTGAGAAATAAAATAGGTGACCTGGCCGCACAAAATACTGAGATGAGAGCTGAAGTGGCTTCTCGAGTTGGTAAGATTATTGATCACTTCAAGGATCATAAAACCGAACTCAATAGACAATGCAATAGTTTAAATGTTGAATTTGTCAGTGAAAAAGATGATCTTGATAGTGTTAAGTTAGATTGTAAACATGGAAAAGAAAAAGAGAAAGGCAACGCATATAAAAATGTGGATCTGCTACTGGAAATCAAGAATCGTAGAGATAGCGCAGATAATGCCTTTGACCACGCAACTACTGGTAATGCATGGCAGAGTGTCTATGTCGCTGGTGACATGTCTAGGAACTGTGAAGAACAATCACACAGATCAGAGAGCTGTGAGACTATACAGTACGCTTTGCACTTCAAAATACCTAGGTATACAAGTCTGTCACGATCTGAAGAGAGATCCACACGAAAGGTATTCTATTCCTCGCCGTCAGCAAAATGCGTCATGGACAATTATCGCAAAGGCAGAGTAACGAGTGGTAATGAGGGGGAACGAAACAGAGTTTACGTTCCGCAGAGTGGTCCGAGTAAAGAAGAGGCGTCCATTCATCATAGAAACAAAGTGCCATTCGACGTTACCGGGGAAGTCGGAGAGATTTTACCGAAGCATATAGCCACACTCGAATCGTTTATAGAAAGTGGGGATTTAAGAAAGAAGAATTCCGAAGAATGGCTTAGAAGCGTAACAGGTGATGCTAGTAAAGGAGCTTCAGGCAGAGACAGTACTTCAAAGACTAACTTTCTGGATGAAACTAAGCCTCAGAGTTACGATCAGAGAGAAGTGAATCCCTCAGATAATTTCAACGTAGCCACGCTGAATTTCTTTGAACAGTCAATGTGCAGATTTGGGCATTATAACCATTTAGATTATAAGGATATAGAAAAGTTTTATCACGACTACAAGAGCTCTAAAGTGGACAATATGTTACAAAACTCGTCGCTGATCTCCAGAATGAACAATTTGGCAATCATGACTGATATTTCCCTGGTTAATTACAATGAGAGCTCCAAGAAGGTGAATTCGGAAGAAACAGCAACTATGACCTCCTCGGGTCATGTGTTTTGCTGGAGACCCGAGTGGCGCCATCGGATGGTGGATAAACACAGCACAAGAGGTGTCAGCGACAAAGTGAGTCTTGTCTTGGCTCCTGCACTTGCTGCTTTAGGTCTCAAGGTCCCTATGATCTCCGGTCGTGCTCTCCAATTGAAGGGAGATACTCTGGACAAATTGGAATCCATCCCTGGCTTCACAGTCGACTGCACTAAAGATAAAATCGAGCAGATGATGGAAGACGTCGGATGCTGCATCGTAGGACAGACAGAGGAGCTGGTGCCAACAGATAAGGAGATTTACCGCTGCAAGGATCTGACGGCTACCGTAGATAGCGTTCCTCTAAGGAGATGCTCAATTGTGTCCAAAAAGCTGGCTGAAGGAGTGTGCGCTTTGGTTTATGATGTTGAATTCGGAAAAGGAGCTATTGATCTCATCAGTACAGAAGATGTTGCTGTTGATTTAGTTAAGAAAATGGTTGCAGCATCACAGGCTCGTGGAATGAAGAGTTTGAGTTGTTCAGCTGTTATCAGCAACATGGATTCACCTCTTGAAAACTCTGTTGACAACTCTCTGGAAGTGATGGAAGCTGTTCAGTGTTTCCTTGGTGACGGATCCTTGGAACTGCAAGAGCTCGTCGAAGAGTTAGGAGGAGAACTTCTGCGTTTGGTGAACATTGTGGATAATAGGGTAGATGAAGCATCACGTGTCTGCAAGGTTCTGCATAACGGCAATGCTTTGAACAAGTTTCGTAACATGTTAATAGAACAAGGAGTATCTGAAGATGTTGCAAGCTGGCTATGTGAAGGTAAAACAGAAAAAAATATTGCTAGCAGCCCGACACATCACTGATTTCACTTATACAGGAGAAACAGGTAAGGTTGTCGGATTAGAAGCTGCAGTTCTAGCAAGAGTATGGAAGGAGGAGATGGACCGAAGCGCTAAAAAGAATTATGGAGCTGATATTATATTTGTGAAGCACCTTGGGGATCAAATTGAATCAGGTGAAATATGGCTGAAGGTTCATCACGACAGTTCTGAATTAAGTGAAAGTCAACTGACAAAAGGGTCAGACTGGAGGATGAAACTCCTCCCTAGATTTTATGTCACTAATGACTTTCATTCCTTGTTACTGTTGATAGAAGTAAAAATCCAAAGAAGAAAACTTTCGACAAAGAAGAAAACTTTTTACAGGTTTTGCACGAAAACTCTTAGTCGATTCTTCTCCCTGCGGAGACATAAACGTGTTCACAAGGGCTATAGGCCTTACACGTATTATATTTGTGGACGAGGCTTCAGTCAGAAAAGAAATCTAAGTCATAATGAGATTCGCTTTCATTTTGACACAGACGTGGAATACCGCATTCGTCGACGTCCAGCTACAAAGTGCAAGGTGGTTCACGTGGATCGTTTAGCCCCGTTTCATCGAAGAACTGAAGAAACTTTGGAATCCAGAATTGTTCGGGACGAACAAGACCTAGGAAGGGGGCAGTGTTACGACAGAAGAATCTGGCAACCGAAAGCAAAGTTTCAGCGAACGAATAAGAATTTTGGGAGAATTTGGAGAAGGAGAGTGGAGCGTTAACGGTCGTTGTATTGTAACGGTCGGTGAGTTCGAAAATGGCCGGTGGGCTGTTCTGAGACAGTGCGCGTAAGTATCAAGAAGTAACTTGATGTGTTGTGTATACGCGGAAGGATAAAAGTGGGATCTTTTATCGTTAAGTATCAAGAAGTAACTTGATGTGTTGTGTATACGCGGAAGTATAAAAGTGGGAACTTTTATGGCTAACTTCGAATGTCTACACGGACTGTCTTTTTGTTCGGCTAGTGTGTGAAAAGTTATTAGCACAGGACGAGAATTGGTTTACGAGTGAAGATCTTCGGGTGACCTGGTAAATCAAGTAAAAGGTAGTATTTAGTAAAATACACAGAGCTGATATTGTGTGCTCTACGCAGGAAGATTGATGACTTGTGCATGTTAATAGTTGATTTGTTAATAAGATACTTCATCCATATTTCCTTTGTAACAATTTACCTTGTATTGAATTTGGTTTTGAAATACAGCTTTTAATACTCACGCTCAGTGGCTATCCATTTTTGTAATCCGCAACAATATAATAAAACAACCTAAAGAGTGCTGGGCTGCATCCATTAACTCCTCCTACCTGAATTCTTTTATTCATCCTTTGTTAGTTATACTTAAGATTAAATGTTGGCAAATATAATGCAACGGATTTCAAGAAAACGAGATAATTTCGCTTTGTCCTTTGTCTGTCCGTCTGTAGACATCGAACCTCTTTGCTTACAGAGATAAATTGAAAATTCTTTTTGTGAATAGCTATTGATGAAATATTACGATATGCGCTTTCCGAATCTCTCTAAAGTTATAACTACTCCCTCTAGTAGTGGAAAAAGTTGAAAATTCCAAATTTTCAACGAACGAATATTGTAAACGATGTATTTATGTTAGAAATTTGAAATTTTTCTGGTGGAATGAGAAGGTCACGAAATTTATATTGCCAGCAATGAGTTGACCCCTTAGTTCCAGAGGTGGTGGGAAAACATACATTTTTAGTTTTAGTAGATAATTACTTGCTTTCAGAAATAAATGAAAAAATCCTTTTGGGTTAGATCGGAATTAATAAAATATTATGATACAAGCTTTATAAATCTTCCAAAAACTATAATTGCGCTCTCTTGTGGTGGAAAAATTTAAAATTCCGAAATTTCAAACAAATATTGCGATGGTATATTAATGACAGAAATATAAAATTTTGGTGGTGGAATGTGAACGTCATGAAGTTCACATTCTTTCTTTCGAAAAGGAGAAAGAAAAAATTCCTTCTCTTTGAAAATGAAATTCTCATATGCGTCATTCTAGTTTAAATGACATTCGATATTATTATTTCAATTCTATTGACAAAAATGAAATCGCGTGTAGTTCGATAAATAAAAAATATATTGACTATAATTTAAACTGAACATTATCGTACTAATTAGGTGTTTAAATGTTATCCATCTTAAGTGTATCGATACGTTTCCATCTGCTTGCGCCAGAATTTATAATTCGAAACTGAAAATACCGTCGAAAATAAACAAAGAAAAGATTTCCAATTTCAAAGTCGCTGCTTTAATCTCCTCTTATAAGGAAGCGGCATTAGACATGTTCATTAAAGCGTTACTAATGCCGCACTAGTATGAGCAATCCAGCTGTGTCTATCGGAGTTTGCCAGTCATCGTGCTAGGTCTCAGCATAATGCCCTTACCATTCTTAGGAGATCAAAAGCAACAAGCAATAGGCTTGAGGAGGAGCTATCTTGGGGGTGGGAGCAGGAAGGGCTGAGTGTATAGCAGAGGAGGAGCAAGGTCGCGAAGCACGGGACAGGAGTGAGAGAAGCAAAATCTATTGAGCCCCATCCGCCGTAGTTCCTGTGCATCTCCGTATTATAAGCCATATTGCCGTTTCTGGCCTTTTGTGAAACCCCGCTGTCATGTTCAATGCTATCAAGAAGTCCAGCCGGTAGTTATGGCTAAGATAGCCTTGAGGACGATGGACAAGGAAAACAGACGAACCAAAAAGGAGAGAATAACGCGAAAGGAAGAATAAAAGGGGCAAAAGAACGCTTGGTCGCCAATATTTCTATGGAAGAGAAGCGACTCCATTTCTCTACTGGAAGTCCCACTAAGACTATAAGCTAGCAAATGATCTCACAAGAATAGGAAACCCGAGGCACACGTGACCTTATCCACGAGGCGTGAAATCCCCTTAAGGTTATATTCGGTTTGCCTGTTCTGTTGCTAACTGCAACTGATTCTGTTTCTCATCGAAATTTTATTTTCTTTCTCTTAGGATGACTCTTTTTTTTGGTTTTTTGTGTCAAGATGCATGAGCATTCATTTTTTAATCACATCTGGAGTTCGTGGGATTTGTCCTTATTCATTTTCGAGAAAACAGTGAATTTTTGCAAAGTTATTGGTGTGAAAGCTAAAACAAAATCAATGTTTCGCCTTTTTGGGTTCAAACTGCGTATAAGCATCAAATGGTATCTTTTTTTGTATCAGTTTAAAGTATTTCGAAGATATTTTATTAAATTTGCTGTCATATCACACTGTTAATTGCACAGCTAAGTATGACCAATATCATTCTTTTACTTTCTAAAAGCTATGCAAATATGTTACGAACTTTACGGTCGTTAATTAGTGACAACAATCATAGAAATTAAAAATTAATTTTTTATTATGAGAGGGAGGAAGAATTTGAGCGATTTACTAAATGTAACATTTTTCATATTATTATTTTTTTTAATTTTTGAATTACACTTATAATTTCATGGAATAATTAAAGAACCAAGTTAATATTTTACACGATTAAGATATTAATTAAATTATAAGGAGCTTCAAATGTTCCGTAACTAGTCTAATAAGAACAATATTGGTTATCTTATACAGATAAGAGAAATTGATGCGAATGAGCAGACTCTAAACTTTCATTCTCTTCGGATTTGCCACTTTTTCATCACTCTCTGCTACTTGCTTTCTTTTATTGGAATCTTTCTCCAAAATTCTAAATATTTCCCTCCTTCAAAGTGAGGTCCTTCGTGTGGATGTGACCCCCACACCCCCGCTATGGCCGGGTTACACAGTATGCTAAGAATGACCTGAACCAGATAAAATATCTACTGGATGCTCTGAGATGCACTGATGCCCTTCAATTCCCTCTCCAAACCTCGAGCCCTCCAGACTGTTCTTATTGCGAAGTGGACTTTATTGTCTTCCCTTTCTCTACTATTTAATTGATGACACGAATTAGAACAGTAAATATAGCAAAATCTATTGAGCCCCATCCGCCGTAGTTCCTGTGCATCTTCCTTCCATTAGATTTTGTTCATAGAACAATTAGTGTTTTGAAGACTTCGAGGGACAATCCAACAAAGAGGAGACGTTAGCCGTAATCGAGTGCCAGGTCATCCCATAAGGGTGATAACATTACAGAATGAAGGTTATATTGCGCTAAAAGCCCGATTTCATAGAGTAATGCCAGCCAGCCAACTCTCGTTGGAGCTTTCTGCAGCATTTCGGAGGACAATTTCTAAGCAGAACCTGTTTTGAATTTTTCCTTATTAGGACGTTGCTAAAAAATATTCCATTTTCGGGGTCACTGATATAGTTCTTTGTAACTGCATTTTCTTTTTATTTCCTATATATAAGAAGAAGAAAGAGCCTGGTGAATACTCCTGCTTCTAGACCTTCTCATAAAAGGACAGACCGCTCAAGGACGTCTGATGTGCTGACCATTGCCTCAGTTGGAGTTAATAAACACAAAACTAATATCTTATGAAATAATAGCTGGCTCTCTAACCACTATGAAAGTTAAGGCTAGTATGAATCAGTTTTCGGGAAAACGAATAGGAAATTAATTTTTATATATATTCGATTTATTAATGGTAACAATTCGGGATCTTGTCAATGAATGCTGTATGATGATACAACATGAAGAGAAACCGGGCTGAAGATATCACGGACTGACACACTTTTTTTTCTCATTTTGACGTGAGAGGTTGTAATTCTGTATTTTCAAACTTTTATGCAAATGATAAAAAATTTTGAGTTTAACCCTCTTGTAACTCTTTGCAATACAAGATTTTTTCTTCATTCAAGTAACGATCTCCTTACGTATTACATTACTCGTCTTAAGAATAAAAAAAATCTTCATTATACAAGCAGAATGCATACGGGAAGCCACGCATAATCCATACCTCTACGGCAATTTTTCCTTTCTTTCACCAAAAAACGAATCATATGTGTCTGACATTACTTTAAAATCTTGTTCAACCCATAGGTCACCTTTCATGGCGTCTCCACCGTAGCAAAACCTTGACCAGTCATCTCGCTTGATTTCCAAACACGAGGCATGCTGTAACTCTTTTGACTTTCTGTCTTGTTGCATCGATTTATCCACTATGTGACAAATGGCTAACCTGATAGAATAAATATATACTCAATGTCACAGAAAGAATAGCTGAACGTATAAAATTGTGTTTTTTGCACAATAACTTTAGAATACGAAATACAATCTCTCATTGTCAAAATGACTAAACAAGCGGGCATATGATTACATAAATTCTTCAGTCGCAGCTTCTTTTCCTTCCCTGTCATTTAAGAGCGATCATTTCATTGAGAAGATCCTGAAATGTTGCCAAATAAAATTCTTCCAATTCTATCACTCTTGTTGAATTTTATATTTGAGCCGCACCATTGCGAACAATTTCTCCCCTTCTACATTTTACTATACTTCCTTTCCTTCCAAAACTACAATATATTATATCAATAATAATATATAATTCCTAAACGAAAAGCATATTCTCATGACTGGTAATTCTAGCCACAAAACAATAAAAATTTCAAACACCTCCGGATTCCATTCAATATTTCCTATCTATTTCTTCTATCCTACATTTTCCTATTTTATTTCCTTCTATTACCATCCCCCTTTTATCCCCATCTTTACTTATTATCTTATCATTTTATTATGTCTCATTTTTATATTCTTCACCTATTCTTTATTCTTCCACTTCTCTTTTTCGCTACTTATTTCTTTCCTTATTTTTCTCATTTTTTTTATTACGGGAGTAGTAACAAGACTCCCCAGTCCCCCGCGCAAACAGTGCTTTCTCCCTATGACGTCAAATTTCCAGGCACGCCCCTTTATGCCCCACGTGGATTATCTCTTATTAATATTCAGAATTGACCACGCACCCTTAGTAATATTCAGAACTGACCAGGTTCCCTATAATGTCACAGCTCGCTATCTTGGTTTCTGACGTCATCCACAAATCCCCAAAAATTTTCGAAACTAGCACCCTATGACGTAATAGAACCTTCTAGAAAGACCTGGAAAATGTTGCAATCACCCCTTCTTTCCCAGAAAATGTAATTCTGGAATGGATGATGCAATTATCATGTGCAGACTTAAAAACCCCACCCAGCTGTGATGATGCAAAATTTACCAAGTCCAACTAATAGATGGCAATGTTCAGGGCATCACCTCTCATCATAGATGTCGCAATCCTCAAAATATTTGTAAAGTCCAACTTTTTGTGTCAACCCTGAAGGTTGACACAAAAAGTTTAGTTGGACTTTAAAATCCCCTTTCACACCTGTCGCACAAACCCATGAAGGGTGACGTATCCAACAAACTCAATACTCGAAATTATTCTTAGTCCATCGTCGACCGTCTTGGAGGATGTCACCGGGAACATTGTCGATTCCCCTCACCCCATTTTGTTTCCGTACTGACAGGATGTGTTACAACAGAATTCGGAAACACTCCATCCCCCCATATCAAAAGTTCCACCCCCTCATCCTGTTGGCGGCCATCTTTGATGGGCAACTTATAAACTCATTATGCATTAAAAAGTCTCGCAATCCCCTTTTATTAAAAACCCTCATTAATTAAGGCTCTTAGCAAAACTTCCACCCTCTCACCAAGGGCGGCCATCTTACTTCCAAATAATTTAAGGCGCCAACAGGATGAGGGTTTTTTTACATAGTAGAATGGCCTTCTACTCTGGCATATAACTCGAAAGGCACCTGTCAGACCACTGTGGCAAACAGCTGCTTTAGGGGGTGTTTATTTATTTTATATCCGTTATGCAACTTGGTCTCAAGTTTAAAACTTTTGATTCCTAATACTTATTGTCGTTGTATCCCCAATTCAACACATGATTCACTTGTGCCAAATATTACTCTTTCCTAGGAAGTAACGCTACTCAGTAGCAATCGATAACAAAATAATATTTCTTCTGCGGAAAAAAAATCAGCTATTAACTTAAAATTATTTGGAAGTTAGAAATGATTTTAAAAAATCTGTAATTATAAACACTCTTACAGTTTTAAAAATCGTCTTTCCCTCAGTTTACTGGCGAACGGGTGATCACAAGACCAATGACTCATCACGCTGATGAAATTTTATTTCGTGTTGCGACCCATCGTACATGCGTGTTCGTTACTCCAGTTTACAAGGTCAGGTATTTAGTTGTCTTTAATCGGATAAAAATAATTCTATAAAGAGTTCTGTACACAGTTGAGTTTTATAGAAAGTAAACAATGCTAAAAGTAGAAAACAATTCATACGTTGCGGGTATCCTTGCGTTTTCGCTTGCGTTGCGTCTCGAAAACTTTAAAACATCTATCTTTAATTCTGCATCCGAGCACAACATGAACGTAAGTGTATGTTAATGGAGAGGAGACATTAGTTTCAACAAATACTATAAAATACACTATTATATTAAGTTACTATAAAAATAATACACTTAATAAGCCTCACTACATTGATATACTAATAACCCTCTCAACTTACCTGAGCTAATGCATCGAAATTTTATTTGCAACTGGACTGATAGTCAAAATTCAGCAAATACAATTGTATTCAACGATTATATTAGTGGAACAAAGCTATGACAAGAAAATCATCCTCAATACGATATCGGTAAGAAAAAAATCACCCCTCACTAAAATTTTCAGGAATAATTTTAAAATTCCAAACCTGAAGTAATAAGCTTTGGATACTTATTACTCTTCCTGGTCCGTCACACCGGTGAAATCGAACGTGGAGAATTCGCCCTTGTACAGAAAAGCGGCACTGAATGAAGTTCATGCAAAAAGCATGAATTTTCACAATTAAAACGTATGTAGCAGTTACCGTGAAAATATGGTTTTATCCCACAAAAAAGGAAATAAAATACATTTGAAAGGGGAAAACAAAATCACTGTTTACTGTTTACAAAATCACTGTTATTGTCTAGTTATCACACAGACAAAATATTTTACAGTTGTACACCAGACATTTGTTAGTTTAATATCATAAGAAATGTGTGTATGTTGCATGTTTTACAAAACGGTGCCGATGCAACAAATATTTTCTGTGTAAACAATGGAAAAAAAATCAAAGAAAGTATCGTTTAATACGAGTTTCACAGAATAATAGAATGTATAAAAGTTGCAATCCCGGTGTGATAGGAAGTAGATTATAATGCGAATAGAAATCTGCAGCAGCATAAATGTTAATTTCCACGTCATTTGTTAGATGATGATAGCGTTAACATGCACCAACATCCACGGATTTTCAAATAACATTCAGAGTGTATCATTTCCATCATTTAAGTTTCTGCTTCTTTTATTTTCCCCAACCAATAACATTCCAACCCCAAATAAACACACAGTTTCTGCGGGACAGTCCCTTTCCGGTGATCGCTTCGATGCGAAAATGGCGCAGGGAACGATCATTCGCAGAGTAACAGTATGACCATGAACATTGTTAAAATGTAAACTTGGTCAATGAACGATGCATTTCTCATAGACAGGGTGCAATTAAGATTTGAACTAAAAAGTCATGAAATGGATGAAATTAGGAGAATGTGGAATATTTTCATGCATGAACATGTAAAGTATAAACGTGTGTTAAAATAGTAGATTTGCACAAAGGATATCTATATTTTTGGACAAGTATTCCTATTCTTTTACTCTTTTCAGGGTTCCGTGTGTATTTCTACAGTTGTTTTCCCTGCAAGAATCCACTTTTCAATATACTAGATCGAATGTAAATCTACGTTTGAACCAGCGCTTATGTACACTGTGGCTATATAAGGGCGAAGGTGGATATTTTTCTCTGCAAGTATATGTTTTTCGACAATAATATGTATTCCCATACGTGTTTCACTACGTGAATAAATATAACATGCGTATTTCATGTCTAAGTAAGGTGTAAATAACTAAGTAGTAAGGTGTTAATAAGTGAGTAAATAATAAAACGATTCGGTTTAGTTATTTTTCCAGCATGATGATGCATTTCTTTACGCTCGAACCTTTTTTCTCAATTTATTACAATATGTACACGTGCGAAGTACAGTAGGAACTATACAGTACTGTGCAAATTAGTTGGGACAATAGGAAAATGCAGTAACAAAGACACAACTAAAATATTTATTTGTTTAATAGTGTAGTTAATAGTGAATGTGACCCCCCTTAGCTTTAATTACTTCTTTCACCCTCTCAACCATTTATACCACTAGCTTTCCACACATCTCCTTCACTTCAGGGTCGTGGTACCACACTTTCATGACACTTTCTATCATTTCGGTTTTCGTCGTGCAAGCCATCTTAGATATGCACACTTTAATAATCGCCCACAAATTTTCAATGGGGTTTAGATCGGGTGAATTTCCTGGCCTTTTCCTGGGAAAGAAGTGGAGTGATTGCAACATTTTCTAGTTCTTTCTAGAAGGTTCTATTACGTCATAGGATGCGAGTTTCGCACATTTTTGGGGACTTTGTCGATGACGTCAGAAACCAAGATGGCGGGCTCGAAACAGAAATATTTCGAGGCTTTACTTCGGATTGGTGTGATATCAGAATACAAGATGGCGGTTTGAGGAGCGAAGGTGATGACATCAAAATTAAAAATGGCGGACGAACGCCAAAATCGGAAGAGTTTCTGTAACCGGAAGTGACGTCATAGAAGGCGTGATCAGTTATTAATATTAATAAGGGACATGATCAGTTATGAATATTAATAAGTGGTAATATTACTGGGGGCATTAAAGGAATGTGGCCGGAAGTGTGACATCATAGGGGGAAAGCAATGTGCGTTGGGCGACTGGGGATTCTTGTCACTACTTACGGATTAGGGGAAGCTCAGTTGGTAGCGTGCCAGGCACGTAATCTGCAATTCTGAGGTTCAGGCTCCAGCTCTGCAAGTTTAGAGATTTATTTCTGCTAACTCACCCCCTGCCCACAGTTAATAGGGGTCACTGCTGGTCTTGAAAACGCCACCGTCCGTCGGATGGGACGTTAAGCCGTGACTCCGTGTGTGGAAGAGCCACACCCATGCACGTGAAAAAACACGCTGGATGGCCTTGATGGGAGGCTGACACCCATTTCCCAACAGCTGTCATCCACAAAACTACGAGAGCTTCGAACTTGAATATTTGTTCCAACAATCTTATATTTAGGTAGCGAAAATAATTTTTTTATATAAAAAAGCTCGAATTTACTTTTTAAATAACGAAAGACTTTTGGCACAATTCATTTGCAGAGTTACAGTATAAATTTAGACTATAATGCTACCTAACTATATTGGCAATAAATCCTTGGCACGGTTCAAAATTCGAAAAATTCCCGTATTCCAGATAAGAATGAACAGACAGAGAATTAGATAACATTAGATTAATGTAAATCATCCGACAGGTACATTCTCCGCTTCTTCGCAGCTTTAATGTCAGTTTATTTTTAGGCCTCAATCAGTACACGAAGGTGACTTGTGGTGCCATCCATCACAGGTAGTATTTATTGTCTTGTATAGTGGAACGTCGGATGGCATCATTTCAATCATACCCTAGCACTGCATGGGGAAAAAAAGTCTGCTACTTATTTTACCGAAAATTTACTTAAACTAGCTTTAGCGGGCATAGTGGCTAGGGAGCAAACAGAGTTTATGTGTGTTGGTTCTGAAACTTCGGTTAGCAAACCTACATTCCGTTTTAGTGATTGCAAGTATTTGTATATGGAACTACATATGCATTGTATATTCTATAGAAACTAAGAGTAGTATTTTTCTCTGCTATTTGTAGGAAAGAAAAAAAAGCAAGCAGAGCTGCATCAGAAAGGCAAAATTGCGAACTTCTCTGGCAATGAAGAAAAAAATTTACCAGCAGAATGGGATTTGGATATATTTTTTGATTTAATCAAAGTCGTGCACGTTTGTTGTGACGAGCGTGATATGCAACTTGCATGCGGTATCATAAAACTGAAATAAAACAAGTTCTTTTCTCCCGCTTTTTGTATTTTTAAATATCTCGTTTCAAGCGAGGTGTAAGAAAGATACTTCCAATTTCGTACGTTTTCTAAATGATCTGAAAAATGTTCGGAACATTTTAAAGATACCACTGAACTGAAGGGTTTAGTGGATCCCTGGTTCACAAACATGGTCTAGTAGTGGGGTTGTAGGCCTTATAATTTTTATAACCCGATGTTCGCATCATAGAATACATACGATATTTCAATATTAAACATTGGATACAGGCTTATTCCATCATAATACAGTACTGTGCAAATTAGTTGGGACAATAGGAAAATTGCAGTAACAAAGAGACAACTACGTAAAATATTTATTTGTTTGATAGTGTACATAGTTAGTAGTGAATGTGACCCTTAGCCTTAATTACTTCTTTCACTTTCTTAATTTCACTTTCTCAACGATTGGTGCCACTAGCTTTCCACACATCTCCTTCACTACAGGGGGACCCACACTTCCTTCAGGGTCGTGGTACCACACTTTCATGACACTTTCTATCATTTTGGTTTTCGTCGTGCAATATGCGTGCTTTACTAATGCCCCACAAATTTTCAATGGGGTTTAGATCGGGTGAATTTACTGGCCAATCCAATATCTTCAAATGTTGCTGGGTAAAGAAGCTCTTAGCAAACTTAAAATTGTGGCATGGAGCCAGATCCTGTTGAAATACCCCATCGCCATTAGGAAACAGCTTCTGCAGTGTTGGGATCATTTTCGCCTTCAGAACGTCGATGTACTTTTTGCTGTCCATCATTCCTTCAATGGGGTGAAACGTCTGTGTCCCGGAAGCTGCACGTGCAAGTTTAGACTTGCAGCAGTTTAGACTCTGTAGCGGAAGGGACTTAGCGTTCCTCCGCTTGTCCCAACTAATTCGCACAGTACTGTAGTTTAACCGTAAGTATTCATTCTTTAAGAATTAGGGCGTGAATGTCACAATTTTTTTTCCTGTAACAACGTTTATTTCTAGTGAGATGCAAATCAGTAACGTTATTTTTCCTGCAAACATTCATCATCATCATCATCATCATCATCATCATCATCATCATCATCATCATCATCATCATCATCATCACCATCATCATCGTCGTCGTCGTCATCATCATCATCATCATCATCATCATCATCATCATCATCATCACCATCATCATCGTCGTCATCATCATCATCATCGTCGTCGTCATCATCATCAAGCAGCCATGGGCTACGGAGGTCCAACCAGACCACGCAGTTTAATTCTCCAAGCGTACCTATCCTGAGCTACATCTGCTGCATCCGGCCACTGCACACCAATTCTAACAAGGTCCTGTTTGACATTGTCTGCCCACCGCATCCTAGGTCTCCTCCTCCTTCTGAGGCCTCTAGGAACACTGTTCATAACCCTTTCGCCAATCTATAATTATCCATACGCGCAACATGGCCAAACCAGCTGAGTCTATCTCTGCACAATATGCTGCTTAAAGGAGGTTGCAGACTTCTTTCCCTAACCTCATCATTAGTTACAAAGTTAAACCACCTAATACCCAAGATACTGCGTAAGCATCTAGAATCAAAAGCATCTAGTTTCCTGTTATCTTGTTTACACAGCGTCCAAGTTTCACTACCATAACTAACCCTAGAAAGAACCAAACTATTATACGGCCTAATTTTAGTCTTTAGGTGTATACACCTATTTCTCCACACTCTCCATAGATTCTTAAAAGTCCCGGCAGCAATCCCTATTCGTCTGTTAATCTCATGCCGCACATCACCAGTATCAGTTACATAGCTCCCAAGGTAATTAAACTGTGACACCTGCTCAAGACTGCAACCATTCAGATGAACTGAATCACAACCTGCCTGCCCAATTTTCATCACTTTAGTTTTCTTTCTGTTTATAACCAAACCTACTCTACTACCAGTCTCATCAACAACTCTATTGAAAGAGTTCATCTCATCAACATCATTTGCCAAAAGGGCTAAATCATCAGCATAATCTAAATCAGAAAATTTCGTATCTTCAGCCCATTTAAGGCCAAAATCTTTCCCTTGAAGTGAATATCGCATAACATAATCAACAACCAAACTAAAGAGAAAAGGAGACAAAATGCACCCTTGTCGAACACCAGACGTAATGCTAAACCAATTGCTACAAGACTTACCAACTCTCACACACGACTCAGTGTTATTATAGAGTGCTTTCATTATGTTAACTAACTTGTCTGGTATACCATATGATCTCACAATCAACCACAAATTTTGACGATCAACAGAGTCGAAAACCTTTTTGAAATCAACAAAGCTAGCAACCAAAGGTTTCTGAAACTCTAAACATTTCTCAAGAATCTGCCTAAGTGAAATATCTGATCTACACATCCCCTACCACTTCTGAATCCACATTGCTCATCACGCAATTGCCTGTCAACCAGATTCTTAATTCTATTAAGCACAATCATGGAAAGAACTTTACCTGGAACAGAGAGTAGGCTGATACTCCTATAGTTATCACAAGAACTGCGATCACCTCTTTTGAAAATAGGGATAATAATAGCTATGGTAAAATCCTTAGGAACCATGCTTTATCATAAAAGTTATTCAAAATTTCAGTCATCCAAGTGGTAACCGAAACATTCCCAGCTCTGAGCATTTCTGTAGTAATTTCATCTACCCCTGGGGATTTATGAAGTTTAAGTTTAGAGATAGCCAAAATAACTTCAGATTGTGTTATAGGGCCAACATTAAAGCTGCCAATGCATCTATCATCATTACAAACAATGGGAGTAGAACTAACCACATTGTTTAGAACATCACTGAAATGCTCACCCCAACTAGCCATGACAGAATCCTCACCTTCTATAACCTTACCTTGTTTATCCTTCAATCCTTGTATGCCTGTCCGTTTTCTACCACATAAAACATTAACTATCTGGTACAGCTCTCTGCTGTTGCGCTGCCTAACTGCTTCCTCAGCTTTGTGAGCCAAACCATCAAGCCAAAGATTCTTATCAGCAGCTAACTGATCCTTTACACGTTTATTAAGCTCTCTGTAATCCTTTCTATTACGACTAGTAGGGTACTGATTAAGGACATTCCTGCAGTTCCTTCTTTCTGAAATAAGCTCAAATGCCTTATCACTTAAATAATTCTGCCTCCTCTGCTCCTTTTTTCCTAAAAGAATACTGTTAGTTTCCAAAAAAGCCTGTTTAAAATGGCCCCATTCTTCCTCAACTTCAGTATTAAGCAAACTATGACTGTCATAATGACTAAGTAACCTATCATGGTAAGCTTTAGCTATAACTGGGTCTTTCAGAGCATCAGTATTAAAGGTAAATTTTTTAACCCTAGCACAACACTTTTTAAGTTTAAGTTGCAAGACACTTTTAACAAGGTAATGGTCAGATCCAATTTCAGCTCCCCTATATGCCCTGGTATTTCTAACAGAACTAGCCCATTTGCTGTTAATTAATATATAATCTATCATATTCCTATGCAGCCCATCAGGTGAAACCCATGTGTATTTATGTATGTCGCGGTGTTTGTAATATGTGTTAGTTATTCTGAAACCATTGAGTTTACTTACATGTAGGAGACGTTGCCCATTGCCATTGCAGTACCAATACCAAAAGGGCCTATCACCCCTCCCCAAAGATCAGAGTCAGTACCAACTTTGGCATTGAAGTCACCTAGAACAATGGTAATATCTCCTTTCTTGACAGAATTCAAAATATCCTGAAGTTGTCCGTAAAAACTATTTTTCTCATCCTCATCAGCATCCTGAGTGGGGGCATAACAGCAGATAACATTCAAGTCTTTAATGCTTGTCTGATATTTTGCTGTAAGAAACCTTTCATTAATGCACTCATATCCTAGAAGAGCATCACTAGCATGTCTGCTGAGCAGCAGACCCACGCCTTGGTGATGCTTTCCATCCTCCCTCCCTGTAAAGAGAAATTTAAAGTTATTTTTAAGTATCTCACCTTTACCTGTCCATCTGGTCTCTTGCAAGCCTAAAATATCTAGGCTATAGCGCTGGAATTCCTGCATGAGGACATCAAGAGAATAATCTCTATGTAATGTCCTCACGTTCCATGTTCCTGCAGAGAGAAAATGATTAGTAGGATTTTTAAAGAAATTAGGTATATTGAGATTGGTAGGGCCAACAATATCAAACAGCCCACTGATCGCAGGCATGGTGCAAAGACCTGTTCCTCCTCTGCTAAAGGCTGAAGTCACCGATGCTGGTAGGAACATCAGGCACCACCTTTTCAAGTGGACTTTTTCAAGAGCCACATGGCCTGCCTGAGACACATTACTCCAGTTTAGGCTTGACGATGCCCAACTAGCTAAGTAAGGTTCAGGTACCTGCGATGGCCTCTGATTAGGATTATCCACCAGCTGATATAAGGTATCCCATGCCTCTGTTCACTTAGAGCTGGCAACCCAGAAGCAAACAGAAAACACAGCGACAGACTCTCCCTCAACAGAGGACCACCAGTGCAGCAAGTCCAGGATTCATAATTAAGCTCAAATCCATAAACTCTAGTAGGTTCACTTTCTGTGTAAGCATGTGAATTTTACTTGTGCCATTTCAGTTGTATGTGAATCAAGTATTACTTTTCTGAACAAAGGTGAAATCCGCACACTGTGTATATCAAGTGTAACATTTTATTTGTAAGTATGAGCCAATTTGGATAATTTTCATTCAAGCGCTTGCATATGCGAGACCTACTTATGTTTTACGGAGTGTTCAAACCTTCATGTATGAAGAAGAAGCAGAAACATTTTTTATTTGTTCAAAGGGTGGTTTTTGCAAAATATTTCACCATTAATCTGAACTTGAATATTCATTTTTCGGTAGGTGTAAGGATTTTTATTCACAGAGTTTTCTTCAACCAGTTTCAATCTTTTTGAGCAGGACTGTCTTACGTTACGCCTTACGTTACATTTTCTGTCAGATGTCTCGTAAGGAACAAAACGTTTGTTTAAGGCGATTGTCTTAAGAGCTGTTATTTTTGTTAATAAATAAGACGACTTGACAGCGGTTAGATTTAAGAACTTCGAAAAAAAAAAAAACAACCCATAACGGAGCTTTGTTCCGCGCACGAAATAACGATAGAAATTAGCGACAGCCCGAGAATTTTCAAACTTAGAAAACTCCAAAATCCTGTAGAGGGCGGGGCGGGGGTGGCTCAGTCGGTAGCGCGCCAGGCTCGTAATCTGTAGTTCCCAGGTTCGAGTCCCAGCTGGGTCAGCGTTGAGATGTATCTCCGCAAAATTTCCCCGCCCTGCCCACGGTCAGTAGGGGACACCGATGGGCTTGGAAAGGCCGCCGTCCGTCGGATGGGACGTTAAGCCGTGGCCCCGTGTGTGGGAGAGCCATACCCTGTGCACGTTAAAGAACACGCTGGATGGCCTTGACGGGAGGCTACAATCTGTCTCCTAACAGCTGTTCCAGTGGGTCCCCTCCCCCAACCTTATCTGAGCCTTCGGGGTCCATGTGACCTGGCCATTTAGCCCATGGTGTGCAAAAAAGTGCCGCTCAGAGGTAAAACAACCCAACCCAACCCTGTAGAGGGCACGAAATGCGTTAAGAACGCGGCGGAGGGGCGCTTAAAAGGTGATCCATGACCTGACACGAGCGAAAGAGGTGATAAAACGTTATATTCATGAAAAGGGACAAAATCCTTGTGTCAGAAAAGGGACGCTTAGTCCTCTTTTCTGACAAAACTGAATTTCCCTTTTCAGATTAATACATGTTTTATCATCGCTTCAATCCCTTTGTGGAAATCAACAAGTATTTCGCCGGTGTCAGGTCATGACTGCACGGATTTAGCATTCCTCCGCCGCGCTCTTAACGCATTTCGTGCCCTCTACAGGATTTGGGGTTTTTCTAAGTTTCAAAATTCTCGGCCATTCAAAATGGCCGCCTTTTGTGACGGGGGTAGAACTTTTCCTAAGAGTTTAATGAGGGCTTTTTAATAAATGGGTATTGGGGGACTTTTTAATGAATAACGAGTTACAGGTTGGCCATCGAAAATGGCCGCCAAAGGGATGAGGGGGTTGGAACCTTTGACATGGGGATGAAGTGTTTCCAAATTGTGTTGTGACAGGTCCTGTCAATAAGGAAACAAAAGTGGGTGAAGGGGAGATCGACCATGTGTCCGGTGACGTCCTCCAAGATGGCCGACAATGGACTTAGAATAATTTCGCGGATTGAGTTTGTCGATGATGTCAGCTTTCATGGGTTTGTGCGACAGGTCTGAGAAGGCATACCCTGAACGTTTCCACCGACAGTGTAGTTGGACTATAATTATTTTGAGGATTGCGACATCCCAACTGGAAGGGGATGCCCTGAACTTTGCCACCGAAAGTTTAGTTGGTAAATGAGGATTGCGACATCTATGATGAGAGGTGATCTATGAACGTTGACATCGAAAGTTTAGTTGGACTTGGTAAATTTTGAATTTCACTGAAACATCCCCAAAACATGACCTTGGGTGTTTGGGGGATTGCTGGATATGGCCGGATCGAAGAGGTTCTCCAGGCGAGTGGCGGACAAAATTTGACCTGTAGCCATGCAAGTCAAATTGGGTTTCGTCGGAAAATATCACTTTTTCCCAATTCTCCACAGTCCAGTCTCGACTTTTCTGTGGCCAGAATAACCTTTTTTGCTTCATAGTGGGTGTCAAAAGCTGCTTTTTTGGAGGGGCGTCGAGCCCGGCGGCCACACTCCAGAAGGAGACGACGTACGGTGGAAGCATCTATATTAACCCCATGAGACTCAATCTCCCTTTTGATGTCTCCACTGGTCTTCTTCGGGTCTATGATACTAATTCTTCGAATTAGACTATCATCTCTAGGGGTGGTTTTTCATTTTATTCCACAATGTCCTTTACGGGACGTGTCCACGAACCCTGTCTCTTTATGCAGCTTCATGATCAGTGAAACGCTGGATTTCCCGACGTCAACTGTTTTTGCTATCTGCCTAGCAGTAAGTGAAGTGTTTTCGCCTAAAGCGATTATTTTAGCTCATTTACCAGGCGTGATGTCCATGATGTATTTAATAAAAAAAGTTTCCAATGAAAATTGTGAACTACTTGCATAATCACGTCCTCATCCTATTAAATATCAATTCCGACTAAAGTGGTAGTGTAAATAATAGCAGACTAACACAACAGACAATTCTAGACTTGCAGCAGAAGGTTACGAACAAGTTTAGACTTGCAGCAGTAGGTTACGAACAAGTTTAGACTTGCAGCAGTAGGTTACGAACAAGTTTAGACTTGCAGCAGTAGGTTACGAACAAGTTTAGACTTGCAGCAGTAGGTTACGAACAAGTTTAGACTTGCAGCAGTTTAGACTCTGCAGCGGAAGGGACTCGCTTGTCCCAACTAATTTGCACAGTACTGTAACTGAAATGTTAGAATTAAGTTAGATGAGACACCGACATAAGTTTGGATTGGATACAAAAAATTAGAGAATTTTTGCTTTATGATAAATCCTTTAATTTCTCTATTAATTACCTTAATTATTAATAGCGGGAAAAGGGGACTTTTGGTTTAGTTAATGAAGCAATTGTTTATAATATATTGAGCTTTAATCCTTATTTTTAAAACAAACGAAGTAAATTTTTTATAGATTACTCATTGAACCGTATCCAGCTGAGACCTCCGTCGAAGGTTGAGAACACAGTTGAGGATTGCCGAAAATGATGAAGTAGGTGAAGGAGCAGCGTCTAACAACAGGCGTGTCAAGGGTTCTCCTTCTTCATGACAATGCCAGTGCTCAAAAACCCTGACAAGTTATATCGTATCTAGAGAACAAAAAATGAAACAGCTACTCCATCCTGCATATTGACCCGATCTTTGACCATTCGATTTTTGGTTATTTCCAAAAATTAAAATTTAACTTGCCGGGTAGTCTTTTTCAAGGGTGAAAAATTCAAAGTTCAAAGTTGCAAAATGCACTCTTTCAGAGTTGTTAAGTATTCCCCAAATGGAGTACCACCAAGCGTTCCAGATTTGGCGTAGACGTCTGCAACTTTGCATAGATGCCGGAGGAGAGTACTTTGAAGGCCAGTGAAAGTTTTGTTGAATTAAGTGCAATGGTGTTTGTTCTGCAGATGCATGTGAATAACTTTTAGTATGCCACTCCTAATAACGTATTTTATCTCTTCTGTATTTAAACCATTGCAGGACACAATACTACAACCATTGATCAATAGTTAGATTGAGCTATTTCACCTCTCAGCGGCACACAGAGAACTAAATGGTCAGGTCACAAAAACCCCAAATGCTCAGAGGAGGTTTCAAAGGAGATCCACTGGACAGCTGCTAGGAGACAGATGGAAGCCTCCTGCCAAGGCCATCCAGGGTGTTATTTAATATGCACGGGTATGGTACTTCTGGACCCGAGTCCACGGCTTAACATTTCATCCGACGGAAGGTCGCTTTCCAAGGCCACAGATGTTCCCTTTCTCACAGAGAGCAGGGTTGGGGTTAACAATTGATCTATAATGATTTTCAAACTGTTGCAGGACCTGAAACTTCCCTTTGCATGTTGTTTTTATATATCACTTCATGTGTTGCTTAGTCTTATTTTCCTTCACATTTTAGTTTCCAATATCTTAGTTATTTAATGCTTTAATTTTAATTTTCATTATTTAAAATAATGTATCAGTAAATACATATTCATAATATTTTAAACTCATTCGCATGAAAATCCATTTTTTATATTATGTGTAATATCCTTCAGATTTTTGTTTACAAACCATTTCCTCGAAACCTACAATCCGAAAAGATATTCTTTAATATTTGAAAGCTTATTGCCTTTCAATCGAATATTCCCCATATTCGTATTAAATTAAATCACGTTCTCTTTCCTAAAAGTAAGCTTATTACAGAGAGTTTAGAATCTTTAATATTATTTACTAATTTACTGAAATAAACAATATGTATGAATTTCTCTAATAGATTTTTATAAACATTTATCATTAATAGAGCAAATCTATCCATTCATCCAAAAAGTCCAATACCGTGCTCAGTGATTACATATAATATGATCTTCCGTTTTTCTTTGCATTATCAAATGCGCTGTTTGCATGTTAATCATCACTCTCATTTCTTGTCTGCTTGGCGTCAAGTAACTTACCTTTGCAAAGCTGTTTAAGTATCTCGTCTTGTATTCTGTTCTTTACACATTAGCAACGTCGTCGATGTTTCAGACTGAGGTTCACAGCTGGTTTCATAAACACTTAAAAAATGAGCTGGAGGGTGTTCTCAACTCGTATAAGAAAGTCTATAAATATTTTGGAAAACAGAGCCAAAGCAGATCACAAGTGTTTTTTTATTGAAAATCGGAATCTTTGGTGTAAACCACTAATTCAAAACTCCATGGAATGATCGATCTTCTTGGATGATCGTCAAGAAAGACACTTGAATTTCTCCTATATCTTCCTCTGCACCATCATCATCCTCGTAAAATCATCATCAGCATTACAATAAAACTATTTAAGAGCTTTTATTTTATATTCATTTGTTAATTAGCGTGTTTAGTCCATTTATACTATTCATTCTTGTTAACATATTTTATTTTCATAATATATATATATATACAATATATCCCTGTAAGTCATAAACAATACCATACGTTTTCTATAAACAGTAAATAAAATAAAATAAATCCCTCCTCAAGCAGCTGCTTGCCACAGAGGTCTGACAGGAGCCTGTCAGTTTACATGCCACAGTAGAAGATCTGAGAGGATGGCAGGACCTCAGCAGAAAAACAACACGAACAACCATGTAACAGAACCCTATTATTCCCACATGTATGAGGAATGGCGTTTTCTAAAACATAACCCAAAAAATAAGAAAGGCATACCGTATTCGATTTGCAAAAAAAAAGTTAATAACAATTGTTTTATTTAAAAAATACATTTTCAAACTCTAAATTAAATTTAATGATCAAATTTTTAATAACTTAAATGAGCATATAAATCCTTTATATCCAAGCTTGTATTAGTACATAAGCTAAGCTTTACAATCGCCATATCCTTTGCACAATTTGACTAAACTGAGACTGGTGTTAGACCAAATTCAAGAAGCTTAGCTTCTGAGAAGACTTCGGTTAGCAGCTGTATAGTCAAAGTTTCTCATAACGACCAAATTACCAAAACATAAAGCATAACTTAATTACCTATCATTCTCCATCTGAGAATTGAGGGGATTATAGAAGTCGATCTTAATTACTTTACGACGACTACCATCCATTAGCCTAAACCATAGATACTATGACATGCCCTTTCTCAGTAATGCCCTCATTCTCTCTAAATTACTCTCATCTTTAACATAAATCATCACTACCAATTCTGTATAGGATGAAGTGTTTATATCTCGGAACATCATCCAGTAAATTCAACTCTCAGAAACATTAATCAAACACAAATGTTTCTAGCCCTTATAACTTATAACTAGAACTTTGTATCAACGTATTTCTAAATCTTCCACTAGCATTAGCAATATCGGGAAAAAATTAGTCATTTTCTGAAAGTAAATAATAATAATGTTTTCTAATATAAAATGTAAGACTGTTGAGGCAATTGACTGGCTGCCGAAAATGAAGAACTCCTTGAAGTGATACGGGCCCTTTAATAATGAAATTAGCGGCGATTTCAGCAGAAGCTAGTAGCGCAGTTGTTATAGCACCTGACATGTGATCAAGAAATAGTGAGCTCAGATACCATACAGAAGTAATTCAGATCTTCTTTTACTTCTATGACCTGTATTCGGTATATTCATATAAAAAATGGCTCTTTCAATTATACCAGTTAAAGTAGTTCTTATGTTTCCTTCTTTACAACGGAAATGTCCAAAGTAAAACGGCGAAAAATTAACAGCAAAATTGAAAATTTAAAAAATTATCATTTTTTTGGCCAAAATCTTCCACATCTCAAAGCGTCTTCGACAGCAGAGATAAGCAACTAGAGTATTAAAAATAATTTAATAATGTTATTTTTAATAAACATCTACTCCTAAAGAGTAGATAAAGGTTTCAACGAACATAATGAAATATTTCAAATTTTGAATATTTACATTCCGAAATTTATTTCTACGATTACTGAAGATTACCGTTTAACACCATGGTTCATGTCCCTTTAAACTAACAATTCTAAGCCCTTTTCTTGATACTTTGATCAGTTTTAAATATTATAATTTTAAACCTACATAAGCTAAAGAAGAGACATCGGAAGACTTTTAATTTGTTTATAGCTCGGGTCTTAGAATTTTAAATGGATCGTAAACTGAGTCTGTTCTTGTGGATAATTAGAGCGAGGCTGTGCAAATGAGAATGGCAGCAGCTGTAGATCAAAAGCGGCGGCTATGGAGAAAGGGCAAGATTAAGACCGAATGCACTCGGCAGTCAATACCCGGGAGCAGCATTTTGCATCAGCAGCTACGATCAAACTGTCATTTACCAAATGGAAAACTATTAAGCCACACTAAACGAATAAATAATTATTCAGCATTATTTAATACCTTGAAAATCGTGTGCATTACACCTAATGGAAAAGAGGGGGAAAATAACGCATAAACTGAATAATAAAAGAAATGCTAGTTGATTCTAACAGAAAAGTAATAATAGCTTCAAAAGAAGGCAGCGCAATAAATTTCAGATCCGGAAACCAATCAATAAATTTTGTGAGGGAATTATTACTAATTAACTTTTACGGTTATATGATGAGGAGCGGCAAAAGTGGAACTGTTCTAAAGTTTCGTTTAAAACATTCATATGCATTAATGTGACATACCTTTCATTTACGTAAAAAAAATTCATAATTAGAACCCATATATTAAAACTGGTTACGTCTTATTTATTTTTTAATGGACATATTGAAAAGAATTACCAAAACAATAAATGAGTTATATTATAATCTTTGAATATCTGTGTAGAAGGTAAATAAGAAGAAATCCATGGATATAGCTTTCAAAATTTCAATTTCACCATTTCGGTGTTACTATTATCGTATTAAATTCCTTGCTATTATATATAATTATGTTACATGTATTATTATTACAATGTTTCCTTGCAATACAAATTTTTGTGGCAGATGGTTAAAAGAACAGTTACAGCTGCTCCCTGATAACCAATTTAATATTCGTAGCAGAACTTGAATATGAAAGAAATAATAGAATTAAAATTAAAATATTTACTAAATTTATCTGTACTGGAATGTAACTATTCATTCATGGATTCATATCTTATGCATAGTGGAATCTAACGAAATGCGATTACACTCAAGAATAAGTTTCAGAAGAGAAAACAAACGTTTGATTGGTCGCACACGTCTACTCTCATTTAACGACACAGCACTATCAAAATTCAGTGATTTCACGTCCATGACTATCCTTATATTACTTTCATATAAGAAGAACGACTAAAAAGAATATAAAAGATAGTCTTATTAGCAGTCGATACTGGACACTGGACAATGCTCTAAACACGGGATAAATGGCTACCATATCTACTACACAGCAGACTAGCAAAATCTATGAAATACTAACTATAGTTGTAAAGAATTTTACCATATATAAAATATAATTCAAGTTCTTGTGAAAAGAATTCATAACTGGTGCTTGAAATTTCACATTAGGTTCTGATTTGGAAACATAAATACTCAAATAAACATATCCATCAACTTTTTAAATTGAAGATTAATCTCACTAGATATAAGTACAAAATTTTGAGTCGATAGGCATCATGCGTTATATAAAAGAGTTCCTTTTTTCTTCTATTTGCGACTCATGTAGTCATTACTTTTTTAGTCCCAGTGAGGTGATATTGTTCTTCGTATTTATGCTGTTATTAAAGACCTGCAATTATAAGAGAAACATTATTCTATCTCACATTTCTCTGCCACATCACATCGTTTTGCCGTGAAAAGAAATCTTCTGGAAAAAGATACTTAAATAAACATGGGATTATATTTCAAAAACCTTTTCAAGAAGAAACAACAGCACCATGCATGTTAATCGGTAAAATTCTATCCAAGTAGCGCAGGTTCCCCTTTCCTCCCTTACATGTCGCGTTGCTGATTCCCAGTTAGATCCAACTTTTCTGTTCCTGTATCTAACTTAGTGAATTATGTATTACGAGGAGCTATGAATAAATAGAGTTCATTTTTGCCATCGCATATTCGAATTTATGATAACAATAGAGAGAGATTCTGTTAACTTAAACAAAACTTGGGAACTTGGAACATATTTTACACTAGGTTTGAAACGGAATGCTGCTCCTGCTGTCAGATGGAGCATTTCCTACAGAAATCTATTTGGATGTATGCCATAAACCTTGCAAGAAGAAACGCAACCTGAAACAGGGCGACCACTCTCTCGGCTATTTGCCGTGTTTGTCGTACTGACTCGAAAAATCGGACGACTCAGAATATACAAGCAGCCACCTGCATTTCCTAGGAAAATAATGTTTCAGCATTATCAAAAGCGTAATACTCTTTAAACATTTGTATGCTGAAATAAGAGAGTAATATAAAAATATTCCCAAATAGTTTAAGAATTAATGCAACAGAAATTATGGTATATGAAAAGGAGACAAATCAATACTTTTTCAAATGTTATTAATTATAGGACTTTTAATATTAATATAATAAAATATTAATCGATATGTTTACATTATTGACTATTGAATACCAATACTATTGTTATTGAACTTATTGTTATTAAATGACATAACAAATATATTTACTATTAAAATACTTCGTGGACAAATGAAAACAATGTAAAACTTCGGACACGCAAGGTTGTGTTGGAATGCTTTATCTTTGAGTTGCAGTTTTGTGCACACGATGAGGAAAGGGCCAGGTCTTAAGAACCCCAAGGCTCAATGTTTAGTAAGTGAAAGGGACACGCTGGGCAGTTGTTAGGAAATAGTTGAAAGTCTCCTGTCAAGACCGTCCACCACGTTTTTAACGTGCCCAGGGTGTGGATTTCCTTGCACACGGTCAAAGGCTTAACCTCGAAACAAACGGACGGCGTCATGTTTAACCCTTCAGTGTCCCCTTTCTACCAGAACTCTAAATGAGGGTTCAGTGAAGTTAAATCTCAAAACGGATACAGTTGAAAATAGAACCCGAGGACTGTATATTACGAGGATGCGCACTACAGACAGACCAACCCCACATTTGCATATTTGCACATAAAATATGGAGAGTGGTATAAGACCAACCCCACATTTGCATATTTGCACATAAAATATGGAGAGTGGTATAAGACCAACTCTGCATATTTTACATTTTGTTACCACACATTAATACATCATAATCAGGGAACTTTGTTTACAATATGCAATATGGATTCTGATTTGTTTACCAAAATTCGGAATAAAATGGAGACAACTTCCTTAGTCATAGTTAATAATTCAAAATCATATTAATTGGGAAAATCCTCTTATGAATCGATGGTTTCCAAGGTTATGTGTTTGTTTCTAACTAGAACTTAAAATTATTAATTACCAAATGTGAAGCAATTTTGAATATATAATAATAGTTGTACCATAATTTCTATCCCATGGAGATTATTTTAAAAAATCGTGTTCAGTAATATCCTTCTTGGCTGTATATAACGAAACAGAAAGTATGAAAGGCACTATTATAGCCATTAGGAAACTTCCTCCAGTCAAAAAATATTCTTGACTGTCTCCACAGAGAGTACTAGAAATTAGGGAACATGAAATTCCGAGAAATAAAAACCTTAGACTTCCTTTCTTAGACCATTATAACTGATAAACGGAAACGAAATGCAAACAATTGTTAATACTGCAATGAGTCATTTAAACCAAATATTTTGTTTAAATGTTTGAAACTGCTTTTGATATACTAATTCGGTTTTAAGAATTAAAATTCAATTCAGTTTTAAAATTAATTTTAGAGCATTTGGTTAGCACGCTTGGGAACTGATGAAAGTGACCCGGATTTTAGCCCCGGATACGACATGGACGTTTTAATTTTTGTACTGCCCTTCTGTTGAGGTCTCACCTCCCTCACGAGCATTATATTGACAGCCTCCTTTCAAATCTCTATGGGAACTGAATTTGAAAGAAAGTGGTAATTTCTTTATTAATTAAAAACCCTCCTGGAATATTTTATACTGTACATTTGGAATTTGTACAGTATAATTTTTAATACTTTTAATATTTTTATATTTTTGATAATTTCTATATATATTTTTAATATTTTTAATAATTTGTTATACTGTACATTTGGAAATGTAAATGAAAGAATCTTATAATTTTTAAGCTGAATTCAAGGAAAATTATAGTTTTATACTTGCCGCAAAGTGTATTTTTGTTGCAGATGGTTTCACATCCTATGTGATTGATTACAAAATTAATTGAAAACTGATTTGCAAATGAAATGCCCCTTTATGAAATATATCATCAAAATTGAATGATTGAAGCGACAATACCAGAGGTAAATCACTTTCAAACCAGATTATTTAAAATGTCTATAGTTTTTTTAATATGCTACATATACGTTAAACAAATGAAGAAGCTACTACTGACTAACTGGTGAAGATTTCTCACAAACGGACTTGAGATCTGAAACGGGAATTAAGCTATATGGCATATTAGAATTTATTACTTTTTATAATCATCGATCTTCTCGCTTTCCCTTATCACCCTCATTATCATGTCGATATTTTTTTTCAGCTCTGAGGTAGTGAGAGGCACCACTCTCTAATACACGAAAGAATCAATTTCCAAGATTATTTTTTGGACCAACTCTCCCGGCGCTGATTTTTATCAGCTTAATCGCATCATTTTCTCGAAGAAAATGTAGACATTGAAGGCGTCGCCATTCGTACAAAGGAGAAAAGCTGCCAAGTCATGTACAAGTGAACGGTACCGTTTGAACGATAACAGCAATGGATACTAGCAATTCAAACTTCCGTCCCTAAAAATAATCACTCTCTTTCTTGTGGTACTTATGAACTGATCATTTAGCCATTGAGGATTCTTTCCGAGTTTGAATACGACCCAGTCTGCAAGTTGAGTAGTCTTGTTATGTGTAAAGATATGCCATCGCACTATATTCTTTCATCGTAGTTGTGAAAGAAAGTTAATCTTTTCATACCAAAAAGAGCGCACTACCACTCCGTTTTCCTAGAGGCACGTGAGGTATAAATCAGGCATTGATTACGACTTGTTAAATACTTTCAGGAGAAATTATTTTGCAATGGTCCCTAAAAGTGGAAAGAAAAATAGGAACTAAATTAGAAACGAAACTAATCGAAAAACATGGCAAAGTAGCAAAATAAATGAGGTTGAAAAGAAGTACGGTCTGGTCAATTCCAATGTGTCGACCATATTAAAGGCCAACGCAAAAACCTGAGAGAACACGCTTCCAAAAGAAGTGTATTTTATTATTTTTTATGCATTAACTATTTCTTTATTTACAATGTTTCTTTCTATGTTTATGCATTGTTGTGCTTACAAAAAAGTCATATTTAAAAATCAAATGTTTAACCTTTTAATGCCTAGAACGGCCCAGTTATTAGGGTATTCGCAGATCGGATGGGCTGTTGGAGATAATGCGTCAGGGATCATAGCTCCTGCCTTTTGTTCTTCTAGGGGAATTTAATCCTCCTTCGCATAATATTTTCTTTCACATAAATGTGATATTCTGAAACAAGTATTTTCATACTTTACAGAATAGGAGAATTTTCTCTGAAATTTATTCTGATTTTATAAGTAGTTTATTTCGGTATCCAGGGCCGGACTTACGCATAAACTAACTAAGCTACATCTTAGGGCCTCATTATTATTAGGGGTCTCAAAAATTATTTTTTTTAAGTTTACTGTCATGGGATTTTTTATATTCAAATTAGTCTATTGTTCAAACACTACGCATCTTAGCTTTACATAGTTATTATTCTATACCAATTCTAGTATAATATTTTCACCACATCAATTTTATATCATTTTTCAATATCCCCTTCAGTCAGAAAAAATAAATATATAACTTATTTCGACTTTGGAAAATTTGGTACCTCTTAAACTTGTCATAGCTTAGGGCCTCAGAAGGTCAAAGTTCGGTCCTGTCGGTACCATAAATATACCCATCAAATATAAGCATTATATTTGATAATAACTGCATCGTTTAATGTTTAATGAAAATCATTAATTTGTACCGGGAAAATTTTGACTTTCTGAAAAATAGTAACTGGATACAAAAATAAATCAAAATATAAAAGAAGACAATTAAAATTTGAATTTGAGGAATCATGTAATAATAAGTGTATTAATATGTTTCACAAGCTTCTCAACCCAAATGTTTCGAAGCAGGTAAAGAGTTGAGAACCACGATCTAAACCTTGCCTGTAACAAATTCCATTCAGCGCCTGAATTATATCTTGTCGTAGAATACTATTTATATATTATTAGCGTATGACTCTTTTAGGTTAAATAAATCCATTCAGGGAGAAAAATCTTTTCTTTTTTTTTCTTGTATTCGGGTTGAAATATATGAAAAAATAATTCAACACTGTTTTAAAAATTTGAGTAAAATGGATTGAAAAATAAGTAATCCAACATTGTTTTAAAAATCTGAGTCGATATTAAAATATCCGAATATTTATATATTACGAAATTTTATTACGAACATAAAATAACAATAAATGAAGAATCAGTAGCATATATATTGTCATTGATTCTTCAGCGGGATTACTTCTGTGCGGCAGTCCACATTTCGTAAAAAATGGCTCTGAATCATCTTTTACCTATTAATAAAATAGTACTTCATTAGTTCAAATTTCTACCGTTAGTGGATGCAAAAGTTGAAAAACGACAAGCTTCATTTTCTCTGAAAAGGAGCTTTCTATATTCGTCAGCGAGAATTTATCTTCTAGTCAGTGAACCGGTTTGTTTGAAATCCATCTACTAATTTCGGAATAAGGTGTTGAAATGGAAGAATTTAGAGTGCAATGAGTTCAACAAGAGAGAGGTAATTTTTTTTCCAGTATACTGAAAACATGCAATAAAAATTTAAGTTTAGGGAAGAGTTAACTTTCAAAGAGTGAATTAAATAAATAGTCGTGGCCGAGTGGTAAGTACGCTTGACTACTGATCAAAGTGACCTGGGTTCGAGCTCCGGATAAGGCATAGATGTTTGTGTTGTTTTTCTGCTGAGGTCCTGCCATCTTCACAGACAGTTGCTTGAGGGGGTATTTATTATTTACTGGATGGTGAAAAGTGTATATTAGATCAAATACTTTTTTCATACTTCTACGAAAGTACGTAATTATATCTTTTAGAATAGTAAAGAGGTAATAAACCAATTAACACAGCTACAAAGTCCAGTCGCTTTTGGTAGATAAAGAATATTTTTTTGTCCGCCAGAACTCTCTGAACTGGAAAATTCAAACTAATGAAAGTTTAGGTTGTTTTGTCAATGAGCGGAACTTGTGCACAAAATGGACTAAATGGCCACATCATAAATATGTCAAGGGAGAAGTTTGGAAAAGGTAATCTAAAGGACAGCTGTAAAGAGGAAAATGGAAATCTCCCGTCGAGGGCATTTAGAGCATTTTTTTTTATGTACACAGGGGACCACGACTTTATTCCATCTTATGGACTGCCGTATCTGCAAGCCCAACCTTTTTTTTTCTCATCTGTTTAATAAGTAGTTATTCAACAAAAAATTTACGAATTGTCTCTTAAACATTTTGTATATACAAAGGAAAACATGGCAGAGTGAAACAACAGATTTTTTTTTTGAGAAAACAACGCGAACTAAATGCTGAATCTTGGAATTTCGAATGGCTCTGATCCTCTCAGAAAACTCCTGGCTAAATGACTATTGTACGATGTTTTTAAAAGTGTATAAGAGATAATAATCTTTCTTTTTTCATTTGTTCTGGAAGAATTATAACTCGAAAACGAAAGGTGAAATTTATTTTTTTCCTTCCCACGATTAAAAATTTCAGAAATTATCATGACTCATCATACTCTGATACAACTTCACTGATCTCAGGTTTAGCCACATAAATCTCAATGTTGGTGCAGTTCGATTATTGGCAAGTCGAATGGTATATATATATATTAGTTTTCTTCTGAGGAAATAAAACTTTTTTACAATTTGTTCACGCTCAACCCTGTGCAATTATTTTTATATTTAACATCACACTCGACCTTCTTTTCGAAACATAAAAAGAAGACAATTAAAACTTGAATTTGAGGACATTTTTAATCATAAGTGTAATAAAATATTTCACAAGTCTTCTCAACCCCAAATGTTTTGAAGAAGGTAAAGAGTTGAAAACCATTTGCTGAAAAGAAAAATGCTTCTGACCCAGAGTTAGTATTTATTTTTTTAGAAATAAAATTTATTCAGAGACAATAAATCTGAGTTTCGTTTCAGAAAAGCAGTTCGTTTCCTTTATTTTTCATTTCTTTTTCTAAGAATTAATATTATTGAATTACCTTATATAGCATTTTTTCAGAAATGTTCCTCCTTGAAAA